>CM068377.1:50765782-52201294 GCA_034770075.1 Aralia elata
GAGAACATTTTAATCATTGAGATTCTAAAGATTTTATAAACTTTGAGATTGCAAGTTCAATATCTTTGTGAAGATGCCTTTGTTGATTCTAATTTGTCAGATATTCCAATATCTTTTCTGAATCATCAGTAATTAATTCATCAGCGATGCTATACTTTAAGTAGAAGTTATAGTTATTCTTATACTATAAATTAAGTAGAATGAATAATAATAGTAGTAAACCATAATTCATAATAAGGTCTCTTCTTATATAGACAACTTTGTTTTTCGTAAACTCTTTAAGAATTAGATTTTAGTGCAGAAAATATAATTACACATAATTATATTGATGTAAAACGCGAAAGTATGACATAAATCGTATTTAAAATTTTTCAATAATATGAATTATCTTTATGCGATATTACTAATTGAGGAAGGTTTAAAATCATATCGTATGGAGACAAATTAATTCTTGATTTAATCTTCAAGTTTCAATTCTTCGTTCCTTCACGCTCCTACAATTCTAAGGATCAAACACAATCTATTCAGTGTGTGTAGTATTCTAAAGATAATCCACCAAGAATATATAAATGAAGAAGAAATAATTTAGGGTTATGAAAAATCCTAGGATGACTAGTCTTTTTTCTTTTTATCTCTCCTAAACTATTTAGGCTTGAGAATAAATAATATTAGATTAAAATCCTAAATTCTAAAGGGTTTAGGAAAGAAGAGTTGTCTATATAAGGAAAAACCTTATTATAAATGAATTTCAATTTCATAGGATTTAGAATTCTAGTTGAATTTCAAAACTTTTTATCCAAACAGAACCTAAAAATATTTTATACTCGGTACATCTTGAACTGGTCAAATGTCTAGTCAATTGTATAACACTAATCACGTGATAGGCAGGCATGTGAAGGATTCCGGTTAATAATTTTATCAAGTTTTTAAAGGAAACAATTTTGTAAAATAATTAAACTTGGAGGAATACAATTGAAGAAATTAGTACTTTTGGGCTAAAAATAGAATTTTATTTTTATTCCATTTAAAATTTTACATGCTGCACAAACGGACCCGAAGGGAATTCATAACCCGAATTTCGACGACTTTTTATGTTATAGATATGGGTATCTGGGTTCCGCTCGTTCGTACCAGCTTTTGCAGGGAGAGACATCACATGAAAGAAGAGAGAGCTTCTGCTCCAGCGCTTCTCATTCATCATCAGTAAAGAAAGATAAAACCAAGGTACTTTTTTTCCCTCTCCAATTTTTCTTATTCGAACTCCAATTGATTGAGAATCAATAGAAACCCTAGAATTTCATAATTAGGTGTGGTGGGGTTCTTCTCTTCTGGGATATAGTTTAGGGTTTCTGAAACAGAGACAACGATGAGAAGCCAAAACCGGTCAGATCATCGCCCTCCGGATCCGCCTGATGACTGGGTTGATGGGTCTTGGACGGTGGACTGTGTGTGCGGGGTGAATTTCGACGATGGGGAAGAAATGGTGAACTGCGACGAGTGCGGCGTGTGGGTGCACACCAGGTGCTCGCGTTATGTCAAGAGTGAGAAATTATTCGCTTGTGACAAATGTAAAAATAAAAAGAACAAGAAGTATAATGACAATGAGGAGGAGACTGAGGTTGCACAATTGTTAATTGAGCTACCCACTAAGACATTAAGAAGAAGTATGGGCAATCCAAATCCAAATCCTCCTCATGGTTTTAGGCGGCGGCTTTGGACTGAGATCCCTATGGAGGAGAGGGTGCATGTTCAAGGTGTTCCTGGGGGGGAGCCTGGCATTTTCGGTGGGTTGTCGTCTGTTTTTTGCCCAGAGCTTTGGAAGTGTACTGGTTATGTTCCCAAAAAATTTAATTTTCAGTACAAGGAGTTTACTTGTTGGGATGAAGAAAATGGAAATCCTGGCAACAATAATCACACCGACACTTGCGTTCAGTTATCCCTGTCGAAGGAGAAAGTGGGTTTGCATACTGAATCTCCAAGTTTGAGTAAAGTGGTACTGCCTTCTGATCCTACAAGTTTGGGTAAAGTGGCATTGCCTACTAATTCTGCAAGTTTGGGTGGTGGGACGAAAAAACATGTTGAAGAAAGTGATGCCACAAAGAAGAAGGGGGATGGTGGTGAGAATTTAGATGTTAGGAGCACCCCACAGAATGGTGTTAAGAGGAAGGATAAGAGTTCACTTCATTCTACTGTTATTCACTATGGAAAGCATAAGAAAGAGGATACACAAACATTCAAGGATCAAAGCGGGAAAAAGAAGGCCCGAGTTGTACACATAGATGGGGAGGATTCTAAGAAGAGAAATGTTCATGCTTCCAAATCAGGTGATCTTTTTGAATTTTGTAATGCTTGTGCTGGAACATCTTCTGTACTGTTATTGCAATGCTCCAAAGCATTATTATATTCTGATTGCTAGTAGCTGATTACATGCACATGTTAACACTCATTTTTCCTTTGTATTTGTATTAATAGTGTCCACTCTCTCAGGTGATGCGAAACAGTTGGATTTTTATGAAGGTAGAAGTCTTGAGACTGATAAGAATGCTACTCAAAGTGGCAAACATGAAAATTCGAAAGGCATTTTTCCAGATGATCCTTCATCTGAAGGTTTTTGCTTGGTTAGCCACAAAGTTGATGACTCGAAGAATATTCTAGCTTTTAGTGGACAGACTCCAGATACCTTGTCTTATGCTGTTTCGAAGCATAGCTTTTCAATCAAAGCAAGACCAAAGGACAAAAATAGTGAACTTACTGCAAGGCTTCAGATTTATCCTAAAATCAGTGATTGTGTCCAATCATCACTGGACCACAATGATTCTGGGAATTTTCGATCCAAAGAAGAGGTATATTTTAATGTTGCTCAAATTGAATTGTTTTCACATCTCATTACTGAGACTTTCCTACATACTATTACAAGATTATTTATTCTGGAGTTACTCAAATTGACCAACCATGTCTTACTCTTATGATTATAAAATTGGCGGTAGCATGACTATATTATTCAATCATGTTTTGTGTTATACATTAAGCCAGTTAAGTTGGGACCAGGTTTTGCATCTCCTTATTCATCAATTCACCCTTCTTACTGTTTCTATAACCTTAATATGATTTGTAATTAAGACCAACAAAGAAAGAAAGGAGTAAAGACCTGATGTTTTACTATATTTAAGTCCTAATGCACCCTGAACCTCTATAATAACTTAAAAAAATTACTTATACCTTTCTCAACAGAATTACATACTACTTACTAAGAATTTCTAACATGTTTAGAACTAATTGTCATAAATATATTTTTTATCTGATAAGCATAAATCGCAATGCCTGCACATTGCATTGCTTCATCTGTAGCAATCATTTCTTTTATATTTTCCATTTGACATTTCTATCAACAAGCAAGACTGTAACGCTCCCAAATCCGGGTCTACCTTCAAACCCTAGTCCGATGCGTCACGGTATTACTACCCATTCAACATAATCTTAACGACATAAAAGTAATTACTATATTATTACAATATGTTTTCATCTAATTCGAGGTTCTAAGAACTTTACATCTTCACATCTTAATATTAATGAATATTACATAATATTACAACACAACATGCACTTCTATGCATTTAAATCTTCTTCCGTAACATAGTACTTTCTCTTAACCTCTTTTGACCATTCAGGTCCTTTTATTCTTGCTGCAAAAATTTTTAGAATTTGCAAGAGTGAGCATTTAATTTCTTAGCAAGTAGTAAACAATTGAATAAACAACATGATCAATGAATAGAATAAACTTTCTCTGAAGCCTTCAACAATTGAACAAAAATTGTGAAGCAATTCAAATGAATAGGAATAAAAGAGATTCCTTTCATTTAATATTTTTGAAACGACATACTGAGCAGTCATAAAGACCTTAACTTTTCTCTTTCCTTCTCTAAACTATATGCGTTTGGGTTGACACCAACTTGTGTCTTGCGTTTAAATTGACACCAACTTGTGTCTTATGCTTGGGTTGACACCAACTTGTGTCTAGTTCTCAAGTTGACACCAACTTGTGTCTTGCCGTACATTCCCGGGTTATTTATTCCAGACTTAATATCAGAATCCGCACTAACTGAATTTAGTTTGGATTAGCTCTACCTAGCGTCAATGAATTTTTAACAATTCAATCTCAACATTTGTCTAGCCGAAACAAATAACATAGACATATTCTTAACACAGTTTATGGATAAACAGAACTTTAAAAACATCAACAGTTCAATAATAGAACATTCGTTCTCAATAATACATGATTTAAGACATTGGCATATAAACACAATTCAACAATTTAAGAATTCTCAGTTTGAATACTTACACAAATATATAAAATTTGCAAAAGTTAGAACTTTCACAATACAACATTTTGTACAAGATAGGAAACTTGCATCCAATAAATTTGAATAGAAGTTAGAAAATTGCCTGGCTTAGGTAATTCTTCCTTGGTTACATTAATAAACCCTTCTAAATGTTTACCTACAACATCCATAAGGGTTTGCTTAATAAAGTTAATTGTCACCTCTTAATTATCGTTAGTATTAATCGTAAGCTAATCCAATAATTGTTCTTTCGACTTAAACCAACGTAATCGTTCCCTCACATCATTTTTATAATATTTTCATAAAAACATGTGATTAACCTTTACTTAGACTCATACGCCCTATGTCGACATATTTTAGCCGGTAGAAATTATATCAATAATTCCCGACTTTACTTTAATCAACTGTTTTACCTCCTCGTAACTCCATTTTCTTCATTAAGCCTTCTTAACAAATTTATTATTATTATTTTTTCTCTTCTGACCCCACATACTTGAAAACATTTCACACGTAAAAATAATTTTATTATACTTTTTCAGTTTTATTAAGTATTTTTAAAAGGGCCATTTCTGTTCGAAACTTAACAAATTTTGCTATATCGAACTTAATTCCAAAAATCACCAAATTTGGTCAGTTCCATACTCATATGAAAGTATACTTCCAATTAAAATTTCATGGCCATTGGAGTTATATAACTTAAGTTATAGCAGTTTTCGTCAGAAAAATCTTAATATTGAATTGGCCATATGTCACTCATCTGAAGTCGGAATACGTTCATTTTCGGACAGGAGCTTCGTTATGCCATATAGTTTCATTACCCAAAAGGGCTTAATTTTTCTCAATCATTAAGTCCCCGAAATCAGTCCCCAAAAAAATAGGCAGATTGCTTTTACAACTTTTCCAGTTTTGTCCTACTTTGGTAGAAAAATCACCATAAATAATCTACAAGGAATTTTTTGGAAATTCTTGTTGGAGTGTTTAGAGGACTCATATATCTATCTCCACAAGTTGACCACATTCAAAAATTCGAAATAGAATTAGAGTTATGGTCGTTCAAATCTCAGTTTCTGTTTTTAGGTTTTTTAGTTTTTCTAACTTTCATGTTCATTTCATGAACTTTCATTATTTCTTGGTTTTTCAAGCATTAGCCATCATAAACCAATATCATACATTATAAACCTCCTTGTACTCTAGGATCCACCATGATCCTCCATTAATTTCATCAGACTCCCACGCCAAACATGTTTAAACATAAATTAAGCATAGTTCTTGTGTTAGGGCTTTTATACCTTTTCTTGCCTTTTTGATTCCTTGATCCTCCTTGGCTAAACCTTGCTAGCTTCTCCTCTCCTTGCTTCCTCTCAAAATCGTGCTTCTCTCTCTTTTTTCCTCTCAAGCTTACTTGCTTTCTTGCTCTAATTCTCTCAAACTTTCTAACTCTCTATAACTTAGTTTTGCTGAGACAAAGTGTGCAAGTATCCTTGGTCTCGTGTTTATAGACCCATCATAGCCCCACTTAAGCACTCCTTAATCAACTAACACTTTGGCTAATCAAGCTTAAAGGCTTAAATCAGGTGCTTACTATACAAAGGATTTGACCTCATGGATTGACATGTTGCTTGGATTTGTTTTTGAAGCTCGAGTGAGCAAGCTCATTGAGTGAAAATGAAGCAACCTATTTGCTACAATTTTCCCCCAAATGGCCCCCCATAGCCGGATTCCCCCTTTGTTTTTCCTTCCTTTTTTGATTTATTTCTCTTCCATTATTATCTCATTGTCTAGGTTCATGCTTAGATCACTTCATCCAATACTTGGACCACCGATTGGACTTTAAGTTGGGCTAGTTTTTGGGCTTCTTCTAGCTTAATACTTGGGCTTGTTACATACTTTATTCCCAACTTAGGTTGGGCCTCTTAATCATTTCTTGGACTCTCCCAATTGATTTTGCATTTGGGCTTGTAAACTAGATTTAATTCCTTAACTTCTTTTGCCCCTTTTAAATAGCTTACTTGCATAATTAATTTGGGCTCTCTTATGTTGCCACACAAGGCTAGCTTCTAAGCTTTGTTAGTTAATAACATAAGCTTTTAATTCACTCATCCTTTAATCCATCTTGATTAAATCATTTCTCTTGGCTTTCCTTTTTGTTCCTTAGTTAGTTCAAACTAATTAATTTATTAGCCTTGACTAACCATTAAGCTCTCATCAGTACATTGACTATTAAATATATATAACACATATTTATCAATTCACCACATTTACACAAATAATATCCATAAAAACTTCATTTTATTAGATATATATTCATAAACCTGATTACAAGGTTACACGATTTTCTCGGTTGTTACAAAAACCACTGTCATTGGATGGCTGATAGTAATCATAGTTTTGGCCGTTTGAATATGTTAATTTCCTAGTAGTGGAGTTGGTAATATAAAACTATTAAAACCTTATTAACAGTTGATTGTATTGTAAATGCCTCTTCTTCAAACTATTGTAATGGTATTTGTCAAGCTTGAACCTATTTGAGCTCAGCTAATGCAAGAATTGAGTTAGGGTTTTATTGGAAATTTGGGTTTTAGGAAGAACTTGTAGAAAAGCTTGAGAGCTAAAGAAGGGTTGAAAATTAGTTTGACATAGTGTACCAAAAAAATGGAGCATCGCGAGTCACCTTCTTCTTCGTGCCTTGTGATTTGATTTCTGCTGCTGTTTTGATTATGCACTGGAATGGAGTTGTTTTTATTAAGGGAAGAAAGCCCAATGGTATTCAAATGACAAGGAAGAAATTTAATTGGTACAATAAGCTTGAACTTGCAAAATACATACATGCGGACGTGCGCAGATACTGACTAGAGAGGGGGGTGGAGGCTGGGGGAGTGGGGGTGGGAGTTAATGCTTCGTTTATATAATCTATGATTGTGACGCCCCCAAATCCGGGTACCTTCAAACCCGGTTCTGATGCACCACGGTACTACCCATTCAACACAATCTTTAAAGACACCTTCAAACCCGGTTCCGGTACCCCACGGTACTACCCATTCAACACAATCTTTAAAAACATAAATGTAATTACTATATTATTACAAAATGTTACTATCTATCCCAGGTCTGACCTTTACATCTTCAAAACATTATATTGCTGAATATTGCACAATTCATATCAGTACATCATTTATAGTATATAAACTATTACATATAATCATCTATTCGGTTACATTTCCTTTTCCTTATCTTTCTTTCCGGAACCTTCGACCCTCTCGGTTTTAGCTGAAAACATTTAATTTTAAACAAGTGTGAGCAACACTGCTCAACAAGTATAAAACAGTTGAATAGTCAAGAATAAAATCATACTTCTCAGAATTCTTCAACAATTGAACAATAATTGTGAAGCAGTTAGAATGAATAGGAATAATAATTTCCCTTACTCTACACATTTCTAACATTCATGCTAAGAGGTCATTTTGACCTAGAACTTTTCTTTTCTTAAGGGTTAAACAGTAATTTAACTGTAAACCGTATTTCCTCGAGTATGTTAGGGGATCAGCCTATTGTACTCATGTTGTGCACAACTCTACATTTTAAACGACTATATGCGTTTATTTTGACACCTCGCGTGTCAGCCGAAATTTCCGACTAAAAATGTCAGACTTGCATCGAAAGCCGCACCATTTTGATATGGTTTGGATAGCACAACAATAATCTTATTGAATTCAAGCTAAAACATTGTCTAGCCGAAGCAAAGGCATTGACATACTTCTTAAACAATTCATGGAATATGAAACTTTAAAGCTTTAACAATTTGCAATTAGCATAGCTGAACAACTTGTACAAATATCAAATGATTTGCATAAGCTTAGAATTTACACAATACATAAACATTGCGTAAATTAGAACTTCAATACTATATTCGAATGAAGTTAGAAAACTTGCACAATAAAATAGATTTGTTGGAGTTAGAAACTTGTCTGAAGCGTTCTTTATAAATTTAAGCTAAAACGCTCTTCCAATGTCCTACACATTTTAATTAATGATAACATACCAATTAGCCACGAAAAGACTCCATATATTGGTTTACGTTACTTTATTTCTCATTTTATGTTGCTTGTCTTTTATAATTCGAAACAATTTAAAATGACATAAAAAACATGCCACGGTGTCGCGATGTTCAGGAACGGCACTACCCACATAACGACCCTCTACATTGGTTTATATTCATTTTATATCAAATGATACGCGGCTTAAATTAGAACTGCACAATATCTCAAAGCATGGCACGGCGTCGCAAAACTGCACGGCGACATGCCCGCGGCACGCCCGTGCACAATCCCTTGGCTGCACAGCCCATGCGCGCCATCACGCCCAGCCGCGCCCCAAGCGCCTGCCCAGCGCGCCACATGCGCCTGCACAGCGCCCACAGCCGCGCCCCATGAGCAGCAGCAGCGCCCCATGTGCCCAGCAGACAGCCCCAGCAGTGCGCCAATCTGCCGCTCAGCCCTGCGCCCAGCGCCCCACAACGTGCACGCGCCCTGCGGCGCTGTGCTCAGCGCCCAGGTGCTGCCTATGCAGTGTCCTATTTCCAGCTTTTTCTCATTTTCCAGTTTTGACACTCAAACTTTTGAGCTTCATAACTCGCTCATCCGAAGTCGGAATGAGTCCATTCTTGAGCCTACGTCTCACTTATTCTACGCTCTATCAAACCCCCAGAAAATCAAAATTTTCCAGAAGCGTTAACTACCCATAAAAATGGCCCGAAGGTCATACTTGACCTAGATTTTCAGTTTTAACATGCTTTACAAGAAAAATCACCATAAATTCATTTTAACATATTTTTGCTTCGTTCCAATTGGGTTATCTACGTAACTCATAAGAGCACAAACCCATCTTTCCGGAATTTAATTTCAAGCTATTGTCCATTAGTTATTCTAGTCCGAAAATCAGTTCACAACTAGTTCTTGTCCCTCCTTTACGCTTAGGTCTTAAGTCCATTTTCATTCATTTTTGTACATTATATTACCATGGATTAATCATATAAAGACCATCATATATCCTCTTTATTCCTTCCGGATCCACCATGATCCCCATTACACAACAACACAACCAAGCAAGCAATATAAACATATAAAGCTTGAAATAATTTTAAGGCTAGGGCTTTAGGTATTACCTTCTTGGTTCACTTCTTTCTTGCTAGATTATTAGCTTGGCTTGCTAGATTCTTTCCTCTTCCTCTTGCTCAATCCGAATTCTCACTCTCTCAATTAGCTTACAAGCTTTTCTTTCTCTCTCTCTTAAGATTACTTGGATGAATTTCGATGATTTCAAGGGTTTCAAAATGGAAGATGGATGGGGTATATATAAAACAATCTTTGCAAGACTTCAAAGTTGATCACTCAACTACGGTCTTCTTATGGTCATTACCCTCATCTATCTTAAACATACTAACCATCCCCCAAGGTTAAACTAACCAATGGTTAAAGGTTGGACATAATGATGCCATACAAGACTTTTGCTAGGAAAGGAAAAGATGGGAGGTGATGGAGATCAAAGGTTGCTTGCAAGTGAACAAAACTTTCCATAAATGGAAAGTTTAGCCTCACTTGGGTCCCCCCCCCCCCGCGCCAATTTCCCCCTCATTTTGCTTTGTTTTATTCCATTTACTTTATTAGTGCAAGCTTGCACAATACTTAACCCACAACCTTGACCAAAGTTGACTTTATTTAAGTTTTGGGCTTGGTTTGGGCTCCTCTTTGGGCTTCACATTTGCTAGCCCACATCTTCTATTACTCCTTAGGTTGGGCCTCAAATGATATTCACTTGGGCTCCTTTATTTTTTCTCTTGGACTCATTTAATTAGATTAGCCATTAAGTAGTCAATTATCTTAATTTCTTAGTTAGCTTTCCTAACTCATCCGATTAGCCAAAATATTGACTTTTACGTTTCGTATTTTTAAATAGAGATTACGTTTTTATTCCTCGTATAAACGCTATGACGTAATACGAAAAGTCGTAAAAACAAAAAAGCTTTTTCTGCGTGAATAGTGTTTTCGCGTTATTTTTTCAGAAATTTTTTATTTTCTTATTCCAAACTACAACACCTACCTATACACAATTAGATAACACATAATAATATCCATAAAACTTCATTTTATTAGATAATATTCATAAACCTAATTACAAGGCTAAGCAATATCCTTAATCGTTACAAGGATTTTGAAGACTGTTTACTCGCATTGTACTGAGACTCAACATTACTATTTAACGATTTCTTTTCCTTTTTTCTTTAACTCGAAACTTAACTTCCCTCTGCACCTTTATTTAAGCCTTTCAATGGACATATCTTAGTGTGATGCTCTTTTTTTTTTTTTTTTTAAAGTATTATCCATTCAGAAAGGAGAAATATAATCTAACTTCCTAGACAACAGAAAGTAAGATTAAAAAGAAATAGCTACATTAAGATTTTCCAAATTACATAGCAATTAAGTCTATTAACTATGTGCTCCCGACTCTAAGGGAGTGGTGGAGTGAGAGTGCGTGTGTAGGTTGGAGATGTTTTGTTTTTATGAAAGAGTTGGGGTATGTCAAGTGTAAATTAAAAGAGTGGAATAAGGAAGTGTTTGGCAATGTAAGAGTCAGGAAGAAAGCAATTTTGAAAGAGGTAGAGGAGTTTGATAGAATTGAGGAGGGAAATGTTTTTTTTGAGGATTTGATTGGTAAACGAGCTCAGTAGTGTAGTGAGTTCGAGGAGGTGATTTTGCGTGAGGAAATTAGTTGGAGGCATAAAGTTAGGATAAATTGGGTGAAGGATGGAGATTGTAATTCCAGATTGTTTCACAAGGTTGCTAGTGGAAGAAATCGTAGAAATTTTATAAGGGTGTTTGAGCTTGAATCAAGGGAGTTTGAGCTTGAATCGGGTGAGACGGTGAGGAATATTGATTTGATTGCTATTTTTATAGAAAACTCTTCGAGGAGGCTGAGAAGAGGCTTATGGTAGTGGGTTTAGACTGGAGTCCTATTGTGATAGAGAAGAGTTCTTGGTTGGAAAGACCATTTACGGATGAGAAAATTAAGAGGGCTGTTTTTGAGATGGATAGAGAGGAGGCTCTTGGTCCTGATGGATTTATGATGGCGTACTATCATACAAATTGGGATGTGGTGAAAGATGATCTCATTAGAGTTTTTCTCGAGTTCTTTGTGACTAGTGTTATCGAAAAAAACATTAATTTTACCTTTATGACACTAGTTCCAAAGAAGGATCGTTCTGTAAAAGTGACGGATTTTAGGCCCATTAGTTGACTAGTGTACAACATTCTTAGGAAAGTTCTCTCTAAGAGATTGCGTAGTGTTGTTGGGGACACAAATTTGAATTCTCAGAATGCCTTTGTGGGTGGTAGGCAAATTATTGATGCAGCATTAGTTGCAAATGAGGTTGTGGAGGATGTTTATAGGAGAGAGAGAAAGGGTCTTGTGCTTAAGCTAGATTTTGAGAAAGCTTATGATAGGGTTAGCTGGGGTTTGTTGGATAAGGTCTTGGAGGAAAGGGTTTAGAGTTAGGTGGCGTTCTTATTGTCTCTTCTCATTTTAATGTGATTGTGAATGGGGAGCCCAAATCTTGGTTTAAGGCTTCGCGAGGTTTAACCCGTTGTCTCCTCTCTTATTCAGGGTTATCAAGTCGCCTAGTCGTCGACTAGTCGACAACTAGGCGTCCAAGCAGTTGGCCAGGGTCGAGGCGAGGGCACGACTTGGTGAAAGACTCAAAGGCGAGCGCTTCAACCTCTAAGTCGTCGCCTTGGGTCGCCTAGGCGATGCCTTGGACGAATTCCTTTCAAGTCGTACGCTAGAGGGAGGAACTGATGAGATGGAGATGAAGATATTAGGGTTTACTTGAGCACAAACTTGGGTTTCTATGTTTCCTACGCCATTGATGACACTTTAAAGCTCTCTTCTTTTCCTTTCCTCATCCTCCTCCATGCGACCTGTTCTCCTTCCTTCTCTCCTTGGTGCGGTCATTGTTAGATTTCAGATTGAAACCCCAAAACATCTTCGTCTCCTGTTATGACCACTATTGGGTTTGGGGTTGGGTAATTTGGTTATTAAGAATGTTGCTCTAGTTGATAAATGACTTTGGAGATTTTCTTTAGAACCTCATTCCCTTTGGCATAAGGTTATTAGGAGCAAGTTCGGTAAGCATTTGAATGGGTGGGATACTAGGCTTGGGGTTTATGTTAGTCATGCAAGTCCTTGGATGTTCATCTCCCAAGGTTTTACTACTTTTATTCGTCATTTGAGTTACGGGGTTGGGAGTGGTCATCGGATTCGATTTTGGGAGGATTCTTGGTCGTAGTTCTTCAGTGCATGATGCTCCCATTTCTAATTTCATAAAACGTGAAGGGAATTTCTTTTCTTGGGATTTTCCTTTCTTCAGGAATCTCAATGATTCGGAGACTATTGAAATGAAAACTTTGCTTATCTTGCTTGATTCGGTTCATTTATCCTTCTCCTCCTCTGCTAAGCGCAGCTGGACTTTAGATCCATTTGATTCTTTTTCTTGTAAGAGTTACTTCTCTTTTTTGACTAGGTCTATTGTTCCTAATCCATTTCTTTTGGCTTCGTATATTTGGAAAGCTAAGGTCTCTTTCAAAGTCAAGGCTTTTGTGTGGTCTTTGGTTTTACAAAGATTGAATACTAATGATCTCTATCAAAATCGCAGGTCTTACAAAGTTCTATCTCCGGATATTTGTTTTATGTACAGGCAGAGTAATGAGACTCGAGCTCATTTATTTTTGCGTTGTTCTGTTGCTTGGGGCTTGTGGAGCTCTCTTTTTGGAGTGTTAGGAGAGGAGTGGGCGTCTCCTGGTTCAGTGAAAGATACATTGCTAGTTCATTTTCGAGGATTTGGAACAAGAGGGATGACAAAATTTTATGGAAGTGTGCCTTTTTTTTTCTTCTATTTTATGGGGAATTTGGAATGAGCGTAATGCTAGACTGTTTAGAGGAAATTGCTCTTCTTTTAAGCTGTTGAATAATAAGATTATTTTCCTTGCTTCTCTATGGGCTTCTTCTATGGGGGACTTTTAGAGGTATCTCTGTGAGTGATTTGTGTAGAGATTGGAGGCTGCACTTTTTTTTTAAGGGCTTTTCTTTATTTTTGTTTTTTAGTTTGTTGAGGGTGGACTTCTTGTTCCCCCTTTATTGTATCGTTTCTTTTCTATTAATAAATTTTTTTCTTTTATCAAAAAAAAAAACAAAAAACTAACAGTTGAGTAATTAATGAGACAGATTTCTGTGTTACATCATATTAAAAAGGAACTCTTAGAATATAGCCTCTAATATAGAATCCCTTCTTCCAATGGACCAGGGATCAATTTACTCAAGTAAATGTTTTAAAATTTACAATAAACATACAATCGATTATATGGTCTCATTACATGTAAATATTTTAGCTAGAGAAATAATACAGATTATTAAAACACACTAACTTCGCTTCCAAACAATTCTTGTATGTAATGATTTTTTACATAGAAAAAAGAAATATTTTTAAAAGGAAAAAGGTACGTTATGGGAGGTCAAGTAGTCTGGCCCAAAAGAGAGCAAGTGGAAACAAGCGGCATATAACTCTTTTAAAATGATGCTGGCAATCTCTACACAAATCCAAAACTGAATACCCCGTCTTTGCTCCTACCTTGTAACTGGTAATTCAATTTTCTAGAAGATTTGCACGTTATTGGCTTTGTTTTTATTAGATTTGAACAACACACCGATGTTTTTGTTTCCCCAAGCCAGGAACCTGCTAAGGAAAGGTATTCCGGGTGTTTCGATGCGTGTGTTTTGTTATTTTCCTGCGCAGTTAAGAGAAATCATGCCCAAGGCAACCTTTTAAGTTTTTTTTTTGGATATTTTCATCTAGAGCAGATGGTCCAACTACATAAAAAATTGTTTTTCATCACTTCTGTGGTTGTGCATGATCAAATTGTCTGTCATCTACTGGCTCTATTAAACATATGCAATATGTATTTGGTGAAAGGCTGTTATGTTTATCTATAATGTAGTAAATGGAATTTACAGTTTTAGTACCATTAATGCGAAGAACGGGATTGTTCATATTTGTTCATTTGATCTTTTCCTCTCAGTTGACAATTTTCATATTTTTACCATCGATAAACAGTTGATATGCATCTACCGTTTCATTACTGCAAATTAGTACATCAAGTTACCTGTCGAATATATATATATATATATCCATTTATACCTTGATTACTTTTTCTCGTTGGCAGCTAGTCTCAAGTTCAGTATATGTTCAGGAGAGCACCTATATATATTGTAGATTGGCTAGTCAACATTCTTGCAACTTGATGTGAATGAAATTGCCTGCTATTCTTGCTTTGAGTTGCAATGACATTTTTTGCGTTATGCCAGGTTGTTGGTGATGCTCTTCTTAATGTGAATGACAATGGAGGGCGTTGTTATAGAAGTGAACGGATTGATATACATAAACCAGAGCCCCCGGTTGAAGATCTGCAAACTACTGCATCCCAAATTAATGATTCTCAAAATGATCAAGATTCAAATGGTGACATATCAGCACAGGTTGATATCACAAATTCTGGAGGAGTCCTTGATGTTAAAACTTCACCTCCTTGTGATGTAAAGTTGGATGGCATGGAGCCCCCGACCCAACATCCTGCTGATCACTTATCTGAAAATTTTAAAGTGAAGGATGATGTTATAGGTAGTTCACAGTCTATTGAACATATGGTGGAAGATGTTAACATAAGTACTATAGTTGCTGATTGTCAAATAGATAATGCTGATGGAGCATCTTATGAACCTTGTCAGTTTAAGTGGCAATTGGACTCGGAAAGTTCCTTGAAAGTAAGGGAAGGTTCTCCAGAGCATAAACAGGTTAAACCTACCGAAGAGCCTTCAGAATCAGGAGACAGAATTTTAAATCCTTCAGAACCGCCTAATCAGCGTAAAATGGTAGTTTCTTTTGGCAAATCTTCCTCAACTACATCAACCATTTTGATTTCCAAATCCTCACCTTCTGATAGCCGTAGAGCACAAGATGCTCAGAATCATAACTTCAATACCAAACAAAAGGGAATGTCTGAATTCAAAGTTAGCAGTAAGAAAGATAATTCCTCTGCTGGTGTTGTCAAGGACAGGGATGGACATGAAAAGCCAAAGAAATTAGCAAAAGAGCTTCCAAAATCCTCGAGCAAGTTTTTGCATTCTTCTGTTTCCTCGAGAACATTGTCTGAATCAAAGGAATCTATTTTATATGCCAAAGCATCTTTCGTGCAAAGTACTGCGACTATTCCCAGCTCTGGTGAGTCTGCCAGTTCATTGCAAACTGAGAGTGCTTTAGATGTAGAAAATAAGTTTACAGCTTCTGGGCTGCTGCAGAGAAGTGTAAAGGCTAACAACTTAAATTGCCAGCCATCAATGAAGGTTAACCATACACCACAAATGCACCATCCCGCACCTTTGAACTCTCCTGCAACACTTAGTGATGAAGAGGTTGGAGCTGAGCTGGCATTAAACTCATTGACTTTTCTTGTAGCTCATCTTCTTTGATGATTCCTTGTCCATCTTTTGCAGCTTGCTTTACTCTTGCATCAAGAACTCAACAGTTCTCCAAGAGTTCCTCGGGTGCCACGAATGCGACATGCTGGTAGCTTACCTCAATTAGCTTCTCCGACTGCTACAAGCATGCTAACAAAACGAGCATCATCTAGTTCGGTAGGAAAAGATCACGGTTTGGTAAGCTGCATCATTTAAGCATTTATAGCATTTAGTTACACTAGTTTAATGCATGTGATTTACTCGTTGAAGTTAATAAAACAACTCAATTACATACTCCCTCTGTCCCTATTTAAGCTCCTTTTTATTTTAGGATATCCCAAAATAAGTGAGCTCTTTCTTTTATAAATAAAAATAGAAGAGCCAACTTATTTTGGGACATTCAAAAATAACTGAGTCTGAGTTATTTCAATCCTAACCTACTATCTCTTTATTTTATGATTGCAATCCCTCTATCCAATGGTTGTAGGAAAAATTAATGCACTCATTATCACCATCCTAAAATTATGTGCCAGTCAAACAAGCTCACTTTAATTGGGACGGAGGGAGTATTTTATTGAGAGCACTTATAATGTAAAGGTTGCATCCAGCTATATGTTAGTAGAACTCTGTAGAAGTGAATAGAAATTTGTAATTTCTAGCTATACAACTCATTAATTTGCTAAACTTAGCCAGTCAGCTGAACCAAACTTTAAGAAATTGAAGGAGAAAAAGAAAAGAAAAACAAGTTCCAATTAAAAAACACTGAACTACTGAAGTACTTTTGCACACCATACTTTTCATAGAAATGGGTTTTGACACCCCATCTTTTAAAATGTGCCATTTAGTGCCTAAACTTTGAAAAATAAAAGCTTTAAAGTGCACCTTGACCCCAATTAGCTGGTCAAAAGTGACCAGAAATGCCATAAAATTAATTTTAATATCTAAAATGACAATAATACCCTTCCTATTATCATCTTCATCCTTCCTCTCTTTCTCTGTTTTTAACCCTCCATCCTAAACCTCTGAGTCAAGTAAGATTGCAAACTTCTAAAACATCTTATCATTTCTCCTACCTCCCTCCAAAACCTCTGAGTCAAGTAAGTAACAAATCCTCCACTGAGGCTAGAAACACCCACTCCTTCCGTAACACTGCAAGAATAGAGTTTCATAAAACCCCAAGCAACATAACTTTTTTACAATAAATGAGAGCGTGTCTCATCAATCTGTTTACATGTATGTAACTTAGATGTCTGGACTGTGGAAATAGAGCCTTGTGGAGCCTGTGCATCTGGGAAAGATCATTCTTATTTTGCCTTTGTACAACCAAAGATGATTTTGGACAAAATCCTTTGCCTTCTAAATGGCAAAAACCAAAGGAGAATGAAATGGATCCTAGAATGAGTCAAGAATGAGCAATCTGACAAGAAAAACTACTAGAAGAGTCTAGGGTTCAAACTTGTTTATTACTAGAGGTGGAAATCTATATCGAGTTCAGCAGAACTAATCATAAACACTAACACATTAGCATCCTGTGATATTCGAAATGGAAATATCACAAACAATAAAATCTGAAATGTGATGTAAAGTGAATATGCGAGACAGAAAATTAAACCCCACAAAAATTGAACCTAACCGCCCAATTGCGTTCCTAAAAATGGAATATGATTCTCTGCCGCAACCCATATCTCAAATGAGACCAAAAAGAGGTAGACTCTTGGGAAATTAATTTATAAGGACTTGCATGAGTAACATAAGTCCCACCCATTCATTTGTATACCAAACTTGATGTAGGACAGGATGGAAGAAGGAATAAAGGGATTAAAAGAAGATAATCCTTAAAATAAAGGAATAAAGCAATAATGCTTAAAATTCAATAATATCAACTGTTTATATAGGAATAAGAAAACCCATTATACTTAATGACCAAGTAAAATATTTATTAACCTAATTAAATAAGGAAATAAAATCCTAGTAATTATCTACTACCATAAATAATTAACACACTGGAATTTTCTATCACTAATAAGAGATACTCTTATTCTCCCCTCTTTTCTTACCTGTGAGCTCTTATCCTACATTGAATTTGGTGTTAGAGCCGAAGTTTAGTTCCATAGTATTTTTTTTCCAATCAATCTTTGGATGCTTGGTTTAATGGTCAAGAGTCACTGGTTGAATATTTGGTCATGGATTCAAGTCCTGGAAATAGCCTATATGTTAGGGATGTAGGTGAACTTGTGACCCACCCCAAACCTTGCTATTTACGAGTTTTGTGCAGTAGGTATGACCTGTATAGGATCTGTGGTGTTGAGCCAAAGTTGAATTGCTGACCATAAATCAAAGGGACATAATGAGAACATAGAATTTTTGGGTTTTGAGAGGAAATTGTTTGTGGTATATTGCAGGTGCAAATGCCATACGTGCTTTTGTAATACCTGCAGCTCTGCTCCCCTGAGACATATTACATTATTAATAATATATATATATATATATATATATATAGAGAGAGAGAGAGAGAGAGAGAGAGAGATTTCAAATAAGGATAATATTCTATTTTCAAAATCACTGACAAATCCTGAATTAGAAATGGGATTTCTATATAAATTAAAACTTCTCAACTCTTACATGATAAGGTTCTATAATTTGAGGAATAATAACTTGAATACAAACTCCGTTAATTTCTTATGTAGATCTATATTGGACATGGTAAGGAGATATTTTTGGGGGAGTTCTCATACAATCAAATTTTCTTACATGATGTTTGGTTTTGAATTTACTATAGAATCTAAGTGGGTTCAGATATGTACAGGCATATTCCGGGAGTCTATACTATAATTAAATAGACATTTTGGTTTATCTTCCTTTTTTATGGTTTGACCTCTTACTTTCGTCCTTTTTTTTTTGACCTCTTACTTTTCCTACGGTAGATCAACTTTTATTATTTATCTATCCAAATCAAAAACTAGGATTAGTAATATACTTTTTTAAGGAAACAAGAATTAGTAATATAGTTTTATGAGGAAAAATCAAAATAAAATCATCTTACCTAACACTAATTTGTTACTTTTATTAAAATATATACAATAATACAAGTTTAAGTAAAATTATCTTACTACCTAGATAATATAGATCAAGAAATAAAACAAATTCTTACAAAGATCATCTACCTAACTTAAATTTGTTACTATCATTAAAATATAAATATATAATTATAATTTCAAGTACAAGTAAGATTTTATTATTATTTAGACAATACAATTTTAAAATGAAAATATTTTCTTACGAAAATCACCTTACCAAAGATTAAATTATACTATTATTAAAATACATATAGGTATAACTATAATACATTGACCAATAATATGTTCGAGTATTAAAATAAAAAAATTATAGGTTAAAACTGTTACTTTATAAAAACTACAATAAAAACAATCATAAAATCATCTTACCTAATATTATTTATTACCATTAATACTACTACTTAGAAATATAGTTTGAGAAGAATTTTTTTTTTCTTCATAATTGAATTTGTTAAACGTAAGTGTAATTTTATTTCAAGCATAATTATGATTTTTATTATTACTTAAATAATTTAAGTTTAGAAACTAAAATTAAATAGACAATTCGGTTGGTACTCGATTTGATCAAATTTATAAAGAGAGATTAGTAAACAATCATACTATCATCTTACCTAATATATAATGCGAGTTTAAGCAAGATTTATTACTACCTAAATAACATAGTTTTTGAAGAAAATAATTATCTAATAAAGATCGTCTTACCTGACTTGAATTTGTTATTAGTATTAAAATATAATTATAATTAGAACTAAATGTATAAGTAGGATTTTTATTATTTCTTAGATTTATGATAGTAGAAGAAAACAGTTTTCTTATGAGGATTGTCTTACCAAATATTAAATTGTTATATTCCATATAAAAATAAATAAAAACAAGACCCGTGCTTTAATGTTTAATTTTTAGTTTTTTTTATATTGTTATTAGAATGAAAATATTAATTTATACAAAATACAACTAAGTATCAACAATCCATATTTTAAAATAAGGCCCGTGCTTTGCACGGGGCATAATGTTAGTTCTTTTTAATAAAAAGAAACTTATTAACGATTAGGGCAGATATTACAGGTATAAATTTAATGAGGGGTGTTTTGGAAATAAAAATCTAAAAGACCTTTAACCTTTTTGTGCTTTTTTATATATCAGTATATGATGTGATAGGTTTTTGATTACATTCTGAGTAACTAGTCCTTGTTATAAAACTTAATAGATTTCTAAAAGAAAAGGCAAGGATTTAGCTAAAGAGGGATCTCACAATTCTCACGAGCTCCAGGATGAATCTAAAAATGTGAACAGATCACATTTGTTGCCTGTGCAGAGGAGAAATGATTTGGCACGTACAGCAGATCCTGTTACCAAGGGGGAAAAAGACAATGGGTCAGTTAAAGGTGTACAATCTGTCAATAAGAGTATCCCTCGTGCATCCTCTTTAACTGCAGGCTGTGGTTCGCTAGCATCCACTGAGGCTAATGAACGAAATATGTCTTCCACACGCAACTCACCTCTAAATGCCTCTGATGATGATACTGAGATCATACGTCCCACCCATCGCACTTTACCAGGTTTTTGCCTCATTTTATTTCGTGTGGTTTAAGGTTCTTATAGATTATTTCTTTCAAATGTTAAATAGATAAAATAAGATTTTGGGATTTATACTCTACCTCACCTGCTCATGTATGAATGTCACAGGCTTACTTTCTGAGATTATCAAAGACAAGCGCATGACATATGAAGAACTCTGCGATGTGGTTCTGCCGGTATGAGAATACTTCCTGTTTCCTGTACTTTTTTTTCTTTTGAATTGGAAGTGAAGAGTATTTGTCCTGCTGATCTCTCTCTTCAATATTTTGCTTCTCCTCTGCAGCATTGGCCTAACTTGAGGAAGCATAATGGTGAGCGTTATGCATATTCAAGTCACTCGCAGGCTGTTCTTGATTGCCTGAGGAACCGAACTGAATGGGCTCGGCTGGTTGATCGTGGTCCCAAGGTATGCAACTGAAATCATTTCTAATTGTTTTCTTGCTCTTGAGTGAGTATTGAAGTTTTGTTGAGATGTACTGCAGCGAAAGTCCTGAAATGCCTTTAGATTTTATTATTGGTTTAAAAATCAAAAAATCTTAATAGAATTGAAAAATTAAATGCTATTTCTATCCTTCAAACCAAGATGAAAAATCATAATTTTTTCAAGACAGGTGATGGTAATTAGGGGAAAAGTTGGATAAGAACTCGGTGCAACTCCCATTTACTACTGCTATGTCTTAGTATACTAGGTTTAAAAACCACCACCTTTTGCTTATTTGACGTGCTCCCCAGATTTGAACATGCGCCCTCAATATTTCTTCCCTTAAATTGAATGTTTTACACAATGTTTGACTAAAGTTAATGTTGAATAAATTTGCACCAGACAAATGCAGGGAGGAAGAGACGCAGGACTGATGCTGAGGCCCCAAGTTTTGATTCGGAGGAAAATGAAGGTAACAAGGACAGAACTGCAAAGGATGTAGAAAGTACAAGTTTTGACTCGCACCGTGACCATTTCCCCAAGGGTAAGAGGAAAGCACGAAAGCGCCGCAGGCGGTTGGCTCTGCAAGGAAGAGGTATCAAGGACGTTGTTGTTAGGAGGGGCAGGAGCCATAGGGAGGCTGATGATGTTGTCAGTTATGACGAGGACATTTGCTCGCCCTCTAATTCTAGTAGCGAGGAGAGTATGTTCAGCGAAGATGAGATGACACAGGAGGAAGATGGAACATGTCCAGCAGCAGGTCGGCGTGAGGCCTCTGCTAGCTCTGTGGAGTAGTAGTAGGCTGGAATTGTGTTGTATAGCTTTTGTATTATTTTTGGGTACACTAGCATAATTGCAGATAATTTAGCAAGTGATTTCCAGTTCAAAAGGCTTTTGTTGTAATCTTCTTGCCTGAAAACAAGGCAACAATGTTGAACAAAAGGTTTAATAGGCGCTGCTGCTTTGAATCATTTAACATCCCTCTGTATATATTGATTATTTTCATGAACTGGAAATGTTGCAGCAGACAATTGAAGAGATGCGATTATGTAAAATAGATTTTTCAAGTCCAAAATGACTCATTTGGTCACTGTAGTTTTGATTTGGTTTTATTTTAGTCCTTGCACGTGTACATGTGTTTTTTTCAAAAATCTTGTACTACTATTTTTTAGGGTATTAGTTTAATGCTAAACACTTGCCACCTCATTAAAAAAATCTGACATAACGTTAAAATAAAAATGAAAGTACTTGTATGTAATTTATAATTCCAAGTGGGTTTCGGTTTTTTTCTCTTCGCTAATATCTTGTCATCCTCGAGTACACTAACCCTCTAAAAAACTCGGGAAAATATAGACCCCTTGCATCGTTTCTGCCAAACACTTCGGCCATACTCATCACCGTCGGAAAAATACATAATATTCCATTAATTACGACGGAGATTAAAATCTAGATTCCGCAATACAAATGAGTCTCTTGGTACCCAAATGCCATCCAAACGAATTACTCCAAATTAACCCATAACTGAACATTCCTATAGGACCCAAAATCTAGATCATCCGTTCAAAATTACGGCTCCACGGTCTGGGCTTTAGTTTCCAACAGCGCGGCTCTGCCGGTGTCTTCACTAAGGGTTCTTCCGCCATTCATGGTAGAATTAGGAGTGGTAATCGAGGTGGACATAGCAACGGATAATGAGGGTTCTTCGAGGCTATAGCCATTAAGGTTCTTCGAAGTTCGAAGCTGACATTTTACATCGATTGCAGCTGTCTGGGATGCTCTAGTTTCAATCTTCCTCCTGCGTATTAGGGCTGCAATTCTCTTTTTGTGCGTAATTTAGGCTTAGGCATCTGTTGGGGCGAGATTTATCAGGGCCAAATGTAATGTCGATTTATTAGGCTCAATAGGAATGGTAGAGTATTGGGCCCGACGATATGGTGGGCCATGACCCACGTGAGGGGAACCACCCCACGTGGGGGTCCCTTGTGGCGGTTAGAGCGGTTGGAATATCAGAAAATCTCAACTCTTAAGGTAGATGTCAGGATACAATTCGACGCCTACCTTATTTAACGGAGGTCCGGTCTAATCCCATTAAAGCATCTAACCTAATGAGGAGTCCTATTTACTATTCGGGGATAGGCGTGACGATGGCAGTGTGATGACTATAAATACAAGGCTACAACCTTATTTCACAGTTAATCAACTTTTTACAACACTAAAGCTTAAAACCTCTATTGCTAAAACCTTATTCAGCCTGTACTTATTCTTACACCGGAGCTATCCCCCGGCGGATAAAAATCGTCAGGCTCCCTGAGTGTGGTCTCGTTATTGTACAGGATTGACGCGCTTTTGGTGATTGAGGCGCGTGGACGAATCTTGGCGTTAACATTGGCGCTAGAAGGAGGGCCTTTAGTGCTTAGTAATTTTTCAATCACTTGAAATTTCTTGATCCGTAATAATGGTGTCAAACAAGTCAAAATCAGTCCCGGCACATGGAGAATCCACCACTGGTCTTTCTTAACCCAGGGGTTCGGTTAGGGATAGACTGAGACCGTCAAAAAGCATATCAGATCGGCTAGGCCCCCAAAGCCATTCGGTGGGTCCAACCAAGCCACGGACGGCGATTGTCCAAAGAAAGTTGTTTCTGACCTCCAGAAAAAGGCCACAGCGGCACCACCATGCCGAAGACCGAACTTCTAGGCCGGGTCGGAGTCACGACGAGAGGGAGACAATCATTGCTAGAAGGGCGCAACGCCGTAAAGACACTGTAGAGGCCATACGCCTTCAGCAAATAGAGTTGAAAAAACAGTTGGCGTTTCTACTGGAAGAAGGGGAAGCTTCTTCCAGTCGTCATCGGAGTCGGGAAATATCGCCAGGGCGCCAATCCAGGACACGTCGTTCGGACAGCTCTTGGCGTGATAGGAGCAGGCCTCAGAGTCGCTCTCAGGAGAGGGTCAGGCGACGAAACCGATCCCAAGAAGGGAGCAGGCGACAGACCGCTCCCAGGAGATGGTCAGGAGACGAAGCCGACCCCAAGAGGGGAGCAGGCGACAGGGCCGCTCCTAGGAGATGGTTAGGCGACGGAGCCGATACCAAGAAAGAAGCAGGCGACAGAGCTGCTCCTAGGAGAGGGTCGGACGACGAAGCCGATCCCAAAAGAGGAGCAGGCGTAGGAGTCGCTCACAAGAAAGGGTCGGGCGACGAAGCCGATCCCAGGAGAAAAGCAGGCTCAGAAGCCGCTCTCAGGAAAGGAATAGGCATAGAAGCCATTCCCGAGAGGCCAGTAGTGAAGACATTGGAAGATCCGAACGGAGGAGGCGGACGACCTCTCCAGTTCGGGTTCGGGGCAGGCATGAGCCGTCCCACCAAATAAGAGACCCCGAGGCGTTAGCTCAGAGAATTGTGGAGCTCAAGGAGATGCTCGTAGCGGTCAATCAGGAGGAGATTCCGATTGACCCAACATCACCTTTTTCACCGAAGATTGATTGAGTTCGGGCCGATCCAAAGAAGAAGGCCCTCATATGGAGAGCTTTGACGGATCGGGGGATCCCTATGATCATAGCTAGGCCTACGACCGGCTGACGAAATACTATGATTACTCCGATGAGGCTAAGTGTCAGATGTTCATTTCCACTTTGAGGAAAGAGGCTCGACAATGGATGAGGTCTCTACCCCCGAGCAATATCATCTTGGAAAGAACTCTGTGACAAGTTTCATAGCTGGTTCAGGAGTAACAAAAGGAGAGGGAAGCCTACCGCTTCCCTGATGCAGGTACGATAATATTCCAACGAGTCCTTGGGTCAGTATGTGAAACGATTCCGAGAGGCGGTTGGTGCAGTGACAGACCTGAACGATCCCCAGGCCCTCGGTTACTTCAGCACGAGGTTGGACATAGAAAAGTCTAAAAAATTGGTAAAGGACATGATGTTCAACGCTCCAAAGAGTCTGGCGGAGGCATATGACAGGGCCGAAGGCTTTATCGTAGTGGAAGAGGCCATGAGGAGTCTTAAGCATCCGTCGTCATCGGAGAAACCAAAGGATCGGGATAGAAACGTTTATCCTCGGTCAGACAATCATAACAAGACGGATGTATGGCCGAAGAAGAATTTTGGTGGGGGATCGGGAAGAGGCCGCCCGCCCTTCCCGAACTGAAAGGTCAAGAAAGTGTACACCTCCCTAAACACTGACCGAGCAACGATATTGGAGCATATGAAGAATCAACCTTATTTTATGTCGTGCCCGAACAATGCCCGTCCAAATCGGGGGAGTCAGAACAAATATTGTGAATACCACCAGACATCGGGACACTCCACCGAAGATTGTCGGAACTTAAAGGAGTTGATTGAAAAGAATGTACAGAATGGAGAGTTGATCCAATACGTTGTTGGGCGAGGGGGGTCAAGAAGGACGACAAACAATAACAACATCGAGCCGAACCCCCAAACTTAACCCATACAGGCTCCAACAGTTCGGGGGGTGGTCGATGTAATAACTGGTGGTTCAGTTGGGAAGGTAACAGGAAAGAAAAGACGTGGGTTACTAGACGCGGTTATGACAGTGTCTGAATAACCTGTCAGGAGGGAGCAGTTGTACCCTGACATGGTGATCTCTTTCACTGATGAGGATTACCCATCGGAACCTATTGAGCCGCAGGAAGGGGCGTTGACTATTACTGCCCAAGTCGGATCCATGGATATGATGCGAATCATGATCGACAACGGCTCCTCGGTCAACATATTGTATGCTCATGCTTATTAAAGGCTAGACTTGGGAGGAAGGAAAATGGAGGTCGGGCAGGAGCCTCCTTGTACGAGTTCAGTAATGATCCGGTCCGGGTAGCGGGCACCATTGAGTTGCCAGTCATTTTTGGGACGACTCCTCAACCGGTGGAGGTTAATGTCAAGTTCTTCGTTGTGCATGTGGATTCAGCTTACAACGTCATTCTAGGGAGACCGACATTAATGGCACTACAGGTGGTAACCTCCATCCCCCATTTTAAAATAAAGTTTCCTACGCCGAACGGGGTCAGCCAAGTCAGAGGGGATCTGGACCTGGCATGGAGATGCTATAGAAATTCGTTAATATCTTTGACTGTCGACAGAAATAAGCAGAAACAGAATATGGCGATTGAGGTTAAACCGTTTACCGAAGGGAGTACGGAACCTCTTGCCTTGCCAGCCGAAGAAATAGAGGACATTGAGCTGATCCCGGGGAAGAAAGAAAAGACTATAAAGATCGGTTCGGGGTTGCAGGAACTGTTCAGAACGGGGTTGGTCGATTTGCTTTGGGTGTATGCAGATATCTTTGCTTGGGAGCCCAGTGACATGCCTGGGATTGATGAAGAAGTTGTTGTGCATAGGTTGCATGTAGACCCCATCAAAAAGCCTGGTCAGCAGAAGAGGAGGATCTTCGCCCCGAAACGACAGAAAATTATCGATGATGAGGTGGCCAAGTTGCTAGCGGCTGACTTCATTTATGAAATCGACTACCCCGAGTGGTTGGCTAATGTGGTGCTAGTTCGGAAGCAAAACGGAAAGTGGAGAATTTGCATCGACTATACGGACTTAAACAAAGCTTGTCCGAAGGACTTCTACCCACTTCCACATATTAACTAATTGATCGACGCCACGTCAGGATACGCGTTGTTGAGTTTCATGGATGCCTTTTCGGGATACAATCAGATCTCAATGTGTAAACAGGACATCCCAAAGACGACCTTCATAACATATCGGGCGATCTATGCCTATAAAAAAATGACGTTCGGTTTGTTGAATGCCGGTGCCACCTATTAGAGGATGATGAACTATGTATTCTGGAAATAGCTAGGTCGGAGCATGGAGGTTTATGTAGATGATATGATTGTCAAGAGCCTATCTGTTAGGCAACATTTGGATGACTTGGAAGACTGCTTTTAGACAGTCCGACAATATAATATCAGGCTGAACCCGACGAAATGCACTTTTAGCCTCGGTTCGGGTAAGTTTCTTGGGTACTTGGTAAGCAAAAGGGGCATTCAGGAAAATCCGGAGAAGATCCAGGCGGTATTGGACATGAAATCTCCTCAAACCTTTAAGGATGTACAATGGCTGACTGGTCAGATAGCCGCGTTAAGGAGATTTATGTCCAAGTCCGCAGAGAGATATTTGCCGTTCTTCGACACATTGAAAGGCCCGAAGAATGAGAAAACCTTTTAATGGACTTCGGAGTGTGAGGACGCCTTTCAGGGAATAAAGAAATACCTGTCATCAGCGCCCCTACTGATGAAGCCGATCCCTTCGGAGCCTTTGTATCTGTATTTGGCGGCGAGCTCGTTGGTGGTCGGGGCGGTATTGGTTCGGGAAGCGGGAGGAATGCAATACCCCGTTTATTATGCCAATCATGCTCTTAGGGATACAGAAACGAGGTATCCGATCCTAGAAAAATTTGCCAATGCCTTGGTTATAGCTAGCCGAAAGCTCTGTCATTATTTCCAGGGAAGGCTAATCGTGGTATACACAGATCAACCTTTGAAGAAGGTCTTGAGCAAGCCAAAAATTTCGGGTCGGTTAGCAGTATGGGCTATGGAGTTGACGCAGTTTATGCTGGAGTATCATCCTCGGACGGCAATCAAAGGTCAGGCTCTAGCCGACTTTGTGATAGAGTGTTCGTTTTCCGAACCTGATTTAGTTGGTCAGCTGGAGATGGTGGGTTCGGTTTCGGATATCACGCCAATCCAGACGTCATGGACTCTGTATGTTGACGGGTCGTCGACTTCAAATGAAAGTGGGGCATGTGTGATCTTGACGAGTCCAGAAGGGTTTAAGGTGCAGCAGGCCATTCGCTTTGGATTCAGAGTGACCAACAATGAGGCTGAATATGAAGCCATTTTGGCAGGTTTACGGTTGGCCAAGAGTCTTGAGGTATAGAAGCTGATCATCTTCAATGACTCTCAACTAGTGGTCAAGCAGATTTCGGGAGAGTATGAAGCACGGGGGGGGGGGGGGGCAAAGATGACTAAGTATCTGGCAGAAGTCAAAGATCGACTCCAATACTTCAGCTCGTATGCCCTTCATGGAGTAGATCAGTCGGATAACACAGTGGCCGATGCATTGGCCAGGTTGGCCACAACGGACGCAAGTTCATTCAGTAGGTCAGCGTATCTGGAAGTTTTAGATTCACCAAGTGTTCGAGGGTCAAAGGTGCTAGTGGTAGAACGGTCAGATTGTTGGATGACGCCCTATATAAGCTATGACGAACGAGATTTTTGTAATTTAATTTAAATATTTATTGAATTAAATAAATATTTTTCGATGATTTAATTATTGAATTAAATAATTAATCGATGAATTTGTGGTAGATTAATTTAATTATATATGTTACATTAGTTAAATTAATGTGGAGAATTTTTATATTCAAAGTATGTATTTAATTGAGCTTATTTGATTAAATGCATTATTTAAATAAGCATATGTTATTCAAATTAATTTAATAATTAATTATAGATTTAATAATTTGTCATAATCAATAAATGAGAATTTTAATTATGTGACTATGTGATTTAAATAAATGAGAATTTTAATTATGTGACTATGTGATTTAATGTGGTATTATTCTATTTTATTTAATTGATTTAAATGAGATTATTTAGTTAATTAAAAATATGACATTAAACTATATTATAAGCAATTTATTAAAATAAACCAAAAGAAGAGCTTTAATAGGCAAGCTAAACGAAGCCTTAGTGGGGGTTGGAGTCAGTTAATCCATTATAGGATTAACTGACAACCATGCTCTGCCACTTTTATTCATTACGCATTATAATTCATCAGTTCCTAAAAACTAAACCAAAGAGAAAAAAAGAGAGAGTTTTGAGAGAATTGGAGAAGTGAAGAAAAATTATCTCATCATCTTGCTTAATCTAGGCTACTAATCTTCTCCATGAACGTACATTGAGTTCTCTGTAAATTGAATTCTATGGCTAAATTTTTAATAACTTGATGTTAGATGTTTGTAAGCATGCATAAATCTATTTTATATGGTTTATATGTGATTTAGAGTAATCAAATTCATGAAATTATGTTTATATTAGAGTTCTGAAATTTACAGAGTAGTAATATATGAATATGGCTTAAATGCATGAAAATTGATGCTTGATTTGCATGTTAATCGGTTAAATTGATAATTGATTATGTTTATGCATGTAAAAATGAAGAAAACAAAAGTTAAACGGATTGAATTGGTTAAGAAACGAGTTCACAGTGATTGATTACGCTAACTGTATCAAAATATGAACATAAAGTATAAACAGTGAATTTTTAGCCTTTAAATTGGTTATTTAGATTGTTTATGATGCTAAAATCATTGTGTATATAATGAGTTTTGGTTTTATAACACATATGATGTATGGGTAGTAATTAAATTGGTAAATTGTGAAAAACTTTGGCCAAATTTGGCATTTTATGTGTTCTTCGCGAACTGCAGAAACTGACATTTGGGTCTGTGACGCCCCCAAATTCTGACGTCACTGCCTCGAATTTGGTTTGTCACGATCTAACACAATAATGACATATAACTAATACAGTGGAAAAGATAGAATAAATTACATAGATTTAATATAATTATTCTCGTCCCAAGGTCTCGCAACCGATACTACAATACTATCCAAAAGTATTAATTTAAACTGAAACATAGTACTAATACATAATCCGTGCCTAAGCTTATTACATAAACAAATTCAGAAACTTAAACAGCATAGTAATTAATATCCTTCCTAAGGAAGAACAAAGCTACTCCGAAACTTTGCCCTTTCCCCTATCCTTGCCTGAAGGTTCACCTCGTTCTGCCTTAATTGAAAGGTTTAAAGAAAGCAAGAATGAGCAACAAATTTGCCCAGCAAGGATATACAATGGGGGTGAACAATATAAAGTCCAAATTGCAAGGGTATGACAGTAAAGGATAATTCAAGGATAATAAGGAGAAATCAATTGTTATACATAAGAGTCGCTATGGACTGAAGAATATCAATAGGAATCTTGCATCTAATCATTTCAAGTCTAAGAATATGAACACTGAGTAGTTGATGAGTGTGTTTTATACACACAATTTGGGTACTTTTGACCTTGATAATTTGTAAGTCTTTGGGTACTTTTTGTGGTTTTATTGTGTTTTTATCTTATTTTTAGATATTGTGGTTTTATATTGGTTATACATGTTTAGTATTGTTTTTTATGCATTTTCATTGTGTTTGTAGGAATTAAAATAAAGACCGCTCAGATCATTGTTCATAATGACATCATGCCCGTGTTTGGTTATCCGTGGTTGGCGTGTTTTATTTTGGAAATTTGTGTTTGGCGACGCTCGGTATGAAAGTTGATGACATTTGCGCTTTAGGTGTGCACAGCGTCGACCAAGTCACAAGAGTGTTGACATAGGCACCAGCTACAGCAGACCAGTGGGGCCTCGCCACAAACCAGCGAGGCCTTGCCAAGGCATCCAGGGAGTTGCACCAGAGCAGCGGGGCCTCGCCACAAACCAGCGAGGCCTTGCCAAGGCATCCAGGGAGTTGCACCAGACCAGCGGGGCCTCGCCAGGAAGCAGCAAGGCCTCGCCAGAGCATACAGGGAGTTGCAGCAAGCCAGCGAGGCCTCGCCACAAACCAGCGGGGCTGCGCCAATTCGCGCTGAGTGCGATCTGTGCGGGTTTTTTGGGTCAAAATCCGAGTAGAGGCTAGGGTTTTCATGAGAACATTATAAATAGAACATGTAGCCTCCATTTTAGCTAGACTTGGACAGACTTAGATTATCTTAGACTTCAAAATCAGATTTAGAGATAGAGAGGAGGCTTGGAGCAAAAAGAGGGAGGCCATGGCCTTTGGCCATGGTTCTTCCAAAGCTTGGAGGAGCTTCAATGGAGGTGCTTCAATGGAGTTTCATCCAACAACAATGGGGAAGCCATCCTTTATCTTTCTTTATCTTTTTCTCTATGTAATTAGTTTTTAATCTATGATTGTAATTGAACCCATTGCTTATTTGAGTTGATTTCTCTTCCTTTGATTATTGCTACTCATATGAATTGGTTATCATAACCTATGCTTATAGATTAATTGCTTGGCTAGTAATTACCTTGGGATCCTATATGAACTTGACAAACGGATTATAGTGTTGAGACCTAGTTATGATATCATGTGAAAGTTAACGATTATTGTGGGTGATTAATTGAGATTTAGTGACGTGTGTCTTGTTGATTATCCTCAATGATAGGTAACTTGATTGTATTTAGGATAGACATATACCTAGATACCATGTGCAACCAATTGAGAATCTAATCTTAATGACTTCCTTTGTGAAAGTTGGTAATTGAAAGGGTGGTTAATGAGATTTAGTGACATGTGTCTTGTTAATTGTTCTTGAAATTGGTCTCTTGATAGTGTGTAGGATAGACATATACCTATATGCCACATTAGGAAGATTCGTAATTGACCATCGACAGAGGCTCTTACGTAATTGTGATTTCTCGGATGTCAATTCTATGTGGCTAATTGATCTAAAAGGGGAGTTAAGATATTTGAACAAAGCATTGCACGCCAAGTGTTTGACAAAATGCTTGAATGGGGGAAATTGCAATCTTAGACATTTATCTATCTATTTTTGTTATTTATATGCCATGCAATTTACATGTAACCTTTATCTATCACTTGAATCAAAGAGTTTGATTTAGATCGAGTCGATATTGAGTTAGTACTTGGGGATACATTAGAGTTAATTCCCCGTGGGTTCGACAACTCTCTTATCATTGTATTACTTGTTTACCGCGTATACTTGCGCGTATTTATCGGTTGCGAAATCGACCAACAGTAGTCACTAAAGGACTAAGAACTCTTGCTAGAATTAACAGTTTTTTTTATACTGAAAATCCAATAAAAACAAGTACACAGGTGATCAACCTATAGTACCCCAGATTATGCATAACTGTCACATGCTTATAAGTGCGCACTTCGGTTCCCCGACAATATATAATTTTCCCCTTTTATGAGGGTTGTTCATCTCAGTAGATAAGAGTCCTCACCAAGACAATTGGTTTGGAATAGTTTTCTAACACATGTATAATAGTCTAACCGAAACAATGGTTTAGACAACTTTTATAATCTTATTCAATGATTTAATGAATACCAATACTCGCAATGCGGTTTAAGGGATATTAATCTTAAACCAATCCTTAGAATATGAATGACAGTTTATAAAGCATAAGAGTCATTGCCACATACTTGTATGATACAGGAATATACAAGTTTACATGTTAGCTCAATATAGAGAAAGGGTTCGAATACTTGCACAATATACCACATCCTGCTCGAATGTAAATTGAGTAGGGTTAAAGGAAAACTCGCAATTTGTAAGAGGTTCAAGGTAAGAAACTTGCTCAATATAAGTTTGAGTAAGGTTAGGGAACTTGCCCTTGATAATACTTGCACAACAAATAAAGTTTTGGGTTAGAGAACTTGCCTTTAGCGCAGTCTACAAATTTAAAGCTTAATGACACGTTGCAATCCTATTGTATAATAGTTATATATAAGAATTCCATTAGTCATACAATTTCATACATCAAATAATACTACATCATATTTGGATACCAAAACATTACTACAACTTCTGCTCTACACTTTAGAATAACAATGCAAGCAATCCACAAGACTCATATTACAAAAAGAATCGACTTGACCACTCTGCAGGAGGGCGCAGCTGCGCCCTGGTTAAGCTTAGGGACGGCGCAGCTGCGCTGTCCCCTGGCTAGACCAGGGTTGAGCTTTTGCCTTCCTGGTTTCAGTCCACTAACTAGCATACCAATACATTACCAATTACTACGTACACATGTTAAAGAGGTTTGCATGCTCACATGATCATTTCAAGTTTATATTACCACGTAATGAATCTTTAATATAGAACTTTGGTAACATGATGTCAAACAAGCTCAAGAATCCACGTGACTTACCATAACAAGTACTTATTCATATACAAAGGTTATAACATCTGAAATACTCATGCTCATGTGTTCATATCATCTTTACTTAGTCTACCTAGATCATAACTTGGAAATTTGCCTAAATTCATGCTTGAACGATGCAATGCTTTAACATACTAGAGGAACACATATACACATCATGTCTGGGAAGTATCAGAGTACTAGCATGCATGTCCAACATCTCCTAATGAAATTATCATTATAGTCATGCATGTTTGCTTCAAAATGTCCAAGTTTGCCTTTAAAAGTCGTTTCAACTAGGTCTTGGTCGTTTAGTGCACATGAAGCATCTTGGAACCTTATGTCATGTATAATTAGACCATACACACATGTTCGTATGATCAGAACTTGCACCTTGCAAATTTCGGTAAAGTCTAGTTTTAAAACTATAAGTTTTCTTTCGAAAAACACATGCGAAACGAAGCTAGGATGCTCATGCTTTGCAAAGGGATCTTACACTACATGTTTAACATATTTTCAGGCATGTCTAAGTTCATTAACCACGTTAGAAAGCAACAACTAATAGCAGAATCAAGTATCCTTGTCTGGTGCACGGCGCAGCTGCGCCGTTTTGAACTACAGGGAGCGCGCAGCTGCGCCCTTCCCTGAACGAGCCAGAAAGGTCTCTGCTTCGGCAGAAATCAAGCCCAAGCATGAAAACTCTCATTTAACGGGCTCCAGTTCAATCACATTATATTTTTAACATACATATCGACTCTTATAGCATCAATTACCAACTAATTAACAAGAGAGATTCATGTATTTCGAAGAATTTGCCAAACTTAAAATCAAAAGCATGATAAACTTAATATTACCTTCTTGAAGCTTGAGTTGGAATTTTCTCCGCTACCCACACTAATTGCTCACTCAATTCTCACAATACTCTCTACCAAAACTTACCAGATGATTTAGCAAAGAATTTTGGGAGGAGGGTGAGCTCCAATTTATAGAAGGTTGTATGCCCGGATAATGCATTTGCTCATTGTTTCCAACCAATAGAAGAAGAAGAAGAATGTTGGTTAATGGAGAGTTGGTGGTTTACTATTTGAGCCACTCCCCCCACCATCATTACCTCCCTTGTTAGCTTCATCATGCAAGAAACCATAGCCTTTTTGCATTCTCAGCAAATTGGCTATTCACGTGGGTATTGTTTGGGCAAGGAAGAGACTCTCAATTTGGGACAAGAGTAATACTCAGACATTTCAAATGAGGTTTATTAACATACTTTGATTAAAATGCAAGCTTAAGTCATATAGTGAATTAAATAATTTAATGCTACTATATTGTATCAAATAACGTTACATGTGCATATATCATATAATCCATGTACATATTAATTTCAGCGAAATCTAGTTATTCGCTAATACCCAAATATTCAATATACATTATTATCTCATAATACATCTATTGCCATAATGTTTAAGTATGGAAATAATTATCGTGTAACAAATATTAATTACCTCATATAATTAAAAGGTATTTTATTTGAGTATTATTAACTCATACTTTCAATAAAACTTTATTATTAATATATCTACATACCATGTCAAAATAAATATTTAGTAATAAATATTTATTTACTAAATTCATTTCCTTTCATAATTAAAATACATATTTAATGGTTCCACCATGCCACATAAACTCCTTTATAAAATTATAGCATTCAACCTACTTTTACGGTAAGGTTTTATTCAGTACATTCTCACACATTAATGTTACACATCAAAATGCCACATAGGTTATATCACATAATATAAAGGTTACGCATATTCCCACGTTATTTAGTGAATTATATGAAAACTCACACATGCTAATGCCACAAAAATATCATGCTTCATATCAATAATTCAAACAATTAATAATAATTATTGCATCACGTTGCCACACTTAGCACATTTCACAAGTTTAATACACTTCATTATCAACCTTGTCGTATTCTGAATCATCATAAACTTTCTTCAACTTTTAAAAGTATTATCACATTTCATGCCACATAACTCATGTGCAACTAAAATAAATCCTTTTCTTATTAAATCACTCTTTTAGAAATAAATCAAGAAATCAATTTATCGCATTACTACTATAACAACATATCACTTATTCTCATAATTTTTTTTAATATTAATATCATTCGAAATTCTCGGGTATTACAGGGTCCACCGCCTCGGCGGTGGAATTACACTAAGATTAGCCGCCCCAACGGTGTTCCCGCCCCGACGGTATAAATGAACTGATTTTGTCGCCCCGACGGTGTTCTCGCCCCGGCGCCCAAATTGAACTACAATTGCCGCCCCGGCGGTAGAGTCGCCCCAGCGGCGTTTTGTAAAGGAAATCTACCGCCCCGACGGTAGAACAGGAAATGAAATTTTTTCTTTTTCTTTGTGCTCATGTTATGTTACCATATGCATGTTTAAAGCTTAGACTAAAGTATTAAATAAATACTAAGATATTGTGATGAATGATAGCATATACCCATTGATTATCAAATGACAATTGAGATATTAAAATGAGATTGGATGAAAGTGAATCTTGAAGTGTTTATAATATTGTAACTAATTATTGTTACTGCTTTATAAACGGAATGTATAGGTTGATTAAGGAACGTGAATTTTAATTTATAATCGACGCACGAGGCAAGTTTTCTACCCTTAATCTTTTTATTTCATTGAAAGCAAGTTTTCTGAGCTTCACTCTTTATTGAGCAATTCTCTTAACTCTACTTTTTATTGAGCAAGTTTTAAAACCCTATATCTCTTTTATGCAAGTTTCTATACTCTATTTCATATTGAGCAAGTTCTTTACCATAATTCATTCAAGTTCATGAATTCAAATGTGTTATTCTGATTCCTTTAATTAATACTTCAGTTATACAGAGTTTATTCGATTGTATGCCTTTGAGATTCAGTTTTTAATTCTTGAATACCTTTCATATTAAATTATTGAACCTTGATTGACTAGCGAACCCTTATTGATTCGACTAGTCCATAGTTGATGAGCGTTCTAAATTCTAGAAACGTTATTGAAGTAAATCCAAACCAAACTTCCTTTGGTGCGGACTTTGATGTCAAACTGAGATGAACAACCCTTATATAGGGGATTATTTTACGCGTTAGCGTTTAGATGTTGTGCACATACATGGTACAAAGGGCTGATCCCCCTAAGTACGAGAAGTAAGGTCCATATAGTCTTACGACTGTTAAAGGTTTAAAGTAGAAATACTTGATAACCTAGGACATAGTTCGTGGTCTTGTGACCTTCAGATGTTTTTTTTGATTCTTGTTTTCTAATCTTGATTCAAAAGTCGAGTATTCGATTATCCGATATCCATTGATTATTCGCATGTTATTATTATTATTTTTATTGTGTTACTTGTTGGGCAATTGTTGCTCACCCTTGCATAATAACATTGCAGCTAAAGTTGAAAGAATTGATGAGCCATCCACTAGTAAGGGAAAAGGCAAAGCAAACAAGTGATGAAGACTTGTTATATTTGTTTGAATGATGTTTATGTAATAGACTTATGTTATATTTCCGCATTGATGTTTATTAAGGTTAGATGACCTAAGATTTATTTGTTAAAGATGTTGTAACCCTTTAATGGGAGATTTCTATTTTTATTAAGAATTTCCATTATGTTTGAATGGGTAGTTAGATGTGATGTGATTTATTTAGATAGTGAACACCAAATCCTGTGGAAACGAAGTACCCGGATTTGGGGGTGTAACATAAGCTATCTCGCTGATGGCATCTTACCCTCGGACCGAGTATTGGCGAAAAAGATAAAGTATAGGAGTTTGAACTTTGTGCTATTTGATGGGGATCTGTATCGACGGGCCTTCACTTCTCCTTTGTTAAAGCGTTTGGTCCCGTCCGAAGCTGACTATGCACTTCGGGAAGTGCACGAAGGAATCTGTGGGGATCACATGGGGGCCAAGGCTTTGGCATATAAGGTGCTTCGACAAGGGTATTACTTGCCGACGATCTTCCAAGAGGCTAAGGAATATGTGCAAAAGTGTCGCAAATGCTAGCTCAACAGTTCCATTCCTCATCAATCGCCTGAAGAATTATATTCGGTCTTATCCCCGATCCCATTCGCTGTGTGGAGAGTTGATATATTGGGACCACTGTCGAAGGCAAAAGGACAGGTTAGCTTTGTGATAGTGGCCATCAACTACATGACCAAGTGGGTAGAGGAAAAACCGCTTCGGTCGATCACGGAGCAAGAATGCCTTAAGTTCCTCAAGGAATTCGTCGTATTTCGGTTCGACATCCCGATGGCAATTGTGTCCGACAACAGTCGCCAATTTGTGGGGTCAAAGTTTGTAGAGTTTTTGAAGGATTTGGGCATACAACATCGGAGGACTTTGGTTGCCCATCCTCAATCCAATGGCCAAGTAGAAGTCACCAACAGGACTATACTTAATGGGATTAAAAGAAGGTTGGATGAAACTAAGGGGAGATGGCCTGAGGAGTTAATTAGCGTTCTATGGGCATATCAGACCACCCATCGGACCACAATAGGTAATTCGCCATATAAACTGGCCTATGGGACAGATGCTCTTATTCCAGTAGAGATCGACTCTCCTTCGCTTTGGGTCAGCCAGTTTAAAGAATTATGCAACGATGAAGGCATTCGCCTCAATCTTGATCTGTTGGAGGAGGTTCGGGAGTCGGCCACGGTAAGGCTAGCAGTCTACCAAAGGAGAACGACCAGGCATTATAATAAAGGCGTGAAGCTGAGGAGGTTTGATGTTGGGGACTTAAGTTCTTCGAGAGGTAGAAGCATCATCGCCCCAAAACCTCAGAAAACTAATGCCCAACTGGGAGGGACCCTATGAGGTCATAGAGGTGTCGAAGCCAAGAACTTACTAGCTTCGAGCAATGGATAGAACAGAAGTCAAAAACACTTGGCATGCTGGGAGACTTAGAAAGTATTATCAGTGTGCATATCAAGTAGTTTATTTTATGACTCTATAAACTTTTCTACATACATAATGAAATTGCAATTTAACTTTCATTAATGCTAAATGTTTAATTACATCAGAAATCCAATTACATAAGTCTTAACAAACTAAGTCAAAAAGATTGTCTTATGAAGAAGCATGTTTCCAAGGTGTCGCGAACCTCCTCGGCCATCTTGAGCTTCACCTCCACACTCTCAAGTTTGTTGACCATAGCACGGTTTTCAGCCTTCAGCTCCCCGCTCTCTCTCTTCAGTTCAGTGCACTCCTTCTTGACCTCATTGCACTCTAGCTGCAGATGGTTGCAGTTGTCCACCAGCACTCTTCGACGTTGCTCGCCTTTGATCGCTTCCTCTTTTAGCTTCTCCACTTCGGCTTGAAGCTCTTCGCACCGGTGGGCAGTTTTAGCGTGCTCGTTCTTCTCCTTCGTCCAACTGGCCATTTCAGCTTGGCGCCTTTCTTCTTGACAGATGGCTTCGGCCACCAGTTCTTTTTGTTTCTCTTCAGACTCGATCAGCCGATGAAGGAGTCGGCCGGTGACTGCACTAGCCTAAAAGCAAAGAGAAGAAGAATTCAGTAATAAGCTTAACATAAGTTCGGGGAAAAAGGTAAACTGAAGATACGTACCCGGCTCAGGTATAATACATTGAGGGTTGTAAGCTCTCGGAGACTTGTATCTTTGAACCTTTCGTCATCCTCGGGGGAGACGAAGTTGTCGAAGACATGGTATGGGAAGTCATTAGTATTATCGGGCCATAGTGTTGACAAGGTCAGAGTTGGATTTTCTTAGGTACGGTTGGGTGATGATGGGAGAGATTGATGAGTAGGTGGGGAGATTCATGAATAGGTGGGGGGGACCGCTGATCGGCGGCAGATTCGGTGTGCTATTTTTTAGTTGGGGGTTTGGGAGAGGAGTCTTCAAGTTCTTTTAATTGGGCTTCGGAGAATGGCGGCTTGGCCTGAAGGGTTTGTTCTGTTTCAGGGGGAGGGCCTTTGTTGGCGGCCTTCCTTAGTCGCCTTCTCTTTGCTCGAAGGACGGTGGTTCTTCGGGAAAGGGGAACGTCTAGGAGACACTCCTCGCTGGGTTCGGGAGCAGGAATAGTTGATGCTTCCACCATCGGGACGGAGGTGATCGGCTGGATTAGAGGAGGCTGTTCGGCTGATTCAGGTAGAAAGATGATTTCTTCGATGGAGTCAGCGGATGATTGGCTGACGTCGGCAACGGAGGTCGGTTTGATAAGAAGTACTGCACACATTACTAATGTCTGTCAGAAAAGGGAGATTTAAGATAATACAAGTTAATTTGAAGGGTTCGAGACTTACATTTATGGTTATACAACCACGTCGGATCACTCAGGAGTTCGAGATCCCATTGTTTCTTCGGCAGCCTCGCCACGAGGCCCACCAATTCTCGAAGACGGGCGTCTGATATTTCTCCCAAGGTTATAGGTGGACTGGAGGCTTCGGCCCAACCAAGAATCTCACGAATACTGGGACCCTTGATGAAGAACCACAATGGATGCCATCCTTTGTTGCTTGAAGGGGGTCTTCAACAGCGGACGCTTTTTGATGGCTTTACTTGATTGCCTGTTTATTTGCCGAAATCCGGCTTCCCTGGATCGGCCCGTGAAAAATAAGGAAAAGAAAAAATCGAGGATGGGAGGGATACCAAGCTCGTGATAGAAGGCAATGAAGGAGATGATATGGATGTAGGAGTTCGGCACCAGTTGGGCGAGACCGACTCCTATAAACCCAAGGAGGGAGATAATGAAGGTATGAATGGGGAGACGTACCCCGTATTCTAGGGCACTGAGGGAAATGGCAGTCCACCCATCGGGCCGATGGTACATACGTTCGGTATGAAGAGGGGCTCTGATATCGTAGGTGGTCGGGATACAGTACAATTTTCGTATCTTTTCAAGGTCTTGAGGACCAATGGCTGAAGCGACGTTGATGTGGGTAAAAGTTGCTTCGTTGGCGTACTCCTTAATCATTCTCTGGGTTTCTTTTTCGGCTGTAGACGGGCCTGAAGCTTGGGGATTGGTAGAGGATGGAGTTCGTGTGGTGGCCATTGGTTTAGTGACGTTCCCAATGATAGAACGAGGTTTTTCGCCATAAAAAGGAGGAGTTGCAGAGGGAGCCAGAGCAGAGAGAGCAAGATGAAGATCACAGATCAGATCTAAAATGTGTGGCAGTTACATTTGAAATGAGGGGGTTTTTAATGTTTTGACTTTTGGGTTCGGCGCGTGTTCCCAAGGGCGGTGTAATAAGTGGGTTGTGTAAAGGTGGTGGGGCCGACAGTGCGTGCTGGGGCAGTTACCAGAGATTTGGGTATTGGACTTTGTGCCTTCGCACATTATCGTTAGGCTTTTAATGAGATACTCTTCCATTAAATGTCCCATTATAACGGAAGACTGGGGGGGGCAATGTTGGGGCGAGATTTATTAGGCCCAAGTGTAATGGCGATTTATTAGGCCCAATAGGAATGGTAGAGTATTGGACCCGACGATATGGTGGGCCATGACCTACCTGAGGGGAACCACCCCACGTGGGGGTCCCTTGTGGCGGTTAGAGCAGTTGGAATATCAGAAAATCCCAGCTCTCAAGGTAGATGTCAGGATGCAATTCAGCGCCTACCTTATTTAACGGAGGTCCGGTCCAATCCCATTAAGGCATCTGACCTAATGAGGAGTCCTACTTACTATTCGGGGATAGGCGTGACGATGGCAGCGTGATGACTATAAATACAAGGCTACAACCTCATTTCACAGGTAATCAACGTTTTACAGCACTAAAGCTTAAAACCTCCATTGTTAAAACCTTATTCAGCCTGTACTTATTCTCACACCGAAGCTATCCCCCGGCGGATAAAAACCACCAGGCTCCTTGAGTGTGGTCTCGTTATTGTGCAAGATTGATGCACTTTTGGTGATTGAGGCGTGTGGATGAATCTTGGTGTTAACAGTATCTAAAGTTTTTTAGCCATTAGAGATGAAGGATATGATAAATGACATTATTGCCATTAATTTCACAAGTTTGGGATTAAAAAATTACATACAAGTATTTTTATTTTTAATGTCATGTCAAATTATTTAATGAGATGACATCTGTTGGGATCAAATTAATACTCTAAAAAATAGTACAAAATGTTTTTTGAAAAATAAAATGTACAAGGAGTAAAATAAAGTCAAACCATGAATACGGGGATCAAATAAGTTATTTTACTATTTTTTTAAGTGTGTTAGTCTATATATGTGTGGACGTTTTGTTTTGTTTTTTTTGGTTCATTTATTTATTTATTATTTTTTTTTGGGTTGGGGGGCTTTAGTTACCACTAAAGAAGTTACTTGCATGCGGTGTTACCTAGGGATGTAATATAGCTTGGTGTCACGACCTTAGTATTTTCTAAGCCAACCGTGTGGCCTTGGAGAACTAATTTCATCTGAGTGTTGCTAAGTAAGTCTTATTCGCCAAGAAAACACCAAGATAACAACTAGGAAAGTACAACAAGAGAACACTTCCAAGCAAAGAGACTTTTGTATTCACAAGAGAGCTTTAGAGAAAGCTTGGATTCTTAGATGGTTTGGCCGCATGAAAGCATCCTCTATTTATACTTGTCCACCTCCTCAATGGACGATAGAGATCATCTTGATCCTATGACTACAAATGTATATCTAGAATAATCTGTACAAGGTTCTAGATATTTACAAGCTCCGACACCTTTTTATTACATTATAGAATATTCTAGCACTGTAAGGGATATAAGAGAAAAGTATGGAACAGTCTAGAAGTTCCTCTATGTATGCATCCTAATAAGTGCCACATAAGCGTCCAGTAAGCGCCACGTAAGCATCCAACTTGGCATAGCCTCAAGATAATCAATCATTGTAGACACCCAAATTTTGCGTTTCCTTCTACTAACCATGACAGGAGGGCGAAATCGTCAATTGAACCGGCTTGCGGGAGCAAAGGAGCGGGCACAAGGGCGAACGCCCGGCACCGCCGCAATGTTTTGGGCAGCCCAAGTCGACGTGACAGCAGAGCCGTCCGAAGCAGGCACTTCCGAATGAGGTGGCACGTCTCCCGGAAATTCCCGGACTGCAGAACACGAGCATGTCAGCGAAAACCGACGTTGCGGCACGGAAATCGAGGCGTGGCACGAAAATCGAGAAAGTCAAGCCCGCCAGCCGCGGATAGATCTGCGGCCAAGTGGGTGCGCCAGCACGGAAACCAGGAAATCAGCACTACCAGCTGAGTGCGATGGGAGGCGTGCCAGCTGGCCAGCCGCAGATCCATCTGCGGCCAGCCGCAGATAGATCTGCGGCTGGCTCTGGCCAGCCTATTTAAGCCCAGCTTCGGGCAGCATACAGGAGGTTGGAGAATTTGAGGAAGAAGGAGAATACAGCAGCAGCCAACTCGGAAATTGAGGAAGAAATAGCATAAATTTTGCAATCAAATAGGAAGAAAAGAGAGAAAAAAGAGAGGAATAATTTTCTTTTGATTTGATTGTATCAAATAGATTCTTTCCTTCTATTCAAATACATCAAGTTCACATCCATTTGGATATCAATTGCAAGGCGAAATCTTTTTTTGTGATATCAATTTCTATCATATCATTTGATCAAATTAGATGCAATTTTTCATGTAATTTATTGATTGAACAATGAATTAGGGATTATGAGTGAAGTTTCCATCGGAATAAAACTCTTCCTAATAACCCGATGATATTCGTTCATTAATTTCTTTGTTTGTTTTAAGGTGTTATATTTGGTATCAATTCCTTTAAATCGTTATTTTAGGATGTCTTGGTATTGTTAGATTATCCGGGTTGGTTTATTTTCTTGTAATATCCGATTGTTTGTGTGTGGATACTTGGTTGTGAGCCTAGGAAAGCGACCCCGGGGTCCCAATCCGATGATGGACATATCTTGATGTAAGAAGTAGAAATGACGTAGTTTTCATTGTAAATATGTAATCGTTGGGCCTTAAAACGACGCTAAGGCGAGAATCGTGCTTAAGGCCCCGAAATAGTGAAATTTGTGATTGTTGGCGTTCGGGGACATTTTGATGGCTTACATGCCCATGAATAGCCCCGACGCGTGTTTATGCTTGATTTGATTTATGATACGAAATTGATTTCAAAGCTAAATGAAGATTTTCATAAAATCAATCAAAGTAGGATATTAGAATCACGAGGTTAAAATTTGAGAAATGTTAATGAATGTCGATTCCTATCTAACGAGAAAGCTAAAGAAAGATCGTTTTCCAAAACATCACACAAAAATGATTTTATAAATAAAATGACGTTTTATTAAACCGTTGTATATAGGGTTAAAGAGATTCTAGAAATTGCCCATCATTTTATGAAAGCAACGTATAGATCTCGATTCCTATTTAGACGAAGGTTTAAAACTCTTGTTTTGCCAAAACGACACTTAATGAAAATCTCATAGTTTTGGACAATTAAAATCAAACCTTTCTCATAAAGAATAAAGCTTTCTCGTGTATACCGAAAAGACATTCCGAAGCGTTCTCAAATTAAAAGTACGATTTTCCCTAAAATCCAAATGACTCTTTCATACAAATTCATCACAACATTCACATAGGTACCCACACACACACGTGCACTTACACACACACATTTCATGAATTAAAGGATAGGAAAGCATTGAGATTGCGGTAACCGTGTTTCACGGAAGTCGAGGGATGCCTAACACCTTCCCCTCACTTAAACAAGCCCCCGAACTCTATGAATCTCGATTCGCAGACCAATTAATTCGGAGTCACACATGAGCCAGCGATTTATAAAAAACGAAAATTCGGATGAGTTGGTACATCCATTTCAAATATACCAACTGGCGACTCTGGTTAATTGGCTCATCATAAAAACGATCTTTCAAAACCCCGTCGACATCAATGCCGACCTTTTCCAAACGTCATCTAAATCAAAAGGCTAAAATTGGAAAAGACGAGAAAGCGAAAACCCGACGTTTGCAGTCTAAGAAAGCCCATGTCTCTACCTCTGAAATGGCTGATCTTCCCAATCATAGTTCCATATCTCGGGAGGAGTTTGATGATTTTAAAAGACAGATGATGGAAATGGCCACAATGCTAAAGGAACAGTTCTTAATCAGACAGGATCCGGCAAACCAGGGATCGCATAATGTTCCACCACCAGGGGATGATCAGAATCCTCCTAAAAATGGTACAAACTTGCTTAAAGAGGACCAACCCCGACTCAAGGACGAGCCAGTCATCCCAAAGCCCGTTCCCATACCTAGCAGGACAGTGATTACTATCCCAGAAGAGGGGGACAATGACGACCTTCGGAGAAAAATGAAATACATGGAGGAAACCATCCAATCCCTAAAGGGCATAGGCTCCCTGGGCAGGGTTAATTACTCGGATCTATGTGTTTTCCCCGGAGCCAGATATCCAGAAAAGTTCGAAGTTCCCGAGTTCGAAAAGTACAATGGAAAGGGAGACCCCTATACACACTTGAAAATATACATTGGAGAACTCGGGGCTTATGCCGAAGACGAGGGGTTAAGAATGCAACTATTCCAGAAAAGCTTAACGGGGGAGGCAAGAATCTGGTATGCCCGCCTCGACAACGCCCGAATCCACAACTGGGAGGAATTGGCCCATACCTTCTTAACCCAATACAGCTTTCAGGCCCAGATGGCTCTTGACAGGTACCAAATGACAAAGGTTAAAAAACAGCCTAGGGAATCCTTCAGGGAATATGCGCAACGATGGAGGGGCATGGCCGCACAGGTAACCCCCCCGATGAGCGAATCAGAGATGGTAATGACCTTTGTAGACATTCAGGAGGCACCGTATTATGAGCGGGTCATCTCAGGGATTGGAAGACCCTTTGCTGAAATGATTAAACATGGAGAGATGGTTGACATGGGGTTGAAATCGGGTAAAATCCGGGATCTTACCGCTTTAGAAACTGCTGCCGAGCAAATACAGAATGGAAACTATGGCAGCACTTCCCGGAGAGTCCAAAAGAAGAAGGAAGAGGATGTCTCCCTCATCCTACAAGGGTCATCCAGAAAAGCAGAAAGCCATCTTCCGGTGCAGGTACAGAGGGGAGGGCCATCCCGACAGCCAAACTTCACAGATCAAAGGGCAGAGGGGCGAAGAAGATATGAGGCCTCGCAGAATCGAGTATTCACCCCGCTCGGGGAGCCGCTTGAACGGGTACTAGCGGTATTAGTAGCCCAAAAGAAAATAGTTGGTCTGGCACCACCGAGTGACCCAAAGGGTAGAAGGTTTGACCCGAGCAAGTGATGTGCATACCACTCCAGTTCCCCTGGCCATGATACACAAGATTGCTGGACGTTGAAGCATCGAATCCAAAACATGATAGACAGTGGGGAAATTGTGGTGGAACAACCGGACTCCCCGAATGTTAAAGCAAATCCCCTGCCAAGACATGAAGGAGGGGGAGTTAATGCGACGGAGGCAAGTGAGGCTGGGGGGCCGCCAAGGTTGAACTATGTGCAGAAAATTGAGGAATTGATCAACGTGATACATGATCATGGGAGTGCACGGGGAGCGCCCATCAGGTTGATAGGGATAAGTACAAATGGCATGGAAAGACCTGTCAAGTTGACAGCCCCGAGGCCCATCATCCTTGCAGCAAGGCCGCAACTCCCTATCAGTAGTCTGAAGACTGTACCCTGGAATTATGGGGGAATACCAGAGGAAGCGGCCAGTTGTGCTTCCGTGACGACCAAGGGGAACCCCTTATATCTTCCCGGGCGAGTCCTTGAGAGCCAAAAGAGAAAAAATGAAGAGGTTTCCGAGGAAAGGGCCATAGAGTTTTTGAAAAGGTTGGATCACCCAGAAATGAGGGGGATCCAGATTTTAAATGAGGAATCAACCCTAACATCAGTTATGGACTTGGTGTTGTCATCCAGTGAGCATTGCAAAACCCTGATGAAGGTTCTGGAGGAGGCATTTGTGCCCAAAGAAATTAGGAAGGAGGGTTTCGGCCAGCTGGTAGGCCACTTATTGGAAACCGATGCAATATCCTTTACGGATGAAGACATTCCCAAGGAGGGAAGGGGGCACCGAAAACCGCTACACATCGCGGTAATCTCCTCAGGATATGTCATGAATGGGGTGCTGATCGACGGGGGATCGGCATTGAATATATGTCCTCTCAGCACGCTGAAGAAAATGAACATCAGTCCCAAGCGCCTACGGGCCAGTCATGTGGTGGTTCGGGCTTTTGACGGATCCCGGAGGGATACCATCGGAGAGATAGAATTGCCAGTGGAGATAGGGCCCTGTACTTTTGATATATCCTTCCAAGTCCTAGATATTACGGCAAGCTACAACCTGCTGTTAGGGAGGCCGTGGATACACATGGCCGGGGCAGTTCCTTCCACGCTCCACCAACAAATCAAGTTGATCATCGATGGGAATCTGGTAACAATCTCGGCCGAATGTGATGACCCTTCTCCTCCCAGGAGTGGCCTACCAGTAATCAATGTGGATGAGTCAGCGACGCCTGCCAGTTTTCAAGCACTAGAGATTAGCACTCCCCATTATAAATGCCTGGGAGCTCCAGCTGTGAAACCAAGGGTCTCTCCGGAACTCACCTTTGTGGCAAGGGAAATGATTAAAATGAACTTCCAACCTGGACAGGGACTAGGGAAAAGCAGTCAGGGAATCACCAAGCCCATCCACCTACCACAGCAGATAGGCAAGGCAGGATTGGGATACCATGTGGGCGCAGTACGGGGACACCGTCAGGGTGCGACTCCGATTCGACTAGTTGGCAGCCCAGTGACCAAAGTCGACAATGAGCAGGGGATCAGCGGACCTGTGATTGGGGCAGGGAATGAAGAGTTAACCCCCACACGTAATGAGTCGGCCCGGAGGGAAAGTTTCCTGCAGGAGGTCGCAAAAGAGTTTGAAACCAAATGCTATATCCCCGGACAATCAACAAGCAGTAAGGAGGGGACGAATGTTATCACACCACCGGGAACCCAACGAGTTGTGCCTGTCATCGATTGGGCGGGGCTGATTATTCCTAGAGAGGATATGGAGAAGGATTCAGGCGACGTATCCGTAATCATCGGGGAGGTGTCCGATGTGAGGCCCTCCTTTATCCAGCGCATTTCATCTGACCTGACCATCGATAATTGGACCCAGAAACCAGTGATATCCAAACAAGGGTAAAGCTCGACGTCAGGGTGGTTAACCCTAGAGGATGGGGGAATGAAGAAGTTTTATTTTGTTGTTGTTTTATTTCTGCATAATTGTGTCGTTTCTTCGTGTTATTTGAAATTGCGATCGTCGTGAAAAATGATTTATATATGACAAGTATTTTGTTTCATGTCAGGTGTACCCATTTGAGTAATCCTTGCCTAACAAATGGTCTTTCAAATTTGAATGACGATTATGATTTTGACATTGAGCTGGATTTCGATTTAATGGGCATTGAGCAAGACGAGACAGATTACGACGACGCACCTGATGAGATCAAAGGATGGGTCGAAGATAAACCCAAACCCAATTTGGACCAAACCATCACTATAGATATCGGAACCCCTGACAATCCAAAAGAACTCAAGATAGGGACAGACCTTACCCCCAGCCAAAAAGCAGAAATAATTGAGTTACTAAGCCAATATGAGGATGTCTTTGCCTGGTCGCACGAGGATATGATCGGATTGTCCACCGACATTGTGGTGCAGCGGTTACCCATCAAGGAGGGTTTCAGGCCTGTCAAGCAGAAATTAAGAAAGTTGAAACCTGAGTGGAGCTTAAAAGTGAAGGAAGAGATCATCAAATAGTTCAGGGCGGGAATCATTATGGTGTCCACTTACCCGGAATGGCTATCCAATGTGGTCCCAGTGGCTAAACCTGGAGGAAAGGTGAGGGTATGCGTAGACTATAGAGATCTAAACAAGGCCAGTCTCAAGGATAACTTCCCGGTGCCTTTCATACACATCCTGGTAGATAACACAGCCCAGTACGAAATGTATTCTTTTGTGGATTGCTTTGCGGGATATCATCAGATAATGGTGGCGGATGAAGACCGGGAAAAGACCGCATTCATCACCCCCTGGGGCACTTTCTGCTATAGACGACTGGCTTTCGGTCTCACAAATGCAGGGGCTACTTATCAGAGAGCCATGATGGCCTTGTTCCACGATATGATGCACAAGGAGATAGAGGTCTACGTGGATGACATTATTGTGAAATCGAAGGTAGAGTCCGATCATATAACTCATCTCAAAAAGCTATTCGATCGGCTCAGAAAGTATAATCTGAAACTCAATCCAGCCAAGTGTGCTTTCGGAGTACAATCGGGCAAGCTCTTGGGTTTCCTGGTTAGTGATCGGGGCATTGAGTTGGACCCAGCAAAGATTAAGGCCATTGTGGATATGTCGGCACCCCACACAGAGAAGGAGATAAGAGGATTCCTGGGGAGAATAAACTTCATCAGCCGTTTTATATCCCACTTGACGACTACATGTGAGCCGATTTTTTAAACTGTTAAGAAAAGGGGTGTCCCAAGAATGGAATGAGCAATGTCAGAGGGCGTTTCAGACCATTAAGAAACAATTGACGGAGGCACCAGTGCTGGTACCCCCGAAGGATGGGATCCCTCTGTTTATGTATATATCGGTAAATGCCATCGCGATGGGATGTATGTTGGGACAGAAAAATGAGGCGGGAAAAGAGCAGGCCATCTATTACCTCAGCAAAAGATTTAGCCAATGTGAGCAGAATTACACTCCCATTGAGAAGACCTGTTGTGCTCTGGCCTGGGCTGCAGGGAGATTACAGCACTACCTCCATGGGCATACAACGTACCTGATATCAAGAATGGATCCCCTGAAATATATTTTCGAAAGGCCCATGCTGAATTGTCGACTATCAAGATGGCAGTTAATTTTACAACAGTTTGACATGGTGTACGTGACCCAGAAGGCCATGAAAGGGCAGGGAATTGCAGATCAGTTGGCAGAAACCCCGGCAGGAGGGATGGAGCCGTTAGAAAACTCCTCTCCCGGGCGAGGATATATTTTGGGTATCGCGCGAAAAATGTGATGACGAGGGACAATTTTGGAAGCTGTATTTTGATGGTGCCATGAATGCCGAGGGGGCAGGAGCCGGAGCGGTCCTAGTCTCTATCACCGGAGAACAATACCCCGTGGCCACTAAACTTCGTTTCAGCAATTCGAACAACACCGCTGAATACGAGGGGTGTATCTTGGGACTCCGATTGGCCCGTGACATGGAAGTAAAAAGACTAGCGGTGTTCGGGGATTCAGAATTGGTAATCAGACAAGCAATCGGGGTATACAACACTAAGGAGCTTCGGTTACTTCCATACCATCGTTGTGTCACCCAGCTTATGCAAGAGTTCGAAGATATCGCCTTCCGCCATATTCCTCGGGGACGAAATGATTTTGCCGATGCATTGGCGACTTTGGCTTCCTTAATCCACGTGATCAAGAGTAGGGACAATCCACAGATTGAGATCACCGTACAGAATGCCCCGGCATATGAGGAAAATGTGGCAGTGTTGTCAAACGAGGTGGTGTTGACAAGGCAGCCCTGGTATCACGACATCAGGGAATATCTGAGGGACAGATCCCTTCCCGATCAGGCAAATCGGACTGAGAGGATGAGAATTCAAAGAATGGCGATGAAGTTTTACCTGAGTGGCGATTCACTCTACAAAAGGGATGCTGGGTTGGGACTGTTGTAGTGCGTAGATGAAACACAGGCCCGAAAGATTATGAATGAAATACATGGTGGAGTGTGTGGACCCCATATGAGTGGACCGATGCTTGCCAAAAAGATTTTGAGGACAGGGCATTATTGGCTGACGCTGGGGGCCGATTGCGATGATCATGTCAAACGATGTTATCAATGTCAGGCGCACGGTAATGTGATCCATATGCCTCCCAATGAACTGCACTGTATGACCTCCCCGTGGCCATTTTCGATGTGGGGAATGGATGTAATCGGACCAATAGAGCCCAAAGCAAGCAACGGGCACCGATTCATCTTCGTCATGATCGATTATTTCACCAAATGGGTAGAAGCAGCCTCTTTCCCCAAAGTCACTCAGGAGGTTATCGTTGGGTTCATCAGGAATAATGTCATTTGTCGATATGGGCAACCTGAGGTTTTGGTCTCCGACAATGCCAAGAATTTGAATAACGCCCTCATGAAGGGGTTGTGCGACCAGTTTAAGATCAAACACCTCAATTCTGTTATTTACCGTCCCAAAATGAATGGGGCAGTGGAGGCTGCCAATAAGAACATCAAGAAGATCATGGCAAAAATGTCTGCTAATCATCGGGAATGGCCGGATTTGTTACCCCTCACCTTGCTAGCCTACCGAACGTCAACGCGTACTTCCACAGGGGCAACCCCTTACGCCTTGGTATATGGAATGGAGGCTGTCCTGCCAGTTGAAGTTGAGATGGCGTCCCTCAGAATAGTGATCGATGCTCAGATAAGCGAGGAGGATTGGATGCAAAGCCGATACGACCAGTTGGCCCTAATTGATGAAAGGAGGGTGGCTGCTGTTTGGCACGGCCAGCTATATCAACAGAGGATCTCTCGATCGTACGACAAAAGGATCAGACCTCGGAAGTTCAAGAAAAATGATCTGGTGCTAAAAAGAGTCATGCCTTGTCAAGACGAAGCCAAAGGGAAGTTTGCCCCGAATTGGGAAGGACCATTCGTGATTAAGAAAGTGCTATCCGGAGGAGCCCTCATATTGCAAGAAATGGATGGTGAGGTATTTCCACAACCCCTCAATTCTGACTCGGTGAAGCGGTTCTACGCTTGAATCATCAGGTCCTTTTTCCTTGAGAGCGAACTACGTAGGACCTGATCTCCCAACTTGTGGGGGTACGTAGGCAGCCATCATGGCACGGTCCGATCTTTTAAAAAAAAAATAATCCTTTCCCTAACCAAAACCAATTTTCGATAGCCAGATAAAACCTTCCTACACCCTCAAAACCTTCCCGAAACCAACTGCCTAACCAGTTTCATCCCAGAATACATACCCTGATCCAACCCAAACAGTTATCCAAAATCTGAGATTCAATCCGACGAAATCAAAAGGTGTGCGGCAACATCTGTCAAATCTCCATCAAGTCTTGAGGAGAGAAAGAAGGCGAAATGTCAAAATCATGGTCAGTTGGATAAAATGATGATCCAATGGATGGCAATGATACGACAAAAGGGGAAAATGACTAAATTTAAATGCATGTCTATATATATAAGTCGTTTTATTACAAGATTTCTCTTTCAATAACTGATGAAACCAACATAGTCTATGCAGGAAATAAAATAATCTACAAATCTGAAACTAGCCGAAGCAGGATGGACAGGGTGGTGGATAGATCTGAAGCATCAGCATCTCCTGCAATCTGCTGCCCCATCATATCAATACGATCCAATAAAGCAGTAGCTCAGTTGACAGTCCCAAAATGAGCATCTACCACTGCCCTGGTCTGAAATACAATGGCCTCTCTATCAGCAATGACAGCATCTCTAGCCCGAATGGCCCCATCTCTCTCGGCAAGGGCGGCATCCCTCTCGGCTTCAGTAGTAATCAGGGCCAGGCGGAGTCGGGAATCCTCAGCGACCCGACTCGGGGCAGAATCGGCTGAAATGGAATGGTCTGTGGTATCTTCTGTGGAAATCACTCCAGAGTCATCAAAGGCCCCAGTCCGACTCAAACTAGCCGAATCCAGGTCTCCACGCAACCACTGTACGTAGGCAAATGTCTGGATGTGACAGCTCGCACTATATTCGGCAAAGATCCTGCGATCCCAAAGCTCGTATACCTGCAATAGATCCCTCTCTGTACAGGATGATATAAGGAATCGGTATGCGGCTTGCACCCGCGAAGGGGTGTAAATCCTGTGTCTGATCAAACTGCCCCATAACCGCCAGGGGATGATAGGTCGTCACGCCCCTTAACCCAGCAATGGGAATGAAATCCATGCCAGGCACATGAGTCAAGAAGCTCATGAAGGAGCAATAGCCCGAGTAAACCAATAGATGAAAGGGGTCCTCAATGATAGACAAAAATGATGTCCAGGAGGCCACATCAGTACAACTCGCGGGACGAAGCGAAAATTGCGTGGTTATGGCATGGCTGAAGCAAAACCCTTGGCGACGGAAATGGCCGATGGGACTAAGATGACTCATGAACCACATATACAATAAGGTCGAACTCCCTCTGAAGAATCTCCCTCGGAAGGACTGGCAATATGTGGCCGACATATAGGTATCCGCCAATATCATGGGGAGAATGGTGTGATCCTCCTGAAGGGCCCTAACGGCCGCAACAATCCGCATGTCCAAATGATCGGATCCTGCAGGCAAATGCAAAACTGAGATGACACAGGCCATCAGAACGTCCACTCTCAAGGCGTCCCAGCGCTCCTCGGACACGGAAAAATCACCGAAAAATAGACGAAAGCTGTCAGGTGAGCCAAATCGGTCGATCAAGAACTGAAGAGGAACCATATGGTCTGATGTGATTACCGGTAATAAGACAGCCCTCCGCAAACCGGTGAAAGTCAAGAATTGACGGCGCATGGAACCAACTGTGACCCTAGCACAGGGACCATCCAACGGCAAGCCGGTGAAGCGAGCATACTCCTCAAGGGTGGGGGTCAGCTCTACTGTCCCAAACCTAAACACCTGACGGGCAGGGGCCCAATAGCTCAGAAGACCATCCACAAAGCCCACTGGCACCCGGAAGGTTAATAAGGACCAAGAATGTCCCAGAAGACCATCTACGATAACCCTATCTGCTGGCAGTAGACTGTCCAACCAGCGGAAGAGGCTGCCAACCAACCCTGTGGAAGGAGTGGAATCCAAACGAACCACGGCATCTGAGGACGACATCTGTGAAAAAATAGTATCAAAAAAGACTGTACAGGGGTCATTCTCTACCCATAAATAAAAAGCATGCATCATACAGTTAATAATAAAGCAGGTGAACCCCATAAAGATGAAAAGAAACTGTGCGTAAATAAATAAATGAGTTCAGTACATAGTGCATAAATGAAAAAGAAATCTAAGCAGGTGACGATACAAAAGGCCCTATCCTATCCTGGTCTAAATAAAATCAGTATCATCTATGAAAGCAGGATCCTCGAACTGATCCCCTGGAGTCGTCGAGCTCGGAGGACCAAAGTTCATATCAGGGATGTAGGGATGCGCTGTGGCATCAGATGAACTCGGGCCTGCATCATAACCTGCACCATCAGGATCGTAGGTGTAAGCCTCCACCGGGGTCCGGCCCAACCCCCGAATAAACAGCGACAACTGGTCCACCTGACGTGTCAATGTGGCAATCTGCTCAGCATGGGTAGGGGTCCGAACACAGGCAGCCCAATCGGTCATCGTAACCGAGCCTGGAACCATGTCTCCAAGAAAGAAAGTGGCCCGAGTCTGGGGACCGATGGTACGAGGTATCCACCAAGTCCTGAAAGCCTCACTCGTACTGGGGCCTGTGGAAAGCATCCGACCATCCTCCCCGGCGAGCATGATCTCCGAGGGCTGAGAATCCAGCGGCCAAAAAGTAGTGAAAGAAAGGGAGTGCGGGATGCGGATCTCCCCAGTGACGCATCTGAATGCGCGCTCTCCCAGATACATCACCCAGCCTCCAACACTCTGCAAAGTGAGGCGACGGGTGGAAAGCTCGAACTCCGGGCCGGAAGGATGCCCGTCAGCAAACCCCACAGTCAGATGATCGGAGAGGTAGGGGATCCAGACGACGTCGGCAGCCGTGATCAACTCCAGCTGAATACGACAATGTGCAAAGCTGCCCGACACGGGGACCTCCTCCAGAGTACTGTGATGCCATCGCCGACCCCGAGGATAAGTGTCCGGGCCCAGAGTAGTGATAGGCCTCAGACATGGCAGCCGCTCGTAAGCCCAGAACTGTGAATAGAAACAAGGCAAGGCATGAGTCACTATCAAATACAGAAAAGAGATGAAAGGGAAAGAAATACAGTAAGAGAGAGGAGGAGGGGACTCACCAACAGAAAGTGGTAGAAGCCGAGCCAGGCATCAGTCTGTCCCTCCGAGCGTAGGCGCATGCCGTGGAGGAAGTAGGCAAAGGTGAATGACCCCCAGTCATAGTCACCGATGCGGTCCACGTCTCTGACCGCTCCTACGACGCTGAAAAGAATGGTGGAGGAGTTGTTCCCCAGAAAACAACCCCTCATGATGGTCAGGAACAGGCGTCGTAGCAGAATGTCCCTGGTGCCCTGATCCGCGGGAATGGGCAGTGCGTACAGACCCCCAACAGCATCGACAGCCAAAGCGCCGGATCGAATGCTACGGGCCTTAAAGACCCGATCCTCAGCAGTGAAGCTTATCAAAGCTCGAACCTCCACAGGAGTGATATCAAGATCCAAGGGGACGCGGGACCCGGTAAACTCAATGCCAGTAATGTACCTCCAGTCCCATGGGGTCAACACGACCTCGCAGTCGAGGAGATGAAGAGACTGCGTCTGGTGGAACCATCGCTCGGATAAAGCCCTCATGTAACCCCAGGGGCACTGGCGGGGGATGATAGTGAAGAAATGTCGGAAGCCCCAAGAGTCCACCATCGCCCGATAATCACTGTGCAGGGCCGCGTAAAGGGAATAGATGTTGAACCAGTTACCCCTCGGCTGGGTAAACTCGGGTACCTGGGGCAATCACCAAGGGGTCAATCCGGATAAAAGGAGAATGGAGAAATTGAGAGTGAAATCAGAATAGAGCTGAAATATACCTCGTTAGCCACGAGAGATGCTGAAGGGTGACGACTGAGATCCCGACCCAAAAGATCGGGTATCTGCACAGAGGCGCCAGAAGGAGCCTGATGAGTAGATGGAGCCGGTGTGCTGGAGGATGGCCCCTCTGCCGCGACCTCCGGAGGGACAGCCTCCTCAACGTCCGGATGACCAGGACGAATAACAGCCTCCGTCAAACGACGAGCCTGACGGGTCCGAGGAGGAACAGGAGTGGGTGCAGCCCTACGACGGCGAACACCCGAAGTCCGAGAGGCGGAGGAGCTACTGGGCGCATCACGATCCATAGCTGGAATAGAACGGGCGAGAAAGAAGGTAAGTTTCCTTTTAAAATTTATGTAATGAACATTCTAAATTTCTAGCCTCATCATATGATTAATGCAACATGATGCATGTTAAAAAAAAAAAAAAAAAAAAAAAAAAAAAAAATCGGCAGAGTTCCGTTTGTAAATTGAACATCCCAGGCATAAGCCAAACGTGTTTTCCATCAATCAAAGCCTCAAACAGATTTAAATTGCATTCATATGTGTAATTACATCATGTAATGCATGTTTCTCTCGCAGAAAAGGAGTAACAATATGTGGGACCGCCTCATGAACATAAAATAGGACTCACATAGTTGATACATAGCATGTATATATGATGGTACATTACATAGCATTGTAAAGCATACATTTTATCTCTAAACATGCAAATAGTCAAATGTATAGCAAAACATTGACGAGATTGAAAAGTGACCGGTCAAAGTGTTACCTGTAGCGTGTAGATCAATCCTACCGGAACAGTTTTTGCAGGAAAGTTGAAAAATCGACGAAAAGCCCTTGCGAACAAGCAAAAATCGCGAGGAATATGTGTGAGTTGGAAGTTGAAAGTGACAGATCTGGAAGCGGGACGCCGCTTATAAGCCCGATCTTGGCCGCAGATGTATCTGCGGCTGGCCGCAGATCCATCTGCGGCTGGCCTTGGTGGGCCCCACCTTGCTCCCTTGAAGCCATTTGACGTGTTGAAGTGAAAAGTTTACGCGAGGGGTGACCGGCGACGATACCCGGCCCCGACAAAACGATCGACCGGCGACGATAACCGGCGATCACGAGATGGATGTCCGGCGACGATAACCGGCTCCGACAAGATAACCGACCGGCGACGATAACCGGGGGTTACGAGATGGGTGACCGGCGACGATACCCGGTCCCGACAAAACGAGTTCCTCGACCGGCGACGATAACCGGCGATCACGAGATGTATGTCCGGCGACGATAACCGGCTCCGACAGATAACCGACCGGCGACGATAACCGGGGGTTACGAGATGGGTGACCGGCGACGATACCCGGCCCCGACATGACGATCGACCGGCGACGATAACCGGCGATCACGAGATGGATGTCCGGCGACGATAACCGGCTCCGACAAAAATAACCTTCCGACCGGCGACGATAACCGGGGGTTACGAGATGGGTGACCGGCGACGATACCCAGCCCCGACATGACGATCGACCGGCGACGATAACCGGCGATCACGAGATGGATGTCCGGCGACGATAACCGGCTCCGACAGATAACCAACCGGCGACGATAACCGGGGGTTACGAGATGGGTGACCGGCGACGATACCCGGCCCCGACAAAACGATCGACCGGCGACGATAACCGGCGATCACGAGATGGATGTCCGGCGACGATAACCGGCTCCGACAAGATAACCGACCGGCGACGATAACCGGGGGTTACGAGATGGGTGACCGGCGACGATACCCGGCCCCGACATGACAATCGACCGACGACGATAACCGGCGATCACGAGATGGATGTCCGGCGACGAAAAACCGGCCCCGACAAGATAACCAACCGGCGACGATAACCGGGGGGTTACGCGATGGGTGACCGGCGACGATACCCGGCCCCGAACGAGACGATAGATTGAAAGAGGGAACCCAAAGACTAACAAACACGGTCAAGGGGTTGATACATTGACACTATTACGAATGTCTTGCATGCATTACATCTTATGTTGCATCATAAGCTATATGTGTGGCATCATGTATGTACTGTCATTCTTACGCACTGTCATTCATGCATCGAGTGTCTATTCTTTATCCTGTTCATTTCATTTATCATTTCATAAAACATGATAAAGAGGGGCAGCTGTAGACACCCAAATTTTGCGTTTCCTTCTACTAACCATGACAGGAGGGCGAAATCGTCAATTGAACCGGCTTGCGGGAGCAAAGGAGCGGGCACAAGGGCGAACGCCCGGCACCGCCGCAATGTTTTGGGCAGCCCAAGTCGACGTGACAGCAGAGCCGTCCGAAGCAGGCACTTCCGAATGAGGTGACACGTCTCCCGGAAATTCCCGGACTGCAGAACACGAGCATGTCAGCGAAAACCGACGTTGCGGCACGGAAATCGAGGCGTGGCACGAAAATCGAGAAAGTCAAGCCCGCCAGCCGCGGATAGATCTGCGGCCAAGTGGGTGCGCCAGCACGGAAACCAGGAAATCAGCACTACCAGCTGAGTGCGATGGGAGGCGTGCCAGCTGGCCAGCCGCAGATCCATCTGCGGCCAGCCGCAGATAGATCTGCGGCTGGCTCTGGCCAGCCTATTTAAGCCCAGCTTCGGGCAGCATACAGGAGGTTGGAGAATTTGAGGAAGAAGGAGAATACAGCAGCAGCCAACTCGGAAATTGAGGAAGAAATAGCATAAATTTTGCAATCAAATAGGAAGAAAAGAGAGAAAAAAGAGAGGAATAATTTTCTTTTGATTTGATTGTATCAAATAGATTCTTTCCTTCTATTCAAATACATCAAGTTCACATCCATTTGGATATCAATTGCAAGGTGAAATCTTTTTTTGTGATATCAATTTCTATCATATCATTTGATCAAATTAGATGCAATTTTTCATGTAATTTATTGATTGAACAATGAATTAGGGATTATGAGTGAAGTTTCCATCGGAATAAAAACTCTTCCTAATAACCCGATGATATTCGTTCATTAATTTCTTTGTTTGTTTTAAGGTGTTATATTTGGTATCAATTCCTTTAAATCGTTATTTTAGGATGTCTTGGTATTGTTAGATTATCCGGGTTGGTTTATTTTCTTGTAATATCCGATTGTTTGTGTGTGGATACTTGGTTGTGAGCCTAGGAAAGCGACCCCGGGGTCCCAATCCGATGATGGACATATCTTGATGTAAGAAGTAGAAATGACGTAGTTTTCATTGTAAATATGTAATCGTTGGGCCTTAAAACGACGCTAAGGCGAGAATCGTGCTTAAGGCCCCGAAATAGTGAAATTTGTGATTGTTGGCGTTCGGGGACATTTTGATGGCTTACATGCCCATGAATAGCCCCGACGCGTGTTTATGCTTGATTTGATTTATGATACGAAATTGATTTCAAAGCTAAATGAAGATTTTCATAAAATCAATCAAAGTAGGATATTAGAATCACGAGGTTAAAATTTGAGAAATGTTAATGAATGTCGATTCCTATCTAACGAGAAAGCTAAAGAAAGATCGTTTTCCAAAACATCACACAAAAATGATTTTATAAATAAAATGACGTTTTATTAAACCGTTGTATATAGGGTTAAAGAGATTCTAGAAATTGCCCATCATTTTATGAAAGCAACGTATAGATCTCGATTCCTATTTAGACGAAGGTTTAAAACTCTTGTTTTGCCAAAACGACACTTAATGAAAATCTCATAGTTTTGGACAATTAAAATCAAACCTTTCTCATAAAGAATAAAGCTTTCTCGTGTATACCGAAAAGACATTCCGAAGCGTTCTCAAATTAAAAGTACGATTTTCCCTAAAATCCAAATGACTCTTTCATACAAATTCATCACAACATTCACATAGGTACCCACACACACACGTGCACTTACACACACACATTTCATGAATTAAAGGATAGGAAAGCATTGAGATTGCGGTAACCGTGTTTCACGGAAGTCGAGGGATGCCTAACACCTTCCCCTCACTTAAACAAGCCCCCGAACTCTATGAATCTCGATTCGCAGACCAATTAATTCGGAGTCACACATGAGCCAGCGATTTATAAAAAACGAAAATTCGGATGAGTTGGTACATCCATTTCAAATATACCAACTGGCGACTCTGGTTAATTGGCTCATCATAAAAACGATCTTTCAAAACCCCGTCGACATCAATGCCGACCTTTTCCAAACGTCATCTAAATCAAAAGGCTAAAATTGGAAAAGACGAGAAAGCGAAAACCCGGCGTCGACAATCATTTTTAAGCGGGTTATGACATTCTCCCCCACCTAAGGTGTCCACGTCTAGTCGTTGCGGAAAGCCTTGATTTTATCTTCAAATTCCCATAAAGTCTCCTTTAGCTCCCAACTAGCTTCACTCTTTGGCAGGCTTTTCCATTTCACCAAGTATTCATGACTTGGAGGGTGGTGCTTATTTCTTATAATTTGATCCACCATGATGTACTCCGCCGCCTCTTTGTTAAAGGAAGTAGTAATAGCCAGTGGAGCACGAGTAGCTTTTTAGCGCGTAGGGTCTTCCTCACCCTAGAGAGAAGGCTTGAAACAACTTACGTGGAAGACGGGATGAAACTTAAGCTTGGGTGACAGCTCCACCCTATAAGATGCTTTGCCAACCTTGGCAAGTATAAGGAATGGTCCCTCGTGATGCCAAAGCAACCTCTTTTGCAGCCTAAGTAACCGCTTCTATTGCTCGACATTCAATTTCAAAAGTACTAAGTGTTAATACTTGCATGATATTTTATTGTAGTATAATTTGAAAGTAGTATGTACACAAGCCAATCATATTTAATATGATGTAGCATATACTTTGTAATCTTATTCGGTTATTAAAGGCATTTTATATTTTTTACATAGTGCTGTTATATTAAATGTGATAAACCCATAGTTTTAAGCAATGTTTTTAGAATCATGATGGTGATCATGCTAATGAGATCTAAATTCTAGATAGCTCACAAACTAAAATCGTTCCTAATCGTTGGATTACTAAAAAGGGGATTAGTGAATTCGGATAGATTAGTACATACGTTGCTTGCTCTTAAAAAGAGGATGATTGATCTCATAATCATTTGTGTGGAGACACTAAAGCAAGTATGTAGGTGCTTATTGGAGAATAAGTTCACTGAACGTGGCTCGCTAAGGAATACCTAATGGAGTTTTACTCGCCTGTCAATAGGAATTCCTCTAGTGATAGTAGTACAAGTGATCCTTGGACTTGAGATCATCATAGTATCTTGTGTATGATGAGTTATACTTTGACATGTCCCTTAAGACCTTTAGGGTATAACAAAGGGTATGATTGGGTATAATAAGTTGTACATGGAGATAGGTGAATGATCAACAAAGAATCTACCACGTCTAGTAAAAGATGTGAATGTCCTATGTGATTCGATAAATGACAACTCAGTAGTCCTTGGCCAAGGTAGAATGAAATTAGAAAAGAGTTTCTAATTTGCATTATTTAGAGTTGTACATTTGAGAATCGAAATACATATAATTAAATAAAATAAGACTTGACAGTAATTCCATGTCTTATATTTAATTGGGACATTGTATGGTAGAAGGATTGAATTGTACGGTAACTATACACTGAAAGGTTCTTTTATGATTAATGTTGAAATATATATTATCTGGAAAGTCGTTGATCGCTAAAGGGGCTTACCCTTATTGTAGAATATATATTATTTATTTAAATGAATTAAATAGTTTAATTTATTTATTTAAATAAGATTAGAATTGTTCTAATTGATTTATTCACAACTGGTTTAATATGGAGAACCTAAAGAGTCACACCGCAAAAGGAAAATATTTATTTAAGAAGTAAATGGCATAATTATAATAATAAGTTAAGTATATTTAATTTAGTCTATGGAGATAGAATAAATTAAATAGCTTAATATTTATTATTTAATATTTTAGAAATATTAAATATAAATTAAGAAGAGGAGTCTTATTATTATTATTACTATTACTATTATTTAATTCCTAATAGGGATTGTGAATTAATTAATAGAAGTACTCTCACATGAATTCCTAATTGGATTAGGAGTTTAATTTAATTAAAAGAGTTTAATTAGAATAGAAACCCTAATCCTAAATAGTTTAAGGAAGGGTTTTTCTACATCTATAAATAAGAGAAGTCTTATCATAGATTAGGGTTACACACTCTTGCATAAGAATTGTGGAGAGTAATTACAATTTCTATAGAGATAGTAACTAGGGTTTTGCCAACACTCATCTTTTTGAACAAGTATTATTCTTTGGTGGATCACCTCTAGAGGCCAAACACTTGGATGCCTAACGTTGATCAAAGGAAGGAATTTAATCGGTGGAATTCAAGGAGAACGTGAAGGAATTGGAGGTGAACTTGTACCTGAGGAAGCTAGAATTCTACAAGGGTATAATTCTTATTCTCCATCTCTTTCGTTTAATTAATAATTGTGCATAAAGAAAGATCATGGTGATGGTTTGTATAAAATTTTAAAATTTGATTTTATCGCGCTTCTGCTTTATTTATGTAATTTGATTGCATGGAAGTGCTAGGTTGGACTTAACTTAAATAATTTTGATTCGGATGTGTCACACTTGATCAAAATAATCTAAGAGGCAAAATACAAGGAATTACATAGTGATGTAATTGACAATAGTTGTCTACCTATTTATTTATATATAGTTTGTTGTGTCACACAAGGCTATATATATTTGAAATGAGATCCTTATTCTTACTAGCAAATCTTTAATTAGATTTTCCGAACTATATATATTGAGGGTAATATAGTTTGATGAAAAAGTGAGAGATACCAATTTAAAATAAAGACCTAATTTATTTTGGTAATTAATTAAATGAATGTATGCTAAAATGTTGTCTATTTCACATGCAGAATTTAAAAATGTCAAACTCACTATCACTGCGTAGCATACTTGATGCTAACAAACTGACTGGACCAAATTACACGGACTGGTTAAGGAATCTGAGAATAGTTCTCAAGGCTGAAAAGCTATCTTATACCCTTAATATACCTATCCCTGCAATAGTTGCAGATAATGCCTCTGAGGAAGAGATTGCTACTTTTAGAAAGTGGCAAGATGATGCATAGTTGGCTCAATGCATCATGATCGCATCCATGAGTAACGAGCTTCGGCGTCAGTATGAAACTATGGATGCTCTTACTGTACTCCTGTACCTTCAACGAGTTGAATGGTGAGGAAAGTAGGACTGCTGGATATTAGATATCTAAGGAGCTCTTCCAATCTAGAATAACCGATGGCACTACAGTATAGACAAATGTCCTAAAAATGATCAATCTGATTGAACAATTGGGACAACTGGGTTTTGTATTTGATGAAGAGTTGATCCAAGATTTGATCTTGTAATCACTCCCGGACTCTTTCTCACAATTTGTTGTGAATTTTTCACGTGAACAAGCTATATGTCAACCTGCATGAGTTGCTTAAACACGTTGAAAACTGTAAAGAGTCACTTTCCAACCAAGAAAGACTAAGTCTTACCGGTAGATGATTCTTCCAGGAAGCAAAAGAGGGCCAAAGGATCTTCTTAAAAGAAGAACAATTCAAATAAGGTATAAGGAAAGGCAATAACTAAGGACACTAAGAACAAAACTGATGTAGATAGCAAAGGAGTTTGCATCCACTGCAATAAGCCTGGACATTGGAAAGGAAACTGTAAGGAGCATCTTGTAGAGGCTAACCAGAAGAAGCTTAGTGAAGCTTCAGTTATAGATATAGGTTTGTTCATCATTGAAATAAATCTTTCTGTAAGTCAAGGTTCTACTTGGGTATTGGATACCGGCTATAGTTCTCACGTATGCAATCCAATACAGAGACTAAGCAAAAGTAGAAAGCTAAACAAAGAGTAAGTAATCTTACGTGCGGAGAATGGAGTAATGGTTGCTACATTAGCCGTAGGAACTTATAGTTTAGCGTTGCCTACAGGCAAGTTTGTTAAGTTAATAAGTTGTTATTATGTTCCAGTTCTCTTAAGAAACATTATTGCTTCTGTTGTTGGACAAGGAAGGTTCTGGTATTATATTTAAGAACAATTGTTGTTCTATTTATAATGATAATGTTTTGTTTGAAACTAGAAGATCATTTGATGGACTTTGTAAACTTGACTTACATGAAAAATAATTTTGCAAATTGAACAAACTAGTAAAAGAAAAGGAGATGATCATTCAAAGAGTTGAATATATGTATTTGATGAAATACAAGTCTAAATCATTTGAAAGGTTCAAAGAATTCAGAAGTGAAACAAATTGACAAAGTATTAAGATTCTTTGATCAGATCGAGGAAGGAATACTTGTGCAATGAGTTTCTAGATCATCTCAAAATGGTATTTTTCTCATAATGGACATTTCATGATACGCAATAATTGATTGGTGCATCTAAAAAGGAAAATTGTACCATGTAGAACATGGTGCGGTCCATAATGATTTTTACCAACATTCTAGTATCCTTCTGGGGTTATGCCCTAGAAACGACTGCATATCTACAAAATAAGGTAACCTCAAAATCCGGCCCCAAGACTCTATAAAAGTTATGGATAGGGAGGATTCCTAGTCTTAAGTATGTTAAGATAAGGGGTTGTCCAACTTATGTGAAAAGGTTTCAAAAGATAAGTTTGGGACAAAATTTGACAAGTGCAGAGTTGTGGGATATCCTAAAGAAAGTTTAGGGCATTATTACTATAATCCTATACGCTGCCTTCTTGGATAAAGATGTTTATCATTGAAAGAGCTAGTGGGAGGGTAATAGATCTTGAAGGAGTTCAAGAACCACAAAGTAGTACAAGTTAAACTGAGGAACTTGTAGATAGACCTATTGTACCATAACCGAGTCGTAAATCTGGAAGAGTACCGAAGATACCTAGGAGGTATGGATTCATCATAGAGGATGATGATGAGGTACGCATCATAGAGGATGATGATCCAGTTATATACGATGAGGCTATGAGTAAAAGACACTCAGAGAAATGACAGATGGCCATGAAATCCGAAATGGACTCCATGTATGAGAACTAAGTATAGACTCTGGTTACTCCACTGAAAGGCATAGTGTCTAGAGGGTGTAAATGGGTTTTTATAGAGAAAGACTAGGGCAAATGGCAAGGTGGAGACCTATAAGACCATACCTGTTTAAAAGGTTTCAAATAAAGTCAAGGAGTTGACTGTAATAAAACCTTATTACCGAGTAATGCTCAAGTCCATTTAGATTTTGCTTGTGATTGCAACTTATTATGAAATCTGGCAAAATGGATGTGTAGACGTCCTTCCTCAATGAAGACTTGAGGAGAATGTATGTATGATACAGCTAGAGGAATTTGTTTTAAAGGTTGAAGAAAATCGTGTTTTAAGCTACAATGATCCATTTATGGATTGAAGCAAGCTTCTCAAAGATGGAATGTTCATTTTGATGAGACAATCAAAAGAGTTTGATTTTATCAAAAACGAGAATGAACCTAGTGTGTACAAAAGGGTCAGTGGGAGCACTGTGACATTCATAGTATTATATGTTGATATATTACTGATAAGAAATGACACACCAATGCTACAATCAGTAAAGATAAAATTGTCTAAACATTCCTCCATGAATAACTTGGGAGGAGCATCCTATAAATTGGGGATATAAATCTATATAGATAGATTTAAAAGGATGTTCGGCTTGACCCAATGAACGTATATTTATTCGATGCTAAAGGCATTTAGCATGGCAAACTCCAAGAGAGGTCTCATGATGATGAGCCATGGAGTGAATCTCTATAAAATTGTCTCCAATTTAAAGAGAGATCGCATGAGTTACTATCATGTATGCAATGAATATACAAGGTTTGATGTTGATCAGTCATATTCTGGAGAAGATCACTATAAGACAGTGATAAACATCTTAAGTACTTAACCGGTATTGAAGATGTGATCATGATTCATGGTAGGTCTGAATTAAAACTAGAGGGCTAAACAGACTCAAGTTTTTCAGACTGACCAAGACGATAACAAATCCACTTTAGGGTAAATTGTTACCTTGAATGGTGGTACAGTGAATTAGAAAGGTTCCAAAATAGTAAAGAGTTGCTGATTTAGTGACAAAGACAAAGTATATAGCTGTAAGTGAAGCTGTAAGTTGATTGTTTGGATGAAAAGTTCATCACAGAACTAGGAATAGTTCTTAAGTCTCATTTTGGATTCAAACATGTGTTGCAACACTTTCATTTGATTAGAGGAATCATTGAAAGAAGAAAAGTCACTATAGAGATAGTGGACTCTCAAGAACAACATTGCATATCCATTTACTGAAGCTTTATCCAAACGACAGGATAATCGTCACTTAGAGAAGAAGGGTATTAGATACCATGGCGATTGGCTTTAGTGCAAGTGGGAGATTGAAAGTAGTATGCACATAAGCCAATCATATTTGATATGATGTAGCATATACTTTGTAATCTTATTCGGTTATTAAAGGAATTTTATATTATCTACATAGTGCTGTTATATTAAATGTGATAAACCCATAGTTTTGAGCAATGCTTTTAGAATCATGATGGTGATCATACTAATGAGATCTAAATTCTAGATAGCTCACAAACTAAAATTGTTCCTAATCGTTGGATTACTAAAAAGGGGATTAGTGAATCCAGATAGATTAGTACATACGTTGCTTGCTCTTAAAAAGAGGATGATTGATCTCATAATCATTTGTGTGGAGACACTAAAGCAAGTATGTAGGTGCTTATTGGAGAATAAGTTCACTGAACGTGGCTCGCCTAGGAATACCTAATGGAGTTTTACTCACCTGTCAATAGGAATTCCTCTACTGATAGTAGTACAAGTGATCCTTGGACTTGAGATCATCATAGTATCTTGTATATGATGAGTTATACTTTGACATGTCCCTTAAGACCTTTAGGGTATAACAAAGGGTATGATTGGGTATAATAAGTTGTACATGGAGATAGGTGAATGATCAACAAAGAATCTACCACGTCTAGTAAAAGATGTGAATGTCCTATGTGATTCGATAAATGACAACTCATTAGTCCTTGGCCAAGGCAGAATGAAATTAGAAAAGAGTTTCTAATTTGCATTATTTAGAGTTGTGCATTTGAGAATCGAAATACATATAATTAAATAAAATAAGACTTGACAGTAATTCCATGTCTTATATTTAATTGGGACATTGTATGGTAGAAGGATTGAATTGTACGGTAACTATGCACTGAAAGGTTCTTTTATGATTAATGTTGAAATCTATATTATCTGGAAAGTCGTTGATCGCTAAGGGGGCTTACCCTTATTGTAGAATAAATATTATTTATTTAAATAAATTAAATAGTTTAATTTATTTATTTAAATAAGATTAGAATTGTTCTAATTGATTTATTCACAACCGGTTTAATATGGAGAACCTAAAGGGTCACACCGCAAAAGGAAAATATTTATTTAAGAAGTAAATGGCATAATTGTAATAATAAGTTAAGTGTATTTAATCTAGTCTATGGAGATAAAATAAATTAAATAGCTTAATATTTATTATTTAATATTTTAGAAATATTTAATATAAATTAATAAGAGGAGTCTTATTATTATTATTACTATTACTATTATTTAATTCCTAATAGGGATTGAGAATTAATTAATAGAAGTACTCTTACATGAATTCCTAATTAGATTAGGAGTTTAATTTAATTAAAAGAGTTTAATTAGAATAGAAACCCTAATCCTAAATAGTTTAAGGAAGGGTTTTTCTACATCTATAAATAAGAGAAGTCTTATTATAGATTAGGGTTACACACTCTTGCATAAGAATTGTGGAGAGTACTTACAATTTCTATAGAGATAGAAACTAGGGTTTTGCCAACACCCATCTTCTTGAACAAGTATTATTCCTTGGTAGATCACCTCTAGAGGCCAAACACTTGGGTGGCTAACGTTGATCAAAGGAAGGAATATAATCGGTGGAATTCAAGGAGAATGTGAAGGAATTTGAGGTGAACTTGTACCTAAGGAAGCTAGAATTCTACAAGGGTATAATTCTTATTCTCCATCTCTTTCGTTTAATTAATAATTGTGCATAAAGAAAGATCATGGTGATGGTTTGTATAAAATTTTAAAATTTGATTTTATTGCGCTTTTGCTTTATTTATGTAATTTGATTGCATGTTCGCGTTATACAATCCTTACATAATTATCCTTATATGATTTGATGATAACATAATCTATATTTGTAAAGATAGGTTTTGCACAATCCTTAATGAGAATGAAAAGTGATGTAAAATAACTTAATTAGGGATCTAAATTGTTAGGGTAATCCATTCTGTTATAGGTAGAGTTCACAGTGTTGTAACTATAAGATCGTTTAGCTATGACCTATTTGGAATTGCTTTGCTACAAGCTGCTCAAAAGAACTCTGAAATTGCTGAGTATGGAGAATGGTATAGCTAGAAGGCTGACAAAGGACTATATAATTGTTTAGTTGAAACTAGACGTAGAATATGTAATATTCTGAACCCTACTAAGATTTGTATGTATAAATTATGTGTTTATCAGATGAAATTTCTTATTCCGACTCTGTGTTATATGATGATATACTCTGATAAACGACTGTTCAGGTAATCTTTGAAAACCTAATACAATTCGAAAACACTGTTGTATACATTTAGAATTAGCATATAACCTAAAACTAGGTATCGAGAAATTTAAAACCTTAAACCCTAATGAGATTCATATTTTGTACTTAAATAAAGATCGAAATTGATGAGTGGGTTGAAAACCTATGAATCAAGTATGTTTAACTTGAAATATTGTGAGTTTTTGGGTTTTGTTCGTTTGATTTTCTTGTGTTTGGTGCTATTTTGTAGGAAGGAAGGCTTGGGTGGGGTTCTTGTGGACGTGCTGAAGAGTTGGACAACCTGTCAGACTAGCGCGGGGCGTGCCATAGTAGCCTGGAAATGGCGCGGGCCGCGCCGCATCGGGCTGGAATTGCTGCATGACTAGCGCGGAGCGCGCTGCAGGAAGGCACTTTGTGGCACGGGACGCGCTAGGCCAGGATTGAGAATCTGCATGAGTAGCGCGGGGCGCGCTGAGCCAAGAGGAAAAGTGGCGCGGGGCGTGCCACTCTGACGGATTTTTAAGGCTGCTGAGATTTTGTTTCCTTGTGTCAAGTGAAGTTGATTCAATTAAGGATTTCTATTTACCTATTGTAATAGGGTTTTAGTAGGATATAAATACGTTAATATAATTATGGTGGGAGGGACTTTTAACTACAATTCATTGGGAGCTTATTCTATTGGAACTTGGAGATTTCATTGGAGAGCACGATAAGACGGAGATTGAAGCTACAGAGATTGGAGTTCCTCGACAGAGTTTTTCTTCTTCTTTTAATTTCATTATCTGTACTTGAGATGTTATTTAATTTTAATCTTTTCGTTTCAATCATGATGATGAACTAATTTTCTAATTAGGAATACAATGGAACCTTTTGCAAGGCAATAATTTAATTATCATTATTTTCACTTAATTGTTCTTGTTGAGTTGATTATTATATTTTGTGCTTAATTAAATAATTGTTTGGCCAACAATTAATCTGATATCTTTGATGGAATTGAAAGAGGAAATCTTAGATTAGATCTAAATATAATAACGCATGAATTTGTTGATTCTTGTTAAGGATAACATAATAGTGTATGAGACGAAAGTACTTGTATGCCATGCGCAACTTTATTAGGAGTTTACACTTAATGAATCTATTTTGAGTATCTTGCATGAAAATAGCAAAATAACTGAAATAGATCTTTTTATTAATCATTGAAAGATGTTAATAAATTGATAGGCAATCCTAGTTGGCAACTCATTGAATTAATTAAGTGGGAATAAGATAAGACGATTATTGTATAGCAATTGGGGAAATTGTATTCCTATGTCTTAATCATCTGGTGATCAGTAATTGTTAGTTAATCTGGTATTTATTTTTAATCAAATCAATTTCACAAATCAATTGAGGCGACTATTTAAATAGATATAACTTGATAGAAATTTGATAATTAAAGTAATTGTTAGTAACTGTTCCCTGTGGGTTCGACATCCTTTTTACTTCTTTATTACTTGATTGACCGTGTGCACTTGCGCGTAATTGTCATTACATACATCGGACAACAAGTTTTTGGCGCCGTTACCGGGGAACGGTTTTAATAGTTATTTTATTACCAAATTTTATTAGTTTAATTTATTTAATCAGATTGTTATTCTATTTGCTTTTGCAGGCTTCCATCTGTTCAAGTCTGTTTAAGTGTTGATCCGAGTATTATGTGTGCACCGGGGTTAAGTCAGTGGTTTATGCAAACACGATCCAAGGATTCAGAATTAGCTCCTTACGACAACAAAATTGAACGTACTTTTCGAAGGAGACTGAACACTCAACAGGCCATCATGGAAAATCAGGTTAATTTGGTTGAAAACGTTGAACAAAAATCACTGCGGGAATATGCTATGCCGCGAGTGACGGAAATTCAATCAAGTATTGCTAGGCCTGCAATCACAGCCGATAGTTTTGAGATTAAGCCAGGCACTATCCATATGATTCAAAACTCGGTGCAATTCGCGGGATTACCAAACGATGATCCCAATGACCATCTGGTTAGTTTTCTGGAAATTTGTGATACCTTTAGATTCAATGGGGTGACAGAAGATGCGGTAAGGTTGAGGTTGTTCCCCTTTACACTAGGAGACAAAGCCAAGAGTTGGTTACATTCTCTACCACCAGGATCTATCACGACATGGAATGACTTGGCACAAAAATTCTTGGCCAAATTTTTCCCACCAGCAAAGACAACAAAGATGAGAAACGACATTGCTTCGTTTAGCCAACATAACTCTGAGTCATTATACGAAACATGGGAAAGGTTCAAGGATCTAATTCGGAGATGTCCTCATCATGGGTTACCTGATTGGCTACAAGTGCAAACCTTCTATAATGGGCTGAATAGTCAGGTTAGACAGAATATAGATGCAGTAGCGGGTGGAGCATTGATGGCTAAAAATTGTGATGAAGCGTACAACTTGTTGGAAAATATGGCAGCCAATAGTTATCAATGGCCTACAGAACTGTCTGCGCAAGTCACAGCTCAGAATTCCCGTTTAACGAAGAAGATTGATGCACTTAGGGTACAGAACGTTAATCAACTGGGAATGGTATGTGAGTTATGTGCAGGAAATCATCCAACAGATCAGTGTGCCATCAGTACTAAATCAGTACAGTTTGTGGGGAACTATAATAGACAACAACAGTTTGGGGTAAAGTCGAACAGCTACAATCCAGGATGGAGAAATCACCCGAACTTTTCATGGACCAACAATCAAAACCCTCCGCCCCAAACTCAACCACAAGTATCTCAACAAGCAGTTCCACTTGGATTTCAGAATAGACAGCAACAACCTCCACAACAGGAAAAGAAAACAGAACTTGAGGAGTATCTACTAAAGTACATCAAGGATAATGACGCATGGAAGAATACTTATGCTGTGACTCTGCATAACATCGAGAATCAGATTGGACAGTTGGCATCAGCTATGAATACTCGGCTGCAAGGTACATTGCCAAGCGATACTGAAACGAACCCAAGGGATGGAAAGGAACACTGTAAGGCGATTACTTTGAGGAATGGGAGAAACTTGAATGACCCGACTAAAAAGGAAGCAAATCAGCAGCCTAATGAAAAGAGCGGCGTGGAACAAACAGTCTACAAGGAAGGGGATTCAGATAAAGTAATGGTGAGGGAAAAATCAGTTGAAAAATCAGAAGTAAAGAAACCCGATTCCTACGTGCCACCGGTTCCATTCCTACAAAGACTCCGCAAGGCTAAGGAAGAGAAGCAATTTTCAAAGTTTCTGGAGGTGTTCAAAAAGTTTCATATCAATATTCCATTTGCAGAAGCTATAGAGCAGATGCCGAGTTACGTAAAATTCACGAAAGCTGGAAGATTTTGAAACAGTTGCACTTACCGAGGAGTGTAGTGCAATTTTACAAAAAATAATTACCCCCAAAGCTCAAAGACCCAGGTAGTTTCACCATACCATGCACCATTGGAGATAAGTTTTTTGGTAAGGCACTGTACGATTTGGGGGCTAGTATCAACTTAATGCCGTTATCCATCTACTCTCAATTGGGACTACAGGAAGTGAAGCCGACCAATGTAACTCTTCAGCTAGCAGATAGGTCTCTAACGTATCCACGAGGGATAGTGGAGGATATTTTGGTAAAAGTCGACAAGGTTGTCTTCCTAGCAGATTTCATAGTGCTTGATTTTGAGGAAGAGAAGGAGATTCCACTGATACTTGGGCGCCCATTCTTAGCCACGGGACGAACCTTGATAGATGTACAGAAAGGGGAACTTACGATGAGGGTACAGGATTAGGAGGTTACGTTCAATGTGTTCAAGGCAATGAAATTTCTGAAAGAAAATGAGAGTTGTTTCAGTATTGACTGGGTTGAATCAGGAGTGAACGAGTTTTTTGAGAGCAATGTATATGGGGATCCGCTAGAGTCAGCTTTGGTTAATTCACATGCAGCAGATTCTCCAACCTTATTAGAGTATGTACGGATGTTGAACGCTTCTTTCCCATTTGTGCCATATGGGAAACGATTCGAGGCATTGGATAGAGCTGAGCAACCAAGTTTAAGAACTAAGACATCTATTGAGGAACCACCTGTTTTAGAGTTGAAACCATTACCGAGTCATCTCAAGTATGCCTATTTAGGAGAGTCCTCTACTCTGCCAGTTATTATCTCATCATCTCTAAACGAAGTACAAGAGGAGAAGCTATTGAGGGTGTTGCGAGAGTTTAAAACTGCTATTGGATGGTCGATCGCTGACATCAAGGGAATCAGCCCCTCAGTTTGTATGCATAAGATTTTATTAGAAGAAGATGCTAGGCCAGTAGTGGAGCAACAACGCCGACTGAACCCAATAATGAAGGAGGTGGTTAAGAAAGAAATCATCAAATGGTTAGATGCCGGAATCATCTACCCCATATCCGATAGTTCCTGGGTGAGTCCAGTGCAGTGCATTCCAAAGAAAGGGGGTATGACAATGTTTGCTAATGAAAATAATGAGCTAATCCCGAAAAGAACTGTAACTGGATGGCGGGTGTGCATGGACTATAGGAAATTGAATAAAGCAACTCGCAAGGATCACTTCCCTTTGCCATTTATCGATCAAATGCTTGATAGGTTATCCGGTCATCAGTTTTATTGCTTATTGGATGGTTACTCCGGATATAATCAAATTGTCATAGCACCGGAAGATTAAGAAAAGACCACATTTACCTGCCCATATGGAACATTTGCGTTTCGACGGATGTCATTCGGGTTGTGCAATGCACCGGCTACTTTTCAACGGTGTATGATGGCCATTTTTTCGGATATGGTGGAACAAAACGTCGAAGTTTTCATTGATGATTTTTCAGTATTTGGGGACAGTTTTTGATTTTTTCTTGGCAAATCTGACATTAGTGCTTTAACGGTGTGTGGAAACCAACTTGATTCTTAATTGGGAAAAATGTCACTTTATGGTCAAGGAAGGGATCATTCTAGGCCACCGTGTTTCAGCAGAGGGCTTAGAGGTTGATCGAGCAAAAATTGAGACGATTGAGCAGTTACCTCCTCCAACATCGGTAAAAGGAATCTACAGTTTTTTGGGCCACGCAGGGTTTTATCGACGGTTCATTAAGGATTTTTTGAAAATCACGAAGCCATTGTGCCTTACTTGAAAAGGATGTGCCATATAAGTTTGATTCAGAATGTCTCAAAGCATTTGAGTTGTTAAAGAAGAAGTTAGTCACCGCACCGGTCATCATTGCACCTGATTGGAATCTCCCATTCGAACTCATGTGTGATGCAAGCGATTACGCCGTGGGAGCTATTTTGGGGCAGAGAAAGGATAGGGTGTTTCATGCCATTTACTATGCACGCAAAACTCTGAATGACGCACAAGTAAATTACACAACAACAGAGAAGGAGCTGCTTGCCATAGTGTTTGCATTTGTTAAGTTTCGGGCCTATTTGATCGGTAAAATGTGGTTGTGTTCATGGACCACTCAACTATCAAGTATCTCATCTCGAAAAAGGACGCCAAACCTCGGCTCATTCGTTGGGTCCTTCTACTCCAAGAGTTTGATTTAGAAATTCGGGATAGGAATGGAACGGAAAATCAAGTAGCAAATCACTTGTCAAGATTAGAGAATGATCAACAACCGGAAGTGAAAGCATGATCAACGAATTTTTCCCCGACGAGCAACTTTTTGCAGTGACAGCAGAAACCCCTTAGTACGCGGATTATGTGAACTACATCGTCAGTGGAATTTTGCCACATGATCTTAGTTTCCAGCAGAAGAAGAGGTTCTTGTTTGAGGTGAAACAATACTTGTGGGATGATCCATTCCTCTTCAAGCAGTGTGCTGATCAGATGATATGGAGATGCGTGGCTGAAGCAAAAATTGAAGGAATTTTACAACATTGTCATGCCTCATTGTACGGGGGACACTTTGGTGGAGATCGAACAGCCGCAAAGGTACTTCAATCTGGCTTCTTTTGGCCAACTCTGTTCAAAGATTCTGATGCGTTTGTCAAAAGATGTGATAGATGTCAACGGGTCGGGAACATCATCAGTCGTCATGACATGCCACTCAACACCATGTTAGAAGTTGAATTATTCGATGTGTGGGGTATTGACTTCATGGGACGATTTCTGTCATCCTTCAATAACAAATATATCTTAGTTGCTGTAGACTACGTCTCCAAATGGGTGGAAGCAGTAGCACTACCTACAAATGATGCCAAGGTAGTTCTGAACTTTCTCAGAAAGAACGTTTTTACAAGATTTGGGACACCAAGAGCCATCATCAGTGATGAAGGAACGCATTTTTGTAACAAGTCATTCACAGCTCTCTTGGCAAAATATGGAGTTCGACATAAGGTCGCCACAGCTTACCATCCCCAAACAAACGGTCAAGCGGAGATATCCAACAGAGAAGTCAAAAAGATCTTGGAAAAGATAGTAAATTTGTAATATCCTGAATATTTATAGAATTTATAAATATGATATGGAATGACTAAAGTTAGCTGTAAAGTTAATTTCGAGGACGAAATTCTTTGAAGTAGAGGTGAGTGTAATACCCTGAATATTTATGAGGTTTATAAATACGATCGTATATGGTTAGAGGTTAATTTAGTGACCTAAAACTAAGTATTTAGAAGTTAAAATTTCTATAGCATTATGTAAAGGTTGTACACGTGAGCATGTAGTCCGACCTGGCTAAAAGAAGCTAGCAGGTGGATTTTCGGGGCGTCACAAAATCCATCACGGAAGGATTGGGCTAGCGAACTCGACGAAGCTCTATGGGCATATCGAACAGCGTACAAAACTCCAATCGGCATGTCCCCGTATCGTTTGGTGTTTGAAAAAGCTTGTCATCTACCAGTAGAATTGGAACACAAGGCGTATTGGGTGGTGAAAAAGCTCAATCTTGATTTAGAAGTAGCTGGTGAGAAGCGACTCTTACAACTAAATGAGTTAGACGAATTCAGAGTCCAAGCCTATGAGAACACCAAGCTTTACAAGGAGAAAACCAAACGATGGCATGACAAACGAATTGTTCAGCGATCCTTTGAGCCCGGTCAATCCGTGTTATTATTCAATTCAGGGCTTAAACTCTTTCCGGGCAAATTGAAGTCAAGATGGTCCGGTCCGTTTACGATTCTCAAAGTTTATCCATATGGAGCCGTTGAGATTCAAGAGTCCAGCAGTCAACAATCATTTAAGGTCAATGGCTAGCGGTTAAAGCATTATCTGGGAGGAGCTGTGGACCGTCAACAGACTTCGATCACTCTCGAGGATCAGAACTGACTATAAGGAACAAAATCAGGCTGACGACTCTAAACCAAGCGCTTATTGGGAGGCAACCCAGTTTCACGTTTCTCTATTATTTTTTTTTTCTTTTATTAGATTATAGATTAGTTCTTATTATCCATTTATTTTTGTTTTTTTTATGTTGTTTATTTTGAATGTTTGATCAGATCTAAGCTCTAGATAAGCAGAAAAGGAAAATAAAAATTCAATTCAGGAGGACAGAGTGGCGCGGGGCGCGCCATAAGCAACACAAGAATGGTGCGGGGCACGCTAGTGTTACAGTGTGTGGGGGCAGAAAGACAACGCGGGGCGCGCCATAATAGAACACACTACAGCGCGGGGCGCGCTACCACACCCGAGACCTATTCCACTACAGCACGGGGCACGCCATCCTTATAAAGTAAGCAGCGCGGGGCGCGCCGGTCGGGTAAAATCAATTAAAACAAGGGTTTTGGTCCTTTTCCTTCATTACTATCCCAACTCAAACTCATACCTCTCTTAATCCATAGCACCAACCTCTCTTTTCTCCATTCATCAACTAATTTCTTCTCTCCCAAACCCTAGCCTATATCCGATCCAAACTCTACCACTTCTCTCCAAATCCAATCTCCCACTTCTCTCTTGCCTGTTCAACACCACATCTTCTACCAATCTACTTGGCTTTTCGGATTACCTTCATTTTCACGGGTTGCATATACACGGTCAAAAATCCTTGGAAGTATAAACTCAAAGGTACATCACATTATTGGGGACTTTGTGAGGATATTATTTTCTCTATTTGAGGTAACAAGGCTTCCTCAATTTGATCTTGTTTCTATATCATATTTGGTTTGCTTGCTTTGTTGCTTCAATTGGGAATAATTTTTTGTGGGATATCTTGGGTTACTGATGGCCCAAGGTTTGCATTGAAGTGTTTTACTTTTGGGGTTAGTTGATTGGTACAAAGGAGACTAAGTTTGGGGGAATTTCAAAGACGCCCACCAAGTGTTTGATTTTTTGCCTCAACCAAGTTTTATTTGTTTTGGAACGAATTTGTGCATTTGAGTCAGTATGTCAGCAAAACGACAACGAGGGGAAGGTTCACGTGCTAGGCCACGATTTGATGGTTCAAAATTTGTTAATGAGGCCACTGAGGCACGCTTCAACAAAGTGATTGACAAGAAAACTCTAGTTCTGGAACGAGGATTGAAACCAGATGCCAACTTAGATGGAGATATGACACTCATGATCGCTGAGCGCAATTGGTTCCAATCAGTTGATAAGCCCCAACCCGCTGTGCTATCTATTATCAAGGAGTTTTATGCGAATGCAATTGCGCATGTTCACCGGGTGGTGATGGTTCGGGGTAGGCCAGTATCGTTCGACGCCACTGCTATCAATGATTACTTTGGGTTGCCAACTCCTACTGGTTTACGATATGAGGATCATTTACCAAATTTGGATACACTAATTGAGAAACTTTGCAAACTAGGCACACAGTGGGTAACGAAGGCTGGCACTGATCTGAAAATTAGTTTCTCGCACTCCGCGCTTAGTAAATATGGAAAGGCATGGTAGGCATTCATCTGTGCTAGACTAATGCCAACACGTCATCAAAATGACGTAACAAAGGAACGTGCTCGTCTTCTATATGGGATCGTATACCATCAGTTGGGGTTACGTAACGAAATTGAAATTCTTGAGGTCGATGTGGGTTTGTGTATCCAGGAATCTATTGATCGATTGCTACGAGGCAGTTCTACAGGGGGATTATTGCATGGATTTTTGATCACAGATTTATGTCGTAAAGCTGGGGTACAATGGCATGAATCTGAGCCTCTCCACCAACCTATGACACTCATTGACCATGCGACAATTGATAAATACAAAGCTTGGGTCGGGGCGGTGTCGTATCCACGAGGCATGGGTTACATTATGCAACGCCTATCTACTCCACCGCCGGAGAATGTGCCAGTTGCATCTGAGCCTAAGCCATCTAGCCGTTTTTAGCGAAGGGTAGAAAAGCAAAACTTGCGGTTGGCTTAACGTTAGGCAACAATGTACACTTACACTGTGGGATCTTTTACTGTTTTGGCGGCTGCTTTTTCTCGGTTTGGCCCTAATACGGATCCTATTCAGCTGCCTGTTCCACCTGTCCTTCCTACTTATCCCCCTTCTGACGATGAGATTGACGTCAACGACGAAGAGTATTCCTCTACTGATGATGAAGATAAGGACAACGACTTTCGTGAGGACTGACTCGCGAATCAGGGAAGTCCTCTGTGCTTACATCGTTCATTCCTTAAGTTATGAGGACATAACTTGATTCAAGTTTGGGGGGGGGGAATTCATTTGATTCATTTCATTTTATTGATGTTAATTTCTGTGCATCATAGCTTCACATAATAGGACATAATAGGACATAGCATTCATTTCGTTGTTATAAAAAAAATTTCATTCATTCATGTAGGATTTTATGTTAGTAGTCTCATGAGCATAGTATATTGCATGTTATTCGAGCATTGAGCTTTGGTAGTACTATTGGCCGATGATGAGTTTGATGGTTTTGATTTGCAAGAAACTGAGTAGCATGTAGCATGTACCCATATGTCTTGATCATAAGAACCTCATTGCACGATTCGTGGCCTTGTTAAAATTCAAGTGCACCAATTGACTATCAGTTGCGATTAGGAACTTTATGTGTGACATAACATGGACTTCCACCTGATCATTGATTGAAATTGAACACTGGTGGAAACATAAGTTTGGGGGAATCTTGGGTTGTATATAAATTTAAAAAAAAACAATGCATAAAAGGGAATAATATATATATATATATATATATATATATATATATGCATAAAGAATAAAAGCTCACTTCGCTTAACTCTGTGGCCTCTGTTACTCGAACAAGTAAGCCCTAGGGGATGTTTCTACACCCAGCGCCCTAAAACCGTCTGATTTGGGAGTCATTGGTCGAAAGTTCGCTACATGGGAAGCTTTGAAAAGCCTAAAGGGGTTGAGCATTGCACGAGTCGGATACTGATTAAGAAGTGGGATGGAGCGTAAGACGCACCCATTAAATATAGATAATTATTGAGTTATGATTATTTGATCTTAAATTCAGATTCTCTCTTATTTATGTGGATGCTGTGTTTGGTTGTTAATTGATGAAAAGGTTGGTGTGTACGTGAAATTGATCATGTATTTAACTTCGAGCTACTGATATGACGTTGAACACACATACAGAAAGAGGCTAGAGTTGTGTCAGTGAGGTCAGGATAGGAGAGTTTATATGTGTGCATGATGCGTGGTTGATTGAAAAGTCATTAACTATCTCTGAGGCATTTGCATAATCTACTTCTAAGGTTCTTGCTCGGTATCGTTAGTTGCATATAGTGTTTGGTAGTTTAATCTGTTTTAGTTTGCTTGAGGACAAGCAATTGTTCAAGTTTGAGGGAATTTGATGAGTGGGTTGAAAATCTATGAATCAAGTATGTTTAACTTGAAATATTGTGAGTTTTTGGGTTTTGTTCGTTTGATTTTCTTGTGTTTGGTACTATTTTGTAGGAAGGAAGGCTTGGATGGGGTTCTTGTGGACGTGCTGAAGAGTTGGACAAGCTGTCAGACTAGCGCGGGGCGCGCCGCATCAGGTTGGAGTTGCTGCATGACTAGTGCGGGGCGCGCTGCAGGAAGACACTTTATGGCACGGGATGCGCTAGGCCAGGAATGAGAATCTGTATGAGTAGCGCGGGGCGTGCTGAGCCAAGAGGAAAAGTGGTGTGGGGCGCGCCACTCTGACGGATTTTTAAGGCTGCTGAGATTTTGTTTCCTTGTGTCAAGTGAAGTTGATTCAATTAAGGATTTCTATTTACCTATTGTAATAGGGTTTTAGTAGGATATAAATACGTTAATATAGTTATGGTGGGAGGGACTTTTAACTACAATTCATTGGGAGCTTATTCTATTGGAACTTGGAGATTTCATTGGAGAGCACGACAAGACGGAGATTGAAGCTACAGAGATTGGAGTTCCTCGACAGAGTTTTTCTTCTTCTCTTAATTTCATTATCTGTACTTGAGATGTTCTTTAATTTTAATCTTTTCATTTCAATCATGATGATGAACTAATTTTCTAATTAGGAATACAATGGAACCTTTTGCAAGGCAATAATTTAATTATCATTATTTTCACTTGATTGTTCTTGTTGGGTTGATTATTATATTTTGTGCTTAATTAAATAATTATTTGGCCAACAATTAATCTGATATCTTTGATGGAATTGAAAGAGGAAATCTTAGATTAGATCTAAATATAATAACACATGAATTTGTTGATTCTTGTTAAGGATAAAATAATAGTGTATGAGACGAAAGTACTTGTATGCCATGCACAACTTTGTTAGGAGTTTACACTTAATGAATCTATTTTGAGTATCTTGCATGAAAATAGCAAAATAACTGAAATAGATCTTTTTATCAATCAATTGAAAGATGTTAATAAATTGATAGGCAATCCTAGTTGGCAACTCATTGAATTAATTAAGTGGGAATAAGATAAGGCGATTAATGTATAGCAATTGGGGAAATTGTATTCCTATGTTTTAATCATCTGGTGATCAATAATTGTTAGTTAATCTAGTATTTATTTTTAATCAAATCAATTTCACAAATCAATTGAGGTGACTGTTTAAATAGATATAACTTGATAGAAATTTGATAATTAAAGTAATTGTTAGTAACTGTTCCCTGTGGGTTCGACATCCTTCTTACTTCTTTATTACTTGATTGACCGTGTGCACTTGCGCGTAATTGTCATTACATAAATCGGACAACAGAAATGATATGTCGAAGTAGGTGTTTTGTGATTTTATTATGTAAACGATAATTTAGGTCAAATAAAATTTTTCTCCGAAAAACGTCGTGCTTGACACGTCGTGCTTAAAAATAATTGTTTTGGCCAATGGACTTGTTGGTAGATTCGTTTTTGACAAGCTACTTTGTCGTGCTTATGGTGACAAGCTGCTTTGTCGTGCCTACACCGACAAGTTTCTTTGTCGTGCTTACAGTGACAAGATACTTTGTCGAGCTTACGCCTGGCACACGCCAGCTTACGCTTGGCACACGTTAACTTACGCTTGGCACATGCTAGGTACTAAAGTGTAATTAACCTAGGTACTAAAGTACAATAAACCACTTTTTCTTAGCCTAAAGTGTAATTAACCTAGGTACCAAAGTGTAATAAGTCGGGTGCAAAGTGTAATAAGCCGAGCCCCTAACGTGCAATTAGCAAAACTATGTTTTCCTATAAATAGCAAGCTAAGTTCATTCATTCCTTACTATTTTTCAAGAGCAGTTCAAGAGCAAAAACACTTTATATTTATATTCTGAGAGATATTGTGAGATAAAACTTACTTTCGAAGTATTGAAGCACTACGCGATTGGAAGTAAAGCTAGCAACTACAAGAGGTATTACTCTAGTGGTTATTATTTTCACTCTTCTTTATATATTTAGTAAAAATATACTTTTATAAGCAGTTATAATGCCCAAATTATTTTAAGTATATAGTACAAAAGTCCTATTTCCAAGCAGTTATAATGCTGAAATTTTCTCAAATATAATAGCTGAATATTCATTTTATAAGCAGTTATAATGCCCGATTTATTTCAAACATAGTAACCGAATATTCATTTTGCAAGCAGTTATAATGCTCAATTTATTTTAAATATAGTTGATGAATATTCATTTTATAAGCAGTTATAATGCTGAAATTATTTCATGTATAGTAGAAGAAGTCTTATTTATATGCAGTTATGATACCCAAAATAAAACTTAAAAGATTTAATCGTTAAACGCTTATTTGTCTACATAAACTTATAATCGTGTAGGATTTACAACGAACGTTTAAACCGTTATATTAACTGCAACCTTGTTATATTTAAGCAAGTATTATACATCTTGCTATTAATTATTACAAAGTTATTGCTTCTTGTTCAGCATAACTTAAGAAATGAATCATTATTCATATATTGCTTGATGGAGCTTAAATTATTGTGTCAAACCAAATTGTTTTGGTACGACATCTTATACTGAGAAATAAAATGCCTTGGTGGAAGGTTGTAAATCGTCGATTATATATTGACATAAATTGTAGGATGATATGCATACTCCTAGGATATTAGTAGGCTGATCCCCTACGAGATATCCGAAATCAAGCTGTTCTAAGTCATTGAAGACTGATAGAATTGATTGAAACACATGGTTTATGTACTGAACCCTCAGTTATACATCTTTGACATCTTTCAACTCAAACACCTTGTGTTACATTTTCAAATAAACTTGCTGAGCATTTGTACCTCATTCTTGCATACAACTTTCTTTGCAGTTTTAGATGGTAATCCCGGAACTTCAGAGACAGACAAGGGAAAAAGCCATGTTAATTAGTTTTATCCTACTGTTGTGAATGTTTTCAAGTCTTATAAGACTTTTGTTGTAATAAAGACATAGTACTGAGAATGTTGTAACCAAATTTAAATTTATTAAATATATATCATCTTTTGTTACATCTCTTGCGTTGTATTTACATTCTTAATTAAGTGAGAAAGTAGCATTTGATCTAGTACAGTATCTCTATGAACTATACATCTGAATGAGGGTATTTAAATGACACTGGGAGTTCTGTAAGCGATGAGGTTACACTTAATGAGCGCCGGTAAGGTGCCACCTTTATCGGAATGCGCCCCTCAGTTCCAAGAACAATCTTATCATTAATACTGTGAATGTCAGATAGATAGGGAATATCGATATGAAAGAGATATTCATAAGAGATGAATCTATACATCCAAGTGAGGGTATCCAAACACAGTTAACGTTCTGGCCAAAACTATTACCTGTTATGGGATACTGTGAACCTTGGATAGATAGAAGTTATATATTATTGAATGTTTATAGTTGAATAGTTTGACGTGAGCACCAAATTTGCTACAGGGAGTGTAGAGAATTTGGGGGCATCACAAAATAAGTCTAATTTACGGAAATAGTCAGTAGCAAAGCCACTGAAAGATCGTAAAACTCAAGTCGTTTAGTGGAAGTCACTAAATGATATGAAGACCAACACTACAATTGTGAGCATAAAGTTCGTTTAGCTCAAATCATAGAGTTAGAGGGTCTGACAAGTAGTAGGAGGGGTCACCTAACCTGGACTCCTAATCCCAATCCTAATCTTATCCATTGAAGTTAACACATAGGGAAAAAAGGAAAAAGGCGGCCTTTTTAACACCTACCTGCTCAGCGCCTAGGACACACGTCACCGTCTACACCAGCAATACACTGATAGATAGTGACATCTCATGGCACAGTAGACAAAGGTTTTAACTCGAGGAATTAGCTGATGTTAGGTTTCCTTAGGAGAGTTGAGCAACAATAATAATCTAACGGACACAGTTTCAAGCCTTGCTATAAAATGATTATAATTACAACGTTAGATCAACTACTAACGAAGTGAATTTAAGTGCTCAAGAAAGAAAAAGCTCAAACGCTCCACTCTATAATATGAGAAAATCATTTCAGCTATTAAGTATAACTTTGAGAATGAGACATTATTAGATATCCATCAAGGAAAACTATGATGATTATGTCAAACGCAACATAATAATGTCAGGTTCACGCCAATATCATTTACGCTTGTGACACCCCCGAATTTGGGTCTACACCACCCAATTTGAGTCACCAAAATACAAACAACATACATAACAGTCCAATGGACATTCTCCTACAGGCAAATGTTCCAAATGGACATGTGAAAGTGGCCTTCTCCTGGTCTTCTGGTGCAATCATAATCTAGCTGTAACCTGAAAAACCATCTAGAAAAACAATAATAAGCATGGCCTGACAATCTTTCTAACATTTGGCCAATAACGGAAGTGGAAAGTGGTCTTTTCTAGTTATTGCATTCAACTTCCTATAGTCAATGCACACTCTCCATCCTGTTTGCATTCTTGTAGGCACCAGCTCATTATTGTCATTTTTGACAACTGTGATTCCAAACTTCTTTGGTACTACTTGGACTAGACTTACCCATTGACTGTCTAAAATTGGATAGATTATACCTTCATCTAGCAACTTCAGAACTTTTTTCTTTACTACCTCCATCATGGGTGGATTTAGCCTTCTTTGTGCTTCTCTAGTGGGTTTGGCTCCATCTTCTATTAAAATTCTATGCATACTGTTGTCCTTTTTGTATATGACAATTTTCGCGCAAGTATACGCGGTCAACAAGTAATAAAGTGATAAGAGAGAGTTGTCGAACCCACAGGGAATTATCTCTAATGAACTTCCAAGTACCAACTTTATATCGTCTCGATCTTATTTAAACAATTTGATTGAAGAGATAGATAAAGGTTACATCTAAATTGTATGAAATAAATAACATAAATAGATAAATAAGGGTCTAAGATTACAATTTCCCCCATACAAGTATTTTGTCAAACACTTGGTGTGCAATGCTTTGTTCAAATCTCTTAACTCTCCTTTAGATCAATTAACCACATAGAATTACCAACCGAGAAATTCACCATATTCATAAGCCTCTCTCGATGGTCATATGAAAATCACCCATACACGGCACATAGGTATATGTCTATCCCACATACTAGCAAGCAATTCAATTATATGAATAATCAACAAGACACACGTCACTAAATCTTAGTCAATCACCCATCAAACAAATGAACTTTCGCATAGGGAGTCATTAAGTTTGTAATCTCATAATGGTTACACACGACATTTAGGTATATATCTATCCTAAATACTAGCAAGTCACCTATTCTCAAAGATAATTAATAAGACACACGTCACAATAATCTTATTATCCACCCCCAAGAATCTTTAACTCTCGCATGATATCATAACTAGGTCTCAACCTATAATCCGTTCGTCAATTTCATATAGGTTCCCAAGGTAATTACGAGCCAAGCAATTAATCTATAAGCATAGGTTATGATAACCAATTCATATGAGCAACAATAATCAAAAGGAAGAGAAAATCCATTCAAATTAAGCAATGAGTTCAATTGCAATCTTAAATTAAACACTAATTACATAGAGAAAAAGATAAAGAAAGATAAAGGATGGCTTCCCCATTGTTGTTGGATGAAACTCCATTGAAGCACCTCCATTGAAGCTCCTCCAAGCTTTAGAAGAACCATTGCCTAGGGCCATGGCCTCCCTCTCTTTGCTCCAAGCCTCCTCTACTCCTTAGTTGCTGATTTCTATCTTCTATATCCTCCTATTTCGTGCCTCCAAGAGCTGATATAAGTCCCTGGATGCCCTAACCTAGCTTAGCACCTCCAAAATGACCAAAAAAACCAAAAAATCTGCTGCTGTCCGCGACGAGCTCGCCCCGGCGAGATTTTTGGCCTGCGTTTTCTCGCCCCGGCGAGATCTCGCCGCGGCGAGGAATTTGTGTAGGAAATTCCCGCCCCGGCGAGCTCCAGTAAAATGACCATAACTTCTTCGTCTGAACTCGGATTAAGGCGATTAAATAGGCTATGGAAAGCTAAGAAGTAGCTCTACAACTTTCATAACTGGAGTTTGATGAGTGAATGGCCGGAACAAGTTCAAATTGAGCCCGAAGCAATTGCTGTGTAAAAGTCATGCAAAATCCGATGGTAAAATGACCATAACTCTCTCATACTAACTTCAAATTGGATGATTCAAGATGCTCTGGAAACCTAAGACAAAGATCTACAACTTTCATTCTTTGAGTTTTGAGAGATTCGAATTGCATCATGAGGGAAATTGAGAAACAAGCAGATGAAATGCCAAAATCGAGCGGAAAACGCATTGATCCCTAGGGCCTTTATTTCAATACCTACAAAACAACGTAAAAACACATAAAACACACAAATACATATAAAAGTAATACAAAACTATATTACACAATAATAAAATGAAAACACATAAAACCAAACGAAATAGCTAAAGACTTACAAATTATTAAGGTTAAAAGTACTCAATTTGTGTATATAAAACACACTCATCACATACACATAGTAAGGCTTATACCCTTGATGTCTGCTATGGTCCAACCAAAAACTGTTATGTGGTTCCTCAAAACTCTTAGTAGTTTGTCTTCTTGCACTTTGATTAGGTTGCTAGCAATTATCACCGGTAGTGTCTCATTGTCCCCTAAGTACGAATACTTCAAGTCTGTAGGTAATGGTTTTAGTTCTAAAGTAGGACCTGCACAACAGATGACAACAACTTTTGATGAGTGGCAGGTAATTGAATAGAATTGACTGCATACTTATATGAAATTGTGGGCAAGGAATGCAATGCAGCCACAGCCTCCTTCAAGTCCTGGTTCTGCTCAGATTCTTCATCTTTATCTATTTCCAAGTTGTTGGTTATGGCAACCTCCAAACTTTCCTTATGTATTTGATAAAAAGAGTGTTGCACTAGAGAATTAATCACATCAATAGCAAAAACATGATTAACATCACTAGGGTTCCTCATGGTCTCATATATGTTGAATTGAATCTTCTCTCCATCAAACTCCATGGTCAAGGTCCCATTGTATACATCAATCATGGTTCTTGCTGTTCTTAAGAATGGTCTCCCTAACAAAATATGTGAGTGAGTTAGAGATGTATCATCTTCCATATCCACAATGTAAAAATCTGCAGGAAAGATTAGCTTATTCACCTGCACTAAACCATCCTCAATCACCCTTTGAGGGTAAGTGTTAGTCCTCTCAGCAAGTTGAATAATAACACCAATTTGTTTCAAAGGTCCTAGATTTAAAGAAGCAAATATAAATAATGGCACAACATTAATTGAAGCTCTTAAATCTAGCATAGCTTTCTCAAATCTGGTATTACCTATCCTACAGGGTATGGTGAACATGCCTGGATCCTTGCATTTAGGGGGCATTTTTCTTTGAAGTATTGCTGATACATTCTCACCAACAGTGACTTTTTCATCATCTTTCAACTTCCTTTTGTTAGTGCATAACTCTTTCAGAAATTTAGCATAACTGGGTACTTGTTTGATTACATCTAACAATGGAATGTTGACTTCTACTTTTCTGAAGGTCTCCAAAATCTCCTTCTCTTACTCATCCTTCTTTGAAGTCCTGTGATTTTTAGGTGAAAAAGGTAGAGGACTAGTTTTAATCTGAATAGGAGTGGTAGAGATTACCTTAGATGTTTCAGTTTTCTCCTTGGCTTTCTCTTTATCAAAATCTGCAGTGGCTTCTGGTACCGCTAAATATTTCTTACTCTTTAATGTAATTGCATTGGCATTCTCCCTTGGGTGGGTTCACAACTATTTGGGAGGGTAGTTTCCCTGATCCTTGAGATTTCGTCCTTCTAACTGTGGTTGCAAGCTGACCTATTTGATTTCTTAAGTCTTGAACAAAAGTTCTTATCTCCTGCTGGAACTGCTGTGTTTGATTCATGAATTGTTGTGTTTGATTCATGAATGCTTTGAACATATCTTCCACGGATGTTCCTTGGTTTGCAGGTGTTGCTTGTTTAGGTTGGTACTGTTGTTGGGTTGGTTGGAAGCCTTGTTGCCTGGGTGGAAAAACTCTTTACGTTGGTGGTTTATTTTCCTGTAGCCATTTGTCTAACCATAGTAGTTAAGTCAAAAATTTGTTGTTCAAGATTACTTGTGCTTACCTCATTCACCCTTTTTGGTACATGATCCATCCTAGTCCCATACTTTTGTGAGTTTTCTGCCATGTTAGCAATTAAGTTCCATGTAGCCTCTGGTCTTTTATCCACCAATGCTCCTCCACTTCCAGCATCTATCATACTTCTATCCATTGGTTACTGCCCCTCATAGAAGTATTTGATTAGGTGTTGGTTATCTATTTGGTGAGGTGGACAGCTTGAGCAAAACTTCTTGAATATTTCTTAGTATTCGTAGAGTGTTTCTCCACTGAACTGACTGATTGCACAAATCTCCTTCCTTATATTGGCAACTCTTGAAGCAGAAAAGTACTTCTCCAAGAACAACCTCTTTATATCATTCCATGATTGTATTGACCTTGAAGGAAGGTAATACAACCAGTCCTTAGCCAGATCTCCCAGTGAAAAGGGAAAGCTCTAAGCTTGATCTGCTCCTTAGTTATCCCTTGAGGTTTTATGGTAGAACACACTACATGGAACTCTTTTAGATACTTGTATGGATCTTCACCTGTAAGACCACGAAAAGTAGGTAACAAATGGATTAGTCCTGATTTAAGTTCAAAAGCAGCATCTAAAGTAGGGTGTTCAATGCATAATGGTTGTTGGTTTAAGTTAGGAGTTGCCAACTCCTTTAAAGTTCTATTGCTGTTTGCAGCAGCCATCTCTTCTTCTGATTTAGTTGATAAGTGGTTTGAAAGCAATTCAAGGGCTATGTTAAGGTTAGGTGATGGAATTTTAGTTTCTTCTGCAGTTGTATCCTGCACTCTACGATTTTCCTTAGCATTCTTGCAGTTTTCTCGATCTCTGGATCAAAATTCAACTTACCAGATTGAGAGGATCGAGTCATAAGCTAAATAAGAAACAAAGAATAAATAAAAATAACTAATTGTTCCCCGGTAACGGTGCCAAAATTTGGGAGTTGTCGTCAGTACTACCAAAACTAAAAACCTCACTTCTACTCTACGAACACAAAACTAGTATAACAGTAGTAAGGGTCGATCCCACAGAGAACAATGTTGATTTCAATTTATCCTATTACTTCTAATAGTTAAATAATAATTAAAAGGTTGGGAAGTTTTTGTAATTTTGAAACTTATTAACAAGAATAGATTTAAAATAATAAAATTAACCAATGAATTAAAACCTCAGTTTTCTAGTTCAGTTTCACCTTTTTATAGCAATAGACCAATCAAGTATAATAATATTTAACCTTTCATGAAATTAATTATCCTAGATAACAACAAGCTCTGTTATCCGAAATTCCCTTTAGATTATCATTAATGAAACAAGCTCTTCACTAGATTCTAACTATCATATAACCTAAAACAAGCTCTCTAGATTTAATATGACAACAACATTAAGAACTAGGGAATTAGACTATTTCAAGCAACAAACACATAAGCTCAGATTGTTTAACTTACCTTCTGATAACCATAGCAATAACCAAAAGCTTGACCACAATCAGTATCACTACCTGCTACTTATGATTAGAAACAATATCAATTACGTAATACGATTCCTGAATCTAGCAGATATTATCAATTATCCAATTTAATGCTGCAGAAACTAAATTAGTTAATCAAATAACATGCAACCATTAAAACAGATTATCAGAACAAATTTCATATACGAAGGTGTAAATAATGTATACTCAATTAAATCATTATTTGAAAATAAGGATCCATATCCCTTTCGAACTGAATAAAAGTAACTAAGCTAGTATGTTGATAACAAAGAGTAAATTATATGATGTCAGATATCCCGGCGATCCTTCCTGTGTTTACAAATGAAGGTATTTATATAACATTGAAACCTTAGAAGAATTCTAATTCTACTCTACTTTAGAAATCTTCAGTCTCAGATATGGTAGTTCTTAATCCTTATCAATCTCTGCAATCCAGCTTTTTGTAGTTTCCTTATTAAGTTAGAATTAGATTTCCATAACCAAGTCTATTTCTTCCTCCTTTTCCAATTCCAGTTCGGATTCATACTCAGTTTCCATGTTGAATTCTGACTCAGATTCCTTATTGAATTCTACTTCTTTCATTATCAGCATAATCTTCCTTCTTTGATCGTAATTTTGTCTCCAAATCATATTAGGAATCGAATTCATAAACTTCAACACCTCAAATCCTTCTTTGACTTAGAATTTTATAAGTCAACCAAAATCGTAGAGTGACACTCTTCTCTCAAAATCGTAAAGTGAACTTGGCCACTGAGCTGAAAACGTAAAGTGGACTAGCCAATCGTAGAGTACTGTATTGCGGAGCAATAAATCATCGAACAGAAAGTCAAGTCGTAGATTGAATCACAGCAATCGTTGTGACGACCCGAGAAATCGGATAACCTTGTAATTAGGTTTTTTTCAATGTAAATATCTAATAAATAAAATATTTATGGATATTATGATGTGTAACGATTAGGTGATAAGGAATAGAAGTTAATAGCTGGTCAAGACTAGTTAATTTAATTAGTTTGATCTGACTAACAAAAGACGATCAAGCGTATGAAGACAAGAGTAGTGCAAGCAGGACTCAAATTTGAGTTTAGAGTAGAATTTTGAGACGCGGATAGTTCAGTTGAGTCCGGAACGTCAAAATTAGTAATGGTAGACTATAAACTCGAAATTTTGATTTTTCGGGCCAAGTAGTCAAAGATAGACCAAGGGATAAAAGTTGACTTTCTCATTTTTCAAAATTTTCGAATCATGGGATATTGTTTGTTTGAGGATGGGAGATATAATCTCTAATAAAACTGATGAAAGAAATTTCGTGGTTTTCGCACGCGTGATGAGTTAGAGAATCTAACTAGAGAAGAGATGGGTAACCGACGCAGTTCGGGAATTAAACCCTGGTTAAGGGTAAGAGAGGGCAAAATAGACTTTTTACTAGCTTAATAAGTTAGGGAAGGGCATAATGGATATTTCCCTAATTTAATAAAGTATATAAGTGAAACATGAAAAGTTGAGGGAGAATAATGCAAGCTAGGAAACCTCAGGGTTGGAAACTTAAGGTTTGAAACCTAAAAAAAGAATATTCCTAGAATATGCTTAGGAATAAAGAATATTCCTAGAAGATGCTAAGGAATAAAGAATATTCTAAGAATATACCAGGGGTGATTTGTAAGTTTTAAAAGACGAGGGAAAGATCACAAGAAACTTAAGTGGAGGACGCAACTTATAAGTAAATGAAATTAGGTTTTTATAATTAAAACCTAACTCTTTCTTTCATTTAGAAAGAAAGAGAGATCAAGAGAGAGAGAGAATGAAGAAAAGAGGAAGAACAAGAGAAGGAAAAGAAAAAGATCGAGAGAGAAAGAGAAAGAAGAAGGATCTAGAGAGAGAAAGAGAGAGAAAATGAAGAACTAAATAGAGAAAATGAAGAACAAGAGAGAGAAAGAAGAGAAACACTAGAAAGAAAGAGAGAAAAAGATAGATAAGCTAGAGAAAAGGAGAAAGCACGGATCCAAAAGGAGAGAAAGGAAGAAAAGAAGATCAAATCGAATATTAGATCGATTGAAGCTAAGAACGCGAAGAACAAAAAGGTAAAGTCCTAGAAAACTCTTCTAGTTCATTATTTCCTTTAAAATCGCTTTCTAGTATGCTAGGACGTGCATTGTTGGTGGATGTTGTTAATCGGGACCATAGAAGGGTCTTGGAGAGATAAGGAAGTTATTATATGTGATAACCTTGTGAAAACTTACCAGTAAATGCCATGAAAGCGAAAACGATTATTAAAATCCTAATCTATGCGTAATGGATTGAAAAGCTTGTAAAGGACGTAAAAAGGACCTTAATGATGATTATTGAGTCTTTTGTTATAAGCCGCGAGTGTATTATGAAAAGTTCCATGTGGAATAGGGGGAAAATTCGCCATAACGAAGTTATGGCGAAAGTTCATGAAAACTTCGTCTAAAGACGAATTATAACTCAATGACGCGTGAGGGGTAGGTTTTTGGCTATCACGTCCAAGTGAGTCCGAATTCATAGAGCTCTTGTAGTATATGAAAAATGTGATTCGTGGGCGCAAGAACGAGTTCAATCCGATTACGGATGAACGAGTTATGTTAAAAACGAAAGTTGACGTGGAAAACGTCGTTTATTGAAAAAGTCGTCCGTGGTGGGACTTTTGGAGCTAATGTTTGAGATTGCTAGAAATATTGAAAAATTGTTCCGAGTACGTGAAGTTGTAGATGAAATGGTATGTTAGAAGTAGGTTTGAGTGTTGGAAATCAATCGCGCGTCGGATAGCTTAACTGCAGAAAAGGAAGAAAAGAATTTTTTTTTGTTTCAGGGATTCCCGTCGGGGCGGGAAAATTGGCTTGTTAAGCTCGCCGGGGCATGCTCGACAGAGAGTTAGCATCAGGGCGAGCTCATTTGGCCTTGTGGAGCGTGCCGGGGTGCGGATGCCCTGAGCCTAGTTTTTCGTTTTTTTCGACTTTCGTTCGATCAAGCGTAACGTTTGCATACGAACTCTGATTTAGACGATTCAAGATGATTCGGAAAGCTTAGGAAGAGACCTACAACTTTCAATATTTAAATGTTGGAATTAAGATCAAGAAAAAGGTCCAAATTAGATATCCTTAGGACAGTTGAGAAATCAAAGGCGAAACTTGGTGATTTCTTTGGAACGCTATGACGCCGACTCATGTAAGCTAGTAATTCCAGGTTATAATCATTGAACCTCAGGAATAGGGGATAAGGAAATGTAAAACAATGAGTGGTTGATAACTTGGGCATGTCGAGCGAACACAAGGGCCTATCGCTTGGGTGTTCGCGTAAGTGAATTGGGAGTGCGACGTACGAATGTCGAAACGTCGTGACTAGTGTTAGAGAGTTTCACAAGTGTTTCAAATCTAATGAGACGGACACTTGAAAGATATGTATAGAGTTATGGTAGATCAACAGGGAAGGTTGATATGAAAGTCGTGACGTTCCCAAACGTCGTGACGCCATGAGATTATTGAAAGTTGAGCGCATTACTAGATTATAAAGCGCGAACAATATGTATTAGGAATAATGATATTATAAACCAATAAGAGAAGTCTATACGTGACTAATTGGTATGTTCGACCTTATGATACATATAGGTCATATGAGGAGCGATTGGCAAGTATCTTATCCTATGCAAATGTGTTAAAGTGTACAAGTTGACTATGTTGTTGAATTTTCTGTCTATGTGCAAGTATATGCTATTTGTACAAGATGTCTATGTGCAAATATCTGCACGTATGTGCTATTTAAAATAAACCGTATTGTTGTTAAATTATTAGAGTTGTTTAAGTTCTGTTATTCAAGAACTGTTCAAGAAAAGTGTCGATGCCATTTGTTTTGGCTAGACGAATACTAAAGTGTTGAATTGAGTTGAGTTAGACACATGTTGTGTAATAGGAGCGAGATAGACATTATAGGTGTCAAATTTGAGAAAGAACGGAGAATGAGAGAAATGTTTTGAGGATTGGTCAATATGTTGTTTCAAAACTGTTAAACGATAGGATATTGTCATTCCTTGTTCTTCAAAGCTGCTTTGCAACTATTGTTCAGTTGTTGAAGTCTTCATAGAAAATGTTGTTAGCTGTTTGATTGTTGATTGTTTATTAAATTGTAATACTTGCTGAGCAATTGAATGCTCACCCTTGCTTTAAATACAACATTTTCAGCAAAGCTAGATCGAACCGAAGAAGCCGGTGAAAACTAATGAAGAGATCAATCATTTGATCAAAAGACGACTACTTGTAGATTAGATGTATCTGATATGACGTATAAAAGTCACAAATGTATAGTTGTAATGGATGAATGATGTATTAATCATTCTTCTACTTGTAAAATTGTGTACATATCTGTTGTGGCGGATTAAAGTCACTATTATAATAGATAGGTGATGTAATATACATTACTTTCATGATATGAGGATATAAAGGTTTTAGAACCTGGGTGTAGAAGAAATATGATATAATAATATAGTATTTACATTCATGTCATTAAGATTATGTTGAATGGATAGTACCGTGACGCACCAGACCCGAGTTTGAAAGTAGACCCGGATTTGGGGGCGTTATAATCGTAGAGTTTCCTTCCTACGAACATAGAGTGCAACTAGAAATCATCGAATAACTCTACCTAAGCCTTCCTACTACTATCGTAGAGCACTGCCAGACTGCCACTTTAACACTACGAACATAGAGTATCCACACAATGATCGTAGAGTACCAATGCTGATCACAGAGTACTTCTGCAAAACAACATAAAACTCAGCATTAAACTCCATATTTGCAACTCATATCAAATTATTCTCATAATCAATAAATACCTTAATTAAGCATAAAAACACAGAAAATATATAACATAACTAAATATAAAGGAATCAAAATCATTGAACATTTTGCACCTATCATACTCAGCAGCTTGAGTATGATCATCCTTTAGATGTAGTTGAGTGTTGCAATGAGGCTCGACTTCTTCTGGTACTTAACATCTTCTTGTGATCATTTGTTGTGCGGCTAAGATGGCAATTTAGTTCCTTCTTCTTGGTACTTGACGGCTACTCACGATGGACTACTAAGTTGACTGTAAAGCTCCTTCCTTTTAGTACTTAGTAGCTTCTTATGATTGATGCCAAGATGGCATTGATGCTCTTTTTCCTTTTATACATAGCAGCTCAGAACACATCTCTTGTTGTAAAGTTAATCTGCTCTATATCTTTATTTGTGCAGCTCTTTATGTTCTTGGTGGATCGTAGAGTGTGTTCTTGTATTTATTTATTTTTATTTGAATCTTTACACTCTATGTTTATCCTATACCTCCACCATATTTCCAACATACATATTTATAGTTTTGAATCTTGGTGCTCTTTTATAGTCTTCTGTAGATTTTCCTGTTGCAAAGTGTCCGTTGGAACATTTAATGCACAGATACTTTGATATCCTTGATGTTGACATTTTATTCCATGTGTCAGTCCCTTTTTGACTTTCTTATCACATCAGTTTGCTTTTTCACCTAACATCATAGAGACGTCACATTCAGTAAACTAGCCATTGGACATTTTCTTCTAAGCTCTGAATTGTATCAAGGATCTAATGTTTGATGCCTCGGGATCTTCAGTTTATAACGTTCTATTTGTCAGTCTTTTTATCAGACTTGACTTTACTCTACGATCTATTGCTTTAGTAGAGTAAGGAGAAATATAAAGTTGAGCTCTATGTTCTATTCAACAATTTGTTGCTCTACGATTAGGAACATTACAATACATTAGTAGACTTCTTTGTGTTCTTTGAATCCTTCAGTAACTTTATGATGTCAGAGACATCTTTACGATCTGGTTGTCTCTTTATAGCTTTGCGATGTCAACTACTACTCCACGATTTTTAGATGACTCTGCGAACTAACTTATCTTTTATGAAGTGGCAGAATACCTTTACGAATTAACCTTTACTTGCTCAGATATTCTTATCTTCATGACTCGTAAAATAACTTTATGATTGCCTTTATGTTTGGCTCTACGTTTAGCTTTATGATTTCGCAATCTTTTCTTTATTTTGGTGGTTCTATTAACTTGTAGATTACTCTGCGATACTGGCTTTGTATTATGAGTTAACAGAGTATTTCTATGAACCATTCTTCACTCGACGAACCTTTTCCTTACTGAATGATCCTTGAGTTACTTCAGTGATTGTTTGAACTTCTGTATAATCAGTCTTGACTCAGCACGCTCTGATTGGCTTAGCTATTCTTCGATCACCTTAATCTGGTCTACACTTGGTAAAATGAGGTGAACTTTATATCAGGAACTTTAACTCTGAGATATATCTCTTTGCAAAGGAAGACTTTACTAACTTCTATCTACTCTACTATCTCAGTTTGAATCACATTACGATTTTGTAGCTTTACGATCTTCATCCAAGATTCTGCGATGTTGTAGTCTACGATCTTCATCCAAGATCCTTGCAGTTATGATTTCTTCATATCTTGTGCTTTTATTTTCTAGATGGAGTGAGCTTTATGATTCCTTGATCACTTTACGAAATGATCTTTGTTTTGCGAAGTGTACTCTACAACTAGTGCATCTGCTCTGCAATCCATCTGATGTGCTACGAACAGTAGTTAACTCTGCGATCCATATTGGCTTTACGAATAAGCAGAGTAACTTTACGAACACTGAGTTCCTAATGACTATACATCAGATTTATTTAGCAAGATCAACTTAACATTTTCGATCTTTCTATTCTAAGTCCTTGTACATATGATTCATTGAAGGACTTTACAAAACTTACTTATACAACTATACATTGATCATTTAATTCTCTGAATACTTAGATTACTCTGCTTATAATATTTACATTACGAACATGCAGAGTAACTATATGATAAGATCAACCTAACAACCTTGATCTTTTTGATCTAAGTCCTTGTACATGTATTTCTTTTATAAGGACTTTACAAAGCTTGGAAACAAATATACTTTAATCTTTGATTAATCATTGCATCAAACAGTTATCATTAAACTACATTCATCAACTATAAGTATACAACTCTCAATATTTAACATCTAGTTATATATAAATGAATCTTACAAACAGATCACATACATTTTTCAATAAGTTACACTTATCATCACATACTTCACATAGTCATACAAGCACACAATCATATTCACATATCATTTAATCACATAAGCACATCGCATAATCATATAATCATATAGACACATAAGCACGTAGTCATAATTACATTCATATAATCACAATAGCTATCATCATCAAATCAAACAGACTCCAACAATCCCTCCTATTTGATGATGACAAAAGCAACAATTTATATCATTCAATGCATTTGCTAGGAAATTAAATTATGTCTTTAAAATACAGTAAGACACTGTACTACTAGTGTAAAATGATGAATTCATTGATGAGTGCGATAGATCTTACAAGGTATGAAATAAAATATGATAATGCGTCTAAAGCTTAGTCTACTACCTGTTGTTGTTTTCTATTGATTTCTACTGACTATTTCTTCTGGATGAGTTCTTGCTTCTTACTCTTTTCTTCTCCCCCTTTCCGTATCACCTCCTTCGGATTGTAGTTTCTTCTGAGTCTTCTTCCTTGGTTCTTCTGCTGCTTTCTCCCCTTAATTTGCTGATCCCCCTATTCACCACACCAATGATCTGCTACTAACTTTACTTCTCCCCCTTACTTCACTTCTCCCCCTTACTTACTGCTTGCTTCTACTCCTTTCTCTCCCCTTGACTTGACTCAACTACGTCTCATTACGCCTCTCTTACTTTACCTTTCTCCCACTTTTTGTCATCATATAGTGTGGAGAGATGCTTTACTAACTCAACAAGTTCTTTAAGTTGGGCAATGTTTGCCAAAATCTATACTAGCAAAAATACGCAAGTATACGCAGTCTACAAGTAATAAAGTGAAAGTAGAGTATCGTCCCACAGAGAAGAATTGATTCTATAATGACAAATTCCAAATTTAAATCAAATCAATTTTTAGTAAACAAATGATTTATGAATTCTGAGGTTTTGAATTTAACTAATTAATTCTAAATTAAATTACTAACACTAGTTTGAAAACAAATTTTTAAAGACTTAAGCCTATAACTTCACTTAATGCTTTATTTTACTTAACACGCTCCCCTTTGGATTATGCTAGTTATTCTGGATTGTTAACCAGGAACTCATCACTATTTATGATCATCTTTCAATGTTTCATAAACAACTTAACTTAAATCCACAATTGATAGATTCAAGTTAATCACCCTAGATAACTAACTCACTATATTTCTATGTGAATTACAATTAAAAAGGATTTAATGCCCAAGTTCCCTATTTAGATTACATGCAGCGATAGGTATATCTCTATCCTAATCACAAATTATGAATTCCATCGACAGCAGAAGACACAATCACATGCTATTATGGTCAGATCTAAATCTATACTTCATCTCTCGAATTCATACAGATTATCTCGGTAATTATTGGCCAGATAATTAAACAATTCAGCACAAACTATAATAGACAATCCAAAAATAGCTAATCATAATATTCAAAGAAGCATGCTATTCAAAACTACACATTAAGATCCATTATAGCCTTAAAAGAAATTTAGTTCATAAATAAACTAGAATTCATCATTCACAAGTTTAATAACATCAAAATGTTTGGAATAGAGAGAAAAGAGAAGAAACACTGTAAGCAATCCTTCAATATCTGTCCTGCTCCTCCTTGCTTTCTCCTTGCTATCAACTTGCTTCAAGTCTTCTCCAATTGCTCCAAACTAGGGTTTGCTAATAATAGATATCAATTACCAACTAGAAAACACCTATTTATAATAACTAATAAAACCCCTAATTAATTACAAAGTTTCAAATCCAAGTTCAAATCAAAACCATTTAAAACATCTGAAAAGTCAATTTTGCCCTCACTCGAACCGGGGCGGCCGCGCCTGGATTAAGCTTGAAAGGCGCGTGGCCGCGCTACTCTGGCAGCAATTTTTTTCTAACTCTGGCATCACACGCGGCCGCGTTGCTACCCAGTTCATTTTGGGCGCGGTCGCGCTGCTCTGAAATCCTGCAACATTAGCAACATCAGGAACTTCATCCACTCGAACGTCCAATTCGCTCAATGCAATCCCAACATGTGCAACCTACAAAAACACACAAAATACATGAAAAGTAACTGAAAACCATGGAAATAAATAATAATTCGCGTATATTAGTATCCGATTCGTAGGTATAAAACCTACTCATCAAATTCCCCCAAACTTAAACTATTGCTTGTCCCTAAGCAACACAATGCAATGCAATAACTAACACAATGCAACACAATGCCATGAATGCGCTAAAAACTAGCATGCCTACGAATCCAACCAATAGCTAGTATGAATGTTAACTGTATGCCTCAGAGATATCAATAAACAGCTTGAAACAGCAAATCCAGTCATAAGGAACTAATAATCTCAACCAATCAAGCAATATATACCTATCATCACCCAAGTTGTGTGTGTGTGCTCCTTAATCGACTTAACTGACCAAAGTTCACAATAAAGTCACATAACCAACTCTAAAACAAGCATAATCCATTTTTACTCCAATTAAAGCAAATACAACAAATCCGGCCAAAATCAAGTAAATACCAAGCATGAAGGTTCTAACAAGGTTTTATTCCTACTTTATTCTACTACGAGTGCGTTTTACGCTCCATCTCGTATTTATGCTTGACTGTGCAATGTCAAGTTCTCTTAGGCTTTTCAAAATCACCCATGTAGCGAGCGTTCAATCAGTGACTCCCAAACCAGACAGCTTTAGGGCACTAGGTGTTAAGACACCCCTACGGATCTAATTACCCGAGTGATAGAGGCCATAGAACCCAACCAGTCAACATTTATTGTATTTTTTTTAAAAGAACCCCCAAACTCAGCTTTTACCCTATTTAACCTTCCTTGTTAATTCACCTATCAATGTTTTACCCAATTCTCATGTAAAAATCAGTTATGCAACCATTTGAACCCCAGCAGTCAAATTAATCAATTTATTCGTGCTATCCAAAAACTCAAGTTATGACAGGCATAATTACCCTCATGATCAAAATTATTATATCCCTAACGACTTTCAAACTGTCCAAGCTAACACAATAATACCCATCTCATCATTGGCCGAGCCAAAATTATACCAACTAATCAATTGGATTCATACAAACAAACTAAATGCACCTAACACAACCAAACTAAACTATGCAAGATACTAATATGCCAACATACTAACAGATATGATGCACAAAACCAATAAACATGCTAAACAAAAACCTAAAAGAACTCCCCCAAACTTAAAACAGACAATGCCCTCATTGGATAAAACAATAAAAGAAAAGGAAAAGGAAAGAAAAACTCCCCTAATCCGAAGTAGTATCATCTGCCTCCTCCCCATCGGAAGGCGTGTCTGGAGGCGGATAAGTCGAGGCTGCACCAAACGTTGGAAATTGGACTTGAACACCCAACTGAGAAAAGGCATGCGAGAAACTATCTGAAAGCTGAGTGGAAAAAGAACGAAGCTCGGTCATGCTCGAATGTATAACATCCATCCTGCGAGTCATACGCCTCTCCATGCGATCCAATCGAGCCTGCGAGATATTAACTGGCTGTTCAAGCTCAGGCATCGGTTGATCAGACACCTCCTCACTCTCAGAATAGTCCCCTAATAAGAATCCTGCTCCACGAGCATGCGACGGGGCTCCTTCCCACACCTTATACTTTGCTATCGTCGCGTGATCAATGGTATTCATCGGGAGCTGCACTGGCTCACTGTCAGCCCACTCCACCCCCGCAGCTGAACATAAGCGGGTAATCACTGAAGCATGCGGGATACCACCTGAAGTACCTCCCTAAAGGTAACGACGAATAGACTAGTGAATCACATAACCAACATTGACAGACTTTCCCATCACTATCCCATATAGCAGAATCGCCCGGTCCTTGGTCACGTCATTCTGGTGCCTGGTGGGCATGAGATTGGCACAAATAAAGCTGTACCAGGCCTTGCCGTAGCGACTCAAGGCTGTGTGCGGGAAGTGAAGCTTCTGGTCTGTGACGCCCCCAAATTCGGGTCACCTGAGCCACGGACCTGGTTCGCCACTATCTAAAACAAGAATTATACAATCGATAACTTAAAGCGGAATAAAGGAATATTTACATTGATATAACATAAATAAACCTGTCCCAAGTCTCGAAACCAATACTAATACAAAACATAACATAATACAAAAGGGTAAATATGTCTTAATACAAACGGTAATTCTAGAACAACAAAATACAACTACTCCGTAACTTTCCCCTTTCCCTTATCTTTTCCTGAGCTCTCGCCACGTGCCGCACTAACTGAAATGTTTTAAGGAAAGCAAGGGTGAGCAACAAATTGCCCCGCAAGTATAATAGCAGTGAATAATCAAATGAATAACTTTATAGCTCTCAGGAGTAAAAATTTAGTTAACACAAGAAAATAAACAACTTCTTTCATCACCGTTATAGTGGCCACTAAGGACCGAAGGATTTCTGAAGTATTCAAGGATTTCAAAGTTTCCCAAAGAAGGGAACTATTCAATACTGAGGGTGCACCAAGGCACGGAACTCTATTCTAGAATTACTGGAAATTCATCCGATAATCCACAAAACTGGTACAATAGGTGATCAGCCTAAAATACCTGGCGTTATGCATAAGCCTTACATTTTCCATTTACGCGCGTGTCGGTTCCCCGACGTTTATACAATTTCCCCTACTATGAGGGTTGTTCTACTCAGCTTTACATGGGAGTCCAGACGAAAATAATTTGATCGGACAATTTTACTTAACAACAATAATAGTTGGAGGACTTTAACCTCATTTTAGTAACCAAATCAATAAGTGTCTAGCTGAAACAATTAGCCTTGACATAGCTTTTAAACAATCTATGGAATAAAGAACTTTAAGGTTCAACAACATGCATGATAGCATTAAAAATATCTTGAATGAATAACAATTCGAAATCTTTGGAATCACACAATATATAACATTGCATGAAATGGGCTTTCATTGCAATACTTGAATAAAAGTATGAATACTAGCACACTAATTGATAAATTGATAAGTAGTTTGGATGGAGTCAAGAAGCTCAATAAGCTTGCTCAATAAATAATATTTGCTCGAATATAATTTTGAGTAGGGTAAGTAAACTTGCACAATAATAACTGAATAAGATAGGAGACCTGCTCGATAGATAAATGAGTTAAGGAAAAGTCGCACAATTAAATAAGGGTTGAGTAAGGAACTTGCCTTGTATGTGTGTTAATAACTTGACGTTAATCGTCCGTCAACAAAATATCCTACATAGTTTATTAAAATCATCATAAATATTAGTCACATAAGAACTAGGTTCATTACAGTCATCACATCATTAAAATACATTGATTGCCACTACGCTTACCCAGTCGAGGGTCTCGCTCCCCGGTGAGCTGGCGGGGGTTGGGGGGCAGCGCCCCCTGGAAATCCAAGAGTAATTTGTAATCCGTTAATTCAATTTACGCCTTAGGACAACATCGTTTAGATTGACACGAGTATAAATTAAGCACATAAAGCTTTACCAAGATATAAGCGTTTTTAATCATTTTGTACAAAATATAAGTTTTAGATTCGCGGGAAAAATTTACTGGGTCTGACCCGATCTGGCCCGACCCGACCCGGTCCAGCCTGACCCGACCCGGACCAGGCGCGGAACAGCGGCATGCAGTAGCAGTTCTGCAGTTCCTGCAGAACCGCGAACTGGTAGACTCTCGCCCGCTTCAGCTCCTATATCTCCCTCTATACTTGATTAATTTGGTCCGTTACGGACTCTATGGATTCCTAAGACATGAGGCTACAATATATCAAAAATGCAAGATGACCCATAAACACTAACACAGCCAAATCCTTAGCCAAAGCACAACATTGATGCTCTGTTTTTCGCAATCATGATACATTTCACTAAAACCTTCACTGTAACTTTATTTTAGCATCATTGTGGTTCATACCAACTAGGTTATCTTCACAACTCATGGAAGCATAATATTAAAACAACAAGCAATCAAAATAATTACACCATCAAGGCTTTACAGTCCTCTAACAGTCCATAGGTCCAAAAGTCCAAAAATGTCCAAAGTTCATCCTTTAAGCCAAGGTTCGGATCTTTCCTTGTTTTTGTTCCACTTTGAGGGTGTTAATGGTTTATATAGATTCTTAAGAACCTCCATGGTAGATTCAACACAACCAACAACAACGAACATCAACAAAATCCAACCCGCAAGCATGAAAGCAAAACAAAACTCATGAAAACTTCACTTGGAGAAGAAATGGTTGTGGTTTGTGATTACCTCTTTGTTGCTTGCTTTGTGTAGGATGAGATGGTTGCTAGAGTGTTCCTGGACTCCCTCTTGCTGCTCTTCTCCTTCTTTTCCCTCCTTCCTTGCTTTCCTTCTTCCCGAACACTCCTTATCTTTTGCTACTTCCTTCTTTCTCTCTCTATGGTATTCCCTCTCTCTCTCTCTGTAGCTCTCTCCTTGCTTGAAAAATGAGAAGTATGCAGATGGTTTGAATGAGAAGGAGAATGAGCTGGTGGGAGATAAGGTGGAGTGGCTTCGGGAGGAGAAGGAATGTATTGGGAGAGCTAAAATGGTGTACCCAAGCTCTTGAAAATGTAATTGAGGAGGATGTCTTGTGAAGAGTTAACAATCCAAGTCTAGTGTACTGTGACGGTTTATTCCACCTCATTTAATTGGCTAATACAATTAGTGCTCTCTCTTGATTGGTTGAGGCTTAATTGCCTCTCCAATTAATCAAAATATACAGATAAATATACCCGAATACTCCCACTTTTGTACTAAATTTGGTAAATAATTTTACCCAAAATTAAAATGGGTACTCCCATAAATTATTGGGACACATAAAAATATTTATTATGGAATTTGTCCATTTATTCGGAACACCCATACTATACATTTCGGATACAGATTAAATCACGTATCAGCTCCAATAAAATTTCTGACACTTGGAAAAATTATTCCCTCGCATACACGTCTTAACAAAATTAATAGAAAGAGACGCAAAAATATTCGGGCGTGAATAGTGCTCGTGAATAGTGCCTCGGGAAGTGGGTCCCGCTAATAGTAATTATATGAATTTTTGTAAAATCGATTTATTCACTCTAACGACGCAACAACGCATAACATTTAATACATGCACATTATCTAGGCTGCAACACAACTTTGAGCACATAACACATAATAATATAAATAAAAATACAAATTCATTTCATTCATACATAACTCGGGTTACAAGGAAATCTAAAATTCCCGATCGTTACATGGTCGGTCCCCTGCTTCGTAGTCCACTCGGTACCCGGCTTGCACAAGACATTTTTGATTCTTTCCATCTTGGATTCCCAATTTGTAGAATGGAAACTCTCAGGGTCAGAAAGGGGAATGGTAGGCAAGTGGTAACTATCATTAATAGTCCGGCTATCATAAGGCACCTGACAACCCCTCACAAACGCAGTCCCATCCTTTGTAATCTTGGCGTTGGTGTAAAATTCTTGAACCATAGAAATAGGTGCTGACAATAGTGGCGCCACAAACAATATCCAGCCCTTAGCCCGGATCATACGCATCATCTCTCCATCCAAATTAGGATCGGGCTTTAGCCCACGCTCCAATACAAAGGTCTTGCCCAACAAAACCCGGTGATAGAAGTCCTCCGCCTCAGCCGAAACAAACCGACTCCTATCAAAATCTACATCCTCAGTGTGTGCATGTGAACTGGACGATTCCCCTCGTGGTCGTTTGGAAGCCATATCAACTCAATTCCCAATTCACAATAAAGCAAAATCTCCCCCAAACTTGAAAGAAACTACACTAGGGTTTCGCAAACAATAATAATCCAAAATACTTGCATGCACAACTCAATTACAAGCAACAAAACCAATATAATGCAATCCCCTGTGTAAAATCTGACAAGAAGCTTAGTATAATATAAAACCACCTAATTACAATATACTTACTTCAATAAACCCACTGTGATTCCTTGCTAACCCACTGCGTTGCACTGACAATCTCCTTGATGAACTCTGTGATTGTTGAAGAAATCGAATTTGGGGTGTGAATGGAGAGTGTCGGCTATGTATGTATGTATTAGAGAGAGAATGGAGATGAATGATAATACGAACTAGGGTTCGATGTTGGTAGAGTTTGATTTGTAGAATGATTTTGTAGAGATTGGGATTTGGTAAGGAATCTGATTTGGAAGAGAAGGAAACAGAGAGAGTCGATTTTTTAGATGGAATAGGTTTGAAGAAATAGAGTCCAAGCGGGAAAAGGAAATAAAAAGCAGTCGTGGGTCGGGTCGAACTCGATTTTTAAAAACTGGGATCACTACAAAAAAATGGGCATTTAGCAACGATTTTCTGGGCAACGAAGTTGCACGTCGTTGCTAAAAGTATGCTTTTAGCAACGAAATTTTTCCTTCGTTGCTGCTTGTGTCAAGATTTTACTTTTGGCAACGAAATGCATAAGTCGTTGCAACATTTCGTTGCTAATTCATTGGCGGGAAAAACTTTCGTTAGAAATTTGTTGCAAAATTTTCGCCCAGTTGATTTCCCGCCATTATGGGCAACGAAAGTTGTTTTTGTTGCTAAAAATGGGGCTTTAGCAACGACTATTCAGGTAACGACTATATACGTCGTTGCTAACAGTATATGTTTAGCAACGACACTTGTCAGTCGTTGCAGTTTGTGTTAGGCTTTCACCTTTTTGCAACGAAATTTATAAGTCGTCGTAAAATATGGAAACAAAATTCGTTAGAAATGCGTTGCAAAATTTATACCCGCTTGATTTCTATTCATCGGGGGCAACGAAAGTTGTTTTGTTGCTATATTGCGTTGCCTAATATGGACCACATTCAGTAGCAACGATTTTATTGTTGTTGCGTATTTTATACAACCTTTTGCAACGCCTAGTAAATATGTTGCCCAATATTAAGATAAACCGAATAAGGTTTTTTTGGTCTTTTTTTCCCCATAACACATTATTTTTGTATTTTAATTTTTTAAGTTATTTGGACGTAATTTTATACAGTCAAATGTTTCACTTCATCCGTCTCAAAATAAGTGTTAATTTTATTATGTTATGTTAGAGTTATAATCTTACACTATTGTAACAATAAAATCTTGCTCAGGAGTATAATACCTTGCATAATATTTAATGAGTAAAATCGTGTTATATATATATATATATATATATATATATATATATATACACTTTTAAGCAACAGACAAACCATAGATAACCTTTACATGTCATAATTAAGAATTTATATATATATAACTTATATTAAATAAAGAATTTAATAAATTACAAAACATGCATTTTTCAAAATTTTTTATTTTACTAAAAAATAAACATGCACATATACATTATCATACTTCATACATATGACCTGTAAGCTCACCTTAAGTATCAAGGGTCAACTAAAGTCTTAATCCATGAACAATGAGCATGGAATAAAATAGGAAAACAATAGCAAAACTCCTACTGCTACAATAGATTAACTAAATTTCAACTTTCAATCATATTTATCCAAAATAGGAAAATCAAAATCCAAATAATAGTTCAACAGTTTAATAAAATATCCAAATAAAAGTTCAACACTTTAACAAAATATCCAAATTTAACATAATCAGCATTACCAAATAAAAGTTCAACAGTTAAACAAAATATCCAAATTTCAAGTTCTGTCCACTTCAAAAGTTCAACAGTTTTTAATGTCCATAATTATGATCAAGAGTTGTTTTCAGCTCTTTCTGCCCCTGTGCTGGTGCTGCCTTGAATCAAGCGCAAGAATTCTGGATTGTCGGACAGCTTGTTCATTATATTCTCGAGATTGTCAATCCGTTTGTCTTGGGCTTGAATGGTAGATTGCAGCTCTTCATTCTTGGAGCGAGTCGCTTCCAACTCCGCTGCCAATGCTTTTTCTTTGTTAGTTGATGTAGTCTTCTCTGCTCGAGGTCCAAATCCAAAACCCAGCAATCTTCCTACCTTCTTGCCCAAGACTTTAGTCATAATCTCTCTTTTGTCATTCATGTCAACATTTCCAGATTCTGCTTCCATCTCAGAGATGCATTCAGTCTCAAGTGATTTCATTTCATTCTGTGAAATTATCAACAAATGTAAATCATTGAAATGTATAGTCTCAAACTTTAGTTAAAAGATTACAATGTAAATCAAGACTAATGCCTATATCATATGTTTGACTACCTCTATTATCAAAAAAAAGGTAAAGTTTGTATAACTTACGTATGCAGATTCATTTTCAGGTTGTATCCACTCGCTTGTTTTCTTTTTTTGATGTGTGGTTTTGTAACCTTCAAGTGGATCTCCCTGTAAAACAAATTAGAATATCAAGAAAAATAAGATAGTCATATAGAAGTTCATTCTTTGTCATAAACTTGGATATGTTTCCATAACATTATTGAATCCGACAGTGAATATATGTGAAGATCGTAAATGGAATCTTAAAAGGTTATATATAGTTCATACTGAGCACTGGAGGATGAAATAAAACCATTCATCATACAGTATGAGGAAATCAAAACTAGAAAGGGCACATACAGCAATCTACCAATGCATATTCTGATCTGAGGGGCAACTAAGTACCAGCAAATAGGGTAGAAGGACAGTACACAATTTTTAACTCACTATGTGAATACTTGGCCATTATGGTTCAGAAAGATAGTTCAATTGAAATTCCAGACTCGCTGAGTTCCAAAGTTCAATCTTTATGGTCCTAATATCCTATTCTCAACTAAGTCAATCGAACAACTCATCTAGAATAAAAGCTTACAGACAGTTTACAATAAATAATAATGACCGCAAAGGGATGAAGGTGAGACTTGAGAATAAAAATGAAAACAAGAATTTACAGCATCTAGACATCCATGCCTGAAGGCCAAAGCAAATACAAAGGAATGGGAGTAGCATCATTTAGGTATCCATAATTCATTAGATCAAAATAGGTTAGTCCAACCTAATTTTCCTGGACCAAGTGTGGGTAAGCAAATGTTCAGTAGATTTCTAGTGTGGTATACTGAGCCTTTATATTCAATATCTCATACTGCATAGCAAAAAAGCTGATACTTATGTGCCGGTAGCAAAGTAGCAATCTAAATTTCAAAAGAGATTTTGCACGCTTTTACATATTGTACTGCAAATTTCCCAACTGTTCATAATATGCATCAAAGCTTTTTTAAAAGAATTAGAAGTACACAAACCAAAATACATATATTTACTAATTCAGTATATATATCCATCCACTGCAACTTATTAAAGATTTGTTAATGTTTAAGAGGACTATTTGATTAGATAAAAAAAAATATGCAACCAATTTCCAAACCAGATAACAAATAATGGATAACTTCATATCAAAAAATCATTTGGCTCAACTTCTTCAACAAAAGATCTTCACAACCCATTTTCAAATTTCAGTACAATTTTGTTTTGAGTAAATCGTATATATATTATATATATACACACATCAACTCAACAAAGAATTGAGAGTTCAATTTGTTGACTACTGGCCTAATTCATTCCTAATCGTTATGAAAATTTTCAAGGCTTCTCAACCAATTTCATACAACACACGTGTACATGTTGCTTTACAGTCCAGATATTTGAAGTAAAAAAACAGACAAACAGGAAATTAAAATAAGTACTATGAATTAAGTAGAGAATACTCTTTCTAGCCACCACCAAGGTCTGGTTAATTTAGCCATAGTGTGTTTTGCAAAAGCCACAACCCATTTTCAAATTTCAGTACATTTTTGTTTTGATTTCTTCTAATCTCCAGGAAAATATAAAGACATTTAACCCATTCCTACACTACACATTAAAAACTGAGATATACTAAATTTTCAACCGCTACATTTCATTAAATTTATAAAACTTCAATTTTAATCTTGTTATTGAAACTAAGTTGAATTGTGAAAGCTTCAAGCTCCTTCATAGATCACAATATTACTATGGTGGGTTATAAGTTTCAATGCAAACGATAAAAAAATACAAAGGCCGAGCAGTAGCTCTAACATATACATACATACGTACCTTTTCTGTGTGATGAACAACAAATGGTTTTGACCCTCCACTGAATGGCCTTATTGCCTCGATTTTTATTGTTTACTTCTGAGCGATGCTAGAAAAAACAAAAACAAATCATTGAAGAAATAATATAAAACAAATCATTCTTAGAATGTATTAATGTGTTTGTGTGTATTAAATGTACAAACATACATATATGAATCTGTGTTTGAAATTCAAATGTAGCTTAGAATAATGCGTAGCAATTCTGTCTAATAGAGAAACCTTCATACATACAATATTTAATTAGTTTGTTGATTAACATTCACAATATTTGCATATAACACCATTACATAAAGATATATACACCTTTCAAGACACCATATAGCATACAAACAAAAATCTAAGTCCAAACTATGCACAACTTTCCTTCATTAGGCGAAAACAAGTATTCATATTCAACAGTACGGTCAAGGGTATAAACAAGCTTAAAATGATGAAACAGACATACAATACAACACCCCATCCACCACTGCGGCCCGCCCTCTCCACCCCAAATCAATCCTCTTAGGCACCCCATTGGCCCACTCCCCTGCCACCGGGTTGTAAACCACGCCACCCCGGTCAGCCATTGCATAAATTTAACCATCAATAACACAACTAGCATGCATCCACTTATCCCTAACCTCAAAAAGGTTATTAATGTGTTACACGTCTCTTGGCATGATTGGAACTAGGAAGGAAATAGTAACTGATTTGATCTTGTTTGGGAGACTCCAAACAAATAATTATAATACTAAAACTTAAGATAGTTATCATAACTATATTGGTCTAATAGTGTACTCAAACTTAATATAGTTATAATTAAATTAAAAAAGTAATAGTCCAGATCTATTTTTCAAGAGCAGATTTTAACCTCTAATTTTCCGCGTACTTTATAAAATTACACAAAAAGAAACACAACAAACTAGTTGATGAGAAAAATTAAAGTATACCCAGATGAAACTTAGGGCAGTTTGGTGCTACAGTTCTTCAAATTTCCCATTTACATTATGAAACTATCCTAGCATACACCATTAAATAAGGCCTACAACCATGGATTCATCACTAAACAATGGAATATAACAAGAATCATTTAGTTTTTGGGAATGCATGTGCTGATATATATTTAGCTGCAAATTCCCATTATATTGGTCATAATCCATAAAATAGCATCAGCAAACCCTAATTTTTACTTCAACTATAAACTAATCAGCACATGCATTCCCAAAAACTACCAAAAATCCCCAATATAAGAACTAGTCATCTCAGTATAATCAAAACATTACAAACCATAAACCCTAGATAAACTTATGGCATGGAATTGAATGATACTCAAACTTAGAGATCTAGATAACATCATAAACGGTTCAGACTACTAACCTGATCCGAAGAACTATGAGTTACTGCTTCTCGATCTTCGTTAAAGTCACACACCCAGCAAGGTCACTTCTTTGTTAGGCAGCGAGGAAGAAAAAGGGAGTAACTCGAAGAAAAGAGACCATGAGGATAATTATTGGGGGTGACAAAAATTGGGAGGGAAATATAATATACTGGAGTGAAAATTATAGCAGGAAAAAAGAAGAATATTATCTTACATTATCTCATTGTTTATAATTTTGTATTGTTAAGTTGAAATGTCATTAAGTTACTTGTTTCTAAATATTTCATAGGAATTAAATGTAATGTATGTACATGTGATCATTATAATGGTATTCATTAATGTTTAATGGGTACATGAATTATATAAATTTAATTTTGTTTTGCTATTTTAAGAATAATACTTCCTTCGTCCCAAATTAATTGTTCAATTTTGACTTTTTTAAGTCAAATTGACTATGAAATAGAATTAATAATTAAGCATATATAAATATATTTCTAAAATTATAAAAATTAGAGTTAGTAATAAATTGTGTATACTTTCTTCTGGTTATAATTTCTTCACCTATATTTTAGCAAAAATAGTAAAAAAAATTAGTTTTAAAAATGGTCAATTTGGCTTTACAAGGTCAAAATTGAGCAATTAATTTGGGACGGAGGGAGTATTGTTTATGCCTTGTTTTTTATAAGATGAAATTAATATTATTTACTCTTAACTTTTCATATACACAATATGGATATAAAAATATACAAGACATTGATTTAAATGTATTAAATAATTATTATTACTATATTTAGAAAATTAGTCTTACATAGATGATTACTATTTGTAAGTACCGGATATGTTTGTACGAAATTTGTAGGTTGCAGCGGTGATAGTGAACTTTAACGCACTATTCTAGAAGTTATAAATCAAATGTTAATTCACATTCTAAAACTTATTGACTTAACCATTGAAATGATATTTTGTTTTGTAATTGTACTTAGTACCATTAGAAATTAAAACTTGTATATATAGTTTTGTTTTAAGTAATTATGAAGTACACATATTCTTTTTTTTTTAAATGTACAACATGTGCTTTAAATAATTATAATTTTGGGTTCGTTATATTGTATGTAAGTATAAACTATAAAAGAATATTAAGAATAATTACGTAGTAGACCATTGCTTTCATTATATTTATATTTAGTCCACCAAAATATTTTGGATATATTATAATCAGTTTGCTATTTTAAATAATTTTATGATCAAAACAAAATTTATTGTGACATACTATGATACAAATTACTCCTTTCGCACTCAATTCGCAAAATTCTAATATTTAACATTGAGATGAAATCATTTAGTTTAACATAAAATGATATAACAATATTAAACTAATTTTAAAGTACATATGCATTAATTACATAATAAATGTATTAACAACATTATTAATTGAATTAAATAAACTTAACATAACACACCAAATCAAGTACTCATTTAAATTTAATTTTATTTCAGAGACGGAGGATGTGTGTATAATATTATACTTTTTAATCTATAATATTATAATATTTTAATCTATCATTACTTCAATTAAGCGTACAAATTGCTCCTTTCGCTATAAGGATACATTTTGACCAGTTAGAGTCAATTCGCAAAATTCTAAAATTTAACATTGAGATGAAATTAAATATAGAAATTATTGTTGCTATTCTGATTATTGTATTTATTAAAAATAAATAAATTAACATTCATTTATTAATAAACTATACTTTAAAACTCATTATTTTATTTTTTTTCTTATTCAAATTATAGTTGTAATTTAGAGCATTTATTGTGAACGTTAAATTTAAGATTTCGAAAATGTAGAAAATTTATTTGAATTGTAATTTAGAGTATTGATTATTGTATTTATTAAAAATAAATAAATTTATATTCATTCATTCATGAACTATACTTTAATTTTATTTTATTTTTATTTTAATTATATAGTTATAATTAGAGTATTTATTTTAAAATTAAAATTTATAATTATAATAATAATAAAAATTTATTTGATTTATAATTTAGAGTTTTGATTATTGTAGTTATTAAAAATAAATAAATTAACATCCACCCAAATCCCTAAATCCCAAATTCCCAATTCCGCCTGTACACAGTCACAGTTCTCTTCGCAAATCGCGACTTTCCCCCACTTCGCCCTCCACCTCCGGCCTCTCTGCGATTCCGCTTCCGGCCCCCCACCCCTCTGTGTCTGTGGCTCTGCCTCTCAAATTTCATCTCTCACGAGTCACGACTTACGGTCTATGAAGTCTGAACAGTGAACACCTCGAGTCCTCTACTTCCAATCTTCCAAGCAGGTAATTCACAAATTGTTTGATGTGTTCTTTTCTGAATTTTGAATATCAAGACTATTAATGAATTGTTATGGCTCCTTACTTCCGTCTACGACTGTAACGAGTGTGTGTTTGTTAAGTGACTGGGTTCCCTTGCTTAGACAGTTCGATATATGCACTATTGGTTGACCTGTACATAAGTCCATTTAAGGGTTAGTAATTGATAAGTGTATTCTGTCAGTTTGTATATCGCAAAAAGGAGCTTTGCAAATGTAATGTTGATACACTAATTTTGAATTTAAGCAGATCACATTTATAGAGAAAGATACCTCAAAATATGTGAATCTGCTGTTTTTTAATGGTGATATTATCTATAAAGGTAGATTAAATTGAGGTTGAATGTGTTTTAAAAAGAAGTATTAAATGTTGTTTTCCTTTGTTCTGTAATAGGCATTTTTATAAGTAGTGTTTTTTTTTGTTTTTTTTTATGTATTTAGTTAGGCTGTTGATCCCTATTACTTTCCCTTTCTTCAAGCATAAGTGTGACAAGTATAGTTGTGTTCTTAACTTTATCATGCCAATCTTATTATTAGTGATGATGAAATCACAATCTAATATATGTGATATAACTGTGACTTATCACAAAATTAGTTGATACATATTTACAAGTATCATTTTGAATTATGTAGCATATGATTCATTTACATTGATGAATTAGGGTTGTTATTTTAAATCAGTTGATGGGCATGTCATTTTTCAATTTACATCATATTCACTTTGTGTTGCCTTCCATGTTGTACTCCATTTTCTAAACTATATGCCTTCAGTGTCAGCTAATTGCCTAAATGTATTGATTTTTTGTTGTTGTTTTAAAGTGTCTGGGGTATTTATGCTAACTTTTCCTTTTTGCCAGTTGCTATATTAAATAATAGTGTCATTATGCTCTGTTTTGCTACCCTTGCTTAGTGTATTAATGTGAGATATGAGATTTCCATTATAATTTCAAAATTGGAAATTTTGAATTAATAGCTGTAATTCATTAGTCCAGTAAATCATTCTTTATATTCCTGGTAAAATGTGTTCAGGGTTAGCAATTAAATGTTCCTCAATTTTGCTTAGATCTGTGCTTTGAAGATAGTAAAAACATGCCAGATCTGTGCTTTGTAGCACTAATGGCCCTTAAATTGTACACTTTGTTCTCTTTGAAATGTCCTGTGACGTGAAATTAGGAAACTCTTCTTGTTGATATTTTTGTGCATATTAGTCTTGCCTGATTCATGTTATTGTGCTTGGTTAGATTCAATGAGTTTCTGTTTATTACCAATGATTATAAGAAAATGTATGTTATTTAAATGGTTCGTACACCAGGCCCTTTTTTTTAATGGCGTAATGGATTTTTTGCCTTCAAATTAACGTAAAAAATGGTTCATACACCATACCCTATTTAAATGGTTTGTACACCAGGCCCGAATTTTCTTTGTTTTTTTCCATTTTTTTTTGGTGTGTTGGGTGCGTGGGGGGTGGGTGGGGGTTTGAGTGGTGGGAGTAGGGGATGCTGTTTGAGCTGCTAACTGGCCGTGGACTATACTGGGGTAGTATCGCTGCCATTTCTAAGGTTTAATACTGAATATGGATTATGTGGTCGAGCTGATGTAATTGAGGTTATGATTAAATTTCAGGTTTAACACATTTTCATGGATAAGAGCTGGACTCATCATGAACGTATATCTGCGACTTATCGCAATGGGGTCAAAACATTCATTGATCATGTACGTGCAACAATGGGCCCAACCGTTGACATTAGATGTCATTGTATTAAGTGTATGAACTTGTACACTATAACCCAAGAAGAGGTGTCTACACATTTGTGCATCAATGGAATAATGCCTACTTATGATAAGTGGATTTACCACGGCGAACCCATTCCACATAAAAGTAATGAACATGGTGAGTATATTAACTCTCAAAATGAGGAGTTTATGGACTATGATTCAGATGGTGATGAGGATGAATTTGAAACATTAATGGAGGATATTAACCGAGGAAACTATACTGTTAATGGGAATGAAGAAGATACCTTCCAAGATCGAAACCATACCAGATTTGAAAAAATGGTTTATATGTTAAACAAGGAGTTATATCCGGGATGCAAAAAGTACTCAATTTTGTCATTTGTTATTAAATTGCTACATTTGAAGGTTTTCAACCATTGGACAAATAAGTCAATAGACATGCTGCTTGAGTTGATGAAAGATGTTCTTCCTAATGCTGTGAATTTGCCAAAGTCATACTACGAGGCAAAGACAATGCTACGTGAAATTGGCCTTGGATACCTGCAAATTCACGCATGCAAGTAAGTTCCATCACACATCAAAAATTCCTTAGCACATGCTTATATATATGATTACTAATTCCTTCTCCCTTTTGTTGAAGGTATGATTGTTCACTTTTTTGGAAAGAAAGTAAGGATTTAGAAGAGTGCCCAGTATGCGGGGAATCAAGATGGAAACTTAATGATGGAAAGGGGAAGAAAATCCCACACAAGATTTTAAGATACTTTCCTATAAAACCGCGGTTGCAAAGACTTTTTATGTCAAAAAAACTTTCGAAAGACATGCGGTGGCATAAGGAAAAACTTGTTTCAGTTGAAGGTGAATTGAGGCATCCAGCAGATTCTATATCGTGGAAGGAGTTTGATAGAAAGTACGAATGGTTTTCCAACGATCCAAGAAACATTCGTCTCAGCCTAGCCACGGACGGTTTCAATCCATTTGGAAATATGAGTTGTTCATACAGCATGTGGCCGGTAGTACTCACTCCTTATAATTTGCCCCTATGGATGTGCATGAAGGAGCCCTTTTTCATAATGTCACTGTTAATTCTTGGACCAAAAGCACCAGGTAATGAAATCGATGTTTATTTACGTCCTTTAATAGATGATCTTGTTGATTTGTGGGAACAAGGAATTCAAACATATGTCTCTTATACGGGGTGCAATTTCAACATGCATGCTTCTGTTTTATGGACCATTAACGATTTTCCTGCACTTGCAAATCTGTCTGGATGGAGTACCAAAGGGTACATGGCTTGTCCGACCTGTAATGTTGATACACGATCAACTAGGTTGAGAAGTAAAATCTCTTACGGGGGGCATCGTGCATTTCTCGGTCCTAATCATAGGTATTACTAATATTCATCTTATTTTCATTTCATCCTCATATGTTTTGTATCATTTACGTCGTATACTTTTAATTGCCCTTGTAGGTGGAGAAAGAGTTTAGAGTATGATGGCAAGGAGGAACTCCGTAGACCACCTAAAATCCTAAGTGGATTAGAAATTTTACATCAATTAGAATCAATAGCATTTGGAGATTTTGGCAAGCATCCGGATAATGTAAGCAAGAATAGAGAAACAAAGCGAAAAAGGACAGCAACTCCGTCCAACTCTAATTGGACAAAGAAAAGTATTTTTTTTAAGCTACCATACTGGAAATATTTAAAGGTGAGGCATAAGCTTGATGTAATGCACATTGAGAAGAATATTTGTGACAACATACTTGGGACATTACTAAAGATTGAAGGTAAAAATAAGGATACGTACAAGGCTCGACAAGATTTACAGGATTTGAATATACGTAAAGAGCTGCATTTGAGACCACGGGGAGATAAGTTTGACAAACCACAACCAGCCTTTTCTTTTTCCAAGAAAGAGAGAGAGAAATTCTTGTCCTTCATACGGTCTATCAAATTCCCTGATGGATATGCATCAAATATTGCTAGATGTGTCAATACAAGTGACAGTAGTATGTCGGGATACAAGACGCATGATTGCCATGTTCTTTTACAACGATTAATCCCTGCTGGAGTTCGAGGGAATCTTAATGACGACGTGGCAACAACATTAACTGAGTTGGGTGCATTCTTCAAGAATTTATGCTCTAGGACAGTCAAAGTGGATGACTTGAGAAAAATGGAGAAGGATGTTGTAATTATCTTATGTAAGATTGAGAGGATTTATCCACCGGCCTTCATAGATATTTGTGTTCACTTGGCTGTTCATCTACCACAAGAAACAATGTTTACAGGCCCTGTATGCTATTCGTGGATGTATCCAATTGAAAGGTACATAATTAAATCTTTCTGGTTATCTATGCACTCTGTAGTTGTTTCATACTAAAATGCGTATTTTTTTGGTACATAAGGTATCTATGCACTTTGAAAAAGTACGTAAGGAACAAAGCACACCCAGAAGGATCAATTGCTGAAGGGTATGTCGCAGATGAATGCTTGACATTTTGTTCCTTGTACTTACCACGAAGTGAGAGCAAGTTCAATAAAAAGGAACGTAATCCTGATGGAAAAGTTAGAAAAGATGCTCTTTCTGTGTTTTCTCAAAATGTTCATCCATTAGGTGGTTTTATTTTCGATTATGCTGATTCGGTTGAGATTCAGATGGTTCATTGGTATGTCTTGAATAATTGTGAAGAGGTGCAACCTTATCTCGAGTAAGTTGAATATTATATCATTATATTATTCAAATGATTAATGCTTCCTACTAAGTTTATGTACTAATACTATTCTGGTAGGGAATGTGAGGAGGAATTGAAACGAGATTACCAAATCAACATCGAATTGGAAAAAAGATTTCCTCAATGGTTTAAAGAGAAGGTAAAATTTGTTTTTCTTTGCCCTTTTGAATCTGTTTGTTGCTATTTGAAATACAATGATTAATTTTATTGTTTTTCCCTGTAATAGATTCATCATATTTGGAATACCACATCAAATGTCATTAGTGATCAACTATTTGCATTAGCATGTGGTCCAAATTTACGAGTATGGAAATATAAAGGATGCATTGTCAATGGAGTGAGGTTTCTTGTCAAAGATCGTGACAACCGTAGGCAAAGCCAAAATAGTGGAATAACATGTGAAGGAGAACACGATGGGAAAAGTATTGACTTTTATGGCTTACTAAATGGTATTATAAAAATAGAGTATGGAAAAGGTTATAATGTGTTCATATTTTCTTGTGAGTGGTTTGATTTAGCTAATCGGCGATTGGGTATTAGGAAGGATACAAACTTTACAAGTGTAAATGTAAGTGGCACATGGTATAAAAACGATCCATACATATTAGCTTCTCAAGCAAAACAGGTTTTTTTTGGATGATTTGAAATTAGGAGGCAACTGGAAAATTGTCCAAAGGTTTAACCACCGACATGTATTTGATGTTCCGGAGGATGAAATGGACGACATTGAAAATTATACCACTGACGATGTTGTTAACCTTGATGATGACTCACCCGATATCGACATTGTTGTTGAGGATCGGGAAATAGGGCCAATGGATAGAGTTGACATTGACCCAGAAATAATAAATAGCAGTGTCTTAATACAAAGAAAGCACAAAAATAACATTGAACAAAATATTTTATTGGATGAAGACATTAATGATGATGTCGACGAGGATGATTTCGAGGAGGAGGAATTCGATGAGGAGGGGTATAGCGAGGATGATACAACTGCGGATTATCGTAGCCAGGAAGCACGAAGTATGGACGAGGAAGATAGTGAGAACTAGCATCAAATAAGGTATGACTTTTGTCTTATCAAACTTTAAACATTTGAATGAACTAGCATCAAGAGATGTATATGAGTAAGGTTTCAAATTACTACATATGCAGTATGTTTGAGTCAATCATTTGGTTCATCAAAATGACATATATTTCTTTAGTTTCCTTTTTAAAATTCCAACACTAGTAGAATTCTACAAGTGGTACATTACTCGGAAGGATAAACGTAGAATTGGTATTTTACCATTAATCTGTCTAGATTCTTAGACTCCTTACGCATTATTGTTTTGTGACAGACTGCAGGGTATTGTTGGTTTCATGTCAAGGATGCCAACATTCAGACGTCGTTTTAGAAACTTAGTGAAGGTTTTGTATTTGGAAGCAATTCAGATTGGTCTTATAGCAAATCTAGATATGGTAGCAGCCAGAGCGTACACAACAACGGTAATATATATTGAATATAGTTTTGTCTTAATGTAGAATTATAAATTTCATACGATGTGGATAAGAGTTGCAGTTTGTATTCATCTGATCAATTATGGTTCTCTTATCAGATATTGGTATAAGTAGGGATATGGATATTTGGGATATTTGTGCATGTTCTATTGTAGGTAACAAATACGGTAAAAGACTTGGGTTTTTAATTTATAAGTTTTGAAAATGAATTTTCCCTTTTGTTTAACTAGTGCTGTAATTACAAGTTCTTTAATTAGATATTAATATAGGTCCTCCAAGTTCAAATCTTTGGTGAATTAGTTTGGAACTTATTATACTCATGCATATGATTCAGGTATGGATTATTGATAAATTTTTATTCACGCTGCAAGTCTCTCATGTCCTAAGATTATCCCTTTCAGCCCATGACTTCAAATTTTAAAAACCCTTTGATATGGCCTTGTAGAATGACTTGGTTCATGGATGGGGTCTCGACTTAGCACTCCAAAAATGTGTTGAGGTCAGTTACTCCTCCTCTCTTGTTTTTCTTCTTTGATTTTTAGTGGCTTTATTTGATCTTGTAATGCCATGGAATCTAAGTCCTTGATTATGTCACTCTCTCTATATAGCCTGCTCATAAGAAGATAGGAGTTGTGGATGCCCAGTGGATTGTTCATCAAGGTGTTCCATCACTTGGGGAACAGGTATCAAATGCACTGGCTAGCGTTGTGCATATGAACACAAACACACAAACACAAGTGCATATTTATATTTGATTGTTAATGGAGATTTTTTTTAATAAGTTGTTTTCCTTGTCTCTGTTTTGTTTGTTCTTTTGGGTAGGGGCAAGCAGAGAATGGGAAGCAACCATGGCAAGGGGTAATGCTATGCTTTGCAATTATTATCACTTTAATTTGTTGTCATTGATTATATTTACAGTATTTGCATAATTTACTGCATGACTGGTGCATCATGTTGGTACGCACTTTCTCTGTTTCACCTGACAACATAATGTTGATGAAGATAATTTTGATCTGTATTTGGTGGCATGTGAGGGAGAGGTGTAAATTAGAGTGGATAATGCTGAAGAATCGGTTTACAAATGCAGAAAAAGATTATTACAAGTCCATGGGAATTGAATAATTGATACTTCCAATTTCAAGTCACATTAACTGATAAACAACACAAGTTTAGCCTATCCATGTAATCACTGCTGTGATTCTGCTTAGGTAGCAAGTAAGTGAGAGGTGGAAGCTCTAAGCATGAGTTGTAAATCTCATGAGTATAATGTTTTTTCTGTTCCGTTTATCTTAAGATATGTTATCTGAAATCAAGTACATAATTGAGGAACGACTGGAGTTTTTTGGTTTTCCTAGTCAGTATTTGTAGACATTTTACAAGATTCTCAAGTTTCCTTTATGCATTTTTATGGTCAAATTTTATTTTGGGCTATTGTATTTTTGTCATTATTTGCAATGGGGACATTGAGCCAGCCCGGAAGCACAAAAAGAATGTCAAATTTTGATTTGACAACAATATAATTCGTTACCAAAGCATTAAACAAGTTTTAATATAGCAACAATTTGTTATACATTTACCAACATATTTTCGTTGCTAATGACATTTAAAATATAATATTTGGCAACGAAAAATTAAACTAATAACAACGGAGAGGATATTGTTGCTAATACAAAACTAAAAGGTAACATTTATTATCGTTGCAAATCATATCAACTTTCGTTACACATATAAAGAAACGACAACATATAATGTCGTTGCTAATCGACGACTTTCGTTGCTATTGAAAAATAACCAGCAACAAATAATTTCGTTGCTAATTCAGCTTAAAATCGTTGCTAATACAAAAGTAAAAGGTAACATTTTTATCGTTGCAAATCATATCAACTTTCGTTGCACATATAAAGAAACGACAACATATAATGTCGTTGCTAATCGACGACTTTCGTTGCTATTGAAAAATAATCAGCAACAAATAATGTCGTTGCTAATTCAGCTTCAAAAATCGTTGACAAATAATAAAATCAGCAACGAAAATCGTTGCTAAAAATTTTACATTCCGCAACGAAAGCAAGCTTAGGCAACAATTTTCAAAATTTACCACAACGACAAATATCGTTGCCAAATGGTGTCAACTGCAACGAAAATACATGGTCGTTACAAAAAAAAAAGTTCATTTCGTTGCCAATTACCATGCTTTTGCAACAAAAGGAGGTTTTTAGCAACGAACGTTTCATTATTCGGCAACACTAAATTTCGTTGCTAACAGATCGAGACCTCTGTACAAAAGCCAACTTTCGTTGCAAAATGAATTACTTTTGGCAACGACAAAAATACGTTCGTTGCGGAACAATTAGCAACGCTCATTGCGCAACGAAAGACGCAACGACAGAAAAGTCGTTGCAAAAAGCCTTTTGCAACGAAATTTGATACCTTTAGCAACGAAAATCGGTTGTTGCTGAAGCCCCATTTTTTTGTAGTGGATCCGATCGCGGCGCGGCCGCGCTTGGATTTGACCTGAATGGGGCGCGGCCGCGCTGGTGTGCCAGCCATTTTTTTTTCAACTGCTGAGATGTGGCGCGGCCGCGCTGGTTTCCTTCACAATTTGGGTGCGGCCGCGCTGGTGTACCAGCTGCACAATTTTGACTTTCTGAAGCAGGGCGCGACCGCGCTGGTTTTCTTCACATTTGGGGCGCGGCCGCGCTAGGCTAAAATCTGGAATTTTAACTGTTAAGCCCTTTTAATGATTTCTGCATGTATACTCCTTGGTGTATGACCTATAAATAATAAAAACCCAGAAACAAAGTATCTAATTACTACAAGATAAAAATAAAACTAAATCTAAGTCCTAAAAATCACAAAATGATAACTAAAAACAATTAGAAATTGGGTTGCCTCCCAAGTAGCGCTTGATTTAAAGTCTCTCAGCCTGACTACTTCCTGTTTCATCTTTAATCGGCAAGAGTGATTGAGGTTTTCTGGCGATCAACACCACCACCCCAATAATGCTTTAATCTTTGACCATTGACTTTAAATGACTCTCCCGGATTGTTTGCAAAAACTTCAACGGCGCCATGAGGGAATGCTTGTTTGACGATGAAAGGACCCGACCACCGAGACTTGAGCTTCCCTGGAAATAACTTCAGTCTAGAATTGAATAGAAGCATTGCTTGTCCCGGCTCAAACGTCCTGTCGATGATTTTCCGATCATGCCACTTCTTTACTTTTTCCTTGTAAAGCTTTGAATTCTCATATGCTTGTAACCGGAATTCATCGAGTTTGTTAAGCTGAAGTAGCCTCTTTTCCCCAGTAGTCGCGAGATCAAAGTTTAACTTTCTGATGGCCCAGTATGCTTTGTGTTTCAGCTCAACTGGTAGGTGACACGCCTTTCCATAGACTAATTGGTACGGTGACATGCCAATGGGCGTCTTATAAGCTGTCCGATAAGCCCAAAGTGCATCATCCAATTTTGCTGATCAATCTTTTCTACTCGGATTGACGATTTTCTCCAGAATTCTCTTCACTTCTCTATTTGAAACTTCGGCTTAACCACTGGTTTGGGGATGGTACGCTGTAGCAATTCGGTGGTTTACCCCATACTTAGCTAAAAGAGTCGTGAAAGACCTGTTGCAAAAGTGACTCCCTTCATCACTGATAATTGCTCTTGTGGTGCCAAAACGTGTGAAGATGTTTTTCTGCAGAAATTTAAGAACCACCTTGGCATCATTAGTCGGCAACGCACTTGCTTCCACCCATTTAGAGACATAATCGACCGCCAAAAGGATGTAGAGGTTGTTAAAGGACGATGGGAATGGTCCCATAAAATCTATTCCCCAAACGTCAAAGACTTCAACTTCTAAAATGGCATTCAAAGGCATCTCATGACGCTTGGAAATATTTCCCACTCTTTGACATCTGTCACATCTTTGCACGAAGTGGTGGGCGTCCTTAAACAATGTTGGCCAGAAAAATCCTGCTTGCAACACCTTGGCCGCTGTCTTCTCGCCTCCGTAATGACCTCCATATAGGGAATCATGGCAATGATGTAAAATACTCTCTACTTCACTTTGTGGCACACACCGTCTAATTATCTGATCGACACAATGTTTGAACAGGAACGGTTCATCCCACATGTACCTTTTTACATCATGCAGAAACTTTTTCTTTTGTTGGCTGGTCAAATCAGGAGGAAGTACGTTGCTAACCAAATAATTGAGAAAATCGGCATACCATGGGACTTCTGAGTGGATCACAAACAACTGCTCATCTGGAAAGAACTCATTGATCACCGTTTTGTCTCCATTTACGTGATCATTATTTTCTAATCTCGAGAGATGATCTGCTACTTGATTTTCCGTTCCCTTCCTATCCCGAATTTCCAAGTCGAACTCCTGGAGTAGAAGTATCCATCGAATCAGCCTTGGCTTCGCATCCTTTTTCGAAATCAGATATCTTATGGCAGAATGGTCAGTGAACATCACTACTTTAGTTCCAATTAAGTACGACCTGCATTTGTCAAATGCATACACAACCGCGAGCAACTCCTTCTCGGTCGTCGTATAGTTGAGTTGGGCATTGGATAGTGTTTTGCTAGCATAATAAATGGCGTGAAAAATCTTTTCCTTTCGTTGACCCAAAACAGCCCCAATAGCATAGTCACTAGCATCACACATCAATTCAAACGGCCTTGACCAATCCGGTGCTACAATTACTGGCGCTGTAGTCAATTTCCTTTTCAACAATTCAAAAGCTGCAACACACTCATCATCAAATTTAAAGGGAACATCTTTCTCCAATAGGCTACATAAAGGCTTAGAGATCGTAGAAAAGTCCTTTATGAATCTTCTATAAAATCCGGCATGTCCCAAGAAACTCCGTATTCCCTTGACTGTAGTTGGTGGAGGTAGATTTTCTATTGTTTTCAGCTTGGCTCGATCTACCTCTAACCCGTTTGACGACACCTTGTGCCCAAGAATTATCCCCTCTTGCACCATAAAGTGGCATTTTTCCCAGTTGAGCACTAAATTGGTCTCCACGCATCTTTTCAAAACCAGGACCAGATTTTCCAAGCAACTATTGAATGTATCACCAAACACTGAAAAATCGTCCATGAATACCTCCATGTTACGTTCAACCATATCTGAAAAAATAGCCATCATGCATCTTTGGAACGTCACTGGTGCATTGCATAAGCCAAAAGACATCCTCCGAAAAGCGAAAGTGCCATAAGGACACGTGAAGGTGGTCTTTTCCTGATCTTCGGGGGCAATCACTATCTGATTATAACCTGAGTAGCCATCCAATAAGCAATAGAACTCGTGCCCAGCCAGTCTATCTAACATTTGATCAATAAAGGGTAGAGGAAAGTGATCCTTGCGGGTTGCCTTGTTTAATTTCCTATAATCCATACAAACCCTCCATCTAGTCACTGTCCTTGTCGGTATCAATTCATTATTCTCATTTTCTACAACCGTCATACCACCCTTTTTAGGCACACACTGGACTAGACTCACCCAACTACTATCGGAGATGGGGTAAATGATACCTGCATCAAGCCACTTCAAAATTTCCTTTTTCACCACCTCTTTCATGATTGGGTTCAGCCTCCTTTGTTGCTCTATCGTTGGTTTGGCATCGTCTTCCAAAAGGATCTTGTGCATATAGAAAGATGGGCTAATTCCTTTTATGTCGGCGATGGTCCAACCAATGGCTGACTTGTATTCCCAGAGAACTCGAATCAACTTACTTTCCTGCAATTCGTTAAGTACAGATGCAATAATAACAGGCAAAGTAGATGATTCACCCAAATAAGCATACCTCAGATGGCTCGGTAAAGTTTTAAGTTCAAGAGTAGGAGGTATTTCAAGAGATGGCTTCAAGCGCTCTAAGGATTTGTCAGTAAGTTCCAAAGGTTCATAGGGGATCTGAAATTTACGTACTCTCGGCACTGTATCTAAAATGTGAAGAAACTCCATCATCTCTAGGTCATCCATGTCAGCCTCCCCTAATAAAACAGATTCCAACGGATCCTCAGTCAATTTCCTCAAAAACTCGTCTTCCACCACTTTTTCTACCACATCCAACCGGAAACACTCTTCCTCATCCGTAGGAAATTTCATGGCTTTGAACACATTGAATGTCACTTCTTGGTCTTGTACCCTCATAGTCAATTCTCCTTTTTGCACATCTATAAGTGTTCTTCCCGTTGCCAAGAAAGGTCTCCCAAGTATGATAGGAATGTCTTTGTCCTCCTCATAGTCCAAAATAATGAAATCGGCTGGGAATATGAATTTATCCACTTTTACCAAGATGTCTTCCATAATACCTCTAGGATATGTAACCGACCTGTCAGCTAGCTGAAGAGAGATGTTGGTCGGTTTTGGTGCAGGTAGACCCAGCTGAACATATATCGATAACGGCATAAGGTTAATGCTCGCACCTAAATCACACAAACATCTGCTGATTGATAAGCTGCCAATAGTGCAAGGGATAGTGAAACTACCCGGATCCTTCAACTTCGGTGGCAACTTCTTCTGCAATATCGCACTACACTCTTCAGTCAATGCTACTGTTTCATAGTCCTCCAGCTTTTTCTTCCTTGACAAAATTCCTTTCATAAACTTGGCGTAGCTTGGCATCTGCTCTAAAGCCTCGGCAAACGGTATATTGATTTGCATCTTTTTAAAGATTTCAAGGAATCTGGAGAATTGTTTGTCTATTTTCTGCTTATGAAATCTCTGAGGATATGGAACAGGAGGGTATACTTCTGCTTGCTTTTTATGTTCCTTGTCTTTTCCCCGGCAACGGCGCCAAAAACTTATTTGTCGATTTAGCAATCAATAAATACATGCAAGTGTACACGGTCAACAAGTAATAAAGTGATAAGAGAGTGTCGAACGCACAGAGAATTATTTAATAATAATTACCAAATACTAACTCATAATCAAATTAATTTTATTTAAACAATTTGATAAAGGATTTTGAATTTTAAAAATAAAGTACTAAACTAACTAATTACTAACTACCAAGAATTGAATTCAGATAAAAAGGCTTAAGATTACAATTTCCCTTAATGTTTCACTTGAATTAATACGCTTCCTGTTAAGTTATATTAATTATTCCAGATTGTTAATCAAGAACTCATCAATATTTATAACTATCTCTCGATGTATCATAAACGAATCAACTTAAATCCACAAAAGATAGAATTAAGATGAACACCCTAGTTAACTAATTCACTATATCTCTATGTGAATTATAATTAAAAAGGATTTAAAGCACAGATTCTCTTTCGGATTACATGCGGCGTATAGGTATATCTCTATCCTAAACACAAATCATGAATTCCATCGACAACAGAATACACAATCATATGCTATTATGATTAGGTCTAAATCTATAATCCATCTCTCGAGTTCATATAGATTACCACGATAATTGTTGATCAAACAATTAAGCAATTAATCACAAATCATAATAGACAATCTAATAATAATCAACAATAATTAACAAGAAAGCATATCAATAAAAGTTACGCAATAAGTTCCATTGTAATCTTAAAAAGAAATTAGTTCATAATTGAATTAAAATCCATAATTCACAATTAATAAAGCATTCAAGAATATAAAATAAGAGGTAGAGAAGAGAATAAAATCTGTAATTGCAATCCTTGAATCTCTCCTTTAGCTCCTTAATTGAATCCTTTGTGCGTGCTCAATTGCTTCAAGCCTCCTTCTCTTTCTCCCAAACTAGGGTTAGCAAAAAATAGCAAAATCTCCCTTTGTATTTCAGGCGCGGCTGCGCTGGTCTGCTGGAGTTGCTGTGACGCCCCCAAATCTCTACACTCCCCTGTAGCAGATCTGGTGCTCACGTGAAACTATACAACTATAAATATTCAATAAAATATGACTTCTATCTATCCAAGATTCACAGTATCCCATAACAGATAATAGTTCTCGTCAGAACGTTATCCGTGTTTGGATACCCTCACTTGGATGTACAGATTCATATCTTGTGGATATCTCTTTCATATCAATAGTTCCTATCTATCTGACATTCACAGTATTAATGATAAGATTTTCCCTAGAACTGAGGGGCGCATTCCGGTAAAGATGGTACCTTACCGACGCTCATTAAGTGTAACCCCAGAACCTATAGGACTCTCAATATCATTTAGATACCCTCATTCAGATGTATAGTTCATATAGATACTGTATTTAACTTAGTACAACTATTCTAAAGAATTTAAAGATCAGAGTATAACGCATTCTATGACATAATGGATCATAACATATTACATAACATTTTTTTCGATTACATCATTCGTTATACTAAGTTATTACAATCATAAGTCTTTAAAAGACTTTAAAATATTCAACAATAGAAATAAAACTTAATAAGTATGGTGTTTCCCCTTATCGGTCCCAGACATGCCCGGAATATCATTTAAAGCTGCAAAAGAAGATATGCGCAAGAATGAGCTACAAATGCTCAACAAGTTCATTTGAATATGTAAACACCATGTGTTTGATTTGATAGATGTCAATGATGTATATACTGAGGGTTCTGTATAAGAACCATATATTTCATTTAGTTCTATCAGTCTTTAATGACTTAGAACCATTTGAGTTTTGGATATCTGGTAGGTGATCAGCCTCACCAATATCCTAGGAGTATGCATATCATCCTACCATTTGTGGTCAATATATTATCGACATTTATTGGCCTTCCTATGAAGGCATTTTCATTTACTCAGTATAGATGTCTTACCAAACAATTTGGTTTGACACAACAATTTCCGCTCGAATAAACAATACATGAATAATGATTCATTTCTTAAGTTATGCTGAACAAGAAGCAATAACTTCACAATAATTGATGGCAGGATGTATAATACTTGCTTAATATAAGTTGAGTAAGGTTAGGACACTTGCTCAAAAGTAAATAAGTTCGGGATACTTGCCTTAGCGTAGCTCACTATAATTTAGTACGATCGGTCAACGCACGTAGTCTACGTATACCAATAATAAGCGTTAGCACGTATATGAACATGTATCACGTTAATCTAAACAAGTTTCATTAAGGTTCGACGTTGATTCGGTATCTCGGTCGCATCCTTAATGGCTAAACACATAGATTGTTCGATAAAACTTCATTTGGAAGTCTAATTATTAGTCTAAATAATTTAATTATTATTTATAATACTTTTAGAAGCTTAATATTATTTTTAAATAATTTTTATAAGCTTGGAAGTATTTTTAAATAATTTTACAAGTTTAGGAATATTTTTAAATGATTTAATTATCATTTAGAATAATTTTAAAACATTTAATATGTTATTTAAATAATTTATTTGTCATTTAGAATATTTTTAGATACCTAAAATATTACTGAAATGATTTATTTATCATTTATAATATTTTTAGAAAGATAGAATATTATTTAAATGATTTATTTTATCATTAATAATATTTTTAGACTTTATTTTATCATTAAAATAATTTATTTATTACTTATAATAATTTTCAAAACTTAATTTGATATTTAAATGATTTAATTATCATTTATAACATTTTTAAATAATTAATATATTATTTAAATGATTTATTTATCATTAATAATATTTTAAATATTTAATATTTTATTTAAGTATTATATAATAATTTTATTTACCTTAATATCATTTTTAAATAATTAATATAATTATTTAATAATTTAATATCATTTTTAAATAATTAAAACAATTATTAAATGATTTATCATAATTATTATTTAATATTTAATTAAATTAAATAATATATCAGAATATATAAAAATATTAAAAATAAATTTTTATAATTTAAAAATGAATTTTCGAATTTATTTAATAATTATTTAATAATTATTTATTATATAATAATTTATTTAATTAATTTTTATTTTATTTTTATTAAATATCCGTCGCTAAAGGGCTTTAGCGACGGTCTGCATACGTTTAAAGGTTTCTGGGTTTGGCTATGCATTTTGTCGCTAAAGGTGTTCTTCATGAAGAACACTTAGTCAACGCTATGCAACCTACTTTGATCTCAAATTAAATCCAACTGGTTTGATGTTTATGTTTGATTTTTGTTTGTTGTTAAACCTAACATGGCAGAGTACAACAACATGCAAAGAAATTAATCAAACAATATCATTTGATGCTTTAAAAATCTGGTCAAACTATAGGAGACCAACTGTTCTTATGAATTTCTGGGTTACCCAGAAATTCATAAGTCAGTTGCGGTCAAGGTACTTTGACTGCAATTTCCGGCTAAATTGATTACTCCTTATGTGTTTTTATGTTATGAGGTTGTTCTCTATATGGCATACTACAAATCTAAGCAATTAAATCACATAAGACACATCATCTTGGTCGATTCTGGGTTGCTTCAATATCTGACAAAGCTTGTCAGAATTTTCTGGGTTGCCCAGAAAATGCATAATCCGCATGGTCAAAGCTCCTTTGACCGATCATAACTTTTGATCTAGACCTTTGTTTGTAATGCTACACGTCGGGCTTTAAAGATAACATGGCAGGCTACATATACATGCATAAAAACAGATCAAACAACTAACCTAAGGCGATCAAAAGGCCTCACAAACTTGTCTGTCAGACTATTTTTAGCTGTTCTTGACAGTTACACTATTTCATCAAATTCGACCATTTAAATGTTATGAAACCTTGTTTAACCAACCCAGATCACTTATTAACATATTATAACACATATCTAAACATCTAAAACATAAAATCACTAACAACTTAAACATCTAGCATCCAAAATTGATTTAATACCTTTCTAAGTGGATTTTTGATTTCTGGTTGTTGATTCTGACCTTGTGCTTGCAGAGGGTTGATATGGTATGTCTTATATGTGTTTAAGCTTCAAAATTTTCGTAGCCAACTGATCAGATGAGGGTTTTACTTATAGGAACTTGCAAATTAGGGTTTCTAAGTGATTTATTCCAATTTGGCATCCACAAATATCTAGCTTTGTAACTTGTGCTACTTACACTCTGATCCTAATGACCTGCTTGTGATGGAGGTTTGGTTAAATATCTGATTTCTCATTCCTATCCTCTTTTGATTGGTTTAAAATTTGATTTTTGATTTATTTACTTACTAATTAAACATAGATTTTTGCTAATCATGATTGAGATGTTAATTTAAGTTTAGTAATACCCTAATTATGGTTATATATCATAATTAAAGTTTTACATTACATAAATTAGGGTTATTAAACCAAATTAGGGTTTTAGGATTTCAAATTAGAGTTTAGGGTTTTCAATTTCACAATTAGGGTTTTAATCTTCCGTTTAGGGTTTAGTTTAATCTTAATAATTCATAATTAATATTATGATTCATCATCTAAATATTAATTACATCAATTAAGATTATTGTACAATAATTAGGGTTTTAATTGATCAATTCGGACAATTATTACTAATTAGGGTTTTCAATTTAGGGTTTCTATTTCAGTTAACATTTTAAACCCTATTTAACTTATTTTAGAATTTTATCAGTAAATATAATATTATATTAATGTCGAAGCACAACAAAGTACTTCGTCATTTCCAAGCACGACACAGCAGCTTACAAAAATAATTTGCCGAGACGCTTCTCGGTGAATTCGCCGGAAGCACGACAAATCATTTTGTCCGATTAAGCACAACACAACTGCTTGGCAAATTTTTTTTATTTGACCTAATTGTTTAATAAAATACACAATCACATAATATTAAATCAAAACAAGAAGTTTCATTTCATAAACACATAATTTACATTTACAAATCTTATCAGGATTCGGAATCTCACAGTTGCTTCCCGCTTCGAAGTGTTACAGCTTGACATTGTTCCTTACCATCTCTCTTGGGGTTAACCTCTGTATCACTTGGAAGTGTTCCTTGCGGTCAATTGTTCAAGACTTGAGCCAACTGACCGAGCTGATTTTCCAGATTCCGAATTGACATCGCTTGGCTCTTCACATTCAAGTCTACCCGATTTAACAGCTTATCTTGCTCATTCATTCTTTTCTCCGATGCTGTGATAAATCTTGCCAAAGATTCTTCTAAATTGGGTTTTCTCTCTGCCTGTTGTGGAGCTTGGTTCTGAAAACCCGGGAGATTCTGTGATCTTGGAGCGGGATTTTGAACTTGAGAGTTATTGCTCCATGAGAAACCCGGATGATTCTTCCACCCCGGATTATATGCATTCTGGTATGGTTGTTGTTGTCGGTTATAACTCCCCAAGTACCGTACAGATTTCGGATTAATAGCACAATATTCCGTCGGATGTGCCCCTACACATAGCTCACACACATAAGCTGCTTGCTGGACCTTCGACTCCGCCAAAGCTTCAATTTTCTTAGACATGGGTGCCATCTGAGCTGTTAGTGCAGTGACCGCATCTACTTCCAAAACTCCAGCTACCTTTTGGTGATTCATCCTCGACGTCGGCCATTGATAGTTATTTGCAGCCATAGTTTCTAACAAGGTGAAAGCTTCATCAAAATTCTTATCCATAAGTGCTCCCCCCGCAGCTGCATCTATAATTGTTCGAGTATTACTACTCAGCCCATTGTAGAATGTCTGGACTTGTAGCCACTTGGGTAATGCATGATGTGGACATCTTCTCAATAACTCTTTGAATCTTTCCCAAGCCTCATACAGTGTCTCTCCATGACTTTGCTCAAAAGTGGAAATATCGTTTCTCAACTTAGCAGACTTAGCCGGCGGAAAGAATTTTGCTAGAAATTTCTGAGCCAAGTCATCCCAAGTTGTGATGGACCCCGGTGGAAGTGAGTGCAACCAACTCTTTGCTTTATCCCTTAGTGAAAACGGAAATAGGCATAGTCTCACCGCATCATCAGTTACATTGGGATATTTGAATGTATCACAAATCTCAAGAAAGCTAACCAAGTGTTCATTAGGATCATCGTTGGCTAATCCCCTAAACTGTACCACATTCTGAATCATCTGAATTGTACCCGATTTGATCTTAAAGGAATTAGCCGTGATGGCTGGCCTCGTGATGGCTGGCCTCGTGATGCTTGGCCTGATTTCATCAAGCTTAGGCATGGCATATTCCCTCAATGATTTCTGTTCTTCGTTAGCCATTTTTTCTTTCTCGATGGTCTCACGGCAAAACTTTCTCAACTTGCGTAACTTGTTTTCAAGATCGTCTTCACTCTGCACAAGTTCCGGCTGCTTGGATCGTGTTTGCATAAACAAACCAAGATCACCTGAAACAGGAAGTAACAAGAAAAACAATGTTAACTAAAACTGAATTAATTAAATTAAAACTTGAAATTATAGACACAATTGTTCCCCGACAACGGCGCCAAAAACTTGTTTGCCAAAATCTATACAAAGCTTTTATAAGGACTTTACAAAGCTTGGAAACAAATATACTTTAATCTTTGATTAATCATTGCATCAAACAGTTATCAGTAAACTACATTCATCAACTATAAGTATACAACTCTCAATATTTAACATCTAGTTATATATAAATGAATCTTACAAACAGATCACATACATTTTTTAATAAGTTACACTTATCATCACATACTTCACATAGTTATACAAGCACACAATCATATTCACATATCATTTAATCACATAAGCACATCGCATAATCATATAATCATATAGACACATAAGCACGTAGTCATAATTACATTCATACAATCACAACAGCTATCATCATCAAATCAAACAGACTCCAACAATCCCTCCTATTTGATGATGACAAAAGCAACAATTTATATCATTCAATGCATTTGCTAGGAAATTAAATTATGTCTTTAAAATACAGTAAGACACTGCACTACTAGTGTAAAATGATGAATTCATTGATGAGTGCAATAGATCTTACAAGGTATGAAATAAAATATGATAATGCGTCTAGAGCTTACTCTACTACCTGTTGTTGTTTTCTATTGATTTCTACTGACTATTTCTTCTGGATGAGTTCTTGCTTCTTACTCTTTTCTTCTCCCCCTTTCCGTATCACCTCCTTCGGATTGTAGTTTCTTCTGAGTCTTCTTCCTTGGTTCTTCTGCTGCTTTCTCCCCTTAATTTGCTGATCCCCCTATTCACCACACTAATGATCTACTACTAACTTTACTTCTCCCCCTTACTTCACTTCTCCCCCTTACTTACTGCTTGCTTCTACTCCTTTCTCTCCCCTTGACTTGATTCTATAATGACAAATTCCAAATTTAAATTAAATCAATTTTTAGTAAACAAATGATTTATGAATTTTGAGGTTTTGAAGTTAACTAATTAATTCTAAATTAAATTACTAACACTAGTTTGAAAACAGATTTTTAAAGACTTAAGACTATAACTTCACTTAATGCTTTATTTTACTTAACACGCTCCCCTTTGGATTATGCTAGTTATTCTGGATTGTTAACCAGGAACTCATCACTATTTATGATCATCTTTCAATGTTTCATAAACAACTTAACTTAAATCCACAATTGATAGATTCAAGTTAATCACCTTAGATAACTAACTCACTATATTTCTATGTGAATTACAATTAAAAAGGATTTAAAGCCCAAGTTCCCTATTTAGATTACATGCAGCGATAGGTATATCTCTATCCTAATCACAAATTATGAATTCCATCGACAGCAGAAGACACAATCACATGCTATTATGGTCAGATCTAAATCTATACTTCATCTCTCGAATTCATACAGATTATCTCGGTAATTATTGGCCAGATAATTAAACAATTTAGCACAAACCATAATAGACAATCCAAAAATAGCTAATCATAATATTCAAAGAAGCATGCTATTCAAAACTACACATTAAGATCCATTATAGCCTTAAAAGAAATTTAGTTCATAAATAAACTAGAATTCATCATCCACAAGTTTAATAACATCAAAAAGTTTGGAATAGAGAGAAAAGAGAAGAAACACTGTAAGCAATCCTTCAATCTCTGTCCTGCTCCTCCTTGCTATCAACTTGCTTCAAGTCTTCTCCAATTGCTCCAAACTAGGGTTTGCTAATAATAGATATCAATTACCAACTAGAAAACACCTATTTATAATAACTAATAAAACCCCTAATTAATTACAAAGTTTCAAATCCAAGTTCAAATCAAAACCATTTAAAACATCTGAAAAGTCAATTTTGCCGTCACTCGAACCGGCGCGGCCGCGCCTAGATTAAGCTTGAAAGGCGCGCGGCCGCGCTACTCTGGCAGCAATTTTTTTCTAACTCTGGCATCACGAGCGGCCGCGCTGCTACCCAGTTCATTTTGGGTGCGGCTGCGCTGCTCTGAAATCCTGCAATATTAGCAACATCAGCAACATCAGCAACTTCATCCACTCGAACGTCCAATTCGCTCAATGCAATCCCAACATGTGCAACCTACAAAAACACATAAAATACATGAAAAGTAACTAAAAACTATGGAAATAAACAATAATTCGCGTATATTGGTATCCGATTCGTAGGTATAAAACCTACTCATCAGGCAACATTCATGGTCATGCCGGCTCGAATCTCATGATGATGATCATTAGCTTAACCACTTAGCTCAGCTACTTTTTCAGATAAGGTCTTAATTTCTGCTTCATTCTGCTTTTGTACTTCTAATGTAGCCTTCTTGTGTTCTTTAATGGATTTCATCAAGATCTAATCTCATTCATGAAGCTAAAATGACATTTTAGTGAATGAAGTCTATAGCTGTTTATTGAATTCACTTCTGATATCTCCAAGGATTTGCTTGGTGGCTGAGGTGACACTGACTATCTTTTCAAATAGATTTTCTGAATTCTTCACAAGCTCTTTATCAAGCATTTGATTATCTAAGATCAGGATACCAGAGTCTAATTTCTTTCCTTTGTAAAGATTCTCAAGGGTAGTTACGATATTAAAGAATTCGTTTGTAGAAGACGATGGAATATCGAAGGGAATATGTGACTTGACTTCAGGGATTTTAACATTTGGAGATGAGGCATGAATGGGCGATTCAGTAGATGGAACAGTTGAGGAAATCTTGATTTTTTTAATCGTAAAGTTCTAATGCTCTACGATCGTAGGTTCGACGAGTTGAAATTTGGAGGAAGACTTATCTGAGATAGATTGATATAGTTTTTGAATGAGTGAGAAAGGAACGTAAATACCTTATGGCTCATGTCTATAAGCTTTGTAGTGAGGAGAATTGCAAATCAGCTTGAAGGGATATGACAGAACTCTTGGGAAGTTTTAAGCTATGAGTTTCAGATTAGGAAAACTCGAATAGCACCACCGAAGAAAACTTAGATCTCCCAATGAGATTGCTTTCAGCAATGGCAACCATGGAAGGAAGTACTGTAGTTGAGTGCTCTCATGATAATACAAAGTGGTACTCCGATCCATTTTCAAGTCGTCATAGTAGCTAAACAATTCTTCAAGGGTTATTACAACCATTCTCACTTTCTCATTTCGAAGCATTGTCCATCTTTCAGGCAAAGATGCGTTAGGGATTTTAATTCCTTCAAACATAATTCTTTTTCTAATTCTTTGAGATGATGAGGGAATAGAGAAACTGGCAGGTTGTTTACCCTGAGAACTAGGTTCTTCTGGTTTAGACGGATCAGAGGAGGGCTTAGGAGCTTCAGACATACTTGAATTAGATGAAACAATAGTCCCCCTTTTTCCTTTCTTCTTTCCAGACTTCTTCTTCTTTCCCTGCCTCTTTTTATCATTTTTCATTGGCTCTGAGCTTAACTTCTTTACGAACTCATCATCCATTGATTTAGAAGCATCTTCAACACTTCTTACAGGCTTCGGCTCATCAGCAATCTTAGCCAAAATTTCGTCTTTTTCAGGCTTAGGTATGAAAACCTTCTCAACTGATTTTTCTTCAAAGGCAGACATCTTCTGCTTTCCTTTAATATTCCTTATGAGTTCAGAAGGGTCATCTTCTTCTTCATCAATAATTCTGGATGCCATGAGTTCTTCATCAGATTTGGCTGGGATTTTCTTCAACTGATTCAGTCTCTTACTTTGTCTTTGTGGAAAGGACTTAGAGATAGGTGAAGTAGAGACTTCTTCTTCCATTTTATCAGAAATGGACGAGCTATTTTGAGAGGCTTTGAAGGATACTTTCTCAATCTTCTTCTTCTTCTTTAATGGTAGTGCAGGGGAAGGATCAGGAATTTGAGATTGATAATTATCATATTCTTGTGTTGGTTCTTCTTTAAACATACTCGCTCTTCTCTTTCCTTTTGATGACTTTGGAGCATCACTGCTATTGCCTTCTGGGCGACGAGACCTCCTATTCTCCATTGGGTTCCTTTTCCAGTTATCAAACAGCTTTGGAGACGTAATCTTGTTAACATTTAATTTCTCACCCTCTTCATTTCTGATTTTGCTTCCCAGACACTTCTTCAAAATGATACTTAGGAATCTTCCATAGAATACCTTTGTAATAGGCTTATCAGCAGCTCTCTTCTTTTCAACATCATCCAACCATTTTGCTAACCAATAAATCAGAATGGTGCCGAAGTTAATCTTCTTTTTCATTACTATGGCAATCATGACCTTCATTTACAGTTCACTAACAGAATCGTAGGCAGTGTCTTTGCACATAATACACTTTCTAATAATCTCTGCAAGAAACTCATATTCTTCATGGAATTCTTTCTTCTTGATTCCTTTCGGTTAAGGGTTCTTCTAATAATTCATCATTTTTTATTCCTTCTTCTATGTCTATCTCTTCAAATGATGTAAGGCCTTTGTTGGGAAAGCCTAAACATTGATTAACTTTAGATGTTTCTACCTTCAGACTTACTCCTCTGACTCTACTATTTCAGATACCATTATCAAACACTGCTTCCTGATAGAATTCTTTAACTAATTTTATGTTGATCTTGGTGTTGGTCTCCAAACATTCTGAAAACACAAATTCTTGGACAAGTTTAAGAACATTTCTGAACTTTTTTTCAGATGAAGAGAATTTATCGAAGTTTAGTTGAATCCTAGTGATGACCTGACAGTTTTCCATTGCTGAAGGTGTAACTTTAGAAGAATACTCTGTAGGATGAGATATATGGATTGCTTGCAAGATTTTAAATGAATAACTGTTAGAGTTTGATAGCAAATAGACTTTGATTATGGATAGGAAGGATAATTGTCAGAATTTAAAATGACTTTATATCACTTCCCTCTAATTCTGCTGAGTGGGGCATGTGGCAGAATGTAACTAGTTGCACGTCGCATCACTTCTGCGTTTTTACAGCTGTGACACCGTAACTTCCTTATTTCACTCGTTTTTCTCGAACGTGAGTAACACGTGCCTTTTGAATTAACCACCTTAATTTCATCCTTCGTAGAGTACCTTCTAAAGAGTCATTTAACTCTAAGAAACTTCGTTAGCTCAGTGATCTCCTTTGAGTTCTACGATCATCCTTCAGTTTGATGATCTGCTTTTATTGTTGTTGCCTAATTTCTCAAATTACTTTGCCAACCATTATACAAATTATACTCCATTGGCTTTTTGCTCAATGAGCCTTTTAGGATGTGAATACTTCTTGCCTTCAAATAGACAACTTTGTCTTCCATTGTCATAGAGTAACCATTTCATTCTGCAATCTTCATGTTGCTCTACGAGCTGCTTCTTATTTTTCGAACTTCCTTTGGGTTAATAATCGACTTTCATCTTTACAATTCTTTATCATTCTACAATTGTTGACTTGTTCTACAATCTTGTTTATTTTTTGGACCGCTCTATGAATTTTCCTTTTGTAATGGGTAATGTCACTACTTTTTCCATTCTCTTTTCTGTTGAGCTTGGTTGCTGAAACCATAGGTGTTTCCATGGAAGCACTTCTCAAGTAGATCCTTGTTGTATTCCTTGACTTGGTTGATGAATATCTGTTTGCTTCACTTAAAATTTGTTGAAGTAGTTCAGCCTTACTCATCAGGCTTGTTTTAAACTCGTTAGATTAGAAACATCTTTGTGGCTTCCAATCTCGCAACAAATATGAAGATCTTGACACAATTAATTTCTTCCTCTTGAGAATAGCTTTTGTCCACCAGCCTATCCTTGTTCCAAGTAATCACATCAACTTCATCTTTCTTGTTCATGCTTCTTTCAAACTGATTTTGTTGTTCATAGAATGAGAGGTGAAACTCATTTTATTCTTCTACACAATCACTTCTTTATAAACCACTCTACGATCCTTCTTAGAGTGTGAGCGATGCATGTCAAAGAGTATCTTGGTGAACCTGTTTTCACTCTGCGATCTTCTACAATCTTCCATCAATGACCACTCTAGCATTGTTTGACATGATCTTCATTCTTGCTTTACTGCTTGATTGTCTTATCTTGGACTTCCCATTTAATCTGAATCCTTTCAGCTTGTTTTTGTGCTTCTGTCTGCTGAGAGATTAGAGATGTTGATTACTCCCCCTCAATATGCTCACTTAGGTACTCTCAACAGGAGGATCCTTCTTTGTTTCTTTGGCTTTGTCATAGATTAGAGTTCCATGTCTCTTCTTGCTACTGGACAACTGATGATGTTCTCAAACTTTACTGACTACAATCCTTAAGCAAAAACTTGATTCGACTCCTTTGTAGAAATGTAGAATTGTCATTAATCATTCTATATCTTCAGTGATTCATAAAGCCTCTCCTGGTCTGGTACTACGATCACTGAGCTTTAACTGTAACGGGACGAATTAATTGAGTTGTGATTCTACGGACAAAATCCTTTTAAGGGGAGGGGGGAAGATGTAACGAACGAGATTTTTATATTTGATCTTTAAATATTTATTGAATTAAATAAATATTTCTGTCGATTTATCTATTGAGTAAAATACATATTTGATGAACTTGTTGTATATTAATTTAATTAAATATGTTATATTGATTGTATTAATGTGAAATAATTTTATAATGCAAAGTGTGAATTTAATTGGGATAATTAAATTAAATGAGTTGCTTATTAGTTGTGATGTTGTTCTAATTAATTTAATAATTAATTAGAGATTTATTAATTTGTCATAAATAAATAAATGAGAATGTTTATTATGTGATTATTTGATTTAAGGAGTAGTAGTGGCTTTTATTTAATTGTAATTAAATAATATAATTTGATTATTAAAGTGTGACAAATAAACTTTATAATAAATAAGTTAATTAAAATAAACCAAAAAGGAACTTATAGGGACAACCAAACATGGTCTTATGGACATGGGAGCAGTTAAGTGCATATTGGCCTTAACTGATATCCATGTTGCGCCAGTTAATACTATCAGCCTTATACGTATTATTTTTCTTAGCAAACACAAAGAGAAATACAGAGAGAGTTTTGAGAGGATTTGAGAATCAGAAGAAGAATTTTCTTCATCTAGCAATCTGAATCACTAATCAAAGGTAATTTCTTAATTCAAGCTTTAATTTATGTTTTTAAATTTTCTCCATGAACGTATACTGTAAGTTTTCTATTAATTAAATTTCATGAGTAAATTGTTGAAATTTTTTTTGTAATCCTTAATATGCATGTATGAATCACTATATGATGTTTATAAACTGTTTTAGAGTAATTGATCCATGAAATTATGTTTTAATTGGAGTTTTGAAGTTTAGAGAGGACTAGTATTTGAATATGGCTTAAATATATGCAAATTTATGTTTTAAATACATATTAAACGATAAATTGATGGTTGATTATGTTTATACTTGTAAAAACAAAGAGAACGAAACTTAAACGGACTAATTCGGTGTTATAACGAATCTGTAATGTGTGATTTTATGAAATTCGACGAAACTTTAAAAAATAGCAAGAACATGAAATTTATGGGTTTAAATCAAGTTGTTTGAGTTTCTTTAATTATTCGGTTATGTTTCTGTAAAGTTCAAAAACTATGGGTAGCATTAAATTTGTTGTTTGAGCGGAGCTTTGGCCAAATTTGGCTTTTTCTGTGCATTTCGCGAAGTTCAGGAACTGAAACTGTAGCGCAGGTACAAAGAGTAAAACTGGCGCCGCAGTGCCGACCCGGGCTGTCCGGGTCTGGGTCAGGCCAACGCTAGCTCAAGGCTTATGCCCAGCGCCGCAGCGCTGGTCCGGGTCGTGTCGGGTCAACGGGTCGGGTCAAAAACCCAGAAAATGAAATTTTTTCAGATTTTAAAATAAAATAATTTCATATATATGAAGCAATATGATAAGTATGTGAAAGGATAACAATAGTTTAAGAGCGTACGTTCGAGTTATGTTTTTGGAATTGATCAGTCGTTTAATAAAGGAAGTAATTAGTTAGACTATGAGTATTAATTGTTCAATGTGACTTGAATGTATAGGTAACTTAAAGAGCAAATAGATAATATTAGTTGTAGTAGACGCATGAGGCAAGTTCTTAAACCCTACTTCTCTTTTATGCAAGTTTTCTATCTTTAATCTTCTTATTGCATTGAAAGCAAATTTCTAAACCTTATTTTTACATTGAGCAAGTTCATAAATCATATACTTATGTTGATCAAGTTTCTATTCTTGATTATCCAATTATATAACTCTGATTGAGATGTTTTAATTCTTTTAAAATAATACTTCGGTTATACAATGTTTGTTCAATTGTATACCTTAAAATTCATTATTCGATTGAAATATCAGTTATATTATTGAATCTTGATTGACTAGCGAATCCTTATTGATTCGACTAGCCCATAGTTGATGAGCGTTCTAAATTCCAGAACTATTATTAAAGTTAATCCAAACCAAACTTCCTTTGGTGCGGACTCTGATGTCAAACTGAGATGAACAACCCTTTATAGGGGATTATATTTACGCGTTAGCGTTAAGATGTTGTGCACATAGATGCTATGAAGGGCTGATCCCCCTAAGTATGAGAAGTAAGGTCCATATAGTCTTACGACTGTTAAAGGTTTAAAGTAGAAATACTTGATAACCTAGGATATAGTTCGTGATCTTATGACCCTCAGATGTTCTTTTGCTTCTTGTTTCTAATCTTGATTCAAAAGTCGAGCTTTCAATTACCCTGTATCCATTGATTATTCACATATTATTATTATTGTTATTGTTTCACTTGCTGGGCAATTGTTGCTCACTCTTGCATAATAACATTATAGCTAAACTTGAAAAAGTTGATGAACCATCTTCTAGTTAGGGAAAAGTCAAGGCGAACAAGTGATGAAGACTTGTTTGATTTATTTGAAAGACGTTTATGTAATAGACCTATGTTATTTATGTTATGTTTCCGCATTGATGTTTTGTTTAAGGTTAGATGACATGTGATTGATGTTATTATGATATTGTAACCCTTTAATGGGAGGATTTCTATTTCAATTAAGAATTTTTAATCATATATTTTATGGGTAGTTAGATGTGATGTGATTTATTTAGATAGTGAACACCAAATCCTGTGGGAATGAAGTACCCGGATCTGGGGGTGTCACAGGTTGGTATCAGAGCTGTAGGTTATAAACCTTAGGTGGGGAAACTTTAGGGTAGTAACCTTTTAAGAGACAGAAAACATAGTGGTGATAAACTCTTATCGAGTTCTAAGGAATGAATTAAGGAATTCATTAAAGATAATAAAAGACTTTATGTGCTATGCGTTTATGTGTTAACAACCTATGTGCTGCGAGTGGTATCGAGTATTAATTAAAACTTAAACTTTATTGTCAAGATGTCGGATGTTGAAGGATTCAGTCAGCCTAGGGAGGTTGAGCCTTGAGTAGCTAGAGAGGAGGAGCACCGTGATATCTATGTTATCCGGGAGCAGTTGATACAGAGAGAGCCATCACTGTTGATCACTGTTGTGGGCCAGGAGCATGAGCCTGAGTTTGATCTAGAGGAGGATTCTAAGGAGGTAGAGGTAGAGGCTAAGGAGGATGATGAAGATCCCGAGGAGGTACCCCTTACCTCTATCGATGTCGAGATGTATGATACACTATATGACCGTACCATAGAGTTACAGGATAGGATCAGAGATTTGGAGAGACTGGTAAATATGCGCCAGACTGCTATAGAACAGAAGAGTGAGAAGATTAAAGATTTGGATGTACGTCTTGGAGACGTGAAATGGAAGCTAGTTCAGGCAGAGAGTAAAAAGGAAGAGTTATTGGCTAAGAATGAGAAGATGAAGGTTGAAATTGAGAAATTGAAGGATGACCTAAGTGAAGAGTCAGCAGAACGTGCTAGAGCAGAAGATGCCTGGATGAAGGCCTCTCGACATGCAGAAATTTCTGAAGAAGGTGAGCGGGCAAAGAAGGCTAAAATTGAGGAGACGAACTATGCATTTCAAATAACAATTGACAAGGCCCAGGATCGAGTTCTTCACTATCCATTTCAGTTCGAGGATTTGCCATGGTACATGTTGGATCATAGGACGATGTTCCGTATTATGGAGGAAGAACGCAGAAAGGCAGTTCGGCGTCTTAGTAGGCCGTGATAGGAAAAGTAGTGAAATATGTGAATATTTATAGTAGTTAGTAATGTAAATTCAAGTGTTATTATAAACAATGGAATATGGTTATTTAATCCTGAAGATTCTTTGATCTCGGGATAGTTGATGTAAATAGTAGTGACGCTATCTTTCTATGTTTAAAACTTTTAAATGAATGAAATATTAAAGTTTATTTGAAGATGTTATGTGTTTAGTGTTAAGCTTGAGTTGTTTAAGTTAAGTATTAAACACTTAAGAAATTGAGTAATGATCTAATAAGTGTATACTCTTAAATAGAAAATGCCGCTGAGACGCCAACCACGTCAACAAGCTCAGGAAAGCTCTACTAATAATAACAACAATGATGCCAATGCTAATTCTGTACAACAATTGGTAAACCTTTTAGCTGGAGCACTTGCGAATCAGCAGCAAGCTCCACCAGTTATTTCATTTAAGGATTTCAAAGCGGTAGGACCGCCAAAGTTTAGGGGTTCCATGAACCCAATCGAAGCCCAAACTTGGGTGATAGAAATAGAGAAGGTGTTCGACGTTGCTAGGGTTAGTGACGACCAAAAGACTGCATTCGTAACGCTCATGCTTAAGTTAGAGGCCAACTACTAGTGGCAAGCGAATAAGGTTTGAGAAGGTCAGGGTGTAATCACATGGGATAGGTTCAAGGAGATGTTCTTTGAGATGTACTTTCCAACAAGCTCGCGTAATCAGATGGAGATTCAATTCAACGAGTTGGCTAGGTTCAAAGTTCAACGAGTTGGCTAGGTTTACAACCTTTCAGGTGAATACCGATGAGAGGAAGGCGAGAAGATTTGAACAGGGGTTAAAGCCGTGGTTGTATAGCAAAGTGTCAATGTTCCAATTGAACACTTTTGTAGGAGCTTTGGAGAAGGCGATTATCGCGGAAGGTGGAAGCGACGCTCTGACTAAGTATAACCAGAAGCAGAAGAAGAAGAAGGGTGAATATGAGAGTAACAAGGCTAGTAGTATTAATAGTGGTGGTCACAATCAGAAGAGGAAGTGAATGACAATGGGTCTGTTGGGAATCAACAGGAAGGTCAGAAGAAGAAAGTGGAGGCATGTGTTACCTGCGGGAAGAATCATGTGGGAATATGCTTGAAGGGGAAGAAGGTTTGCTACAATTGTGGCCAGGAAGGTCACATAGCATCAAATTGTCCTGATCCTAAGAAGGGCGCGTGTTTCACTTGCGGGTCAAAGGATCATCTGGCTAGGGATTGCCCCAAGAAGGCAGCAGAAGGAACAAGAACAGGAGGGAGTAAGGGAAACAGTGGTGGTAGCACGTTAACCACAACTGGATTAGCACCGACAAACCGACCTACAGCCAAAACTTTCAACATGACCATGCAGGATGCTGTGCAGTCACGAGATGTGGTGTCAGGTATCATTTCGATCAATAATATAAATGCTTATGTATTATTTGATTCGGGTGCTACTTGCTCATGTATATCCAATGAGTTTGCTAAGAATCTAGATTTGCTGAAGGAGGAATTAGATCACCCTTTGAACATAGAAATTGCGAATAGGGAGATAATTCATGTTAGGTTTGTACACAAGAACTGTAAGGTGGACATTAAGGGAAATGTGATGACTGTAGATCTGATCCAAATTAAACTTGGGAAATTTGGCGTTATTTTAGGAATGGATTGACTATTCAATTATGGGGCGATAATTGATTGCCAAAGGAAGTGTATTAGCCTTATGACTCCGTCAAAGGTAGTATTTTATGGCAGCAAGTCACCTAGGCAAGCGAGTTGTCTGACGATAATGCAGGCCAGGAAGTTGTTGAGACAAGGCTGTGTGGGATACTTAGTCTACATAGTCGATACTCGAAAAGAGAGTCTGAAATTCGAAGAGATACCTGCCGTAAGAGATTTTATAGACCAGATGAGTTGCCAGGACTTCCGCCAGACAGGGAAGTGAAATTCGTAATAAATTTGGCACTAGGAACTGCCCCTATATCGAAGGCTCCGTACCGTATGGCTCCAGTAGAGATGAAAGAATTAATGGTGCAACTGCAAGAACTTTTAGACAAGAAGTATATCCAGCCGAGCGTATCACCATGGGGAGCGTTGGTGTTATTTGCCAAGAAAGACGAATCGATGCGACTTTGCATTGATTAAAGAGAGTTGAACAAGGTCACGATTAAAAATAAGTACCCGTTGCCAAGGATCGATGACTTGTTTGATCAATTGAAAAGAGCTAGTTATTTCTTGAAGATAGATTTGAGAAGTGGTTATCATCAGTTAATGGTAAGAAAGGAAGATGTATCGAAGAAAGCGTTCAAGACTCATTATGGTCACTACGAGTTTCTGGTGATGTCATTTGGTTTAACGAATGCTCCTGCAACATGCATGGACCTAATGAACAGGGTGTTTAAGCCGTTTTTGGATAAGTTCGTAGTAGTGTTCATCAATGATATTCTAGTATATTTCAAAACCAAGGAAGAGCATGTAGAGCATTTGAAGGCGACATTGGAAGCATTAAGAAGAGAGAAGTTGTACGCTAAGTTTTCAAAATGTGAATTCTGGATAGAGCAGGTGCAATTTCTTGGACATGTGATTGACAAGGATGCAATTTCGGTGGATCCGTCAAAAGTTGAAGTTGTGCTTAACTGGGATCAACCGAAAACACCGTCGGAAGTAAGGAGTTTCCTAGGATTGGCAGGTTATTACAGAAGATTCATTCAGGATTTTTCCAAAATTGCGACTCCGTTGACGAATTTGACTAGGAAGGCGGTGAAGTTCGTTTGGACAGAAAAGTGTGAGGAAAGTTTTCAAGAATTAAAGAATAGGTTGAGTTTGTGGTGTACAGTGATGCATCGCATAAAGGACTAGGTTGTGTGCTTATGCAAAACGGTAAGGTCATTGCGTATGCATCACGACAATTAAAGGACTATGAGAAGGGGTATCCTACTCATGATTTAGAATTGGCCGCGGTAGTGTTTGCTTTGAAGATCTAGAGACACTACCTTTACGGGGAGAAGTGTGAAATATATACAGACCATAAGAGTCTGAAATATATTTTTACACAGAAAGACCTGAACATGCGACAGAGGAAGTGGTTACTGTGAGATTTTGTACCATCCGGGCAAAGCAAATGTTGTGGCCGACGCCTTAAGCAGAAAGGGTCAGGAGAAACTGTCTATGTTAACCACTCAGGAGGAGCTAATTACAACAATGGCACAACTGGAGTTGGAGGTGAAATATCCTGAGGAGTCTAAAGAAAAATTGTTTCAAATGGGAGCCGGCCTAACTTTGGTGGATAAGGTTAAGGAAGCACAATTTCAGGATAAAGAATGTGAGAAATCAGGAAAAGAATATCCGAAGGTGATGAAATGAAATTCAAAGTTGATACCGAAGGATTATTGAGATTTGAAGGAAGAATTTGGGTCCCACCAGTACCAGAGGTTAAGGAGGAAATTTTGAGCGAGGCTTATAATTCAAGATATTCGATTCATTTGGGAAGTACGAAGATGTACTAGGATCTCTGACAACATTTCTGGTGGCTGAATATAAAAAGGGAAGTTGCAGATTGTGTAGCTAAGTGTTTTACATGTCAGAAAGTTAAAGCAAAACATTAGAGGCTGAGTGGGTTACTACAACCGTTAAAAATCCCAGAATGGAAATGGGAACATATCACAATGGATTTCGTAGTAGGTCTTCCGACGACTCAGAAAGGGTTTGACGTAGTTTAGGTTATCGTAGATCGACTGACGAACTCAGCACATTTCTTATCGATCAAGATCAGATTTAACCTAGATCAGTTGGCAAAGTTGTATGTGAAAGAGGTTGTTTCGAGGCACGGTGTTCTAGTATCTATTGTTTCAGATAGGGATCTGCGATTCACATCGAACTTCTGGAAGCGCCTGCAGGAATGCATGGGAACGTAGTTACATATGAGTACGACATATCATCCACAGACCGACGGACAAAGTGAAAGAACGATTCAGACAGTGGAAGATATGTTAAGAGCTTGCATCATGGATTTCAAGGGGAATTGGGATGATCATCTACCATTGGTGGAATTTGCTTACAATAACAGTTACCATGCATTGGCATGCCGCCTTATGAAGCTTTGTACGGTAGAAAGTGCATAACTCCATTATGCTGGAATGAAGTTGGCGAATGTCAATTACTAGGACCAGAATTGGTACAACAGACTACCGAAATCGTCAAAGTGATCAGGGCGAGATTGATAGCTGCTCAAGATAGGCAGAAGAAATATACCGATCAACGCCGCAAGAATCGAGAATTTGAATTGGGTAGCTTCGTTTTCTTGAAAGTGTCTCCCTGGAAGGGAAAAATTCGATTTGGTAAAAAGGAGAAACTAAGCCCGAGGTTCATTGGATCCTTTGAAGTGTTACGGAGAATTGGTGAAGTCGCGTATGAGGTAGCCTTACCTCCAGTGTTAGAACATATCCACAATGTTTTTCACGTTTCGGTGTTACGACCATACAAACCCGACTACAAGCATGTTATAGAATATGAACCCCTACAATTTGAAAAAGATTAATCTTACGAAGAAGTGCCTGTTCAGATAGTTGACAGAAAAGAGCAAGTACTCAGAAATAAAGTTATACCTTCTATTCAGGTGATCTGGAGGAACCACAACGGTGAAGAAGCTACGTGGGAACTCGAAGATCAGATGATGAAAAATTATCCTCAATTATTTGCTTAGTCTATGTGTAGCAATTCTAGGAACAGAATCTTTGTAAGGAGGGAAGAATGTAAGGGGACGAATTAATTGAGTCGTGATTCTAAGAACAGAATCCTTTTAAGGTGGGAAAGATGTAATGAACGATATTTTTATATTTGATCTTTAATTATTATTGAATTAAATAAATATTTGTGTCGATTTATCTATTGAGTAAAATACATATTTGATGAAATTGTTGTATATTAATTTAATTAAATGTGTTATATTGATTGTATTAATGTGAAATAATTTTATAATGCAAAGTGTGAATTTAATTGGGATAATTAAATTAAATGAGTTGTTTATTAGTTGTGATGTTGTTCTAATTAATTTAATAATTAATTAGAGATTTATTAATTTGTCATTAATAAATAAATGAGAATTTTTATTATGTGATTATTTGATTTAATGAGTAGTAGTGGCTTTTATTTAATTGTAATTATATAATATAATTTGATTATTAAAGTGTGACAAATAAACTTTATAATAAGTACGTTAATTAAAAATAAACCAAAAAGAAACTTATAGGGACAACCAAACATGGCCTTAGATGGCCTTAACTGACACCCATGTTGCGCCAGTTAATACTATCAGCCTTATACGTATTATTTTCCTTAGCAAACACAGAGAGAAATACAGAGAGAGTTTTGAGAGGATTTGAGAATTGGAAGAAGAATTTCCTTCATCTAGCAATCTAAATCACTAATCAAACGTAATTTCTTAATTCAAGCTTTAATTTATGTTTTTAAGTTTTCTCCATGAACGTATACTGTAAGATTCATGAGTAAATTGTTGAAAAGTTGTTTGTAATCCTTAATATGTATGTATGAATCACTATATGATGTTTATAAACTGTTTTAGAGTAATTAATCCATGAAATTATGTTTTAATTGGAGTTTTGAAGTTTAGAGAGGACTAGTATATGAATATGGCTTAAATATATGAAAATTTATGTTTTAAATGCATATTAAACGGTAAATTGATGGTTAATTATGTTTATACCTGTAAAAACAAAGAGAACGAAACTTAAACAGACTGATTTGGTGTTATAACGAATCTGTAATATGTGATTTCATGAAATTCGACGAAACTTTAAAAAATAGCAAGAACATGAAATTTATTTCAAATCCAGTTGTTTGAGTTGCTTAAATTGATAAAATCATACTTTAATTGTTGGGTTATGTTTCTATAAAGTTAAGAACCTATGGGTAGTATTAAATTTGTTGTTTGAGCGGAGCTTTGGCCAAATTTGGCTTTTTCTGTGCTTTTCGCGAAGTTCAGGAACTGAAACTGCAGCGCGGCGCCACAACACCGGTACAAAGAGTAAAACTGGCGCTGCAGCGCCGACCCGGGTTATCCGGGTCAGGCTAGCGCCGAAGCGCCGGCTCAAGGCTTATGCCCAGCGCCGGTCCGGGTCGGGTCGGGTCAACAGATCGGGTCGGGTAAAACACCTAGAAAATGAAATTTTCTAGATTTTAAAATAAAATAATTTCATATATATGAAGCAATATGATAAGTATGTGAAAGGATAATGTAGCGCCCCTAAACCCGGGTCCCTTGAACCTCGGACCTGGTGCGTCACGATACATCATATTTATAACTACTGTGGAAGATATAAACATAAATTGTTTATACAATAATCTCTGCTACATATCCTAAGGTCTATAACCTTTATTAATACATACCTTCAGTAACTTAAAAGGTTTACAATATCATTTACATCAGATAACTAATTAGTTAACATACATAGCCATCTAATCTTGTTCTTTACTTTTGTATTGTCTTTCCTCGAACATTCGCCTTAAATCTGAAATTTGTTATCATGATATAGCAAGGGCGAGCAACTATTTTGCCCAGCAAGTTTAAATACAAGAAGGATATATCATGATTGAAAGTAAGAATAAACTTTCAAATTTTGCAACAATATAATAATTGTGAAAGAGCATGAATCATAATTTTTAATGATTGAATAACTGAATTCAATAATACAGGGTGTCAATAATGACCATGAACCAATTTAACTGAACCTTATGGTAATGAAGGTGATCAGCCTTTCATACCTGAAGGACATATGCAACATGCACTATGTGCGAATCAATAATTTAAGGAGGTGGAATAATTATAAAGAATTAAACCACTAGCATGCTTGAAAAATAACAACTCAAGTTTGAGTTAAGAGGAACTTGCTCAATATACTTGAGTAAGGTCAAGGAAATTTGCCTGAACCGTCGATTACTACAACGCAATTTAACTTAATCTCTTATGGAAGACCTATCAGTTATAAGATTGAACTTTCGATTAGCATCACATATTATACCTCATATCACTACTTCTAATATTTAAGCACATAATCAAATATTAGATAACACCTTATCACCATACACATTCATAATTCTAAAGCTAGCACACATCGAGTCTTTAACAGTGTTCAATATAGTATGCCGAGTGGTTTCCCACAAACAACCAATAAACTAGTTTCCGTCTCGTCTACACTGTTTTCACAGTGAGTTAGATCGGTTGCTAGTTCGTATATACCTCCGCTCCCTGAAGGAATCGTTTAGCCCAGCTACTATACATCAACTATTAAAGAACACGACTGTACTACTACTTTATCATAAACCTTATGACTTAACATTTAAGTCTTTCATTTTATAAGTTATTCTTTATAATTCATTAAGCCTGAATACCTAATCCAGCAATTTGTATTATCTAAACATACCAATCCAGCGACCTGGATTCAAACTAGCATCCAATCCAGCAACCTGGATTTAAACTATCCTACAATCCAGCAACCTGGATTCACTAATTCAGCAAACCATATCTACCAATTCACCAAGCCGAATACCACAATCCAGTAAGCTGGATTCAAATTATAATCCCTATTTAACATATCAATCTCCAATTCATCAAACCAAATAATACTACAGCAAATCGAATGCTAATACAGCAAACCGAAATATGAATACAGCAAACCGGATTGGAAGCTGCATTCTTAAAATGACTTAACCTCTTTTAATCATCAATTTTTATCTTCTTCAAGTCTTGCCACACATATGTACATATATTCCATACTCAAAAATACTTTCCTTATGAAAGTTTTCAATTTCCTTTAACATTTTTCAAACGTCCGTTTTAACTTTCGAAACTAAGAAAAATGCTCACTATCTTACACAACTCCGATGACTCCAAATTTTTGATAGCATCTTATACATATTAGCAAGTACTCCCAGTTAAAATTTCGTGGTCATCGGATTTATAGAACACCAATTTTAGCGGTTTTCGTCGAAAAACTCTATGCTTTTATTTTAGCAGTAGATTCTTTATAAGTCGGAATGCGACGAATTTTGGACAGGAGCTACATGACTTCCTATAGTTTCAGTGGTAAAAAGACCTGAATTTATTGCACTTGTTAAGGGGTCAAAACAGTGCACATAAGCAAGGGGTCCGCGGGTTTTGTCCCGTTTCCTGATTTGGGGTCCTTCGCCATAATAGCCATAACTTTCATTCTACAAGGCCAAAAATTCTCAACTTTTTACAGAACTCACATAATTCTCATATTATCACTCCAAATTTTTCTAGAATTTTTAGTGCACAAATATTAGACAAAAATACCCCTGGATGGGACTGCCCTGCAGCAGCCCCTTTTCCCTTTTAAAAAAATTAGACTGTTTTGGTAAAAACAATCCCTACGAATTTTGTACACATTATTTTTGACTTCCACCACTTGGGTTTAACACTTAACTTATATATCTAGCACCCTTCTTCGACGGATCACAAAAAGAGTGCATAGATTTCAAATGGTACTCATATAAACTGAACAAAAGTTAGGGTTTTCTAACCCTTTTTAAAACAAATAAGTTTTCTTTTCTTTTCAACCAATCAACACACAAACTTGTAAGATCTATGCATAATACACTTATTAACACATATATCAAGAGTTCTTAAGGTTAAAATCAAAGATCCAAGTTTTGATTAAAAGTAATCAAAATAAACTTACATAACTTAGAGTTAGGGTTTAAGGTTTTTATACCTTCTTCCTTCTTAGTTCTTTTCTTTTTATTTTTCTGCTCCCATGGCTTCCATGGATACCCCTATCTCTCTCTTTTCGTGAGCCTCCCCCTCTTCTTTCTTAAGATACTATTTTGGAAAGAATGGATGAAAGAGAAAGAGTATATTTTTAATTTCTATTTTCTCTCTCTCTCTAAACTAAGAAAATGAAGATGAACAATGCTATCTTTGTTATATTAAATCTAATTACTTGCAATATCTATAGATACATAAAGTATATCTATCTATTTTGTCATAATTAATAAGTATACTTTCTTACACATATTTGACAAGCTTTTGATGTGTGATGATTACACATTGTACTTCCTTTTTCATCCATACAAGTTAGCTATTTAAAATTTTAACACCTCACCCATTTTGGGAACATGGCCGACAACCCTCTTCCTCTTTTTGCCTCACTTTTGCTTTTCTTTTATTGTTTTAATATATTAATTAAGTTGCTAAAATATCCTTTAAGTGGGCTAGCAATTGGGCTTTAATTAAATTCTTTTTGAGCTCACATTTAATTAATTAGAGCTACTAGTTGTCAAGATTATTAATCCGTACTTGTTTACTAGTTAATAAGTGTTGGGCTAATTTAATAAGTCCACACATTAATTATCCAAGTCCATGATTAATTAAATGAGTGGGCTTGGTTAGTAAACTAATTAGGATAGTCCACTAGTATTTATTTACTACTTGGACTATTAAAATTAATTATTCATATATCACATAATTCTCATTAATTAATACACCTATTAATCAATGTACAAAATTTATTTACTTACATATTCATACAAAATAATTTAATACATTGAGATAATAAAATGAATCTCTTAGATTAGGTCATTAGTATATAATTAAAATACTAAGACCACTAAATAAAAATAACCCTTTAGGTTATTTAATTCCAATACCTAATTTATAATATTAGGTTATCAAACTTTCTTTAATTCTCTTTCATTATTAGAATAATTAACTTACTATAAAGTTTACACCAAATATGACATTAATTGGACTTTCATTTAAAACTGGTTTGGACCACTAGTATTCAACTATTATTAGACCATCACTTGGGCTACTAGTTTATTAAATCATTTGCTAAACATTCCAATTGAGCTAAGTTAGTAAGTCTACATATTAATTACCCAAATCCATAATCAATCAAATGAGTGGGCTTGGTTATTTAACCAATTGGACTAGTCCACTAGTATTTATTTATTAGTTGAACTATTAATATAACACTTAAGTTTATTAACTCCTCATATTTATAATATTTATAAATATGTTACATAGCTTTCCTTTACATTTCTTCGTTACTTAAATTAAATAAATTTATTAACTTATTTAATTCACATAACACATATTCATTCATATTTCCTTACAAATGAAAATTTATTTAATAAATAAGATATTACAATTAAAATAATATTCTATCTTTATTAAAATAATTCAATGCTAGAATTTATTTTAATATCCTTTATTTAAAGTATACAATATTTTCATATACTTAAACTAATGATTTTGCTACGTAATATAAATTGTTTCATAACAATTTATTCATGTGCAATAAATATACGTATTTATCATCATCACTGTGACAACCCGGATTTTCAAGAATGATTATAATAAGAATTTAATATAGAATAATTCTTATTATGAGACGTGTCAAGTTTGAATATATATGTGTTATATATATCTATGTGATTTTTGGTGAGCTTAATATGTATATATATAAATGTGAAATATATACATAGATTCAGAATGAATGAGTTAATAGTTAATTATTGTAACGATCACGAGTCATGGGTAGCTTGGTAATTCGAGCTTTTGGATATTATTAAATAAAATAAACTTTTATTAATAATATTATGTGTTAAGAGTTTAAAGGTTATATCATAACCTAGATTACGTGTAGACAATGATTAGTAAGTGTGAATGTTTTCCTAAAAGCTAATTTGGTAGTTTCGAGAAATATCGCTAGAATACTATTTATTGGATTAAATAAATAGTTGAAGGATAATATTATTGAACGAGTTATTTGTTGTAAAGGCGCTAACCCAAAATATGGGTGGGATATATGTGCGATGATATATATGATTATGGGGAGTTAATCGTGAAGAGCAGCGATCGCGAACCGTGAATACCCTTGTGAGTTTGGGTTTATTAATATTATTAAATGGATTAAATATTATTCTTATGTGATGTCCTTTAAGGTTATTTTATAACCTGGATGATGTCAATGTATGAAGATTTAGGCGTTATTGAATCGTATGAGTGAATAATTGATTTTGCGAAAGATCGCAAAATCACTATTTACGGGGCACGTTTCCCGAGGCACTATTTACGCCATAAATTTTTGTGTTTTTTTCGATGTTGAATAATTTCATAAATACGTGTATGCGTAGGAATAATTTTTCCAAGTGTCAGAAATTTTATTTGAGCTGATACGTGATTTTATCCGTATCCGAAAGGTATTATATGGGTGTTCCGAATAAATGGACAAATCCCATAATAATTATTTTTATGCATCCCAATAATTATGGGAGTACCCATTTTAATTTTGAGTAGAGTTATTTACCAGTTTTGGTACAAAAGTGCGAGTTTTCGGATATAATTTTGGTGTTTTGGGGATTTATTTTGGCTTGTCACCCCAAGAGGGAACCAATCCCTCATTTTGGACCAATCAACTGAGAGCATGGGAAGGAGATTGTCGGCAAGCTCATAGAGCTCCTAACCCATTTCCCAAATTTACTCCTCCACTCTCAATCCCATTCAAACCATTTGATTTCTCTCTTGCACCTCATTCAAACCAAACCATCAGCAACTAGAGAGAGAGAACTGCAGAGTTTAGTGAGAGAGAGAGCTGCCAAGAGCTAGAAGAAAGAAGGAGAAGGTCGCCGGAAAAGTCACCGGAAAAGAAGAAGAGTCGCCGGAAAAAGAAGAAGAAGAAGAAAGGAAGAAGAGAATCCAAGCAAGAAAAACTCAAGCCAAGCAAGCCTAGCAACCTTATTAACCTCTTGAAGAGATTTGTAGAGGTAAACAATCAACCAAAACTGATTTCATTTGATTTTATGAAGATTTTCGAGTTTTAAAGGTTTTTGGAGCTTTTTAGCTCATGGATGATCTTTGATGCGATTCTTGTTAGTCTTTGTTTGTGTTGGATGTTTGTAAATGTTGTTAAGAGGTTATATAAGCCATTAATAACATCAAAGTGGAACAAAAACGCAATAAATCCGTACCTATGCTTGAGGAGGATGGAGAACATGAAGAACAATGGAACTTTGGACATTTGGACAATTTAGAGGACTTGTAGCAATGATTTCGTGTTTGTTTAAGTTATTTGTTGTTATGATGTTGTACTTCCATGGGTTATGAGTTTAACCCAGTTGGAATGGAGTAAAAAGGGATTAAAACAAAGATTTGGTGATGATTTTTGTAAAGAACACGAAGAACACGAAGAACACGAAAATATAGCATGAGTTGATACTTTGGTCAAAGATTTGGCCATGTTAATGTTGATGAATAACTCTAAATTTTTGATATGTTGTAGCCCTATGTCTTAGGAGTCCATAGAGTCTAGAATGGACCAATTTGAAGGTGTATAGAAGAAGTTATGGAGGTTGGAGTGAGGAAAGGTCGGATTGCACGAAGGTGGAAAGTCTGTAATTCTGGGCATTGGCGCAGCCTCGCTGATCCTCACCGAGGCCTTGCTAAGCCCGCTGGTCATTGGCGCAGCCTCGCTGCTCCTCGCGGAGGCCTCGCTGCCTTGATTGGCGCAGCCTCGCTGATTCTCACGGAGGCCCCGCCGACTGCCTGTATCCAAAATTTCCAGCATGAACACCTTTTAGTAAAATGACCATAACTTTCTCATACGAACTCGGATTAGGCGATTCAAGATGATCCGGAAAGCTTAGAGATAGACCTACAACTTCCAATAATTAGAATTGAAATTTACTTTCTGGATGAATTCTAAAATTGACCATCTTTGGAACTATTGTGCGATTGGAGACAATCGGAGGGCGTTGGACATGCACGTGTGCAATGTGTAATGTTTTCGACGCTATGTTATGATGTTCTAAGTTCTAAAATATGATTATTATGATTTATAATGATACTTGATATTTACCATTGGGTATTAGACAATTCGAGTGAGCGTGCTAAGCGTACGCAATCGCGTGTCACTTGGGCGTTCGAATAGGCAAGTGTGGCGTACGGACGTGCAAACGTCGTAACGCCGTAACAAGTGTGTATAACCTTGTTTAATATTTTATTTCTAATAATAATGAAACATGATAGAGTGTTATAACCCAATGTATGAGCATACTAAACGTGTCAAAAAGAGGTGAATTAGGCGTGTGACGTATAAACGTCGAAACGCCGCGTAAAATGTTAATGAACTTAAATAGTGTTTCGATTTAAACAAAACGAACATTATAAGATATGAAATGGGTTTATAACGTAAACCATTATATGAAGCCTTTTTAGTGGCTAATTGGTATTTTATTGTTAAATAAATTGTGTAGGATATTTGAAGGACGAGCCATCATAATTTGGCAAGGAACGCTTAAGGCAAGTTCTTTCAGTAACTTGTTAACTTGTTTAAATGTATTGATGTACATGACTTGATTACTAAATCTTTCACTATTATGTGGATTATATGAGAGCATGATTAAAGTGTGTATAATGTGCAATTATGTGACTATACTGTTCTATGTGGAACTTGAATTATTGTAAATATACAATGTGAGATGCATGAAGTATGCTATGAGATACATGATGCATATATATGGATGAATTGCATAAGATTTATAATGCATGAGTAAGATGCATAGTATGAGAATCGTGGTGCATGGATAAAATGCAAACTTATGTGTTACGTGAAGCATGAAATGTGAAAACTGTCAGTTCTTGCTGAGCCGTCGTGCTCATTCTTGCAAAAATAAAACTTTTGCAGATTTACGATGCAATGCAATTATCTTGATATCGTGATGATAAGGATTAGAGGCGCATGGAAACAGGAAGGTCCCTAAATGTCCCTTTACTGTAATTATTTAGCTATGATGACGGTATATGATGTACGTAAATTTGACTATGTAAACCCTGAGTTAGAAATGAAGGTTATCCATTATAGTATTTATGATGTGATTATGTTAGTTACTTGTTATAGTAAACTACAAGGATGTCGATGTTGTATAAAGGACATTTTTATAACGAATGTATTGGTTATTGAATAACCTTGCGAATATTCAGGGATTGGATAAAGTCAGAATTTGAACCTTGCGTTCACACATGAGATATTGTAAAGGATCATGGTATTTATTCAACCTTGGTCATAAATGTTTTATTTAAGGTCTTCGTGCCTGGGATTAGATGAGGATATGTTGTTATATTATTGTAATTACATACTTTTAGTAAGCCTATGTTGTATGGGTAGTACCGTGACGTGCTGGAATCGGGTTCAAGGTAAGACCCGAGTTTCGGGGGCGTTACAGTTGGTATCAGAGCTGATAGGTTATAAACCTTAGGTAAGAGTACCTTAGACTATAACTTTAGTGAAGAAAGATGATAATGATGAAGATAGTGAAGAGAATAAACTCAACTAGAGTTTAATTGATAGTAAATGAGTTTAAGAAATTCATAAGAGTTGAGATATATATAAGACGATTCAAAGAAGAATCTCGATGAGTTATAAAAGATGAGAATTGGGAGTTACCTGACTCCAGTGTTATAGATGATAAGTATTGATCAATAGACGAGGTCTATAAGGCGTAAAGGCATAAAATCCTATATTATGATTAAAGAGAAGAGTATAGAAGGTCGTAGGATGAAATGATCGTAGAGTAAGATCACGAAGTGATTGGATTAAGTCATAGAATGACAGATGATCAATTGAATGATTGAAAATTTTAGCTGAATGCTATAGATAGATGGTACTATGAGATAGTACGAGTAAAACTCGGAAAGAGTTATGGATGATGAAACAAGAATTAAATTCTTGTTGAGCAACGAGTAAGCTAGGATTGAGGGTGATTTCAATTGAGGACTCATGTTAGTGGCTGAGTAGTACAATTCCTTGTATGGGCGGGGGATTCGTGCTTGGTTTGAGAACCACTTAGCTTCCTATATCGGTATAGTGGTTGAGTTGAATAATTCCTTGTATGGGCGGGGAATTCGTGCTTGGTGTAACAACCGCTTAGCTTCCTATATTGATTAGGGGCCGAGTTGACCAATTCCTTGTATGGGCAGGGGATTGTGATAGGTTCGACAATCACTTAGCTTCCTATATTGATAATCATTGGAACCTGGTATCGCGCTATCGCTATACGTATGACGGGAAGGTGATTCTTTTCTCATATTTATATTTGATAGTTAGAGAATATTAAGATTAGGTGCGAGTTCTTTAAACTCACACGTATGGTAAGTTCGTGACTCATAATCATATGGTATGGTGGAACCCCTCAGCGAATGGACGATTTTGGTCTGACTAGGATAAGTTCCTAAACTCATATGATTGTGTTAAGTTCTTGAACTCATAATGTGTGATAAGTTTGATGAACTATATTGGGGTATAAGAAAGTTATAGAGCGAGAATTGTGAATTCTCAAAATGATGAGCATGGATGATGTTAGAAATAGATAGAATTATTAAGTAATGATGTATTGAAGAGAAATTGAAGTTGATGAGAGGACATAGATATTCCAAATCTTCTAGCTATGCTAGACTTCGAAATTTATTGACTTCGTGCTGACAATTGCACTTTTGCTCTTCGAAAAATGTATGGGGCCAGATTTCTGGACCAAGGATTTTTAAATGTACTATTATTCATATGTCTATGCTAATAGTTTCGGCTAGACAAGTTGATTTGAAAATATCAAAATGTATTTTTTTAAATTGTCATCAATGCATCATGAGACCTGGTGTAGAATGACAGATGATGGAGTCATCAATGCAGATTAACCTAGTGTTGGATGTGATCATAGGATCGTCAGTCCACTATGGTATGATGTAGTATGACAAAGTCACAAATGACGGAATCCTCAACGGACTGCAGAAACAGTGCGGTATCATGACGTCATAAATGATTTTTTTTGTTTTCTTTAAAGTATGAAAAAAAAATATGCCAATTGAGTTGGCTATAATAATTTGATTGATGTCCGGATTGTTAACAAAAGTCTAAGCTATTTGATTCGGCTAGACAAATGTTGAAATATGTTTATGCAAGCATTATTTGAGAATTTATGCCTAAACCAAATTGTTTTGGTGCGGAATTTTGTAGTAAGCTGAGGTGAACAACCCTATTATTGGGGTATTTGATGTCGGAATAATCCCGACTGACCCTATGGTGGTCAAGCAAACGCATATAGTCGTTTAGCTAGAAAGTTGTGCACAACGTCAAAGTACTAAAGGCTGATCACCTGGCGTACGGAGGTAAATTACCTTTTTCTTAATTGAAATCGGTAGGGGTAGTAATACCCGTAAACCTCAATGTTCATGTTCTTTATGGCCCCCAGCATGGGTAGATTACCTTTTTCATAATTGAAATCGGTAGGGGTAGTAATACCCGTAAACCTCTGTGGTCATGGTCTTTATGGCCCCTCAGCATAATATGAAAAGTTTTTAAGGAATATTTTATTTCCTATTTGTTCAAGTTACTTCACAATCTTTAAACAATTGTTGAAGGTTCCTATTATTCGGGAAACTGATTTTGGGAAGAGTGATTATCCCAAGGAGAAGTAGTCGTAGAATGCGACAATTTTAAGTGAATCCTTGAAAGAGGACAGTGTAAAGGTTAGATTGAAAACCTAGTTTTGAGGGGTAGAATAAGCAAAGATGAATGCATTGAAATTTCGAGGACGAAATTCTTAGAAGAAGGGGTGAATGTAATATCCCAAATGTTTATGAGTTAGTAAATCATGATATTAAATTATTATGATGATTGTGGCATACAATGATCCTTAGAAAGGTAAATTGATGGGTTAAACATAGGATAATACTCAAAGTATATTTGAGTTGATAAAGGTTATATAATAAAAACCTACGAGAATTGGTTGAGGAAAGTGGATTAAATAGGTAATATGAAACCTATGTTATAGTACTACGTTAAAATTTATTCAACGATAAAATTTCGGAAGAAATTAGACGAACACCGAGTAAGAGGTTTGATATTTGTGATTCCGAGGACGGAATCCTTATAAGGAGGGAAGGATGTGACAACCCGGATTTTCAAGAATGATTATAATAAGAATTTAATATAGAATAATTCTTATTATGAGACGTGTCGAGTTTGAATATATATGTGTTATATATATCTATGTGATTTTTGGTGAGCTTAATATGTATATATATAAATGTGAAATATATACATAGATTCAGAATGAATGAGTTAATAGTTAATTATTGTAACGATCACGAGTCATGGGTAGCTTGGTAATTCGAGCTTTTGGATATTATTAAACAAAATAAACTTTTATTAATAATATTATGTGTTAAGAGTTTAAAAGTTATATCATAACCAGATTACGTGTAGACAATGATTAGTAAGTGTGAAAGTTTTCGTAAAAGCTAATTTGGTAGTTTCGAGAAATATCGCTAGAATACTATTTATTGGATTAAATAAATAGTTGAAGGATAATATTATTGAACGAGTTATTTGTTGTAAAGGCGCTAACCCAAAATATGGGTGGGATATATGTGCGATGATATATATGATTATGGGGAGTTAATCGTGAAGAGCAGCGATCGCGAACCGTGAATACCCTTGTGAGTTTGGGTTTATTAATATTATTAAATGGATTAAATATTATTCTTATGTGATGTCCTTTAAGGTTATTTTATAACCTGGATGATGTCAATGTATGAAGATTTAGGCGTTATTGAATCGTATGAGTGAATAATTGATTTTGCGAAAGATCGCAAAATCACTATTTACGGGGCACGTTTCCCGAGGCACTATTTACGCCATAAACTTTTTGTGTCTTTTTCGATGTTGAATAATTTCATAAATACGTGTATGCGTACGAATAATTTTTCCAGGTGTCAGAAATTTTATTTGAGCTGATACGTGATTTTATCCGTATCCGAAAGGTATTATATGGGTGTTCCGAATAAATGGATAAATCTCATAATAATTATTTTTATGCATCCCAATAATTATGGGAGTACCCATTTTAATTTTGAGTAGAGTTATTTACCAGTTTTGGTACAAAAGTGCGAGTTTTCGGATATAATTTTGGTGTTTTGGGGATTTATTTTGGCTTGTCACCCCAAGAGGGAACCAATCCCTCATTTTGGACCAATCAAATGAGAGCATGGGAAGGAGATTGCCGGCAAGCTCATAGAGCTCCTAACCCATTTCCCAAATTTACTCCTCCACTCTCAATCCCATTCAAACCATTTGATTTCTCTCTTGCACCTCATTCAAACCAAACCATCAGCAACTAGAGAGAGAACTGCAGAGTTTAGTGAGAGAGAGAGCTGCCAAGAGCTAGAAGAAAGAAGGAGAAGGTCGCCGGAAAAGTCACCGGAAAAGAAGAAGAGTCGCCGGAAAAAGAAGAAGAAGAAGAAAGGAAGAAGAGAATCCAAGCAAGAAAAACTCAAGCCAAGCAAGCCTAGCAACCTTATTAACCTCTTGAAGAGATTTGTATAGGTAAACAATCAACCAAAACTGATTTCATTTGATTTTATGAAGATTTTCGAGTTTTGAAGGTTTTTGGAGCTTTTTAGCTCATGGATGATCTTTGATGCGATTCTTGTTGGTTTTGTTTGTGTTTGATGTTTGTAAATGTTGTTAATAGGTTATATAAGACATTAATAACATCAAAGTGGAACAAAAACGCAATAAATCCGTACCTATGCTTAAGGAGGATGGAGAACATGAAGAACAATGGAACTTTGGACATTTGGACGATTTAGAGGACTTGTAGCAATGATTTCGTGTTTGTTTAAGTTATTTGTTGTTATGATGTTGTACTTCCATGGGTTATGAGTTTAACCCAGTTGGAATGGAGTAAAAAGGGATTAAAACAAAGATTTGGTGATGATTTTTGTAAAGAACACGAAGAACACGAAGAACACGAAAATATAGCATGAGTTGATACTTTGGTCAAAGATTTGGCCATGTTAATGTTGATGAATAACTCTAAATTTTTGATATGTTGTAGCCCTATGTCTTAGGAGTCCATAGAGTCTAGAATGGACCAATTTGAAGGTGTATAGAAGAAGTTATGGAGGTTGGAGTGAGGAAAGGTCGGATTGCACGAAGGTGGAAAGTCTGTAATTCTGGGCATTGGCGCAGCCTCGCTGATCCTCACCGAGGCCTTGCTAAGCCCGCTGGTCATTGGCGCAGCCTCGCTGCTCCTCGCGGAGGCCTCGCTGCCCTGATTGGCGCAGCCTCGCTGATTCTCACGGAGGCCCCGCCGACTGCCTGTATCCAAAATTTCCAGCATGAACACCTTTTAGTAAAATGACCATAACTTTCTCATACGAACTCGGATTAGGGCGATTCAAGATGATCCGGAAAGCTTAGAGATAGACCTACAACTTCCAATAATTAGAATTGAAATTTACTTTCTGGATGAATTCTAAAATTGACCATCTTTGGAACTATTGTGCGATTGGAGACAATCGGAGGGCGTTGGACATGCACGTGTGCAATGTGTAATGTTTTCGACGCTATGTTATGATGTTCTAAGTTCTAAAATATGATTATTATGATTTATAATGATACTTGATATTTACCATTGGGTATTAGACAATTCGAGTGAGCGTGCTAAGCGTACGCAATCGCGTGTCACTTGGGCGTTCGAATAGGCAAGTGTGGCGTACGGACGTGCAAACGTCGTAACGCCGTAACAAGTGTGTATAACCTTGTTTAATATTTTGTTTCTAATAATAATAAAACATGATAGAGTGTTATAACCCAATGTATGAGCATACTAAACGTGTCAAAAAGAGGTGAATTAGGCGTGTGACGTATAAACGTCGAAACGCCGCGTAAAATGTTAATGAACTTAAATAGTGTTTCGATTTAAACAAAACGAACATTATAAGATATGAAATGGGTTTATAACGTAAACCATTATATGAAGCCTTTTTAGTGGCTAATTGGTATTTTATTGTTAAATAAATTGTGTAGGATATTTGAAGGACGAGCCATCATAATTTGGCAAGGAACGCTTAAGGCAAGTTCTTTCAGTAACTTGTTAACTTGTTTAAATGTATTGATGTACATGACTTGATTACTAAATCTTTCACTATTATGTGGATTATATGAGAGCATGATTAAAGTGTGTATAATGTGCAATTATGTGACTATACTGTTCTATGTGGAACTTGAATTATTGTAAATATACAATGTGAGATGCATGAAGTATGCTATGAGATACATGATGCATATATATGGATGAATTGCATAAGATTTATAATGCATGAGTAAGATGCATAGTATGAGAATCGTGGTGCATGGATAAAATGCAAACTTATGTGTTACGTGAAGCATGAAATGTGAAAACTGTCAGTTCTTGCTGAGCCGTCGTGCTCATTCTTGCAAAAATAAAACTTTTGCAGATTTACGATGCAATGCAATTATCTTGATATCGTGATGATAAGGATTAGAGGCGCATGGAAACAGGAAGGTCCCTAAATGTCCCTTTACTGTAATTATTTAGCTATGATGACGGTATATGATGTACGTAAATTTGACTATGTAAACCCTGAGTTAGAAATGAAGGTTATCCATTATAGTATTTATGATGTGATTATGTTAGTTACTTGTTATAGTAAACTACAAGGATGTCGATGTTGTATAAAGGACATTTTTATAACGAATGTATTGGTTATTGAATAACCTTGCGAATATTCAGGGATTGGATAAAGTCAGAATTTGAACCTTGCGTTCACACATGAGATATTGTAAAGGATCATGGTATTTATTCAACCTTGGTCATAAATGTTTTATTTAAGGTCTTCGTGCCTGGGATTAGATGAGGATATGTTGTTATATTATTGTAATTACATACTTTTAGTAAGCCTATGTTGTATGGGTAGTACCGTGACGTGCTGGAATCGGGTTCAAGGTAAGACCCGAGTTTCGGGGGCGTTACAGTTGGTATTAGAGCTGATAGGTTATAAACCTTAGGTAAGAGTACCTTAGACTATAACTTTAGTGAAGAAAGATGATAATGATGAAGATAGTGAAGAGAATAAACTCAACTAGAGTTTAATTGATAGTAAATGAGTTTAAGAAATTCATAAGAGTTGAGATATATATAAGACGATTCAAAGAAGAATCTCGATGAGTTATAAAAGATGAGAATTGGGAGTTACCTGACTCCAGTGTTATAGATGATAAGTATTGATCAATAGACGAGGTCTATAAGGCATAAAGGCATAAAATCCTATATTATGATTAAAGAGAAGAGTATAGAAGGTCGTAGGATGAAATGATCGTAGAGTAAGATCACGAAGTGATTGGATTAAGTCATAGAATGACAGATGATCAATTGAATGATTGAAAATTTTAGCTGAATGCTATAGATAGATGGTACTATGAGATAGTACGAGTAAAACTCGGAAAGAGTTATGGATGATGAAACAAGAATTAAATTCTTGTTGAGCAACGAGTAAGCTAGGATTGAGGGTGATTTCAATTGAGGACTCATGTTAGTGGCTGAGTAGTACAATTCCTTGTATGGGCGGGGGATTCGTGCTTGGTTTGAGAACCACTTAGCTTCCTATATCGGTATAGTGGTTGAGTTGAACAATTCCTTGTATGGGCGGGGAATTCGTGCTTGGTGTAACAACCGCTTAGCTTCCTATATTGATTAGGGGCCGAGTTGACCAATTCCTTGTATGGGCAGGGGATTGTGATAGGTTCGACAATCACTTAGCTTCCTATATTGATAATCATTGGAACCTGGTATCGCGCTATCGCTATACGTATGACGGGAAGGTGATTCTTTTCTCATATTTATATTTGATAGTTAGAGAATATTAAGATTAGGTGCGAGTTCTTTAAACTCACACGTATGGTAAGTTCGTGACTCATAATCATATGGTATGGTGGAACCCCTCAGCGAATGGACGATTTTGGTCTGACTAGGATAAGTTCCTAAACTCATATGATTGTGTTAAGTTCTTGAACTCATAATGTGTGATAAGTTTGATGAACTATATTGGGGTATAAGAAAGTTATAGAGCGAGAATTGTGAATTCTCAAAATAATGAGCATGGATGATGTTAGAAATAGATAGAATTATTAAGTAATGATGTATTGAAGAGAAATTGAAGTTGATGAGAGGACATAGATATTCCAAATCTTCTAGCTATGCTAGACTTCGAAATTTATTGACTTCGTGCTGACAATTGCACTTTTGCTCTTCGAAAAATGTATGGGGCCAGATTTCTGGACCAAGGATTTTTAAATGTACTATTATTCATATGTCTATGCTAATAGTTTCGGCTAGACAAGTTGATTTGAAAATATCAAAATGTATTTTTTTAAATTGTCATCAATGCATCATGAGACCTGGTGTAGAATGACAGATGATGGAGTCATCAATGCAGATTAACCTAGTGTTGGATGTGATCATAGGATCGTCAGCCCACTATAGTATGATGTAGTATGACAAAGTCACAAATGACGGAATCCTCAACGGACTGCAGAAACAGTGCGGTATCATGACGTCATAAATGATTTTTTTTGTTTTCTTTAAAGTATGAAAAAAAAAATATGCCAATTGAGTTGGCTATAATAATTTGATTGATGTCCGGATTGTTAACAAAAGTCTAAGCTATTTGATTCGGCTAGACAAATGTTGAAATATGTTTATGCAAGCATTATTTGAGAATTTATGCCTAAACCAAATTGTTTTGGTGCGGAATTTTGTAGTAAGCTGAGGTGAACAACCCTATTATTGGGGTATTTGATGTCGAAATAATCCCGACTGACCCTATGGTGGTCAAGCAAACGCATATAGTCGTTTAGCTAGAAAGTTGTGCACAACGTCAAAGTACTAAAGGCTGATCACCTGGCGTACGGAGGTAAATTACCTTTTTCTTAATTGAAATCGGTAGGGGTAGTAATACCCGTAAACCTCAATGTTCATGTTCTTTATGGCCCCCAGCATGGGTAGATTACCTTTTTCATAATTGAAATCGGTAGGGGTAGTAATACCCGTAAACCTCTGTGGTCATGGTCTTTATGGCCCCTCAGCATAATATGAAAAGTTTTTAAGGAATATTTTATTTCCTATTTGTTCAAGTTACTTCACAATCTTTAAACAATTGTTGAAGGTTCCTATTATTCGGGAAACTGATTTTGGGAAGAGTGATTATCCCAAGGAGAAGTAGTCGTAGAATGCGACAATTTTAAGTGAATCCTTGAAAGAGGACAGTGTAAAGGTTAGATTGAAAACCTAGTTTTGAGGGGTAGAATAAGCAAAGATGAATGCATTGAAATTTCGAGGACGAAATTCTTAGAAGAATGGGTGAATGTAATATCCCAAATGTTTATGAGTTAGTAAATCATGATATTAAATTATTATGATGATTGTGGCATACAATGATCCTTAGAAAGGTAAATTGATGGGTTAAACATAGGATAATACTCAAAGTATATTTGAGTTGATAAAGGTTATATAATAAAAACCTACGAGAATTGGTTGAGGAAAGTGGATTAAATAGGTAATATGAAACCTATGTTATAGTACTACGTTAAAATTTATTCAACGATAAAATTTCGGAAGAAATTAGACGAACACCGAGTAAGAGGTTTGATATTTGTGATTCCGAGGACGGAATCCTTATAAGGAGGGAAGGATGTGACAACCCGGATTTTCAAGAATGATTATAATAAGAATTTAATATAGAATAATTCTTATTATGAGACGTGTCGAGTTTGAATATATATGTGTTATATATATCTATGTGATTTTTGGTGAGCTTAATATGTATATATATAAATGTGAAATATATACATAGATTCAGAATGAATGAGTTAATAGTTAATTATTGTAACGATCACGAGTCATGGGTAGCTTGGTAATTCGAGCTTTTGGATATTATTAAACAAAATAAACTTTTATTAATAATATTATGTGTTAAGAGTTTAAAGGTTATATCATAACCAGATTACGTGTAGACAATGATTAGTAAGTGTGAAAGTTTTCGTAAAAGCTAATTTGGTAGTTTCGAGAAATATCGCTAGAATACTATTTATTGGATTAAATAAATAGTTGAAGGATAATATTATTGAACGAGTTATTTGTTGTAAAGGCGCTAACCCAAAATATGGGTGGGATATATGTGCGATGATATATATGATTATGGGGAGTTAATCATGAAGAGCAGCGATCGCGAACCGTGAATACCCTTGTGAGTTTGGGTTTATTAATATTATTAAATGGATTAAATATTATTCTTATGTGATGTCCTTTAAGGTTATTTTATAACCTGGATGATGTCAATGTATGAAGATTTAGGCGTTATTGAATCGTATGAGTGAATAATTGATTTTGCGAAAGATCGCAAAATCACTATTTACGGGGCACGTTTCCCGAGGCACTATTTACGCCATAAACTTTTTGTGTCTTTTTCGATGTTGAATAATTTCATAAATACGTGTATGCGTACGAATAATTTTTCCAGGTGTCAGAAATTTTATTTGAGCTGATACGTGATTTTATCCGTATCCGAAAGGTATTATATGGGTGTTCCGAATAAATGGATAAATCTCATAATAATTATTTTTATGCATCCCAATAATTATGGGAGTACCCATTTTAATTTTGAGTAGAGTTATTTACCAGTTTTGGTACAAAAGTGCGAGTTTTCGGATATAATTTTGGTGTTTTGGGGATTTATTTTGGCTTGTCACCCCAAGAGGGAACCAATCCCTCATTTTGGACCAATCAAATGAGAGCATGGGAAGGAGATTGCCGGCAAGCTCATAGAGCTCCTAACCCATTTCCCAAATTTACTCCTCCACTCTCAATCCCATTCAAACCATTTGATTTCTCTCTTGCACCTCATTTAAACCAAACCATCAGCAACTAGAGAGAGAACTGCAGAGTTTAGTGAGAGAGAGAGCTGCCAAGAGCTAGAAGAAAGAAGGAGAAGGTCGCCGGAAAAGTCACCGGAAAAGAAGAAGAGTCGCCGGAAAAAAAAGAAGAAGAAGAAGAAGAAAGGAAGAAGAGAATCCAAGCAAGAAAAACTCAAGCCAAGCAAGCCTAGCAACCTTATTAACCTCTTGAAGAGATTTGTAGAGGTAAACAATCAACCAAAACTGATTTCATTTGATTTTATGAAGATTTTCGAGTTTTAAAGGTTTTTGGAGCTTTTTAGCTCATGGATGATCTTTGATGCGATTCTTGTTGGTTTTTGTTTGTGTTGGATGTTTGTAAATATTGTTAAGAGGTTATATAAGCCATTAATAACATCAAAGTGGAACAAAAACGCAATAAATCCGTACCTATGCTTAAGGAGGATGGAGAACATGAAGAACATTGGAACTTTGGACATTTGGACGATTTAGAGGACTTGTAGCAATGATTTCGTGTTTGTTTAAGTTATTTGTTGTTATGATGTTGTACTTCCATGGGTTATGAGTTTAACCCAGTTGGAATGGAGTAAAAAGGGATTAAAACAAAGATTTGGTGATGATTTTTGTAAAGAACACGAAGAACACGAAGAACACGAAAATATAGCATGAGTTGATACTTTGGTCAAAGATTTGGCCATGTTAATGTTGATGAATAACTCTAAATTTTTGATATGTTGTAGCCCTATGTCTTAGGAGTCCATAGAGTCTAGAATGGACCAATTTGAAGGTGTATAGAAGAAGTTATGGAGGTTGGAGTGAGGAAAGGTCGGATTGCACGAAGGTGGAAAGTCTGTAATTCTGGGCATTGGCGCAGCCTCGCTGATTCTCACGGAGGCCCCGCCGACTGCCTGTATCCAAAATTTCCAGCATGAACACCTTTTAGTAAAATGACCATAACTTTCTCATACGAACTCGGATTAGGGCGATTCAAGATGATCCGGAAAGCTTAGAGATAGACCTACAACTTCCAATAATTAGAATTGAAATTTACTTTCTGGATGAATTCTAAAATTGACCATCTTTGGAACTATTGTGCGATTGGAGACAATCGGAGGGCGTTGGACATGCACGTGTGCAATGTGTAATGTTTTCGACGCTATGTTATGATGTTCTAAGTTCTAAAATATGATTATTATGATTTATAATGATACTTGATATTTACCATTGGGTATTAGACAATTCGAGTGAGCGTGCTAAGCGTACGCAATCGCGTGTCACTTGGGCGTTCGAATAGGCAACTGTGGCGTACGGACGTGCAAACGTCATAACGCCGTAACAAGTGTGTATAACCTTGTTTAATATTTTGTTTCTAATAATAATGAAACATGATAGAGTGTTATAACCCAATGTATGAGCATACTAAACGTGTCAAAAAGAGGTGAATTAGGCGTGTGACGTATAAACGTCGAAACGCCGCGTAAAATGTTAATGAACTTAAATAGTGTTTCGATTTAAACAAAACGAACATTATAAGATATGAAATGGGTTTATAACGTAAACCATTATATGAAGCCTTTTTAGTGGCTAATTGGTATTTTATTGTTAAATAAATTGTGTAGGATATTTGAAGGACGAGCCATCATAATTTGGCAAGGAACGCTTAAGGCAAGTTCTTTCAGTAACTTGTTAACTTGTTTAAATGTATTGATGTACATGACTTGATTTCTAAATCTTTCACTATTATGTGGATTATATGAGAGCATGATTAAAGTGTGTATAATGTGCAATTATGTGACTATACTGTTCTATGTGGAACTTGAATTATTGTAAATATACAATGTGAGATGCATGAAGTATGCTATGAGATACATGATGCATATATATGGATGAATTGCATAAGATTTATAATGCATGAGTAAGATGCATAGTATGAGAATCGTGGTGCATGGATAAAATGCAAACTTATGTGTTACGTGAAGCATGAAATGTGAAAACTGTCAGTTCTTGCTGAGCCGTCGTGCTCATTCTTGCAAAAATAAAACTTTTGCAGATTTACGATGCAATGCAATTATCTTGATATCGTGATGATAAGGATTAGAGGCGCATGGAAACAGGAAGGTCCCTAAATGTCCCTTTACTGTAATTATTTAGCTATGATGACGGTATATGATGTACGTAAATTTGACTATGTAAACCCTGAGTTAGAAATGAAGGTTATCCATTATAGTATTTATGATGTGATTATGTTAGTTACTTGTTATAGTAAACTACAAGGATGTCGATGTTGTATAAAGGACATTTTTATAACGAATGTATTGGTTATTGAATAACCTTGCGAATATTCAGGGATTGGATAAAGTCAGAATTTGAACCTTGCGTTCACACATGAGATATTGTAAAGGATCATGGTATTTATTCAACCTTGGTCATAAATGTTTTATTTAAGGTCTTCGTGCCTGGGATTAGATGAGGATATGTTGTTATATTATTGTAATTACATACTTTTAGTAAGCCTATGTTGTATGGGTAGTACCGTGACGTGCTGGAATCGGGTTCAAGGTAAGACCCGAGTTTCGGGGGCGTTACAATCACTCCCCTTGCTACAATATATATAGCACATCACTAAGTGTGTGTGTGTGTGTGTATATATATATATATGTGTGTGTGTGTGTGTGTACCAATATATATTTTTTTAACCTTATAGCATCCCTTCATTTGAAAATTTATTTTCTTAATAAATTTTCCACTTGTATCATTATTAAATTTCCTACACCATTTAATTCACATTAAATTTATAGGTATTGTAATACCTTATCCATAATATCCCTTCAAGTACATATAAATTCATTTCTAGGGTTTTAGAATTTTATAACCCATATTTTCTCTATTCTCTTTCCAAGAGTAAACCATATAGGTTTTTCTTAAAATTTTAAATAAATCCACAAATTCTCATGTAGGTTTTATTCTTTAACCTTTAATTTAATCATTTAAGATCTTATAAATTTTCGAGTTGTCACAGATAACAATAGTTTAAGAGCGTAGGTTCGAGTTATGTTTTTGGAATTGATCAGTCGTTTAATAAAGGAAGTAATTGGTTGGACTAGGAGTATTAATTGTTCAATGTGACTTGAATGTATAGGTAACTTAAAGAGCAAATAGATAATATTCGTTGTAGTAGACGCATGAGGCAAGTTCTTAAACCCTACTTCTCTTTTATGCAAGTTTTCTATCTTTAATCTTCTTATTGCATTGAAAGCAAGTTTCTAAACCTTATTTTTACATTGAGCAAGTTCATAAATCATATACTTATGTTGATCAAATTTGTTATTCTTGATTATCCAATTATATAACTCTGATTGAGATGTTTTAATTCTTTTAAAACAATACTTCGGTTATACAATGTTTGTTCAATTATATACCTTAAAATTCATTATTTGATTGAAATATCAGTTATATTATTGAATCTTGATTGACTAGCGAACCCTTATTAATTCGACTAGCACATAGTTGATGAGCGTTCTAAATTCCAGAACTATTATTGAAGTTAATCCAAACCAAACTTCCTTTGGTGCGGACTCTAATGTCAAACTGAGATGAACAACCCTTTATAGGGTATTATATTTACGCATTAGCGTTAAGATATTATGCACATACATGGTACGAAGGGGTGATCCCCCTAAGTACGAGAAGTAAAGTCCATATAGTCTTACGACTGTTAAAGGTTTAAAGTAGAAATACTTGATAACCTAGGACATAATTCGTGGTCTTATGACCCTCAGATATTTTTTTGATTCTTATTTCTAATCTTGATTCAAAAGCCGAGCTTTTAATTACCCTGTATCCATTGATTATTCGCATATTATTATTATTGTTATTGTTTCACTTGTTGGGCAATTGTTGCTCACTCTTGCATAATAACATTGCAGCTAAAGTTGAAAGAGTTGATGAACCATCTTCTAGTAAGGGAAAAGGTAAGGCAAACAAGTGATGAAGACTTGTTTGATTTATTTAAAAGATGTTTATGTAATAAACCTATGTTATTTATGTTATGTTTCCGCATTGATGTTTTGTTTAAGGTTAGATAACCTGGGATTGATGTTATTATGATATTGTAACCCTTTAATGGGAGGATTTCTATTTCAGTTAAGAGTTTTTATTCATATATTTTATGGGTAGTTAAATGTGATGCGATTTATTTAGATAGTGAAAACTAAATCCTGTGGGAATGAAGTACCCGAATTTGGGAGTGTCACACTAACTTCGCGACTTCTACTTCTGCAATCGTAGGATTCTTCTGTACTTTATCAATAGTGACTTGGGTAAGGATTTCTGTAATCAAGAGATTCTTGCTGAGCACTCTATGGACTTGGTTTTTCCATAGAATGTCAAATAGAGATTTCTCTAACCATCTTGAGCTAAAACTTCGTCTGATGTCTCTTGCCATTGTTGAGAATATACTGCAAATAGTCAAGTGCATGAGACTTTACTGATATTTGGCTTTTTTCTTTTTCACAACTCGTAAGGTGCTTTTTTGAACATAGAGTGAATCAACCATGACCACTCCTTATAGCCTTGATCTTCTCACCCCTCTCATTCATGATCAGTTTTGAGGAATTTGATAGTTGAGTGCTGGTTTCATCCTTAGTACTCAAGGGAATACTCATGAATACCTAGGATAGCTATTTTCTATATCCAGTGAGCACCTTTTACCTTCAGGACTAACAGTTAGAGATTTGCTTGAATAAATCCATGAGCAGCTACTGCAAGGGCTTCTCCTTTGAATCAATTGCTTTGCTTCTGAATGAGTCTCTTGAACATTCCTTGATATATTTCAGCTTTGACAACCTTCTGACTAGATCTTTGACAACGTAGTCATTTACATCTTATTGATCCAGTCAGCTTCACAAAGTTAATTTTCAGGTCTCGGTCTTGACACGGTGATTGATAGGGGTGAGCATGGTCCGGTTTGGTGCGGTTTGAAGCCTAAAACTCACACAAAACCGCTTAGGTGTGGTTTGACAAATCCAAAACCACACATGAAACCACTTGTGATTGGTGCAGTGCGGTTTTGAACTGTGTGGTGCGGTTTCATTTGGTGCTATTTCGGTTCCAAAACCAATTGAAATAACAAAAGTTTATGCAATTTAAATTAACAATTTAGCATCACTACTCTAATTTTGTGACCATATTTGAAAAAGAGTGATCTCTTAAACCTTGAAATTTGATCCAACTTTCAGTGACATACTCGAAATTTGATAAAAAAATTAAGGGCCTTGCTGCGTTGCTCAATGCTCAGCACTTTTTGAATCTTTGAGCTTTACTCAGGTATATAATTTCCTTTGAAACTTACAAAATTCTAATGTATCATTTATCATTACCTAATCTTAAATATATGTGGAGTACCTATTTCCACACCATTTTCTATTACTTTCAGTCCTTTTCACACGACAAGAATGCAAATTTGCAAGACATGGTCCCCCAGTGTCTTCTGTCTCATCTCAAGGTAGTTGAATTTCAAGGTTTGTATAGGAATAATGAGGATTGGATTGAGTTGGATAGATTTCTTCTAAAAAATGCTACAACTTTGGAGAAGATGATTATTAGTTCTCGGGGTTGGTTAACAACCAAGGAATTGGAATTGTTATTAGAATATCCCAGGTGCTTTAGTTAGGCTTCAATAGTGTTCACTGAGTAATGTGGCTAATTCAATATAATTATGTATGTACTTCAGTAGTGCTTTAGTGATTGAGGATTGATGCATGTGGGGTATCTTTTGATTGTGATTATTTATCAGTTTCTTTTGCTTAATTTGTAGCTTTTTATCGTTATTTAGCTTGGTATATGATGAGTAGGTTTCATACCTATAAATCGGGTATTAATTTATGTGAATTATTATTGATTTCCATGAGTTATAGTTACTTTTCATGCATTTTATGTGTTTTTGTAGGATACATGCATTGGGAGTTGAATTCGTAACAAATGGATGAAAGTAGCAGCAAAAGGATCAAAAATTGAAGAGGACATGGCAGCGCGACCGCGCTAGTCTCCAGAGTTTAATTTTCTCCTTCTACCAGTGCAGCACGACTGCGCCCCATTCAAGCCTATTTCAAGCGCGGCCGCACCGGTTCGGGAGTTGACCGGAGTTGACTTTTCATTTAATTTAAGCAATTGATGTGTAACTTATTTCCAGACTTCTAATTAATTTAGGATTTATATCAGATGCTATAAATAGATGTTTTCAGTCATTATTGGGAGTTGTTAAACTTATTAGCAAAAACCCTAGTTTGGAGATAGAGACTTGGAGACCAGAAGCAATTGCAAGAGCAAGGAGGATTTAACATAAGAGCTGAAGGAGAGACCTAAGGCTTGCGATACAAATTCTATTCTTTCCTTTAACCTTCTATTTTGTATTTAGAATGTTTAATCAATTGTGGATGATGAATTTTAGTTTAATTATGAACTAGGTTTCTTTTTAAGATTACAATGGATTGTGTAGTTTTGATTAATATGTTTTTTTGTTAATTATTATTAATTATTATCGGATTGTCTATTATGGTTTGTACCTAATTGCTTAATTGTCTAGCCAGTAATTGCTGTGATAATCTATAAGAACTCGAGAGATGGATTATAGGTTTAGATCTGATCATAATAGCATGTGATTGTGTTTTCTGCATGGTGATGGAATTCATGATTTGTGTTTAGGATAGAGATATACTTTCACACCGCATATAATCTAATAGGGAACCTGTGCGTTAAATCCCTTTTAATTGTAATTCACATAGAGATATAGTGAATTAGTTATTTAGGGTGTTAATTTTAATTCTATCATCTGTGGATTTAAGTTGATTTGTTTATGGTACATCGAGAGATGGTCATAAATATTGATGAGTTCTCGATTAACAATCCGGAATAATTAGCATAATTTGACAAGAAGTGTGTTGATCAAGGTGAAACAACAAATTGGGTTAATATAAAATTGGTAGTTGTTATTATAAATTACAGTTTTTCTTTGTGGGAACACTTTATTACTTATGGACTACGTATACTTGCGTATTTGTGCTAGTATAGATTTAGGCAAACAAGTTTTTAGCGCCGTTGCCGGGGAAATATTTATGTTTATAATTTTCAATATCAATTTAATTAATTCGGTTTTAATTATTCCCTGTCCGGAACTTGTGCAGTGTGAGGATAATCTTGAGAGCAAGTTACGTCAGTTGAGAAAGTTCTGTCAAGAGACACTCGAAAAAGAGAAAATGGCTAACGAAGAGCAGAAGTCATTGAGGGATTATGCCATACCTAAGATTGATGAAATCAACTCAAGCATCACGAGGCCAGTTATCACTGCTAATACTTTTGAGAATAAACTGGGTACGATTCAGATGATCCAGAACTCGGTACAATTTGGGGGATTGGCTAATGATGATCCGAATGAACACTTGGTAAGCTTTCTTGAGATTTGCGATATATTCAAATACAATAATGTTACGGATGATGCTTTGAGATTACGTCTGATGAGTGGGTTTTTTACTTACGAATTAGATACATCTTTGGCTTAAATCTTTATTATCTCAAAGAGTTATTAGTATCTTTTTACTTGTTTTGTGTTTATTTTGTAGGAAGCGGGTTCGGATTGGCGAATTGGAAAATAGGAAGTTCAATGGAAATTTGGTAGATTGTGATCAGACTTCTCACCGGGGCGAGCTTTTAAAGCTTAAGTTTATGCTGGGGCGAGACTTCTCCGGGGCGCGGATTTATAAGGTAAACTTCTCGTCGCGGCTAGGATGCGTGGCAAGAGAAAAAAATATGTTTAGAAAGATTAGTTATTTCAGGAAGCTGACAATGACGAGGATTCTTTCTACTAATCTGATGAGAAGACTATAAAAGACATATGATGGCATGGAAAAGGGTTACACACTGACGAAAACAACTACACAAAAATTGACTTGCAGAGTTGAACGTGGAGATTAGAGATTGGAGAAACTTCGTGAAGAATTTAGATTTGTGACTTAAAGATTGAATAAACTTATTGAGGTTTTCCTAATTTTTTATCTCAGATTTGTAATTAATTATGATGGTTTATTCTAGGATTCTGGTTTTTATTTTTAGCATGAACTAAACCTTTAATTAAGGCTACAATTGAACCTTTTGTGCTTATGAATTAAGTATCTATTTGAATCCAATTATTATTTCAAATTGAGTTGTCTATCTTATTATGTGTTTATTGATTAATTGTTTGGCCAACAATTAGCGGGATACTTTAGATGAATTCGGGAGATGAAATCTAGGGTTAGATCTGAATGTGATAGCATGTATTCTTAATTATTTACATGGGATGAATAATTAGGGTTGTGAAGTGAATAGGGATATCTCTTCGCTGCATGTAACTATTGAGAATTGGAGCTTAATGAATTTAATCTTTTAGTTTTGCATAGGAATATCACAGAATTGACTGGGTTAAATAAATTTGTTTGATCACTTGAAAAAGGGCTTACAAATAAAGTTAAATTCTTGTCAACAACTCTATTGAGCTTAATAATTGGATGAATTGGAGAACTTAGTTTATATTGCATGAATGGGGATATTGTAGTCTTAAGCTTTAAAATATGAATTTTAATCTTTGTGTTTAGTTGTTAATCTTAGTTTTAATTTAATTAGTTTTAATCAATATCCAAATCGTGATTGTTTAATAAAATAGAGTTAATATAGGTTGGTAGTTGAAAGTATAAATTGTAATATTTCATTATATTACTTGTTGATCGTGTATACTTGCACGTAATTGTTGATTGTGAAATCGGACAACAAGTTTTTGGCACCGTTGCCGGGTAATTATTCTTGTTTATAATTTTCAACATCAATTCAATTAATTTTGTTTTAACTAAACATTTTTATTTATTTCTTTTATTTCCCGTTTCAGGTGACCTTTGGTTCGTTTATGCAAACGCGATAAAAACAACCGGAACTTGTGCAGTGTGAGGATAATATTGAAAACAAGTTACGCAAATTGAGGAAATTTTCCCAAGAGACGCTTGAAAAAGAGAAAATGGCGAACGAAGAGCAGAAATCACTAAGGGACTATGCTATGCCTAAAATTGATGAGATTAAGTCAAGCATCACAAGGCCAGCTATCACTGTTAATTCCTTTGAGATTAAGCCGGGTACAATTCAGATGATTCAGAACTCAATACAGTTTGGGGAATTGGCTAATGATGATCCGAATGAGCATTTGGTGAGCTTCCTAGAAATCTGCGATAGATTCAAATACCAAAATGTTACGGATGATGCGGTGAGACTACGGTTATTCCCCTTCACATTACGGGATAAAGCAAAAAGTTGGCTGCATTCACTTCCACCGGGATCCATCACTACTTGGGACGACTTGGCCCGAAATTTCTAGCAAAATTCTCCCTGCCAGCAAAAACTGCGAAGATGAGAAACGACATTACTACTTTTGAGCAGCAACATGGAGAATCTCTGTATGAAGCTTGGGAGAGGTTTAAGGAATTATTGAGAAGATGCCCACATTATGGATTATCCAAGTGGTTACAGGTTCAGACGTTTTATAACGGGTTAAGTAGTAGCACTCGGACGAGCATAGACGCAGCTGCGGGAGGGGCACTCATGGCCAAGAACTTTGATGAGGCATTTGATTTATTAGAAACCATGGCTGCCAACAATTACCAATGGCCTACAGCAAGGGGAAATGCACCGAGAGTAGCTCGAAAAATTGAAGTAGATGCAGTAACAGCTTTATCAGCACAGTTGGCAGCACTAACGTAAAAGATTGACACATGGGGGCCACAAGCAACTCCGCAAGTGGCGATGATTTGTGAATTATGTGCAGGGAATCATACTACGGATCAATGTGCCATCAGTGCAGAATTGGTACAATTTCTAGGCAGTTATAATAGACCGCAACAACCATATTAGAATGCTTATAATCTGGGGTGGAGGAATCATCCGGGCTTTTCTTGGAGTAATAACCAAGCTCAAAATCAAGTTCTAAGGCTACAAAATCCACCAGGCTTCCAAAACCAAGTTCCACAACAGGCAGAGAGAAAACCGAGTTTAGAGGAATCGTTAGCAAAATTCATTACAGCGTCAGAGAAGAGAATGAATGATCAAGATAAACTGTTAACTCAAGTAGATTTGAATGTGAAAAGCCAAGCAGTGTAGATTAGAAATTTAGAGAATCAGCTAGGACAGTTAGCTCACGTTTTGAATAGTCGGCCACAAGGAGCACTACCGAGCGACATAGAGGTTAATCCGCGGACAGATGGAAAAGAACACTGTAAGGCCGTAACTTTAAGGAGTGGAAAAGAGCTTTCTGATATGGTCAAAGGAAATTCTAAGCCAGAAACAGTTGTGGTGAATGAAGAAGAGGTAACCCTGGGGAAAAATGAGGTGGATGAAACATAAAAGGTGAAGGATACAGGTTTGGAGGCTAAGGCAAATGAACTCAAGCAAGACAGTGTAGTACCTCCTGTTCCATTTCCTCAGAGATTTCAGAAATCAAAATTAGGCAAGAAATTTTCCAAATTTTTAGATGTTTTCAAGAAACTGCACATCAATATATCGTTTGCGGAAGCCTTGGAACAGATGCCCAGTTATGCAAAATTCATGAAGGAGGTCTTGTCTAAGAAGAGAAGGTTGGGTGAATTTGAAATAGTGGCATTAACCGAAGAATATAGTGCTATCTTACAGAATAAATTGCCACCAAAGCTAAAGGATCCGAGAAGCTTCACCATTCCATGTGTAATTGGTAATCAGTTTTCTGGAAGGGCATTGTGTGACTTAGGAGCAAGTATCAATTTAATACCTCTATCAATTTACACTCAGCTAGGGTTAAAGGTGCCAAAACTAACGAATATCAGCTTGCAGTTGGCAAACAGGTCAGTGACATACCCGAGGGGTATTGTGGAAGACATTCTGGTTAAGGTGGATAAGTTTATCTTCCCGGCGGACTTTATCATTTTGGACTACGAAGAGGATAAGGAAATCCCAACTATATTAGGTCGTCCGTTCTTAGTGACAAGGAGAACTCTGATAGATGTATAGAAGGGTGAATTGATAATGAGAGTTCAAGATCAGGAAGTCAAGATCAGGAAGTCACCTTCAATGTGTTCAAAGCAATAAAATTCCCTAAAGAAGACGAGGAATGCTTACGGATAGACCTAATGGACGAAATAGTGAATGAAAGGACCGACGCAAGTTATTTAGAAGATCCACTAGAAGCTGCCTTGGTTAGTATAAACACTTTTGATGACTTGAAAGAGTGGGATTATGCCAAGATATTAGATGCATTACTAGTCTCTCAGAAATTCAGCAAGCAATTTGATACTCTTGACCGGCCTAGAGAAGGAGAAAAGAGGTCCAAAACATCAGTGGAGGAACCGCTTGTTGTGACGCCCCCAAATCCGGGTTACCTTATCCTCGGGTCTGGTGCATCACTGTGCCACTCATATATCAATCTAACAATAGCTTAATGCGGAATAATCAAATATTTACATTGACATAATATAAATATTGTCATCCCAAGCCTCAGAACCATAACTAAAACGTCAATTAATAATCATTACCAATTTAATACTACTCCTGTTGTATATATAACAGTCCATATCAATACAAGCATTAACAATTATTACCTCAAACTCTTCTCAATCTCAGGTTTTGTAACATTTAACTCCAACGCTTACGATCAAGGTTTAATAACTACCATGATCCTTTGCAAAATCTCCTATGTGAACGCAAGGTTCAGAGTCTGACTTTATTCAATCCCTGAACATTTACAATGTTATTCAACAACTATACATTCGTTATAAAAATGTCCTTTATACATCATCGGCATCCTTGTAGTTTACTATGACAAGTAACTAACATAATCACATCTTATATACTATAATGGATGACCTTCATTTTTAACCAAAGGTTTACATAGTCAAATTCATGTACATCATACACTGTCATCACAGCTAAATAATTACAATAAAGAAACATGTAGCAACCTTCTTGTATCCCTGCGCCTCTAATCCTTATCATCACGATATCAAGATAATGGCATTGCATCGTAAATCTGCAAAAGTTTTATTTTTTTGCAAAAATGAGCAAGACGGCTCAGCAAGAACTAACAGTTTTCACATTTCATGCTTCACGTAACACATAAGTTTGTATTTTATCCATGCATCATGATTCTCATGCTATGCATCTTACTCATGCATTATAAATCTTATGTAATTCATCAATATATATGCATCATGCATCTCACAACATACCTCATGCATCTTACATTGTATGTTTACAATAATTCAAGTTTCACATAGAACAATATAGTCACATAATTGCACATTGTACACACTTTAATCATGCTCGGATATAATTCACATAACAGTAGAAGATTTAGCAATCAATTCATATACATTAATACATTTAAACAAGTCAACAAGTTACTGAAAGAACTTGCCGTAAAGCATTCCTTGCTAAATTATGATGGTTGTTGGTCGATTTTGCAACCGAAAAATACGCGCAAGTATACGCGGTCAACAAGTAATAAAGTGATAAGAGAGTTGTCGAACCCACAGGGAATTGTTCTAGTGTATCCCAAGTACCAACTATATATCGTCTCGATTTTATTTAGACAAATGATGATTTGATTTTTTGTTGTTTGTATTAATTAAGATATATGAAAAACATTAAGATAACGAAATCTAATATTAACAAGTCTAAGATTGTAATTTCCGCCAACACTTCATTTGAATATCCTAACTCTCTCATTTGAACTAATTAACAACATAGAAATGTCAACCAAGAAATCAAAGCTACTTATAATCCTCTGTCGATGGCCAAATTCGAATCTTCCTAATGCGGCATGTAGGTATATGTCTATCCTACACACTATCAAGAGACCAATTTCAAGAACAATAACAAGACACGTGTCACTAAATCTCATTAAACGTCCTTTCAATTACCAACTTTCACATAGGAAGTCATTAAGAATAGATTCTCCATTGGTTGCATACGGTATCTAGGTATAGGTCTATCCTAAATACTATCAAGTTACCTATTATTGAGGATAATCAACAAGACACACATCACTAAATCTCAATTAATTACCCACAACAATCTTTAAATCTCGCATGATATCATAACAAGGTCTAAACACTATAATCCGTTCGTCAAGTTCATATAGGTTTCCACAGTAATTACTAGCTAGGCAATTAATATATGAAGCATAAATTATGATATACAATTCACAAATGAGTAATTAATAATAACGAGAGAGAAATCAATTCAAACTATGTGTTGGGTTTCCTTTGAAATCTTAGAATAAGCGCTAGTTCATGGTAGCTAGGCAAAACATCAAACACATGGTGTACATCATGAAATAGAAATACAAATTCAAAGGAAAGTAAGAGATGATAAAACCCATTTAGAAGATATTCATATGTTGCTTGCTTGGTTGATGTCAATTTCTAGCTTTTCCTCTTCCTTTGGCATTCTTTTCTCCTTTTGCTCCTTGGCTTGTTGCTGAAAATCTCTTTGAATTGCAGCCCTCAAGCTCTTCTTGGTGATGTATGTGCAGCCTCCCTATGTCAAGATGTCCATTTGACACTCCTTTCCTTCTTGATTCTTTTGATTTTGCTGAATTTTTCTTGTGTTGCATCACTTTTGGCTCTATAATTGATGTGTTTTTGTGGCCTCCCAATTCGTAGATATAAAATATGAAGCCCCAATGAGATATTATATAGTGGCTCCATGAAAAACCCTAGCCAAACATCAGATTTTGGGTCAAAAAGTGAGCTGGAATCGCACTAGGAGCTCAAACGATCGCACTCAGCACGCCCGGGCGCGCCCGCACGCCGCCTGGTGCGCCCGCACGCCGCCCCTGGCCATGCCGCACGCCCACGCATCCAATTCCGCGCGCCCGCGCCAAAGATGCTGTCACCCGACTCAGCTTTGACCTCTGTCGGTAAAATGACCATAACTTCTTCGTCCGAACTTGGATTTAGGCGTGTAAATGGGCTATGGAAAGCTAAGAAGGAGCTCTACAACTTTCATAACTGGAGCTTGACGAGAAAATGTCCGGAGAAAGGCTCAAATTGAGCCCGAAGCAACTGCTGTGTAAAATTCATGCCAAATCCGATGGTAAAATGGCCATAACTCTCTCATACGAACTTCAAATTGGATGATTCAAGATGTTCTGGAAAGCTAAGACAAATATCTACAACTTTTGTTCTTTGAATTTTGAGAGATTCGGAGATCATGGGTGAAATTACGAAACAAGCAGCTACAGTACCGGGTATTGATTCCAAGGAGCTTTTATTTCAATTTCTACAAAACAACATAAAAACACATAAAAGCATACAAAAACATATAAAACCAATACAAAACTACATTACATAACAATAAGATAAAAACATATAAAACCAACCGAAATGTCTTAGGATTTACAAATTATCAAGCTCAAAAGCACCTAATTTGTGTATATAAAACACACTTATCAAATACCTCCAAACTTAAATCTTTGCTTGTCCTCAAGCAAAATAAACCTAAACTACATACTTCAAACTCTTGTAATACAACCTAACTTGAGCAATGAATTAATAAGCCGACAATGGTCTCAAAGGCATCAACACATGGAACTCAAGAGAACAAACAAAACGTTGCAAGTCTAAAATTTCAATTAGCTAGTCATACTTTGCCTAAGGCCCCTTCCGTGTGTGTGTGAGTACCCAATAGCACTAAATCACGTGTAGCTCGAATGAACTTATGCAACCACATTACCTTATGAAGGAAATCAAAACAAACTTCAAAAATCACATGCTTGACACATCACTCATCGCAAATGTATACAAATCATAAATTTCCAAAAATTTTGAGATCAAAGGACTTTGGGTGAGTGCATTTTATGCTCCATGTTACCCTACGCCCGCTCTTGTGGGTGAGTGCGTTTTACGCTCCATCTCAACCCACCGTAAGATTTGCAATATATAATTTTCTTTCTTTAATCACAATTATAAGAGAGTGCGTTTTACGCTCTATCTTTCCTACGCATGTGTCCATGAGTAAGTGCGTTTTACGCTCCATCTCAACTCACCACATAACCATCAATTCACACGTAACAAATTTAGACACCTTGTTTCGAGTGATGTTTAAACGAGTTCTAGAGTTTATAAAAATCTCCGACAAGCATTCGGTCATAATAGCCATCCAAAGCATACAACTGGCTTAATACTCATGGGTAAGTGCATAAAAGTGAAATGAGGCATAAGCAAAATAATAACCGATGAACGATAAGCACAAAGACTAAGCAACAATTGTCAATATCTCATGAGTTAGACTCTCTTCAAACAAGCTATTATCATTGACCATGGATTATGGTCCAAATCAAATTAAAACAATGCTCAAGGGACACATCCTAAAAATAAATGAATTTTTTTTTGAATAACAAGAAAAACATACTTAAATCACACAAAAACTAAATTAAAAACAGACAAATACGAAGTACTACCCCCAAACTTAAACTTGACATTGTCCTCAATGTCTGATATAGGAAAAACTAAAATAGAAGACTTCCCTAAAACCGTGTCAAGCGCCATTGATATCATCTTTCAATACTTTTAAGTTGGGAGCGTACCTAAAAGCAAATTACTAAAGAATTTAAAATGCAATTAAACCACTAAAATGCAATCAAACAAAAATAAAAACACAACAGTAAACTTGGGTTGCCTCCCAAGAAGTGCTTGGTTTAAAGTCGTTAGCCCGACTCCTTTATTTCCCATCAATCCGGCTCAATCGCAAAATTTACCATAGCATGCCGCCTCGATGTTATTTCTTTGATTTGCATGACATGCATGCCAGATTGGCGACCCTCAAACTTTGTATCATCCGATCGCAAGAAGAAGTTTTCATCATCCGCTTTATCCATCATTGCACTTTTGTCAAGATCCACATGAAGATATTCTTCATGAACCAATGGGTGTTCGATGGCTTTGAAAACCTCGAATGTGACTTCTTGATCTTCAATTTCCTTTTCATAATCCCCATTCATGCTCCTTGTCTCATCAACATTAGAATCAACATCCACAGTAGGATGTATACTCTCAAAATTTTCACTAATAGCTTTGTGTGACTCCTCGCCATTTCCTTGATCATCCACCATGCACTGCTCTTCATCATCCTCCATAGGGTCAATCTCAGTATCGCTAGGTAATGTGCATTGCGGGTGAATAACGTAAGTATTGGCAACATAGTTCATGATGCTTTGCACTGAAGCTTGTAGATTTGCCAACCTAACCTCATTTTGATAGATATGAGATATGTTCCCACTCATGAGCTCCTCCCTCATTCTTTACTCTCCGTCATATCTATGCGAATTCACCATATATTGCTCTTCACTTTCCTCTATGGGGTTAATCTGTGTAATGCAAGGTAAGGTGCCTTGCGGGTGAATAACGATAGCATCCACGATTTGTGTCGTTAGATTCTCGAGGTTCCGTAATGAATTTAGTTGCTCAATGTACATGGGAAGAATCTCCTCCAAATTAGATGTATCCTCATAGTATGGTGGAGGTTGGTACATAGATTCTGAATGGTATAAGAGATTTGGATCATAACCTAGATCTTGATTGTTGTCCCATGAAAAGCTTGGACAATCATGCCAACCCGACTGATAGTAGTTTGGGTAGTAATCAACTTGATTCTGACTGTAGGCATTTTGAGTGGACTGGCCTTTAAGAGTGTCAACAGCCCTTGAAAGTGTTGCAACTTGTTCTTGCAATTGCTTAAGAAGTTTTGACGAACTTGGTTGCGACGTCCCCTTATAATCCCATTGATAATTATGCTCATCCATTAACTGAAAACAAAACAAAATAAATAATAAGCAAATTATTTACAAGTCTAAATTAAGACCAATTCGATTGTCATTAATATTGAAAAAACACTAGAAGAACAATTACCCGGCAACGGCGCCAAAAACTTGTTGGTCGATTTTGCAACCGAAAAATACGCGCAAGTATACGCGGTCAACAAATAATAAAGTGATAAGAGAGTTGTCGAACCCACAGGGAATTGTTCTAGTGTATCCCAAGTACCAAACTATATGTCGTCTCGATTTTATTTAGACAAATGATGATTTGAGTTTTTGTTGTTTGTAATAATTAAGATATATGAAAAGCATTAAGATAACGAAATCTAATATTAACAAGTCTAAGATTGCAATTTCCCCCAACACTTCATTTGAATATCCTGACTCTCTCATTTGAACTAATTAACAACATAGAAATGTCAACCGAGAAGTCAAAGCTACTTATAAGCCTCTGTCGATGGTCAAATTCGAATCTTCCTAATGCGGCATGTAGGTATATGTCTATCCTACACACTATCAAGAGACCAATTTCAAGAACAATAACAAGACACATGTCACTAAATCTCATTAAACGTCCTTTCAATTACCAACTTTCACATAGGAAGTCATTAAGAATAGATTCTCCATTGGTGGCACACGGTATCTAGGTATAGGTCTATCCTAAATACTATCAAGTTACCTATTATTGAGGATAATCAACAAGACACACATCACTAAATCTCAATTAATTACCAACAACAATCTTTAACTCTCGCATGATATCATAACAAGGTCTAAACAATATAATCCGTTCGTCAAGTTCATATAGGTTCCCACGGTAATTACTAACTAGGCAATTAATATATGAAGCATAAATTATGACATACAATTCACAAATGAGTAATTAATAACAACGAGAGAGAAATCAATTCATGGTAGTTAGGCAAAACATCAAACACATAGTGTACATCATGAAATAGAAATACAAATTCAAAGAAAAGCAAGAGATGATAAAACCCATTTAGAAGATATTCATATGTTGCTTGCTTGGTTGATGTCAATTTCTAGCTTTTCCTCTTCCTTTGGCATTCTTTTCTCCTTTTGCTCCTTGGCTTGTTGCTGAAAATCTCTTTGAATTGCAGCCCTCAAGCTCTTCTTGGTGATGTATGTGCAGCCTCTGTAACGACCGAGAATTCTGAAATTGTCTTGTAATTCGAATTTCTAAATATTAATGAATATTTTATATTTTATTAATATTATATTTGTGTTACGTGTTTAAAGGTTGCGTGACAACCTGGATTATGTGAATGTATGAAATTTTACGTGTTATAGTTTTGTTTAAGTAAATATTTAATATCGCGTAGCATCGTTAAATCTCTATTCACGAGTTAGTATTCACGTTGGGAATATTCATCTAGAGACGTCTTCTCGGATAACTTCGATTTTTCCTAATTATTGTCAACCCATTTAGGTAATGAGATATTAATCCAAGTGTAGGATTTATGGGAGCCCAATGGGAATTAAATTAGAAGCCCAAGTGATTTTAAGGGTGACCCAAACCCATGACCCAAACCCATGACCCAAGACTTGACCCATGTGGGATATGGGCACAAAAATCAGCATTTTGGTGTTTAGATGAGGGAGTATTCGGGTAACATGGCAAGGGAGAGGCCAAAATGAAATTATTGCATGTTGCACAAGTGGGAACAAATAAACAATTACTAGCCAATAGAAAATCAAGAAAGAAACATTGAGCCACTCCCATTTTTCTCCCACTTCTCCCTAATTCACTCCTCCACTACTCCTAAATCATTTTCCAATTCTCTCTTGCATCCCATTCAAACTACCATCAGCTGATAGAGAGAGAGAGAGAGAGAGGGAGAGAGCTGCTATTAGAGAGAGAAAGTGCTGAAGAACAAGAACAAAGGAAGAAGAAGAGGAAGAAACTTGAAGGAAGAAGAAAGGAGAGGCACGGGTGAAGAAGAGAAGGACTCAAAGCAAAGCCTAGCAGTCTTCTTAACCTCTAGAAGAGATTTGTAGAGGTAAGCAATCAACCAAAACTGATTTCATTTGAGTTTGTGAAGATTTTCAAGTTTTGAAGGTTTTTGGAGCTTTTTAGCTCATGGATGATCTTTGCTGCGATTCTTGTTATTTTTATTTGTGTTGGATGTTTGTAAATGTTGTTAAGAGGTTATATAAGACATTAATAACATCAAAGTGGAACAAAAACGCAAGAAATTCGTACCTTGGCTTAATGGAGCAAGAACAATGGACAAAACATTGACTTTGGACTGTTGGACGATTTAGAGGACCTAGTAGCTATGATTTCGTGTTTGTTTGATTTGTTTGTTATTATGATGTTGTACTTCCATGGGTTATGAGTTTAACCCAGTTGGAATTGAGTAAAAAGGGATTAAAACAAAGATTTGGTGATGATTTTTGTAAAGAACACGAAGAACACGAAGAACACGAAAATATAGCATGAGTTGATACTTTGGCCTAAGATTTGGCCATGTTAATGTTAATGAATAACTCTAAATTTTTGATATGTTGTAGCTCTATGTCTTAGGAGTCTATAGAGTCCGGAACGGACCAATTTGAATGTGTATAGAAGGAGTTATGGTAGTTGGAAGCAAGATAGGTCTAGAACACTCAAAACAGAGCATGCTGGAAAAGCCCGCACCTGGGCTGCTGCCTGTTGGGCGCGGGGCGCGCCACTGGCAAGGTATTTTGGGCGCGGGGCGCGCCAGACATGCTGTCGGCTAGACAGCTTTGACGTCTTTTACTAAAATAGGCATAACTTTCTCAAATGAACTCGGATTGAGGTGATTCAAGATGATTCGGAAAGAGAACGAGTAGATCTACAACTTTCGTTCTTTGAGTTTTTCGATTTGAGGTCTGTAGCATGGCCTAAATTGGCCATTTATAGGACTAATGTGCAATTGGGGGCAATCGGAGGGTGTCGGGCATGCGCGTAAGCACATGTAATGCTCCCGACAATGTAAAATGTTGTTCTAAGTTTTAAAACATGATTATTATGATTTATAATGATACTTAACATTAACCATTGGGTATTGGACAATTCGAATGGGCGTGTTTGGCGTACGCAATTGCGTGTCGCTTGGGCATTCGAATAGGCAAGGTTGGCGTATAGATGTGCAAGCGTCGTAACGCCGTAACTAGTGTGTATAATATCGTTTAATATTATGTTTGTAATAAGAATGAAACATCATAGAGTAGTATAAACTATTATTTGATATCCAGTATGTGACTAATTGTTATGTGGATATGTACTTAATTGTGTAGGATATTAAGGAGCGTGTGTTGTAATATTGTAGCAGCGCTTCAGGCAAGTTTCCTAATGCTTGTCTGACCCTTGTGTTGGGCAAGTTCCCTAACTTCATTCTTCCTATATACTGAATGCAAGTTTCCTTACTCTAGCTCAATTTAATATTGGGCAGGATTTCTCAACCGTACAACTTTTGTTTATTGTGCGAGTTATTTATTGATTGAGCAATCATTCTATATTATTGCAAGTTTCGTGACTCAATTGGAGTTATTAATTTCAAATAATATTAGTGGATTAATTACTTTCAATTACCCCACATCAAGGATAAATTATTGATATTCGCAGCTTATACATTTGAATTCATTATCTGTTGTTGGACTGTGAAACGTTTAAGTTTTTCATTTATGAACTGTTTAAGGAGATAGTCTACGCCATTTGTTTTGGCTAGACACATACAGGTTATTATTTCAAAAGCTATCCAAACCAGTAGTTGGTACGGATTCTTGGACTAAGAGAGCAACCCTTATTAGGGGATTATAATGTGTTGGTTATTCGATGCAGTCAGAGTTAAATGGTATGCATATACATGGTGTACAAGAGGCTGATCCCCTCGAGTACAACTGACGGGGCCAGGTTTTAAAAGAGTTAGTTGAATGATTGACTCTTTGGCCAAAAGTTCATGGTCGGTTGGACCACTCAGCAGTAAATAATCATTATTCATTGTTTCATTTGGACTTTGATTATGTCATTTCAGCTATCTCATCAATGTTCATAAATTGTTGATATATGCAGCTATTATTCTCATTCATTCATGATATATCTTCTTCTTGCTTTTAAACTTGCTGAGCAAAGTAGTTGCTCACCCTTGCTATATCATGAACCTATTGCAGTTAAGCCGGAGAGTTCCAAAGCGGGCAAAGGCAAAGGAAAGCTTAAGGAATAGTTATATGTACTATCCCGTTATGTAATCGTGGAATAATTTTGTATTATTATTGTATTCTGCGATGTATTTATTTAAGGTTATAGACCTTAGGACCGTAGTAAACCTTTTTGTAATGAACAACATATGTTTATTTATTCAGCATTAGTTGATTTATGTTGTTTAGAGGTGTATGGATGTACTTTATCGTGAGCACCAAATTCGAGGTATTGGTACCTAAATTTGGGGGTGTCACAGGTTGGTATCAAAGCTTTAGGTTATAAACTTTAGGAATGCGAAACCTAGGTTATAACCTTAGTATTAAACTCGTATTGAGTACGCTAGGTAATGGATCGCGGAGATTCATTTGGTGATTATGTCTGGAGGTGGATTGTGGAAATCCATCGAGCCGAGTTGTACATGATAAAATATCACTTCATTTTATTAATGAATATATTTTATTGTGGCACTGACATCTTGCTGTTTATTTGTTTTTGTCTGTGGCTGTAGGATGTCTGAGATGGGAGAGTACAGTCCTGCTAGAGAGGTAGAGTTCACAGACATTCATGTGGACGCAGGGCAGTTAGTGGAGGTGCAGCCGAGTGAGCCAGAGATGATGGACACTAGGGATGAGTCCGAGGCCGAGTATGGTTCTGAGGAGGAGCCAGTTACCGGAAGAGTGCTGAGGCTGTTAAGCGACGAGGGGGAGGCTGAGGACCCCGAGGAGGATCCATTGACGGAGGATGATGAGCCACCTGAGTATGCAGATGGCATGGGCACTACTGCTAGTGATATCATCGAAGAGCTGACAAATAAGAACGAGGAGCTCGAGAATCGAGTATCCCACTTAGAGGAGCAGAATCAGGATCACCAGGACCGAGAGGAGCAGTACAGGTCATTGGCATATCAGACTTTAGGAGAAAAGACTGAGTTAACCCAGAAGCTGCAGGAAAAGGACCAGCGGATTGCCGAGCTAGAGGCAGTGGCTCACGATCGGCGTGGGGTTTCTGTTCAGTTTGATGTGATGGTTTATGACCTCCTAGAGAGGAATGTGATGCTGGTAGGACAGATAGAGCGGGTAGAGGATCAGCTGGAGACTACTCGTCTGGAGCGAGATGAGGCTATGGAGCACTTGGCAGCCCTGACTGCAGAGATTGATTCCCTCAGGTCAGGCTTGACCACATCCATTGGCAGGCTGAGGGACAGGGTGAGGAGGTATCCCAAGGATGAAGGGAGTAGCAGACGCGTGATTAGGCGCCGAGTGGTCGACAGGCTGGCTCGACGGGAGCTCCGAGTTGCACTCCGCCGCAGCAGGCGGTGATGTGTTATTTTAGCATTATGTTTGCAGTAGGTCCCACTTTTGATTGTATTAGGGGCTTACTTATGTTGTAAATCCCTCTGCTTGTAGCGTGCGTGGGATAGTAGTTGAACCCCCAATTTTGTTCCTGATAGAGGGGTGGAAGGTTATTATTCCCCAATTTTGTTCTTTAGGGGATAGTTAAGGGTTGGAGGCTATGTCATTTAGCATTTTTAGAAGTATGCCACATGTTGAGTCTGGTTGTATTAAGGCAGTGACATATGGTTATAAATGCAGTTGTTTTATTTAAATCAAACGTGTTTGATAGATGCTTTTACTTTTAATTGTTGATTTAAATGACTTATTGCATGAGGCCTAGATCTATTAGTAATAGCCGACGGTTTTCTTTTAGCAGATCATGGCGCCAAAGAGGACGACCGCGTAACCAAAGGGTGGAAGAGTCAGTGAATAACGAGGGGGGTCAGGCAGACCCTATGAGGACTTTTGTGAACTTGTTAGCTGAAGCAATGCAGGGCAGACAAGCCGCTGCGGTTGATCAGCCAGGAAGTCATATGGCGAACTTTAAAGATTTCAAACTGGTAGGACCGCTGGAGTTTCGCGGGACTACAGATCCGATAGAAGCCCAGACATGGGTGGAAGAAATGGAAAAGGTGTTCGAGGTCGCAAGGGTGGCCGAAGAGCAGAAGACGTCGTTTGCCTCTTTCATGATGAAAGGTGAGGCAAATTACTGGTGGAAGGCGAATAAAGGTCGAGCTGGGGAAGGCACGATTGCATGGGCTCGTTTCAAGGAGCTGTTTTTCGAAAGTTACTTTCCAGCAAGCATGCAGGCAAGCATGGAGATAAAGTTCTTGGAACTAAAGCAAGGAGGAATGTCAGTTACGGAGTATGCCGCAAAATTGAACGAGTTAGCTAGGTTTGCTCCACATCAGGTGGACACCGACGCTAGGCGAGCGAAGAGATTTGAGCAAGGACTGAAACCTTGGGTGTATAGTAAGGTTGCGGTTTTGCAGATCAACACATTTTCTACGTTACTTGAGAAAGCAATCATTGCTGAGGGAGGAAGCGAAGCTTTGGTAAGGCACAACTAAGACCAGAAAAAGAAGAAGAGCCATGATGGTCATAAGGAAGGTAGCAGTGGGGGAAGTAACCCAAATAAGAGAAAATGGAACGACAGTCAGATGTCCGGGAGCAAGTCCGGAGGGGATGCAAAGAAGGGCAATAAATGCTAGAAATGTGGAAGGAATCACTTTGGAGAATGCATGAAAGGAAAAGGAGTTTGTTTCAACTGTGGTCAACCAGGGCACTTTGCCCCCACAATGCCCAAAGGCGAAGGCAGGAAGTTGTTTTTCTTGTGGCACTTCAGATCATCAGAAGAAGGATTGCCCAAAGAGGAAGAGTGATGCAGGTAGTGCTAACCAAGAGAACAACAGTAAGCTGACTATTGGAGGACCAGCACAGCAGAACAGACCAGTAGCACGCACCTTCAACATGACAGTGCAGGATGCAATGGAATCGAAGGACGTGGTGTCAGGTATTATTTCAATCAATAATATCAATGCATATGTATTATTTGATTCAGGTGCTACCTGTTCATTTGCGTCGGATGAATTTGCTAAACGGTTAAACTTACCTTGTGAGAAGTTAAAGAATCCAATGAATGTGGAAGTAGCTAATAAGGAAGTTATTCCTGTAGAACATATTCATAGAAATTGTTGTGCTGAGATAAACGGGTATAAACTGAGCGTAGATTTGATTCCGATACGACTAGGAGAATTTGATGTAATCCTTGGGATGGATTGGTTATCTAGTCACGGGGCTGTGATTGACTGCCAGAAGAAATGTATACACCTGAAGACTCCAGATAAGTCGAGGGTCGTATTCTACGGTAGTAAATCGCCAAGACAATCTTGTTGTTTGACGATGATGCAAGCGAAGAAATTGCTAAGGAAAGGTTGTATAGGTTATCTGGCTTACGTGGTTGATACCCGAAGAGTAGAGGATGAGCTGGGTCAAATACCTGTAGTAAGGGAATTCCCAGATGTTTTCCCAGATGAGATACCGGGATTGCCGCCGAACAGAGAAGTGGAATTTGTGATCGACTTGGTATCGAGAACCGCACCGATCTCAAAGGCACCGTACAGGATGGCACCCGTAGAGATGAAGGAACTGATGGTCCAACCGCAGGAGCTTCTGGATAAAGGGTATATTCGTCCGAGTGTATCTCCGTGGGGAGCTCCAGTACTGTTCGTGAAGAAGAAGGATGGATCGTTAAGGCTTTGTATTGACTATAGGGAATTGAACAAGGTTACCATTAAGAACAAGTATCCATTGCCCAGAATTGATGATTTGTTCGACCAATTGAAGGGAGCGAAATACTTTTCGAAGACTGACTTGAGGATGGGATATCACCAACTGAAGGTGAGGAAGGAGGACATACCGAAGACAGCATTCAGAACTCGATATGGACACTTTGAGTTTTTGGTGATGTCATTTGGGCTGACGAACGCGCCAGCAGCATTTATGGACATGATGAACAGAGTCTTCAAGCAATATCTAGATAAATTTGTTGTCGTTTTCATAGATGACATTCTTGTCTACTCTAAGACGGAGGAGGAACACGTCGAACATTTGAGAATAGCCCTGGAAACACTAAGAAGGGAGAAGCTATATGCAAAGTTTTCCAAGTGTGAATTTTGGCTACAAAGGGTGCAGTTTTTGGGACATGTAATTGACAAGGATGGGGTATCAGTGGATCCAGCCAAGGTAGAAGCAGTAATAAACTGGGAGCAGCCAAGGACGCCGACAGAAGTTCAAAGTTTCTTGGGATTAGCGGGTTACTATCGGAGATTTATTCAGAACTTTTCAAAGATAGCGACACCGTTGACAAATTTGACAAGGAAGACTGTAAAATTTGTATGGACGGATAAGTGCGAAGAGAGTTTTTTGGAGTTGAAGAAGAAACTTAGCGAAGCACCTGTGTTATCACTACCGGATAATACAGGGGGATTTGTGGTGTACAGTGATGCGTCACACAAAGGCCTTGGGTGCGTATTGATGCAGCATGGGAGGGTCATTGCGTATGCGTCACGACAACTGAAAGACTATGAGAAGGGATATCCGACTCATGACCTGGAACTAGCGGCAGTAGTGTTTGCTCTGAAGATTTGGAGGCACTATTTGTATGGAGAGAAGTGTGAAATATACACAGACCACAAAAGTCTGAAGTATATCTTCACTCAAAAGGAACTAAAGATGAGGCAGAGGCGATGGTTGGAGTTGATCAAGGACTATGACTGTGAAATTCTGTACCATCCCGGTAAGGCCAATGTAGTAGCCGATGCTCTAAGTAGGAAGGACAGAGATAAGTTGATGATGCTGACAGCTCAAGAGGAACTAATCAAAGATATGGAAAGACTAGAGTTGGAAGTCAAATATCCGACGAATGCAGATGAGAAACTGTTCGCAGTGGAGGCGAGTCCGACTTTATTAGACAAGATAAAAGAGGCTCAAGAAAAGGATGATGAATGTATCGCCATAAAGAAGCGAATCTCAGAAGGAGAGGAATTAAAGTACAAAATTGATGGCACGGGACTGCTAAGGTTTAAAGGGAGGATCTGGATACCGATGGTTCCAGAGTTGAGAGAAGAGATTCTGCAGGAAGCTCATTCTACAAGGTATTCGATACACCCTGGTAGTACCAAGATGTATCAAGATTTGAGCCAACATTTCTGGTGGCCGAACATGAAGAGGGAGGTCGCGGAATGTGTTGGACGATGTTTGACATGTCAGAGGGTAAAAGCAGAACATCAGAAACCGGGCGGACTGCTACAACCGCTGAATATTCCAGAGTGGAAGTGGGAGCATATCACGATGGATTTTGTGACGGGGCTTCCACCAACTCAGAAGGGTTACGACGCGATCTGGGTGATCGTGGATCGTTTAACTAAATCTGCACATTTTCTACCGATCAAGATAAGGTACAATCTGGAGCAGCTAGCAAAGTTGTATGTGAAAGAGATTGTGTCACGACATGAAGTGCCGGTATCTATTGTATCTGATAGAGATCCGCGTTTCACGTCTAATTTCTGGAAGAGCTTACAAGAAAGATTGGGAACTCAGTTGAGGTTGAGTACAGCGTATCATCCTCAAACGGATGGGCAAAGCGAACGAACGATTCAGACGCTGGAGGATATGCTTAGGACATGTGTGATGGATTTTAAAGGCAGTTGGGATGATCACCTACCACTGGTGGAGTTTGCCTACAATAATAGTTATCATGCAAGTATTGGCATGCCGCCATATGAAGCATTATACGGAAGGAAGTGCCGAACACCTCTGTGTTGGGACGAAGTCGGTGAACGAAGATTGTTGGGGCCTGAAATGGTGCAGCAGACTGTGGATGTCGTCAAGGTGATAAGAGCTCGATTGGTAGCGGCTCAGGATCGACAGAAGAAATACGCCGATTTGCATCGTCAGAAACGAGACTTTGAAGTTGGCAGCTTTGTGTTTTTGAAGGTATCTCCCTGGAAGGGGAAGATCAGATTTGGTAAGAAAGGAAAATTGAGTCTCAGGTTCGTGGGACCTTTTGAAGTTTTAAAGAGGGTAGGTGAAGTGGCGTACGAGGTAGCTCTACCTCCTGAACTTGAGCATATTCACAATGTGTTTCACGTTTCTGTGTTGCGGCCATATAAACACGACTACAAGCATGTGATATCCTATGAACCAATTCAAGTTGAGAAAGACTTGTCATATGAAGAGATTCATGTCCAGGTATTAGATAGGAAAGAGCAGACGTTAAGAAACAAGGTCATCCATTCGGTCAAAGTACTTTGGAGGAACCACGCAGCTGAGGAAGCTACGTGGGAGCTAGAAGAGAGGATGAGGAAGAATTATCCGCATCTTTTTGAGTGAACCCGTTAAGTTTTCTGGACCTTGACTGTAATTCTGGGGACAAAATTCTTATAAGGGGGGGAGGATGTAACGACCGAGAATTCTGAAATTGTCTTGTAATTCGAATTTCTAAATATTAATGAATATTTTATATTTTATTAATATTATATTTGTGTTACGTGTTTAAAGGTTGCGTGACAACCTGGATTATGTGAATGTATGAAATTTTACGTGTTATAGTTTTGTTTAAGTGAATATTTAATTTCGCATAGCATCATTAAATCTCTATTCACGAGTTAGTATTCACGTTGGGAATATTCATCTAGAGACGTCTTCTCGGATAACTTCGATTTTTCCTAATTATTGTCAACCCATTTAGGTAATGAGATATTAATCCAAGTGTAGGATTTATGGGAGCCCAATGGGAATTAAATTAGAAGCCCAAGTGATTTTAAGGGTGACCCAAACCCATGACCCAAATCCATGACCCAAGACTTGACCCATGTGGGATATGGGCACAAAAATCAGCATTTTGGTGTTTAGATGAGGGAGTATTCGGGTAACATGGCAAGGGAGAGGCCAAAATGAAATTATTGCATGTTGCACAAGTGGGAACAAATAAACAATTACTAGCCAATAGAAAATCAAGAAAGAAACATTGAGCCACTCCCATTTTTCTCCCACTTCTCCCTAATTCACTCCTCCACTACTCCTAAATCATTTTCCAATTCTCTCTTGCATCCCATTCAAACTACCATCAGCTGATAGAGAGAGAGAGGGAGAGAGCTGCTATTAGAGAGAGAAAGTGCTGAAGAACAAGAACAAAGGAAGAAGAAGAGGAAGAAACTTGAAGGAAGAAGAAAGGAGAGGCACGGGTGAAGAAGAGAAGGACTCAAAGCAAAGCCTAGCAGTCTTCTTAACCTCTAGAAGAGATTTGTAGAGGTAAGCAATCAACCAAAACTGATTTCATTTGAGTTTGTGAAGATTTTTGAGTTTTGAAGGTTTTTGGAGCTTTTTAGCTCATGGATGATCTTTGCTGCGATTCTTGTTGTTTTTGTTTGTGTTGGATGTTTGTAAATGTTGTTAAGAGGTTATATAAGACATTAATAACATCAAAGTGGAACAACAACGCAAGAAATCCGTACCTTGGCTTAATGGAGCAAGAACAATGGACAAAACATGGACTTTGGACTGTTGGACGATTTAGAGGACCTAGTAGCTATGATTTCGTGTTTGTTTGATTTGTTTGTTATTATGATGTTGTACTTCCATGGGTTATGAGTTTAACCCAGTTGGAATTGAGTAAAAAGGGATTAAAACAAAGATTTGGTGATGATTTTTGTAAAGAACACGAAGAACACGAAAAACACGAAAATATAGCATGAGTTGATACTTTGGCCTAAGATTTGGCCATGTTAATGTTAATGAATAACTCTAAATTTTTGATATGTTGTAGCTCTATGTCTTAGGAGTCTATAGAGTCCGGAACGGACCAATTTGAATGTGTATAGAAGGAGTTATGGTAGTTGGAAGCAAGATAGGTCTAGAACACTCAAAACAGAGCATGCTGGAAAAGCCCGCACCTGGGCTGCTGCCGGTTGGGCGCGGGGCGCGCCACTGGCAAGGTATTTTGGGTGCGGGGCGCGCCAGACATGCAGTCGGCTAGACAACTTTGATGTCCTTTACTAAAATAGGCATAACTTTCTCAAATGAACTCGGATTGAGGTGATTCAAGATGATTCGGAAAGAGAACGAGTAGATCTACAACTTTCGTTCTTTGAGTTTTTCGATTTGAGGTCTGTAGCATGGCCTAAATTGGCCATTTATAGGACTAATGTGCAATTGGGGGCAATCGGAGGGTGTCGAGCATGCGCGTAAGCACATGTAATGCTCCCGACAATGTAAAATGTTGTTCTAAGTTTTAAAACATGATTATTATGATTTATAATGATACTTAACATTAACCATTGGGTATTGGACAATTCGAATGGGCGTGTTAGGCGTACGCAATTGCGTGTCGCTTGGGCATTCGAATAGGCAAGGTTGGCGTATAGACGTGCAAGCGTCGTAACGCCGTAACTAGTGTGTATAATATCGTTTAATATTATGTTTGTAATAAGAATGAAACATCATAGAGTAGTATAAACTATTATTTGATATGGAGTATGTGACTAATTGTTATGTGGATATGTACTTAATTGTGTAGGATATTAAGGAGCGTGTGTTGTAATATTGTAGCAGCGCTTCAGTCAAGTTTCCTAACGCTTGTCTAACCCTTGTGTTGGGCAAGTTCCCTAACTTCATTCTTTCTATATACTGAATGCAAGTTTCCTTACTCTAGCTCAATTTAATATTGGGCAGGATTTCTCAACCGTACAACTTTTGTTTATTGTGCGAGTTATTTATTGATTGAACAATCATTCTATATTATTGCAAGTTTCGTGACTCAATTGGAGTTATTAATTTCAAATAATATTAGTGGATTAATTACTTTCAATTACCCCACATCAAGGATAAATTATTGATATTCGCAGCTTATACATTTGAATTATTATCTGTTGTTGGACTATGAAACGTTTAAGTTTTTCATTTATGAACTGTTTAAGGAGATAGTCTACGCCATTTGTTTCGGCTAGACACATACAGGTTATTATTTCAAAAGCTATCCAAACCAGTAGTTGGTACGGATTCTTGGACTGAGAGAGCAACCCTTATTAGGGGATTATAATGTGTCGGTTATTCGATGCAGTCAGAGTTAAATGTTATGCATATACATGGTGTACAAGGGGCTGATCCCCTCGAGTACAACTGACGGGGCCAGGTTTTAAAAGAGTTAGTTGAATGATTGACTCTTTGGCCAAAAGTTCATGGTCGGTTGGACCACTCAGCAGTAAATAATCATTAGTCATTGTTTCATTTGGACTTTGATTATGTCATTTCAGCTATCTCATCAATGTTCATAAATTGTTGATATATGCAGCTATTATTCTCATTCATTCATGATATATCTTCTTCTTGCTTTTAAACTTGCTGAGCAAAGTAGTTGCTCACCCTTGCTATATCATGAACCTATTGCAGTTAAGCCGGAGAGTTCCAAAGCGGGCAAAGGCAAAGGAAAGCTTAAGGAATAGTTATATGTACTATCCCGTTATGTAATCGTGGAATAATTTTGTATTATTATTGTATTCTGCGATGTATTTATTTAAGGTTATAGACCTTGGGACCGTAGTAAACCTTTTTGTAATGAACAACATATGTTTATTTATTCCGCATTAGTTGATTTATGTTGTTTAGAGGTGTATGGATGTACTTTATCGTGAGCACCAAATTCGAGGTATTGGTACCTGAATTTGGGGGTGTCACAGCCTCCTTATGTCAAGATGTCCATTTGACACTCCTTTCCTTCTTGGTTCTTTTGATTTTGCTGAATTTTTCTTATGTTGCAGCACTTTTGGCTCTCTAATTGATGTATTTTTGTGGCCTCCCAATTCCTAGATATGAAATATGAAGCCCCAATGAGATATTATATAGTGGCTCCATGAAAAACCCTAGCCAAACATTAGATTTTGGGTCAAAAAGTGAGCTGGAATCGCATTAGGAGCTCAAAAGATCGCACTCAGCACGCCCGGGCGCGCCCACACGCCGCCTGGTGCACCCTCACGCCGCCCTGGCCATGCCGCACGCCCACGCTGTGTGCGCACACGCGCGCTGGTTGCCTGGTGCCAGGCGCCGCCCGCCCGCATCCAATTCCGCGCGCCCGCGCCAAAGCTGCTGTCACCCGACTCAGCTTTGACCTCTACTGGTAAAATAGCCATAACTTCTTCGTCCGAACTTGGATTTAGGCGTGTAAATAGGCTATAGAAAGCTAAGAAAAATATCTACAACTTTCATAACTGGAGATTGACGAGAAAATGTCCGGAGAAAGGCTCAAATTGAGCCCGAAGCAACTTTTGTGTAAAATGCATGCCAAATCCGATGGTAAAATGGTCAGAACTCTATCATACGAACCTCAAATTGGATGATTGAAGATGTTCTGGAAAGCTAAGACAATTATCTACAACTTACGTTCTTTGAGTTTTGAGAGATTCGGATTGGATCATGGGTGAAATTGGGAAACAAGCAGCTACAGTACCGAAAAGCAAGTTATGGGTATTGATTCCAAGGAGCTTTTATTTCAATTCCTACAAAACAACATAAAAACATATAAAAGCATACAAAAACATATAAAACCAATACAAAACTACATTACATAATAATAAGATAAAAACACATAAAACCAACCGAAATGTCTTAGGATTTACAAATTATCAAGCTCAAAAGCACCTAATTTGTGCATATAAAACACACTCATCAGATGGCTCGTCCTTCAAATATCCTACACAATTTATTTAACAATAAAATACCAATTAGCCACTAAAAAGGCTTCATATAAAGGTTTATATTAAAATAATTCTTATCTCCTATTGTTCGCGCATTATAGACAATTAACGCGGTTAACACTAAAACATTTCTCGGCGTCGCGTCGTTTGAAAACGTTATGACCCTCATCATCATCAATCCTTATTGGCTTGCAATAATCCTGCTTCATATCTCATAATGTTCGTTTCATTTGAATCGAAACACTATTTAAGTTCATTAACACTTTACGCGTCGTTTCGACGTTTACATGTCACACGCCTAATTTACCTCTTTTGCATGTGCTTAGCATGCTCATACATTGGGTTATAACACATTATCATGTTTCATTATTATTAGAAACAAAATATTAAATAAAGTTATACACACTTTTCACGGCGTTACGACGCTTGCACGCCCATACGCCAAACTTGTCTACTCGAACGCCTAAGCGACATGGACTTGCATATGCTTAACACGCTTATTCGACTTATCTAATACTCATTGAATAATTCTAAGTATCATTATCATTTATAAAATTCATGTTTTAGGACATAGAACATCAAAACATAGCGTCAAAACATTGCACGTTGCACACGCGCATGGCCGACGCCCTCCGATTGTCTCCAATCGCACATCAGTCCTAAAGATGGCCAATTTGGGAATTTAACCGACCTCAAATGTTAAAACTTATTAAAAGAAAGTTGTAGGTCTACTCTTTCTATTTCCGAATCATCTTGAATCACCTCAATCTGAGTTTGTATGAGAAAGTTATGCCAATTTTAGTAAAGGACGTCAAAGCTGATTCTGGCCTAACATTGGACCGGCGTATATACGCCCAAAATGTGACTGTGACCGGCGTATATATTCCCAAGACAGTAGCAACGGCGTAAAGGCGGCGTTTATACGCCCGAACTCAGCTCTGTTCGTTCTTGAATGCTCTGTTTTGACACACTTACTTCAAACCTTCATAACTTCTTCTATACACGATCAAATTGGTCCATTTCGGACTCTATGGACTCCTAATTCATGGGGCTACAACATATCAAAAATTCATAGACACCCATTAACATTAACATGTACAAATCTTAGGCCAAAGTACCAAGTACATACTCTGTTTTTGAGTGTTCTAAGTGTCATTCACTAAAACCAACACCATATCTTCGTTTTTACATCTTTTTACTCGATTCCAGTTGGGTTAACCTTGTAACCCATGGGACTACAATACCATAACAACAAATAAATCAAACACACATGAAATCATAGCTACAAAGTCTTCTAAATTCGTCCAACAGTCCATATTGTCCAAAAAGTCCATTGTTCTTCATGTTCTTCATCCTCCTTAAGCATAGATACAGATTTATTGCGTTTTTGTTCCACTTTGATGTTATTAATGGCTTATATAACCTATTAACAACATTTACCATCATCCAACACAAACAAAAACAACAAGAATCGTCAGAAAATCGAATTACAAGCTCAAGAGCTCAAAAACCATAAAAACTTGAAAACCTTTACAAGAAATCGAATGGAAAGGATTTGGTTGGTGTTTACCTCTGTAAATCCTTCCTAGATGATTAAGAAGCTCGGCGAGGATTGATTTTGAGGGTTTTCCTTGCTTGGATTCTCTTCTTCTTCACCCGTGCCTCCTTTTTCTTCCTCCTTCCTTTTTACGACGACCTTCTTCTTTTCCGGCGACTTCTCCGGTGACCTTCTCATTCTTTCTTCTTCCTCTTTGCAGCTCTCTCTTTCTCTCTCTCTCTATCAGCTGATGGTAGTTTGAATGGGATGTAAGAGAGAATTGGAAAATGATTTGGAAGAAGTGGATGAGTGAATTAGGGAGAAGTTGGAGAAAAATGGGAGTGGCTCAAGGTGGCCAAATTTTCTAAGCTTGCCGACAAATACTCCCCTATGCTCTCATTTGATTGGTCTAATGTGGTTGGGTGGTTCCCACTTAGAGTAACAAGCCAAAATAAATACCCAAATACACAAAAATATATCCGAAAACTCCCACTTTTGTACCAAAATTGGTAAATAACTCTACCCAAAATTAAAATGGGTACTACCATAAATATTGGGATGGGTAAAAATAATTATTATGAAATTTGTCTAAGTATTCGGAACACCCATATCATACATTTCGGATACGGATAAAATCACGTATCAGCTCAAATAAAATTTTCGACGCTTGGAAAAATTATTCGTGCTCATACACGTATTTATGAAATTTATTAAAATCAAAAAAGACATAAAAATATTATGGCGTGAATAGTGCCTCGGGAAACGTGCCCTGTGAATAGCGATTTTGCGATTTTTCGCGAAATCAATTATCCATTCTTACGGTTCAATAACGCATAAAACTTCATACGTTGACATCATCCGAGTTATAAAATATCTTTAAAGGACATTACATAAAAATAATATTTAATCCATTTAACAATATTAGTAGACCCAAATTACAAGGGTATTCACGATTCGCGATTGCTGTTCTTCATGATTAACTCCCCATAATCATATACATCAACGCACATAAATCTCGCCCATAATTCGGGTTAACGTCTTTACAACAAATAACTCGTTTAATAATGTTATCCAGCAATTATTTATTTAATCCAATAAATAGTACTCTAGCGATATTTTCTCGAAACCGCCAAATTAGCTTATTTCGAAAACTTTCATACCTGTTAATCATCGTCTAAACATAATCTAGGTTATAATGTAACCTTTAAACACTTAACACATAATATTATTAATAAAAGTCTATTTTATTTAATAATATCCATAAGCTCGAATTACCAAGCTATCCACGACTCGCGATCGTTACAATTATTAACTAGTAAATCAATCATTCTGAATCTATGTATATATATTTCACATTTATATATACATATTAAGCTCACCAAATAAATCACAGAAATATATATAACACATATACATTCAAACTCGAATCATAATAGGAATTATTCTATATTAAATTCTTATTATAATTATTCTCGAAAATTCGGGTTGTCACACATGTGCTCGAACTCAAACCTTTTCCCTCTCATTTAAGATATGCTTACTTGGGAAATTCCGACACTCTACTAGTGATAGTTTCTGCTCATTTAAATGAGTCTCAAGAAGAAAAGCTATTAAGGGTTTTGCGTGAGTATAAAACGACAATTGGGTGGATAATAGCAGATATTAAGGGAATTAGTCCATCGTTCTGCATGCATAAAATTTTGCTTGAGGAAGGGGCAAAACCGGTGATTGAGCAACAACAAAGTTTGAATCCGATCATGAAGGAAGTAGTAAAGAAAGAGATCATTAAGTGGTTAGATATCGGTATTATCTATCCGATTTTAAACAGTTCTTGGGTAAGTCCTGTACAGTGTGTGCCAAAGAAAGGGGGAATGACAGTGGCCGAAAATGAAAATAATGAACTCACACTACTACAAAACAGTAAATAGATAACACTAAAACCACAACGTTTTTATAAAAAACGTTATGGTATATTTTTACACAACGTTTTTTGACAAATCGTGTTGAATGTGAGGTGCGGTCAAAGAAGGCCAAGATTGATGATATGGAGTATATTTTTCACACTACAATAGATAGAGCTCAGGATCGAGTTCATCGTCATCCAGATATGGTGGATCAAAGGATGATGACTCGTATTATGGAACAGGAACGCAAGGAAGCTGTGCGCCGTGGGATGTCATCATAGATTATGATTAGTTATGTTATTATGAAAATTTATGAGTTAATAAGTTGTAAATCCCAGTCTTATATAATGGGATAGAATAATGATGTAATCCTGGAACTTTATGATTTCAGGATAGATGGTTTGATGTAAATAACTACGATGTTATCTTTATTATGTTTTGAAGCAGTAATGAATAAAATGCGAAAGTTTATCAGATGTGTTATGTGTTTAAGTATTGTTTATAAATGTTTAAGTTAAGACTTAAATGTTTAGGTAATTGAGTAAAAATATAATAACGCGAATTTTCTAACAGTAAAATGCCGCCAAGAAGACAACCAACCTGTCAACAAACGCCTGAGGGATCTACAAACAACGAAGAACCCAACACTAATCCAATGTAGCAGTTAGTGAATCTGTTAACTGGAGCATTTGCTAACCAACCCCAAGCTCAGGCCACGACTTTTAAAGACTTCAAAGTTGTCGGACCTCCGGAATTTCACGGTTCCATGAATCCGATTGAAGCACAGACTTGGGTCATGGAGATGGAAAAGGTGTTTGATGTCGCTAGGGTCAATGAGGACCAAAAGACGATATTTTCAACCTTTATGCTGAAAACAGAAGCCAGCTACTGGTGGCAGGAGAATAAGACTCGAGGTGGCCAAGGGATTATTCCGTGGGAACGATTTAAGGAAATATTTTTCGAGACCTATTTCCCAACAAGTGCTCAGAATCTGATGGAGGTGCAGTTTCTAGAGCTGAAGCAAGGTACCATGATGGTACCTGAATATGCTGCAAAGTTCAATGAGCTGGCGAGGTTTGCGCCATATCAGGTCAACACGGATGAGCGAAAGGCTAGGAGATTTGAGCAGGGATTGAAGCCCTGGTTATATGGTCGAGTTTTGTTGTTTCAACTGAACTCATTTGCGGCGGTGTTAGAAAAGGCAATTATCGCTGAAGGAGGCAGTGATGCGTTGTCCAAGTACAATCAGGAGCAGAGGAAGAAGAAGAATGAAAGTGAAAACAAGGCAAGTGGTAGCCATGGGAGCAGTAGCCAGAAAAGGAAATGGAATGATAGTAACTCTGCGGGAAGTCAGCAGGGTAATCAGAAGAAGAAGATGGAGGTGTGCAGCAACTGTGGAAAGAGCCATATGGGTGCTTGTTTGAAGGGTAAGAGGGTGTGCTTTAACTGCGGTTAAGAGGGTTATATCGCACCGAATTGCCCTAACCCAAAGAAAGGAGCATGTTTCATCTGCGGGTCAAAGGATCATTTTGCACGGGATTGCCCTAAGAAAACTGCAGGGAGTGTAAGCGGAGGAAAGGGAAGTAATGGTGGAGGCAATTTGACCATCACCGGACCAACACAGCCCAATCGACCTACCGCTCGAACATTCAATATGACGGTGCAAGATGCTGTGCAGTCAAAGGATGTAGTGTCAGGTATCATTCCAGTTAATAATATTAATGCTTATGTATTGTTTGACTCGGGTGCTACTTGCTCATTTATATCCGATGATTTTGCTAAGAAATTAGAGTTACCTCAGGAAGAATTAGAGTACCCCTTGAATATAGAAATTGGGAATAGGGAAGTAATTCCTGTTAAGTTTGTCCACAAGAACTGTCAAATAGATATTAATAGTCATGTGATGGCAGTAAACTTAATCCCAATTTGTCTTGGGGAGTTTGACGTTATTTTGGGTATGGATTGGTTGTTCAACCATGGGGCAGTTATTGACTGTCAAAAGAAGTGTGTGAATCTTAAGACTCCGTCGAAGGTAGTGTTTCATGGTAGCAAGTCGCCTAGACAAACGAGTTGTCTAATGATGATGCAGGCCAGAAAGATGTTGAGACAAGGATGTGTAGGATATCTAGCCTACATAGTCGATACCCGAAAGGTGAGTGCGAAGCTGGAGGAAATACTGGTAGTTAGGGATTTTGTAGACGTGTTTCCTGATGATTTTCCAGGATTACCACCAGATAGGGAAATCGAGTTTGTAATTGATTTAGCACCGGGTACAGCCCCTATATCAAAAGCCCCATATAGAATGGCTCCGGTAGAGATGAAGGAGTTGATGGTGCAATTACAAGAGTTGTTGGATAAAAAGTATATCCAACCGAGCGTTTCGCCATGGGGAGCGCCGGTGTTATTCGTCAAGAAGAAGGACGGATCAATGCGTCTTTGCATTGATTATAGAGAGTTGAACAAGGTCACAATTAAAAAAAAGTATCCGTTGCCAAGAATCGATGACTTGTTTGACCAATTAAAGGGAGCAAGATATTTTTCGAAGATAGATCTGCGAAGTGGGTACCATCAGTTAAAGGTGAGAAGAGAAGACATACCAAAGACGACATTTTGAACTAGATATGGTCACTATGAGTTTTTGATTATGTCATTTGGATTAACAAACGCACCTGCAGCGTTTATGGATTTAATGAATAGGGGGTTCAAACCATTTCTGGATAAATTCGTAGTAGTATTCATAGACGACATTTTGGTTTACTCCAAAACTCAGGAAGAACATGTGGAGCATTTGAGGGTGACACTGAAGGCGTTAAGGAAAGAGAAATTGTATGCAAAATTTTCAAAGTGCGAATTTTGGTTGGAACGTGTTCAATTCCTTGGACATGTTATTGATAAAGACGGGATTTCGGTGGATCCAGCGAAAGTCGACGCAGTCATGAACTGGGATCAACCGAAGACACCGTCGGAAGTGAGGAGTTTCCTAGGTTTGGCAGGATATTACAGACGTTTTATTCAAAAATTTTCCAGGATCGCCACTCCGTTAACAAATTTAACAAGAAAATCAGTGAAGTTTGTTTGGACGGAGAAGTGTGAAGAGAGTTTCCAAGAACTAAAGAAGAGACTAAGTTCGGCACCTGTGTTGTCTTTACCAGATGATACAGGAAATTTTGTGGTGTACAGTGACGCATCACATAAAGGACTTGGTTGTGTGTTGATGCAGAATGGTAAGGTTATCGCATATGCATCGCGCCAACTAAAAGACTATGAAAAAGGGTATCCGACCCATGACCTAGAGTTAGCAGCCGTGGTGTTTGCTCTAAAAATTTGGAGGCACTATCTCTATGGGGAGAAGTGTGAAATATATACGGACCATAAAAGTTTGAAGTATATTTTCACACAGAAAGATTTGAATATGCGGCAGAGGAGATGGATAGAATTGATTAAAGATTATGATTGTGAAATTCTATACCATCCGGGGAAGGCTAATGTGGTTGCCGACGCTTTGAGTAGAAAAGGTCGGGAGAAACTGTTTATGTTAACTGCTCAGGAGAAGCTCGTGGCAGAAATGGCTAAGTTGGAATTAGAGGTGAAGGGTCTGGCAGAGCCTAAAGAAAAATTGTTCTAGATGGAAACCCAACCAACTTTGGTAGAAAAAGTCAAGGAAGCGCAACTCAAGGATGAGGACTGTATTAATATACGCAAAAGAGTGCTTGAAGGTGACGAGCTTAAATATACAATCGATACCGAAGGGTTGCTGAGATTTGAAGGCAGAATCTGGGTACCGTCAGTATTGGCAATCAGAGACGAGATTTTGAACGAAGCTCATAGTTCAAGATTTTCGATTCACCCGGGGAGTACAAAAATGTACCAGGATCTTCGACAACATTTTTGGTGGCCAAACATGAAAAGAGAGGTTGCTGAGTGTGTTGCAAAGTGTCTCACTTGTCAGAGAGTTAAAGCGGAGCATCAACGACCAAGTGGTTTACTATAGCCCTTAGAGATATCAGAATGGAAGTGGGAGCATATCACGATGGATTTTGTGGTAGGGCGTCCAACTACTCAGAAGGGTTATGACGCAATATGGGTCATAGTGGATAGATTGACAAAATCAGTGCATTTCTTGCCGATCAAAATCAGATTCACTCTGGATCAACCGGCAACGTTAAAGAGATTATTTTAAGGCACGGTGTTCCAGTGTCAATAGTGTTAGACAGAGATCCACGTTTCACATCAAAGTTTTGGAGGAGTCTGCAAGCGTGTTTGGGAACGTAGTTGAGAATGAGTACAACCTACCATCCTCAAACTGATGGCCAGAGCGAAAGAACAATTCAGACGTTGGAGGATATGCTTCGGGCGTGCGTCATTGATTTTAAAGGCAACTGGGATGATAATTTACCCCTGGTCGAGTTTGCTTACAACAATAGTCATCACGCTAGTATCGGCATGCCGCCCTACGAAGCATTGTACGGAAGGAAATGCAGAACTCCATTATGCTGGGATGAGGTTGGTGAACGACGACTATTGGGACCCGAGCTGGTACAACAAACTGCTGAAATTGTCAAGGTAATAAGAGCTAGACTGATAGCCGCTCAAGACAGACAGAAGAAGTATGCTGATCAACACTGACAAAATCGCGAATTTGTAGTCGGTAATTTCGTGTTTCTCAAAGTATCTCCTTGGAAGGGAAAAATCAGATTTGGTAAAAAGGGTAAACTCAGTCCGCGATTTATTGGACCCTTCGCAATGCTGAAACGAATAGGCGAGGTGGCTTATGAGGTAGCTTTACCTCCCGAGTTAGACCACATTCATAATGTAGTCCACATATCGGTGCTACGACCGTATAAGTCTGATTATAAACATGTCATATAATATGAACCGCTACAATTCGAGAATGATTTGTCTTATGAAGAGGTTTCTGTACAGATAGTGGACAGGAAAAAGCAAGTACTTAGAAATAAAGTGATACCTTCTGTTAAGGTAATTTGGAGGAACCACAGTGCTGAAGAAGCAACGTGGGAACTCGAAGAGCAAATGATGCAAAATTTTCCTCAATTATTTGTTTAGTCTTTATATTGCGATTCTGGGGACAGAATCTTTGTAAGGAGGGGAGAATGTAACGGACGATTTAATTGCGTTGTGATTCTGGGGACATAATCCTTTTAAGGAGGGAAAGATGTAACAAATGCAATTTTTGTGCTTGAATAAAAATATTTATTGAGTTATATAAATATTTTTATTAATTTATTGAGTTAAATAAATAATTTATTAAGTTTTTGTGAAATGGGTATATGTTAAGTTTAATAATGTTAAATGTTATTTGAATGTGATTTGTTATGTTTGTTCTAATTTAATTTAATAATTAAATTAGATGATGAAAAGGTTTATTTGAATAAATGATTTATTTGAATAAGAGAATTTATTTGGTATTATTGTTATTTGTTAAATGAAATTATTAATTTAGTTAGTAAGGTTTAATTGAATTTATTTTATAATAAGTTCAATTAAATTAGAAGTGTGACCTTTTAAACTATATGTTATATTGGTTTATTAAAATAAATGAGAAAGTGTTTAATTCAGTTTTACCAAACAAGGCCCTATGGTCTTTGTTTGGAAATAATGGGTTATTTTATTTGTGTTTTACCAAACAAGGCCTTATGACCTTTAGTTAGAATAATGGGTTATTTTTAAATTAGTTTGCCAAACAAGCCTTATGGCTTTTTGAATTATGTAACTGATAGATTAATATCAGTATACGTTATTATTTGATTCAATTATCAGTTTTTTTATTTTATTCTGTCAGTTTTATTTTTTTTAAACTACGTCAGTTGTAAAAAGAAGAACAGAAGAGAAAGAAAAGAACAGAGTTGAGAGAACTCTGTGAATTAGAGAGTTGAGAGAAAAGAGAGAATTGAGAAGAAGAGTTTGGTAATTGAAGGTAGAAATTCTAAAACCCAAGGAGATTAATCAAAGCAATAGAAGGTATAATCCTTTCCTAAAAAGTTCTTCACTATACTTCTCTGTATATATGATTTTTAATTTCCTGTATATAAAGTTCATGCTAAATACATGAATTACTTGGTTATAATTGTTAGTAAGCATGTATTAGAGATTATATGATGATTATAAACTAGTTTGAAGAGTTAATTCATGAAAACATGTTTTTGAATTTAGTTTTTAGTTTTTACAGAGTTTATTTCATGAATTGTATATATGTATGAAAATTGATGATTCAATTTGGTTATTAATCGGTGAATTAATAATTGTTTATGATTATATGATAGAAAACAAGAATAATGCAAGAAGAATAGTTTCAATTGGTTGACAAATGGATTTACAGAGTTTAATTTCATGAGAATGGTTAAAACTTGAATATTTGGTTTTAACAGAGAATTTTTTATTTAAATTGGTTGTTTAGGTGTTAGAATGATTAAAATGTTTAGAAAACATGTTGGGTAAATGTTTTGTATCATGTATGATGTCTGGGTATATTTAATTTGTTTACTGGATGGTAGAATTCGAAAAATTTGGCCTAAGTTTTCACTGGTTCGCGAGCTGGGGAAGACAACTGCCGAGTCTCTCGCCCCGGCGAGAGAAATGTGCTGTAAATCTTCGCCCCGACGAAGTATCGCCCCGGCGAGAAATATTGTTAAGGAAAAGCTTGCCCCGGCGAGGTCTCGCCCCGGTGAGATATTTGTTCAGTAAATCCTCGCCTCGGCGAGGGAACAGTACTGAAATTTTAAAAAAAACATTTATTTTCTTTGTGCTTTTACTATGATGCTATAAACAAGTTTAAAACTTATATTAATGTATTTAGTGACTAATGAATTGCCAAGATGGTTGTTAAACTAATACTTGTTGATTATGGTATATAAAGTGAGATATTATAATAAAATGGGATAGAAAGCAAGCCTAGAATGCTTTTAGTCTTGTGACTAATTTTGTTACTATCTTATAATTAAATGTATAGGTTGTTTAAGGATCGTGAGATATTTAAATTTGTAATCTATGATTGAGGCAAGTTCCTTATCTCAACTTATTACTTTTACGTTGAGCAAGTTGTTCTTTCCTTTTAACTTGTTAATTTATTCAATACAAGTTTAATTATATTGAGCGAGCTTATGGACCTTAGCTTATTGATATTCAAGCAAGGTTACTATCATGTTACGTACTTAAGCTTTATTCCAATCATTGTTTATTATTCAAATTTCGAGTATAGTTTCTATTGAACAAACTCTATTGATGAATTAGACTAGCAAACCCTTATTGATTCAGCTAGTCCTTGGTTGATGAGCGATTTCAAAGACTTAGAATATTTTCTATACTCGTTCCAAGCTAAGTTCATTTTGGTACGGATTTAGACGATAAACTGAGATGAACAACCCTAATATAGGGGATTACTTACGCGACAGCGTTAAAATGTTTGTGCACAATACATTGTACAAAGGGCTGATCCCCCTGAGTACGAGATGTTGGTCCATAGTCTATATGACTGTTAAAGGTTACAGTAGAAATACTTGTTAACCTAGGACATAGTTCGAGGTCTTGTGACCCTCAGATATAATTTCTAAATCTTGAAATCTATTTTTTCTTGAATCAAATATTCTAACGAGCTTTTAGACTTTGATCATTTATTGACTGAGATTCAGAAAGTTATTATCCCTCAGTTGAAATCCATTTCATTTAAATATTATTATTATCATACTTGTGAGCAATTGTGTAGACACCCAAATTTTGCGTTTCCTTCTACTAACCATGACAGGAGGGCGAAATCGTCAATTGAACCAGCTTGCGGGAGCAAAGGAGCGGGCACAAGGGCGAGCGCCCGGCACCACCGCAATGTTTTGGGCAACCCAAGTTTACGTGACAATAAAGCCGTCCGAGGCATATACTTCCGAATGAGGTGGCACGTCTCCCGGAAATTCCCGGACTGCAGAACCCGAGCCTGTCAGCGAAAACCGACGTTGCGGCACGAAAATCGAGGCGTGGCACGAAAATCGAGAAAGTCAGGCCCGCCAGCCGCGGATAGATCTGCGGCCAAGTGGGTGCGCCAGCACGGAAACCAGGAAACCAGGCACTACCAGCTGAGTGCGATGGGAGGCGTGCCAGCTGGCCAGCCGCAGATCCATCTGCGGCCAGCCGCAGATAGATCTGCGGCTGGCTTTGGCCAGCCTATTTAAGCAAGCTTCAGGCGGCATACAGGGGGTTCAGCAAATTTTGGAGAAGAAGAAGAAAAACAGCAAACAGCAGCACGGAATTTGAGAGAAAAATAGTAGATTTTTGCAACAAAAATAGGAAGAAAAGAGAGGAAAAAGAGAGAAATTTTACTCCTTTAATTTTGATTGTATCAAATATATTTTCTTATCCTATTCAAATACCAAGACTTCATCCTTTTTGAGATCATTTTGCAAGGTAAAAATTCCTTTTGTTATAACAATTCATATCATCTTATTTGCTTAGATGGGATGTAGTTTTCATGTATATTGTTGAACAATCATGGATTATGGATTATTAGGGAGGGTTCCATCGGAATAAAATTCTTCCTAATAACCCGAGGATATCCAATTGACAAAATTTCTAGCTTGTTTGTGATAATTTATTGGGTGTAATTTATTTAGATTGTCATTTCCGGATATCATGGTATATTAGATAAACCCGGGTTGGTTAGTTATGTAATATTCATTTTGTAGGCATGTATTAATCTCGTGTGAGCCTAGGAATGCGACCCCGAGGTCCAAATCCGATGATGGACGTTTTGATGTATGTGATAGATTCAAGATGCTCGTTTTGTAACATGTAACCTTTGGGCCTTAAAACGACACCAAGGCGGGAATCGTGTTTAAGGCCCCGAAATAGTGAAATTTGTGATTGTTGGCGTTCGGGGATATTTTGATGGCTTACATGCCCATGAATAGCCCCGACGCGTGTTTATGCTCGATTCGATTTATGACGCGAAATTGATTTCAAAGCTAAATGATAAGTGTAGACACCCAAATTTTGCGTTTCCTTCTACTAACCGTGACAGGAGGGCGAAATCGTCAATTGAACCAGCTTGCGGGAGCAAAGGAGCGGGCACAAGGGCGAGCGCCCGGTCCCGCCGCAATGATTTGGGCAGCCCAAGTCGACGTGACAGCATGACCGTCCGAGGCAGGCATTTCCGAATGAGGTGGCACGTCTCCCGGAAGTTCCCGGACTGCGGAATACGAGCCTGTCAGCGAAAACCGACGTTGCGGTACGAAAATCGAGGCGTGACACGAAAATCGAGAAAGTCAAGCCCCGCCAGCCGCGGATAGAATCTGCGGCCAAGTGAGTGCGCCAGCACGAAAACCGGGAAATCAGCACTCAGCAGCCTGAGTGCGATGGGAGGCGTGCCAGCTGGCCAGCCGCAGATCTATCTGCGGCCAGCCGCAGATAGATCTGCGGCTGGCTCTGGCCAGCCTATTTAAGCCAGCTTCGGCAGCATACAGGAGGTTCAGCGAATTTTGGGAAAGAGGAAGAATTCCAGCGGAAAACAGCAGCAAAAGATCGGAAATTGAGAGGAAAAAAGAGGGAAATTTTGCAATCAAATAGGAAGAAAAGAGAGAAAAAAGGAGAGAGTTCAATTCTTTTGATTTTGATTGTATTAATACACTCCTTATTCAATTCAAATACATCAAGTTTACATCCATTTTGGATACCAATTGCAAGGTGAAATCTCTTTTGTGATATCAATTTCTATCATATCATTTGATCAAATTAGATGTAATTTTTCATGTAATTTATTGATTGAACAATGGAATTAGGGATTGTGAGTGAAGTTTCCATCGGAATGAAACTCTTCCTAATAACCCGATGATATTCGTTTCATTAATTTCTTTTGTTTGTTTTAAGGTGTTATGTTTGGTATCAATTCCTTTAAATCGTTGTTTTAGGATGCCTTGGTATTGTTAGATTATCCGGGTTGGTTTATTTTCTTGTAATATCCGATTGTTTGTGGATACTTGGTTGTGAGCCTAGGAAAGCGACCCCGGGGTCCCCGATCCGATGATGGACATATCTTGATGTAAGAAGTAGAGATGACGTAGTTCTCATTGTAAATATGTAATCGTTGGGCCTTAAAACGACGCTAAGGCGAGAAATCGTGCTTAAGGCCCCGAAATAGTGAAATTTGTGATTGTTGGCGTTCGGGGATATTTTGATGGCTTACATGCCCATGAATAGCCCGACGCGTGTTTATGCTCGATATTTGAATTATGACACGAAATTGATTTCAAAGCTAAATGATAAGATTTTCAATAAAATCAATCAAAGTAGGATATTAGAATCACGAGGTTAAAATTTGAGGAACGTTAATGAAATGTCCGATTCATATCTAACGAGAAAGCTAAAGAAAAATCGTTTTCCAAAACAACACACGAAATGATTTTATAAATAATTGACGTTTTATTAAATCTTTGTGCATAGGGTGAAAGAGATCCTAGAAATTGCCCATCATTTTATGAAAGCAACGTATAGATCTCGATTCCTATTTTGACGAAGGTTTAAAACTCTTGTTCTGTTAAAACGACACTTAACGAAAATCTCATAGTTTTTGATAATTAAAATCAAACCTTTTCTCATAAAGCTTTCTCGTGTATGCCGAAAAGACATTCCGAAGCATTCTCAAAGTAAAACACGATTTTTTCCCTAAAATCCAAATGACTCTTTCATACAAACTCACCACCACAACATTCACATAAGCACACCTACACACACACGCACACGCCACGCACACACACACACATTTCATGAATTAAAGGATAGGAGAAGCATCAAGATTGCGGTAACCGTGTTTCACGGAAGTCGGGGGGTGCCCTAACACCTTCCCCTCACTTAAACAAGCCCCCCGAACTCTATGAATCTCGATTCGCAGACCAATTTAATTCGGAGTCACACATGAGCCAGCGATTTATAAAAAACGAAAACTCGGATGAGTTGGTACATCCATTTCAAATATACCAACTGGCGACTCTGGTTAATTGGCTCATCATAAAAACGATCTTTCAAAACCCCCGTCGACCTCAATGCCGACCTTTTCCAAACGTCATCTAAACCAAAAGGCTAAAATTGGAAGAGACCAAAAGAGGAGAAGAAAACCCGGCGTCGACAGCTGGCGACTCTGCTGGGGACATTAGAGGGCTTAAGCCGCATTAAAATCTTGATGCTATTCTATCCTTTAAAAAAATTTCATGAATATGTGTGTGTTGCATGCGATATTTTTGATCTTTTGTGTTTTTGTTGTGTGAATGCGTGTTTTGTCCAATGAATGAATGATTGAATGGAATGGCTTTACTTTAAAGAAATCATTTGCATACGGTGAGGACGATGAATGTGAATGTATGTTGAGAGAGTACCTCCTCCTGAGGCGAACCTGTCGGTTGCTTATTACTGGACTCGATGGGGCTGCTCCCCGGAGATGGCTCAGGAAACGCACCACTCAAATCCGCTCCAATCGAAAGGGCTCAAACGAGTAGATTGCGAAGATTTGGGAACCTTCATGCCGAAAAGCCCGTGAGAGTAACCCTAGGATAGGTCATCCTCAGAATAACCCAACGCAGGAAAAGTCTCTTCATGCCTTTTTACGTTTATATGTCTAAATGTCATGATCTCATTCAATATTCATACATCCCTTTTCTATGTCGAAAGAGATTACTAACCGCTGTGAATTGCAGGGAATAGTTGGGGGAGCATAATAAAGCATGTTTAGCATTGGTTATGGCACTAAAGGACTACTAACTTTCTCTTTTGCAGGGAAAGATTAAAGAACCCCAAAACACAAAAAATTTATAGCTTTAGCATGCATCCATGTTTTCAGTTCCCCAGGACTAAACTTCGAACCATTTGTCTCTGTAGGATTGCTCCTCAAACCCGTTCGCAGTCTAAGAAAGCCCAGATCTCTACATCTGAAATGGCTGATCTTCCTAACCATAATTCCATATCTCGGGAGGAGTTTGATGATTTTAAAAGACAGATGATGGAAATGGCCACAATGTTAAGGGAACAGTTCTTAATCAGACAGGATCCGGTAAACCAGGGATCGCATAATACTCCACCACCAGGGGATGATCAGAGTCCTCCTAAGAATGGTACAAACTTGCTTAAAGAGGACCAACCCCGACTCAAGGACGAGCCAGTCATCCCAAAGGCCGTTCCCATACCTAGCAGGACAGTGATTACTATCCCAGAGGAAGGGGACCATGACGACCTTCGGAGAAAAATGAAATACATGGAGGAAACCATCCAATCTCTAAAGGGCATAGGCTCCCTGGGCAGGGTTAATTACTCAGATTTATGTGTTTTCCCCGGGGCCAGATATCCAGAAAAGTTCAAAGTTCCCGAGTTTGAAAAATACAATGGAAAGGGAGACCCCTATACACACTTGAAAATATACATTGGAGAAACTCGGGGCTTATGCCGAAGACGAGGGGTTAAGAATGCAGCTATTTCAGAAAAGCTTAACAGGGGAGGCAAGAATATGGGTATGCCCGCCTCGACAACGCCCGAATCCACAACTGGGAGGAATTGGCCCATACCTTCTTAACCCAATACAAGCTTTCAGGCCCAGATGGCTCTTGACAGGTACCAAATGACAAAGGTTAAAAAACAGCCTAGGGAATCCTTTAGGGAATATGCGCAAAGATGGAGGGGCATGGCTGCCCAGGTAACTCCCCCGATGAGCGAATCAGAGATGGTAATGACCTTTGTAGACATTCAGGAGGCACCGTATTATGAGAGGGTCATCTCAGGGATTGGAAGACCTTTTGCGGAAATGATTAAACATGGAGAGATGGTTGACATGGGGTTGAAATCGGGTAAAATCCGGGATCTTACTGCTTTAGAAACTGCTGCCGAGCAAATACAGAATGGAAACTATGGTAGCACTTCCCGGAGAGTCCAAAAGGGGAAGGAAGAGGATGTCTCCCTCATCCTACAAGGGTCGTCCAGTAAAGCAGAAAGCCATCTTCCGGTACAGGCACAGAGGGGGGGGCCACCCCGACAGCCCAATTTCTCAGATCAAAGAGCAGAGGGGCGAAGAAGATATGAGGCCTCGCAAAACCGAGTATTCACCCCGCTCGGGGAGCCGCTTGAACGAGTATTAGCGGTATTAGTAGCCCAAAAGAAGATTGTTGGTTTGGCACCCCCGAGTGACCCAAAGGGTAGAAGGTTTGACCCGAGCAAGCGGTGTGCATACCACTCCAGTTCCCCTGGCCATGATACACAGGATTGCTGGACGTTAAAGCATCGAATCCAAAACCTGATTGACAGTGGAGAAATTGTGGTGGAACAGCCGGATTCCCCGAATGTTAAGGCAAATCCCCTGCCAAGACATGATGGGGGGGGAGTCAATGCGACGGAGGCAAGTGAGGCTGGGGGGCCGCCAAGGTTGAACTATGTGCAGAAAGTTGAGGAGATGATAAATGTGATACATGACCATGGGAGTGCGAGGATAACGCCCATCAGGTTGATAGGGGTAAGTACGAATAACATAGAGGGACCTATCAAGTTGACAGCTCCGAGGCCCATCATTTTTGCTGCAAGGCCACAACTCCCTATCAGTAGTCTGAAGACTGTACCCTGGAATTACGGGGGAATACCCGAGGAAGCGGCCAGTTGTGCTTCCGTGACGACCAAGGGGAACCCCCTATATCTTCCCGGGCGAGTCCTTGAGAGCCAAGAGAGAAAAAAATGAAGAGGTTTCTGAGGAAAGGGCCATAGAGTTTTTGAAAAGGATGGATCACCCGGAAATGAGGGGGATCCAGATTTTAAATGAGGAATCAACCCTAACATCAGTCATGGACTTGGTGTTATCGTCCAGTGAGCATTGCCAAACCCTGATGAAGATTCTGGAGGAGGCATTTGTGCCCAAGGAAATTAGTGAGGAGGGTTTCGGCCGGTTGGTAGGCCACTTATTGGAAACCGATGCAATATCCTTTACAGATGAGGACATTCCCGAAGAGGGAAGGGGGCACCGAAAACCGCTACACATCGCGGTAATCTCCTCAGGATATGTCATGAATGGGGTGCTGATCGACGGGGGATCGGCATTGAATATATGTCCTCTCAGCACGCTGAAGAAAATGAACATCAGTTCCAAGCGCCTCCGAGCCAGTCATGTGGTGGTTCGGGCTTTTGACGGATCCCGGAGAGATACCATCGGAGAGATAGAATTGCCAGTGGAGATAGGACCCTGTACTTTTGATATCTCCTTCCAAGTCCTGGATATCACGGCAAGCTACAACCTGCTGTTAGGGAGGCCCTGGATTCACATGGCCGGGGCAGTTCCTGCCCCGCTCCACCAACAAATCAAGTTGATCATCGATGGGAATCTGGTAACAATCTCGGCCGAATGTGATGACCCTTCTCCTCCCAGGAGGTGGCCTACCAGTAATCAATGTGGATGAGTCAGCGGCGCCGGCCAGCTTTCAAGCACTAGAGATTAGCACTCCCCATTATAGATGCCTGGGAGCTCCAGCTTGGCAATCGTGTGAAACCAAGGGTCTCTCCGGAACTCACCTTTGTGGCAAAGGAAATGATTAAAATGAACTTCCAACCTGGACAGGGACTAGGGAGAAGCAGTCAGGGAATCACCAAACCCATCCACCTACCACAGCAGATAGGCAAAGCAGGATTGGGATACCATATGGGCGCAGTGCGGGGACACCGTCAGGGTGCGACTCCGATTCGACTAGTTGGCAGTCCAGTGACCAAAGTCGACAATGAGCAGGGGATCAGCGGACCTGTGATTGGGGCAGGGAATGAAGAGTTAACCCCCACACATAGTGAGTCGGCCCGGAGGGAAAGTTTCCTGCAGGAGGTCGCAAAAGAGTTTGAAAACCAAATGCTACATCCCCGGACCAGCAACAAGCAGTAAGGAGGGGACGAATGTTATTATCGCGCCACCGGGAGCCCAACAAGTTGTGCCTGTCATCGATTGGGCAGGGCTGATTATTCCTGGAAAAGATATGGAGAAGGATTCAGGCGACGTATCCGTAATCATCGGGGAAGTGTCCGACGTGAGGCCCTCCTTTATCCAACGCATTCCAGCTGACCTGACCATCGACAATTGGACCCAGAAACCCGTGATATCCAAACAGGGGTAAAACTCGACGTCAGGGTGATTGACCCCAGATGATGGGGGAATGAAGAAGTTTATTTTTGTTGTTGTTTTAATTCTGCATCATTATGTCGTTTCTTCTTGTTATTTGAAAATGCGATCATCGTGAAAAAATGATTTATATATGACAAGTATTTTGTTTCATGTCAGGTGTACCAATTTGAGTAATCCTTGCCTAACAAATGGTCTTTCAAATTTGAATGATGATTATGATTTTGACATTGAGCTGGATTTCGATTTAATGGGCATTGAACAAGACGAGACAGATTACGACGACGCACCTGATGAGATCAAAGGATGGGTCGAGGATAAACCCAAACCCAACTTGGACCAAACCATCACCATTGATATTGGAACCCCTGACCAGCCAAAGGAACTCAAGATAGGGACGGACCTTACCCCCAGCCAAAAAGCCGAAATGACTGAGTTGCTTAAACAATATGAGGATGTCTTCGCCTGGTCTCATGAGGATATGATCGGATTGTCCACCGACATTGTGGTGCACCGGTTACCCATCAAGGAGGGTTTCAGGCCTGTCAAGCAGAAACTAAGAAAGTTGAAACCTGAGTGGAGTTTGAAGGTGAAGGAAGAGATCATCAAACATTTCAGGGCGGGAATCATTATGGTGTCCACTTACCCGGAATGGCTATCCAATGTGGTCCCAGTGGCTAAACCTGGAGGAAAGGTGAGGGTATGCGTGGACTACAGAGATCTAAACAAGGCCAGTCTCAAGGACAACTTCCCGGTGCCTTTCATACACATCCTGGTGGATAACACAGCCCGATACGAAATGTACTCTTTTGTGGATTGCTTCGCGGGATATCATCAGATAATGGTGGCGGAGGAAGATCGGGAAAAGACCGCATTCATCACCCCCTGGGGCACTTTCTGCTATAGACGACTGGCTTTTGGCCTCACAAACGCGGGGGCTACTTATCAGAGAGCCATGATGGCCTTGTTCCACGATATGATGCACAAGGAGATAGAGGTCTACGTGGACGACATTATTGTGAAGTCAAAGGTAGAGTCCGATCACATAACCCATCTCAAAAAGCTATTCGATCGACTCAGAAAGTATAACTTGAAACTCAATCCAGCAAAGTGTGCTTTCGGAGTGCAGTCTGCTAATCATCGGGGATGGCCGGATCTGTTACCCCTCACCCTGCTGGCATACCGAACATCCACGCGTACTTCTACGGGAGCAACCCCTTACGCCTTGGTATATGGAATGGAGGCTGTTCTGCCAGTTGAAGTTGAGATGGCGTCCCTCAGAATAGTGATCGACGCTCAAATAGGCGAGGAGGATTGGATGCAAAGTCGATACGACCAATTGGCCCTAATTGATGAAAGGAGGGTGGCTGCTGTTTGGCACGGCCAGCTATATCAACAGAGGATCTCCCGATCATATGACAAAAGGATCAGACCTCGGAAATTCAAGGAGAATGACCTGGTGCTAAAGAGAATTATGTCTTGTCAGGACGAAGCCAGGGGGAAGTTTGCCCCGAATTGGGAAGGACCATTCGTGATTAAGAAAGTACTATCCGGAGGAGCCCTCATATTGCAAGAAATGGATGGTGAGGTATTTCCACAACCCCTCAATGCTGACTCGGTGAAGCGGTTTCTACGCTTAAATTATCAGTTCTTTTTTCCTTTGAGAGCGAACTACGTAGGACCTGATCTCCCAACTTGTGGGGGTACGTAGGCAGCCATCATGGCGCGGTCCGATCCTTTAAAAAATAATCCTTTCCCCAACCAAAAACCAATTTTCGATAGCCCGATAAAACCTTCCTACACCCTCAAAACCTTCCCGAAACCAACTGCCTAACCAGTTTCATCCCAGAATACATACCCTGATCCAACCCAAACAGTTATCCAAAATCTGAGATTCAATCCGACGAAATCAAAAGGTGTGCGGCAATATCTGTCAAATCTCCATCAAGTCTTGAGGAAAGAAAGAGGGCGAAATGTCAAAATCATGGTCAGTTGGATAAAATGATGATCCAATGGAGGGCAATGATACGACAAAAGGGGAAAATGACTAAATTTAAATGCATGTCTATATATATATAAGTCGTTTTATTACAAGATTTATCTTTCAATAAACTGATGAAACCAACATAGTCTATGCAGGAAATAAAATAATCTACAAATCTGAAACTAGCCGAAGCAGGATGGACAGGGTGGTGGATAGATCTGAAGCATCAGCATCTCCTGCAATCTGCTGCCCCCATCATATCAATACGATCTAGTAAAGCAGTAGCTCGGCTGACAATCCCAAAATGAGCATCTACCACTGCCCTGGTCCGAAATACAATGGCCTCTCTATCAGCAATGGCAGCATCTCTAGCCCGAATGGCCTCATCTCTCTCGGCAAGGGCGGCATCCCTCTCGGCTTCAGTAGTAATCAGGGCCAGGCGGAGTCGGGAATCCTCAGCGACCCGACTCGGGGCCGAAATCGGCTGAAATGGAATGGTCTGCGGTATCTTCTGTGAAAATCACTCCAGAGTCATCAAAGGCCCCGTCCGACTCAGACTAGCCGAATCCAGGTCTCCACGCAACCACTGTACGTAGGCAAATGTCTGGATGTGACAGCTCGCACTATATTCGGCAAAGATCCTGCGATCCCAAAGCTCGTATACCGGCAATAGATCCCTCTCTGTACAGGATGATATAAGGAATCGGTATGCGGCTGCACCCGCAAAGGGGTGTAAATCCTGTGTCTGATCAAACTGCCCCATAACCGCCAGGGGATGATAGGTCGTCACGCCCCTTAAGCCAGCAATGGGAATGAAATCCATGCCAGGCACATGAGTCAAGAAGCTCATGAAGGAGCAGTAGCCCGAATAAACCAATAGATGAAAGGGGTCCTCAATGATAGACAAAAATGATGTCCAGGAGGCCACATCAGTACAACTCGCGGGACGAAGCGAAAACTGCGTGGTTATGTCATGGCTGAAGCAAAACCCTTGGCGACGGAAATGGCCGATGGGACTAAGATGACTCATGAACCACATGTACAATAAGGTCGAACTCCCTCTGAAGAATCTCCCTCGGAAGGACTGGCAATATGTGGCCGACATATAGGTATCCGCCAATATCATGGGGAGAATGGTGTGATCCTCCTGAAGGGCCCGAACGGCCGCAACAATCCGCATGTCCAAATGATCGGATCCTGCAGGCAAATACAAAACTGAGATGACACAGGCCATCAGAACGCCCACTCTCAAGGCATCCCAGCGCTCCTCGGACACCGGAAAAATCACCGAGGAAAAGACGGAAACTGTCAGGTGAGCCGAATCGGTCAATCAAGAATTGAAGAGGAACCATATGGTCTGATGTGGTTACCGGTAATAAGACAGCCCTCCGCAAACCGGTGAAAGTCAAGAATTGACGGCGCATGGAACCAGCAGTAACCCTAGCACAGGGACCATCCAAGGGCAAGCCGGTGAAGCGAGCATACTCCTCAAGGGTGGGGGTCAGCTCTACTGTCCCAAACCTAAACACCTGACGGGCAGGGGCCCAATGGCTCAGAAGACCATCCACAAAGCCCGCTGGCACCTGGAAGGTTAATAAGGACCAAGAATGTCCCAAAAGACCATCTGCGATAATCCTGTCTGCCGGCAGTAAACTGTCCAACCAGCGGAAGAGGCTGCCGACCAACCCTGTGGGAGGAATGGAATCCAAACGAGTCACGACATCCGAGGACGACATCTGAAAAAAAATAGTATCAAAAAGACTGTACAGGGGTCATTCTCTATCCATAAATAAAAGCATGCATCATACAGTTAATAATGAAACAGGTGAATTCCATAGAGATGAAAAAGAAACTGTGCATAAATAAATAAATGAGTTCAGTACATAGTGCATAAATGAAAAAGAAATCTAAGCAGGTGCCGGTACAAAAGGCCCTATCCTATCCTGGTCCTAAATAAAATCAGTATCATCTATGAAAGCAGGATCCTCGAACTGATCCCCTGGAGTCGTCGAGCTCGGAGGACCAAAGTTCATATCAGGGATGTAGGGATGCGCTGTGGCATCAGATGAACTCGGGCCTGCATCATAACCTGCACCGTCAGGATCGTAGGTGTAAGCCTCCTCCTCCGGGGGCTCCCGGCCCGGCCCAACCCCGAATAACAGCGACAACTGATCTACCTGACGGGTCAATGAGGCGATCTGCTCAGCGTGGGTAGGGGTCCGAACACAGGCAGCCCAATCGGTCATCGTCACCGAGCCTGGAACCATATCTCCAAGAAAGAAAGTGGCCCGAGTCTGAGGACCGATGGTACGGGGCACCCACCATGTACGGAATGCATCACTCGTAGTGGGACCCGTGGAAAGCATCCGACCATCCTCCCCAGCGAGCATGATCTCCGAGGGCTGAGAATCCAGCGGCCAGAAAGTAGTGAAAGAAAGGGAGTGCGGGATGCGGATCTCTCCAGTGACGCATCTGAATGCGCGCTCTCCCTGATACATCACCCAGCCTCCAACACTCTGCAAAGTGAGGCGACGGGTGGAAAGCTCGAACTCCGGGCCGGAAGGATGCCCGTCAGCAAACCCCACAGTCAGATGATCGGAGAGGTAGGGAATCCAGACGACGTCGGCAGCCGTGATCAACTCCAGCTGAATACGACAATGTGCAAAGCTGCCCGACACGGGGACCTCCTCCAGGGTACTGTGATGCCATCGCCGACCCCGAGGATAAGTGTCCGGGCCCAGAGTAGTGATAGGCCTCAGACATGGCAGCCGCTCGTAAGCCCAGAACTGTGAATAGAAACAAGGCAAGGCATGAGTCACTATCAAATACAGAAAAGAGATGAAAGGAAAAGAAATACAGTAAGAGAGAGGAGGAAGGGACTCACCAACAGAAAATGGTAGAAGCCGAGCCAGGCATCAGTCTGTCCCTCTGAGCGTAGACGCATGCCATGGAGGAAATAGGCAAAGGTGAATGACCCCCAGTCATAATCACCGATGCGGTCCACGTCTCTGACCGCTCCTACGACGCTGAAATGAATGGTGGAGGAGTTGTTCCCCAGAAAACAACCCCTCACGATGGTCAGGAACAGGCGTCGTAGCAGAATGTCCCTGGTGCCCTGATCTGCTGGAATAGGCAGCGCATAGAGACCCCCGACTGCATCGACTGCCAAGGCACCAGATCGAATGCTACGGGCCTTAAAGACCCGGTCCTCAGCAGCGAAGCCCAGCAAAGCTCGAACCTCCACAGGAGTGATATCCAGATCCAAGGGGACGCGGGACCCGGTAAACTCAATGCCAGTAATGTACCTCCAATCCCATGGGGTCAGCACGACCTCGCAGTCGAGGAGATGAAGAGACTGCGTCTGGTGGAACCATCGCTCGGATAAAGCCCTCATGTAACCCCAGGGGCACTGGCGGGGGATGATAGTGAAGAAATGTCGGAAGCCCCAAGAGTCCACCATCGCCCGATAATCACTGTGCAGGGCCGCGTAAAGGGAATAGATGTTGAACCAGTTACCCCTCGGCTGGGTAAAACTCGGGTACCTGGGGCAATCACCAAGGGGTCAATCCGGATAAAAGGAGAATGGAGAAATTGAGAATGAAATCAGAATAGAGCTGAAATATACCTCGTTAGCCACGAGAGATGCCGAGGGGTGACGACTGAGATCCCGACCCAAAAGATCGGGTATCTGCACAGAGGCGCCAGAAGGAGCCTGATGAGTAGATGGAGCCGGAGTGCTGGAGGATGGCCCCTCTGCCGCGACCTCCGGAGGAACAGCCTCCTCAACGTCCGGAGGACCAGGACGAATAACAGCCTCCGTCAAACGACGAGCCTGACGGGTCCGAGGAGGAACAGGAGTGGGTGCAGCCCTACGACGGCGAACACCCGAAGTCCGAGAGGCGGAGGAGCTACTGGGCGCATCACGATCCATAGCTGGAATAGAACGGGCGAGAAAGAAGGTAAGTTTCCTTTTAAAATTATGTAATGAACATTTCTAAATTTCCGGCCTCATCATATGATTAATGCAACATGATGCATGCTTCAAAAAAAAAAAAAAAAAAAAAAAAAAAAAAAAAAAAAAAAAAAAAAAAAAAAAAAAAAAAAAAAAAAACAAAAAAAAAAAAAAAAAAAAATCGGCAGAGTTCCGTTTGTAAATTGAACATCCCAGGCATAAGCCAAGCGTGTTTTCCATCAATCAAAGCCTCAAACAGATTTAAATTGCATTCATATATGTAATTACAGCATGTAATGCATGATTTTATTGCAGAAAAGAAATAACAATATGTGGGACCGCCTCATGAACATAAAATAGGACTCACATAGTTGATACATAGCATGTATATATGATGGTACATTACATAGCATTGTAAAGCATACATTTTATCTCTAAACATGCAAATAGTCAAATGTATAGCAAAACATTGACGAAATTGAAAAGTGACCGGTCAAAGTGTTACCTGTAGCGTGTAGATCAATCCTACCGGAACAGTTTTTGCAGGAAAGTTGAAAAAATCGACAAAAAGCCCTTGCGAACAAGAAAAATCGAGAGAATCTCTTTGAATTACAAGTTGAAAGTGACAGATCTGGAGGAGCCGCGTTGGATTTAAGGCCCGATCATGGCCGCAGATGTATCTGCGGCTGGCCCTGGTGGGTCCCACCTTGCTCCCTTGCAACCATTTGACGTGTTGAAGTGAAAAGTTTACGAGATGGGTGACCGGCGACGATACCCGGCCCCGACATGACGATCGACCGGCGACGATAAACCGGCGATCACGAGATGGATGTCCGGCGACGATAACCGGCTCCGACAAGATAACCAACCGGCGACGATAACCGGGGGTTACGAGATGGGTGACCGGCGACGATACCCGGCCCCGACATGACGATCGACCGGCGACGATAACCGGCGATCACGAGATGGATGTCCGGCGACGATAACCGGCTCCGATAGATAACCGACCGGCGACGATAACCGGGGGTTACGAGATGGGTGACCGGCGACGATACCCGGCCCCGACATGACGATCGACCGGCGACGATAAACCGGCGATCACGAGATGGATGTCCGGCGACGATAACCGGCTCCGACAAGATAACCAACCGGCGACAATAACCGGGGGTTACGAGATGGGTGACCGGCGACGATACCCGGCCCCGACATGACGATCGACCGGCGACGATAACCGGCGATCACGAGATGGATGTCCGGCGACGATAACCGGCTCCGATAGATAACCGACCGGCGACGATAACCGGGGGTTACGAGATGGGTGACCGGCGACGATACCCGGCCCCGACGAGACGATCGACCGGCGACGATAACCGGCGATCATGAGATGGATGTCCGGCGACGATAACCGGCTCCGACAAGATAAGCAACCGGCGACGATAACCGGGGGTTACGAGATGGTGTGGACCGGCGACGATACCCGGCCCCGAACGAGACGATAGATTGAGAGAGTGAACCCTACGACTAACAAACACGGTCAAGGGGTTGATACATTGACACTCTTACGAATGTCTTGCATGCATTGCATCTTATGTTGCATCATAAGCTATATGTGTGTTGCATCATGTATGTACTGTCATTCTTATGCACTGTCATTCATACATCGAGTGTCTACTCTTTATCCTGTTCATTTCATTTATCATTTCATAAACATGATAAAGAGGGGCAGCTGTAGACACCCAAATTTTGCGTTTCCTTCTACTAACCATGACAGGAGGGCGAAATCGTCAATTGAACCGGCTTGCGGGAGCAAAGGAGCGGGCACAAGGGCGAGCGCCCGGTCCCGCCGCAATGATTTGGGCAGCCCAAGTCGACGTGACAGCATGACCGTCCGAGGCAGGCATTTCCGAATGAGGTGGCACGTCTCCCGGAAGTTCCCGGACTGCGGAATACGAGCCTGTCAGCGAAAACCGACGTTTGCGGTACGAAAATCGAGGCGTGACACGAAAATCGAGAAAGTCAAAGCCCGCCAAGCCGCGGATAGATCTGCGGCCAAGTGAGTGCGCCAGCACGAAAACCGGGAAATCAGCACTCAGCAGCCTGAGTGCGATGGGAGGCGTGCCAGCTGGCCAGCCGCAGATCTATCTGCGGCCAGCCGCAGATAGATCTGCGGCTGGCTCTGGCCAGCCTATTTAAGCCAGCTTCGGCAGCATACAGGAGGTTCAGCGAATTTTGGGAAAGAGGAAGAATTCCAGCGGAAAACAGCAGCAAAAGATCGGAAATTGAGAGGAAAAAGAGGGAAATTTTGCAATCAAATAGGAAGAAAAGAGAGAAAAAAGGAGAGAGTTCAATTCTTTTGATTTTGATTGTATTAATACACTCCTTATTCAATTCAAATACATCAAGTTTACATCCATTTGGATACCAATTGCAAGGTGAAATCTCTTTTGTGATATCAATTTCTATCATATCATTTGATCAAATTAGATGTAATTTTTCATGTAATTTATTGATTGAACAATGAATTAGGGATTGTGAGTGAAGTTTCCATCGGAATGAAACTCTTCCTAATAACCCGATGATATTCGTTCATTAATTTCTTTGTTTGTTTTAAGGTGTTATGTTTGGTATCAATTCCTTTAAATCGTTGTTTTAGGATGCCTTGGTATTGTTAGATTATCCGGGTTGGTTTATTTTCTTGTAATATCCGATTGTTTGTGGATACTTGGTTGTGAGCCTAGGAAAGCGACCCCGGGGTCCCGATCCGATGATGGACATATCTTGATGTAAGAAGTAGAGATGACGTAGTTCTCATTGTAAATATGTAATCGTTGGGCCTTAAAACGACGCTAAGGCGAGAATCGTGCTTAAGGCCCCGAAATAGTGAAATTTGTGATTGTTGGCGTTCGGGGATATTTTGATGGCTTACATGCCCATGAATAGCCCGACGCGTGTTTATGCTCGATTTGAATTATGACACGAAATTGATTTCAAAGCTAAATGATAAGATTTTCATAAAATCAATCAAAGTAGGATATTAGAATCACGAGGTTAAAATTTGAGGAACGTTAATGAAATGTCGATTCATATCTAACGAGAAAGCTAAAGAAAAATCGTTTTCCAAAACAACACACGAAATGATTTTATAAATAATTGACGTTTTATTAAATCTTTGTGCATAGGGTGAAAGAGATCCTAGAAATTGCCCATCATTTTATGAAAGCAACGTATAGATCTCGATTCCTATTTTGACGAAGGTTTAAAACTCTTGTTCTGTTAAAACGACACTTAACGAAAATCTCATAGTTTTGATAATTAAAATCAAACCTTTTCTCATAAAGCTTTCTCGTGTATGCCGAAAAGACATTCCGAAGCATTCTCAAAGTAAAACACGATTTTCCCTAAAATCCAAATGACTCTTTCATACAAACTCACCACAACATTCACATAAGCACACCTACACACACACGCACGCACACACACACACATTTCATGAATTAAAGGATAGGAGAAGCATCAAGATTGCGGTAACCGTGTTTCACGGAAGTCGGGGGGTGCCTAACACCTTCCCCTCACTTAAACAAGCCCCCGAACTCTATGAATCTCGATTCGCAGACCAATTAATTCGGAGTCACACATGAGCCAGCGATTTATAAAAAACGAAAACTCGGATGAGTTGGTACATCCATTTCAAATATACCAACTGGCGACTCTGGTTAATTGGCTCATCATAAAAACGATCTTTCAAAACCCCGTCGACCTCAATGCCGACCTTTTCCAAACGTCATCTAAACCAAAAGGCTAAAATTGGAAGAGACAAAAGAGACGAGAAAACCCGGCGTCGACAATAAGATTTTCATAAAAATCAAGCAAAGTAGGATATTAGAATCACGAGGTTAAAATTTGAGAAATGTTAATGAATGTCGATTTCTATCTAACGAGGAAGCTAAAGAAAGATCGTTTTCCAAAACACCACACAAAAATGATTTTGCAAATAAGTAACGTTTTATTAAATCTTTGTGCATAGGGTGAAAGAGATCCTAGAAATTGCCCGATCGTTTCACGAAAGCAATGTATAGATCTCGATTCCTATTTTGACGAAGGTTTAAAATTCTTCTTTTGCCAAAACGACATTTAATGAAAATCTCATAGTTTTGGACAATTAAAACCAAACCTTTCTCATAAAGAATAAAGCTTTCTCGGGTATACCGAAAAGACATTCCGAAGCATACTCAAATTAAAACACGATTTTCCCTAAAATCCAAATGACTCTTTCATACAAACTCACCACAACATTCACATAGGCACACACACACACACGCGCGCACCTACATACACATATTCATGAATTAAAGGATAGGAAAGCATTAAGATTGCGGTAACCGTGTTTCACGGAAGTCGAGGGGTGCCTAACACCTTCCCCTCACTTAAGCAAGCCCCCGAACTCTATGAATCTCAATTCGCAGACCAAATTAATTCGGAGTCACATATGAGCCAGCGATTTACAAAAGAGCGAAAACTCGGATGAGTTGGTACATCCATTTCAAATATACCAACTGGCGACTCTGGTTAATTGGCTCATCATAAAAACGATCTTTCAAAACCCCGTCGACCTCAATGCCGACCTTTTCCAAAAATCATCTAAACCAAAAGGCTAAAATTGGGAAAGACCGAGAAAGCGAAAAACCCGGCGTCGACAGCTGGCGACTCTGCTGGGGACATTAGAGGGCTTAAGCCGCGTTCAAATCTTGATGCTGTCCTATCCTTTAAAATTCATAAAATGTGTGTGTGTGTGTGCGATATTTTGATTTTTTACTTTTGTTGTGCGAATGTGTGTTGTTGTCCAATGAATGAATGATTGAATGGAATGGCTTTACTTTAAAGAAATCATTTGCATACGGTGAGGACGATGAATGTGAATGTATGTTGAGAGAGTACCTCCTCCTGAGGCGAACCTGTCGGTTGCTTATTACTGGACTCGATGGGGTTGCTCCCCGGAGATGGCTCAGGAAACGCACCACTCAAATCCGCTCCAATCGAAAGGGCTCAAACGAGTAGATTGCGAAGATTTGGGAACCTTCATGCCGAAAAGCCCGTGAGAGTAACCCTAGGATAGGTCATCCTCAGAATAACCCAACGCAGGAAAAGTCTCTTCATGCCTTTTTACGTTTATATGTCTAAATGTCATGATCTCATTCAATATTCATACATCCCTTTTTCTATGTCGAAAGAGATTACTAACCGCTGTGAATTGCAGGGAATAGTTGGGGGAGCATAATAAAGCATGTTTAGCATTGGTTATGGCACTAAAGGACTACTAACTTTCTCTTTTGCAGGGAAAGATTAAAGAACCCCAAAACACAAAAAAAGTTATAGCTTTAGCATGCATCCATTCTTTCATTTCCCCAAGACTAAACTTCGAACCGTTGTTTCGCAGGATTGCTCCTCAAACCCGTTCGCAGTCTAAGAAAGCCCAGGTCTCTACATCTGAAATGGCTGATCTTCCTAACCATAATTCCATATCTCGGGAGGAGTTGATGATTTTAAAAGACAGATGATGGAAATGGCCACAATGTTAAAGGAACAGTTCTTAATCAGACAGGATCCGGTAAACCAGGGATCGCATAATACTCCACCACCAGGGGATGATCAGAATCCTCCTAAAAATGGTACAAACTTGCTTAAAGAGGACCAACCCCGACTCAAGGACGAGCCAGTCATCCCAAAGCCCGTTCCCATACCTAGCAGGACAGTGATTACTATCCCAGAAGAGGGGGATAATGACGACCTTCGGAGAAAAATGAAACACATGGAGGAAACCATCCAATCTCTAAAGGGCATAGGATCCCTGGGCAGGGTTAATTACTCGGATTTATGTGTTTTCCCCGGAGCCAGATATCCAGAAAAGTTCAAAGTTCCCGAGTTTGAAAAGTACAATGGAAAGGGAGACCCCTATACACACTTGAAAATATACATTGGAGAACTCGGGGCTTATGCCGAGGACGAGGGGTTAAGAATGCAACTATTCCAGAAAAGCTTAACAGGGGAGGCAAGAATCTGGTATGCCCGCCTCGACAACGCCCGAATCCACAACTGGGAGGAATTGGCCCATACCTTCTTGACCCAATACAGCTTTCAGGCCCAGATGGCCCCTGACAGGTACCAAATGACAAAGGTTAAGAAACAGCCTAGGGAGTCCTTCAGGGAATATGCCCAACGATGGAGGGGCATGGCCGCACAGGTAACCCCCCCAATGAACGAATCAGAGATGGTGATGACCTTTGTAGACATCCAGGAGGCACCATATTATGAGAGGGTCATCTCGGGGATTGGAAGACCTTTTGCTGAAATGATTAAACATGGAGAGATGGTAGACATGGGGTTGAAATCGGGTAAAATCCGGGATCTTACTGCTTTAGAAACTGCTGCTGAGCAAATACAGAATGGAAACTATAGCAGCACTTCCCGGAGGGTCCAAAAGAAGAAGGAAGAGGATGTCTCCCTCATCCTACAAGGGTCATCCAGAAAAGCAGAAAGCCATCTTCCGGTACAGGCACAAAGGGGAGGGCCATCCCGACAGCCCAATTTCACAGATCAAAGAGCAGAAGGGCGAAGAAGATATGAGGCCTCGCAAAACCGAGTATTCACCCCGCTCGGGGAGCCGCTTGAACGAGTATTAGCGGTATTGATGGCCCAAAAGAGGATAATCAATTTGGCTCCCCCAAGTGACCCGAAGGGAAGGAGATTTGATCCAAGCAAGCGGTGCGCCTATCACTCGGGTTCCCCGGGTCATGATACACAGGATTATTGGACATTGAAACATATAATTCAGAACATGATCGACAACGGGGAAATTGTGGTGGAGCAGCCAGACTCCCCGAATGTTAAGGCAAATCCCCTGCCAAGACATGATGGGGGGGGGGGGAGTCAATGTGACAGAGGCAAGTGAGGCTGGGGGGCTGCCAAGGTTGAACTACGTGCAGAAAATTGAGGAGATGATCAACGTAATACACGATCATGGGAATGCACGGGTAACGCCCATCAGGTTGATAGGGATAAGTACAAATGGCATGGAAGGACCTGTCAAGTTGACAGCCCCGAGGCCCATCATCCTTGCAGCTAGGCCGCAACTCCCTATCAGTAGTCTGAAGACTGTACCCTGGAATTATGGGGGAATGCCAGAGGAAGCGGTCAGTTGTGCTTCCGTGACGACCTAGGGGAACCCCTTATATCTGCCCGGGCGAGTCCTTGAGAGCCAAAGGAGAAAAAATGAAGAGATTTCTGAGGAAAGGGCCATAGAGTTTTTGAAAAGGATGGGATCACCCAGAAAATGAGGGGGATCCAGATTTTAAACGAGGAATCAACCCTAACATCAGTCATGGATTTGATGTTGTCATCCAGTGAGCATTGCAAAACCCTGATGAAGGTTCTGGAGGAGGCATTTGTGCCCAAAGAAATTAGTGAGGAGGGTTTCGGCCGGTTGGTAGGCCACTTATTGGAAACCGATGCAATATCCTTTACAGATGAGGACATTCCCGAAGAGGGAAGGGGGCACCGAAAACCGCTACACATTGCAGTAATCTCCTCAGGATATGTCATGAATGGGGTACTGATCGACTGGGGATCGGCATTGAATATATGTCCTCTCAGTACGCTGAAGAAAATGAACATCAGTCCCAAGCGCCTGCGGGCCAGTCATGTGGTGGTTCGGGCTTTTGGCGGATCCCGGAGGGACACCATCGGGGAGATAGAATTGCCAGTGGAGATAGGACCCTGTACTTTTGATATCTCCTTCCAAGTCCTGGATATCACGGCAAGCTACAACCTGCTGTTAGGGAGGCCGTGGATACACATGGCCGGGGCAGTTCCTTCCACGCTCCACCAACAAATCAAGTTGATCATCGATGGGAATCTGGTAACAATCTCGGCCGAATGTGATGACCCTTCTCCTCCCAGGAGTGGCCTACCAGTAATCAATGTGGATGAGTCAGCGGCGCCTGCCAGCTTTCAAGCACTAGAGATTAGCACTCCCCATTATAGATGCCTGGGAGCTCCAGCTGTGAAACCAAGGGTCCCTCCGGAACTCACCTTTGTGGCAAAGGAAATGATTAAAATGAACTTCCAACCTGGACAGGGACTAGGGAAAAGCAGTCAGGGAATCACCGAGCCCATCCACCTACCACAGCAGATAGGCAAAGCAGGATTGGGATACCATGTGGGCGCAGTACGGGGGACACCGTCAGGGTGCGACTCCGATTCGACTAGTTGGCAGTCCAGTGACCAAAGTCGACAATGGGCAGGGGATCAGCAGGCCTGTGATTGGGGCAGGGAATGAAGAGTTAACCCCCACACGTAATGAGTTGGCCCGGAGGGAAAGTTTCCTGCAGGAGGTCGCAAAGGAGTTTGAAACCAAATGCTATATCCCCAGACAATCAACAAGCAGTAAGGAGGGGACGAATGTTATCGCACCACCGGGAGCCCAACAAGTTGTGCCTGTCATCGATTGGGCAGGGCTGATTATTCCTGGAGAAGATATGAAGAAGGATTCAGGCGACGTATCCGTACTCATGGGGGTGGTGTCGGATGTGAGGCCCTCCTTTATCCGGCGCATTTCATCTGACCTGACCATCGACAATTGGACCCAGAAACCAGTAATATCCAAAAAAGGGTAAAGCTCGACGTCAGGGTGATTGACCCCAGATGATGGGGGAATGAAGAAGTTTATTTTTGTTGTTGTTTTATTTCTGCATCATTATGTCGTTTCTTCTTGTTATTTGAAAATGCGATCATCGTGAAAAATCGATTTATATATGACAAGTATTTTGTTTCATGTCAGGTGTACCAATTTGAGTAATCCTTGCCTGACAAATGGGTCTTTCAAATTTGAATGATGATTATGATTTTGACATTGAGCTGGATTTCGATTTAATGGGCATTGAACAAGATGAGACAGATTACGACGACGCACCTGACGAGATCAAGGGATGGGTCGAGGATAAACCCAAACCCAACTTGGACCAAACCATCACCATTGATATTGGAACCCCTGACCAGCCAAAGGAACTCAAGATAGGGACGGACCTTACCCCCAGCTAAAAAGTCGAAATGACTGAGTTGCTTAAACAATATGAGGATGTCTTCGCCTGGTCTCATGAGGATATGATTGGCTTGTCCACCGACATTGTGGTACACCGATTACCCATCAAGGAGGGTTTCAGGCCTGTCAAGCAGAAAATGATGAAGTTGAAAAAGGAGTGGAGTTTAAAGGTGAAGGAAGAGATCATCAAGCAGTTCAGGGCGGGAATCATTATGGTATCTACTTACCCGGAATGGCTATCCAATGTAGTCCCAGTAGCTAAGCCTGGAGGAAAGGTGAGGGTATGTGTAGACTACAGAGATCTAAACAAGGCCAGTCTCAAAGATAACTTCCCGGTGCCTTTCATACACATCCTGGTAGATAACACAGCCCAGTACGAAATGTATTCTTTTGTGGATTGCTTTGCGGGGGTATCATCAGATAATGGTGGCGGAAGAAGACCGGGAAAAGACCGCATTCATCACCCCCTGGGGCACTTTCTGCTATAAGACGACTGGCTTTCGGTCTCACAAATGCAGGGGCTACTTATCAGAGAGCCATGATGGCCTTGTTCCACGATATGATGCACAAGGAGATAGAGGTCTATGTGGATGACATTATCGTGAAATCGAAGGTAGAATCCGATCATATAATTCATATCAAAAAGCTATTCGATCGGCTCAGAAAGTATAATTTGAAGCTCAATCCAGCCAAGTGCGCTTTCGGAGTACAGTCGGGTAAGCTCTTGGGTTTCCTGGTTAGTGATCGGGGCATTGAGTTGGACCCAGCAAAGATTAAGGCCATTGTGGATATGCCGGCACCTCACACAGAAAAGGAGATAAGAGGATTCCTCGGGAGGATAAACTTTATCAGCCGTTTTATATCCCACTTGACGACCACATGTGAGCCGATTTTTAGACTGTTAAGAAAAGGGGTGTCCCAAGAATGGATATGAGCAATGTCAAAAGGCGTTTCAGGACCATTAAAAAGCAATTGACTGAGGCACCAGTGCTGGTACCCCCGAAGGATGGGATCCCTCTGTTTATGTACATATCGGTCAATGCCATTGCGATGGGATGCATGCTGGGACAGAAAAATGAGGCGGGTAAGGAGCAGGCCATCTATTACCTCAGCAAAAGATTTAGCCAATGTGAGCAGAATTACACTCCCATCGAGAAGACTTGTTGTGCTCTGGCCTGGGCGGCAGGGAGATTACAGCACTACCTCCATGGGCATACAACGTACCTGATATCAAGAATGGATCCCCTGAAATATATTTTCGAAAGGCCCATGCTGAATTGTCGACTATCAAGATGGCAGTTAATTTTTACAACAGTTTGACATGGTGTACGTGACCCAGAAGGCCATGAAAGGGCAGGGAATTGCAGATCAGTTGGCAGAAGCCCCGGCAGGAGGGATGGAGCCGTTAGAAAACTCCTCTTCCGGGCGAGGATATATTTTGGGTATCGCGCGAAAAATGTGATGACGAGGGACAATTCTGGAAGCTGTATTTTGATGGTGCCATGAATGCCGAGGGGGGCAGGAGCCGGAGCGGGTCCTAGTCTCTATCACCGGAGAACAATATCCCGTGGCCACCAAGCTTCGTTTCAGCAATTCGAACAACACCGCTGAATACGAGGGGTGTATCTTGGGACTCCGATTGGCCCGCGACATGGGAGTGAGGAGACTAGCAGTGTTTGGGGATTCAGAATTGGTAATCAGACAAGCAATCGGGATATACAACACTAAGGAGCTTCGGTTACTTCCATACCATCGTTGTGTCACCCAGCTTATGCAAGAGTTCGAAGATATCGCCTTCCGCCATATTCCTCGGGGACGAAATGATTTTGCCGATGCATTGGCGACTCTGGCTTCCTTAATCCACGTGATCAGGAGTAGGGACAGTCCACAGATTGAGATCACCGTACAGAATGCCCCGGCATATGAGGAAAATGTGGCAGTGTTATCAAACGAGGTGGTGTTGACAAGGCCGCCCTGGTATCACGACATAAGGGAATATCTGAGAGACAGATCCCTTCCCGATCAGGCAAATCGGACTGAAAGGATGAGAATTCAAAAGATGGCGATGAAGTTTTACCTGAGTGGCGATTCTCTTTACAAAAGGGATGCCGGATTGGGACTGTTGCAATGCGTAGACGAAACGCAATCCCAAAGGATTATGAATGAAATCCATGGCGGGGTGTGTGGGCCACATATGAGTGGACCGATGTTGGCCAAAAAGATCTTGAGGACAGGGTATTATTGGTTAACGCTGAAGGCCGATTGCGATGATCATGTCAAACGGTGTTATCAATGCCAGGCGCACGGTAATGTGATCCATACACCTCCCAATGAACTGCATTGTATGACCTCCCCATGGCCATTTTCAATGTGGGGAATGGATGTAATCGGACCAATAGAGCCCAAAGCGAGCAACGGGCACCGGTTCATTTTCGTCATGATCGATTATTTCACCAAATGGGTAGAGGCAGCTTCTTTCCCTAAAGTAACTCAGGAGGTCATCGTCAGCTTCATCAGGAATAATGTCATTTGCCGATATGGGCAACCTGAGGTTGTAGTCTCCGACAATGCCAAGAATTTAAACAACGCCCTCATGAAAGGACTGTGTGACCAGTTCAAGATTAAGCATCTCAATTCCGTCATTTACCGTCCCAAAATGAATGGGGCAGTGGAGGCGGCCAATAAGAACATCAAGAAGATCATGGCAAAAATGTCTGCTAATCATCGGGGATGGCCAGATCTGTTACCCCTCACCTTGCTGGCATACCGAACATCAACGCGTACTTCTACAGGGGCAACCCCTTACGCTTTGGTGTATGGAATGGAGGCTGTTCTACCAGTCGAGGTTGAGATGGCGTCCCTCAGAATAGTGATCGACGCTCAGAATAAGCGAAGAGGATTGGGATGCAAAGTCGATATGACCAATTGGCCCTGATTGATGAAAGGAGAGTGGCTGCCATTTGGCATGGTCAGCTATATCAACAGAGGATCTCTCGATCGTACGATAAAAAGATAAGACTTCGGAAGTTCAAGGAAAACGATTTGGTGTTGAAAAGAGTCATGCCTTGTCAAGACGAGGCCAAGGGGAAGTTTGCCCCGAACTGGGAAGGGCCATTTGTGATCAAGAAAGTACTATCCGGAGGGGCCCTCATATTGCAAGAAATGGATGGTGAGGTATTTCCACAACCCCTAAATTCTGACTCGGTGAAGCGGTTCTACGCTTAAATCATCAGTTCCTTTTTCCCCTGACAGCGAACTACGTAGGACCTGATCTTCCAACTTGTGGGGGTACGTAGGCAGCCATCATGGCGCGGTCCGATCCTTTAAAAAAATCCTTTCCCTGACCAAAACCAACTTTCGATAGCCAGATAAAGCCTTCCTACACCCTCAAAACCTTCCCGAAACCAACTGCCTAACCAGTTTCATCCCAGAATACATACCCTGATCCAACCCAAACAGTTATCCAAAATCTGAGATTCAATCCGACGAAATCAAAAGGTGTGCGGCAATATCTGTCAAATCTCCATCAAGTCTTGAGGAAAGAAAGAAGGCGAAATGTCAAAATCATGGTCAGTTGGACAAAATGATGATCCAATGGAGGGCAATGATACGACAAAAGGGGAAAATGACTAAATTTAAATGCATGTCTATATATATAAGTCGTTTTATTACAAGATTTCTCTTTCAATAACTGATGAAACCAACATAGTCTATGCAGGAAATAAAATAATCTACAAATCTGAAACTAGCCGAAGCAGGATGGACAGGAGGGTGGATAGATCTGAAGCATCAGCATCTCCTGCAATCTGCTGCCCCATCATATCAATACGATCCAGTAAAGCAGTAGCTCGGCTGACAGTCCCAAAATGAGCATCTACCACTGCCCTGGTCTGAAATACAATGGCCTCTCTATCAGCAATGGCAACATCTCTAGCCCGAATGGCCTCATCTCTCTCGGCAAAGGGCGGGCATCCCTCTCGGCTTCAGTAGTAATCAGGGCCAGGCGGAGTCGGGAATCCTCAGCGACCCGACTCGGGGCAGAATCGGCTGAAATGGAATGGTCTGTGGTATTTTCTGTGAAAATCACTCCAGAGTCATCAAAGGCCCCAGTCCGACTCAAACTAGCCGAATCCAGGTCTCCACGCAACCACTGTACGTAGGCAAATGTCTGGATGTGACAGCTCGCACTATATTCGGCAAAGATCCTGCGATCCCAAAGCTCGTATACCTGCAATAGATCCCTCTCTGTACAGGATGATATAAGGAATCGGTATGAGGCTGCACCCGCGAAGGGGTGTAAATCCTGTGTCTGATCAAACTGCCCCAAAACCGCCAGGGGATGATAGGTCGTCACACCCCTTAACCCAGCAATGGGAATGAAATCCATGTCAGGCACATGAGTCAAGAAGCTCATGAAGGAGCAATAGCCCGAGTAAACCAATAGATGAAAGGGGTCCTCAATGATAGACAAAAATGATGTCCAGGAGGCCACATCAGTACAACTCGCGGGATGAAGCGAAAACTGCGTGGTTATGTCATGACTGAAGCAAAACCCTTGGCGACGGAAATGGCCGAAGGGACTAAGATGACTCATGAACCACATATACAATAAGGTCGAACTCCCTCTGAAGAATCTTCCTCGGAAGGACTGGCAATATGTGGCCGACATATAGGTATCCGCCAATATCATGGGGAGAAGGGTGTGATCCTCCCGAAGGGCTCGAACGGCCGCCACAATCCGCATATCCAAATGATCGGGTCCTGCAGGCAAATACAAAACTGAGATGACACAGGCCATCAGGACATCCATTCTCAAGGCGCCCCAGCGCTCCTCGGACACGGAAAAAGCACCGAAGAAGAGTCGAAAACCGTCAGGTGAGCCAAATCGGTCAATGAAGAACTGAAGGGGAACCGTATGGTCTGATGTGATTACCGGTAATAAGACAGCCCTCCGCAAACCGGTAAAAGTCAAGAATTGACGGCGCATGGAACCAACGGTAACCCTAGCACAGGGACCATCCAACGGCAAGCCGGTGAAGCGAGCATACTCCTCAAGGGTGGGGGTCAGCTCTACTGTCCCAAACCTAAACACCTGACGGGCAGGGGCCCAACAGCTCAGAAGACCATCCATGATGAGTGTATTTTATACACACAATTTGGGTACTTTTGGCCTTGATAATTTGCAAGTCTTTAGGTATTTTATGTGGTTTTTATGTATTTTTATCTTATTTCTACATAAATTAGTTTTTAGTTATTTTTACATGTTTTATGTTGCTTTGATGCATTTTCATTATGTTTGTAGGAATTGAAATAAAGACCGCTCGGATCGTTGTTTGTATTGACTCAATGTCCGTGCCTGGACGTCTGTGCCCGAATGGTAGTATGATGGAAATTTGTGATTGGCGACGCTCGGTGCTTAATTTGATAACATTTGGTAGTTGGGCGTGCACGGCGTCGGGAAGCGTGCACGGCGTGCGGCGTCCGCCAAGCCACAAGGGCAAGCCCGTGCTTAGATATCCGTGCCCGAATGATAACACGGTGAAAATTTATGTTTGGCGATGCTCGGGGCTTAATTTGATGACATTTGGAAGTTGGGCGTGCACGGCGTTGGAATGCGTGCACGGCGTGCGGCGTCGACCAAGCCGCGGGCACGGCGTGCGGCAGACGGGGCGCCAGCGTGCGGCCCAGGCGCTGGGCGCGGGCGCATGGGCGTGTGCGGGCGTGTGCGGCGGGCGTTGGGCGCTGGGGGCCAGGCGCTGGGCGCGGGCGCATGGGCGCGGCGTGCGGGCGCGCGGCGTTGGCGCGCGCGGGGCCTCGGCAGCAGGCGTGGGCGTGCGGGCGTGGGCGTGCGGCCCAGGCGCTGGGCGCGCGGCGTGGGCGTGCGGCGTTGGGCGCGCGCGGGGCCTCAGCAGCGGGCGTGGGCGTGCGGCCAGCGTGCGGCCCAGGCGCTGGGCGCGGGCGCGCGCGCTGGCGTGCGGGCGCGCGGCGTGGGCGTGCGGCGTTGGGCGTGCGGCCCAGGCGCTGGGCGCGGGCGCGCGCGCTGGCGTGCGGGCGCGCCAACGCCGTGCTGAGTGCGATCTGACACAGTTTTAGTGCGATCTGAGCTCCATTTTGTCCGATTTTTGCTAGGGTTTCTTGATGGAGGCTATATATAATCTCTTCTAAGCTTCATATCAGATATCTAGGGATAGGGAGGCTAGACTAAAACATCAAAATAGAGAGCAAAAGTGCTGCAATACAAGGAAAACTCAGCAAAAGCCAAAGAACTAAGAAGGAAAGCCTTGTCAAAGGGAAATCTAGAGAGAGGGAGGCTACAAAATACATCAACCAACAGTGCCCAAGGCTGCAAATCAAGCTGAATCAAGCCCAAAGCCAAGGAACTCAGTCAAGAGGAATTGCAAAGCTAAGGAGGAGAGCTAGAAATCTATAGCAACCAAAGGAACACCAGCTGAATAGCTTCAAAAGTGGTTTCATTTCTAGTTTCCCATCTCCTTTGTAATTCGAATTTGACAATGTATCAATTGAAAATGATGTTTATTGTAGCTATCATGAACTAACCTTCTATTCTAAGATTCCAATGGAACCCAACACTTAATTTGAATTGAATTCTCTCTCTATTGATTTTAGTTATGCATTTGTGAATTGATTGTCATAACCTTTGCTTCTAGATTAATTGCTTGGCCCGTAATTACCGTGGGAACCTATATGAACTTGACGAACGGATTATAGGTTGAGACCTAGTTATGATAACATGCGAGAGTATAGATTGTTGTGGGTTATTAATCGGATTAAGTGACGTGTGTCTTATTAATTATCTGCAATAATAGGTATCTTGATAGTAGTTGGGATAGATATATACCTAATTACCGCATGCAACCTATTGAGAATCTAATCTTAATGACTTCCGAGGTGAAAGTTGGTAATGGAAGGGAGGATTAATTAGATTTGGTGACACGTGTCTATAAATCATTCCTGAAATTAGTCTCTTGATAGTGTATAGGATAGACATATACCTATGCACCGCTTAGGAAGATTCGTGATTGACCATCGACAGAGGCTCTTATGTAGTTTTGATTTCTCGGTTGTCAATTCGTATGCTATAATTGATTGCAAAGAGAGAGTTAGGAGATTCAAATGACGTGTTGGGGGAAATTGTAATCTTAGACCTTTCTATCTTGATATTTTACCGCATTTTACTTATTACTCGACTTGTGAACTCAAACAATCAACAAACAATCAAACCTTCATCGTTTAAATTAGATCAAATTGATATACAATTGATACTTGGTTATTAGTTGTCACAATTCCCTGTGGGTTCGACTCTTATCTTATCATATATTACTTGTGGGCCGTGTATACTTGCACGTGTGTGTTATCGATTGCGAAATCGACCAACAATCCACAAAGCCCGCTGGCACCCGGAAGGTTAATAAGGACCAAGAATGTCCCAAAAGACCATCTACGATAACCCTATCTGCTGGCAGTAGACTGTCCAACCAGCGGAAGAGGCTGCCAACCAACCCTGTGGGAAGAGTGGAATCCAAACGAACCACGGCATCTGAGGACGACATCTGTGAAAAAAATAGTATCAAAAAAGACTGTACAGGGGTCATTCTCTACCCATAAATAAAAAGCATGCATCATACAGTTAATAATAAAGCAGGTGAATCCCATAAAGATGAAAAGAAGACTGTGCATAAATAAATAAATGAGTTCAGTACATAGTGCATAAATGAAAAAGAAATCTAAGCAGGTACCGATACAAAAGGCCCTATCCTATCCTGGTCTAAATAAAATCAGTATCATCTATGAAAGCAGGATCCTCGAACTGATCCCCTGGAGTCGTCGAGCTCGGGAGGACCAAAGTTCTTATCAGGGATGTAGGGATGCGCTGTGGCATCAGATGAACTCGGGCCTGCATCATAACCTGCACCGTCAGGATCGTAGGTGTAAGCCTCCTCCGGGGCCCGGCCCAACCCCCGAATAAACAGCGATAACTGATCTACCTGACGTGTCAATGCCGCGATCTGCTCAGCGTGGGTGGGAGTCCGAACACAGGCAGCCCAATCGGTCATCGTCACCGAGCCTGGAACCATATCTCCAAGAAAGAAAGTGGCCCGAGTCTGAGGACCGATGGTACGGGGCACCCACCATGTACGGAATGCATCACTCGTAGTGGGACCCGTGGAAAGCATCCGACCGTCCTCCCCGGCAAGCATGATCTCCGAGGGCTGAGAATCCAGCGGCCAGAAAGTAGTGAAGGAAAGGGAGTGCGGGATGCGGATCTCCCCAGTGACGCATCTGAATGTGCGCTCTCCCAGATACATCACCCAGCCTCCAACACTCTGCAAAGTGAGGCGACGGGTGGAAAGCTCGAACTCTGGGCCGGAAGGATGCCCGTCAGCAAACCCCACAGTCAGATGCTCGGAGAGGTAGGGAATCCAGACGACGTCGGCAGCCGTGATCAACTCCAGCTGAATACGACAATGTGCAAAGCTGCCCGACACGGGGACCTCCTCCAGAGTACTGTGATGCCATCGCCGACCCCGAGGATAAGTGTCCGGGCCCAGAGTAGTGATAGGCCTCAGACATGGCAGCCGCTCGTAAGCCCAGAACTGTGAATAGAAACAAGGCAAGGCATGAGTCACTATCAAATACAGAAAAGAGATGAAAGGAAAAGAAATACAGTAAGAGAGAGGAGGAGGGGACTCACCAACAGAAAATGGTAGTAGAAGCCGAGCCAGGCATCAGTCTGTCCCTCTGAGCGTAGACGCATGCCATGGAGGAAATAGGCAAAGGTGAATGACCCCCAGTCATAGTCACCGATGCGGTCCACGTCTCTGACCGCTCCAACGACGCTGAAATGAATAGTGGAGGAGTTGTTCCCCAGAAAACAACCCCTCATAATGGTCAGGAACAGGCGTCGTAGCAGAATGTCCCTGGTGCCCTGATCCGCGGGAATGGGCAGTGCGTACAGACCCCCAACAGCATCGACAGCCAAAGCGCCGGATCGAATGCTACGGGCCTTAAAGACCCGATCCTCAGCAGCGAAGCCCAGCAAAGCTCGAACCTCCACAGGAGTGATATCAAGATCCAAGGGGATGCGGGACCCGGTAAACTCAATGCCGGTAATGTACCTCCAGTCCCATGGGGTCAACACGACCTCGCAGTCGAGGAGATGAAGAGACTGCGTCTGGTGGAACCATCGCTCGGATAAAGCCCTCATGTAACCCCAGGGGCACTGGCGGGGGATGATAGTGAAGAAATGTCGGAAGCCCCAAGAGTCCACCATCGCCCGATAATCACTGTGCAGGGCCGCGTAAAGGGAATAGATGTTGAACCAGTTACCCCTCGGCTGGGTAAACTCAGGCACCTGTGAAAATCACCAATGGGTCAATCCAGATAAAACCGGAAATTGAGAAATCAAGAACAAATGAAAAGCCGAATCGAGGATACCTCATTAGCCACAAGAGATGCCGAGGGATGACGACTGAGATCCCGACCCAATAGATAGGGTATCTGGACAGAAGCGCCAGATAGGGTGCGATGAGTGGGGGGAGCTGATGTGCTGGAAGACGGCTCCTCCACCGCAACCTCCGGAGGAGCAACCTCCTCAACGTCCGGGTGATCAGGACGGATGACAGACTCCGCCAAGCGACGAGCCTGACGGGTACGAGGGGGAATAGGGGCAGGTGCAGCCCTACGACGGCGAACACCCGAAGTCCGAGAGGCGGAGGAGCTACTGGGCGTATCACGATCCATAGCTGGAATAGAACGGGCGAGAAAGAAGGTAAGTTCCCTTTTAAAATTATGTAATGAGCATTCTAAATTTCTAGCCTCATCATATGATTAATGCAACATGATGCGTGTAAAAAAAAAAAAAAAAAAAAAAAAAAAAAAAATCGGCAGAGTTCCGTTTGTAAAATGAACGTCCCAGGCCTAAGCCAAACATGTTTTCCATCAATCAAAGTCTCAAACAGATCTAAATTGCATTCATATATGTAATTACAGCATGTAATGCATGATTTTATTGCAGAAAAGGAATAACAATATGTGGGACCGCCTCATGAACATAAAATAGGACTCACATAGTTGATACATAGCATGTATATAGGATGGTACATTACATAGCATTGTAAAGCATACATTTTATCTCTAAACATGCCAATAGTCAAATGTATAGCAAAACATTGACGAAATTGAAAAGTGACCGGTCAAAGTGTTACCTGTAGCGTGTAGATCAATCCTACCGGAACAGTTTTTGCAGGAAAGTTGAAAAATCGACGAAAAGCCCTTGCGAACAAGCAAAAATCGCAAGGAATATGTGTGAGTTGGAAGTTGAAAGTGACAGATCTGGAAGCGGGACGCGGCATATAAGCCCGATCTTGGCCGCAGATGTATCTGCGGCTGGCCGCAGATCCATCTGCGGCTGGCCTTGGTGGGCCCCACCTTGCTCCCTTGAAGCCATTTGACGTGTTGAAGTGAAAAGTTTACGCGAGGGGTGACCGGCGACGATACCCGGCCCCGACATGACGATCGACCGGCGACGATAACCGGCGATCATGAGATGGGTGACCGGCGACGATACCCGGCCCCGACGAGACGATCGACCGGCGACGATAACCGGCGATCACGAGATGGATGTCCGGCGACGATAACCGGCTCCAACAGATAACCAACCGGCGACGATAACCGGGGGTTACGAGATGGGTGACCGGCGACGATACCCGGCCCCGACGAGACGATCGACCGGCGACGATAACCGGCGATCACGAGATGGATGTCCGGCGACGATAACCGGCTCCAACAGATAACCAACCGGCGACGATAACCGGGGGTTACGAGATGGGTGACCGGCGACGATACCCGGCCCCGACGAGACGATTGACCGGCGACGACGATAACCGGCGATCACGAGATGGATGTCCGGCGACGATAACCGGCTCCGACAGATAACCGACCGGCGACGATAACCGGGGGTTACGAGATGGGTGACCGGCGACGATACCCGGCCCCGACATGACGATCGACCGGCGACGATAACCGGCGATCACGAGATGGATGACCGGCGACGATAATCGGCTCCGACAGATAACCGACCGGCGACGATAACCGGGGGTTACGAGATGGGTGACCGGCGACGATACCCGGCCCCGACATGACGATCGACCGGCGACGATAACCGGCGATCACGAGATGGATGTCCGGCGACGATAACCGGCTCCGACAGATAACCAACCGGTGACGATAACCGGGGGTTACGCGATGGGTGACCGGCGACGATACCCGGCCCCGAACGAGACGATAGATGGAAAGAGTGAACCCAAGGACTAACAAACACGGTCAAGGGGTTAATACATTGACACTCTTACGAATGTCTTGCATGCATTACATCTTGTGTTGCATCATAAGCTATATGTGTGGCATCATGTATGTACTGTCATTCTTACGAACTGTCATTCATGCATCGAGTGTCTATTCTTTATCCTGTTCATTTCATTTATCATTTCATAAACATGATAAAGAGGGGCAGCTGTAGACACCCAAATTTTGCGTTTCCTTCTACTAACCATGACAGGAGGGCGAAATCGTCAATTGAACCAGCTTGCGGGAGCAAAGGAGCGGGCACAAGGGTGAGCGCCCGGCACCGCCGCAATGTTTTGGGCAACCCAAGTTTACGTGACAATAAAGCCGTCCGAGGCATATACTTCCGAATGAGGTGGCACGTCTCCCGGAAATTCCCGGACTGCAGAACCCGAGCCTGTCAGCGAAAACCGACGTTGCGGCACGAAAATCGAGGCGTGGCACGAAAATCGAGAAAGTCAGGCCCGCCAGCTGCGGATAGATCTGCGGCCAAGTGGGTGCGCCAGCACGGAAACCAGGCACTACCAGCTGAGTGCGATGGGAGGCGTGCCAGCTGGCCAGCCGCAGATCCATCTGCGGCCAGCCGCAGATAGATCTGCGGCTGGCTTTGGCCAGCCTATTTAAGCAAGCTTCAGGCGGCATACAGGGGGTTCAGCAAATTTTGGAGAAGAAGAAGAAAAACAGCAAACAGCAGCACGGAATTTGAGAGAAAAATAGTAGATTTTGCAACAAAAATAGGAAGAAAAGAGAGGAAAAAGAGAGAAATTTTACTCCTTTAATTTTGATTGTATCAAATATATTTCTTATCCTATTCAAATACCAAGACTTCATCCTTTTTGAGATCATTTTGCAAGGTAAAAATTCCTTTTGTTATAACAATTCATATCATCTTATTTGCTTAGATGGGATGTAGTTTTCATGTATATTGTTGAACAATCATGGATTATGGATTATTAGGGAGGGTTCCATCGGAATAAAATTCTTCCTAATAACCCGAGGATATCCAATTGACAAAATTTCTAGCTTGTTTGTGATAATTTATTGGGTGTAATTTATTTAGATTGTCATTTCCGGATATCATGGTATATTAGATAAACCCGGGTTGGTTAGTTATGTAATATTCATTTTGTAGGCATGTATTAATCTCGTGTGAGCCTAGGAATGCGACCCCGAGGTCCAAATCCGATGATGGACGTTTTGATGTATGTGATAGATTCAAGATGCTCGTTTTGTAACATGTAACCTTTGGGCCTTAAAACGACACCAAGGCGGGAATCGTGTTTTAAGGCCCCGAAATAGTGAAATTTGTGATTGTTGGCGTTCGGGGATATTTTGATGGCTTACATGCCCATGAATAGCCCCGACGCGTGTTTATGCTCGATTCGATTTATGACGCGAAATTGATTTCAAAGCTAAATGATAAGATTTTCATAAAAATCAAGCAAAGTAGGATATTAGAATCACGAGGTTAAAATTTGAGAAATGTTAATGAATGTCGATTTCTATCTAACGAGGAAGCTAAAGAAAGATCGTTTTCCAAAACACCACACAAAAATAATTTTGCAAATAAGTAACGTTTTATTAAATCTTTGTGCATAGGGTGAAAGAGATCCTAGAAATTGCCCGATCGTTTCACGAAAGCAATGTATAGATCTCGATTCCTATTTTGACGAAGGTTTAAAATTCTTCTTTTGCCAAAACGACATTTAATGAAAATCTCATAGTTTTGGACAATTAAAACCAAACCTTTCTCATAAAGAATAAAGCTTTCTCGGGTATACCGAAAAGACATTCCGAAGCATACTCAAATTAAAACACGATTTTCCCTAAAATCCAAATGACTCTTTCATACAAACTCACCACAACATTCACATAGGCACACACACACACACGCGCGCACCTACATACACATATTCATGAATTAAAGGATAGGAAAGCATTAAGATTGCGGTAACCGTGTTTCACGGAAGTCGAGGGGTGCCTAACACCTTCCCCTCACTTAAGCAAGCCCCCGAACTCTATGAATCTCAATTCGCAGACCAAATTAATTCGGAGTCACATATGAGCCAGCGATTTACAAAAGAGCGAAAACTCGGATGAGTTGGTACATCCATTTCAAATATACCAACTGGCGACTCTGGTTAATTGGCTCATCATAAAAACGATCTTTCAAAACCCCGTCGACCTCAATGCCGACCTTTTCCAAAAATCATCTAAACCAAAAGGCTAAAATTGGGAAAGACCGAGAAAGCGAAAAACCCGGCGTCGACAAATTGTTTGCTCACTCTTGCACTAAACATTGCAGCTAAGCCAGAAAAGCAGGATGAGCCGTCCACGAGTAAAGGCAAGGGCAAGATGCCAAAGTAGCAAAAGATTTATTATCCACTTGATGCTTATTTGTATTAAAGACTTGTTTAAATTATGTTTTATTTTCCGCATTTGATGTATTAAGGTTAAGATAACCTGGGTTTTGAATATTTAATAGTTTGGTGATGTAACCCATTTTGGGAAGATGTTTCTTTAAGTTTATTTAATTGTTCTTACTTATGGGTAGATAGATGTGAATGTATGTTATAGTGAACACCAAATCAGTGGGAATTAAGTACCTGGATTTGGGGTTGTCACAGTGCTCGTCACTTTCGTTCCCTCTCATCAGTTTCCTTTCTCTCTTTGGGTTTTTCTCTTCATTTTTCCTTCTCTCTCTAGTTTTCCTTCTCTCTATTTGCTCTTTGGTTGTGTTCTGATTGGGTGTACGTTCGATCTGAGGCTGAAATCTGAAGAGATTTAATTGGGTGTTTGAAGATAAGCTGTGTTGGGGCTAGGTTTTCATCGTAAGTTCTTCATCTCTTTGGATTTGTTCTTGCATGTGTTTATTTTCAACTCATTTACAGTCTTTGTGTATATAAACGTGTTTGAGGTGCTCAATTTGTTTTGTTATAATGGTTTTTTTGCTTTCATAGTGGTAGCATAGTGGTGGCTGCGGTGGCAACAGTGGTGGTTTCTGTGTCTCTAGCCTCCACTAAAAATTAGGTTTTAATTTCTCCCTTGTTAATTTTCCCTAAAATTTAGGTTTTAATTAGAAATTTAACGATATTTGGAGCTAATTTGGGTTATAATATGAATGAGACCCATTTGTTCAATTTTTGATATCTATGAGACCCATTTTGGGTTAATATATTATTTCATCTCTGTATCTGTAAAAATCTTTTCCCCATGCACTACTAGGTCCATTTAGTTGCTTAGGTCAACAAGTTTGTGCATAAGCTGTATTATAATGGGTAACTTTTTTGTCACGGAGTTATCTGTTAATGTATATCAATAATCAGGACATATGCAGTTAAGTATGGGACTGCTAGTTTTCTTATGCGCGCCTATGGAACTTGTATTCTATAGGAGCGATGGTTGAGCTAAGCTTCTAATTGTTATTGAAGACTAATTAAATCTGTATTATTACATAAAGCATAATGATAATCTTTATTTTCATTTAAAAATCATTTGTTTTTCCTTCTTGGGTCCGTTCTAATATTTATTTCACAAAGAGTGAGTTAAGGGGTTTCTTATTCATGATTATTTAGTCTAGCCAATTAATAGGGGACATTGTGCTTATTTAGTGTTTTATATTTAGTGTTGGACTCTAGACGACATGTTTTGTTTTTTTTAAGATGGATAAGTCATGGATGTGTGCTGATAGAAGGTCACGAGAGTATGAACTAGGCGTTGATGAATTCTTGAGGTTTGCGGTAGACAACGCGAGAAATGTGAATCGTATTCATTGCCCTTGCGTAAAATGTGGAAACATTTTAAAATTTGGTGCCAAAATTATACGGGATCACTTGTATTTTAATGGTGTTGATACTAGTTATCAAACTTGGATATGGCATGGAGAACCTAGTATGTCAGATGCAGATGAACCTTTTGTAGGCACTACTGAACAAGGCTATGTCTCTGAAACAGTAGATATGGAAGATAATGGTTTTGGGGATTTCTCAAATGATCCGTGTGAGTTTCTTAATGTGATTAGGGATGGAGATGAACCCTTGTACCCTGGTTGTAAATTTAGTAAGTTAGGTGCACTTGTTAGACTCTACAATTTAAAAGCAAAGCATGAGTTGAGTGATGTTGGTTTCACAGAGCACTTGATTTTTCTGACTGAACTTCTTCCAGAAGGTAACCAATTACCTTGTTCCTTGTACGAGGCAAAGAAGACTTTACATGCCTTAGGAATGGATTATGAGAAAATACATGCTTACCCTAATCACTACATCTTGTATAGAAAGGAATTTGACCAGGTAACTAATTGCCCAAAATGTTCTCTCTTAAGGTGGAAGATGGATAAGAATGAGCATGTAAGAGAAGGGGTGCCTGCGAAGGTGTTGTAGTACTTTCCTCCTATCTTGAGGTTTAAACGTATGTTTAAATCTGGCAGGACATCTGAGAGTTTGACTTGGCATGCTAATAATAAAATGAGTGACGGTTATATGCGTCATCCATCAGATTCTCCATCTTGGAAGCTAGTGGATGATAAGTGGCCGGAGTTTGGTAAAGACCCTAGAAGCCTTAGACTTGCTCTTTCAGCTGATGGGATAAATCCTCATGCTTCTCTTAGTAGTAGATACAGTTGTTGGCCTGTTATAATGATTATTTATAATCTTCCACCTTGGTTATGTATGAAAAGAAAGTTCATGATGTTGACTTTGTTGATCTCGGGTCCTAAACAAGCCGGTAATGATATAGATGTCTACTTGGAACCATTGATTGATGATTTGAAGTGTTTGTGGAAGGGGGTTCCAGGGGTGTATGATGCATTTAGAGGAGAATACTTCATGCTCAAAGCCCAATTAATGTGGACTATTAATGACTTTCCTGCCTATGGGAACTTATCTGGATGTGTTGTAAAAGGTTATAAAGCATGTCCTATATGTGGCGAGGATACACCTAGCCATAGGTTGACACATGGTAACAAAGTTTGTTACATTGGCCACCGAAGATTCTTGCCTCAAGATCATTCATTTCGGAAGCAGCGAGTAACATTTAATGGAGAACAATAATTAGACCACCTTCTGTGTCACTAACGGGGGAGGAAGTATTTAAAAAGGTTGATGGTTTGACTCATGCTGTTGATGACAAGGATAACAGGCCTTGTTGGAAGAAGAAGTCAATCTTCTTTGAACTAGAGTATTGGAAGTTTCTTCATATTAGACACTGTCTTGATGTTATGCATATTTAGAAAAATGTATGCGAAAGCATTATTGGTACATTATTGGAGATTCCGGGGAAAAACAAAGATGGGGTTGCAGCTCGGTTAGACCTCTTAGAAATGGGGGTTAAGACTTATTTGCGGCCAGATTTTGGGGGAAAAAGGACACGTTTGCCTCCAAGTACTTGGAATGTATCGAGGGCAGAGAAAAGAGTTGTATGTAATTCTTTGTATGGCATGAAGGTTACGCTTCTAATGTCAAAAGTCTTGTATCATTGCAAGACCTAAAACTCTATGGTCTTAAGTCTCATGACTGTCATACCTTAATGCAACAATTGCTCCCTGTTGCCTTACGTTCGGTGATGGAAAGATCTGTGAGGTATGCAATTATCAGATTGTGTTTTTTCTTTAATGAGATGTGCGACAAAGTCATCGACATTTCAAAACTAGATAAAATGCAAGCTGATGTAGTGGTAACCTTGTGTTTTCTTGAGAAGTATTTTCCACCATCATTCTTTGATATCATGATTCATGTCGTGGTGCATCTTGTTAGAGAAGTTCGATTATGTGGGCCAGTTTACTTTAGATGGATGTATCCATTTGAAAGATTCATAAAAGTATTAAAAGGGTATGTACGTAATCGTACTCGGCCTGAAGGTTGCATGGCTGAATGTTATATTGGTGAAGAAGCTTCAGAGTTTTGCGAGGAATATTTATCTGATGTTAGTACTATTGGGATCCCATCGAGGCGAAATATGGGTCGTACACAACCCTTATCTGGTGCTACGGTAAAATCTACGGAGCGTGACATGTTAGACCAAGCACATCGTTGTGTATTAGATAACACGGATGAAGTTGAACCATATATCAGGTAATTTAAACGTTTTTCTACATAAGATAGAAGAATTTTGTATTATAATTCAACGACTAAAATCTGATTGTCTTCTATTTCAAGCAGTGAACATATGATACATCTAAAAGAAACTTATCCGAGATTCAAAAAAAGAACAAAGTGGCTACAAGATAAACACAATTGCACATTCATTTATTGGTTTCGCAAAAGGGTAAAATTGTGTTTATCTTTGCAAATGTTTGCTGGTTGCTCTTGTTTGTTTCTTGATTTATATTATTTTGGATTCAGGTTACACATGAACTTACCCAAGCATCCAATGACATAACGGAGACTTTGCGGCGGCTTTCGGATGGCCCGTGTATGGAAGTACTAAAGTATAAAAGCTACATTGTCAATGGACTGCACTTTAACACCAAGTCACGTGATGATGTGCGAGCTGTTCAAAATAATGGAGTGCACCTAGTGGCAAAGACAATGTAACTTTCTAGTGCAAAGGATAAAAATCCTGTTGTGGGAGACATGAGTATCTATGGGGTCATTCAGGAAATATGTGAGCTAGATTATCATAAGTTTAGAGTACCTATTTTTAAGTGCGATTGGGTTGAGAACAATAATGGCATTAAAGTAGATGAACTTGGAGTTACGTTGGCCAATCTTGGTAGGATAGGTTTTAGAAATGATCAATTTGTTATGGCTAACCTAGTCAAACAAGTCTTTTATGTTGAAGATCCTTTAGATTCTATGTGGTCAGTTGTATTATCAACCCCAAATATGGATTATAATGATTGTGCCAGTGATGATGAGCTAGGGGACATTGTAATTGACCACGAACCGTTTACAAGGGGTATGCCTGCAGTTGAGACATTTGATGATGTTTTTCACGAGGACAACTCGCAATACATGAGAGCTGACTGTGAGGATATTTGGATTGATAAGGAATAGGAACTCTTGTGGCAATTAATAGAACTCAATGAACTGAATGTTTAACTTCCAGCAGTTGTATTTATGAACTAAATTATTTTCCAACAATTGTATTTATAACTCAATGTTTATTTGCCTTTAAATGTTACTTTTCACATGTATTTATATTTTCCAGCAGTTTAAATTTCCATTTTAGCAGTTTAAAATGTTACTTTTCCAGCAGTTACGATGTGTTTATTTTCCAACAGTTGTATTTATAACTCAATGTTTATTTGCCAGCAAAATGTTACTGTTCACATGTATTTATGTTTTTTTAACAGTTTATGGTGTTACATTTTAGCAGTTCAACCTGTTACATTTTAGCAGTTTGAATTATTTTTCAGAATATTCTTCTAACTCAATGTTTATTTTTGTGCAGAATAAAATAGAAAGTTATGACATCCCCTCAAAAGAAGAAAGCTAGATCATCCCCTTCAACCAAAAAAGCTATTTCCTCCCCTCAAAAGAAGAAAGTCCCTTCATCCCCTTCAACCAAGAAAGCTATTTCCTCCCCTTAAAAGAAGAAAGCTAGTTCATCCCCTTCAACCAAGAACCAACTTGCCAAGGCTAGTCAGTCGCAGCAAGCTGCTTTAGATACTCAAGACAGTCTGAAATATGAAGTTGAGACAATCTCCAATACCACAAAAAGAAAACGAGGCATTAACACAATGCAGCGAATAGTGAGGCGAAAAGTACAAGGCGTGAGAAAGGTTGTGGAGTATAATAAAAACGAGCAACCTCGTGGGAAGACAGCAAAGGAAATGCAGTCTTACATTGGGGTATTAGCACGCACGAAGGTCCGAATCGACATTAAAAAATGGAAAGCTGTGGAGTTAGATACAAAAAAGAAGATTTTAGAAGCTGTAGAGGTATGTGAAGTCGATTAAATTCCCCATGTAGTTTTATTTTTCTTGTGTTTGTAACATGTATTGATATTTGTGATCTGCTTGTGCATAGATGGCGTTTGTGATAGCTCCTCAAAGCCGAAACATGGTTTTAAGATCAGCAACATGTAAATGGCGAGAGTTCAAGTCTAGACTGACCAATACCTATGTTTATCCTTTCGAAAATGAATCAGAAGTCTTATGTGACCCCCTGAAGAGTATCCTTTCATTGAACCTGATGCTTGGAGAGCCTTTGTATCCCATAGGTTTACTGAAGAGTTTAGGGTACATTTTCCTCCATTTAATTGCAAATAAATCATTGCTTCTCAAATTACATAACCACTTTTCCCTTCATATTTTGCAGGCGTTACATAAGAAACAACAATCAATACGTGCACAATATCAGTATAATCGTCGCTTGTCACGCAAAGGATATGCTGGATTGGAGGATGAACTGGTTAGTAAAAATTTTGTAAGATAATTATTTGTCCATACATGTTAAATTTTGTACGATAATTTTTTAAGATAATTATGTTTCCATGCATGTTTATATGAAATAGCTGGAAAAAATGGCGGAAGGTGACATAGATCGAGCAACATTGTGGAGGAAAGGCCGCGAAGATAAGCATGGGAATATTCCAGATGAGAAGATAGCTGAGAAAGCAAAGGAAATAGTGATGTTCTGAATTCTTTCTTTATGGCAGTGATTTTTTTTATTGTTAATGTGAATTATTTGTTAATGCATTAGGCTGAATTGAAGAAAAAGGTTGATGAAGGTTCGTTGACCGAAATCGGCAGCCATGATATTCTCACAATGGCATTGGGGACTTCAGAGCGTGCTGGACGAGTATATGAGCCAGAGTATTAAACAAACTGTCCAAAAACTTCTTGAAGAAGAGCGAGCTAAGGGGCAAGCTGTGACAACAAAACTTGTAGCGGACGAGCGAGATTTTTGGGTGCAAACGATTATGTAAATATAGGCAAAATTGGATGGAAAGTGTACGACCCCTGGTGAAACAATTCCCCTAGGTCACTACTTGACTCCACCTATCCTTAATGGTGGACCTTTTCAGACAAAGCTAATTGTTCCACTGTGGGTAAAATGGATATTTTGATTGATGAGAAGGAGGATGTTGACAATGGTGAGAACAAAGACAATGCTAACAAAAAGATGCCACCATTAAAGGTACATGTCATTGATTTCATTAAGATAACAAATAAATAACAAAAAGTTTTACATATTCTTGATTTCATTAATATATATTCTTGTGTTTGTATCTAGAAACATGTAAGACAAGTTCTAAATCGAATAACCTGCGCCCCATGCCAAGCTCATTAAAGGTGTTGTGTGGTTATGCCAAAAATACGCTCCAGTTGAAGGGAAACACCATAAAAATTGTGATCGAGGAGGAAGTTTTTGGGTTTGCTCGTCCTACCCATATTTTGTATGAAGACATTCTACAATTTGGTGCCATGTCAGAAATATCAGGCACTTGCATAGTGATGTACATGAGGTATAATTAAATAAATCTTATTTGGTACTATGAATGAAAACTGATTTAACGGTTCTCAATTATTAGGTACTTGTATGATGTGTTGAAGAAGACAAATATGTTAAGGATGATTACTTTTGTGGACCCTGCTCGGGTTGGGGCTAAAGGTTGTGGAAGTATTTCTCAAAAAACACGTTACATATCATCTCAGTTTTTAAGAGCACATCCTGGCATGAATTTCCTGATACCTTACAACTCCGAGTTAGTACTTATTATATTTAGTTCGATTATAATGGTAAACTTCTTTACCTTTTTTTATTAAAACTCCTCATTCTAAAAAACTTGTTGGTTTAACTATAAAAATGTGTTTGGGGATGATTTTTGTGTAGACGTCATTGGGTGTTGACCATTGTCAATCTGGACAATAATACTGTGTACTTCTTGGATTCCCTCAAGTACCGTAGAATCGATAAGGAGTGGAAACAAGTTGTGAACACGTATGTTATTCCAAATTACTTTGTTTTTAATGTAGTTCAATTGGAAAGTTTTACAATAAAATTTCATCTAATAAATCGTGTCTCTGGATGGATGTGCATGATGTTATATGTGTCACCCTCTTGCTCATGAAGTGCCATTAAAGCTGCTAATGGGCAAAACAATAATCAAATACGAAAATCACCATAATGGAGAATCTTGGTGGTATGTTAGATTATATATGTATATACATATATATATATACATTTTTTATTTTTATTGATTTATCATGACATAATTACTAATTGTGTTTAGGGAACTCCTGTACAACCAACACACACGGAGTGCGGGTATTTTGTGATGCGTTTTGTGAAGGAGATAGTTGAGGATGGTAGTTTGGACTTTGTAGCCAAGGTTAGTTATTTTTTGTCAGCTTTATTGGTCATTTTTTGGATATATAAATTTGGTTATAGATGGTATTAGGTTGGTCATGTACAATAAGCTTGAGAAACAGTATGGTGATGATAGGAAGTATGTTAAAAGTCATTCTTGTGGTTTTTAATCTTTTTAAGTATTATACAAGTTAAATATGATCAAGATTTTGAAATTAAAACTTTTAAGTTTATATAGTAGTAGAGCTTGTTGAATATGGTCAGCCATTTTGGTAAACAAATTTGTTTGGATGACTGTACGAAAAATGGAAATAAACTTTTTTTTGCTTGAATCTGCATTGAGGTTGATGTTCATACATCTATTAGGTTCATGATTGTTATGCCTATGAGATTATCTGTTTGGTGTTATATACCTGTTTTGGCTTGGCCGATTCCTTTGCTAGTGTTATAGTTGTTTTAGTTATTCTTGTTTGTTAGTTTGTTAACAACTTGTTCTGCTATGTTGGATATCTATTGTTGATTTATCTGTTTTGTCTCCTTTAGTTGTTCAGACCATGATGATGGCTGAACCGGTTTGGAGATGCAGTTATATGAGAGTGGTTTGCAGTTTTGGGTCGATTGTGGTATTGTTTGTGGGTTCGCTGTGGTTTGCTAACATTCGAATTTGTACATAGAGCTTTCCCTTGCTGCCTTCTGTTGTTGATTGCTGCAGGCTATTTGTTGACCAATTAGTCTATAGTGGGAGACTAAACTTTTTGTTCTTTTATTTCAGTGGGATAAGGCAAATGGATTAACGTACACACAAGAATAAATTGACGAAGTACGGGATGAGTGGGCAACTGATGAGTGGGTTTTGTACCTACAAATTAGATGCTTTCTAGACTCAATTCTCGGCTATCTTTAAGCATTTATAGCACCATCTCACTAGTTATTTCATTATTGTACACGAAGCGACAATAAGTAGAAAATTGTGGAATTGTGGAACTTTTGGGGGAAAATGTCAAGTACCAGCAGTGAGCATCATCGCCGGGGCGACAGCCTAAGGTTCATTTTCAGCGCCGGGGCGACGCCATCGCCGGGGCGACGTTACTAAGGCATTTCCTACTGCCGGGGCGACGTCGTCGCCGGGGCGACACTTCGCAATGTATTTTTGTCGCCGGGGCGACAGAACGGGACAAGAGATATGGCTGGCGTTTGTCACATCTGCTGGTAGTGGAGTTTCAGTGGAGCAAATTCGGGAGCACAATGGAAAGGGAAGGAGAGAGAGTAATCAGATTAGTAGCCATCCAGGGAGTGGTTTTAGAATTATTGAGTTTTTGCTACACAATTTGGAGGCTAGGGTTTGAGAGAGAAAGAAGAAGAACAAAGGAGCTAAAGGAAAGATTATCAGAATTTCATCAACCAAAGAGGCTTGGAGCACGAAATAGGAAGCAAGAGCAACTCAAGAAGAACTACATCTCACTAATTCAGGAATATCATCATAAAAGGGGTGTATCTTCATTTGTTGTAGTTCTTTATTCTTACTTTGTTATTCCAAACCATGTACTATAATCAGTTTATGATATTATTGAGATTAAATATGAGCTAAACTCTTCATTCTAAGATTGCAATGGAACCCAACTTGTAGCTTAAATTGAATGCTCTCTTTTGAATGGTAATTAGGCATTTTGTGAATTGGAGTTTATAACCTTTGATTAAGGATTAATTGCTTGGCTCGTAATTACTTTGGTAACTTATATGGAATTGAGAGAGGAAGTATAAGTTGAGACCTAGTTATGAATTCATGTGAAAATATGAGGTTCTTTATGGATAATGTATGAGATTGTGTGACGTGAGTCTTATGTATTATTCTTGAGGGTCGATAATTTGATTGTATTTAGGATAGACATATACCTAAATACCACATGTATCCATTTGAGAATCATGCTTAATGATTTCTATTGTGGAAGTTGGTAAGTGATAGAATGGTTAATGGGATCTTACGTGACATGTGTCTTATTAATTGTTCTTGATATGGGATTCTTGCTCGTGTATAGAATAGAAATATATCTATACACCACAATAGGAAATACGTATTCGACCATCGAGAGAGGCTTATATATACTTGTGATTTCTCGGATAGCAATTCTTATGTTCTATTTTACCAAACAAGAGAGAGTATGATGTTTAAATGAAGAGTTGGGGGATATTGTAATCTTAGACCTTTTTATCTTGAACTTTATCCGTGTTAGTAAAACCTTGTTTTCTAAATTTCCCTTATTTTAGTTTTAATCAACAACAAACACAAACCATATTGTCATTGTTTAAATTGGATTGATTTTACATGCGATTGATATTTGGTAATTATTTAACATAATTCCTCGTGGGTTCGACACTTTACTTATCTTATATTACTTGTGGACCGCGTATACTTGCGCGTGTTTTATTGATTGCGAAATCGATCAACAAGTTTTTGGCGCCGTTGCCGGGGAATTATTTTACAATAATTTTACCAATATTGATTATAGTTGAATTGATCTTAATTTAGACTTGTTTTTAATTTTTATTCACTTGATTGTGTAGGTACCCTGGAGTTGTATGCGCCGATCACAAAGTCTTGAGTTATTTCCTTACGATCCCGAGATCGAGAGAAATACCCGAAGACTAAGAAGAGAAAGAATCAGGGATTCTAACAATCAAGAAACTATGGCGGCAGAGGAACAAAAAGCATTGAGAGACTATGTAACGCCGCAGATAAGTGATTTACAGTCTAGTATCACAAGACCGGCAATAACTGCAAATGCCTTTGAAATCAAACCGGGAACAATACAAATGGTGCAAAATTCGTTACAGTTTGGGGGTTTGGCTAACGACAATCCTAATGAGCTTCATTGAGATATGTGATACTTTCAAATTTGTTGGAGTGACGGATGATGCTTTGAGACTTAGACTTTTTCCGTTCACTTTGAGAGATAAAGTTAAGAGTTGGCTTCACTCATTGCCACCGGGATCCATCACTACATGGTCAGACTTAGCGCAGAAATTTTTGGCAAAGTTTTTTCCTCCTGCAAAGTCTGCTAGATTGAGAAATGAAATTGCTACATTTGAACAACACCATGGAGAATCATTGTATGAAGCTTGGGAAAGATTTAAAGATTTGCTTCGGAGATGCCCACATCATGGAATCCTTCCATGGATGCAATTGAATACCTTCTACAATGGATTGGGATCTCACAATCGGTCTAGTTTAGATGCAGCTGCGGGAGGATGTTTTATGGCTAAAAATTATGGGGAAGCACTTGATTTGTTGGAGGTTATGGCTGCAAATAACTACCAATGGCCTACTGCTAGGATGAGTCAACCAAAGGTAGCCGGTGTATTAGAGGTGGATGCCATCACAGCCTTAGCAGCTCAAATGGCAGCAATGTCAAAGAAAATTGATTCCTTGACTGACTCAAAAGTACAGCAGGTGGCTGTTGTTTGTGAAGTTTGTGCAGGGACACATGCCAATGACCAATGCCCATTTGACCACGAGGCAGTTCAGTTTGTAAGTAGCTACCAGAGACCGCCAAATCAGTACCAAAACACTTACAATACTGGAAATAGGAAACCATACTAACTTTTCATGGAGCAACAATCAAAATTTTCAGCAAGCTCCTAAACCACATCATCCACCAGGGTTCCAAAATCAGCCTCAACAACATCATGCAGCTCAAACCTCACAACCACAACCAGAGAGAAAATCAGATTTTGAGGAGTTGATATTGAAACACATGGCTAACCAAGATATCTTGATTAAAAACCAAGCAGCAGCACTTAAGGCTTTGGAAAATCAAATTGGGCAGATGGCTAGTTCCATGTCAAATAGACCTCAGGGATCTCTTCCTAGTAACACAGAGACTAATCCAAGAAGAGATGGGAAAGAGGAATGTCAGGCAGTAACTCTCAGAAGTGGTAAACAAACCTTACAGGAGCCCGAATTGCAAAAGGGGGCAGCCCACTCAAGCTCTCCTTCGGACTTGACTAATGCTGATTTTTCTAAGGAAATGGACAGCAGTGTACCACCTGAGTCAGGGCAGAAAGATACCACAGATAAACCTAGTGTTGAACCTACTCCAAAAGTGTATCCACCAGTACCTTTCCCTCAGAGATTGCAGAAGCAAAAGTTGGATAAACAGTTTGCCAAATTCCTGGAGGTCTTCAAGAAGTTACAAATTAACATTCCTTTTGCAGAAGCCTTAGAACAGATGCCTAGCTATGCCAAATTTATGAAAGGAATTCTGTCTAGGAAGAAAAGGCTAAATGACTTTGAGACAGTGGCTTTGACAGAAGAATGTAGTGCCGTGCTGCAAAGAAAGCTACCTCCCAAGTTGAAAGATCCAGGCAGCTTCACTATACCGTGTACTATTGGTAGCCTTTCTTTCAACAAATGTTTGTGTGACTTGGGTGCTAGTATTAATCTTATGCCATTATCCGTGTATACTCAGTTGGGATTGCCTGCACCAAAGCCCACAAACATTTCTCTTCAGCTTGCCGATAGGTCGGTTACATACCTAAGGGGAATTGTTGAAGACATTCTTGTCAAGGTGGATAAATTCATCTTCCCGGCTAATTTTATCATCTTAGATAATGAGGAAGATAAAAACATTCCTATTATTCTGGGGAGACCATTTTTAGCCACTGGAAGAACTTTAATCGATGTGCAAAAGGGAGAGCTCACTATGAGGGTTCAGGATCAAGAAGTGACCTTCAATGTATTTAAGGCCATGAAATTCCCTTCAGATGAGGAAGAATGTTTTCATGTGGATGTTATCGAGCAAGCTGTGAATGACGAATTCTTGAATGTGTTAAACAATGATCCATTAGAAACTGCACTTCTGGGAGAGTTTGACATAGAAGATCCAGATTTGGTTGAATATCTACAGATTTTAGATACAGTGCCACGGGGGAGCAAGTTTCAAATTCCGTTTGAATCTCTTGAACATGCTGAGAATGCTACAGATCGGTTGAAACCATCACTTGAGACACCTCCATCTCTTGAGCTAAAGCCCTTGCCTAACCATCTCAGGTATGCATATTTAGGTGATTCAGCTACTTTACCTGTTATTATTGCATCTGTGCTTAACGAGTTTCAGGAAAGCAAGCTGTTGCGGGTTCTTAGGGAGTACAAATCTGCTATTGGATGGACCATCGCCGACATCAAGGGAATAAGCCCATCTTACTGTATGCACAAAATCTTGATGGAAGATGATAGTAAGCCCACTGTGGAACATCAGAGGAGACTCAACCCAATCATGAAGGAGGTGGTAAAGAAAGAGATTTTGAAGTGGTTAGATGCTGGAATAATTTATCCTATCTCTGACAGTGCATGGGTGAGCCCAGTTCAGTGTGTACCCAAGAAAGGAGGCATGACAGTTGTAGCCAATGAGAATAATGAATTGATTCCAACAAGAACAGTAACTGGTTGGAGGGTGTGCATGGATTACAGGAGGCTTAACAAAGCAACTCGAAAGGATCATTTCCCATTACCCTTCATTGATCAAATGTTGGATAGACTAGCTGGACATGAGTACTATTGCTTGTTGGATGGATATTCGGGATATAATCAGATTGCTATTGCTCCAGAAGATCAGGAAAAGACTACCTTCACATGCCCATTTGGTACTTTTGCTTTTAGAAGGGTCTCATTCGGATTGTGTAATGCACCAGCCACTTTTCAAAGGTGCATGATGGCTATTTTCTCAGATTTGGTAGAACGCAATGTTGAAGTTTTCATGGATGACTTCTCAGTGTTTGGTGATTCATTTGACAACTGCTTGGAAAATCTAGTTCTAATACTGAAGAGATGTGTGGAAACTAATCTAGTGCTCAACTGGGAAAAATGCCACTTCATGGTACAAGAGGGGATAATACTTGGGCATAAGGTGTCGTCAAAGGGTCTTGAAGTAGATAGAGCAAAACTTGAAACAATTGAAAATTTACCTCCACCAACCTCAGTGAAGGGCATTCGTAGTTTTCTGGGACATGCGGGGTTTTACCGAAGATTCATTAAGGACTTCTCTAAGATTACAAAGCCTTTATGTAGTCTATTAGAGAAAGATGTGCCATTCAAGTTTGAAAAAGAGTGCTTGATCGCTTTTGAGCTTCTAAAGAAGAAACTAACCACTGCACCAGTGATCATTGCTCCGGATTGGTCAAAACCCTTCGAATTGATGTGTGATGCCAGTGATTATGCGGTTGGGGCTGTTCTGGGACAGCGCAAGGAGAAGGTTTTTCATGCTATTTACTACGCCAGCAAAACCTTAACTGATGCACAGCTCAATTACACCACTACTGAGAAGGAGTTGCTTGCAGTAGTTTATGCATTTGACAAGTTTCGATCTTACTTGATTGGAACAAGGGTGGTGATATTCACGGATCATTCAGCTATTCGGTATCTCATTGCAAAGAAAGATGCTAAACTGAGATTGATTCGATGGATTTTATTGCTGCAAGAGTTTGACTTGGAGATTCGGGACAGAAAGGGAACTGATAACCAAGTAGCAGACCATCTATCTAGATTGGAGAATCCGGGTCTTGATAAGGAAGACAAAGTTCTAATAAATGAATCTTTCCCGGATGAACAGCTGTTTCTGGTTCAAGGCGAAATACCTTGGTATGCTGATTTCGCTAACTACTTGGTTAGTAACACACTCCCACCGGACTTGTCGTGGCAGCAAAAGAAAAAGTTTCTTCATGACGTTAATAGGTATATGTGGGATGAGCCCTATTTATTCAAACATTGTGTGGACCAAATGATTCGAAGGTGTTTTCCACAGAGCGAGGTCGAGAGCATTCTCCATCACTGTCATGATTCGTTATATGGAGGACACTACGGAGGTGAGAAAACAGCCACTAAGGTGTTGCAAGCAGGGTTCTTTTGGCCAACTGTGTTCAAGGATGCTCATCAGTTTGTGCTAAAATGTGATAGATGTCAACGGATGGGGAACATCTCCAAAAGGCATGAAATGCCTTTAAACATGATCCTGGAGGTTGAAGTCTTTGATGTTTGGGGTATAGACTTTATGGGGCCATTCCCACCCTCTTTCAACAATCTATACATTCTCTTGGCAGTAGATTATGTATCTAAATGGGTGGAGGCAGCCGCATTTCCCACTAATGATTCCAAGGTAGTGCTGAAATTCCTTCAAAAGAATATCTTCACAAGATTCGGTACTCCGAGGGCTATGATCAGTGACGAAGGGAGTCACTTCTGCAATAAACATTTTGCTGCCCTTTTGGGAAAATATGGGGTCACTCATAGAATTGCTACTGCTTATCACCCCCAGACCAATGGACAAGCGGAAGTTTCCAACAGAGAAGTGAAGAAAATCCTGGAAAGATCGTCAACCCCACAAGAAAAGATTGGTCAACAAAGCTGGATGATGCTCTATGGGCGTACAGAACGGCTTTTAAAACACCCATTGGTATGTCACCATACCAGCTTGTTTATGGCAAGGCATGCCATCTTCCGGTTGAGCTTGAGCACAAGGCGTTTTGGGCCATTAGAAAGTTGAATTTTGACCTCACAGCTGCAGGCGAGAAAAGGCTTCTTCAGCTCAATGAACTTGATGAGTTCCGACTGCAAGCTTATGAAAATTCAAAATTGTACAAGGAGAAGGTAAAAAGGTGGCATGATAAAAAGATTATTGACAGAAAATTCGAGCCTGGCCAAGCAGTATTGTTATACAACTCTCGATTGAGGCTTTTTCCCGGAAAGCTCAAATCGCGTTGGTCGGGTCCTTTCACTGTTAAGCACGCATTCCCACACAGAGCTGTTGAAGTCTATGGTGATAATCCGGAAGTGACGTTCAAAGTTAACGGGCAGCGTCTTAAGCACTATTGGGGTGGCGGCTTCGCTCGCCAAAAGACCTCGATCACTTTAGCCGATTAGCCTTGATTGGATGTGAAGTCGGGCCGAGGACTTTAAACCACGCGCTGGATGGGAGGCAACCCATTATCCTTATCCGTATCCTTTACATTTGGTTGTTACATTTCAGTTTGATAAGTGTGTATTCTTATGTTTCTTAATTTTCCATTTTGGCACTTTAGTGAGAAAAGCTATGCCTCAGTGTGCTTTAACTGTTGAATTTTTGAGCTGGCTATTCTGAATATGTGTACAATGTTGCTTAATACTGATTGGTAGTGTTAAGTTGGGTTTTGGGTCAGATTTAGAAGAACACAAGTTTGGTGATGCAGTAGGGTCCGTCGCCCCGGCGACAACTCATAAGCCAATTGAATCGCCCCAGCGACACTAGCGCCCCGGCGACAATTCAGTCTCAGGTTTCCTCGCCCCAGCGACACTGTCGCCCCGGTGGTAAAAACACGGTATATTCTATCGCCCCGGCGATAGACACGGAATCCAGTTTTTAAAAGCCCCAATTCTGCAGAATCGCTGTGTGCATTTTCTCTTCCATTCATTCCGTCCCAAGCTCGGTTTCCCCTCTCAATCCATTCGAAGCACATGCCGCACTAATCCACAACCAATTTCAACCCATTACAGTCGTATTTCGCACCATCAACACAAGTTTCAACCGAAAATTTTGGAATTTCATGAGTGAAACTGAAAATTAGTTGGAATCCAGTTTGGGGGAAGTTTTTGTTTGTGGTTGTTTGCACCAAGTATTGATCAGTCATGCCGCCAAAAAGGTTCAGGGGTGAGGGTCTTCAGCACCACAGACACGGGCTTTTGATCACAGTAAGTTTGTCAGTGCTGAGGCCGCTGAGCGATTTGACACCTTCATAGTGGGTAAGGCTCTGACGCCCGAGCGTGGCCTGCGACCTAGTTGGCGAGTGGATGGAGAGATGGGCGATCAGATTACTGAGAGAGAGTGGGACACTTTTATTGAGCAGCCCGAGGAAGCCGTGATAGCCATTGTCCAGGAGTTTTATGCTAATGCAAAGGACACGCCACCATTTACTGTGACTGTACGGGGCAGGACCGTACCATTCAGCGCCCAGACTATTAACGACTACTATACTTTGGACGCTCCTACTGTATGCCAGTATACTGAGTTCCTGCGATCCTCACCTGACTATGACAGAATTCTGGCCGACTTGTGCAGACCGGGCACCACGTGGGTTGCTAAGGGCAACAGAGGGGGTACATTCTTTCATAGCAAGGAGTTAAGCCTGTATGGTAAGATTTGGTATGCTTTTCTCTACGCTAAGCTGATGCCCACGGTTCATGTTAGCGATGTTACAAAGGCCAGGGCTGCCCTATTGTATTCTATAGTCATAGACTACACGATCGACGTGGGTCGCATCATTGAGGGTAACATCCGCAGGATCCTGAGAAGTAATGTGCATGGCGGGTTACCACACCCATCTCTTATCTGCGGATTGTGCCGGGCTGCAGGTGTTCAGTGGACCGAGGATGAGATTGTTCAGCAGCCACTGCTGGTCTTGGACCATCGGCTGATCTCCAGATACTCAGTTTGGGACCAGGCAGAGTCACACCCGAGGGGTCGTGGATTTATTATTCAGCCCCAGGCAGATCCAGTGGATGCCCCTGCTTCACCTACAGATTCCAGCTCTCAGCCGAGATCTCGTGTCAGCAGTCAGCTCAGAGATATACAAATGCTGCTGGTACGACAGAACCAGCGACTTGCAGAGAGGCAGGAGCACATATTCAACTACACCACGAGCTTCAATGCAGTTCTGGCTGATCAGTTCGCGAGGCTGAATCCTGGAGGACCACCTATCCCATACCCCGTGCCCTAGCCACTTCCCCCCTATCCACCATCTGATGCTGAGGTTGAGGATATCAACCAACCTTGATCAGGGGAGTCCTCAGTTTTACATTTTGCACTCCTTAGACAATGAGGACATTGTCCATTTTAAGTTTGGGGGTGGTTTTGCTATTGGTTTTGTTTTTTTGCTATTTTTTTTGCTATTTAGTAGTCGTTCCTTGCACTTCAGTTGGTTTCAGTTGGTTTAATGCTTTAGCATGGTAGTTATAGTTAGTATGCAGGTTTTCAAGTTTAAAGACAGTTTTTGAATGATGGTTTTTATTAAAAATAATCATGTGAAATATCATCAAAATGACTTTTCTTGCGATGAATGCTTATTTCTATTAATGTCATTGGTTGATGATCATTGAACATATTCATAATCTATTTTTTCCTTTTGATTTTTGGTTTCTCAGCATTATATATATCTGCATTTAAAAACCTATGAGCAGTGTATTTAAGGAAAGCCGATGATGACTTGGTAATCACTGTTTTAATGTCTTATGCACCTTGGATCTGAATTGCTATATTAGAAATGCTAACTCGTGCCTATTTCTCCAGAATTTTTAACCCTTGGAGTTCCTAATGCACATGGTATTGTTGTGGTTACGTGAGATTTTATATTCAACTCGTTGAAACTGGTTGCTCATTAAAAGATAGGATAGTTTCGTTAAAAAAAAAAAATTGCTTATTTACTGCTTCGATGTCTGTCTTGAATGCTGGTTATAATTGAAAATGAAATATAGACAGATATGAGCAAATCTTGACTAGTTTGTCTTTGTGGCCTTTGTCATTTGAACAAGTAAGCCCGTTGGAGCGTTTCTACGCTTGATGCCCTAAAACCATCTGGTTTGGGAGTCGTCGGTGGAAAGTTTGCTACATGGGTGACATTGAAAAGCCTAATGAAGATAAACATTGCACAGGTCTAGATGTTAATCAATTATCATCGAGATGGAGCGTAAAACGCACTCGGTGATAGTTATAGAATCTAGCTAAAATGGAATGTGAAAATAGAGGCTAGTGAGCATGAGAGCTGCTAGCAGCTTGGCTATTAACTGTTTTATCTTCTTTTGAGCAATGTAGTTCTAGGATTGAATTGTAATCAGTGCATGCTCTAACAGTCTTACCACACCCACACACATTTAAGGGTTAAACATTTGGCGAAATTGTTGTGAGTTTCATTTCTGATAATCATTTGGTTGTGAGGTTGTTGTGTGCTTGTTTTTAAATGTTGAGGCTGGATGTCCATATCCTGACTGCTCTAGCGTAGAACTCTTGCATTTGCATTCAAATACTTGTGGCTTTGTGTGTTTTTCATTTCCTTTGTTTTGCTTGAGGACAAGCAAAGTCTTAAGTTTGGGGGTATTTGATGAGTGGGTTTTGTACCTACGAATTAGATACTTTCTAGACTCAATTCTCGGCTATCTTTAAGCATTTATAGCACCATCTCACTAGTTATTTCATTATTGTACAGGAAGCGACAATAAGTAGAAAATTGTGGAATTGTGGAACTTTTGGGGGAAAATGTCAAGTACCAGCAGTAAGCATCATCGCCGGGGCGACAGCCTAAGGTTCATTTTTAGCGCCGGGGCGACGCCATCGTCTGGGCGACGTTACTAAGGCATTTCCTACCGCCGGGGCGACACTTCGCAATGTATTTTTGTCGCCGGGGCGACAGAACGGGACAAGAGATATGGCTGGCGTTTGTCACATCTGCTGGTAGTGGAGTTTCAGTGGAGCAAATTCGGGAGCACAATGGAAAGGGAAGGAGAGAGAGTAATCAGATTAGTAGCCATCCAGGGAGTGGTTTTAGAATTATTGAGTTTTTGCTACACAATTTGGAGGCTAGGGTTTGAGAGAGAAAGAAGAAGAACAAAGGAGCTAAAGGAAAGATTATCAGAATTTCATCAACCAAAGAGGCTTGGAGCACGAAATAGGAAGCAAGAGCAACTCAAAAAGAACTACATCTCACTAATTCAGGAATATCATCACAAAAGGGGTGTATCTTCATTTGTTGTAGTTCTTCATTCTTACTTTGTTATTCCAAACCATGTACTATAATCAGTTTATGATATTATTGAGATTAAATATGAGCTAAACTCTTCATTCTAAGATTGCAATGGAACCCAACTTGTAGCTTAAATTGAATGCTCTCTTTTGAATGGTAATTAGGCATTTTGTGAATTGGAGTTTATAACCTTTGATTAAGGATTAATTGCTTGGCCCGTAATTACTTTGGTAACTTATATGGAATTGAGAGATGAAGTATAAGTTGAGACCTAGTTATGAATTCATGTGAAAATATGAGGTTCTTTATGGATAATGTATGAGATTATGTGACGTGAGTCTTATGTATTATTCTTGAGGGTCGATAATTTGATTGTATTTAGGATAGACATATACCTAAATACCACATGTATCCATTTGAGAATCATGCTTAATGATTTCTATTGTGGAAGTTGGTAATTGATAGAATGGTTAATGGGATCTTACGTGACATGTGTCTTATTAATTGTTCTTGATATGAGATTCTTGCTCGTGTATAGAATAGAAATATATCTATACACCACAATAGGAAATACATATTCGACCATCGAGAGAGGCTTATATATACTTGTGATTTCTCGGATAGCAATTCTTATGTTCTATTTTACCAAACAAGAGAGAGTATGATGTTTAAATGAAGAGTTGGGGGATATTGTAATCTTAGACCTTTTTATCTTGAACTTTATCCGTGTTAGTAAAACCTTGTTTTCTAAATTTCCCTTATTTTAGCTTTAATCAACAACAAACACAAACCATATTGTCATTGTTTAAATTGGATTAATTTTACATGCGATTGATATTTGGTAATTATTTAACATAATTCCTCGTGGCTTCGACACTTTACTTATCTTATATTACTTGTGGACCGCGTATACTTGTGCGTGTTTTATTGATTGCGAAATCGATCAACAACAACGTATGTGAGCAGCTACATGTAGAGCCTCGAGTTAACGGTGGATATGTACAGGGTTAGATGAATGTACGTTTTTTGAGAGAACCTAGGCTTTTTTGAACATGCTTTGGTAGTAGCTTAATTTTATGGATAGTTTGGTTTATTTTGTGGATGCATGTAATCAAATTCACAATTCAATATATTTTTGGTGGATGTAGTAATTTGAAATTGTAAAGGAATGGTATTATTGGGATGTATTGTTGATACATTTTGGCTTTAAATTTAAATGAGAATTTAGACCTTTTTTACCTATATAGCTGGCATTAGCAGATTGCAAGTGTACTGGTAATATAAGCCAACAACAACTTTTTTTTCTTTTTAAAAATGTTGTGTATGCAGCACAGCTACAACGTTGTTACATGATTACAACATTTGCAAGTCAATCTACAACATTTTAAACACGTCGTCTGTTGTTGCTTTCTATGGTTAAAAAACGTTATATAAATTTGTCTAAATAGATGACACATTATAAACGTTGTATAAATGTGGCTAAACGTTGTCTATTATATTAAACTACAACGTTTTATATAAATTAGATGACACATTATAAACGTTGTATAAATGTGGCTAAACGTTGTCTATTATATTAAACTACAACGTTTTCGAGCATCTACTAATTTATGGAAAACAAATCTACAACGTTTTTTCTTTAAAAACGTTGTATAAGGTGCCTAACTACAACGTTTTAAAACATTGTATGAGGGTGTCAAATAGATGACACCCTTAACCACGACGTTTTGCTGAGAGAAACCACAATGTTGTTTACGCGTTATGTATTTACTGTTTTGTAGTAGTGTCATTCCTACAAGAACAGTTACAGGTTGGAGAGTTTGTATGGATTACCGCAAGTTGAATAAAGCTACTAGTAAGGATCACTTTCCATTGCCATTCATTGATCAGATGTTGGATAGGTTGGCGGGTCATCAGTTCTACTGCCTTCTCGATGGATACTTGGGATATAACCAGATAGTAATAGCTCCGGAGGACCAAGAGAAAACAACTTTTACATGCCCTTATGGAACGTTTGCATTCCGGAGAATGTCTGCAATACACCAGCTACATTTCAGCGATGCATGATGGCTATCTTCTCGGATATGGTTGAGCAAAATTTGGAGGTATTTATGGACGAATTTTCTATATTCGGTGATAGTTTTGACTTGTGCCTTAACAATCTGATCTTAGTTATAAAACGTTGTGTGGAAATAAATTTGGTGCTTAACTGGGAAAAGTGTCACTTTATGGTGCAAGAAGGAATTATATTGGGTCACAAAGTGTCCGCAGCCGGCTTCGAAGTAGATAAAGCAAAAATTGAAGCTACTGAAAAATTACCTCCGCCGACATCCGTAAAGGGCATAAGAAGTTTTCTCGGGCATGCGGTGTAACGACCGGGAATTCTGAATTTTCCTTGTAATTTGAATTTTTGAATATTAATAATATCTTATATTTTATTAATATTATTTTGTGTTACGTGTTTAAAGGTTGTGTGACAATCTGGATTATGTGGATGCAAAATTTTACGTGTTATAGTTTTATTTAAGTGAATAATTAATTTCGCGTAGTGTCGCTAAATCACTATTCACGGGGCACGTTTCTCCAGGCACTATTCACGCCATAATACTTTTGTGTCTTTTTCGATTTTAATAAATTTCATAAATACGTGTATGTGTACGAATAATTTTTCCAAGCGCCAGAAATTTTATTTGAGCTGATACGTGATTTTATCCGTATCCGAAGGGTATATTATGGGTGTTCCGAATAAATGGACAAATCCCGTAATAATTATTTTTGTGCGTCCCAATAATTTATGGGAGTACCCATTTTAATTTTGGGTAGAGTTATTTACCAGTTTTGGTACAAAAGTGGGAGTTTTCGGATATATTTTTGTGTATTTGGGTATTTATTTTGGCTTGTTACACCAAGTAGGAACCAACCAAACCATTTTCAACCAATCAAATTGCTAGGAAATGAGGAGAGAGAAGGGAGGTTGCCGACAAGTTTGAATTGTTGGCCTCCTTGAGCCACAAACCCATTTTCTTCCCTATATTCCTCCTCCACTTCTCCTCTTCCATTTCATTTCCTCCCACGCCACTTCCCTTGCTCTTCCATTCCAAGTTAGCCCATCAGCAGGTAGAGAGAGTGAGGGAGAGCTACAGTTAGAGAGAGAGAGAGTGCAAAGAGAAGGAAGAAGGAAGAAGGAAGAAGGAAGAAGAAGAAGTCTAGAGAGAGAGAGGTGGTGCGGGTGAAGAAGAGAAGGAAGCCAAAGCAAGGAACAAGAACTCAAAGCAAAGCCTAGCAACCTTCTTAACCTCTAGAAGAGATTTGTAGAGGTAAACAATCAACCAAAACTGATTTCATTTGATTTTGTGAAGATTTTTGAGTTTTGAAGGTTTTTGGAGCTTTTAGCTCATGGATGATCTTTGCTGCGATTCTTGTTGTTTTTGTTTGTGTTGGATGTTTGTAAATATTGTTAAGAGGTTATATAAGCCATTAATAACATCAAAGTGGAACAAAAACGCAACAAATCTGTACCTATGCTTAAGGATGATGACGAACATGAAGAACAATGGACTTTTTGGACAAAATATAGACTTTGGACTGTTGGACGATTTAGAGGAATTTGTAACTATGATTCCTTATTTGTTGTATTTATTTGTTGTTGTGATATTGTAGTTCCATGAGTTATGAGTTTAACCCAGTTGGAATCGAGTAAAAAGATGTAAAAACGAAGATTTGGTGTTGGTTAGGTGAAGAACACTTAGAACACTCAAAACAGAGTATGAACTTAGTACTTTGACTTAAGATTTGGACATGTTAATGTTAATGAATAGCTCTAAATGTTTAATATGTTGTAGCTCTATGTCTTAGGAGTCCATAGAGTCCGAAATGGACCAATTTCGACGTCTAGAAAAGGAGTTATGGTAGTTGGAAGCAAGATAGGTCTAGAACACTCAAAACAGAGCATACTGGAAAAGCCCGCACCTGGGCTACTGCCGGTTAGGCGTGGAGCGCGCCACTGGCAAGGTATTTTAGGCACGGGGAGCGCCAGACATGCAGTCGGCTAGACAACTTTGACGTCCTTTACTAAAATAGGCATAACTTTCTCATACGAACTCGGATTGAGGTGATTTAAGATGATTCAGAAAGAGGACGAGTAGACCTACAACTTTCGTTCTTTGCGTTTTTCAATTTGAGGTCTGTAACATGGCCTAAATTGGCCATTTATAGGATTGATGTGTAATTGGGGGCAATCGGAGGGTGTCGGGCATGCGCGTAAGCGCATGTAATGCTCCCGACAATGTAAAATGTTGTTCTAAGTCTTAAAACATGAATGTTATGAATGATAATGATACTTAACATTAAACAATGGGTATTAGATAAATCGAATGGGCATGCTAGGTGTACGCAATTGCGTATTGCTTGGGCGTTCGAATATGCAAGGTTGGCGTACGGACGTGTAAGCATCGTAACGCCGTAACTAGTGTGTATAATCTTGTTTAATATTATGTTTCTAATAAGAATAAAACATTATAGAGTAGTATAAACCATTATTTGGTATCCAGTATGTGACTAATTATTATGTGAATATGTACCTAATTGTGTAGGATATTAAGAAGTGTGTGTTGTAATATTGTAGCAGTGCTTCAGGCAAGTTCCCTAACTTCATTCTTTCTATATATTGAATGCAAGTTCTTTCTTAACCCTTGTTTAACCCTTGTGTTGGGCAAGTTTTCTATCCTAACTCAATTTATTTATTGAGCCAGTTTCCTCAACCGTATAACTTTTGTTATTGTGCGAGTTGTTTATTTATTGAGCAATCATTCTATGTTATTGCAAGCTTCCTATTTCATACAAATGTTGTAATACCCCGAATATTTATGAGGCTTAAAAATACGATCGTATATGGTTAGAGGCTAATTTAGTGACCTAAAACTAGGTATCGAGAAGTTTAAAACCTTAAGCCCTAATGAGATTTGAATTTTTGTAACATATATGCTTAATAAAGATCGAAATGATATTTCGAAGCAGGTGTTTTGTGATTATGTAGTGTAAACGATGAATTAGGTCAAATAAAAATTTTTTGGTCGAGCTGTTTAGTCGTACTTACATTGACAAAATGAATTATCGTGCTTTCCACGATTTCATCAAGAAGCATTCCGACAAATTATTTTTGACAAGTTGTTGTGTCGTGCTTAAGAATGACAAAGTGATTTGTCGTGCTTACGGTAACAAGCTGCACTGTCGAGCTTGGAAGATATTTTCATTGAGAAGCTTAGAAGATAGGTTCAATTGCAAGCTGCACTGTCGAGCTTAGAAGATATTTTCATTCAGCAACTTAGATTGCAAGCTGCATTGTCGAGCTTAAAGATATTTTCATTGAGGAGCTTAGAAGATAGGTTCAATTGCAAGTTGCATTGTCGAGCTTGGAATATATTTTCATTGAGGAGCTTAGAAGAATATTCTAAGAATATGCTAGGGTACAAAGTGTAATAAGCCGAGCCCCTAACGTGCAATTAGTGAAACTTTGTTTTTCTATAAATAGCAAGCTCAGTTCATTCATTCCTTACTATTTTTCAAGAGCAGTTCAAGAGCAAAAACACTCTATATTTATATTCTGAGAGATATTGTGAGATAAAAATTACTTTCTAAGCATCGAAGCGCTGCGCGATTGGAAGTAAAGCTAGCAACTACAAGAGGTATTACTCTAGTAGTTATTATTTTCATTTTTCTTTATATATATTTAGTAAAAATATACTTTTATAAGCAGTTATAATGCCCAAATTATTTTAAGTATAAAGTATAAAAGTCCTATTTATAAGCAGTTATAATGCCCAAATTATTTTAAGTATATAGTACAAAAGTCCTATTTACAAGCAGTTATAATGTCCGATTTATTTCTCTTATATATTAGAAAATATACTTTTATAAGTAGTTACTATGTCCGATTTTCTTCAAGTATTTAGTAAGAATATTCATTTTATAAGCAGTTATAATGCTGAAATTATTTCAAATATAATAGCCGAATATTCATTTTATAAGCAGTTATAATGCTCAATTTATTTTAAATATAGTTGATGAATATTCATTTTATATGCAGTTATAATGCTGAAATTATTTCATGTATATTAGAAGGAGTCTTATTTATAAGTGGTTATAATACCCAAAATAAAATTTAAAAGATTTAATCGTTAAACGCTTAATTGGTCTACATGAACTTATAATCGTGTAGGATTTACGACGAACATGTAGACCGTTATATTTATCTGTAAAAGATATACGAGGCAAGTCTTCTACCTAAGCTTTCATTTACAAGCTTTCTATTTGATTTATGCACTTTGTGCAACAACGTGTTATAAATCTTTGATATGAGAGTTATTGCTATTCGTTTCGGCATAACTTGCAAAATGAACGTTTATTCGTGAAGTATTGAATTGTTATAATTCTTTAGTCAAACCAAGTTGTCTTCGAGCGACCTCTATATGCAAAGTAAACTGAGATGAACATTGTAGACACCCAAATTTTGCGTTCCCTGTACTAACCATGACAGGAGGGCAAAATCGTCAATTGAACCGGCTTGCGGAAGCGAAGGAATGGGCACAAGTGCGAGCGCCCGACACCACCGCAATGTTTGGCGACCAAAGCTGACGTGACAATAAGGCCATCTGAAACAGACATCCCCGAATGAGGTGGCACGTCTCCCGGAAATTCCCGGACTGCCGAATACGAGCCTGTCAGCGAAAACCGACGTTACGGCACGAAAATCGAGGCGTGGCATGGAAAACGAGAAAGTCAAACCGTCCAACCGCGGATTGATCTGCGGCAAAATAGAGCGCCTTTTGAAAACACGGAACTCGAAACACGGAACTCAAAATCGGGGTGAGTGGAAGGCAGGCGGCCAGCCAGCCTATTTCAGCCCAATTTCGTGCAGCATACAGGGAGTTCAGCAAGTTGAAAGTTTGGGGAAGAAGAAGGGATTTCAACAGCAGCACAAGCACGGAAATAGAGAGGATAAAGAGCCAATTTTGCAACAAAATAGGGAGAAAGGAGAGGAAAAAGAGAGGATTTAATTCTTTTGATTTTGATTGTATCAAATACACTCCTTATCCTATTCAAATACACAAGTTCACATCCATTTGAGATCAATTGCAAGGTGAAAATTTCTATTTGTTCTAGCAATTCATGTCATATTGATTGGGTGAATTAGATGTGACTTTCATGTATCTTGTTGGACAATTATGGATTAGGGATTATTGGTGAGGGTTCCATCGGAACAAAATTCTTCCTAATAACCCGAGGATATCCAATTGATGAAATTTCTAGCTTGTTTATGGTGATTTATTGGGTGTAATTTATTTAGATTGTCATTTTCGGATATCATGGTGTATTAGATAAATCCGGGTTGGTTAATTATGTAGTATTCACTTTGTGGGCATGTCATAATCTCGTGTGAGCCTAGGAACGCGACCCCGTGGCCCAAATCCGATGATGGACGTTTTGATGTATGTAATAGATTCAAGGTGCTTGTTTTGTAACATGTAAGTGTCGGGCCTTAAAACGACGCTAAGGCGAGAATCGGGTTTAAGGCCCCGTATTAGTGGAATATGTGATTATTGGCGTTCGGGGATATTTTGATGGCTTACATGCCCGTGAATAGCCCCGACGCGTGTTTATGCTTGATTAGACTTCGTGACACCAAAATGATTTCAAAGGATTAAACGATAAAGATCTTTCTAAAATCAATCAAATTAGGATATTAGCGTCACGAGGCTAAAAATTGGAAATGCTAACGAAAGTTGATTCCTATTCTACGAGAAAGCTAAAAAGAACTTATTTTCAAATGTCAAAAAAATAGGTTTTATAAAAGAAATTAAATGTTTTATTAAACCTTGATGTATAGGGCGAAAGAGATCCTAGAAATTGCCCATCATTTATGAAAGCAACGTATAAATCTCGATTCCTATTTTTGCTAAGGCTTAATAAACTCCTCTTTTGCCAAAACGTCACCTACTGAAAATCTCCTAATTTTGACAATTAAAATCAAACCTTTTTCATAAAGCTTTCTCGTGTATACCGAAAAGACATTCCGAAGCGTTCCCAAATTAAAGCACGACTTTCCCTAAAATCCAAATGATTCTCTCATACAAACTCACCCCAACATTCATATAGGCACACACACACACACACTCACACGTATACACAATTTCGTGAATCAAAGGATAAGAAAGAATCAAGATTGCGGTAACCGTGTTTCACGGAAGTCGAGGGGTGCCTAACACCTTCCCCTCACTTAAGCAAGCCCCCGAACTCTATGAATCTCGATTCGCAGACCAATTAATTCGGAGTCACATATGAGCCAGCGATTTATAAAAAGCGAAAACTCGGATGAGTTGGTACATCCATTTCAAATATACCAACTGGCGACTCTGGTTAATTGGCTCATCATAAAAAACAATCTTTCAAACCCCGTCGACATTGATGCCGACCTTTTCCAAAAAAATCATTTAATCAAGAGGCTAGAATTGGAAAAGACTAAAAAGGACCCACGAAGCGGAAACCCGACGTCGACAGCTGGCGACTCTGCTGGGGATCTTTAGAGGGCTTAAGCCGCTTTCAAATCTTGATACTATCTTATCCTTTAAAATTCATGAATATGTGTATGTGTGCGATATTGTGATCTTTTGTACGTTTTGTTGTGTGAATGTGTGTTTTTGCCCAATAAATGAATGATTGAATGGAATTGCTTTACCTTTTCATTTGCATACGGTGAGGGCGATGAATGTGAATGTATGTTGAGAGAGTACCTCCTCCTGAGGCGAACCTGTCGGTTGCTTATTACTGGACTCGAAGGGGCTGCTCCCCGGAGATGGCTCAGGAAACGCACCACCCAAATCCGCTCCAATCGAAAGGGCTCAGACGAGTAGATTGCGAAGATTTGGGGACCTTCATGCCGAAAAGCCCGTGAGAGTAACCCTAGGATAGGTCAGCCTCAGATTAACCCTACGCAGGAAAAGTTTCTTCATGCCTTTTTACATTGCACGCGTAAATATCATGATCTCATTCATATATGCCTCCCTTTTCGTCAAGAAGAAATTACTAACCTCTATCTTTTGCAGGGAACGACTGGGGAGCTTAATAAAGCCATGTTTATCATTTGTCATTGCATTAGAGGACTACTAACTTTCTGTTTTACAGGGAAAGATTAAAAAACCCCCAAAACACAGAAGTTACAGCTTTAGCATGCATCCGCATTTTTATTCCCCACAACTAAACTTCGAACCTTGGTTTCTGTAGGATTGCTCCTCAAACCTGTTCGCAATCGAAAAGGGCCCAAAACTCTATATCTGAAATGGCTGATATTCCATCTACCAATTCCGGTTCCATATCCAAGGAGGAGTTTGATGACTTTAAGAAACAGATGTTAGAGATGGCCATAATGCTAAGAGAGCAGTTGATGCCCAGGCAGGAACCACCTAAGGAGGATCCACCTCAACTTAAGGGCGAGCCAGTCGTCCCAAAGGCCATTCCCGTACCAAAAAAAACAGTGATTACTATCCCAGAGGAGGGAGATACAGATGACCTGCGAAAGAAAATGAGACAAATGGAGGAAACCATCCAATCTATGAAGGGCATAGGGTCCCTCGGCAGGGTTAACTATTCAGATTTATGTGTCTTCCCCGGAGCCTGATACCCGGAGAAATTTAAAATCCTCGAGTTTGAAAAATACAATGGGAAGGGGGACCCCTACACACACTTGAAAATATACATTGGAGAACTCGGGTCTTATGCCGAGGACGAAGGGTTGAGGATGCAGCTGTTCCAGAAAAGCTTAACGGGGGAGGCAAGAATCTGGTATGCCCGCCTTGACAACGCCCGAATCCACAACTGGGAGGAATTGGCCCATACCTTCTTAACCCAATACAGCTTTCAGGCCCAGATGGCCCCTGACAGGTACCAAATGACAAAAGTCAAGAAGCAGCCTAGGGAATCCTTCAGGGAATATGCGCAACGATGGAGGGGCATGGCCGCACAGGTGAACCCCCCGATGAGCGAATCAGAGATGGTGATAACCTTTGTAGACATCCAAGAGGCACCGTATTATGAACGAGTCATCTCGGGGATTGGAAGACCCTTTGCTGAAATGATTAAACATGGAGAGATGGTAGATATGGGGTTGAAATCGGGTAAAATCCGGGATTTTACTGCTTTAGAAACTGCTGCCGAGCAAATACAGAATGGAAACTATGGCAGCACTTCCCGGAGGGTCCAAAAGAAGAAGGAAGAGGATGTCTCCCTCATCCTGCAGGGGTCATCCAGAAAAACAGAAAGCCATCTTCCGGTACAGGTGCAGAGGGTAGGGCCATCTTGACAGCCAAACTTCACAGATCAAAGGGCAGAGGGGCGAAGAAGATATGAGGCCTCACAAAATCGAATATTCACCCTGCTCGGGGAGCCGCTTGAACGGGTATTAGCGGTATTAGTAGCCCAAAAGAAGATAGTTGGTTTGGCACCCCCGAGTGATCCAAAGGGTAGAAGGTTTGACCCGAGCAAGCGATGTGCATACCACTCCAGTTCCCCTGGCCATGATACACAGGACTGTTGGACACTGAAGCATCGAATCCAAAACCTGATTGACAGTGGGGAAATTGTGGTGGAACAGCCAGACTCCCCGAATGTTAAGGCAAATCCCCTGCCAAGACATGATGGAGGGGGGGTCAATGCGACAGAGGCAAGTGAAGCTGGGGGGCCGCCAAGGTTGAACTATGTGCAGAAAATTGAGGAAATGATCAACGTGATACATGATCATGGGAGTGCACGGGGAACGCCCAATAGGTTGATAGGGGTAAGTACGAATAGCACGGAGGGACCTGTCAAGTTGACAGCTCCGAGGCCCATCATCCTTGCGGCAAGGCCGCAAATCCCTATCAGTAGTCTAAAGACTGTACCCTAGAATTACGGGGGAATGCCAGAGGAAGCGGCCAGTTGTGCTTCTGTGATGACAAAGGGGAACCCCTTATATCTCCCCGGGCGAGTTCTTGAAAGCCAAAAGAGGAAAAATGAAGAGATTTCCGAGGAAAGGGCCATAGAATTCTTGAAAAGGATGGATCACCCGGAAACAAGAGGGATCCAGATTTTAAATGAGGAGTCAACCCTAACCTCAGTCATGGACTTGGTGTTGTCATCCAGTGAGCATTGCAAGACCCTGGCGAAGGTTGTGGAGGAGGCATACGTGCCCAAGAAAATTAGTGAGGAAGGTTTCGGCCAGCTGGTGGGCCACCTATTGGAGAACGATGTAATATCCTTTACGAATGAGGACATACCCAAGGAGGGAAGGGGACACCGGAAACCGCTACATATTGCGGTAATCTCCTTGGGTTATATAATGAATGGGGTGTTGATTGATGGAGGATCGGCATTGAATATCTGTCCCCTTAGTACCTTGCAGAAGATGAACATCAACCTCAAGCGCCTACGAGCCAGTCATGTGGTGGTGCGAGCTTTCGATGGTTCCCGGAGGGATACAATTGGAGAGATTGAATTACCGGTGGAGATAGGACCCTGTACTTTTGACATATCTTTCCAAGTCCTTGACATCGCGGCCAGTTATAACCTATTACTGGGGAGGCCGTGGATACATGTGGCCGGGGCAGTTCCTTCCACACTCCACCAACAAATCAAGCTAATCATCGATGGGAATCTGGTAACAATCTCGGCCGAATGTGATGACCCTTCTCCTCCCAGGAGTGGCCTACCAGTGATCAATGTGGATGAGTCGGCGGCACCTGCCAGCGTCCAAGCACTGGAGATTAGCACTCCCCACTATAGATGCCTGGGAGTTCCAACTGTGAAACCTAGGGTCTCTCCCGAACTTACCTTTGTGGCGAAGGAAATGATAAAAATGAACTTCCAGCCTGGACAGGGGTTAGGAAGGAGCAGTCAGGGAATCACCGAGCCCATCCACCTACCACAGCAGATAGGCAAAGCAGGGTTGGGATACCATGAGGGCGTAACACGGAGACAGCATCGGGGTGCAGCTCCGATTCGACTAGCTGGCAGTCCAGTGACCAAAGTCGACAATGAACAGGGGATCAGCGGGCCTGTGATTGGGGCAGGGAATGAAGAGTTAACCCCCGCACGTAAGGAGTCGGCCCAGAGGGAAAGTTTCCTGTAGGAGGTCGCGAAGGAGTTTGAAACCAAGTGCTATATCCCCGAACAATCAACAAGCAGTAAGGAGGGGACGAATATTATCACACCACCGGGAGCCCAACAAGTTGTGCCTGTCATCGATTGGGCAGGGCTAATTATTCCCGAAGGGGACCGGAAGGAGGACTCAGGCGACGTATCCGTGATCATCGGGGAAGTGTCCGATGTGAAGCCCCCTTTTATCCAGCGCATTTCATCTGACCTGACCGTCGACAACTGGACCATGAAACCAGTAATATCTAAACAAGGGTAAAACCCGACGTCAGGGTAGTAGACCCCAGAGGACAGGGGAATGAAGAAGTTTATTTTTGTTGTTGTTTTATTTTTGCATAATTATGTCATTTCTTCGTGTTATTTGAAAATGCGATCGTCGTGGAAAATGATTTATATATGACAAGTATTTTGTTCATGTCAGGTGTACCAATTTGAGTAATCCTTGCCTAACAAACGGTCTCTCAAATTTGAATGATGATTATGATTTTGACATTGAGCTGGATTTCGATTTAATGGGCATTGAACAAGACGAGACAGATTACGACGACGCGTCTGACGAGATCAAATGATGGGTCGAGGATAAGCCCAAACCCAACTTGGACCAAACCGTCACCATTGATATTGGAAACTCTGAAAAGCCAAAAGAACTCAAGATAGGGACGGACCTTACCCCCAGCCAAAAAGCCGAAATGACTAAGTTGCTAAAACAATATGAGGATGTCTTTGCCTGGTCTCATGAGGATATGATCGGATTGTCCACCGACATTGTGGTACATCGATTACCCTTCAAGGAGGGTTTCAGGCCTGTCAAGCAAAAATTAAGAAAGTTGAAACCGGAGTGGAGCTTAAAAGTAAAGGAAGAGATCATCAAGCAGTTCAGGGCGGGAATCATTATGGTGTCCACTTACCCGGAATGGCTATCCAATGTAGTCCCAGTGGCTAAGCCTGGAGGAAAGGTGAGGGTATGTGTAGACTACAGAGATCTAAACAAGGCCAGTCTCAAGGATAACTTCTCGGTGCCTTTCATACACATCCTGGTAGACAACACAGCCCAGTACGAAATGTACTCTTTTGTGGATTGCTTCGCGGGATATCATTAGATAATGGTGGCGGAAGAAGATCGGGAAAAGACCGCATTCATCACCCCCTGGGGCACTTTCTACTATAGACGATTGGCTTTTGGCCTCACAAACGCGGGGGCTACTTATCAGAGAGCCATGATGGCCCTATTCCACGATATGATGCACAAGTAGATAGAGGTCTACGTGGATGATATTATTGTGAAATCGAAGGTAGAATCTGATCATATAACCCACCTCAAAAAGCTATTCGATCGGCTCAGAAAGTATAATTTGAAACTCAATCCAGCCAAGTGTGCTTTCGGAGTGCAGTCGGGTAAGCTCTTGGGATTCCTGGTTAGTGATCGGGGCATTGAGCTGGATCCAGCAAAGATTAAGGCCATTGTGGATATGCCGGCGCCTCACACAGAGAAGGAGATAAGAGGATTCCTCGGAAGGATAAACTTCATCAGCCGTTTTATATCCCACTTGACGACTACATGTGAGCCCATTTTCAAACTGTTAAGAAAGGGGGCTTCCCAAGAATGGAATGAGCAATGTCAGAGGGTTTTCAGACCATTAAAAAGCAGCTGACAGAGGCACCAGTGCTGGTACCCCCGAAGGATGGGATCCCTCTGTTTATGTATATATCGGTAAATGCCATCGCGATGGGATGTATGCTGGGACAGAAGAATGAGGCAGGTAAAGAGCAGGCCATCTATTACCTCAGCAAAAGATTTAGCCAATGTGAACAGAATTACACTCCCATCGAGAAGACCTGTTGCGCTCTGGCCTGGGCTGCAGGGAGATTATAGCACTACCTCCATGGGCATACGACATACCTGATATTAAGAATGGATCCCCTGAAATATATTTTTGAAAGACCCATGCTGAATTGTCGATTATCAAGATGGCAGTTAATCTTACAACAGTTCGACATGGTGTACGTGACTCAGAAGGCCATAAAAGGGCAGGGAATTGCAGATCAGTTGGCGGAAACCCCGTCAGGAGGGATGGAGCCGTTGGAAACTCCTCTTCCGGGAGAGGATATATTTTGGGTATCCCGCGAGAAATGTGAGGACGAGGGACAGTTCTGGAAGCTGTATTTTGATGGTGCCATGAATGCTGAGGGGGCAGGAGCCGGAGCGGTCCTGGTCTCTATCACCGGAGAACAATACCCCGTGGCCACTAAACTGCATTTTAGCAATTTGAACAACACCGCTGAATACGAGGGATGTATCTTGGGACTCCGCTTGGCCCGCGACATGGGAGTGAAGAGACTAGCGGTGTTTGGGGATTCAGAACTGGTAATCAGACAAGCGATCGGGGTGTACAACACTAAAGAGCTTCGGTTACTTCAATACCATCGTTGTGTTACCCAGCTGATGCAAGAGTTCGAAGATATCGCTTTCCGCCATATTCCCCGGGGACGGAATGACTTTGCCGATGCATTGGCAACTCTGGCTTCCTTAATCCACGTAATCAAGAACAGGGACAGTCCACAGATTGAGATAGCCGTACAGAATGCCCCGGCATATGAGGAACATGTAGCAGTGTTATCAGACGAGGTGGTGTTGACAAGGCAGCCCTAGTATCACGACATAAGGGAATATCTGAGAGATAGATCCATTCCCGACCAGGCAAGTCGAACTGAGAGGATGAGAATTCAAAAGATGGCGATGAAATTTTACCTGAGTGGGGATTCACTCTACAAAAGGGATGCTGGATTGGGACTGTTGCAATGCGTAGATGAAGCACAAGCCCGAAGGATTATGAATGAAATACATGGAGGGGTGTGTGGGCCACACATGAGTGGATCGATGCTGGCCAAAAAGATCTTGAGAACAGGGCATTATTAGTTAACGCTGAAAGTCGATTGCGATGATCATGTCAAACGGTGTTACCAATGCCAGGCGCACGGCAATGTGATCCATACACCTCCCAATGAACTGCACTATATGGCCTCCCCGTGGCCATTTTCAATGTAGGGAATGGATGTGATCGGACCAATAGAGCCCAAAGCAAGCAACGGACACCGATTCATTTTCGTTATGATCGATTATTTCACCAAGTGGGTAGAGGCAGCTTCTTTCCCCAAAGTAACTCAGGAGGTCATCGTCAGTTTCATCAGGAATAATGTCATTTGTCGATACGGGCAACCTGAGGTTTTGGTCTCCGATAATGCCAAGAATTTAAACAACGCACTCATGAAGGGACTGTGTGACCAGTTTATGATCAAGCACCTCAATTCCGTCATTTACCGTCCTAAGATGAATGGGGCAGTGGAAGCTGCAAATAAGAACATCAAGAAGATCATGGCGAAAATGTCTGCTAATCATCGGGGATGGCCGGATTTGTTACCCCTCACCCTGCTGGCATACCGAACGTCAACGCGTACTTCTACAGGGGCGACCCCTTACGCTTTGGTGTATGGAATGGAGGTCGTTCTGCCAGTTGAGGTTGAAATGGCATCCCTCAGAATAGTGATCGATGCTCAGATAAGCGAGGAGGATTGGATGCAAAGTCGATACGACCAGTTGGCCCTAATTGATGAAAGGAGGGTGGCTACTTTTTGGCACGGTCAGTTATATCAACAAAGGATCTCTCGATCATACGACAAAAGGATAAGACCTCGGAAGTTCAAGGAAAATGATTTGGTGCTAACAAGAGTCATGCCTTGTCAAGACGAAGCCAAGGGAAAGTTTGCCCCGAATTGGGAAGGACCATTTGTGATTAAGAAAGTGCTATCCGGAGGAGCCCTCATATTGCAAGAAATGGATGGGGAGGTATTTCCACAACCCCTCAATTCCGACTCGGTGAAGCGGTTCTATGCTTGAATCATCAGTTCCTTTTCCTTGGAGAGCGAACTACGTAGGACCTGATCTCCCAACTTGTGGGGTTACATAGGCAGCCATCATGGCGCGGTCCGATCCCTTAAAAAATAATCCTTTCCCTAACTAAAACCAATTTTTCAATAGCCAGATAAAACCTTCCTACACCCTCAAAACCTTCCCGAAGCCAGCTGCCTAACCAGCTTCATCCTAAAGGACATAACCCTGGCCCAACCAAACAGTTAGCCAAAATCTGAGATTTAATCCGATGAAATCAAAAGGTGTACGGCAATATCTGTCAAATCTCCATCAAGACTTGAGAAGAGAAAGAAGGCGAAATGTCAAAATCGTGGTCAACTGGATAAAATGAGGATCCAATGAAAGGCAATGATACGAAAAAAGGGGAAAATGACTAATTTTAAATGCATGTCTATATATATAAGTCATTTCATTACAAGATTTCTCTTTCGATAACTGATGAAACTAACATAGTCTATGCAGGAAATAAAATAATCTACAAATCTGAAACTAGCTGAAGCAGGATGGACAAAATGGTGGATAGATCTGGAGCATCAGCATCTCCTGCAATCTGCTGCCCCATGATATCAATACGATCCAGTAAAGCAGTGGCTCGGCAGACAGTCCCAAAATGAGCATCTACAACTGCCCTGGTCTGAAATACAATGGTCTCTCTGTCAGCAATGGCAGCGTCTCTAGCCCGAATGGCATCATCTCTCTCGACAAGAGCAGCATCCCTCTCGGCCTCAGCAGTAATCAGGGCCAGGCGGAGTCGGGTATCCTCAGTAACCCGACTAGGGAAAGAATCAGCCGAGATGGGGTGGTCTATGGTATCTTCTAGGAGAATCACTCCAGAGTTATCAAAGCCCCTAGTCTGACTCAAACCAGCCGGAGCCGAGTCTCCGCGCAACCACTGCACGTAAGCAAATGTCTGGATGTGACAGCTCTCACTATATTCGGCAAGGATCCTGCAAGACCAAAGATCGTATACCCGCAGTAGATCCCTCTCTATCTGGGATGATATAAGGAATCGGTAGGCGGCTGCACCCGTGAAAGGGTGTAAATCCTGTGTCTGATCAAACTGCCCCATAACCGCCAGGGGATGATAAGTCGTCACACCCTTCAAGCCAGCAATAGGGATGAAATCCAGGGTGGGCACGTGAGTCAAGAAGCTCAGAAAGGAGCAATAGCCCGAGTAGACCAATAGATGAAAGGGATCCTCAATGACCGACAAAAAGGATGTCCATGAGGCCACATCAGTACAGCTCATGGGACGAAACGAAAACTGCGTGGTTATGTCATGGCTGAAGCAAAACCCTTGGTGACGAAAGTGGCCGATGGGACTGAGATGACTCATGAACCACACGTACAACAAGGTCGAGCTCCCTCTGAATATCCTGCCTCAGAAAGATTGACAGTATGAGGCCGACATGTAGGTATCTGCCAATATCATGGGAAGAATGGTGTGATCCTCCTGAAGGGCTCTAACGGCCGCAACAACCCGCATATCCAAATGATCAGGACCTGCAGGCAAATACAAAACTGAGATGACACAGGCCATCAGAACGTCCACTCTCAAGGCATCCCAGCGCTCCTCGGACACAGAAAAATCACCGAGGAAAAGACGAAAACTGTCAGGTGAGCCATATCGGTCAATCAAGAACTGAAGGGGAACCATATGGTCTGTTGTGATCACTGGTAACAAGACAGCCCTCCGCAAACCGGTGAAAGTCAAGAATTGACGGCGCATGGAACCAACTGTGACCCTAGCACAAGGTTTATCCAAAGGAAAGCCGGTGAAACGAGCATACTCCTCGAGGGTGGGGGTCAGCTCTACTGTCCCTAATCTGAACACCTGACGGGCAGGTGCCCAATAGCTCAGAATACCGTCCACAAAGCCCGCTGGCACCTGGAAGGATAATAGGGACCAAGAATGGCCCAAAAGACCATCTACGATGACCCTGTCAGCCGACAATAAATTGTTCAACCAGCGGAGAAGACTGCTAACCAACCCTGTGGAAGGAATGAAATCCAAACGTACCACGGCATCAGAGGACGACATCTGTGGAAAAATAGTATCAAAAAGACTGTATAGGGGTCATTTTCTATCCATAAATAAGAAAAGCATGCATCATACAGTTAATAATAAAGCAAATAAAGTACATAGAGATAAAAGAGAAATACTGTGCATGAATAAATAAATGAGTTCAGTACATAGTGCATAAAATGAAAACAGTAAAAAAATAAAACTAAACAGGTGCAGGTACAAAAGCCCTATCCTATCCTAATCTAAATGAAATCGATCTCATCTATGAAAGCGGGATCCTCAAACTGATCCCCTGGGGTCGTCGAGGTCGGAGGACCGAAATTCATGTCGGGGATGTTTGGCTGCGCTGTGGCATCAGATGAGCTCGGGCCCGCATCATAACCCGCACCGTCAGGGTCGTAGGCATAAGCATCCTTTGGAGTCCGGCCCAACACCCGAAGATATAGAGACAACTGGTCTACCTGCGGGGTCAAGGTGGCGATCTGCTCAGCATGAGTAGGGCTCCGAACGCAGGCTGCCCAGTCCATCATCATCACTGAACCGGGGACCATATCCCCGAGGAAGAATGTGGCCCGGGTCTGAGGACCGATGGTGCGGGGCACCCACCAAGTACGGAAAGCATCACTCGTACTAGGACCCGTGGATAGCATCCGGCCATCCTCCCCTGCAAGCATGATCTCCGAGGGCTGAGAATCCAGCGGCCATGAGGTAGTGAAAGGAAGGGAATGCAGGATGCCGATCTCTCCAGTAACGCATCTGAATGCGCGCTCCCCCAGGTACATCACCCATCCTCCAACACTCTGCAAAGTGAGGCGACGGGTGGAAAGTGCAAACTCCGATCCGGTAGGATACCCATCTGTGAACCCCACATCCAGATGCTCAGAAAGATATGGCCTCCAGACGACCCCTGCAGCAGTGATCAGCTCCAGCTGAATGCGGCAATGGGCAAAACTGCCGGACACTGGGACCTCCTCCAGGGTACTGTGATGCCATCGCCGACCCTGAGGATAGGTGTCCAAGCTGAGGGTGGTGACGGGCCGCAGACAAGGTAGGCGCTCGTAGGCCCAGAACTGTCGAACAGAATAAGGCAGAGCATGAATAACCAACAAAAACAGAAAAGAGAAATGAAATGACGGGAAATACAATAAGAAAAAGGAAGAAAACCTCACCAGCAAGAAGTGATAAAATCCGAGCCAAGCATCTGTCTGGCCCTCCGAGCGTAGACGCATACCGTGGAGGAAATAGGCAAAGGTGAATGACCCCCAGTCATAGTCATTGATGCGGTCCATGTCTCTGACCGCTCCTACGACGCTGAAATGAATGGTGGAGGAGTTGTTCCCCAGAAAACAACCCCTCATAATGGTCAGGAATAAGCGTCGTAGTAGAATGTCCCGGGTGCCCTGATCCGCTGGAATAGGCAGTGCGTACAGACCCCCGACAGTATCAACAGCCAAAGCGCCGGACCGAATGCTACGGGCCTTAAAGACCCGATCCTCAGCAGTGAACCCCAATAAAGCCCGAACCTCCGCGGGAGTGATGTCAAGATCCAGAGGGACGCGGGATCTGGTGAACTCTATGCCGGTAATGTACCTCCAGTCCCAGGGAGTCAGCACAACCTCGCAGTCAAGGAGGTGAAGAGACTGCGTCTGGTGGAACCAGCGCTCAGATAAGGCCCTCATGTAACCCCAGGGGCACTGGTGGGGAATGATGGTGAAGAAGTGACGAAAGCCCCAGGAGTCCACCACCGCCCGATACTCACTGTGCAGAGATGTATAGAGGGAATATATATGTTAAACCAGTTACCCCTCGGCTGAGTAAACTCCGGCACCTGTGGCAATCACCAAAGGGTCAGTCCAGGTAGAACGGGAATTGAGAAATTGAAAATAAAGTAAGAATGGAATCGAATATACCTCATTAGCTACAAGAGATGCCGATGGGTGACGAATGAGATCCCGACCCAAAAGATTGGGGATCTGCACAGGGGCGCCAGAGGGAGCAGGATGAGGAGATGGAGCCGGTGTGCTGGAGGATGGCCCCTCTGTCGTGACCTCCGGAGGGACAGCCTCCTCAACGTCCGGATGATTAGGACGGATGACAGCCTCCGCCAAGCGGCGAGCTTGATGGGTCCGAGGAGGAACAGGGGCAGGTGCAGCCCTACGACGGCGAACACCCGAGGTCCGTGATGCAGAAGAGCTACTAGGAGCATCGGGATCCATAGCTGGAACAGAACAGGCAAAGAGGAAGGTAAGTTCCCTTTTGAATTATGTCACGAATATTCTAAATTCCTACCCTCATCATATAATTAGTGCAGCATGATGCATGTTAAAAAAAAAAAAAAAAATATTCGGCAGAGTTCCGTTTGTAAAATGGACATCCCAGGCATAAGCCAGACATATTTTCCATTAACCCAAGCCACAACAGATCCAAGTTGAATTCATATGTGTAATTACAGCATGTATAGTACCATAACGCATGATTTTCTTTCAGAAAAGGAATAACAGTATGTGGGACCACATCATGAGCATAAAATAGGGTTCACACAATTGATACATAACATGTATATATGATCATACATAGCATAGCATTGTAAAGCATACATTTCTATCTCTAACATGTAAATAGCCAAATTTATAGCAAAATATTGACGAAATTAAAAAGTGAACGGTCAAAGTGTTACCTGTAGTGCGTAGAACGATCCTACCGGAGCGGTTTTTGCAGAAAAGTTGGGAAACTCGACAAAAGGTCCTTGCAAACGAGCAAAATCGCAGGAATCTATGTGGGGTACGAAGTTGAAAGTGACAGATCTGGATGTGGCGAGCCGCTTAAGAAACCGATCTTGGCCGCAGATCAATCTGCGGCTGGCCGCAGATCCATCTGCGGCTGGCCCTGGTGGGTCCCCTTGGTTCCCTTGCAGCCGTTTGATGTGTCTAATGAAAATGAATTACGAGATGGGTGACCGGCGACGATACCCGGCCCCGACGAGACTATCGACCGGCGACGATAACCGGCGATTACGAGATGGATGTCCGGCGACGAAAACCGGCTCCGACAAGATAACCAACCGGCAACGATAACCGGGGGTTACGAGATGGGTGACCGGCGACGATACCCGGCCCCGACGAGATAATCGACCGGCGACGATAACCGGCGATTACGAGATGGATGTCCGGGGACGAAAACCGGCTCCGACAAGATAACCAACCGGCGACGATAACCGGGGGTTATGAGATGGGTGACCGGCGACGATACCCGGCCCCGACGAGATAATCGACCAGCGACGATAACCGGCGATTACGAGATGGATGTCCGGCGACGAAAACCGGCTCCGACAAGATAACCAACCGGCGACGATAACCGAGGGTTACGAGATGGGTGACCGGCGACGATACCCGGCCCCGACGAGACAATCGACCGGCGACGATAACCGGCGATTACGAGATGGATGTCCGGCGACGAAAACCGGCTCCGACAAGATAACCAACCGGCGACGATAACCGGGGGTTACGAGATGGGTGACCGATGACGATACCCGGCCCTGACGAGACAATCGACCGGCGACGATAACCGGCGATTACGAGATGGATGTCCGGCGACGAAAACCGGCTCCGACAAGATAACCAACTGGCGACGATAACCGGGGGTTACGAGATGGGTGACCGGCGACGATACCCGGCCCCGACGAGGCAATCGACCGGCGACGATAAGCGGCGATTACGAGATGGATGTCCGGCGACGAAAACCGGCTCCGACAAGATAACCAACCGGCGACGATAACCGGGGGTTACGAGATGGGTGACCGGCGACGATACCCGGCCCCGACGAGACAATCGACCGGCGACGATAACCGGCGATTACGAGATGGATGTCCGGCGACGAAAACCGGCTCCGATAAGATAACCAACCGGCGACGATAACCGGGGGTTACGAGATGGGTGACCGGCGACGATACCCAACCCCGACGAGACAATCGACCGGCGACGATAACCGGCGATTACGAGATAGATGTCCGGCGACGAAAATCGGCTCCGACAAGATAACCAACCGGCGACGATAACCGGGGGTTACGAGATGGGTGACCGGCGACGATACCCGGCCCCGACGAGACGATCATCAGCCTGACACCCTTTTCTGAATGTGTTGCATCAGTGACATCTTGCATTGCATCATAAATCATATGTGTTGCATCACGTATCCATTGTCATCCTTGTGCATTGTCATTCATGCATCGAGTGTCTATTCTTTATCCCGTTCATTTCATTAAACATTGCATGAACATGATAAAGAGGGGCAGCTGTAGACACCCAAATTTTGTGTTCCCTGTACTAACCATGACAGGAGGGAAAAATCGTCAATTGAACCGGCTTGCGGGAGCGAAGGAATGGGCACAAGTGCGAGCGCCCGACACCACCGCAATGTTTGGCTACCAAAGCTGACGTGACAATAAGGCCATCCGAAACAGACATCCCCGAATGAGGTGGCACGTCTCTCGGAAATTCCCGGACTGCCGAATACGAGCCTGTCAGTGAAAACCGACGTTACGGCACAAAAATCGAGGCGTGGCACGGAAAATGAGAAAGTTAAACCGTCCAGCCGCGGATTGATCTGCGGCCAAATAGTGCGCCTTTTGAAAACACGGAACTCGAAACACGGAACTTAAAATCGGGGTGAGTGGAAGGCAGGCGGCCAGCCAGCCTATTTCAGCCCAATTTCGTGCAGCATACTGGGAGTTCAGCAAGTTGAAAGTTTGGGGAAGAAGAAGGGATTTCAGCAGCAGCACAAGCACGGAAATAGAGAGGATAAAGAGCCAATTTTGCAACAAAATAGGGAGAAAGGAGAGGAAAAAAGAGAGGATTTAATTCTTTTGATTTTGATTGTATCAAATACACTCCTTATCCTATTCAAATACACAAGTTCACATCCATTTGAGATCAATTGCAAGGTGAAAATTTCTATTTGTTCTAGCAATTCATGTCATATTGATTGGGTGAATTAGATGTGACTTTCATGTATCTTGTTGGACAATTATGGATTAGGGATTATTGGTGAGGGTTCCATCGGAACAAAATTCTTCCTAATAACCCGAGGATATCCAATTGATGAAATTTCTAGCTTGTTTATGGTGATTTATTGGGTGTAATTTATTTAGATTGTCATTTTCGGATATCATGGTGTATTAGATAAATCCGGGTTGGTTAATTATGTAGTATTCACTTTGTGGGCATGTCATAATCTCGTGTGAGCCTGGGAACGCGACCCCGTGGCCCAAATCCGATGATGGACGTTTTGATGTATGTAATAGATTCAAGGTGCTTGTTTTGTAACATGTAAGTGTCGGGCCTTAAAACGACGCTAAGGGGAGAATCGGGTTTAAGGCCCCGTATTAGTGGAATATGTGATTATTGGCGTTCGGGGATATTTTGATGGCTTACATGCCCGTGAATAGCCCCGACGTGTGTTTATGCTTGATTAGACTTCGTGACACCAAAATGATTTCAAAGGATTAAACGATAAAGATCTTTCTAAAATCAATCAAAGTAGGATATTAGCATCATGAGGCTAAAAATTGGAAATGCTAACGAAAGTTGATTCCTATTCTACGAGAAAGCTAAAAAGAACTTATTTTCAAATGTCAAAAAAATAGGTTTTATAAAAGAAATTAAATGTTTTATTAAACCTTGATGTATAGGGCAAAAGAGATCCTAAAAATTGCCCATCATTTATGAAAGCAACGTATAAATCTCGATTCCTATTTTTGCTAAGGCTTAATAAACTCCTCTTTTGCCAAAACGTCACCTACTAAAAATCTCCTAATTTTGACAATTAAAATCAAACCTTTTTCATAAAGCTTTCTTGTGTATACCGAAAAGACATTTCGAAGCGTTCCCAAATTAAAGCACGACTTTCCCTAAAATCCAAATGATTCTCTCATACAAACTCACCCCAACATTCATATAGGCACACACACACACACACTCGCACGTATACACAATTTCGTGAATCAAAGGATAAGAAAGAATCAAGATTGCGGTAACCGTGTTTCACGGAAGTCGAGGGGTGCCTAACACCTTCCCCTCACTTAAGCAAGCCCCCGAACTCTATGAATCTCGATTCGCAGACCAATTAATTCAGAGTCACATATGAGCCAGCGATTTATAAAAAGCGAAAACTCGGATGAGTTGGTACATCCATTTCAAATATACCAACTGGCGACTCTGGTTAATTGGCTCATCATAAAAAACAATCTTTCAAACCCCGTCGACATTGATGCCGACCTTTTCCAAAAAAATTATTTAATCAAGAGGCTAGAATTGGAAAAGACTAAAAAGGACCCACGAAGCGGAAACCCGGCGTCGACAAACATGTTGTTAAAACAATGTCATGATTAGTCAGTATAGCGTATGTTATGCATAACATAGGATGTCGTTAGATTGATCCTCTACTTGATATCCACGGTATGGTTCTAAGTCGAAAGACGGACGAACGGTTCTTGGTTTAATTACCACTCAGTCTTACTATGTTAAAACAATTGTAATATCTTTTGTTAAAGCTATGATTCATTAAATCCTTATCGGTGTGAGTTCAATTATATACTATGTGTTTAGACTTGTTGAGCTTTTGTACGCTCATTCTTGCGAATAACACCTTATTTACAGACAAACGTGAGAGTTCAGGCTCTCCAAAGAAAGGAAAGAAGAAATGCGTAGACTAGTTTATATGCTTTCCTAATTGCTTGTCCCTTTTGTTATAGTCTTGATGACTTTTTGTAATATGAACCGGCAAAGTATGTAACCGAATATTATATCAATATTATCATGTTTTCTCACACATTCTTGTCATGTCTTTTCTTCGATTAAACTTAGAATTGGTAAAACATAAATAATATTTATAAGACTATGTATCTAAGTGAGGGTATTTGGCACGCTGAAAGTTCTGACTAAGAAATGAAGGTTAGGTCATCTAATTGCGCACCAATATCGATTTATCTTTATTGGGAAGCCCCCTTCAGATCTGGGAACTATCTCTAGTGCTGGTACTGTGAATCTTGGATTCATATAAAGCTTATAAATGATAGAATATCTAAATCATAGGGTTAAAAATTGGACCGATATATATATATATGGTCTTATCCATATATACGAATGAACTACAAGTTGATACTTGTAGAAGGAATGAGATTGAGATTAAGAATAGATCCAGGGAGGAAGTTAAGGAAATTTATAATTTATAGTCTGTAATAGACTAGTTTAACTAATATGATTATGGGATCACTGGTTAAGTTACGAAAGAAGTACGAGATAACGTCGGACCCTTGTTCGAGCGGCCAGCGCCCGAATTCGGGGGTGTTAAATTTGGTATCAGAGCTATAGATTATTGTTCTAAAGTAACAAGTACTTTAGGATATAATCTAATGAAGTTAGGCTTAAATGGACTGGTGAAGAGTCTATAGACAACTAAAAGATATTAATAAATCTTAATAAAACTTATTACATAAAAGACATTATGTGAAAGAAATATACTAATAAAAGCTAAACTCTTTTGTAAAGATGGCTGGAGAACCAAAATGGAGAGATATTAACGAAGTAATAATGGAACCAACATACACACCTGGTGAGGAGATTGAAGGTCTAATGGAAGATCCTAGGGGTTATAACCCAATGATCGAGTACTTCACCGATACATCCGGAGATAAGGATGATTCGTTGGGGCATAACCATGACTTGGAACTACAAGATGTCGGAGAGGCAGTAATAGCTCCTAAAATAGATCAAATTCTCCCAGTAGAGGAGGATGATGAAGATGATGTAATTGACTCACCTACTTACGATGAAATTATCGTAGAGATGGAGGCAGATGAGGCTGTACAAGGTGAAATGATTGAGTATCTTCAAGCAGAGTCTGAGGCAAACAAGAAAACTGCCAACGACTTGATAGAAGTACTACAAAGGAGATGGTCAGATGAGGCTGAGAAGTGCTATCAACTACAACTCCAGTTGGATGCTTCCCGAGAAGAAGCGATTCGACTACAAGTGGATCGTGATCAAATAAAATTGGCCTGTTGTGTTTCATACTTCGATCTCTAGAAGGATATAAATAATTTCACTTCACCAGATGGAGATATGGGGTATGACATCAATAGATCTGTGGTGACTAGCATGATCCATAAGGTCTATATAAGGGTTAGGAGGTTCTAATCGGAATCTAAAGACTTATATTATATTAGTATGTTTTAAATGTTGTAAATTAAACATTCCTATATTTATAAGGGGTGTTAATAGTTGTAAATTGATTTTAATCACTCGAATATTGTAATGTGAATATTCTTCATATAAGAAGTTTGTTAAGAAAGATGTCTCGTAGTTATTTACGCTTTCATATTTACACTTGCTTATTTTCGTTATTTTTAGAAATGTCACCAAAGAGACCTCAGACAACAGCAACAACACCCCCAAGTGTTAGTAGTGAGAGTATTGGACAAACACAAAATGAAAGTCCGACTCCCGATCCTATGCAACAATTCATAAATATGTTAATAGGAGCTTTAGACAATCGATCTACAACAAATGTTACTCTACAATCCCAACCACATAAAGTCTCGTTCAAAAACTTTAAAAACATTGGTCCTCCCGAATTCAAGGGAACCGCTGAGCCTATAGAGGCTCAGTGCTGGATAAAAGAGATAGAAAAGGCCTTTGACACAGTAGAGGTTCCTGAAGATAAGAAAACTAATTTCACCACTTACCTCATGAAGGACGAAGTTAACTTCTGGTATGAAGCAAACCAAGTTCGTGTGGGTGAAGGTGTGGTACCATGGGAAAGGTTCAAGGAGATATTCTTTGAGAACTATTTCCCGAAAAGTATGAAGAACCGCATGGAGGTGCAGTTCTTAAACTTAAAGCAAGGGGACATGACTGTTCCCCAATATGCCTCTAAATTTAATGAACTCGCTCGTTTCGCTCCACATCAAGTGGATACGGAAGAGCGTAAAACAAGAAGGTTTGAGGAGGGCTTGAAACCCTGGATAAACAATAAGGTAGTTGTATTACAGCTAGAGAATTACTCCCAAATTCTCGAGAAGGCCATCATTGTCGAGGGCGGCAGTGAAGCCATGACAAAGTATAATAAAGAAAAGAACGCTGAAAAGGGAAATGAGGGAGGTAATAATAAAGGGAGGAATGGTGTAGGCAATAACAAAAGAAAGTTCGGTGGTGGGGGAAATTTCCAGAGAGAAGGGGAAAATAAGAAGAAAACAATAGAGCCCTGCAAGATATGTGGTAACCGTCATCTAGGGGTATGCCTTAAGGGAAAGAATGCCTGTTACAATTGCAAGCAAGAGGGACATTTAACCAACAATTGCCCTTTGATGAGTAGGTTTTAACCTACGAGTTAGATACGTTTTAGCGAGATTCTTTTCAGTTTTTTTTAGTAGTTTAGTACCTTTTTATTTGTGTTTATATTTCTTTTGTAGGTTATGGCTGGCTGAGGATCAAAGAAAGCAAATCTGGCTGGGTGCAGGGCATTCTCGCCGGGGCGAGAAGTTCAAGTATATTTTTCTCGCCGGGGCGAGACTTTTGTGAAGGTTTTTCTCGCCGGGACGAGGTTGCGTCTGGTGGAAAAAAATATAGAATTTGACAATCGGGTTCTTTGAAAAGTTTGAAGCTAGGAAGGAATTCAAATGCTATTCTGATAAGGAGTCTTGAGGAGGTTATTGAGGATAAATAGGAGAATAAAACATGGATAAAAGAGAGTTTTCTTTTCATTCAACTACTAACAGGGAGATTTGAAGATTGAGAGCTGAGCAAGGAGATAGAGAATCAAGCCAAGCGTTGTAAAGAATTCAGATTGGAGGACGAAGGGTTATATTGAGTTTTCTTTTAATCTTTTTGTCCTTAATTTGTAATTATTTACAATGACTTATTTTGAATTTCTAGTTTTTATTGTTAGTATGAACTAAATCTTTTCATTAAGACTGCAATTGAACCAGTTATATTGATGAATTAATTTTCTATTTAATTTCAGTTATTCATTCAAATTGAGTTGTTTATCATATTCTATGCTTAATGTTTATATTGTTTTGGCCAACAATTATCGGAATACCTTAGGTGAATTTGGGAGATGCAATCTAGGGTTAGAACTGAATGAGATAGCGTGTAATCTAAAATTATTTGCAAGTGTTGAATAATTAGATTTGTAAAGTGAATAGGAATATCTCTTTACTGCACGTAACAATTGGGAATTGGTGCTTATGAATTTAATCTTGTTATTCTGCATAGGAATATCGTAAAGTTAATTGGATTAGATAGATTTATTTGATCACTTGGAAAAGGGCTTATGAGTAAAATTGAATTCCTGTTAACAATTCTAATGAAGTGAATAACTGAATGACGTAGATATGTTGATTTATGATATATAATTGGGGAAATTGTAGTCTTAATCTTTTAAATCTGAATTTCAATTTTTGTGATAGTATTTAGTTTTCGTATTAGTTAAATTAGATTAAATCAAACAACCAATTGGCGATTGTTTAATAGAATAGTCATACATTAGATTGATAGTGGAAATTTAAATTGTAATAATTCCTGTGGGTTCGACACTCCTTCTTATCATTTTATTACTTGTTGATCGTGTACACTTGCACGTAATTGTCGTTATCTAAATCGGACAACAAGTTTTTGGCGCCGTTGCCGGGGATTTTTTGTGTTTTATAATTTTCAATATCAGTTTAATTAAGTCTGTTCTAGTTAAGCAAACTTATTTTCTTTTTCGTTTGTTTTGTTTATTGTTCAGGTGACTTTTGATTCGTTTATGCAAACGCGATCAAAACAACCGGAACTCGTGCAGTGTGAGGATAATCTTGAAAATAAGCTTCGTCAGTTGAGAAAGTTCTGTCAGGAGACACTTGAGAAAGAGAACATGGCTAACGAAGAACAAAAATCATTGAGGGAATATGCTATGCCTAAGATAGATGACATCAAGTCAAGCATCACGAGGCCAGCCATCACTGCTAATTCCTTCGAGATCAAGCCAAGCACAATTCAGATGATTTAGAATTCGGTACAGTTTGGGGGATTAGCCAACGACGATCCGAATGCACACTTGGTTATCTTTCTTGAGATTTGTGATACATTCAAATATCCAAATGTGTCTGATGATGCAGTGAAATTACGTTTGTTTCCGTTTACACTAAGGGATAAAGCAAAAAGTTGGTTGCACTCACTTCCACCGGGGTCCATCACAACTTGGGATGACTTGGCCCAAAAATTCCTCGCAAAATTCTTCCCGCCGGCTAAGTCTGCTAAATTGAGAAACGATATTTCTACCTTTGAGCAAAGTCATGGAGAGTCACTGTCTGAAGCTTGGGAAAGGTTCAAAGAATTATTGAGAAGATGTCCACATCATGCGTTACCCAAGTGGCTGCAGATTCAGTCATTCTACAATGGGTTGAGCAGTAACACTCGAGCAAGTATAGATGCAGCTGCAGGGGGAGCTTTAATGGATAAGAATTTCGATGAAGCTTTTACTTTGTTAGAGACTATGGCTACAAATAATTATCAATGGCCGACTTCCACATTGAATCAACAAAAGGTAGCTGGAGTTTTGGAAGTAGATGCGGTCACAGCACTAACAGCTCAGATGGCGGCCATGTCTAAGAAGATTGAAGCGTTAGCAGAATCGAAAGTTCAGCAAGTAGCCTATGTGTGTGAACTATGTGCAGGCGCACATCCGATGGAATATTGTGCTATTAATCCTGAATCTGTACAGTACTTGGGGAGTTACAACAGACCACAACAGCCATACCAGAATGCATATAATCCGGGGTGGAAGAATCATCCGGGTTTCTCATGGAGTAATAACTCTCAAGTTCAAAATCCCGCTCCAAGATCACAGAACCCCCCAGGTTTTCAGAACCAAGCTCCACAACATGCGGAAAGAAAGTCGAATTTAGAAGAATCGTTAGCAAGGTTTATCACAGCATCTGAGAAAAGAATGAATGATCAAGATAAGTTGCTAACTCAGGTAGATTTGAATGTGAAGAGCCAGGCAGTGTCAATTAGGAACTTGGAAAATTAGCTGGGACAGTTGGCTCAAGTCTTAAATACTCGACCACAAGGAGCGCTTCCAAGCGATACAGAGGTTAATCTAAGAACGGATGGAAAAGAACACTTCAAGGCTGTCACCTTAAGAAGTGGAAAAGAGCTTCCTGATGCGGTCAAAGAAAATTCTAAGCCAGAAACAGGTGGGGAGGAGAACGATGAGGTATCCCCGGAGAAAAGTAAGGTGAAAGAACCGGAAAATGAGAAGGATACAGGTTCAGAGGTAAAGTCAAAGGAACTCAAGCCCGATAGTGTAGTGCCTCCCGTACCGTTCCCTCAGAGATTGCAAAAAGCCAAGCTAGACAAGTAATTTTCCAGATTTTTGGATGTTTTCAAGAAACTACACATTAATATACCGTTTGCAGAAGCCCTGGAACAGATGCCCAGTTGCGCAAAATTTATGAAGGATGTTTTGTCAAAGAAAAGGAAATTGGGTGAATTCGAAACGGTGGCACTTACCGAGGAGTGCAGCGCAATTTTGCAAAACAAGTTGCCACCTAAATTAAAGGATCCAGGAAGCTTCACTATTCCTTGTGTAATTGGTAACCAGTTTTCTGGAAGGGCATTGTGTGACTTAGGAGCTAGTATCAATTTAATGCCGTTATCAATTTACACTCAGCTTGGGCTAAAGGCACCAAAACCGACGAACATCACCTTGCAGTTGGCAGACAGATCAGTGACATATCCGAGGGGTATTGTGGAAGATATTTTGGTTAAAGTCGATAAATTCATCTTCCCGGCTGATTTCATTATCCTGGATTATGAAGAGGATAAGGAGATTCCCATCATTCTAGGTCGTCCATTCTTAGCAACAGGGAGAACGTTGATAGATGTACAAAAAGGTGAATTAACAATGAGAGTGCAAGATCAAGAAGTCACCTTTAATGTGTTTAAATCGATGAAATTCCCTAAGGAGGGCGAGGAATGCTTACGGATAGACCTGATTGATGAAATAGTGAATGAACAAACCATGGCAATTATTGTTGAAGATCCATTAGAAGCTGCCTTGGTTGGGATAGACACTTTCAATGGATTTGATGAGTGGGATTATGTTAAGGTTCTAGACTCAGTACCTATTCCTCGAAAATTCAGCAGGCAATTTGATGTACTTGACCGGCCGAACGAAGGAGAAAAGAGGTCCAAACCGTCAGTGGAAGAGCCACCTGTGCTTGAACTCAAACCTCTTCCATCTCATCTACGGTATGCTTACTTGGGAGACTAAGACACACTACCAGTAATAGTTTCTGCGCATTTGAATGAATCTCAAGAAGAAAAACTATTAAGGGTTTTGCGTGAGTATAAAACAACGATTGGATGGACTATAGCAGATATCAAGGGAATCAGTCCGTCATTTTGCATGCACAAAATTCTGCTGGAGGAAGGAGCAAAACCGGTCATTGAGCAACAAAGACGTTTGAATCCGATTATGAAAGATGTAGTGAAGAAAGAAATCATTAAATGGTTAGATGCCGGTATTATCTATCCAATTTCAGATAGTGCTTGGGTAAGTCCTGTACAATGTGTGCCTAAAAAGGGAGGAATGACAGTGGTTGAGAACGAAAACAATGAACTCATTCCGATAAGAACGGTTACAGGTTGGAGAGTGTGTATTGATTACCGCAAGTTGAATAAAGCTACGCGCAAGGATCATTTCCCTTTGTCATTTATTGATCAGATGTTGGATAGGTTGTCCGGTCATCAGTTCTATTGCCTACTCGATGGATACTTAGGATATAACCAGATAGTGATAGCTCCGGAGGATCAAGAGAAAATAACTTTTACATGTCCTTATGGAACATTTGCATTCCGGAGAATGTCTTTCGGGTTATGTAATGCACCGGCCACATTCCAGCGATGCATGATGGCTATCTTCTCGGATATGGTTGAGCAGAATTTGGAAGTATTTATGGATGACTTCTCTGTATTCGGTGATAGTTTTGACTTATGTCTTAATAATCTCATCTTAGTACTGAAGCGTTGTGTGGAAACGAATCTGGTGCTTAATTGGGAAAAGTGCCACTTTATGGTGCGAGAAGGAATTATTCTGGGGCACAAAGTATCTGACGCAGGTCTAGAGGTGGATAGGGTAAAGATCGAAACCATTGAAAAGCTACCTCCACCGACATCTGTAAAAGGCGTTAGAAGTTTTCTCGGACATGCTGGATTCTACCATCGATTCATCAAAGATTTCTCAAAAATTTCAAAGCCATTGTGTTCACTCCTTGAGAAAGATGTTCCCTTCAAGATGGATCAAGCTTGCATCGAAGCCTTTGAAGTGCTGAAACAGAAATTAGTCACAGCCCCAATCATAATTGCTCCGGATTGGACTTTACCCTTTGAATTAATGTGTGACGCAAGTGATTATGCAGTGGGAGCTGTGTTGGGTCAGCGAAGGGACAAGATTTTTCACACCATTTATTACTCAAGTAAGACGCTCACTGATGCTCAATTGAATTACACCACTACAGAAAAAGAGTTACTTGCAGTAATATTTGCATTTGATAAATTCCGAGCATATTTGATTGGTACCAAGGTAATAGTCTACACTGATCATTCAACCATTAAATACTTGATTGCAAAGAAGGATGCAAAACCACGGTTAATTCGATGGGTCCTCCTGTTGCAAGAGTTTGATTTAGAGATTCGAGATAGAAAAGGTACGGAGAATCAGGTGGCTGATCATCTTTCAAGATTAGAGAATGCTGACATTCAGAAAAAGGATGAGGTGGTAATTAATGAGTCGTTTCCGGACGAGCAACTATTTCGTATCAACATCGAAGTACCTTGGTATGCTGATTACGTGAACTTCCTAGTCAGTAATGTTCTTCCGCAAGATTTCACTTTTCAACAAAGAAAGAAATTTCTTCATGATGTCAAGCAGTACCTCTGGGATGAGCCATTCCTCTTCAAAACTTGTGCGGATCAGATGATACGACGTTGTGTGCCACAGGAAGAGATGGAGAGCATATTGAATCGATGTCATTCATCAGAGTATGGGGGACATTATGGGGGAGAAAGAACTGCGGCAAAAGTGCTACAATCAGGATTTTTCTGGCCTTCGTTGTTCAAGGACGCCCACCTTTTTGCTTTAAAGTGCGATAGATGTCAAAGGGTTGGTAATATTTCGAAACGGCACGAAATGCCTCTCAACACTATCATTGAAGTAGAACTATTCGACGTTTGGGGTATTGACTTTATGGGACCTTTTCCGTCGTCATTCAATAATCAATACATACTTTTGGCTGTGGATTATGTATCCAAATGGGTTGAAGCAACTGCACTACCCACGAATGATGCCAAAGTGGTTCTACGGTTCTTGCAGAAAAACATTTTTACTTGATTTGGTACACCGAGAGCCCTAATTAGTGACGAAGGTTCCCATTTCTGCAATAAGCAATTTACCAAGCTATTAGCTAAATATGGAGTCAAACACAGGATTGCTACAGCTTATCATCCCCAAACGAATGGCCAAGCAGAGGTGTCGAATCGTGAGGTCAAGCAAATTCTGGAGAAAGTGGTGAATCCATCTCGTAAGGATTGGGCAATGAAATTAGATGATGCTCTTTGGGCATATCGAACGGCCTACAAAAACCCAATTGGAATGTCGTCGTATCGCATGGTTTATGGAAAAGCGTGTCATTTGCCAGTCGAGCTTGAATACAATGCATACTGGGCAATTCAGAAGTTGAATTTTGATCTGCAAGCATCGGGCGAGAAAAGACTGCTTCAATTGAATGAGATGGAGGAATTCCGACACCAAGCCTATGAAAACACTAAGTTGTACAAAGAAAAAGTCAAGAGATGGCACGACAAACGGATAGTTGATCGGAAATTCGAACCGGGACAGGCAGTATTGTTGTTCAACTCCAGATTGCGATTATTTCCGGGAAAGTTAAAGTCAAGATGGTCAGGTCCGTTCATTATTACTGCTGTAGCACCCCACGGAGCAATTGACGTCGAAGAACCAAACTCAAAGCGTACATTCAAGGTTAATGGTCAGCAACTCAAACATTACTGGGGAGGTGATGTGGATCGTCAAGTATCAGTGACCTACCTCTCTTTGCTCGATCAAGCTGATGATTAAAACCGCAGAAAAGTCGGGCTGACGACTATAAACCAAGCGCTTGATGGGAGGCAACCCAATCATGTTATTTTTTTTGCTTTAATTGATTTCGCATAGTTAGTATAGTTAGTTGTTTAAATTACTCTTGCTTTGAAATAATTCGTTAATCGTTCAGATTGAGACTAATTCATGTTTTTTTAACTTTTGGACCAGGGACAAAGAGTTGGGAGAATGTATTAGTTAAAAAAAAAACATTCTCGCCCCGGCGAGAAGTTAACACTGGTGACTCTCGCCCCGGCGAGGAACTTACTGATCAAACCCGCAGTCAGCGCAAAGTTTCTCGCCCCAGCCCAAAAGTCACTGTTCAAGTTCGCCCTCGGCGCAAAACTTCTCGCCCCGGCGAGAAACCTACTGATCAAGCTCGCCGTCAGCGCACAGTTCTCGCCCCGGCCTAAACATGACTGACCAATCTCGCCCCGGCGAGAATACACAGTATAAACTCCTCGCCCCGGCGAGAATCGCAGTTTTCAGTTTTACAAATTCGATTCCAATTCATTTTTGCCCATTCCTAAACCAAACCAACTTCTCCCAACTTCGCCCCTTCCTCTCCTAAACCGACCCAAAATCTTCTTCTTTCCAAGTTATTTCCCAAAATTTGATTCCTAATCCTACCTACATTTGAACTCTATCACATTCCCATCCATTCTCTCTCTCAAAAAACAAACCCTAACCTAGTTCTTTCCAAACCTTGCGTGGATTAGAAGTGCTCTGTTTTCTATCAAATACAGGGACACAACGTATTCCAAACATACACCCAATCTAGAATCTTCCTCTTCAATTCACCCATTCCATAACTATACAGTACCCTTCATTGTTCATTGAGAGTGGGTATTGCTTGAGTTTGGGGGAGAATTACTCTGTTTCATTCACAATTTCCATAAGTTTTATTGTTACATGGACAATTTCTAGGGTTGCATCAAATTAAAGAAACAAGTTACTTAGTTCAACCATTTGGCATCACCAACACTGCTACACTGCTCCACGCCTCTGTCAGGTATCCTACATTGGGTTTCTCTGTTATTGTGTTGGATCAGGTTCTTTCGAAATTGGTATTGGATAGTGATGTACATGCATTAATCTTGAGTTTTACTTTCCATTGGGATTTGGTTGGATTGTCTGGATTACAAATTGTGTAAGTAACTTCAATTGTGCACAGTTAGTGGAATTTGGGGGGAATTGTGTAATTGTTGTTCCTAGTTTGTGGAGTTTGTTTGTTTGCTTATTCCGGATACAGTTCAGTCATGGCTCCAAAAAGGCATAGAGGGGAAGGTTCGTCGTCAACGCCAACTCGGCCATATGATAGAAGGAAATTTGTCAGTGTAGAAGCCGCTGATAGGTATGATTCGTACGCATCGGGTAAAGCTCTAACTCCCGAGCGCGGTCTCACACCCGAGTTAGTTGATGGTGAGATGTTGATGCAAATACAGGAGCGCGAGTGGGGGACATTTACTGCTCATCCAAAACCCGCTTTCATAGTCGTTGTTAAAGAATTTTATGCCAACGCCGAAGACACGGCTCAATGCGAGGTGACCGTTAGGGGAAGGACAGTGTCTTTTAGTGCTCAGTTAATTAATGAATATTACAATTTGGATTCTGATTTAGACTGTGAATACTCTCGATTCCTTGCGGGAGTGCCGAATTTGGAAAAGGTGATTGCGGACTTGTGCAAACCGGGGACGACGTGGATATCCAAAGGGCCACGGGCCGCAATTTCATTCAATAGCAAGGATTTGAGTCGTTATGGCAAAGTGTGGTATGCATTCCTATCTGCCAAATTGATGCCGCCGCAGCATGTAAGTGACGTTCCCAAGGAGAAGGCTTTACTATTATATGCCATTATTATGGGATTTGCTATTGATGTGGGAGATGTGATTGAAGCATCGATTCGTCGGACGATTCGGAACTTGCATAGTTAAGGGGGTTTGCCACATCCTTCGTTGATTTGTGGATTGTGTTCTCAAGCGGGAGTTCATTGGGGTGCTGAGGAGGCTGTGCAGCAACCATTGCTGGTTTTGGACCACCGTTTGATTGTACGCTATAAGGAATGGGATGGTGGTAAGTCACACCCTCGGGGTATGGGGTATATTCTTCCGTCTGCTTCTGAAGGTGAGGAGCAGGAATCTGACGATGCGGCAAGGGACTCTGACGAGGGATCGGGTCCAATGGCGGGACAAAGATCGAAGTTCACCCTTCAATTTCGTGAGTTGCAGAGCCTAATTCATTCTCAGCATCAGACCATTTTGAGGTAGAATCAGTGTTTGGCGGAGCGACAACAGTGTATTTATGATTATCAAGTGGGGTGTTCGAATGCGATTGCCGACATGTACAACAGGATGCAACCGTTGATGGATCCTGTTAATTTTCCAGTGCCTCGGCCGTTGCCGATTTTTCCTCCACCAGCTTCCGATGATAGGAACACGGTCGAGCCCGGCGCTTGACCGGTCAGGGAAGTCCTTTGTTCTTACTTGTTTTATTTTTCGCACAATGAGGACATTGTCTTAATTGAGTTTGGGGGGGTTGATTGTTAGAGTTGTGTATATAATTGCATGTTAGGTTGTTTTAGTTTTATTGGTTTTAGTTTTAGTTAAAAAAAAAAAAAAATTTAGTAAGTATAGGATCATATAAGATTGCATTTAGTAGAATCGTATTTAAGCAAGGTATGAAAGGAAGTCGTTTAGGAATGGCCGATGATGAAAGTTGATCAGTTTTATTACAGTTGAATGGGATGGATAGTGATTGCTGAATCTGAAATTTGACTGTTATTAGTTGTGATAATTTGAGACCCTTGGTTTGTAATTGCTCACAATTATGTATTGAACTAGTTAGGGGTTGGTTTTACTTGGTGTATCACATGCTCGTATGAAGATATTGACTGTTAATGCTTGTTGGATCGAGAAAAAAAAAGTTTAAAAAAAAAAGAAGAAAAAAAAATAAAAAAAATTATGGAATAAATACTGCTTCGATGTCTGTCTAAGTGCAAGAAAAAGCAGTATTGATGAATATAGACAGATAAGAGTAGGTCTTGGCTAAGTTTGTTTTTGTGGCCGGTGTCATTCGAGTGAGTATGCCCTTAGGAGTTGTCTTTACACTCAGCGCCCTAAAATCGTCTGGTTTGGGAGTCGTTGGTTGAAAATTCGTTACATAGGTGACATTGAATAGCCTAATAAAGATGAACATTGTACTAATCAAGATAATATGACGAGATGGAGCGTAAAACGCACTCGTGTAATAAAAAAAATGTGAAAACAAGTGATTAGCGGTTTGAGCTTAAATTGAATTTCGATGATCTTTTCCTTATTTGAGCATTGTGATACTAAGAGTTGAATTTTATCTCTGATTGGTTTGATATATGTTGTACACACACATGGGTTGAAAGTAGAGCTTAATTGATGACAGTTGGGTTGTGGATGATGCGAGAGCTTGAAATTCCAATGACTTTTTATTTTTGATTTATGAGGCCAGATTTTTATGATGACTGTTGATTATTTGCTTGAGTATGGTTAGTCACGCATATACATTTATGTTGGTCGTAGTTAGGTATTCATATGTTATGTTTTGTGTTTTTGCTTGAGGACAAGCAAAGTTTCGAGTTTGGGGGTATTTGATGAGTAGGTTTTAACCTACGAGTTAGATACGTTTTAGCGAGATTCTTTTCAGTTTTTTTTAGTAGTTTAGTACCTTTTTATTTGTGTTTATATTTCTTTTGTAGGTTATGGCTGGCTGAGGATCAAAGAAAGCAAATCTGGCTGGGTGCAGGGCATTCTCGCCGGGGCGAGAAGTTCAAGTATATTTTTCTTGCCGGGGCGAGACTTTTGTGAAGGTTTTTCTCGCAGGGGCGAGGTTGCGTCTGGTGGAAAAAAATATAGAATTTGACAATCGGGTTCTTTGAAAAGTTTGAAGCTAGGAAGGAATTCAAATGCTATTCTGATAAGGAGTCTTGAGGAGGTTATTAAGGATAAATAGGAGAATAAAACGTGGATAAAAGAGAGTTTTCTTTTCATTCAACTACTAACAGGGAGATTTGAAGATTGAGAGCTGAGCAAGGAGATAGAGAATCAAGCCAAGCGTTGTAAAGAATTCAGATTGGAGGACGAAGGGTTATATTGAGTTTTCTTTTAATCTTTTTGTCCTTAATTTGTAATTATTTACAATGACTTATTTTGAATTTCTAGTTTTTATTGTTAGTATGAACTAAATCTTTTCATTAAGACTGCAATTGAACCAGTTATATTGATGAATTAATTTTCTATTTAATTTCAGTTATTCATTCAAATTGAGTTGTTTATCATATTCTATGCTTAATGTTTATATTGTTTGGCCAACAATTATCGGAATACCTTAGGTGAATTTGGGAGATGCAATATAGGGTTAGAACTGAATGAGATAGCGTGTAATCTAAAATTATTTGCAAGTGTTGAATAATTAGATTTGTAAAGTGAATAGGAATATCTCTTTACTGCACGTAACAATTGGGAATTGGTGCTTATGAATTTAATCTTGTTATTCTGCATAAGAATATCGTAGAGTTAATTGGATTAGATAGATTTATTTGATCACTTGGAAAAGGGCTTATGAGTAAAATTGAATTCCTGTTAACAATTCTAATGAAGTGAATAACTGAATGACGTAGATATGTTGATTTATGATATATAATTGGGGAAATTGTAGTCTTAATCTTTTAAATCTGAATTTCAATTTTTGTGATAGTATTTAGTTTTCGTATTAGTTAAATTAGATTAAATCAAACAACCAATTGGCGATTGTTTAATAGAATAGTCATCGATTAGATTGATAGTGGAAATTTAAATTGTAATAATTCTTGTGGGTTCGACACTCCTTCTTATCACTTTATTACTTGTTGATCGTGTACACTTGCACGTAATTGTCGTTATCTAAATCGGACAACACCCTTACCCTAAGAAAAACATTTGCTTCAACTATGGAGCCACAGGACATCAAGCGAAGATGTGCCCCAAGAAGGGAGGAAATGCCGAAGGGGTCAATCCCAACAAGCCTACCCCAACAACTACCCCAGGCCGGCCAACATCTAGAACATTCAATATGTCGGCGAGAGATGCAGTAGTATCTCAAGATGTCGTGTCAGGTATCATTCCGATCAACACCACAAATGCTTATGTTCTTTTTGATTCGGGTGCTACTTGTTCATTTATTTCGCATGAATTTGCTAAGAAATTAAACGTGCCTAGTGAACTATTAGAAAGTCCTTTAATGATAGAAATTGCTAATAAAGAAGTAATACCTGTTAATAACATACTAAGAGGTTGTTGCATAGTGATTAAGGGTCATGAGTTGAGAGTCGATCTTATTCCAATCCAAATAGGGGTATTTGATGTAATTCTAGGCATGGATTGGTTGACCAGTCACCAAGTAATGATCGATTGCCAACAAAAATGTGTTAACCTTTTAACATCATCAAAGTCAAAGGTAGTCTTCAACGGAAGTCAGTCACCAAGAAAATCCCGATGCCTAACCGCAAGCCAAGCAAAGGGATTACTTCAGAAGGGGTGTCAAGGTTATTTAGCATATATTGTCGACAATCAATGGAAAGGGTTAGATATAGACCAAATACTAGTGGTTAGGGAATTCCAAGATGTCTTTCCCGATGGTCTACCCAGTCTTCCACCTGATAGGGAGATCGAGTTCGTCATTGACTTAGCTCCTGGAACCGCACCTGTTTCGAAGGCTCCATATAGAATGGCGACTGTGGAAATGAAGGAATTGATGGTACAGTTGCAAGAATTGTTGGATAAGAAGTACATTTAACCAAGTGTTTCTGCATGGGGAGCACCAGTGTTGTTTGTTAAGAAAAAAGATGGAACTTTAAGATTATGTGTCGATTATCGTGAACTCAATAAATTGACCATAAAGAATAAGTATCCATTACCTAGGATTGATGACTTGTTTGATCAACTCAAAGGAGCGGAGTACTTTTCTAAGATTGATCTACGGTCTGGTTACTATCAACTGAAAGTTAGAAGTGAAGATGTGTCGAAGACAGCGTTTAGAACACGCTATGGGCATTATGAATTTCTAGTAATGTCCTTTGGGTTAACAAATGCGCTGTCAGCATTTATGGACTTGATGAATAGGGTTTTTAGGTCAAGTTTAGACAAGTATGTAGTAGTGTTCATCGATGATATCTTGATATACTCGAAAACACTAGAAGAACATGCTGAACATTTGAGGAGTGTACTAGAAACCTTACGGAAGGAACAACTCTATGCCAAATTTTCTAAATGTGAGTTCTGGCTAGAAAAAGTTCAGTTCTTAGGTCATGTGATTGACAAGAACGGAATTTCAGTGGATCCATTGAAGATAAAAGCAGTGATAAATTGGGAACAACCAAAGACCCCAATGGAAGTAAGAAGTTTCTTAGGTTTAGCGGGATATTATAGGCGTTTCATTAAAGATTTTTCGAAATTAGCAACCCCATTAACCAACTTAACTAGGAAGACAGTGAAGTATGTCTGGTCAGACAAATGTGAAGAGAGCTTTCAAGAGCTAAAGAAGAGCCTAAGCGAGGCGCCAGTATTATCATTACCTGATGATAGTGGAGGTTTTGTGGTGTATAGTGATGCCTCTCATAAAGGATTAGGTTGTGTTTTGATGCAACATGGGAAAGTAATAGCTTATGCTTCACGACAACTAAAGGATTATGAGTTAAGGTATCCTACTCATGATCTAGAATTAGTGGCGGTAGTATTTGCTCTAAAGATATGGCGGCATTATATATATGGAGAGAAGTGTGAGATATATAGTGACTATAAGAGTTTGAAGTATATTTTCACTCAGAGGGATTTGAACATGAGGCAAAGACGGTGGTTGAAGCTAATCAAGGATTATGACTGTGAGATCCTATATCATCTAGGGAAAGCCAACATAGTTGCAGATGCTTTAAGTAGAAAGAATCAAGGAAAGTTGATGGTACTAACAACTCAAGATGAGTTAATTAAAGAATTTACTAGACTCGACATAGAGGTGAGAGTTCCTTCAAACGCAACGAGAAAATTATTTGTAATGGAGGATCACTCAACTTTGTTGGGTAAAATCAAGGAAATCCAAGAAAAAGATGAAGAGTATAAGAGGATAAAAAAGTCAACGGAGATTGTAGACGGCAGATTCAAGATAGATAAGGAGGGAATCATTAGATTCGAGTCAAGAATATGGGTTCCTGTAGTGCAAGAGCTCAAAGAGGAAATCATGTCAGAAGCACATAGTACTAAGTTTTCAGTACACCCAGGCAGCACCAAAATGTACAAGGACATAAGTCAACATTTCTGGTGGCCAAACATGAAGAAAGAGGTGGCTGAGTTTGTTAGTAGGTGTTTGACATGTCAGCGAGTTAAAACAGAGCATCAAAGGCCAAGCGGGTTGCTGCAACCATTGGAAATTCCAGAGTGAAAATGGGAGCATATTACAATGGATTTTATAGTAAGACTTCCAACTACACAAAAGAGTCACAATGCAATTTGGGTGATAGTGGATCGACTAACCAAGTCTGCTCACTTTCTACCAATCAAGGTCAAGTTCAAATTAGGTAGATTAGCCAAACCATATATTAAGGATATTATATCTAGACATGGGGTTCCAATTTCAATCATATCTGATCGAGACCCAAGGTTCACTTCGAACTTTTGGAAAAGTCTTCAAGAACATTTCGGGACATAGTTAAGATTAAGTACGGCTTACCATCCACAAACTGATGGCTAAAGCGAAAGGACTATTCAAACATTGGAAGATATACTAAGAGCATGCATAATGGACTTTAAAGGGAGTTCGGAAGACCACTTACCTTTGGTGGAATTCGCATATAACAATAGCTATCATGCTAGTATAGGAATGCCACCTTATGAAGCATTATATGGGAGAAAATGCAGGACGCCGATGTGTTGGGACGAAGTCGGGGAATGTCAAATGCTTGGGCCAGAGTTGGTTCAACAAACAGCTGAAGTGGTTAGGATAATTCGACTACGGTTACGAGCTGCTCAAGAGCGACAAAAGAGATATGCCGATCTACACAGACAGAAAAGAGATTTCGTCGTTGGGAGTCATGTCTTTTTGAAAGTATCACCCTGGAAGGGGAAGATTCGATTTGGGAAAAAGGGGAAATTAAGTCCAAGGTTTATAGGACCATTTGAGATCCTAAGAAGAATAGGTGAGGTAGCTTATGAAGTAGCCTTACCTCCAGAACTGGAACATATACATAATGTATTTCATGTTTCAATATTTCGTCCCTATAAATCGGACTACAAACATGTCATCAGTTATGAACCAATGCAAATCGAATCAGATTTAAGCTACGAAGAGATTCCTGTCAAAATTGTTGATAGAAAAGAACAAGTCTTAAGAAATAAAGTCATATCTTCAGTCAAGGTTATATGGAGAAATCACTCCGTAGAAGAAGCGACATGGGAGTTAGAAGATAAAATGAAGATAGAATATCCCCATTTGTTTTCTTGAATTTGTAATGTAATTTCGGGGATGAAATTCTTATAAGTATGGGTGAATGTAATACCCCAAATATTTATGAGGCTTATAAATACGATCGTATATGGTTAGAGGCTAATTTAGTGACCTAAAACTAGGTATCAAGAAGTTTAAAACCTTAAGCCCTAATGAGATTTGAATTTTTGTAACATATATGCTTAATAAAGATCGAAATGATATTTCAAAGCAGGTGTTTTGTGATTATGTAGTGTAAACGATGAATTAGGTCAAATAAAAATTTTTTGGTCAAGGTGTTTAGTCGTGCTTACATTGACAAAATGATTTGTCGTGCTTTACATGATTTCACCAAGAAGCATTCTGACAAATTATTTTTGACAAGTTGATGTGTCGTGCTTAAGAATGACAAAGTGATTTGTCGTGCTTACGGTAACAAGCTGCACTGTCGAGCTTGGAAGATATTTTCATTGAGAAGCTTAGAAGATAGGTTCAATTGCAAGCTGCACTGTCGAGCTTAGAAGATATTTTCATTGAGCAACTTAGATTGCAAGCTGCATTGTCGAGCTTAAAGATATTTTCATTGAGGAGCTTAGAAAAATATTCTAAAAATATGCCAGGGTGCAAAGTGTAATAAGCCGAGCCCCTAACGTGGAATTAGTGAAACTTAGTTTTTCTATAAATAGCAAGCTCTGTTCATGCATTCCTTACTATTTTTCAAGAGCAGTTCAAGAGCAAAAACACTCTATATTTATATTCTGAGAGATATTGTGAGATAAAAATTACTTTCTAAGCATCGAAGCGCTGCGCGATTGGAAGTAAAGCTAGCAACTACAAGAGGTATTACTCTAGTGGTTATTATTTTCATTTTTCTTTATATATATTTAGTAAAAATATACTTTTATAAGCAGTTATAATGCCCAAATTATTTTAAGTATATAGTACAAAAGTCCTATTTATAAGCAGTTATAATGCCCAAATTATTTTAAGTATATAGTACAAACGTCCCATTTACAAGCAGTTATAATGTCCGATTTATTTCTCTTATATATTAGAAAATATACTTTTATAAGCAGTTACTATGTCCGATTTTCTTCAAGTATTTAGTAAGAATATTCTTTTTATAAGCAGTTATAATGCTGAAATTATTTCAAATATAATAGCCGAATATTCATTTTATAAGCAGTTATAATGCTCAATTTATTTTAAATATAGTTGATGAATATTCATTTTATATGCAGTTATAATGCCGAAATTATTTCATGTATATTAGAAAGAGTCTTATTTATAAGTGGTTATAATACCCGAAATAAAACTTAAAAGATTTAATCGTTAAACGCTTAATTGGTCCACATGAACTTATAATCGTGTAGGATTTACGACGAACGTGTAGACCGTTATATTTATCTATAAAAGATATACGAGGCAAGTCTTCTACCTAAGCTTTCATTTACAAGCTTTCTATTTGATTTATGCACTTTGTGCACCAACGTGTTATAAATCTTTGATATGCGAGTTATTGCTATTCGTTTCGGCATAACTTGCAAAATGAACATTTATTCGTGAAGTATTGAATTGTTATAATTCTTTAGTCAAACCAAGTTGTCTTGGAGCGACCTCTATATGCAAAGTAAACTGAGATGAACATGTTGTTAAAACACTGTCATGATTAGTCAGTGTAGCGTATGTTATGCATAACATAAGATGTCGTTAGATTGATCCTCTACTTGATATCCACGGTATGGTTCTAAGTCGAAAGACGGACGAACGGTTCTTGGTTTAATTACCACTCAGTCTTACTATGTTAAAACAATTGTAATATCTTTTGTTAAAGCTATGATTCATTAAATCCTTATCAGTGTGAGTTCAATTATATACTATGTGTTTAGACTTGTTGAGCTTTTGTACGCTCATTCTTGCGAATAAAACCTTATTTACAGACAAACCTGAGAGTTCAGGCTCTCCAAAGAAAGGAAAGAAGAAATGCGTAGACTAGTTTATATGCTTTCTCGATTGCTTGTCCCTTTTGTTATAGTCTTGATGACTTTTTGTAATATGAACCGGCAAAGTATGTAACCGAATATTATATCAATATTATCATATTTTCTCACACATTCGTGTCATGTCTTTACTTCGATTAAACTTAGAATTGTTAAAACATAAACAATGTTTATAAGACTATGTATCTAAGATAGGGTATTTGGCACGCTAAAAGTTCTGACTAAGAAATGAAGGTTAGGTCATCTAATTGCGCACAAATATCGATTTATCTTTATTAGGAAGCCCCCTTCAGATCTGGGAACTATCTCCAGTGCTGGTACTGTGAATCTTGGATTCATATAAAGCTTATAAATGATAGAATATCTAAATCATAGGGTTAAAAATTGGACTGATATATATATGGTCTTATCCATATATACGAATGAACTACAAGTTGATACTTGTAGAAGGAATGTGATTGAGATTAAGAATAGATCCAGGGAGAAAGTTAAGGAAATTTATAATTTATAGTCTGTAATAGACTAGTTTAACCAATATGATTATGGGATCATTGGTTAAGTTACGAAAGAAGTACGAGATAACGTCGGACCCTTGTTCGGGCGGCCAGCGCCCGAATTCAGGGGCGTTAAAAATTTTGTATATTGTTGCAAGTTTCATGACTCAAATCGAGTTATTTCTTTCAAGTTATATTAGTGGATTAGTTATTGTTAATTATTCCACATTAAGGATAAATTATTTATATTCGCAGCTTTTTCATTTGAATTCCTTATCTGTTATTGTATTGTGAAACATTAAGTTCTTCATTCATGAACTGTTTAAGGGAATAGTCTACGCCACTTGTTTCGGCTAGACACGTACAGGTTATTATTTTAAAAGCTATCCAAACCGATTGTTGGTGCGGATTCTTGGACTGAGAGAGCAACCCTTATGTAAGGGATTTTAATGTGTCGGATATTCGATGCAGTCAGAGCTAAATGTTATGCATATACATAGGGTACGAGAGGCTGATCCCCTCGAGTACTACTGACGGGCCAACTTTTAAAAGAGTCAGTTGAATGATTGATTCTTAGGGCCAAAAAGTTCAGGGTCTATTGGACCACTCAGCGGTAAATAATTAATATTCATTGTTTCATTTGAACTTTGATTATATTGTCAGCTATTTCTTCAATGTTCTTAAATTGTTTAACTATGCGATTACTATTTGTCGACGCCAGTTTTATCCGCTTGTTGCGATTATTTTCCTTTTCCGATTTTAGCCTTTTGATTAGATGATTTTTTGGAAAAGGTCGGCTTGAATGTCGACGGGGTTTTGAAATATCGTTTTTTATGATGAGCCAATTAACGAGAGTCGCCAGTTGGTATATTTGAAATGGATGTACCAACTCATCCGAGTTTTTTCGTTTTTTATAAATCGCTGGCTCATATGTGACTCCGAACTAATTGGTTTGCGAATCGAGATTCATAGAGTTCGGGGGCTTGCTTTAAGTGAGGGGAAGGTGTTAGGCACCCCTCGACTTCCGTGAAAACACGGTTACCGCAGCCTTGATGCTTTCCTATCCTTTAATTCATGAAACGTGTGCGTGTGCGCGCGTGTGTGTGTGTGCCTACGTGAATGTTGTGGTGAGTTTGTATGAAAGAATCATTTGGATTTTTTTTAGGGAAAATCGTGCTTTGATTTGAGAATGCTTCGGAATGTCCTTCGATTTATACGAGAAAGCTTGATTCTTTATAAGAAAGGTTTAATTTGTCAAAACTATGAGATTTTCATTAGGTGTCGTTTCGGTGAAACAAGAGTTTTAAACCTTCATCAAAATAGGAATCAAGATCTATACGTTGCCTTCGTAACTCAAATGATGGGCAACTTCTAGAATCTCTTTCACCCTATGCACAACGGTTTAATAAAACGTTTCGTTCTTTTGTAAAACCCGTTTTTCGTGACATTTGAAAATAACCTCTTTTAGCTTTTCCCGTAGGATAGGAATCGACCTTCGTTAGCGTTTCCCAAATTTTTAGCCTCGTGATGCTAATATCCTACTTTGATTGATTTTTAGAAAAGATCCTTATCGTTTAATCTTTTTGAAATCCTTTTGGCGCCTCAAAAATCTAATCAAGTATAAACATGCGTCGGGGCTATCCATGGGCATGTAAGCCATCAAAATATCCCCGAACGCCAACAATCACATATTCCACTAATACGGGGCCTTAACCCGATTCTCGCCTTAGCGTCGTTTGAAGGCCCGACAGTTACATATTACAAAACAAGCATCTTGAATCTATTACATACACCAAAACGTCCATCATCGGATTTGAACCACGGGGTCGCTTTCCTAGGCTCACAACCACGATTACTACATACTCACAAAATGAATACTACAATAACAACAACGTAGATTGCCTAACACATCCTAAAAATACAATCAATCAAACTACGCCTAATATATACCCATAAATAAGCTAGAAATTTCGTCAATTAGATATCATCGGATTATTGGGAAGAATCTTGTTCCAATGGAACCCTCACCAATAATCCCTAATCCATGATTTTTTCAACAATATTCTTGAAAATTTGCAATTAAATTTAGCCAAATGACATGATAGAAGTTGCAAAAATAATGAGATTTTCACCTTGCAAATGATACCAAAATTGTGTAGAAACTTGTGTATTTGATTGAAATATGAGATGTATTGATATAATCTAACAACAAAGAAACTTCCTCTCTTTTTTCTCTCAATTGTTGCAAGAATTTGTGCTATTTTTCTCTATTTCCGAGCTAAAACTGCTGCTGATTTTCTTCTTCTTCCGCCAAACTGCTCAACCTCCTGTATACTATCCGAAGCTGAGTTTAAATAGGCTGGCCAAAGCCAGCCGCAGATCTATCTGCGGCTGGCCGCAGATGGATCTGCGGCTGGCCAGCTGGCTCGCCACTCAGCCCGGTTTTCGGGATCTGACTTTCCAGAAAGGCGCACTCATTTGGCCGCAGATCTATCCGCGGCTGGCGGGCTTGACTTTCTCGATTTTCGTGCCACGCCTCGATTTTCGTGCCGCAATGTCGGTTTTCGCTGACACGCTCGTATTCTGCAGTCCGGGAATTTCCGGGAAGCGCGCCACACCTTCCGAGAATGCCAAATTCGGATAGCCCTGCTGTCATGTCGATTTCGGCTGCAAATTATCATGGTGGCGTCGAGTGTTCGTATTTTTTCCATCTTTTGCTCTCGCAGGCCGATCCATTTGACGAATTTGCCCTCCTGTCAAGGTTAGTATACGGAGTGCAAAATTTGGGTGTCTACAGCTGCCCCTCTTTATCATGTTTATGAAATGTTAAATGAAATGAACAGGATAAAGAAACAGACACCCGATGCATGAATGGCAGTGTATAAGAATTGACAATACATATATGATGCAACACATCTGATTTATGATGCAACACAAGATGTAACGCATGCAAACTATCCGCAAGAGTGTCGATGCTTTAACCCTCTGACCGTGTTTGTTAGTCGTTGGGTTCATTCTTTCAATCTATCGTCTCGATCGGGGCCGGGTATCGTCGCCGGTCACCCATCTCGTAACCCCCGGTTATCGTCGCCGGCTGGTTATCTTGTCGGAGCCGGTTATCGTCGCCGGACATCCACCTCATGATCGCCGGTGATCGTCGTCGGTCGATCGTCTTGTCAGGGCCGGGTATCGTCGCCAGTCACCCATCTCGTAACCCCCGGTTATCGTCGCCGGTTGGTTATCTTGTCGGAGCCGGTTATCGTCGCCGGACATCCATCTCATGATCGCCGGTTATCGTCGCCGGTCGATCGTCTCGTCGGGGCCGGGTATCGTCGCTGGTCACCCATCTCGTAACCCCCGGTTATCGTCGCCGGTTGGTTATCTTGTCGGAGCCGGTTATCGTCGCCGGACATCCATCTCATGATCGCCGGTTATCGTCGCCGGTCGATCGTCTCGTCGGGGCCGGGTATCGTCGCCGGTCACCCATCTCGTAACCCCCGGTTATCGTCGCCGGTTGGTTATCTTGTCGGAGCCGGTTATCGTCGCCGGACATCCATCTCATGATCGCCGGTTATCGTCGCCGGTCGATCGTCTCGTCGGGGCCGGGTATCGTCGCCGGTCACCCATCTCGTAACCCCCGGTTATCGTCGCCGGTTGGTTATCTTGTCGGAGCCGGTTATCGTCGCCGGACATCCATCTCATGATCGCCGGTTATCGTCGCCAGTCGATCGTCGTCTCGTCGGGGCCGGGTATCGTCGCCGGTCACCCATCTCGTAACCCCCGGTTATCGTCACCGGTTGGTTATCTTGTCGGAGCCGGTTATCGTCGCCGGACATCCATCTCATGATCGCCGGTTATCGTCGCCGATCGATCGTCTCGTCGGGGCCGGGTATCGTCGCCGGTCACCCATCTCGTAACCCCCGGTTATCGTCGCCGGTTGGTTATCTTGTCGGAGCCGGTTATCGTCGCCGGACATCCATCTCATGATCGCCGGTTATCGTCGCCGGTCGATCGTCTCGTCGGGGCCGGGTATCGTCGCCGGTCACCCATCTCGTAACCCCCGGTTATCGTCGCCGGTTGGTTATCTTGTCGGAGCCGGTTATCGTCGCCGGTCATCCATCTCATGATCGCCGGTTATCGTCGCCGGTCGATCGTCTCGTCGGGGCCGGGTTATCGTCGCCGGTCACCCATCTCGTAACCCCCGGTTATCGTCGCCGGTTGGTTATCTTGTCGGAGCCGGTTATCGTCGCCGGACATCCATCTCATGATCGCCGGTTATCGTCGCCGGTCGATCGTCTCGTCGGGGCCGGGTATCGTCGCCGGTCACCCATCTCGTAACACCCGGTTATCGTCGCCGGTTGGTTATCTTGTCGGAGCCGGTTATCGTCGCCGGACATCCATCTCATGATCGCCGGTTATCGTCGCCGGTCGATCGTCTCGTCAGGGCCGGGTATCGTCGCCGGTCACCCATCTCGTAACCCCCGGTTATCGTCGCCGGTTGGTTATCTAGAATATTATATGACGAGGCTAGAAATTTAGAATATTCATTACATAATTTTAAAAGGAAACTTACCTTCTTTCTCGCCCGTTCCATTCCAGTCATGGATCCCGATGCTCATAGTAGTTCCTCCGTGTCACGGACCTCGGGTGTTCGCCGTCGTAGGGCTGCACCCGCTCCTGTTCCTCCTCGGACCCGTCAGGCTCGTCGTTTGGCGGAGGCTGTCATTCGCCCTGGTCCTCCGGACGTTGAGGAGGCTGCTCCTCCGGAGGTCGCGGCAGAGGGGCCATCCTCCAGCATACCGGCTCCATCTACTCATCAGGCTTCTTCTGGCGCCTCTGTGCAGATATCCGATCTTTTGGGCCAGGATCTCAGTCGTTTGGGTAGGAAGGTTTTATCTGGCTATCGAAAATTAGTTTTGGTTAGGGAAAGGATTATTTTTTAAAGGATCGGACCGCGCCATGATGGCTGCCTACGTACCCCCACAAGTTGGGAGATCAGGTCCTACGTAGTTCGCTATCAAGGAAAAAGGACCTGATGATTCAAGCATAGAACCGCTTCACCGAGTCAGAATTGAGGGGTTGTGGAAATACCTCACCATCCATTTCTTGCAATATGAGGGCTCCTCCGGATAGCACCTTCTTAATCACAAACGGCCCCTCCCAGTTTGGGGCGAACTTCCCCTTGGCCTCGTCTTGACAAGGCATGACTCTCTTCAACACCAAATCATTTTCTTTGAACTTCCGAGGTCTCATCCTTTTGTCATACGATCGAGATATCCTTTGTTGATATAACTGGCCATGCCAAACAGCAGCCACCCTCCTTTCATCGATTAGGGCCAATTGGTCGTATCGACTTTGCATCCACTCCTCCTCGCTTATCTGAGCATCGATCACTATTCTGAGGGATGCCATCTCAACTTCAACTGGCAGGACAGCCTCCATTCCATACACCAAGGCGTAAGGGGTTGCCCCTGTGGAAGTACGCGTTGACGTTCGGTAGGCTAGCAAGGTGAGGGGTAGCAGATCCGGCCATCCTCGATGATTAGCAGACATTTTTGCCATGATCTTCTTGATGTTCTTGTTTGCAGCTTCCACTGCCCCATTCATCTTGGGACGGTAAACAACAGAATTGAGGTGCTTGATCTTAAATTGGTCGCACAGCCCCTTTATGAGGGCGTTATTCAAATTCTTGGCATTGTCGGAGACCAAAACCTCAGGTTGCCCATACCGACAAATGACATTATTCCTGATGAAGCTGACGATGACCTCCTGAGTCACTTTGGGGAAAGAAGCTGCCTCTACCCATTTGGTGAAATAATCGATCATGACGAAGATGAATCGATGCCCGTTGCTTGCTTTGGGCTCTATTGGTCCGATTACATCCATTCCCCACATTGAAAATGGCCACAGGGAGGTCATACAGTGCAATTTATTGGGAGGTGAGTGGATCACGTTACCGTGTGCCTGGCATTGATAACACCGTTTGACATGATCGTCGCAGTCGGTTTTCAGCGTTAACCAGTAATGCCCTGTTTGTAAGACCTTTCTGGCCAACATCGGTCCACTCATGTGTGGCCCGCACATGCCACCATGTACTTCATTCATAATCCTTTGGGCCTGTGTTTCATCTACGCATCGCAACAGTCCCAAACCAGCATCCCTCTTGTAAAGTGAATCCCCACTCAGGTAAAACTTCATTGCCATCTTTTGAATTCTCATCCTCTCATTCCGGCTCGCGTGGTCGGGAATGGATCTATCCCTCAAATACTCCCTTATATCGTGATACCAAGCCTGCCTTGGCACAACCACCTCGTCTGACAGTACTGCGACATGTTCCTCATATGCCGGGGCATTCTGTACGGCTATCTCAATCTGTGGAATGTCCCTGCTCTCGATCACGTGGATTAAGGACGCCAGGGTTGCCAAGGCATCGGCAAAATCATTCCGTCCCCTGGGGATGTGTCGGAAAGCGATATCTTCGAACTCTTGCATCAATTGGATAACACAACGGTGGTATGGGAGTAACCGGAACTCCTTCGTGCTATACTCCCCGATCGCCTGTCTGACTATCAGCTCCGAATCCCCGAACACCGCTAGTCTCTTTACTCCCATGTCACGGGCCAATCGGAGTCCCAAGATACACCCCTCGTATTCAGCGGTGTTGTTCGAATTGCTGAAACGAAGTTTAGTGGCCACGGGGTATTGCTCTCCGGTGATAGAGACTAGGACCGCTCCGGCTCCTGCCCCCTCGGCATTCATGGCACCATCAAAATACAGCTTCCAAAATTGTCCCTTGTCATCACATTTTTCGCGCGATACCCAAAATATATCCTCGCCCGGGAGAGGAGTTTCTAACGGCTCCATCCCCCCTGCCGGGGCTTCTGCCAACTGATCTGCAATTCCCTGCCCTTTCATGGCCTTCTGGGTCACGTACACCATGTCAAACTGTTGTAAAATTAACTGCCATCTTGATAGTCGACAATTCAGCATGGGCCTTTCGAAAATATATTTCAGGGGATCCATTCTTGATATCAGGTACGTTGTATGCCCATGGAGGTAGTGCTGTAATCTCCCTGCAGCCCAGGCCAGAGCACAACAGGTCTTCTCGATGGGAGTGTAATTCTGCTCACATTGGCTAAATCTTTTGCTAAGGTAATAGATGGCCTGTTCTTTACCTGCCTCACTCTTTTGTCCCAACATACATCCCATCGCGATGGTGTTGACGGATATATACATAAACAACGGGATCCCACCCTTCGGGGGTACCAGCACTGGTGCCTCCATTAGCTTTTTCTTAATGATCTGAAAAGCCCTCTGACACTGCTCATTCCATTCTTGGGAAGCACCCTTTCTTAACAATTTGAAAATCGGCTCACACGTAGTCGTCAAGTGGGATATAAAACGGCTGATGAAGTTTATTCTCCCTAGGAATCCCCTTATCTCCTTCTCTGTGCGAGGTGCTGGCATATCCACAATGGCCTTAATCTTTGCTGGGTCCAACTCAATGCCCCGATCACTAACCAGGAAACCCAAGAGCTTGCCCGACTGTACTCCGAAAGCGCACTTGGCTGGATTGAGTTTCAAATTATACTTTCTGAGCCGATCGAATAGCTTTTTGAGATGAGTTATATGATCGGATTCTACCTTCGATTTTACAATAATGTCATCCACGTAGACCTCTATCTCCTTGTGCATCATATCGTGGAACAAGGCCATCATGGCTCTCTGATAAGTAGCCCCTGCATTTGTGAGACCGAAAGCCAGTCGTCTATAGCAGAAAGTGCCCCAGGGGGTGATGAATGCGGTCTTTTCTCGATCCTCCTCTGCCACCATTATCTGATGATACCCCGCAAAACAATCAACAAAAGAGTACATCTCGTACTGGGCCGTGTTATCCACCAGGATATGTATGAAAGGTACCGGGAAATTATCCTTGAGACTGGCCTTGTTTAGATCTCTATAGTCTACACATACCCTCACCTTTCCTCCAGGCTTAGCCACTGGGACTACATTAGACAGCCATTCTGGGTAAGTGGACACCATAATGATTCCCGCCCTGAACTGCTTGATGATCTCTTCCTTCACTTTTAAGCTCCACTCAGGTTTCAACTTTCTTAATTTCTGCTTGACAGGCCTGAAACCCTCCTTGATGGGTAACCGGTGCACCACAATGTCGGTGGACAATCCGATCATATCCTCGTGCGACCAGGCAAAGACATCCTCATATTGGCTTAGCAACTCAATTATTTCGGCTTTTTGGCTGGGGGTAAGGTCTGTCCCTATCTTGAGTTCTTTTGGCTTGTCAGGGGTTCCGATATCTATAGTGATGGTTTGGTCCAAATTGGGTTTGGGTTTATCTTCGACCCATCCTTTGATCTCATCAGGTGCGTCATCGTAATCTGTCTCGTCTTGCTCAATGCCCATCAAATCGAAATCCAGCTCAATGTCAAAATCATAATCACCATTCAAATTTGAAAGATCGTTTGTTAGGCAAGGATTACTCAAATTGGTACACCTGACATAAAACAAAATACTTGTCATATATAAGTTGCCTTCCACGACGATCGCATTTTCAAATAACACGAAGAAAAGAAACGACATAATTTATGCAAAAATAAAATAACAACAAAATAAACTTCTTCATTCTCCCGTCCTCCGGGGTCTAACACCCTGATGTCGGGTTTTACCCTTGCTTGGATATCACTGGTTTCATGGTCCAGTTGTCGACTGTTAGGTCGGGCGAAATGCGCCGAATGAAAGGCGGCTTCACATTGGACACTTCCCCGATGACTACGGCTATATCGCCTGAGTCCCCTCTCTTACCCTCATCGGGAATCATTAGCTCCGCCCAATTGATGATAGGCATAACTCGCTGGGCCCCCGGTGGCGTGACAACATCCATCCCCTCCTTGATGTTTGTTGATTGTCCGGGGATATAGCATTTGGTTTCAAACTCTTTTGCGACCTCCTGCAGGAAACTTTCCCTCCGGGCGGACTTATTACGTGCGGGGGTTAATTTTTCATTCCCTGCCCCAATCACAGGCCCGCTGATCCCCTGCTCATTGCCGACTTTAGTCACTGGACTGCCAGCTAGTCGAATCGGAGTCGCATCCCGACGGTATCTCCGTGCTGCGCCCCCATGGTATCCCAACCCTGCTTTGCCTATCTGCTGTGGTAGGTGGATGGGCTCAATGATTCCCTGATTGCTTTTCCCCAGTCCCTGTCCAGGCTGGAAGTTCATTTTTATCATTTCCTTTGCCACAAAGGTAAGTTCCGGAGAGATCCTAGGTTTCACAGCTGGAGCTTCCAGGCGTCTATAATGGGGAGTGCTAATCTCTAGTGCTTGAAAGCTGGCAGGTGCTGCTGACTCATCCACATTGATCACTGGTAGGCCACTCCTGGGATGAGAAGGGTCATCACATTCGGCCGAGATTGTTACCAGATTCCCATCGATGATCAGCTTGATTTGTTGGTGGAGCGTGGAAGGAACTGCCCCGGCCATGTGTATCCACGGCCTCCCTAACAGCAGGTTGTAGCTTGCCGTAATATCTAGGACTTGGAAGGATATATCAAAAGTACAGGGCCCTATCTCCACCGGCAATTCTATCTCTCCAATGGTATCCCTCCGGGATCCGTCAAAAGCCCGAACCACCACCTGACTGGCTCGGAGGCGTTTGGAACTGATGTTCATTTTCTTTAGCGTACTGAGAGGACATATATTCAATGCCGATCCCCCATCGATCAGCACCCCATTCATGACATATCCTGAAGAGATTACCGCAATGTGTAGCGGTTTTCGATGCCCTCTTCCCTCCTTGGGAATGTCCTCATCCGTAAAGGATATTGCATCGCCCTCCAACAGGTGCCCCACCAGCTGGCCGAAACCCTCCTCACTAATTTCTTTGGGCACGTATGCCTCTTCCAGAACCTTCGTCAGGGTTCTACAATGCTTACTGGATGACAACACCAAGTCCATGACTGATGTTAGGGTTGACTCCTCATTTAAAATCTGGATCCCCCTTGTTTCTGGATGATCCATCCTTTTCAAAAATTCGACGGCCCTTTCCTCGGAAACCTCCTCATTTTTCCTCTTTTGGCTTTCAAGGACTCGTCCGGGAAGATATAAGGGGTTCCCTTTTGTCGTCACGGAAGCACAACTGGCCGTTTCCTCTGGCATTCCCCCATAATTCCAGGGTACAGTCTTCAGACTACTGATGGGGAGTTGCGGCCTTGCCGTAAGGATGATGGACCTCGGAGCTGTCAACCTGACCGGTCCCTCCGTGCCGTTCGTACTTACCCCTATCAACCTGATGGGCGTTCCCCGTGCACTCCCATGATCATGTATCACGTTGATCATTTCCTCAATTTTCTGCACATAGTTCAGTCTTGGTGGCCCCCCAGCCTCATTTGCCTCCGTCACATTGACTCCCCCCCCATCATGTCTTGGCAGGGGATTTGCTTTAACATTCGGGGAGTCTGGTTGTTCCACCACAATTTCCCCATTGTCGATCATGTTCTGAATTATATGTTTCAATGTCCAACAATCTTGTGTATCATGCCCCGGGGAACCCGAGTGGTAGGCGCACCGTTTGCTTGGGTCAAATCTCCTTCCTTTCGGGTCACTTGGGGGAGCCAAATTGATTATCTTCTTTTGGGCCATCAATACCGCCAAAATCCGCTCGAGAGGCTCCCCGAGTGGGGTGAATACTCGATTTTGCGAGGCCTCGTATCTTCTTCGCCCCTCTGCCCTTTGATCTGTGAAGTTTGGCTGTCGGGATGGCCCAACCCTTTGAACCTGTACCGGAAGATGGCTTTCCGTTTTTCTGGATGACCCCTGTAGGATGAGGGAGACATCCTCCTCCTTTTTCTTTTGGACCCTCCGGGAAATGCTGCCGTAGTTTCCATTCTGTATTTGCTCGGCAGCAGTTTCTAAAGCAGTAAGATCCCAGATTTTACCCGATTTCAACCCCATGTCAACCATCTCTCCATGTTTAATCATTTCAGCAAAGGGTCTTCCAATCCCCGAGATGACCCGCTCATAATACGGTGCCTCCTGGATGTCTACAAAGGTCATTACCATCTCTGATTCGCTCATCGGGGGGGTTACCTGTGCGGCCATGCCCCTCCATCGTTGCGCATATTCCCTGAAGGATTCCCTAGGCTGCCTCTTGACTTTTGTCATTTGGTACCTGTCAGGGGTCATCTGGGCCTGAAAACTGTATTGGGTTAAGAAAGTATGGGCCAATTCCTCCCAGTTGTGGATTCGGGCGTTGTCAAGGCGGGCATACCAGATTCTTGCCTCCCCTGTTAAGCTTTTCTGGAACAGCTGCATTCTTAGCCCTTCGTCTTCGGCATAAGACCCGAGTTCTCCAATGTATATTTTCAAGTGTGTATAGGGGTCTCCCTTTCCATTGTATTTCTCAAACTCGGGGACCTTGAACTTTTCTGGATATCTGGCTCCGGGGAAAACACATAGATCCGAATAATTAACCCTGCCCAGGGAGCCTATGCCCCTTAGAGATTGGATGGTCTCCTCCATGTGTTTCATTTTTCTCCGAATGTCGTCATTGTCCCCTTCTTCTGGGATAGTAATCACTGTCTTGCTAGGTATGGGAAAGGCCTTTGGGATGACTGGCTCGTCCTTGAGTCGGGGTTGGTCCTCTTTAAGCAAGTTTGTACCATTTTTAGGAGGATTCTGATCATCCCCTGGTGGTGGAATATTATGCGATCCCTGGTTTGCCGGATCCTGTCTGATTAAGAACTGTTCCTTTAGCATTGTGGCCATTTCCATCATCTGTCTTTTAAAATCATCAAACTCCTCCCGAGATATGGAACTATGATTGGGAAGATCAGCCATTTCAGAGGTAGAGACCTGGGCTTTCTTAGACTGCGAACGGGTTTGAGGAGCAATCCTACAGAGACAATGGTTCGAAGTTTAGTCCTGGGGAAATGCAAAATGGATGCATGCTAAGACTGTAATTTTTTTTTGTGTGTTTTTTAATCTTTCCCTGTAAAACAGAAAGTTAGTAGTCCTTTAATGCCATAACCAATGCTAAACATGCTTTATTATGCTCCCCCAACTATTCCCTGCAATTCACAGAGGTTAGTAATCTCTTTTGACACAGAAAAGGGATATATGAATATTGAATGAGATCATGACATTTAGACATATAAACGTAAAAAGGCATGAAGAGACTTTTCCTGCGTTGGGTTAATCTGAGGATGACCTATCCTAGGGTTACTCTCACGGGCTTTTCGGCATGAAGGTCCCCAAATCTTCGCAATCTACTCGTTTGAGCCCTTTCGATTGGAGCGGATTTGGGTGGTGCGTTTCCTGAGCCATCTCCGGGGAGCAGCCCCTTCGAGTCCAGTAATAAGCAACCGACAGGTTCGCCTCAGGAGGAGGTACTCTCTCAACATACATTCACATTCATCGTCCTCACCGTATGCAAATGATTACTCAAAAGTAAAGCAATTCCATTCAAATCATTCATCTATTCGACAAAACACGCATTCGCACAACAAAAGTAAAAAATCAAAATATCGCATGCACACACATTTTATGAATTTTAAAGGATAGGATAGCATCACGATTTAAACGTGGCTTAAGCCCTCTAAATATCCCCAGCAGAGTCGCCAGCTGTCGACGCCGGTTTTATCCGCTTGTTGTGATTGTTTTCCTTTTCCGATTTTAGCCTTTTGATTAGATGATTTTTTGGAAAAGGTCGGCTTGAATGTCGACGGGGTTTTGAAATATCGTTTTTTATGATGAGCCAATTAACCAGAGTCGCCAGTTGGTATATTTGAAATGGATGTACCAACTCATCCGAGTTTTTTCATTTTTTATAAATCGCTGGCTCATATGTGACTCCGAACTAATTGGTCTGCGAATCGAGATTCATAGAGTTCGGGGGCTTGCTTTAAGTGAGGGGAAGGTGTTAGGCACCCCTCGACTTCTGTGAAAACACGGTTACCGCAGCCTTGATGCTTTCCTATCCTTTAATTCATGAAACGTGTGCGTGTGCGCGTGTGTGTGTGTGTGTGTGCCTACGTGAATGTTGTGGTGAGTTTGTATGAAAGAATCATTTGGATTTTTTTTAGGGAAAATCGTGCTTTGATTTGAGAATGCTTCGGAATGTCCTTCGATTTATACGAGAAAGCTTGATTCTTTATAAGAAAGGTTTAATTTGTCAAAACTATGAGATTTTCATTAGGTGTCGTTTCGGTGAAACAAGAGTTTTAAACCTTCATCAAAATAGGAATCAAGATCTATACGTTGCCTTCGTAACTCAAATGATGGGCAACTTCTAGAATCTCTTTCACCCTATGCACAACGGTTTAATAAAACGTTTCGTTCTTTTGTAAAACCCGTTTTTCGTGACATTTGAAAATAACCTCTTTTAGCTTTTCCCGTAGGATAGGAATCGACCTTCGTTAGCGTTTCCCAAATTTTTAGCCTCGTGATGCTAATATCCTACTTTGATTGATTTTTAGAAAAGATCCTTATCGTTTAATCTTTTTGAAATCTTTTTGGCGCCTCAAAAATCTAATCAAGTATAAACATGCGTCGGGGCTATCCATGGGCATGTAAGCCATCAAAATATCCCCGAACGCCAACAATCACATATTCCACTAATACGGGGCCTTAACCCGATTCTCGCCTTAGCGTCGTTTGAAGGCCCGACAGTTACATATTACAAAACAAGCATCTTGAATCTATTACATACACCAAAACGTCCATCATCGGATTTGAACCACGGGGTCGCTTTCCTAGGCTCACAACCACGATTACTACATACTCACAAAATGAATACTACAATAACAACAACGTAGATTGCCTAACACATCCTAAAAATACAATCAATCAAACTACGCCTAATATATACCCATAAATAAGCTAGAAATTTCGTCAATTAGATATCATCGGATTATTGGGAAGAATCTTGTTCCAATGGAACCCTCACCAATAATCCCTAATCCATGATTTTTTCAACAATATTCTTGAAAATTTGCAATTAAATTTAGCCAAATGACATGATAGAAGTTGCAAAAATAATGAGATTTTCACCTTGCAAATGATACCAAAATTGTGTAGAAACTTGTGTATTTGATTGAAATATGAGATGTATTGATATAATCTAACAACAAAGAAACTTCCTCTCTTTTTTCTCTCAATTGTTGCAAGAATTTGTGCTATTTTTCTCTATTTCCGAGCTAAAACTGCTGCTGATTTTCTTCTTCTTCCGCCAAACTGCTCAACCTCCTGTATACTGTCCGAAGCTGAGTTTAAATAGGCTGGCCAAAGCCAGCCGCAGATCTATCTGCGGCTGGCCGCAGATGGATCTGCGGCTGGCCAGCTGGCTCGCCACTCAGCCCGGTTTTCGGGATCTGACTTTCCAGAAAGGCGCACTCATTTGGCCGCAGATCTATCCGCGGCTGGCGGGCTTGACTTTCTCGATTTTCGTGCCACGCCTCGATTTTCGTGCCGCAATGTCGGTTTTCGCTGACAGGCTCGTATTCTGCAGTCCGGGAATTTCCGGGAAGCGCGCCACACCTTCCGAGAATGCCAAATTCGGATAGCCCTGCTGTCATGTCGATTTCGGCTGCAAATTATCATGGTGGCGTCGAGTGTTCGTATTTTTTCCATCTTTTGCTCTCGCAAGCCGATCCATTTGACGAATTTGCCCTCCTGTCAAGGTTAGTATACGGAGTGCAAAATTTGGGTGTCTACACTATTCTTATTCATTCATGATTTATCTTTATTATTCATTGTTAAACTTGCTGAGCAAACTCGTTGCTCACCCTTGTTATATCATGAACCTATTGCATTTATGCCAGGGAGTTCCAAAGCGGACAAAGGTAAAGGAAGGCTTAAGGAATAGTTATATGAACTATGCCGTTATGTAATCGTGGAATCGTTTTGTAATATTATTGTATTCTGCGATGTACTCTATTTAAGGTTATAGACCTTCGGACCGTAGTAAACCTTTTGTAATGAACAACATATGTTTATTTATTCCGCGTTAGTTAATTTATGTTGTTTAGAGGTGTATGGATGTATTTTATCGTGATCACCAAATTCGAGGTATTGGTACCTGAATTTGGGGGTGTCACAGGTTGGTATCAAAGCTGTAAGTTATAAACTCTAGGAATACGAAACCTAGGTTATAAACTTAGTATTAAACTCGTATCGAGTACGCTAGGTGATGGATCGCGTGGATTCATTTGGTGATCATGTCTGGAGGTGGATTGTGGAAATTCATCGTGCCGAGTTTTGCATGATAAAATATCACTTCATTTTATCAATGAATATATTTTATTGTGGCACTGACATCTTGTTGTCTATCTGTTTCTATTTATGGCTGTAGGATGTCTGAGATGAGAAAGTCCAGTCCTGTTGGAGAGGTGGAGTTCACCGACATCCATGTGGACGCAGGGCAGTTAGTGGAGGTGCAGCCAAGTGAGCCAGAGATGATGGACACTAGGGATGAGTCTGAGACCGAGTATGGTTCTGAGGAGGAGCTAGTTACTAGAGGAGTGCTGAGGCATTTAAGTGATAAGGCAGAGGATGAGGATCCCGAGGAGGATCCAATGACAGAGAATGATAAGCCACCTGAGTATGCAGATGGCATGGGCACTACTACTAGTGACATCATCGAAGAGCTGACAAATAGGAATGAGGAGGTCGAGAATCGAGTATCCCACTTAGAGGAGTAGAACCAGGATCACCAAGATCGAGAGGAGCAGTACAGGTCATTGGCGTATCAGATTTTGGGGGAAAATGCTGAGCTAACCCAGAAGCTGCAGGAAAAGGACCAGAGGATTGCCGAGCTAGAGGCAGAGGTTCACGGTCGGCGTGGGACTTCTATTCAGCTTGGTGTGATGGTTTATGACCTCTTAGAGAGGAATGTGGTGTTGGTAGGACAAATAGAGCGGATAGATGATCAGCTAGAGACTACTCATCTGGAGAGAGATGAAGCTATAGAGCAGTTGGCAGCCCTGACTGCAGAGATTGATTCCCTCAGGTTAGGCATGACCACTTCCATTGGCAGGCTGAGGGACAGGGTGAGGAGGTACCCTAGGTGTCGACGCCGGTTTTTTCGTCTAATGCGGTGATTATCACCCTTTCTGATTTTAGCCTCTTCATTAGATGATTTTTTTTTGGAAAAGGTCGGCTTGAGTGTCGACGGGTTTTGAAAGATCGTTTTTTATGATGAGCCAATTAACCAGAGTCGCCAGTTGGTATATTTGAAATGGATGTACCAACTCATCCGAGTTTCGTTTTCGTAATCGCTGGCTCATATGTGACTACGAATTAATTGGTCTGCAAACCGAGATTCATAGAGTTCGGGGGCTTGCTTAAGCGAGGGGAAGGTGTTAGGCACCCCCCGACTTCCGCGAAACACGGTTACCGCAATCTTGATGCTTTTCCTATCCTTTTAATTCTTGAATGTGTGTGTGCGTGTGTGTGTGTGTGTGTGTGTGACTATATGAACGTGGTGGTGAGTTTGCATGAAACAGACCATTTGGAGGTTTTGTATGAAAAAGTCGTGCTTTATTTTGAGAATGCCTTAGAATGTCCTTCGGCTTATACGAGAAAGCTTCATGAGAAAGGTTTAATTTATCAAAACTATGAGATTTTCATTAGGTGCCGTTTTGGCAAAAACAAGAGTTTTCTAAACCTTCATCAAAATAGGAATCGATATCTATACGTTGCTTTCGTAACTTAAATGATGGGCAACTTCTAGAATCTCTTTAACCCTATGCACAACGGTTTAATAAAACGTCATTTATTTCACAAAACCATTTCTTGTGATGTTTGAAAACGATTTTCTTTAGCTTTCTCGTTGAAATAGAAATCGACATTCATTAGCACTTCCCATTTATTAACCTCGTGATGCTAATAGCCTAGTTTGATTGATTTTATGAAAATCTTATCGTTTAGCTTTGAAATCAATTTCATCTCATAAGTCAAATCAAGCATTAAAATGCATTGGGGTTATTCATGGGCATGTAAGCCATCCAAATAACCCCAAACGCCTACAATCACAAGTTTCACTATTTCGGGGCCTTAAACACGATTCTCGCATTGGCGTCGTTTTAAGGCCCGACGATTACATATTTATAATGAAAGGTACATCGAATTTATTACATATATCAAAAGATTTCCATCATCGGATTTGGACCAAGGGGTCGCTCTCCTAGGCTCACATCCAAAATCGCTACACATCCATAAGATCCTAAAATAACAATCTAAACAATCTATGCACTATACATCATTACAACGAGCTACAAATTCACCAAATGGATATCATCGGGCCATTAGGAGGAATTTCGTTCCATTTGGAACCCTCACTAATAGCCCTCCATCCACGGATTCATGACAATATGCAAGGACAATTACATTTAATATAGTTCGGATGACAAAAAAAGATTAACGAAAATGGTAAAACAAAATGCTAAAACAAAGGATTTTTCACCTTGCAAATAATCCCCACAATATGTATGAATTTGTGTATTGAATAGAGTAGAAAATATGAGATGTAATCTCACAAAATGGGTACAATTTCTCACTATTTCTCACTCTTTTCTCTCTTAATTTCTGCTGTTTTCTTCTTCTTTTTCGCCTTCTCTCGAGCTGCTCCTGCTGAAAATCTTTTCCCCTCTCTGTATGCTGATGGCCTGATAAGGGGGTGCCCTAGGCAGCTGCAGATTGATCTGCGGCTGGCCGCAGATCAATCTACGGCTGGCCTCGGTTTCCCCGCGCCCACCGCGCACTACCATTATTTTAATCGTTTGGCCGCAGATTAATCCGCGGCTGGGTGGGCTGATTTTCTCATTATCCAAACCGCACCTCGATTCTCGTGTCGGATCATCGGTTTCTGCTGAGAGGCTTACATTTTGCAGTCCGGGAACCGCTGGGAAAAGTGCCACATCATTCATGGGTGTTTGCTTCGCCCGTCGTCGTGTCAGCCCTGATCACAAGTCGTCGTGGTGGCTTTGAGTGTTCGCACTTATGTCCACCTTCCGTCTCGTAGGCTAGGCTAATTGACGATTTTGCCCTCCTGTCAAGGTTAGTATAGGAAACGCAAAATTTGGGTGTCTACAGCTGCCCCTCTTTATCATGTTTATGAAATGTTAAATGAAATGAACATGATAAAGAAGTAGACACGCGATGCATGAATGACAGTGCATAAGAATGACAGTACATATATGATGCAACACAAGATGCAAAGCATGGAAAACATTCGTAAGGGTGTCAATGCCTCACGCAATCGTCTTGTCCGCGCCAGGTTTCGTATCCGGTCGCTCGTCTTGTAATCACCGGATATCGTCGCCGGTTGATTGTCTTGTCGGAGAAGGTTTTCGTCGCCGGTCCTCCATCTCGTGATCGCCGGTTATCGTCGCCGGTTGATCGCCTCGTCGGGGCCGGGTTTCGTCACCGGTCACCCATCTCGTGATCACCGGTTATCGTTGCCGGTCGACCGTCTCGTCAGGCCCGGGTATCGTCGCCGGTCACCCATCTCGTAACCCCCGGTTATCGTCGCCGGTTGGTTATCTTGTCGGAGCCGGTTTTCGTCGCCGGTCATCCACCTCGTAATCGCTGGTTATCGTCGCCGGTCGATTGTTTCGTCAGAGCCGGGTATCGTCGCCGGTCACCCATCTCGTAACCCTCGGTTATCGTCGCCGGTTGGTTATCCCGTCGGGGCCGGGTATCGTCGCCGGTCACCCATCTCGTAACCCCCGGTTATCGTCGCCGGTTGGTTATCCTGTCGGAGCCGGTTTTCATCGCCGGATATCCATCTCGTAATCGCCGGTTATCGTCGCTGGTCGATTGTCTCGTCGGGGCCGGGTATCGTCGCCGGTCACCCATCTCGTAACCCCCGGTTATCGTCGCCGGTTGGTTATCTTGTCGGAGCCGGTTTTCGTTGCCGGACATCCATCTCGTAATCGCCGGTTATCGTCGCCGGTTATCGTCGCCGGTCGATTGTCTTGTCGGGGCCGGGTATCGTCGCCGGTCACCCATCTCGTAACCCCCGGTTATCGTCGCCGGTTGGTTATCCTGGATCTCAGCCCTTCCCAGGGTTTGTTATTTTTTGTCTTTTTTTCTTTTTGTGGATATCAGCCCTTCCCAGGGTTGCTCGCCATCTTGTTGTGGTTCGCGTGGATCTCAGCCCTTCCCAGGGTTTGTTGTTTTTTGTCTTTTTTCTTTTTGTGGATATCAGCCCTTCCCAGGGTTGCTCGCCATCTTGTTGTGGTTCGCGTGGATCTCAGCCCTTTCCAAGGTTTGTTGTTTTTTGTCTTTTTTCTTTTGTGGATATCAGCCCTTCCCAGGGTTGCTCGCCATCTTGTTGTGGTTCGCGTGGATCTCAGCCCTTCCCAGGGTTTGTTGTTTTTTATCTTTTTTCTTTTGTGGATATCAGCCCTTCCCAGGGTTGCTCGCCATCTTGTTGTGGTTCGCGTGGATCTCAGCCCTTCCCAGGGTTTGTTGTTTTTTGTCTTTTTTCTTTTTGTGGATATCAGCCCTTCCCAGGGTTGCTCGCCACCTTGTTGTGGTTCGCGTGGATCTCAGCCCTTCCCAGGGTTTGTTTTTTTATTTCTTTATTCTTTTTGTGGATATCAGCCCTTCCTAGGGTGCTCGATTGATTGGATACCGGCCCTTCCCAGGGATCATTGATTGCTTGGATGCCAGCCCTTCCCAGGGATTTTTTTTTGATTTGATCTTGAGGGATTTCTTGAAGTGGGATGTGTGATCGGCTTCTGTCCCGGATCTCCCACCAACATCGTCCACGTACTATGCCGCAAAAGCCATCACGGTCTGATCATTTGTGAGGTTGAAGGCGACGTGCTTGTAATTTCCTAAAGATTTTCATTTTGATCGTACCTGCATGCATGAAAAAGATGTTACACATGGTCTGGCAGATATGGTATGGACAGATGCATGTGCACAACATATGTTTTAGATAGAAATGACCCCTGTTCAGTCAAATGATACGATTCGACGGTCGTCGTTGCTTGCTAACATTTGATTGGATCACGCCTCGTCGTGAAGGGTAGTTTCTAGACTTCAACATTGGTTTTGTACTCTGCCTGTTCTTGGTCGTCTTCATTTCATCGAGCTGAGGCAGTCTGATTCGCTCTCTGTGATGATCGACAGCTATGTTGGGCTCCTTGGCCTTTTGATCATTTCTGTTGGCCGATATGCTGCTATCCCGCATTATATCATCCTTGTATATGCTCATGCATGTGGATCCTTTGGATGTCGAGGCAGTGATAGTCAGGATTGGGGAGAGGCCCAATGACGAGAAGTTCTGTACAGCCTCAACTTCCTTCCATTTCACGATTCTTAACTGCCCTGCCTTGGCGCGTGTCGCTGCCAAGAATTTCTATCGAAAACTCGCGACGTTGACCGTGCTGAGTTATCCACAGCTCTGCAAGATCCTGCATATCAGATGACTAACAAATGCCAAAACTTGAAAGCTCGGGCCGTTAGTGTTAGCTCAACACAAAGATATTATAATCTCGACAAAAATGCAGTTAAAGCACATGAAATTGAATATCTATTGATCACACAATCTAGCAAGTTGTGAACCGTGAATGTATTATTTTTTTTATTTTTTATTATTATTATTTTTTTTATTATTTTGTTTCAATTACTCGTGAGTTGATGATTTTCTATTTGACGAGTTATGAAATCGTAAGAACACCTTCAAGAACTCATGGTCATTGTACGTGAGTAAGGTCGAATTCAAAAGAACTACCTTCCCTCGTCAAGGGTATCCTGTCTCCATTCTCGACAACGTTCTTAGCAGGATTGACGTCATATGACAAATGCACTGTGCGATGCAGCATTCAGTAGGGGTTTCTCTTCCATGACTCATTGTTTAAGGTCGAGAGTTTCTCGCATTATCTTTTCTCTTTATTAGTCCACTTCACTTGTCTCGTTTTCTTAGGCTATTCAAAGTTACCCATTTAACGAGTTTTCGACCAATGACTCCCAAACCAGACGGTTTTGGGGCATTAGGTGTACAGACACCCCTTCGGGTTTATTTACTCAAGTAACAAAGGCCACGGTTCGAGACAAGCTGGTGGTCTGCCCCATTCATTCTTTGTTTGACCTTGCGCAAGATTCGTTTTCTTAGGCTTGAGTTACCCATGTAACGAGTGTTAGGCCGGTGACTCCCAAACCAGACGGCTTTAGGGCACCAGATGTAGAGACATCCCTTAGGCTTAATTACTCGAGTAGCCCATGCCACGATTCGAATCCGCTCGGGCCTCCTCTACTGTAATGCTCGTTTTCTTAGGCTCTGAGTTACCCATGTAACGAGTGTTGGGCCAGCGATTCCCAAACCAGATGGCTTTAGGGCACCAGGTGTAGAGACACCCCTCGGGCTTAATTACTCGAATAACCCAGGCCACGATTCGAGACATTAGCTTGATGATCATTTATCGTCTGACTTCCTGATTTTAGCTTGATAATTATTGACTGTCTGACTACGTGTTAATCGCCATCAACGTCGTCATAGTTTTATACCCCACAACTGAAAGTTTGTGCAAATGCAAAGTGAAGGTTGTCACATGAGGTCGATTCTGTCGCAAACGTTGCTTTGAATTAAGGCTTTGTACCCGATCAAAAGGTTGAATAGCCTTCTTCGTCTAATCATACTCACAATCGTGCTCCACGGTTGCTTGTCAGAAATAATCCGATTCCTATCAAGCCAAATAAAATCCCCCTCACGCAGATCATCGTATCCCAGGAAAACTATGCTTGACAAATGCCAGATGATCGTACCGTTAAAGATTGAATTAACATGAGGTAGCATTTGATGATGCTGGTGCATGTTGATGGGATTGTTGCATGGGTGCCAATTTGCACGTCATCATTTCCTGGGTGGTTGACAAATGCCCCAGTGCTAAGTTTGCTTTTCTTGTGATCTCCCTCGTACTGGTTGCATCGGTATCTCGCTGGGCTGACAAAAGACCCGGCCCCTTGACTTGTTGAAAGGTTTGGGGGATTTTTGATTTTTTTTGATTTTTTGATTTCTGATTTTTTTTTCGTGACGGCTCCTTTTAATTTAGAGCGAAATTCCCCATAGCTTCGTCTTGGCAGGGCGCGATCCTTTTGAAGACTAAATCGTTTGAATTTCCGGGATCGTACCCTCTTGTCGTATGCCCGGGAGATGCGTAAGGGGCTGCCCCTGCAAATGTGCGAACTGAGGTTCGATAGGCAAACAAGGTGAGCGACAATAAATTCAGCCATCCCCGATGATTGGCGGACATTCTTCCCATGATCGTCCTTGTGTTTTATTTACAGCCCCCACTGCCCCATTCATCTTGGGCCGGTAAATGACTGAATCAAAATGTTTGATCTTGAATTTGTCGCATATCTCCTCCTTGAGGGCATCGTTCAGATTTCTATAGTCGATGCGGCCCCTTACTTCTCCTCCAGGCTGTGGTAACGGGATTCTGTTGGAAAGCCATTCAGGGTAAATAGACCCCGTGATGATTCCTGCTTTGAGCCGCTTGATAATCTCGTCCCCTACTTTCAACCTCCATTCAGGCTTCAACGTTCTCAACTTTTGCTTAACTGGTCGGAAACCCCCCCTTGATGGGCAGTCGATGTCCTACCACGTTTGTGGACAATCCAATCAGTCGCCACGGGACCAAGCGAACATATCTCCATACAGGCTCACCAACTCAGTTATTTTTTTTTTTTTTTTTTTTTTTTTTTTTTTGATGGTCGAATTTGCCCCTACTCCGGGTTCTTTGTGATCGTCAGAGGTTCTGATGTTTCATGGCGATGGTCTGGCCTAAGTTGGGTTTGGGTTCGTCTTCGACCCATCCTTTGATCTCGTCAGGCGTATTGTCGATATCTGTCTCGTCCTGCTCAATCCCCATCAGATCGAACTCTAGCTCTATACCAAAATCGTGATCCTCCTTCAAATTTGGCCTATTGCTTGTCAGGCTAGAATGCCTCAGATCGGGGTACCTGACATAAAACAAAAATGCTTGTCATATATATAAAACATTTCGGCACCTGATCTTCTTTTGGATAACATGACAACATGACATGAGCGTGCAGGGATTTGAAATAAAACTCAGAATTTTAAAACCCATTGATCTTCTACTGGTCGGGATTCACTGCCATACTCCGGGATTTACCCCTTCCTGGATATCACCTGCTGCACGGTCCAACTGGCCACGGTGAGGTCAAGCAATGGAGCTCATTAGGGGGTGCATGGATCGCATTGGCATGGATCTGGCATTGATGGCATTTCCTGACATAAGCATCGCAGTCAGTTTTCATGGTTAGCCAGTAGTGACCCGCTCACAGGATTCTCTTTGCCAAAAATATTCTGCTCATATGGGCTCCGCACACATCGCCATGTACTTCGTTCATTTGTCTGTGGGCCTCTTCGGCCTCCAGATATCTCAGCAGTCCCGCAGCTAGGTCCCGTTTATGCCCTTTGGTGCTGTATATTCCCATGGCCTGCCGGATGACCAATTTGAGTCTCCAACTACTATCATCTTTTTGATTCAAATTCTCAGGGCTAATCTCAGTCCTAGGATGAATCCCTTGTATTTCAGCAGAACAGTAATTTCATGGCTATCGGCCTCTGCCATTTGGATGGATGGAGTATGGACTTTACGGCCTCTTAGTTGGGTCGTAGGGGCAATCTCGCAAAACAAACAAGGGCCGTAGTTTAGTATTGTGCCAGTTACACGTTGGCGGATACATGTCAACACTGATGCATGATTATTATTATTCCTTTTTCTTTTTCTTCTTTTTTCTTTTTATTTTTCCCTTCTTTTTTTCCTTTTTTTTTGTGGTCGAAAATGCCCCTACTCCGGGTTCTTTGTGATCGTTATGCCACGCTTTCACGGTTCTCTTAATCTTATCCTGCAAAACAAGGTCAGTGTTTGATGACAGGATAGCATTTAATCTTTATATGTGCAGGTAATGTAATCACATGATACATGACATATTTATTACGATGATGACGGTATGACAGTTGTATGACATTTATTTATTTGACTGAACGATAAAAGGGCATGAAGAAGCTTCCTTTTCGTTAGGTTTATCAGAGGCTGACCTACCCTAGGGTTACTCTCGCAGGCTTTTCGGCATGAAGGTCCCCAAATCTTCGCAATCTACTCGTCTGAATCCTTTCGATTGGAGCGGATTTGGGTGGTGCGTTTCCTGAGCCATCTCCGGGGAGCAGCCCTTCGAGTCCAGTAATAAGCAACCGACAGGTTCGCCTCAGGAGGAGGTACACTCTCAACATACATTCACATTCATCGTCCTCACCGTATGCACATGATTACTTTAAAGTAAAGCAATCCCATTCAATCATTCATTGATTTGGACAAAACACACATTCACACAACAAAACGTACGAAAGATCAAAATATCGCATACACACACATATTCATGAATTTTAAAGGATAGGATAACATCAAGACTTGAACGCGGCTTAAGCCATCTAATGTCCCCAGCAGAGTCGCCAGCTGTCGACGCCGGTTTTTTTGTCTAATGCGGTGATTATCACCCTTTCCGATTTTAGCCTTTTCATTAGATGATTTTTTTTTGGAAAAGGTCGGCATGAGTGTCGACGGGTTTTGAAAGATCATTTTTTATGATGAGCCAATTAACCAGAGTCGCCAGTTGGTATATTTGAAATGGATGTACCAACTCATCCTAGTTTCGTTTTCGTAATCGCTGGCTCATATGTGACTCCGAATTAATTGGTCTGCAAACTGAGATTCATAGAGTTCGGGGGCTTGCTTAAGCGAGGGGAAGGTGTTAGGCACCCCCCGACTTCCGCGAAACACGGTTACCGCAATCTTGATGCTTTTCCTATCCTTTTAATTCTTGAATGTGTGTGTGTGTGTGACTATATGAACGTGGTGGTGAGTTTGCATGAAACAGACCATTTGGAGGTTTTGTATGAAAAAGTCGTGCTTTATTTTGAGAATGCCTTAGAATGTCCTTCGGCTTATACGAGAAAGCTTCATGAGAAAGGTTTAATTTATCAAAACTATGAGATTTTCATTAGGTGCCGTTTTGGCAAAAACAAGAGTTTTCTAAACCTTCATCAAAATAGGAATCGATATCTATACGTTGCTTTCGTAACTTAAATGATGGGCAACTTCTAGAATCTCTTTAACCCTATGCACAACGGTTTAATAAAACGTCATTTATTTCACAAAACCATTTCTTGTGATGTTTGAAAACGATTTTCTTTAGCTTTCTCGTTGAAATAGAAATCGACATTCATTAGCACTTCCCATTTATTAACCTCGTGATGCTAATAGCCTAGTTTGATTGATTTTATGAAAATCTTATCGTTTAGCTTTGAAATCAATTTCATCTCATAAGTCAAATCAAGCATTAAAATGCATTGGGGTTATTCATGGGCATGTAAGCCATCCAAATAACCCCAAACGCCTACAATCACAAGTTTCACTATTTCGGGGCCTTAAACACGATTCTCGCATTGGCGTCGTTTTAAGGCCCGACGATTACATATTTATAATGAAAGGTACATCGAATTTATTACATATATCAAAAGATTTCCATCATCGGATTTGGACCAAGGGGTCGCTCTCCTAGGCTCACATCCAAAATCGCTACACATCCATAAGATCCTAAAATAACAATCTAAACAATCTATGCACTATACATCATTACAACGAGCTACAAATTCACCAAATGGATATCATCGGGCCATTAGGAGGAATTTCGTTCCATTTGGAACCCTCACTAATAGCCCTCCATCCACGGATTCATGACAATATGCAAGGACAATTACATTTAATATAGTTCGGATGACAAAAAAAGATTAACGAAAATGGTAAAACAAAATGCTAAAACAAAGGATTTTTCACCTTGCAAATAATCCCCACAATATGTATGAATTTGTGTATTGAATAGAGTAGAAAATATGAGATGTAATCTCACAAAATGGGTACAATTTCTCACAATTTCTCACTCTTTTCTCTCTTAATTTCTGATGTTTTCTTCTTCTTTTTCGCCTTCTCCCGAGCTGCTCCTGCTGAAAATCTTTTCCCCTCTCTGTATGCTGATGGCCTGATAAGGGGCTGCCCTAGGCAGCCGCAGATTGATCTGTGGCTGGCCGCAGATCAATCTGCGGCTGGCCTCGGTTTCCCCGCGCCCGCCGCGCACTTCAGCCGTCTCGCGCACTACCATTATTTTAATCGTTTGGCCGCAGATCAATCCGCGGCTGGGTGGGCTGATTTTCTCATTTTCCGAACCGCACCTCGATTCTCATGTCGGATCATCAGTTTCTGCTGAGAGGCTTGCATTTTGCAGTCCGGGAACCGCTGGGAAAAGTGCCACATCATTCATGGGTGTTTGCTTCGCCCGTCGTCGTGTCAGCCCTGATCACAAGTCGTCGTGGTGGCTTTGAGTGTTCACACTTATGTCCACCTTCCGTCTCGTAGGCTAGGCTAATTGACGATTTTGCCCTCCTGTCAAGGTTAGTATAGGAAACGCAAAATTTGGGTGTCTACACTAGGGATGAGGGGAGCAGCAGGCGCGTGATTAGGCACAGAGTGATCGACAGGCTGGATCGACGGGAGCTCAGGGTTGCAATTCGCCGCAGCAGGCGGTGATGTGTTATTTTTAGCACTTTGTTTACAGTAGGTTCCAATTTTGTTGTAATAGGGGCTTACTTATGTTGTAAATCCCTATGCTAGTAGTGCGCATGGGATAGTAGTTGAACCCCAATTTTATTCCCGATAGAGGGGTGGAAGGTCATTATTCCCTACTTTTGTTTATTAGGGGATAATTAATGGTTGGCAGGCTATGTCAGTTAGCGTTTATAGATGTATGCCACATGTTGAGTCCGGTTGTATTAAAACAGTGACATATGGTTATAAATGTAGTTTTTTTAGTTAAATCAAATGTGTTTGATTGATGCTTTTACTTTTAATTGTTGACTTAAATAACTTATTGCATGAGACCTAAATCTAGAAGTAAAAGTCGATGGCTTTCTTTTATCAGATCATGGCACCAAGAGGACGACTGCGAAACTAAAGGGTTGAGGAATCGGTTAATAACACTCAGGGTTATCTAGACCCAATGAGAGCGTTTGCCGAGTTGCTGGCAGAAGCCATGCGAAATAGACCCCCACCTGTTGGAGAACAACCATAGCGGCAGCCCGCGCAACATTTGGCTAGTTTCAAAGATTTTAAGCTTGTTGGACCTCCCGAGTTCAAAGGAACACTAGACCCGATTGAAGCCCAAACCTGGATTGAAGAAATAGAAAAAGTGTTCGGGGTTGCAAGGGTGGCCGAAGAATAGAAGACAGGGTTCGCCACTTTTATGATAAAGGGTGAAGCGAACTATTAGTGGAAGGCCAACAAAAATCGTGCTAGAGATGGTGTGATACCATGGGAACGTTTCAAGGAGCTATTCTTCGAGAACTATTTCCCGGAGAGTATGAAGTAGAACATGGAGGTGAAGTTTTTGGAGCTTAAGCAGGGGAACATGTCAGTCACGGAGTACGCGGCAAAATTTAATGAGTTAGCCAGATTTGCACCTCACCAGGTAGACACTGAAGCCAGAAAGGCAAGGAGATTTGAATTAGGCCTGAAACCGTGGGTGTATAGTAATGTGGCAGTTCTAAGGATTGACACGTTTTCTACGCTGTTGGAAAGAGCAATCATCGCCGAAGGAGGCAACGAGGCTCTAGCAAATTTCAATCAGGACAAAAAGAAGGGTCACGAAGGAAGCAATGGAGGAAGCAGCAGGGGAAGTAACCCGAATAAAAGGAAATGGAGTGATAGCCAATCTTTTGGTGGCAATAAGTCCGGAGGGGAGGTTAAGAAGGGTAATAAGTGCAACAATTGTGGAAAGAATCACTTTGGAGAGTGCATGAAAGGAAAAGGAGTTTATTACAACTGTGGGCAACATGGACACCTTTCTAATTAGTGCCCAAAAGGAAAGAAAGCAGGATGCTTCTCATGTGGAGGATTAGACCATCAAATCAAGGATTGCCCAAAAAGGAAGGGGGATGCAACAAGAATAACAACAACAACAAGCTGAGCATTGGAGGGCCAGCTAGTCAAAGCAACATACCGATGACACACACTTTCAACATGACAGTGCAGGATGCGGTGGAGTCAAAGGACGTGGTATCAGGTATTATTTTGATCAACAATATCAGTGCATATATATTAGTTGATTCGGGTGCTACCTGTTCATTTATTTCAGAAGATTTTGCTAAACGGTTAAATTTACTTAGTGAGAAATTAGAGAATCCAATGAATGTGGAAGTAGCTAATAAGGAAGTTATTCCTGTAGTCCACATCCATAGGAATTGTTGTGCTGAGATAAACGGGTATAATCTGAGCATAGATTTAATTCTGATACGACTAGGAGAATTTGATGTGATTCTTGGGATGGATTGGTTGTCTAATCATGAAGTTGTGATTGACTGCCAAAAGAAATGTATACACCTGAAGACTCTGGATAGGTCGAGGGTGGTATTCTATGGAAGTAAATCGCCTAAACAATCTCGTTGTCTGACGATGATGTAAGCAAGGAGATTGCTAAGGAAAGGTTGCATAGGTTATCTGGCTCACGTGGTTGATACACGAAGAGTAGAGGGTGAGCTGGGTCAGATACCTGTAGTAAGGGAATTCTCAGATGTTTTTTCAGATGAGTTACCGGGTTTACCACCGGATAGAGAAGTGGAATTTGTGATCGACTTGGTATCAGGAACCGCACCGATTTCAAAGGCACCGTACAAGATGGCACCGGTAGAGATGATGGAACTGATGGTTCAACTGCAAGACCTTCTAGATAAAGGGTATATTCGTCCGAGTGTATCTCCGTGGGGAGTACCAGTGTTGTTTGTAAAGAAGAAGGATGGATCGTTAAGTCTTTGCATAGACTATCGAGAGTTGAACAAAGTCACCATTAAGAATAAGTATCCATTGCCCAGGATTGATGATTTGTTCGATCAATTAAAGGGATCGAAGTACTTTTCGAAGATTGACTTCAGGACGGGGTATCACCAACTGAAGGTGAGGTAAGAAGACATACCGAAGACAGCATTCAGAACTCGATATGGACACTACGTTTTTGGTGATGTCATTTGGGCTGACAAACGCGCCCGCAACATTTATGGACATGATGAACAGAGTGTTCAAGTAATACCTAGATAAATTTATTGTCGTTTTTATAGATGACATTCTAGTCTACTCGAAGACAGAGGAAGAACACGTCGAGCATTTGAGAATAGCCCTAGAAACACTGAGAAGGGAGAAGCTTTATGCAAAGTTTTCCAAGTGTGAATTTTGGCTACAAAAGGTGCAGTTTTTAGAGGACGTGATTGACAAGGATGGTGTATCAGTGGATCCTGTGAAGGTAGAAGCTGTAATAAACTGGGAACAGTCGAAGACGCCAACAGAAATCCGAAGTTTCTTGGGATTAGCAGGTTACTATCAAAGATTTATTCAAAACTTTTCAAAGATAGTGACGTCGTTGCTAAATTTGACAAGGAAGACTGTGAAGTTTTAGTGGACGGATAAGTGCGAAGAGAGTTTCTTGGAGTTGAAGAAGAAACTTAGTGAAGCACCTGTGTTATCGCTGCTAGATAATACAGGGGGATTTGTGGTGTACAGTGATGCGTCACACAAAGGCCTTGGGTGCGTATTGATGCAGCATGGGAAGGTCATTGCATACGTGTTACGACAGCTGAAGGACTACGACAAGGGATATCCGACTCATGACCTGGAACTAGCAGCAGTAGTGTTTGCTCTGAAGATTTGGAGGCACTATCTGTATGGGGAGAAGTGTGAGATATACACAGACCACAAAAGTCTGAAGTATATTTTCACTCAAAAGGAACTAAACATGAGGCAGAGGCGATAGTTGGAGTTGATCAAGGACTATGACTGTGAAATTCTGTACCATCCCGGTAAAGCCAATGTAGTAGCCGATGCTCTAAGTAGGAAGGGCAGGGATAAGTTGATGATGCTAATAGCTCAAGAGGAACTGATCAAGGATATGGAAAGACTGGAGTTGGAAATCAAGTATCCGACAAATGCAGACGAGAAACTATTCGCAGTAGAAGTGAGTTCGACTTTACTACACAGGATAAAGGAGGCTCAAGAAAAGAATGATAAATGTTTAACCATAAAGAAGCGAATCTCAGAAGGAGAGGAATTAAAGTACAAGTCTTATAGCACGGGACTGCTAAGGTTTGAAGGGAGAATCTGGATACCGATGGTTTCGGAGCTGAGAGAAGAGATTTTGCAGGAAGCTCATTCTACAAGGTATTCGATACACCCTGGTAGTACCAAGATGTATCAGGATCTGCGCCAACACTTCTGGTGGCCGAACATGAAGAGGGAGGTCGCGGAATATATTGGGCGATGTTTGACATGTCAGAGGGTAAAAGCAGAACATCAGAAACCGGGTGGACTGCTATAACCCCTGGAGATTCTAGAGTGGAAGTGGGAGCATATCATGATGGATTTTGTGACGGGGCTTCCACCAACTCAAAAGGGTTACGACGCGATCTGGGTGATCATGGATCGTTTAACAAAATCTGCACATTTTCTACCGATCAAGATAAGGTACAATCTGGAGTAGCTAGCAAAGTTATATGTGAAAGAAATTGTGTCGCGACATGGAGTGCCAGTGTCTATTGTATCTGATAGAGATATGCGTTTCACGTCAAATTTCTGGAAGAGCTTGCAAGAAAGGTTGGGAACTCAATTGAGGTTGAGTATGGCGTATCATCCTCAAACGGATGGGCAAAGCGAACGAACGATTCAGACGCTAGAAGACATGCTTAGAGCATGTGTGATGGATTTTAAAGGCAATTGGGATGATCACCTACCATTGGTGGAGTTTGCCTATACTAACAGTTATCACGTAAGTATTGGCATGGCGCCATATGAAGCATTATACGGGAGGAAGTGTCGAACACCTCTGCGTTGGGATGAAGTCGGTGAACGGAGACTGTTGGGACCTAAATTGGTACAACAGATTGTGGATGTCATCAAAGTGATACGTGCTCGATTGGTAGCGGCTCAGGACCGACAGAAGAAATACGCTGATTTGCATCGTCAGAAGCGAGACTTTGAAGTTGGCAGCTTTATGTATTTGAAGGTATCTCCTTGGAAGGGGAAGATCAGATTTGGGAAGAAGGGGAAATTGAGTCCCAGGTTCATAGGACTTTTTGAAGTTTTAAAGAGGGTAGGTGAAGTGGCGTACGAGGTAGCTCTACCTCCTGAACTTGAGCACATTCATAATGTGTTTCACGTTTTTGTGTTGCGGCCATATAAACCCGACTACAAGCATGTGATTTCCTATGAACCAATTCAAGTCGAGCGAGACTTGTCATATGAAGAGATTCCTGTCCAGATATTAGATAAGGAGCAGACATTAAGAAACAAGGTCATTTATTCGGTCAAAGTACTTTGGAGGAACCACGCAGCTGAAGAAGCCACGTGGGAGCTAGAACAAAAGATGAGGAAGAATTATCCACATCTTTTTGAGTGAACCCATGTTAAGTTTTCCGTACCTAGGTTATAATTCTGGGGACAGAATTCTTATAAGGGGGGAGGATATAACGACCGGAAATTCTGGATTTGCCTTGTAATTTGAATTTTTGAATATTAATGAATATCTTATATTTTATTAATATTATTTTGTGTTACGTGTTTAAAGGTTGTGTGACAAACTGGATTATGTGGATGCAAAATTTTACGTGTTATAGTTTTATTTAAGTGAATAATTAATTTCGCGTAGCGTCGCTAAATCACTATTCACGGGGCACGTTTCCCGAGGCACTATTCACGCCATAATATTTTTGTGTCTTTTTCGATTTTAATAAATTTCATAAATACGTGTATGTGTATGAATAATTTTTTCAAGCGCCAGAAATTTTATTTAAGTTGATACGTGATTTTATTCGTATCCGAAGGGTATATTATGGGTGTTCCGAATAAATGGATAAATCCCGTAATAATTATTTTTGTGCATCCCAATAATTTATGGGAGTACCCATTTTAATTTTGGGTAGAGTTATTTACCAGTTTTGGTATAAAAGTGGGAGTTTTCGGATATATTTTTGTGTATTTGGGTATTTATTTTGGCTTGTTACACCAAGTGGGAACCAACCAAACCATTTTCATGTTAGGTTTGTATATAGCGCGAACATGCAATCAAATTACATAAATAGTGCGGAAGCGCGATAAAACGGATTCTAAAATTTTTTTATACAAACCATCACCAAGATCAATCTATGTGCTCAATTAACGATATAAACGAAAGAGATAGAGATTAAGAAATTATACCCTCGTAGAACCGTGCTTCCTCGGGTATAAGTTCAACTCCAATTCCTTCGCGTTCTCCTTGAATTTCACGGATGAGATTCCTTACTTTGATCAACGTTAGTCACCCAAGTGTTTGGCCTCTAGATGTGATCCACCAAGGAAGAATAGTTATTCAAGAAGTTGGGTGTTGGTAAAACCCTAGTTTCTATCTCTATAGAAATTGCAAGTACTCTCCACAATCTAATGCAAGAGTGTGTAACCCTAATCTATGATAAGACTCCTCTTATTTATAGATGTAGGAATAACCCTTCCCTAAACTATTTAGGATTAGGGTTTCTATTATAATTAAACTCCTTTAATTAATTATGTTCCTAATCCAATTAGGAATTGATGGGAGAGTACTTCAATTAATTAATTCCCAATCCCTATTAGGAATTAAATGATAGTAATAATAATAATAATAAGACTCCTCTTATTAATTTATATTTAATATTTCCAAAATATTAAATAATGAATATTAAGCTATTTAATTTATTCTATCTCCATAGATTAAATTAAATACACTTAACTTATTATTACAATTATGCCATTTACTTCTTAAATAAATATTTTCCTTTTGCGGTGTGACTCTTTAGGTTCTCCATATTAAACCGGTTGTGAATAAATCAATTAGAACAATTCTAATTTTATTTAAATAAATAAATTAAACTATTTAATTCATTTAAATAAATAATATTTATTCTACAATAAGGGTAAGCCCCCTTAGCGATCAACGACTTTCCAAATAATATAGATTTCAACATTAATCACAAAAGAACCTTTCAGTGAATAGTTACCGTACAATTCAATCCTTCTACCATACAATGTCCCAATTAAATATAAGACATGGATTTACTGTCAAGTCTTATTTTATTTAATTTTATGTATTTCGATTCCCAAATGCATAACTCTAAATAATGCAAATTAGAAACCATTGCTAATTTCATTCTACCTCGGCCAAGGACTACTGAGTTATCATTTATCGAATCACATAGGACATTCACATCTTTTACTAGACGTGGTAGATTCTTTGTTGATCATTCACCTATCTCTATGCAGAATTTATTATACCCAATCATACCTTTTGATATACCCCAAAGGTCTTAAGGGACATGTCAAAGTATAACTCATCATACACAAGATACTATGATGATCTCAAGTCCAAGGATCACTTGTAGTACTATCACTAGAGGAATTCCTATTGACAGGCGAGTAAAACTCCATTAGGTATTCCTTAGCGAGCCACGTTCAGTGAACTTATTCTCCAATAAGCACCTACATACTTGCTTTAGTGTCTCCACATAAATGATTATGAGATCAATCATCCTCTTCTTAAGAGCAAGCAACGTATGTACTACTCTATCCGGATTCACTAATCCCCTTTTTAGTAATCCAATGATTAGGAACAATTTTAGTTTGTGAGCTATCTAGAATTTAGATCTCATTAGCATGATCACCATCATGATTCTAAAAGCATTGCTCAAAATTATGGGTTTATCACATTTAATAAAACAGCACTATGTAGGTAATATAAAATGCCTTTTAAGAAAATCAATTCTTTTATTAATAAATGAATAAGATTACAAAGTATATGCTACATTATATCAAATATTTTTCGCTTGTGTGCATACTACTTTCAATCTCCCACTTGCACTAAAGTCAATCGCCATGGTATCTAATACCCATCTTCTCTAAGTGACGATTAAACTGCTGTTGTGTTAAAGCTTTAGTAAATAGATCTGCAATGTTGTCTTGAGAGTCTACACGCTCCAGGGTGACATCTCCTCTTTCAATGATCTCTCTAATCAAATCCGCCGCAGTACGTGTTTGGATTTCTGATGAGACCAGGGTTCCTTAGCCTGCGCAACAGCTCCGTTGTTGTCACAGAATAAAGGTACGGCTCCTCTAATGCTAGGAACCACTCCAAGTTCAGTTATGAACTTCTTCATCTAAACAGCTTCCTTTGCAGCTTCACTTGCAGCTATGTACTCTGCCTCTGTCACTGAATCAGCAACTGTTTGCTGCTTGGAACTCTTCCAACTCACCGCGCCACTGTTTAAGGTAAACACATACCTTGAAACGGATTTACTGTCATCTTGGTCCGTTTGAAAACTTGAGTCTGTATAGCCCTCTAGTTTCAATTCAGACCCACCGTAGACAAAAAATATATCCTTAGTTCTTCTTAAGTACTTTAGGATGTTTTTCACTGCCTTCTAGTGCTCTTCTCCTGGATTCGACTGATATCTGCTCGTTACACTAAGTGCATGAGCGACATCTGGTCTAGTACATATCATACCATACATGATAGATCCTATTGCAGAAGCATAAGGAATCTTACTCATACGGTCTCTCTCCTCAGGTGTCTTTGGGGCCTGTTTCTTGGAGAGATGTATTTCATGGCTCATCGGCATGAGACCTCTCTTGGAATCTTCCATGCTAAACTTCTTTAGCATCGAGTCAATGTACTTTCCTTGGGTCAAGCCCAGCATCCTTTTAGATCTATCTCTATAGATCTTTATCCCCAAAATATAGGATGCCTCATCCAAGTCCTTCATGGAGAAGTGTTTAGATAATCAAATTTTGATCGACTGTAGCATAGGAACATCATTCCCTATCATTAATATATCATCAATATATAATACAAGGAATGAAACAGTGCTCCCACTAACCTTCTTATACACACAAGGTTCATCCTCATTTTTGATAAAATCAAACCTTTTGATTATCTCATCAAAACGGATGTTCCATCTTCGAGAAGCTTGCTTCAATCCATAAATGGATCGTTGTAGCTTACAGACTTGGTTTGTTCCAACCGTTGAAACAAAACCCTCTGGCTGTATCATATATACATTTTCCTCAAGCTCTCCATTGAGGAAGGCCATTTTCACGTCTATTTGCCAGATCTCGTAGTCATAATAAGCTGCAATTGCAAGCAAAATCTGAATGGACTTGAGCATAGCTACTAGTGAGAAGGTTTCATCATAGTCAACTCCTTGTATTTGTTTGAAACCTTTTGCAATCAGTCGGGCCTTATAGGTCTCTACCTTGCCATCTGCTCCAGTCTTTCTCTTAAAGACCTATTTACACCCAATAGGCTTAATGCCCTTAGGTGGTGAAACCAAAGTCCATACTTGGTTTTTATACATGGAGTCTATCTCGGATTTCATGGCTTCTAGCCATTTCTCTGAGTCTTCACTACTCATAGCCTCTTCGTAAGTCAATGGATCATCATCATCTATGATGCGTACCTCATCATCATCCTCTATGATGAATCCATACCTATCAGGTATCTTCGGTACTCTTCCAGATTTACGAATAGGTAGTGGTACAGTAGGTTCTTCTACTTGGTTAGGTACCTGACTTTGATCCGTAGTATTTTGTGGTTCTTGAACTTCTTCAAGATATATCTTACTCCCACTAACCCATTCAAGGATAAACTCCTTTTCCAAGAAGGCAACATGTTTCGCAACAAACACCTTTTGATCAGTAGGATGATAGAAATAATACCCTGATGTTTCTTTAGGGTAACCCACGAATCTACATTTGTCGGATCTAGTCTTCAGCTTATCATGTTCAATCCTTTTGACATAAGCTGGACAACCCCAAGTCTTAACATGCTTAAGATTTGGTTTCCTCCCTGTCCATATCTCATATGGGGTCTTAGGGACGGATTTGGTAGTTACCTTGTTAAGTAGGTATGCAGCCGATTCTAGAGCATAACCCCAGAAGGATACTGGAAGGTCGGTAAAACTCATCATGGAACGAACCATGTCCAACAATGTTCGATTTCTCCTTTCAGATACACCATTCAACTGTGGCGTCCCTAGTGGAGTCCATTGTGAGATTATACCATTTTCTTTGAGACAATTGAGAAACTCATTGGTTAAGTATTCCCCTCCTCGATCCGATCGAAGAATCTTAATACTCTTACCAGTTTGCTTCTCTACTTCACTTCTGAATTCTTTGAACTTTTCAAACGATTCAGATTTGTATTTCATTAAATACACATATCTAAATCTAGAATGATCATCAGTGAAAGTAATAAAATAAGAATACCCTCCTCGTGCATTCGTTGTCATAGTCCACATACGTCTGTGTGTACCAACGCTAACAACTCTGTAACTCTTTCTCCTTTTCCAGTAAAAGGAGATTTAGTCATTTTACCCATGAGACAAGATTCACAAGTTGGATATGATTCGTAATCAGATAGTTCTAAAAGCCCATCTTTATGCAACTTGGATAATCTTGTTTCATTGATATGACCGAGTCTACAGTGCCACATAAAGGTATAATTAACATCATCTCTTTTTCTTTTCTTAGTTTGTTCAATTTGAAGTATATTTTCATGCAAGTCAATTATGTAAAGTCCATTCAGTAGATTGCCAACACCATATAAAACATTTTTATTATAAATAGAACAACTATTGTTCTTTATTATAATATCAAAACCATCCATATCCAATGCAGAAATTGAAATAATGTTTCTAATGAGTGTCGTAACATAATAACAATTATTTAAACTAATGAACTTGCCCGAAGGCAGTGCTAAACAATAAGTCTCTACAGCTAATGCAGCAACTTTTGCTCCATTTCCCACTCGTAGGACGACTTCATCCTTGTTCATCTTTCTACTTCTGCTTAGTCCCTGCATATTATTACATATGTGAGAACTACAGCCGGTATCCAATACCCAAGTAGAATTTTGACTTTCAAAAAAATTAATTTCAACCATGAACAAACCTAGATCGGAAGTCGAAGCTTCTCCAAGCTTCTTCTGGTCCGCAAGATACTCCTTGTAGTTCCTCTTCCAGTGTCCCAGCTTATTACAATTGTAGCAAATTCCTTTGCTATCTGGATTAGGTTTCTTTTTATCCTTTCTCTTCGCCTTGCCCTTAGCCTTCTTATTTTTCTTCTTTTTAGAAGATACCTTGGGCCTCTTCCTTTTCTTGGAAGAATCATCCACTAGTAAGACTTGGTTCTTGTTGGATGAGAAATGACCTTCAGTAGTTTTCAGCACGTTAAGTAGCTCAGGCAAGCTGACGTCCAACTTATTCATGTGAAAATTCACAACAAATTGTGAGACGGTGTCCCGGAGTGACTGCAAGATCAAATCTTGACTTAACTCCCCATCCATCACGAACCCAAGCTGTCCAAGTTGTTCAATCAGATTGATCATCTTAAGGACATGAGTCTCAACAGCAGTGCCTTCGGTCATACAAGATCGGAAGAGCTCCTTAGATATCTAATATCTAGCTGTCCTACTTTGCTCACCATACAACTCCTTGAGGTACAGCAATATAGTAGGAGCATCCATAGTTTCGTGTTGACGCTGAAGCTCGTTACTCATGGATGCGAGCATGATGCATTGAGCCAAGATTGCATCATCTTGCCACTTTCTAAAAATAACAATCTCTTCCTCAGAGGCTGTTTCTGCAACATTTGCAGGGACTGGCGAATTTAGGACATAAGAAATCTTTTCAGCAGTGAGAACAATTCTTAGATTCCTTAACCAGTCCGTGTAATTCGGTCCGGTCAGTTTGTTAGCATCAAGTATGCTACGCAATGATAGTGAGTTTGACATTTTTAAATTCTGTATGTGAAATAGACAACATTTTAGCATACATTCATTTAATTAATTACCAAAATAAATTAGGTCTTTATTTAAATTGGTATCTCCCACTATTTTCATCAAACTATATTACCCTCATTATATAGTTCGGCAATTCTAATTAAAGATTTGCTAGTGAGATTAAGGATCCCATTTCAAATGTATATAGCCTTGTGGTGACACAATAAACGATATATAAATAAATAGGTAGACAACTATTGTCAATTACATCACTATGTAACTCCTTTTATTTTGCCTCTTAGATTATTTTGATCAAGTGGGTGACACATCCGAATCAAAATTATCCAAGTTAAGTCCAACCTAGCACTTCCATATATTCGAAAGAAAAACACTGTCCTTGTGGTGACACAACAAAACAGCATCGTTCAGTCTATTTATAAGCATCAAATGTGATAAAGCAATATCTTAAATATTTAATACTTGCCTTGTGGTGACACAACAAACTCATTAAATATTTAATACTCTATTGCTTTACCATGCTAGAAGGCGACGTTCGACATTCCAAATATCTTTGAACGCTTAGGACTTAATATAATTTCTTTGAGGGGTTTATTATTATTAGTCTCATCTTGTTTAGCGCGCATGCACATATATATATAAAATACGCGTCATATTATTTAACATGCGAAGCATGTTGTATAATATATAATATATACATAGGAAGCATGCACATATAGAATACTATATTTTACCCGGACTGATTATGGACTTTTATTCTAGTTTGGTTTTACTAGAGCCGCTAAGTGAACCAAAAGGTCAAACCTAGGGTACAAGAATAAAATTTAAATATAACTATTACATTTAAACCCGGGCTCCAATACAAACGGGTCTTCAAGCGCTCCTTGCTCCTTTGTCTTCAATTCTTCAAAATTAATTCTAACTAGTCCTATTACATAAACTATTTACAATAAATAGAAACCTTGATTAGCAGTCAAGGGGAAGTACATAGGAGGGAGATAGAATTTATATTAAGAAAAATTAGAGAAGACAAGGTACGCAGACCCCATTTATCAAAACCCATACATTCAAGCATCCACTAAAATAAATCAAATCACACATTGGTCAATAGTCCATAATCAATCCCTATTTATTATCATACATATCTCTATATGTATCAATAAATAACATTCATCCCATGAATTATAAAACCATTCCATATATGCATTGACATCAATTAATGGGCAAAAGTTTTGCTAATATTTAGTTTTGAAACAAAATAAACTCTTTTATTTTAATTAAAAACCAAATCCAAATTAAACTCTTTTAATTTTAGCAATCTAAAATCCTATTCCAGATAAAATAAACATTTTTATTTTAAACTTATATCAATTAAATAAACAATTTATTTTAATTGAAGGAAAAAATTATTTTTCGGATTCTGCTGTCCGGCGCAGCTGCGCCCAGAATGAACTGGGAAACGGCGCAGCTGCGCTGAACCCCAGAAACGAATTTTCTGGGAAACGGCGCAGCTGCGCTCCAGAATGAACTGGAGCCGGCGCAGCTGCGCCGCATAACAGATTCAGAAAAACGAATTCTGCCTAAAAATTTCGATCCAATCGCATACCATACACACATGGAATCATCAAAATCGATAATTAGCACAAGATTAGGCTCTGATACCACTGTTAGGTTTGTATATAGCGCAAACATGCAATCAAATTACATAAATAGTGCGGAAGCGTGATAAAACGGATTCTAAAATTTTTTTATACAAACCATCACCAAGATCAATCTATGTGCTCAATTAACGATATAAATGAAAGAGATAGAGATTAAGAAATTATACCCTCGTAGAACCGTGCTTCCTCGGGTACAAGTTCAACTCCAATTCCTTCGCGTTCTCCTTGAATTTCACGGATGAGATTCCTTCCTTTGATCAACGTTAGCCACCCAAGTGTTTGGCCTCTAGAGGTGATCCAACAAGGAAGAATAGTTATTCAAGAAGTTGGGTGTTAGCAAAACCCTAGTTTATATTTCTATAGAAATTACAAGTACTCTCCACAATCTAATGCAAGAGTGTGTAACCCTAATCTATGATAAGACTCCTCTTATTTATAGATGTAAGAATAACCCTTCCCTAAACTATTTAGGATTAGGGTTTCTATTATAATTAAACTCCTTTAATTAATTATGTTCCTAATCCAATTAGGAATTCATGGGAGAGTACTTTTATTAATTAATTCCCAATCCCTATTAGGAATTAAATAATAGTAATAGTAATAATAATAATAAGACTCCTCTTATTAATTTATATTTAATATTTTCAAAATATTAAATAATAAATATTAAGCTATTTAATTTATTCTGTCTCTATAGATTAAATTAAATACACTTAACTTATTATTACAATTATGCCATTTACTTCTTAAATAAATATTTTCCTTTTGCGGTGTGACCCTTTAGGTTCTCCACATTAAACCGGTTGTGAATAAATCAATTAGAACAATTCTAATTTTATTTAAATAAATAAATTAAACTATTTAATTCATTTAAATAAATAACATTTATTCTACAATAAGGGTAAGCCCCCTTAGCGATTAACGACTTTCCAGATAATATATATTTCAACATTAATCACAAAAGAACCTTTCAGTGAATAGTTACCGTACAATTCAATTCTTCTACCATACAATGTCCCAATTAAATATAAGACATGGATTTATTGTCAAGTCTTATTTTATTTAATTATATGTATTTCGATTTCCAAATGCACAACTCTAAATAATGCAAATTAGAAACCCTTTCTAATTTCATTCTGCCTTGGCCAAGGACTACTGAGTTGTCATTTATCGAATCACATAAGACATTCACATCTTTTACTAGACGTGGTAGATTCTTTGTTGATCATTCACCTATCTCTATGCACAACTTATTATACCCAATCATACCCTTTGATATACCCCAAAGGTCTTAAGGGACATGTCAAAGTATAACTTATCATACACAAGATACTATGATGATCTCAAGTCCAAGGATCACTTGTACTACTATCACTAGAGGAATTCCTATTGACAGGCGAGTAAAACTCCATTACATATTCCTTAGCGAGCCACATTTAGTGAACTTATTCTCCAATAAGCACCTACATACTTGCTTTAGTGTCTCCAGACAAATGATTATGAGATCAATCATCCTCTTCTTAAGAGCAAGCAACGTATGTACTAATCTATCCGGATTCACTAATCACCTTTTTAGTAATCCAACGATTAGGAACAATTTTAGTTTGTGAGCTATCTAGAATTTAGATCTCATTAGCATGATCACCATCATGATTCTAAAAGCATTGCTCAAAACTATGGGTTTATCACATTTAATAAAACAGCACTATGTAGATAATATAAAATGCCTTTTAAGAAAATCAATTCTTTTATTAATAAATGAATAAGATTACAAAGTATATACTACATCATATCAAATATGATTGGCTTGTGTGCATACTACTTTCATTTCAACCAATCAAATTGCTAGGAAATGAGGAGAGAGAAGGGAGGTTGCCGGTAAGTTTGAATTTTTGGCCTCCTTGAGCCACAAACCCATTTTCTTCCCTATATTCCTCCTCCACTTCTCATCTTCCATTTCATTTCCTCCCACGCCACTTCCCTTGTTCTTCCATTCCAAGTTAGCCCATCAGCAGGTAGAGAGAGTGAGGGAGAGCTACAGTTAGAGAGAGAGAGTGCAAAGAGAAGGAAGAAGGAAGAAGAAGAAGTCTAGAGAGAGAGAGAGGTGGTGCGGGTGAAGAAGAGAAGGAAGCCAAAGCAAGGAAAAAGAACCCAAAGCAAAGCCTAGCAACCTTCTTAACCTCTAGAAGAGATTTGTAGAGGTAAACAATCAACCAAAACTGATTTCATTTGATTTTGTGAAGATTTTTGAGTTTTGAAGGTTTTTGGAGCTTTTAGCTCATGGATGATCTTTGCTGCGATTCTTGTTGTTTTTGTTTGTGTTGGATGTTTGTAAATGTTGTTAAGAGGTTATATAAGCCATTACTAACATCAAAGTGGAACAAAAACGCAACAAATCCGTACCCATGCTTAAGGAGGATGAAGAACATGAAGAACAACGAACTTTTTGGACAAAACATGGACTTTGGACTGTTGGACGATTTAGAGGACTTTGTAACTATGATTCCTTGGTTGTTGTATTTATTTGTTGTTATGATATTATAGTTCCATGAGTTATGAGTTTAACCTAGTTGGAATCGAGTAAAAAGATGTAAAAACGAAGATTTGGTGTTGGTTAGGTGAAGAACACTTAGAACACTCAAAATAGAGTATGAACTTAGTACTTTGACTTAAGATTTGGACATGTTAATGTTAATGGATAGCTCTAAATGTTTGATATGTTGTAGCTCTATGTCTTAGGTGTCCATATAGTCCGAAATGGACCAATTTCGACGTCCAGAGAATGAGTTATGGTAGTTGGAAGTAAGATAGGTCTAGAACACTCAAAACAGAGCATGTTGGAAAAGCCCGCACCTGGGCTACTGCCGGTTGGGCACAGGGCATGCCACTGGCAAGGTATTTTGGGCGCGGGGCGCGCCAGACATGCAGTCGACTAGACAGCTTTGACGTCCTTTACTAAAATACGCATAACTTTCTCATACAAACTCGAATTGAGGTAATTCAAGATAATTCGAAAAGAGGACGAATAGACCTACAACTTTTGTTCTTTGAGTTTTTCAATTTGAGGTCTGTAATATGGCCTAAATTGGCCATTTATAGGATTGATGTGTAATTGGGGGCAATCGGAGGGTGTCGGGCATGCGCGTAAGCACATGAAATGCTCCCGACAATGTAAAATGTTGTTCTAAGTCTTAAAACATGAATGTTATGAATGATAATGATACTTAACATTAAACAATGGGTATTAGATAAATCGAATGGGCATGCTAGGCGTACGCAATTGCGTATTGCTTGGGCGTTCGAATATGCAAGGTTGGCGTACGGACGTGTAAGCATCGTAACGCCGTAACTAGTGTGTATAATCTTGTTTAATATTATGTTTCTAATAAGAATAAAATATTATAGAGTAGTATAGACCATTATTTGGTATCCAGTATGTGACTAAGTATTATGTGAATATGTACCTAATTGTGTAGGATATTAAGGAGTGTGTGTTGTAATATTGTAGCAGCGCTTCAGGCAAGTTCCCTAACTTCATTCTTTCTATATATTGAATGCAAGTTCTTTCTTAACCCTTGTTTAACCCTTGTGCTGAGCAAGTTTTCTATCCTAACTCAATTTATTTATTGAGCCAGTTTCCTCAACCGTACAACTTTTGTTATTGTGCGAGTTGTTTATTTATTGAGCAATAATTCTATGTTATTGCAAGCTTCCTATTTCATACAAATATTGTATATTGTTGCAAGTTTCATGACTCAAATCGAGTTATTTCTTTTAAGTTATATTAGTAGATTAGTTATTGTTAATTATTCCACATTAAGGATAAATTATTTACATTCGCAGCTTATGCATTTGAATTCATTATCTGTTATTGTATTGTGAAACGTTAAGTTCTTCATTCATGAACTGTTTAAGGGAATAGTCTACGCCACTTGTTTCGGCTAGACACGTACAGGTTATTATTTTAAAAGCTATCCAAACCGATTGTTGGTGCGAATTCTTGGACTGAGAGAGCAACACTTATGTAGGGAATTTTAATGTGTCGGATATTCGATGTAGTCAGAGCTAAATGTTATGCATATGCATAGGGTACAAGAGGCTGATCCCCTCGAGTACTACTGACGGGCCAACTTTTAAAAGAGTCAGTTGAATGATTGATTCTTAGGGCCAAAAAGTTCAGGGTCTATTGGACCACTCAGCAGTAAATAATCAATATTCATTGTTTCATTTGAACTTTGATTATATTGTCAGCTATTTCTTCAATGTTCTTAAATTGTTGAATTATGCGATTATTATTCTTATTCATTCATGATATATCTTTATTATTCATTGTTAAACTTGCTGAGCAAACTCGTTGCTCACCCTCGCTATATCATGAACCTATTGCAGTTAAGCCGTGGAGTTCCAAAGCGGACAAAGGCAAAGGAAAGCTTAAGGAATAGTTATACAAACTATCCCGTTATGTAATCGTGGAATCGTTTTGTTATATTATTGTATTTTGCGGTGTACTCTATTTAAGGTTATAGACCTTGGAACCGTTGTAAACCTTTTCTAATGAACAACATATGTTTATTTATTCCGCGTTAGTTAATTTATGTTGTTTAGAGGTGTATGGATGTATTTTATCGTGAGAACCAAATTCGAGGTATTGGTACCTAAATTTGGGGGTGTCGCATGCGGGCTTTTACCGACGATTTATCAAGGATTTTTCCAAAATTTCAAAACCATTATGTTCACTTCTTGAGAAAGATGTTCCATTCAAGATTGATCAGTCGTGCATTGAGGCTTTTGAAGTGCTGAAAAAGAAGTTAGTCACCGCACCAATCATAGTTGCTCTCGATTGGACTCTGCCATTTGAATTGATGTGTGATGCGAGTGACTATGCAATCGAAGCGGTGTTGGGTCAGCGTAGGGATAAGATTTTTCATAGCATTTACTACTCAAGCAAGACGCTTATTGATGCTTAGTTGAATTACACCACCACAAAAAAGGAGTTGCTTGCAGTGGTCTTCGCCTTTGATAAATTTTGAGCATATATAATTGGGACCAACGTAATTATCTACACTGATCATTCTGCCATCAAATACTTGATTGCAAAGAAGGATGCCAAACCAAGGTTGATTTGATGGGTCCTTCTTCTGCAAGAATTCGACCTGGAAATCCGAGATAGAAAGGGTACAGAAAATCAGGTGGCTGATCATCTTTCGAGGTTAGAGAATTCAGAAATTCAGAAAAAGGATGATGTGGTGATCAATGAGTTATTTCTGGATGAGCAATTATTCCGTATTAGCACAGAAGTGCCTTGGTATGCTGATTACGTGAATTACCTAGTCAGTGATGTACTCTCGTCTGATTTAAATTCTCAGCAGCGAAAAAAATTCCTCCATGATGTCAATCAATACTTTTGGGATGAACCATTTCTTTTCAAAACTTGTGTGGATCAAACGATGCGACGTTGTGTGCCACGTGAAGAGATGGAAAGCATATTGAATCAGTGCCATTCTTCAGACTATGGGGGACACTATGGGGGAGAGAGAACAACGGTAAAAGTGCTACAATCAGGATTTTTCTGGCCTTCATTGTTCAAAGATGCCCACCTTTTTGTTCTAAAGTGCGACAGATGTCAAAGGGTTGGCAACATTTCGAAACGGCATGAAATGCCTCTAAACTCTATCCTTGAAGTTGAACTCTTCGACATATGGAGCATTGATTTTATGGGGCCATTTTCATCGTCATTCAACAATCAATACGTACTTTATGTATCTAAATGGGTTGAAGCAACTGCATTACCTACAAATGATGCCAAAGTGGTTCTGCGGTTCTTGCGAAAAAATATTTTTACTCGATTCGGTACACCAAGGGCCATAATCCAGTGATGAGGGCACCATTTTTGCAGCAAGCACTTCATTAAATTGCTCGTTAAGTATGAAGTCAAACACAAGATTGCTATGGCATATCATCCCTAAACAATTGGCTAAGCGGAGGTGTCAAATCGTGAAGTTAAGCAAATTCTGGAAAAAGTTGTGAATCCATCTCGAAAGGATTGGACAATGAAGTTAGACGATACTTTATGGGCGTATCGAACGGCCTACAAGAATCCCATTGGAATGTCACCATATCGAATGGTTTACAAAAAAGCGTGCCATTACCGGTTGAGCTTGAACATAATGCATTTTGGGACATTCAAAAGTTGAACTTTGATCTACAAGCATCTAGCTAGAAAAGGTTGCTTTAACAAAACGAGATGGAGGAATTCTGGTACCACGCATATGAGAACGCTAAGCTGTACAAAGAAAAAGTCAAGAGGTGGTATGACAAGGGATAATTTAGCGGAAATTTGAACCAGGTGAGACGATATTGTTGTTCAACTCTAGATTGAGGTTATTTCCCGGGAAGTTGAAGTCTAGATGGCCAGGCCCTTTTGTGGTCACTTTTGTAGCTCCACACGGGGCAATTGAAGTTGAAGAACCAAACACAAAACGCACATTCAAGATCAATGGTCAAAGACTTAAACATTATTGGGGAGGCGATGTTGATCGACAAACAACCTCGATTTATCTACTTCGATCGACCAGACTGACCCATGATACCGCAGAGAAAGTCAGGCTGACGAGTATAAACTAAGCGCTTGATGGGAGGCAACCCAATCATGTTATTTTATTGCTTTAGTAGTTTAGTCTAGTTCAATATTCTTGCGTATATTTAGTATAATTAGTAGCTTATTTTAGAATTTTAAGTGTTTTTTTTCAATCTCTTTTATTTGCGTTAATCCATTCTATTCTGCTTTGAACAGGGAAAATGCTTTGGGATTGCAATTATTGAAGAGAATCGAAAATTTTTAATTTTTAAAAAAAACAGGGATCTTCGCCCCAGCGAGAAAAATAGCCTGGAGATTCTCGCCCCAGCGAGAACTCCTCTGCCAATCTTCGCCTCAGCAGCTCCAACGTATGCCTTGACCCAGACCCCTCTGCAATTCTTGGCCCTGGCGAGATTCCAATGCTAAAATTATTCGCCCTGGCAAAGATGACAGATTGTAGTTTTTAAAAACCATTCCAAATCAGATTTCTTTCATTCCAATTCTATGTCAAACTCGATGAAACCCTAGTTCTCTCCTCTCCCAATCGGATTTGACCACAGCTCTTGCTTAGACCCCTCCCCAAACCAAGACCCATCTTCGGATTGCCCAAATTCATGATACACGGCTTATAACCCCAATTCTAGTCCAATTTGGATTTCTTTCTTCTCCACGACAACTCTATACGGGTTTTGCTTCTTCAAGTGCACAATTGCTAGGGTTTGTCAACTAATTGAAGAAACAAGTCTAACATTGCATCTACTTCAACATACACAGAGTTCTTCCTCAGGTTAAGTGCATCCGTTAGGTATCACACATTGGGTAAATTGTTACTTTAGCATTCCATTTAGTCTGAGATAATTCATTTGGGATTGGAATTGGTCAGTTGTGAACACATGGCATATATTTGAATTATTGTTCAATTGATGTTACTGCTGGTTCAATTGGGTTTGGATTTGTTTTATATTATTTAATTGTGCAAAGTCCAGTTGGAAGTTGGTGTAATTTGAGTTTGGGGGAGAATTATATCAAAAGATTTCACATAGCGAGCACGTGAGGTGTTTGTTTTATTGCTTCAAAGAGCAGACAATGGGTTTGTTAGCAAGTTAAAACTTAATATCACTCCACATGGCTCCCAAAAGACAAAGGGGTGAGGGTTCCTCTTCAGTACCATCAAGGCAATATGATAGACGGACATTCGTCAGTGTCGAGGCTGCAGATAGATTTGACTCATATATATCGGGAAAAGCTCTAACTCCCGAGCGCGATCTCCAACCTGATGAACTGTTAGATGGTGAGATGATGCTTCAGATTGCAGAGAGGGGATGGGAAAATTTCACTACCCACCAAGAACCTGCATGTATAGCCATTGTAAAGGAGTTTTATGCTAATGAAGAGGGCAAGGTACCTTGTGAGGTTATGATCAGGAGCAAGAAGGTTTCTTTCAGTGCACATACTATCAATGAATTTTATAATTTGAGGCTTGATGAACGATGCCGATATTTACAATTTCTTGCTGAAGGGCCAAATCTGGAGAAGGTAGTGACTGACTTATGCAAACCTAGGACAGTTTGGATATCTAAAGGACCACGCGTTGCAATGCACTTCTATAGTAAAGACTTAAGCCGCTATAGAAAGATCTAGTTTGCATTTTTGTTAGCCAAGTTGATGTCATCTCAACATGTGAGTGATGTCCCAAAGGAGAAAACACTTCTGTTATATGCAATTGTGATAGGTTTAAAAATTAATGTGGGGAATGTGATTGAGGCGTCGATTCGCCGAAGTTTAAGAGGCAATACTAGGGTGGTTTGCCACACCCCTCACTTATTTGTGGTTTGTGCCATCAAGTGGGCGTTCGCTGGAATACTGAGGAAGCTGTGCAACAACCTTTGCTTCTGTTGGACCACAGTTTAATTGCACGTTATAAGGAATGGGAAGGTGGTGAGTCACATCCCCGTGGTTTGGGGTATATCATTCACCCTCCTTCTGAAGATGAGGAGCATGCATCCGATGAAGAGGTGGAGGGCCCCTCGACTTCCACTTCCTCCGGCAAGGCCAAGTTTAGTGCTCAATTCCGCAATTTGCAACGTCGTATGGATGCTCAGCATAAGACCGTATTGAGGCAGAATCAGCTGTTGGCAGAACACAATGCACATATGTTCACCTATTAGACGAGTTGTACATAGCGTTAGCCGAGATGTTTGATAAGATGAGACCGTTGGTGGATCTTGTTAATTTTCCCGAGCCTCAGCCATTGCCGGTATTTCCACCACTAAACCTAGATGATGATGTAGAGGTCGAGCCTGACTCTTGACCATTCAGGGAAGTCCTCGGTTCTTAATTCTTTATGTTCTAATCAATGAGGAAATTGCTTATTTTGAGTTTGGGGGTGTTGTTTGTCGTTAGTTCATATAGTTGCATTGCATTTATGTTATTATTATTAGTTGCATTAATTGTTGCATTAATTTTATGTCATTAGTTCTTTTAATTGTCTAGTTCCAATTATTATTTCAAAAAAAATTAGGATCATATATAATTGCACTTAGGATTGTTCGAGCAATGATGTTGAGCATTTATGGAAGGCCGATGATGAAAATTTGAGCAGTTATTAATTAGTTTAACGAGATGGATAGGGAATGCTAAGTTAGGAGTTTTGACTATTTCTGGTTGTATCTACTTGAGAACCTTGGTTTCTAATTGCACATGTCAATGTGTTGAATTGGTTAGGATTTGGTTCAATTTTGTGTATTAGGTGCTCATTAAGGATTACCAGACTTTTACCACTTGTTGGATCGTAAAACAATTGGTGAATAAACACTGCTTCGATGTCTGTCTAAAAAGCAAGAAAAAAAAAAGAAATATGAAAAAGAAAAGAATATAGACAGATAAGAGCAGATCTTGACTAGTTTGTCTTTGTGGCCTGTGTTATTTGAACAAGTGTCGACGCCAGGAGGAATCGCTTCCTTTGTGGTTATTACCCTTTCCAATTTTAGCCTCTTTATTAGGTGATTTTGGGGAAAAGGTCGGCATAAATGTCGACGGGGTTTTGAAAAGATCGTTTTTTATGATGAGCCAATTAACTAGAGTCGCCAGTTGGTATATTTGAAATGGATGTACCAACTCATCCGAGTTTCATTTTTCGTAAATCGCTGGCTCATGTGTGACTCCGAATTAATTGGTCTGCGAACCGAGATTCATAGAGTTCGGGGGCTTGCTTAAGCGAGGGGAAGGTGTTAGGCACCCCCCGACTTTCGTGAAACACGGTTACCGCAATCTTGATGCTTTTCCTATCCTTTAATTCTTGAATGTGTGTGTGTATGTGCGCGTGTGTGTGTGTGCCTATGTGAATGTCGTGGTGAGTTTGCATGAAGAAACCATTTGGGTTTTGATGAAAAGTCGTGCTTTCTTTTGAGAATGCTTTAGAATGTCATTCAGCTTATACGAGAAAGCTTTATGAGAAAGGTTTGATTTTAATTGTCAAAAACTTATGAGATTTTTCATTAGGTGTCGTTTTGGAAAAAACAAGAGTTTTCTAAACCTTCGTCAAAATAGGAATCGAGATCTATACGTTGCTTTCGTAACTCAAAGGATGGGCAACCTCTAGGATCTCTTTAACCCTATGCACAAAGATTTAATAAAACATTACTTATTTTTATAAAATCATTTTTGTGATGTTTGAAAATGATTTTTCCTTTACCCTTCTCGTTAAATAGGAATCGACATTCGTTAGCATTTTCAAATTTTAGCCTCGTGGTGCTAATAACCTACTTTGATTGATTTTATAGAAATCTTCATCGTTTAACTTGAAATCAATTTTTGTGTCACAAATCAAACCAAACATTAAAATGCGTGGGGGCTATTCATGGGCATGTAAGCCATCCGAATAACCCCAACGACCACAATCACATATTTTACAATTACGGGGCCTTAAACCCGATTTTCGACTTGATATCATTTTAAGGCCCGACAATTACATATTTACAATGAAGGGTACATCCGCCCTATTACATACATCCAAAAATGTCCATCATCGAATTTGGACCACGGGGTCGCGTTCCTAGGCTCACACCCAAAATTGCTACATTACTATAACGAGCTAAACATCATCAAATGGATATCATCGGGCCATTAGGAAGAATTTCGTTCCATTTGGAACCCTCACTAATAGTCCTCAATCCATGGATCCACAATAATATACAAGAAAAACTACATTTCGCATAACCCACTTGACAAAAAGATTAACAAAATGATATACAAAAATTGCTATAGAAATGGTCTTTTCACCTTGCAAATAATCCTCACAATGTGTATGAACTTGTATATTGAGTAGAGTAGAAAATATATGATATATAATCTTACACAAAAGATATAATTCCTCACTTTTCCCTCTCTTTTCTCCCTATTTTCTTGTAAATTTCTGCTATTCTTCTCTCTTTTCCCGAGCTGCTGCTGCCTCCCTTTTTTTCTTCTTCCCACCTGCTAACCTCCTGGATGCTGAATGAAGGAATGAGCTGAAATAGGCTGCCAAGGGCAGCCGCAGATTGATCTGCGGCTGGCTGGCCGCCTATCCACTCAGCTGATTTTCGGTTTCCGTGTTTTGAGTTCCGTGTTTTCAAAAGGCGCACTCATTGGCCGCAGATCAATCCGCGGCTAGCTGACTTGACTTTCTCGATTTTTGCGCTATGCCTCGATTCTCGTGTCGTGACGTCGGTTTTCGCCGACAGGCTCGTATTTTGCAGTTCGGGAATTACTGGGAGACGTGCCACATCATTCGGGAATCCTCATTTCGGACGGCCTTGTTGTCACGTCGGTTTCGGTTGTAAATCGCCGCGGTGGCGTCGAGTGTTCGTACTTGTCCATCTTTTGCTCTCGCAGGCCGGTTCATTTGACGAATTTGCCCTCTTGTCAGGGTTAGTATACGAAGTGCAAAATTTGGGTGTCTACAACAAGTAAGCCTTTAGGATGTATCTTTACACTTAGCGCCCTAAAAAGATCTGGTTTGGGAGTCGTTGGTCGAAAGTTCGCTACATGGGTGGCATTGAAAAGCCTAATAAAGATGAACATTGCACAAGTCAAGGAAGGAAAAAACAATTATTATATTAACGAGATAGAGCGTAAAACGCACTCGTTGGGGTAAAAAAAAGAAGAAAAAGAAAAGTGAAGATAAGTGGATAAAAGGAGAACTTAAAAGTCATATATGTAAAATTATCTTTATCTGAACAATGTGATACCACAGATTGAATTCATATGCTGACTGGTTTGATATGTTGAACACACACACACACATGGAAGGGTTGAAAGTAAGATATAATTAGTGATAAGTTAGATTATTAATGGTGCATGAATTTGAAGTCTTGTTGAATTTTTAGTTACTGGTTTCTGAGGCCTGATTTTTTTAGTTTATGTTGATTGATTGCTTGAATTTAGAAAATCATGCATGTGTATTCATGTAGTTAGTTTAGTTGTTTGTTTGTTTTGTGTCTTATGTTTTTGCTTGAGGACAAGCAAAGTTTTGAGTTTGGGAGTATTTGATGAGTGGATTTTTACTTACGAATTAGATACATCTTTGGCTTAAATCTTTACTATCTTTAAGAGATATTAGTATCTTTTTACTTGTTTTTGTGTTTATTTTGTAGGAAACATGTTCGGATTGGCGAATTGGAAAACAGGAAGTTCAGTGGCAATTTAGTAGATTGTGATCAGACTTCTCGCCGGGGCGAGCTTTTAAAGCTTAAGTTTTCCCTGGGGCGAGACTTCGCCTGGGCGCGGATTTATAAGGTAAACTTCTCGCCGGGGCGAGGATGCGCGGGAAGAGAAAAAATATGTTTAGAAAGATTAGTTATTTCAGGAAGTTAACACAGATGAGGATTCTTTCTACTAATCTGATGAGAAGACTATAAAAGACATATGACGGCATGGAAAAAGGGTTACACATTGCCGATAACAAATACACAGAAATTGACTTGCAGAGTTGAACGTGGAAATTAGAGATTGGAGAAACTTCGTGAAGAATTCAGATTTGTGACTTGAAGATTGAAAAAACTGATTGAGTTTTTCCTAATCTTTTATCTCATATTTGTAATTAATTATGATGGTTTAATCTAGGATTCTGGTTTTTATTTTTAGCACGAACTAAACCTTTAATTAAGGCTACAATTAAACCTTTTGTGCTTATGAATTAAGTATCTATTTGAATTCAATTATTATTTCAAATTGAGTTGTCTATCTTATTTTGTGTTTATTGATTAATTATTTGGCCAACAATTAGCGGGATACTTTAGATGAATTCAGGAGATGAAATCTAGGGTTAGATCTGAATGTGATAGCATGTATTCTTAATTATTTGCATAGGATGAATAATTAGGGTTGTGAAGTGAATAGGGATATCTCTTCGCTGCATGTAACTATTGAGAATTGGTGCTTAATGAATTTAATCTTTTAGTTTTGCATAGGAATATCGCAGAATTGATTGGGTTAAATAAATTTGTTTGATCACTTGGAAAAGGGCTTACAAATAAAGTTAAATTCATGTTAACAACTCTATTGAGCATAATAATTGGATGAATTGGAGAATTTAGTTTATATTGCATGAATGGGGATATGTAGTCTTAAGCTTTAAAATTTGAATTTCAATCTTTGTGTTTAGTTGTTAATCTTAGTTTTAATCAACATCCAAATCGTGATTGTTTAATAAAATAGAGTTAATATAGGTTGGTAGTTGAAAGTATAAATTACAATATTTCTCCGTGGGAATGATACTCTACTTATCATTATATTACTTGTTGATCGTGTATACTTGGACGTAATTGTTGATTGTGAAATCGGACAACAACGTTTGTTTCCGTTCACTCTAAGGGATACAACAAAACGTTGGCTGCATTCACTTCCACTGGGATCCAACACTACTTGGGATGATTTGGCCCTAAAATTTTTAGCGAAGTTCTTTCCGCTAGCTAAGAGTGCGAAGATGAGAAACAATATTACTACATTTGAGCAACAACAATGAGAATCATTGTATGAAGCTTGGGAGAGGTTTAAGGAATTATTGCGGAGATGTTCACATCATGGACTTCCTAAGTGGTTATAGGTTCAGACATTTTACAATGGGTTAAGTAGTAATACTCGGACGAGGATAGATGTAGCTGCGGGAGGAGCACTCATGGCTAAGAGTTTTGATGAGGCTTTTGATTTGCTAGAGACAATGGCCGCCAACAACTATCACTGGCCTACTACAAGGATGACATAGCCTAAGGCAGTTTTGGAAGTAGATGTAATAACAACACTCGCAGCTCAGATTTCAGCTCTTACCAAGAAAATGGATGCAATTGGAGGAGCAAACATGCAGTAAGTAGCGGTAGTATGCGAGTTATGTGCAAGGGCACATCCGATTGAGCAATGTGCGATTAATCCCGAAGCAGTGCAATTTGTGAGGAGCTATAATAGGCGGCAACAGCAGCAGTTTGGCGGCAATGTGAAGCCCCCAAATTCTCTACACTCCTTGTAGCAGATTTGATGCTCATGTGAAACTATTCATCTATAAATATTCCATAATATATAACTTCTATCTATCCAAGGTTCACATTATCCCATAACAGATAATAGTTATCATCAGAACATTAACTGTGTTTGGATACTCTCACTTGGATGTATAGATTCATATCTTATGGATATCTCTTTCATATCGATAGTTCCTATCTATCTGACATGCACAGTATTAATGATAAGATTGTTCTTGGAACCGAGGGGCGTATTCCAGTAAAGGTGGTACCTTACCGGCACTCATTAAGTGTAACCTCAGTGCTTGCAAAACTCCCCATATCATTTAAATAACGTTATTCAAATGTATAGTTCATATGGATACTATACTAAATCAAATGCTACTTTCTAACTTATCTAAAAATGTAAATACAACGCAATCGATATAACAAAAGCTGATAATATATTTCATAACCTTAAGTTTGATTACATCATTCTCAGTACCATATTCTTATTACAACAAAGTCTTTATAGGACTTGAAGTTATTAAAATAGTAAGATAACACTAATTAACATTGCCTTTTTTCCATTGTTCGTCCCTGAAGTTCCGGGATTACCATCTAAAACTGCAAAGGAAAGTTTATGCAAGGATGAACTACAGAATGCTCAGCAAGTTTATTCAAAAATGTAAACACAATATGTTTTATTTGAAGGAAGTTCAAAAGCTTTTGCCTAACTGAGGGTTCAAAAAATGAACCATGTGTTTCAACCAGTTTTATCAGTCTTCAATGACTTAGAAAAGCTTTGTTCAAATATCTTGTAGGGGATTAGCCTATTCGATATCCTAGGAGTATGCATACCATCCTAATCGTGCCTAACATGCACTTGATGTCAATATATTATCGACAGTAACAACCCATATAGGGTGTTTGTATACTCAGTATAAGATGTCGTACCAAACAATTTGGCTTGACACAACAATTTATGCTCGGATAAACAATATATGAATAATAATTCATTTCTTAAGTTATGCTGAATCAAGAAACAATAACTTCACAATAATTGGTAGCATGATGTATAAGACTTGCATAAAGGTAACAAGGTTTGGAAACTTGCCTGTACGTAGTACGTTTAGTTTACGTTGTTTATCTACGTCACGTAGTCTATTTATTTTTATTCATATCAATAATAAGCGTTAGAACTTATAATAACATGTATCGAATTGAACTAGACAAATATCGTTAAGGTTCGGCGTTGATTCGGCCTTTCAATAGTGTTATTATACAATTAAACACGTAGGTTTATCAATAAAACTTTATTTAAAAGCTTAAATATTAACTTAGATAATTTATTTATCATTTACAATATTTTTAGAAGCTTCATATTATTTTTAAATAATTTTTATAAGCTTGGTAGTATTTTTAAATTATTTAATTATCATTTAGAACATTTTTAGAATTTTAGTATATTATTTAAATAATTTATTTATCATTTATAATAATTTTAAAATTTTAGAATATTATTTAAATGATTTATTTATCATTTATAATATTTTTAGAAATTTAGTATATTATTTAAATGATTTATTTATCATTTATAATAATTTTAGTACCTTAATATAAATTTTAAATTATTTATTTAATATACTTATTAAATAATTTATTATTATTAATATTTAATTAATTTAAATTATTAATGAAATTTATGTCAAAATATTAAAAGTTAACTAATATAATTTAAAATAAATTTTAAAACTTAATTATTAATTATTAATAATTATTTAATATATATTTCTAATTTATTCAATTATTATGAAGAACAGTTGGTCAAGGTCAAGTCAAGACTTTTGACTTAATTTAATTCTCCATTGGTTAATCGTTTGAACTTAATTTTTGTTTTTAGGTATAGTACTCATGGCAAGGTATAACGACACACTTTGTTTGAGATAAACAAACATCATATGATGCTAGTTTCAATTCGGTCAAACTACCTGGTTGGTTTGTCCTTGAGGTTTCTTGGTTACCCAGAAACCCGTCGGTCATGGTCCAACAGTGACTTTTAGTTTAATTTAATTTTCATCTGATTTATTATTTTGGTGTTTAATTAGTTGTAATTGTAGTCTACATATCAAGGTACAACGACATGCATCAATATATCATTAACAACCTCATATGTGGAAGATTCAGGTCGGTCAAATCTTGTCAGACATCATGTCAGACATTCATATGATTTCTAGGTTACCCAGAAATCAGTTTTCCTTGGTCGGTCAATGGGTTTTGACCATCAATATCTTTTAATTCAGTGATTTGTTTAGTATAATTCTAGTTCTAATTTATTAACACCATGGTTGACTACCAATTCATGCTTTAAAATAGATCAAACAAACACTATAAGGGGATCAAAAGGTGTGATAGAGTAGCTTGTCGGGCTGTTTTTGACTACCTTGAACAGTTTGCTATTTTTGATTAATTTTTATATCTAGATGTTATGGAAACATGTTTTAACAACCCAGATCACTAAATAACATGTTATTAAGTATTCGTAAACATTAAAACATAATATTTATTGAAGGTTTAAAGATCTAGCATAAAATTAGGGTTTTGTACTTTTTTTAGCAAATTTTAAATTCCTTCTCTTTGATTCTGATCTTGCTATTGTTGAGGGCTATTATGGCTTGTAATATAAGTGTTTAGGTTATAAAATATCGTGGTTCGATCAGTGGGAGGGCTGAGTACTTATAGGCTTTTCCAAGTTAGGGTTTTTAAGTCTTTTCATCCATTTTTGCCTCCACAAATATCCCACGACTGAACTTGTGCTACTTGTGATCTAATCCTAGCCTCATGCTTGTGCTGGAGTGTGTTGGAGTGTGTTGAACACAAGCTAGCACACTCGTACAAGGTTTCCAATTGGTTAGTTTACTAATATAGGTTTAATTCATACTAATCTTGATTAGGGTTTTGTAATTCATGTTTATGATAACTTAATTAAGTTAGTAATACCTTAATTAAGTTTAAGTTTCATAGTTAAGGTTTTAGAATCTCATAATTAGAGTTAGGGTTTCCTAATTAGGATTAGGGTTTCCTAATTAAGGTTAGGGTTTTCTAATTTATGATTTAGGGTTTCAATCCTTCAATTAAGGTTTAATTTTAATTTTAATGATTCATAATTTATATTATGTTTCATCACTTAGGATCTAGTTATATCAATTAGGGTTCTTGTGCACCAATTAGATTTTCGGTACACTAATTCGGGTGACAATTATCAATTAGGGTTTCATAATTAGGGTTTATAATTCAACTTATCATTTTTAATCCTAATTAACTTATTTAGGTTTTTATCAGTTAATATATTATTATATTAACTTCGAAGCACGACAAATCACTTTGTCATTCCAAAGCACGACACAACAGCTTACTAAAAATAATTTACTGGGATGCTTCTCGGTGAAATCGTGGAAAGCACGAGAAATCATTTTGTCAGTGTAAGCACGACTAAGCAGCTTCGAAAATATTTTTATTTGACCTAATTCTTCAGTAGAGTATACAATCACATAACACAGAGTCGGAATAAGAAATTTCATTTAATAAACACATAATTTACATATACGAATCTTATTAAGGTCTGGAATATCACATGCAATGCTAATAGTTATAATCTGAGGTGGAAGAATCATCCGAGTTTCTCGTGGAGGGATAATCAAGCCTAATCACAAGCGCCACATCTAGCTCAACCACCTGGATTTCGGGTACGTCAACAGCAGCAACCCCCACAATAGGAAAGGAAATCAGATTTTGAGGAATTCATGACAAAATACATGAAGGATAACGAGACGTGGAAAAATAGTCATGATTTGGCCTTGAGAAATATAAAAAATCAGATAGGACAATTGGCAGCTGCTTTGAACAATCGTCCTCAAGGAACATTGCTGAGTACTACAGAAGTCAATCTGAGGAATGATAGGAAAGAGTAGTGTAAAGCGTTGACACTTCGTAGTGGAAAACAATTGGATGAGCAAAATGCAGGTAGTACAAAAAAGGTGCCAGAGAAAGAAGAGGAATTAAATGAAAATAAGGATGAAGAGAAGAAAGTGGAAGATGAACCAAAGGCAAGGGAGAAGGCAGAAAAACCAGTAGCAAGTATTCCAGCAGTCCTATTTCCACAACGGTTCCAAAAACAAAAGTTAGATAAGCAGTTCTCCAAATTCCTCAAGGTGTTTAACAAGTTACAGATCAACATCCCGTTTGCAGATAGATTGGAGCAGATACCTAGCTATGCGAAGTTTATGAAAGATATCTTGTCAAGGAAAAAGAAGCTAGGTGATTTTGAAACAGTGGCTTTAACGGAAGAGTGCAGCGCTATATTGCAAAAGAAGTTACCTCCAAAGCTAAAAGATCCGGGTAGCTTTACCATTCCATGCACTATAGGAAGCCAATTGTTCAACCGGTGCTTGTGTGATCTAGGTGCAAGTATAAACCTAATGCCATTGTCGGTTTACCAGCAGCTTGGGTTAAAGGAGGCAGTGCCTACTAATGTTACATTGCAGCTAGTAGATCGATCGTTGACATATTCGATGGGATTATGGAGGATATTTTGGTTAAAGTTGATAAATTTATATTTCCAGCCGACTTCATTATGTTGGATTATGAGGAGGACCACGACATTTCGATTGTACTTGGGAGACCATTCTTGGCTACGGGTTACCTTATTCTTAGCAACTCTATGGGTTACCCCATACTTAGCTAGGAGAGCTGTAAAGTACTTGTTGCAGAAGTGGCCCCCCTCATCACTAATGATCGCCCTTAGGATGCCAAACCTTGTGAAAATATTCTTTTGAAGGAATTTCAATACAACCTTTGCATCGTTTGTTGGCAATATAGTTGTTTTGATCCATTTGAAACGTAATCTACTGCCAATAGAATGTAAGCGTTGCTGAAGGATGTTGGCATGAAATCGATACCCCATATATCGAAAAGTTCAACTTCCAAGATCGTGTTTAGTGGCATTTCATGGCGCTTTGATATATTACCCACTCTTTGACATCTATCACATCTTTTCACGAACTGGTGGGCATCCTTAAACAACGTGGGCCAGTAGAATCCTGCTTGTAACACCTTTGCAATTGTCCTTTCACCTCCATAATGACCTCCGTACATGGAATCACAACAGTGATGTAAGATGCTCTCAGTTTCACTTTGCGGAATGCACTGTCGTATCATTTGATATGCGCACTGCTTGAACAGAAAAGACTCATTCCACATGTTTCTCCTTACATGATGTAAAAACGTTTTCTTCTGTTGGCTTGTTAGGTCTAGAGGGAACACCTTGCTCACTAAATAGTTGATCTACTTTGCATACCACGGAACTTTTGTGCTAACCACGGACAGTTGTTCATCCGGAAAGGTCTCATTGATGATCAATTTGTCCTCCTTATCATGTTCCTTATTTTCTAACCTCGATAGATGGTCCGCCACCTGATTTTCAAAACCCTTCCTATCCCGGATTTCCAAGTCAAATTCCTGAAGTAGAAGAATCCATCTAATAAGCATTGGTTTAGCATCTTTCTTCGAAATCAGATATCGTATAGCAAAACGATCCGTGAAAACCACAACCTTAGTTCTGATGAGGTATGATCGAAACTTATCAAATGCATACACGACTGTAAGTAGTTCCTTCTCGGTGATCGTGTAATTCAGCTGAGCATCCGTTAATGTATTGCTAGCGTAATATATTGGATAAAAAATTGTATCCGTGCGCTGGCCGAAAACTACAACGACTGCATAATCGCTGGCATCACACATCACTTTAAATGGCATAGTCCAATCCGGTGCTACAATCACATGTGCTATTATCAGTTTCTTTTTCAATTATTCAAAAGCTGTCAAATATTCCTCATCAAACTTAAAAGGTACATCCTTCTCTAACAAACTGCATAATGGTTTGGTGATCTTGGAGAAGTCTTTTATGAATCTGCGATAAAATCCAGCATGACTGTGAAAGCTTTGAATCTCCTTAACTGAAGTAGGTGGTGGTAAGTTTTCGATCGTCTCTATCTTAATCTTGTCTACCTCCAACCCCTTATCTGACAATTTATGCCTAAGGATAACCCCTTCCTGAACCATGAAATGGCATTTTTCCCAGTTTAGCACTAAGTTGGTATCCACACATCTTTTCAGTACCAAGATCAAGTTCTCCAAACAACTGTCAAATGAATCCCTGAAAACTGAAAAGTAGTCCATGAATACCTCAACATTGCTTTCCACCATATCTGAGAAGATTGCCATCATAGACCATTGGAAAGTTGTCGGTGCATTACATAATCCAAAAGACATCCTCCTAAATGCAAACGTGCCATACAGACAGGTGAACGTTGTCTTTTCTTGATCCTCCGGAGCAATAACAATCTGATTATACCCCGAATATCCATCCAATAGACAGTAGTACTCGTGTCCTGCTAATCTATCTAACATCTGGTTAATGAATGGTAATGGGAAGTGATCCTTTCGGGTTGCTTTATTGAGCTTTCGGTAATCTATACAAACCCTCCATCCGGTTACTTTCCTCGTTGGTATCAACTCATTGTTCTCATTTGCCACTACCATCATACCACCCTTCTTTGGGGGACACTGTACTGGGCTCACCCATGCGCTGTTAAAGATAGGATAGATAATGCCAACGTCGAGCCATTTCAGTATTTACTTTTTCACCACTTCTTTCATGATTGGGTTTAGCCTCCGCTGTTGTTCTATTGTCGGTTTCGCATCGTCTTCCAAGAGGATCTTATGTATACAAAATAACGGGCTTATCCCCTTGATGTCTGCGATGGTCCATCCGATTGTAGATTTGTATTCGCGAAGGACTCTCAATAGCTTACTTTCCTACAATTCGTTAGGTACAGATGAAACGATAACAGGCAAAGTAGAAGAATTATCCAAATATGCATACCTGAGATGGTTAGGTAAAGGTTTCAACTCCAATGTAGGAGGCTCCTCTAAAGACGATTTCATTCGGATGGTTGCTTTCTCTACATAATCCAACGGCTCAAAAGAACTTCTGAATTTGATCACTCTTGGCAATGCATCCAATATCTGTAAATACTCCAACCATTCCAGATCATTTGAATCGGTATCCCTCAATAATGTAATTTCCAACGAATCAGAGTTTACCACTAACAGCTCCTCATCCACTGCGTCTTTAATCATGTCCATATGATAACATTCCCCTTCGTCCTTAGGAAATTTCATGGCTTTAAAAACATTGAATGTTACCTCTTGGTCTTGAACCCTCATAGTAAGTTCACCTTTTTGCACATCGATGAGTGTTCTACTAGTGGCCAAGAATGGTCTCCCAAGTATAATCGGAATGTCGCGGTCCTCCTCATAATCCAACACAATGAAGTTGGCTGGAAATATTAATTTAACAACTTTAACCAAAACATCTTCCACAATCCCCCTCGGATATGTCAATGATTGATCTGCTAGCTGCAATGTAACATTAGTAGGCACTGCCTCCTTTAACCGAAGCTGCTGGTAGACCAGCAATGGCATTAGGTTTATACTTGCACCCAGATCACACAAGCACCGGTTGAACAATTGGCTTCCTATAGTGCATGGAATGGTAAAGCTACCCAGATCATTTAGCTTTGGAGGTAACTTCTTTTGCAATATGGCGCTGTACTCTTCCATTAAAGCCACTGTTTTAAAATCACCTAGCTTCTTTTTCCTTGACAAGATATCTTTCATAAACTTTGCATAGCTAGGCATCTACTCCAATATATCTGCAAACGGGATGTTGATCTGTAACTTCTTAAACACCTCGAGGATTTTGGAGAACTGCTTATCTAACTTCAGTTTTTGGAACCGCTGTGGAAATAGGACTGTTGGAATACTTGTTGCTGCTTTTTCTACCTTCTCCCTTGCTAAGTATGGGGTAACCCATAGAGTTGCTACAACATATCATCCCCAGACTAGTGGCCAGGCTGAGGTATCTAACAGAGAGGTGAAAAGAATTCTGGAGAAGATCGTGAATCCAAGTAGAAAAGATTGGCCAGTAAAGCTAGATGGTGCTCTTTGGGCTTATCAAACTACTTATAAAACTCCGATTGGGATGTCACCATACTAGCTCCTTTATGGCAAGGCTTGTTACCTCCCGGTCGAACTAGAGCATAAAGCTTTTTGGGCTATTCGGAAGATGAATTTTGATCTCACAGCTGCAGGAGAGAAGAGACTTCTTCAACTAAACGAACTAGAGGAATTCTGCATGCAAGCGTATAAAAGTGCAAAGCTGTATAAAGAGAAAGTCAAACGATGGCACGATCAAAAGATAATCGAAAGAAAGTTCTAGCCGGGCCAAGCTGTTCTCCTGTATAACTCTCGATTGAGATTATTTCCAAGTAAACTCAAGTCTCGATGGTCAGGACCTTTCACTGTTAAACAAGCATTCCCTCATGGCGCCGTTGAAGTATTTGGTAGTAATCCGGATGAATCATTCAAAGTCAACAGATAGCGCTTAAAGCACTACTGGGGTGGTGATTTCAATCGCCAAAAGTCCTCAATTACTCTCGTTGATCACACTTTAAACAGGGAGTAGTCAGGCTGAAAGACTCTAAATCAAGCGCTTGATGGGCGGCAACCCATACGTATATTTCCATTTAGTTTGAATTTTTAGTAATTTTTAGAAGTAAGTAGTATTTTAATTTGTTTAGGTAGTACTAAGTTGTTATTTTATGTTCTTATAGGTTACATTCCGTTGCTATAATTAATTGGTTCAACCAAAAAGGTTAAGAAAATAAAGCTCTTGGGGTACAGGGCAGTGCAACCGCACCCAAATAACATGGGGAAGAAGCACGGCCGCACCTGGTACAAGTTTTGTAAAAAGCCTTTTTGCCATAGCAGCGTGGTCGCGCCGCGACCAGAAGTTAGTTTTTAAATAAGTTCAAATCAGTGACTACCCCGCCCATTCTTATTCCTTCTTGGTTTCGGTTACAACTCTCTCAGTCTCCTATTTCTATTAGAACACTAAAGGCCATTCCATTAATTCCCTCTTCCTACTCAGAACCCAAATCCACAACTTTCTCTCTATCTCTCCCTTTCCCGGTCCACGATTAACCCCATCATCTCCACGATCAAACCCTAATCCTCTCATTTAGTTCAACTAACTCTCTCTCTCTCTACACACATTTGCATACTCCTCCCTCACTGCCATCTTCCTTACCCGATCCAACTCGTCCACTCTACCCATATCTCTATACGTTCACACCCTCCATCTTCAAACCTTCATTCTACCCCAATCAATTGCTTTCACTACAGTGGTACATTATGGGCAAGGCTTAGTACAAGAACACAGATTGAGTAGATATTAGATTGGGATTTTTCTTCATAACAAGGTAATTATTCAATTAAAGGAATTTGGGGGTTGGATATTAACTGATTTCATCTTTAAAGAGTTCCAGGGTTCATTTTGGTCTTCTATTATTATTGTACTGTGGTTGAGTTTGGTTGCCTATATTGGATTAGGAGTGTACTCTTACCAACAGAGCATAGTTTCAATCAAGTTTGGGGGAAAACGAGGTCTAGTAGAGTGTATCTTATTTTAGCATTGTGGTAGAGTTTTCATAGCATTGAAATGACAACGCGGCGAATCGTCTAGTGCACCTGAGCATAATGAACCTGAGGATTTTGATAGCACTAGGTTCGTTAGTGCAGATGCTGAGAACTTCTTTCATCAAGTTTTACTGGGAAAGACTTTCGTTTTGGAACGGGGACTTAAGCCGGACCTCAGATTAGATGGACAGATAATGATTATGATTAGGGTAATGGGCTGGCTGCTATTTACTGAACCTCCTTTGCCCGCCCCAATATCGATAGTCTAGGAGTTCTATGCAAATGCAAGGGCAACAAAGGATGGGACAACTTTTGTACGGGGGTGCCAGGTATCATATTCGAAAGAAAGCATCAATGAGTTATTTCATTTACCAAATGTTTAACTGAATGATCTGGACTAGTTATACTCATGGAGATGGGACACAGAGTTGGATGTCATTATGCGAATCCTATGCAAGCTGGGCACGGTGTGGACTACCAAACAAGGTACAGATCAAAAGTTGTATTTTCCACATACGGCCTTAAGCAGATATGGCAAGGCATGGTATAGTTTTATATATGCCAATCTGATGCCAACATGACATTAGAATGATGCGACCAAAGACGGAGCTATTTTGCTTTACGACATTGTACGAGGGAAGAAGATCGATGTAGGGTATATCATCAACCAGTCTATTTACTAGTATCTGCAAGGAGGCACCTCCGGTGGTATTTCGCACGCCTTAGTTATTTCTCGCTTGTGTGTTGCTGATGGTGAGCCATTACAGTTGCCGATGAATACTATTGATCACGCCACCATTGAGAAGTTCAAGGTCTGGGCTAGTGGCCAGTCTCACTCCCGAGGGGCAGGTTTCGTTCTACCTGATCAAAGAGAAAGCGAGGAGGCATCTAATCACCGATGGCAGAACCCGAGCAGTCGGTGCAAGTTTCTCAAGCTATATTAGAGAGGCTGGAACGACGTATGTAACGGCGAATGGATGTGACGCCCCCGAATCTGGGTTACCTTATCCACGAATTCGGTGCATCACTGTGCAACTCGTACATTATACTAACCATAACTCATTGCGGAATAATAACAATATTTACATTGATATAATATAAATATTATCATCCCAAGCCTTGAAACCATAACTAAAACATGATCTTACTACATGAAAGTGATTATAAGATTATTACAACATGTTTCCATCTAGTCTCAGGTACATAGACCTTAACTAATACATCATTTAATAGTCATCACAAATATAATATTACTCCTGCTGTATATATAACAGTCCATATCAATACAAGCATTAACAATTATTACCTCAACTCTCCTCAATCTCAGGTTTCGTAACATTTAACTTATACACTTATGATCAAGGTTGAATAAATACTATGATCCTTTACAATATCTCATGTGTGAATGCAACGTTCAGATTCTGACTTTATTCAATCCCTGAATATTCGCAAAGATATTCAATAACCAAACATTCGTTATAAAAATATCCTTTATACAACATCGTCATCCTTGTAGTTTACTATAACAAGTAACTAACATAATCACGTCTTAACTACTATAATGGATAACCTTCATTTTTAACTCAAGATTTACATAGTCAAATTCACGTACATCATATGCCGTTATCACATCTAAATAATTACAATAAAGAAATATTTAGCAACCTTCCTATTTCCATGCATCTCTAATCCTTATCACCATGATATCAAGATAATTGCATTGCATCGTAAAATCTGCAAAAGTTTTATTTTGCAAGAATGAGCACGACGGCTCAGCAAGAACTAACAGTTTTCATATTTCATGCTTCACGTAACACATAAGTTTGCATTTTATCCATACATCATGATTTTCATACTATGCATCTTACTCATGCATTATAAATCTTATGCAATTCATCAATATATGTATCATGCATCCCATATCATACCTCATGCATCTCACATTGTATGTTTACAATAATTCAAGTTCCACATAGAACAATATAGTCACATAATTACACATTGTACACACTTTAATCATGCTCGCATATAATCCACATAACAGTGAAAGATTTAGCAATTAAGTCATGTACATCAATACATTTAAACAAGTTAACAAGTTACTGAAAGAACTTGCCTTAAGCGTTCCTTGCCAAATTATGATGGCTCGTCCTTCAATATCCTACACAATTTATTTAATAATAAAACACCAATTAGCCACTAAAAAGGCTTCATATAATGGTTTACATAATAATAATAATTCTTATCTCCTATTGCTCGCGCATTATAGAAAATTAATGCGATTAATAATAAAACATATCTCGGCGTCGCGTCGTTTGAAAACGTTACGACCCTCATCATCATCAATACTTATTGGCTTACAATAATCCTACTCCATATCTTATAATATTCGTTTCATTTGAATCGAAACACTATTTAAGATTATTAACACTTTACACGACGTTTCGACGTTTATACGTCACACGCCTAATTCGCCTCTTATCGACACGTTTAGCATGCTCATACGTTGGGTTATAATACTCTATCATGTTTCATTATCATTAGAAACAAAATATTAAACAAGGTTATACACACTTGTTACGGCGTTACGACGTTTGCATGTCTGTACGCCACACTTGCCTATTCGAACGTCCAAGTGACACGCGATTGCGTACGCTTAGCACGCCCACTCGAATTGTCTAATGCTCAATGGTTAATATTAAATATCATTATATATCATAATAATCATGTTTTAGAACTTAGAACATCATTTAACATTGTCGGGAGCATTACGCGTGCTTACGCGCATGCCCGACACTCTCCGATTGTCTCTAAAAACACATCAGTCATATAAATGGTCAATTTTGGAATTGATACTTACCTCAAATTGAAAAACTTAAAGAACGAAAGTTGTAGGTCTACTCGTCCTCTTTCCGAATCATCTTGAATCACCTCAATCCGAGTTCGTATGACAACGTTATGTCCATTCTACTAAAGGACGTCGAAGCTGTTTTGCCCAGTTTCTTTGGCCAGCGCCTAGGCGCTCAAAATGGCCTATGGACAGCGTCGGGGCGCTCTATCCAGTAGCTGAGCTCGTGGCCAGCTCGTTTTGCTTCTCGGATGCTCTATTTTTTGGTGTTCTAGACCTATCTTGCTTCCAACTACAATAACTGTTTCTATACACCTTCAAATTGGTCTATTTCGGACTCTATGGACTCCTAAGACATAGAGCTACAACATATCAAAAATTTAGAGCTATCCATTAACATTAACATGGCCAAATCTTAGGCTAAACTATCAACTCATGCTATATTTTCGTGTTCTTGGTGTTCTTCACAAAAATCATCATCAAAACTTTGTTTTAATCCCTTTTTACTCCATTCCAACTGGGTTAAACTCATAACCCATGGAAGTACAATATCATAACAACAAACAAATTAAACAAACACGACATCATAGCTACAAGGTCCTCTAAATCGTCCAAATGTCCAAGTTTATGTCCAAAGTTCATTGTTCTTCATGTTCTTCATCCTCCTTAAGCATAGGTACGGAATTATTGCGTTTTTTTTCCACTTTGATGTTATTAATGGCTTATATAACCTCTTAACAACATTCACAAATATCGAACACAAACAAAAACAACAAGAATCGTCACAAATCTGACCCACAAGCTTAAGAGTTCAAAAACCTTCAAAACTCAAAAATCTTAACAAACTTAAATGAAATGGATTTGAATGAGATGTTTACCTTTGTAAATCTCTTCTAGATGATTAAGAATGTAAGGACCGATAATTTTATATAATTATATATGTATATTTTTACGAATAATTTTTTTTTATTAGAAATTACTTGGAGTATATAATTGAATATGTGGATTAAGCAAGATAGTTAACTTATTTTATTTTAAGTTAACTAAGATGAATAATTAATCAATTTGATTAAGGAAAGTAAGATAAGTTATGTTGATAATTAACATAACTTAAATGTTAACCTTGAATGGTAAATAAAAGATTTATAATCTTTAAAGGATTAATTAGTATTACTAATCTAAAATGATTATATGATTGTTTAATATCTTATTAAAGGAAATACGTATATTAAATTATTTGTTAAGTGTAATGAACACTTTGTTATTTACATTGAATGGATATGTGAATAAATAGATATAATAATTATTTATCAATGATGATAAATATGTTGTGACTTATGTGGAATGTATGTTACTAATTGTTAGTAGGTCTGACTAATAGTTATTTAAATTAGTGGACGAACCTAAGAGTATTAATATTACACAATTTATAAGATAGTAAGTTAATTAAATATTCAATTTACTTGAATATAGCAAGTCTAATTGGGTTATGAAAATAAAGTATAATTATAAATATAATAAAATGTGTATTAATCCTAGTAATATAAATTACTAATGGACTAATTCATTTAGTATTTAATCAAGCCCATTTAAATAGTTTATTGTAGACTTGAAGGATTATTATATAAAGTGGGTAAGTAGCCCATTATAATTTAATTAAACCAAATATAGGAAGCCCAATAATTTATTAAATTAGTAGCCAAAAATTGGTAGAAAGTAAACTTAATTTTTCAACTAGCTTAAACCTAGTGTATTCAAGCTCAAAAAGGATTAAGTAATGGCCCAATTTTTGACCCAATAAAGGAGGAACTTTTTAGTCATTTGAGAAAGTAAATTAGTAATTAAAATAAAAAAAAATAGGAGCAAAAGTGGAGGAGGCCAGCCGGCATAGAGTACCATAAGTGATGAGTTGTTGCTTTTTAAAATAAGAGAGTGGACAAAAAAGTACAATTGATTAATGACAATACATCACTAAGTTGTCAAAAATTGGCACTTACTCATGATGATAAAATGAAGAGATACAACTTGTATATCTATAGATTATGCTAGTAATTAGTGGTCTTATTCATCTTCTTCCTTGATAGTTTAGAGAGAGAGAAAATTAGAAAGAAAGAGATAAGGAGAGAGAAAGATAAATCAAAATAGAAAGAGAAAAGAAAAATCAAGAGGGGCAAGAAGGGAGGTGCATGGTAACTTGTGAGGGAGTCATGGGTGTCAAATAACTTCATCTCCTAATTTGGAAAGCAAAGGAAGGAAGCCATCAAGCTAAGAAGAAAGGTATAAAAACCCTAGAAAACCCTAATATTACTTTTCTTTTAATTTTATGATAGAAAAGTTATCATCAAGGTTTTTGTTTTTAAAATCTTGCTAAATATATTTATGTTTGTTGATATATGGTTGTGGTATGAAATGGTATGGATTTGTGTAGAAAAATTAAACTAAAAACTTAAAAATATTTTTACCGACGAACAAACCGTAGCTTGTTCGAATAAATTGTGTATTTTAGAATCTATACATGCTATTGTTGATTTTCTTTTTTTTGAGTTTTAAGGGGTAAGTTAGGAAGAGAACCTCATTGGAATCATTGAAAAAGAAGTTAAAATGAGAAAGTTATGTAATTTTTCCCAAAACACAATAACTGTTGGTGCACTGTCAGAACAGTTCACTTTGGGTCAATTTTTCGGGATCAATACAGGTCCAAATCTGGCATTTGATAAATGAAAAATATATCTCAGAAAGATACGAATCCAATGAGTTCAACTACACCTTGATCCGAGTTGTAGATTTCATTTTATTTGCGTTTCCGTGAAGGACTCCGCGGCTGGAATAGAAGAGGCAGCCTGCATGAGTTAATTAAAGTGAACCGGTCCGGTTCACGAGGGGATTCCGGCGACGGTTCAGGCCTTTTCCGGCCGGTTCCGGCGACGAGTCCCGACCCAAAGGTTTTCTAAAATGTGAAAAAAAAATAATATTATAATTATTTAATTTAGAATTTGTTTGAGTAATTAAGTAATTATTTGAGTAGTTAATGGTCTAATCCTTTTTAGCTCACTTGAATTTACTAACTAATAAATTTTAATGCTACTAATTAATAATTACACTAATTAAATATTGTTTAAGTGTAATTAACTATTTAGTTATTATTTTATTAACATTTGGTAATAATTAAATAGAGTTAATGTTAATAAGCTAACTATTTGTTATTTAGTAAAACTAAATAACAAATAGGGATAAGGAATTAATTAGTTATTATTTTGTTAATGTTAAATAATGATTTAAGAATGTTAAAATTAATAAATAAAATATTTATTATTTGAGTAAGATTAGATAAGTAATATCAATAATTACTTACTCATATGTTAGTTAATTAACATAAAAAGTTATTTTGAATGTAGTTTGTTGAAATGGATATTCAATGGACTATATTAGGTTTATGGTATGCTTAAATGAGGAATCCGGGCTACTGGATTTGGCAATTCGGGTTGCTGCATTTAGTAATCCAGCTGACTGGATTTGGCAATCCAGTTTGCTGAATTTGACAATCCAGTTTGCTGAATTGGGCAATATAGTTTGCTGTATTGGAGAAAATAGTTTGATGAATTGAATAGTGTGAATCTAGAATGATGGATTAGAGGGCAGTTTGAATCCAGTGTGCTGGATTGCAATCCAAGTTGGAATCCAGTTTGCTGGATTGGGTATTTAACCTACGGGATCATAAAGAAAGACTTATAAAATGAAAGACTTAGTGTTAATTCATAAAGTATATGATAAAGTAGTGGTACAGTCGTACTCTTTAATAGTCGATGTATAGTATCTGGGCGAAACGATTCCTTCAGAGAGCGAAGGTATATACGAACTAGCAACCGATCTAACTCACTATGAAAACAGTGTAGACGAGACGGAAACTAGTTTGTTGGTTGTTTGTGGGAAACCACTCAACATACTATATTGAACACTGTTAAAGACTCGATGTGTGCTAGTTTTAGAATTATGAATGTATATGGTGTTAAAGTGGTATCTAATATTTGATTATGTGCTTAAATATTAGAAGCGATATTATAAGGTATAATATGATTGGCTGATTGGAAAATTAATCTTATGACTGATAGGTCTTACGAAAGAAGTTAAATTAAATTGTGTAGCAATAGTCAACGATCAAGGCAAGTTTCCTAACCCAAACTCGAGTTATTATATTTCAAGCATGCTAGTGGATTAATTATTGATAATTATTCCACATCTATGATTATTGATATTCGCACTTCGTGCAATTGATTTCATATTCTATTATTTGAACTGAGAAATAATTAGAGTTCTTTATTCATAAATTGCTTATGAGCCATGTCTCAGCTAGTCGTATCAGCTGGACCAAATAACTGTTTATTAGTCATGTCTTAGCTAGTTGTTTCGACTAGACTAATATTAAATTGATATTGCATGAAACGTTCTATTATTTGAACTAATTCGTTATTAAAGATATATGCCATTTGATTCGGCTAGATCAAAATTGATATAATATGTTGAACTCAAAGTATTTCTTTGAAAGTTATCCAAACTATATTGATGTGGTACGGACTCATGATGTAAGACTGAGATGAACAACCCTGAAAAATAAATTAGGAGAAATTTTATTGTCGGTAACCCGACCGCGCGCTATGTTTGAGAATTATGCATAATCTCGGGTACAATAAGGTTGATCACCTTACGTACTTGCAGAAGAGTAAAGATTAGTTTTTATAGCTAACTTTTACTCTTGAGGTAGTCAGTAATAATAATAACTGATGATTCCTCTAGAAGTTCTTGATCCATTTGTGATCACTCAGCATGAAATCTGAGAATAACCCTATGTATTGAATATTATCGTAGAATTGCTAATCCTTCACAATCAATTGAATATTATTAAATCTTCGAAAGAATTTTAACTCTTTCATTCTTGATGTATTATTCAACTATTTTGAAATCTTTTGATTATTGGTGAAGTTCTATAAAAGTTAAAACTCTTCTGTTCTTGATATATATATCCTTTATTGTACTCTTAACTTGTTGAGCAAACTCGTTGCTCACCCTTGCTTAAATAAAACATTTCAGCTAAAGCCGAGGTAGCCTAAGGAGAATAAGGATAAAGGCAAAGCGAAGGCGATCGAGTAGTATCAAGTTGTTTAATGATTATTATATTATAATTTTGCTTAAGTCTGTTGTATTAATAGACATGTAATGTTAAGGTTAGTTAACTTGGGATAACGATGATATAATTATGTCTTAATGTATGTTTTTATTAAGATAATATAATGAATGATATAATTCATTAAATGAATGGGTAGTTAGATGAGATGTGTATGTTGTACCATGAGCATCGAATCTGAGGTTCAAGGGACCCGGATTTGGGGGCGTCACAAAGAAGATAACTAGGCTTACTTGGCTTGAGTTCTCCTTACTTGGATATTTTTCTTCTTCCACCCGTGCCTTCTTCTTCTTCCTCCTTCCTTTTTTCCGGCGACCTTCTTCTTTTCCGGCGGCCTTCCCTTCTTTCTTCTTCCTCTTTGCAGCTCTCTCTCCCTCTTTCTCTCTCTCTATCTGCTGGTGGAATGGTTTGAATGGGCTGCAAGAGAGAGAGAGATAGAATAGTTTGAATGGAATGGGAGTGGAGGAGTGAATTTAGGAGAAGTGGGTTGGTTGCTCAAGGAGCTTGCCGGCAACCTCCCTCCTTGCTCAATTCTAATTGGTCTAAAATGAGGGATTGGTTCTGTAACGAATGCGATTTTTGTGAATAAATAAAAATATTTATTGAATTATATAAATATTTTTATTAATTTATTTATGGAGTAAAATAAATAATTTATAAAGTTATGGTGAAAGAATTTATGTTAAATGTTATGTAAATGTGATTTGATGTGATTATTCTAATTTAATTTAATAATTAAATTAGATGAAATGATTTATTTGAATAAAGGATTTATTTGAATAGGATAATTTATTTGGTGTTATTGTTATTGGTTAAATAGAATTATTAATTAAAGTTTAATTGAATTTATTTAATAATAAGTTTAATTAAATTAAAAGTGTGACAATTAAAACTATATAGTAAAATGGATTATTAAAATAAATGGAGAAAATGTTTTATTTTTGTTAAACCAAGGCCTTGTGACCCTTGGTTGGTAAAAATATGGAGTATTTTCTTTGGTTCAACCAAACAAAGCCTAGTAGCCTTTGGAATTCTATTTTTTTTTATTTTTGAGTTGGCCAAACATGGCCTAACTCTTGATTTCTTTAACTGATTAATTTAAAAGCTAAGTACGTTAAAAAAAAACTAAAGGTTCATCAGTTGTTAAAAAAAAGAGCAGAGTTGTATCAAAGCAAGAATAGAGAGAAGTTTGGAGGTTGGAGAGAAAAATTCTAAAATCAAAGGAGAATTAATCAAGTTTTCTAAAGCAATAGAAGGTATAATCTTTTTCTTCATTGTATTTCTTTTAATTTACTTTACTGTATATGAAGTTAGTTGTTCAAAGCATGAATTACTTGGTTATAGTTGCTAGTAAGCATGTATTAGAGATTATGTGATGATTATAAATCAATTTGAATGAATTAATCCATGAAAGCATGTTTTAGAATGAAGTTTTTAGTTTTACAGAGTTTCACTTTCATGTATGGCGTATATGTATGAAAATTGGTGCTCAAATTGATTATTAATCGGTAAATTGACATTTGATTATGATAATATGATGAAGAACGAAAAGAATATAAGTGGAATGGATTAAAATGGTTTTAAGATGAATTTTCAGTGGTTCATTTCATTAAAATGGCTAAAACATGAATACTTTGTTTAAACAGTGAATTTTTGGGTTCTAATTAGTTGGTTAGTTGTGTTATAATGGTTAAATTGGTTAGAAACATGTTGGGTAATTGTTTTATAACATGTTTGATGTCTAGGTAAGTTTAAATTATGTGTTGGATAGTAGAATTTGGAAAATTTGGCCTAGAATGTCACTGGTTCGCGAACTGTAGGAGGTGACTGCCGAGTTTACCGCCCCAGCGGTAGAAATGTACTGGATTTCTCGGCCCGGCGAGGATATTATTAAGGAAATCTTCGGCCCGGCGAAGTCTCGCCCCAACGAGCTTTTTGTTAAGTAAATTCTCGCCCCAGCGAAGGAATAGTAACTGAAATTTTAAATTTTTATTTTTCTATGTGATTTTACTATGATGTTATAAACAAGTTTAAAACTTATATTAAGGTATAAAGTGACTAATGAGATACCACGGTGGTTGTTAAGCAAGTACTTGTTGATTATCGAATGACAATCGAGATGTTACAATGAAATAGGATAAGATCGACTTTTAAAGTGTATATTGTTCTGTAACTAATTATTGTTACCATTTTATAATCGAAATGTATAGGTCGATTAAGGAACGTGAATTATTTAAATCTGTAATCTACGCACGAGGCAAGTTTTCCTCCCTTAAACTTGTTATTTCCATTGAGCAAGATTATTAGCCTTAGTTTATTGTTATTCAAGCAAGGTTGTTATCATGATTAAGTGCTGAAGCTTTATTCCAGTTATTTGTTATTCGATTGTTGATTGTTGTTCAAACTTCGAACAAAATTTTTATTGTACAAACTTTATTAATGAATCAAATGCTTTAGTAACTAGCAAACCCTAATTGATTCAGCTAGTCCTTAGTTGATGAGCATTCTAAAGACTTTGAATATTTTAAAATTGTTCCGAACCAAGTTCCTTTTGGTACGGATTCTGATGCTAAACTGAGATGAACAACCCTAATTTAAGGGATTAATTACGCGACAACGTTGAAATGTTTGTGCACAATACATTGTACAAAGGGCTGATCCCCTTGAGTACGAGATGGATGGTCCATATTCTATAAGACTGTTAAAGGTTACAGTAGAAATACTTGTTAACCTAGGACATAGTTCGAGGTCTTGTGATCCTCAGACACAATTTTAAACCTTGAATTCTATAATCAGTTCTTGAGCCAAGTATCCTATTAAGGTTTCATATCTCGATTGGTTATTGATTGAATTCAGAAAACTATAATACCTCAGTTGAAATCTATTTCGTTAATTATTCAATTGTTATCGTTATTATGCTTGTGGGCAATTATATGCTCACTCTTACACTAAAACATTGCAGCTAAGACTAAGAAATCGGACGAGCCGTCCACGAGTAAAGGCAAGGGCAAGATGCCGAAGTAACAAGGGACCTGTTATACATTCGATGTTTATTTGTAACAAGACTTGTTTAAAATAATGTTTTGATTCCGCACTAATGTAATAGAGGTTAGATAAACTGAGATTTGTTTATTTAAGAGATTTCAGATGTAACCCCTTTTTGTGGGAAGATGTTTCATTCGGTTTAATTATAATATCTTTATCATGGGTAGTTAGTCTTGAATGTATGGTATAGTGAACACCAAATCTGTGGAGTTGAAGTACCTGAATTTGGGGGTGTCACAGGTTGGTATCAGAGCTGATAGGTTATGAACCTTTTGGTGGGGAAAAACCTTAGGGTAGTAGCCTTTTAGAAGATAGAGAGTATAGTGGTGATAAACTCTTATCGAGTTCTAAGGAATGGATTACGGAAATTCATAAAAGACAATAAAATGATTATGTGTTATGTGCTTATTTGATAACAAACTTATGTGCTCGCGAGTATTATCGAGTAGTAATTAAAACTTAAAATTTTGTTGTCAGGATAACTGATAGAGGAGAACCCAGCCAGGCTAGGGAAGAGGAGTCCCGAGATATTCATACGGTCTGGGAGCAGCTAGTTCCGAGAGAACCAACCCCACTGACCACTGTTGAAGAACCTGAGTACGAGCCTGAGTCAGATCCTGAGGAGGATGCTGAAGAGGTTGAGGAGGAGGAAGAAGACCCTGAGGAGATACCACTATCTTCCTTAGGTGTTCAGATGTATGAGCAGGTGTATGATCGTAACATAGAGTTACAAGATAGAGTGGGGGAGTTAGAGGGGCAGCTGGCTGAGCGACAGACTGTCTTGGAGCGGAAGAACAGTGAGTTTGAGGAGCTCGATATACGTCTTGGAGACATGGAGTGGAAGTTGGTTCATGAAGAGAGCCAAAAAAAGGAGTTAGAAGATCAAGTGGTGGAATGTCAAGCCGCTCTAGAGCAGAAGGACGTAGAGATCTAAGACCTTTCATCACGTCTTGCAGAAGTCGAGCTGAGACTAGCACAGTCTGAGTACAGACGAGGTCAGCTATTGGCTAGAAACGAAATGGTACGAGAAGAATTGAAAGAGGAGTCAGCTAAGCGGGTTAGAGCTGAAAACGCTTGGTTGAGGGAGGCTAATCGCGTAGATCGTGTTAAATGTGAGGTGCGGTCAAAGAAGGCCAAGATTGATGAGATGGAGTATATTTTTCACACCACAGTAGATAGAGCTCAGGATCGAGTTCATCGTCATCCAGATATAATGGGTCACAGAATGGTGACTCGTATTTTGGAGCAGGAACGCGAGGAAGCTGTGCACCGTGGGATGTCATCGTAGATTAGGATTAGAGGTGCTAGTATGAAAATCTATGAAGATTAATAAGTTGCAAATCCCAGTTTTATATAATGGGATAGAATAATGATGTAATCCTGGAACTTTACAATTTCAGGATAGATGATGTAAATAACTATGATGCTATTTTATTATGTTTTGAAGCAGTAAATGAATAAAATGCGAAAGCTTATCAGATGTGCTATGTGTAAAGTGTTGTTTATAAATGTTTAAGTTAAAACTTAAATGTTTAAGTAATTGAGTAATAATCTAATAACGCGAATTCTTAACAGTAAGATGCCGCCAAGAAGAAGACAAACCCGTCAACAGACCCCTGAGGGATGTACCAATAACAACGAAGAAGTCAACGCTAATCCAATGCAGCAGCTGGTAAATCTGCTAACGGGAGCATTTGCGAATCAACCCCAAGCTCAGGCCATGACTTTTAAAGATTTCAAGGTTGTTGGACCCCCAGAATTTCAAGGGTCTATGAATCCGATCGAGGCACAAACCTGGGTCATGGAGATGGAGAAAGTATTTGATGTTGCTAGGGTCAACGAGGACCAGAAGACTGCATTTGCAACATTTATGCTTAAATCAGAAGCAAGCTACTGGTGGCAAGCTAATAAAACCCAAGGTGGGCAAGGGATAATACCGTGGGAGCGATTTAAGGAAATATTTTTCGAGACCTATTTTCCGACAAGCACGCAGAATAAAATGGAGGTGCAGTTTCTAGAGTTGAAGCAAGGTACCATGACGGTACCTGAGTATGCTGCAAAATTCAATGAGTTGGTGAGGTTTGCGCCATATCAGGTCAACACTTATGAGCGAAAGGCTAGAAGGTTTGAGCAGGGACTGAAGCCCTGGCTGTGTAGCCGAGTTTCAATGTTTCAACTGAATTCATTTGCGGCAGTGTTAGAGAAGGCAATTTTCGCTGAAGGAGGGAGTGATGCTCTGTCTAAATACAATCAAGAACAGAAGAAAAAGAAGAGTGAGAATGATAATAAAGTAAGTGCTAGCCATGGTTGTAGCAATCAAAAGAGAAAGTGGAGTGATAGTAACTCTGGTGCCAGTCAGCAGGGAAGTCAGAAAAAGAAGGTGGAGGCATCTAGTAACTGCGGGAAGAGCCATGGGGGTGTTTGCTTGAAGGGTAAGAGAGTATGCTTTAACTGCGGTTAGGAGGGTGCCCTTGTCCGAAGAAGGGCGCATGTTTTATTTGTGGGTCGAAGGATCACTTTGCTCAGGATTGCCCTAAGAAAACTACAGGTGGAGCTAGTGCAGGAAAGGGGAATAGTAGTAGTGGCAATCTGACTATCACAAGACCGACGCAGCCCAATCGACCTACCGCTTGAACATTCAACATGATGGTGCAGGATGCTGTGCAGTCAAAGGATGTAGTGTCAGGTATCATTTCGGTCAATAGTGTAAATGCTTACGTATTATTTGATTCGGGTGCTACTTGTTCATTTATATCCGATAATTTTGCTAGGAAATTAGAGTTACCTCAGGAAGAGTTAGATTACCCTATGAATATAGAAATTGCGAATAGGGAAGTAATTCCTATTAAGTTTGTCCACAAGAACTGTCAGATAGATATTAAGGGTCATGTAATGACAGTAAATTTAATCGCAATTCGTCTTGGGGAGTTTGACGTTATTTTGGGAATGGATTGGTTGTTCAATCATGGGGCCGTTATTGACTGTAAAAGAAGTGTGTTAATCTTAAGACTCCGTCGAAAGTAGTGTTTTATGGCAGCAAGTCCCCTAGACAAACGAGTTGTCTGACGGTGATGCAGGCCAGAAAAATGTTGAGACAAGGGTGTGTAGGATATCTAGCCTACATAGTCGATACACGAAAGATGAGTGCAAAGCTGGAGGAGATACCAATAGTTAGGGATTTTGCGGATGTGTTTCCTGATGATTTGCCAGGATTACCGCTAGATAGGGAAATTGAGTTAGCACCGGATACAACCCCTATATCAAAAGCCCCGTACCGAATGGCTCCAGTAGAAATGAAGGACTTGATAGTGCAATTGCAAGAGTTGCTGGATAAAAAGTATATTCAACCGAACGTTTCGCCGTGGGGAGCGCCAGTGTTATTCGTCAAGAAGAAGGACGGATCAATGCGTCTTTGCATTGATTATAGAGAGTTGAATAAGGTCACGATTAAAACCAAGTATCCGTTGCCAAGGATCGATGACCTGTTTGACCAATTGAAGGGAGCGAGATATTTTTCAAAGATAAATCTACGAAGTGGGTACCATCAGTTAAAGGTGAGAAAGGAAGACATACCAAAGACGGCATTTCGAACTAGATATGGTCACTATGAGTTTTTGGTTATGTCATTTGGTTTAACAAACACACCTGCAGCGTTTATGGATTTAATGAATAGAGTGTTTAAACCATTTTTGGATAAATTCGTAGTAGTATTCATAGACGATATTTTGGTATATTCCAAAACTCAGGAAGAACACGTGGAACACTTGAAGGTGACATTGGAGGTGTTAAGGAAAGAGAAATTGTATGCAAAATTTTCAAAGTGCGAATTTTGGTTGGAGCGTGTTCAATTCCTTGGGCATGTTATCGATAAAGACGGGATTTTGGTGGATCCAGTTAAAGTGGAAGCTGTGATGAACTGGGATCAGCCGAAAATACCGTCAGAAGTGAGGAGTTTCCTAGGTTTGGCAGGTTATTACAGGCGTTTTATTCAAGATTTCTCCAGGATCGCCACTCCGTTGACGAATTTAACAAGAAAATCAGTGAAGTTCGTTTGGACGGAGAAGTGCGAAGAGAGTTTCCAAGAGCTAAAGAAGAGACTAAGTTCGGCACCTGTGTTGTCTTTGCCAGATGATACAGGAAATTTTGTGGTATATAGCGACGCATCGCATAAAGGACTTGGTTATGTGCTTATGCAGAATGGTAAGGTTATTGCATATGCATCGCGACAACTAAAAGACTATGAAAAAGGGTATCTGACCCATGATTTGGAGTTAGCAGCCGTGGTGTTTGCTTTGAAAATCTAGAGGCACTATCTCTATGGGGAGAAGTGTGAAATATATACAGACCATAAAAGTCTGAAGTATATTTTCACATAGAAGGATTTGAATATGCGGCAGAGGAGATGGATAGAATTGATCAAAGACTATGATTGCGAAATTCTATACCATCCGGGGAAGGCTAATGTGGTTGCCGACGCTTTAAGTAGAAAAGGTCGGGAGAAACTCTTTTTATTAACTGCTCAGGAGAAGCTCGTAGCGAAAATGGCTAAATTGGAGTTAGAGGTGAAGGGTCTGGCAGAGCCTAATGAAAAATTGTTTCAGATGGAAACCCAACCAACTTTGGTGGAAAAAGTGAAGGAAGCGCAACTTCAGAATGAGGAATGTGTTAAGATACGGAAAAGAGTGCTTGAGGGAAAAGAACTTAAATACAAAATCGACACCGAAGGGTTGCTGAGATTTGAAGGCAAAATCTGGGTTCCGTCAGTACTGGAGATCAGAGAAGATATTTTGAACGAAGCTCATAGCTCAAGATTTTCGATACACCCAGGAAGTACAAAGATGTACCAGGATCTTCGACAACATTTTTGGTGGCCAAACATGAAAAGGGAAGTTGCTGAGTGTGTTGCGAAGTGCTTAACTTGTCAGAAAGTCAAAGCAGAGCATCAATGACCAACTGGTTTGTTACAGCCCTTGGAGATACCAGAATGGAAGTGGGAGCATATCATAACGGACTTTGTGGTAGGGCTTCCAACTACTCAGAAGGGTTATGACGCAATATGGGTCATAGTTGACAGATTAACGAAATCAGCGCATTTCCTGCAGATCAAAGTCAGATTCACCCTGGATCAACTGGCCAAATTATACGTCAAGGAAATTATTTCGAGGCACGGTGTCCCAGTATCAATTGTGTCAGACAGAGACCCACGTTTCACATCAAAATTTTGGAGGACTCTACAGGCTTGTTTAGGGATGCAGTTGAGAATGAGTATAGCTTACCATCCTCAAACCGATGGCCAAAGTGAAAGAACAATTCAAACGTTGGAGGATATGCTGAGAGTGTGCGTTATGGATTTTAAGGGCAACTGGGATGATCATTTACCTCTGGTCGAGTTTGCCTATAATAATAGTTATCACGCGAGTATTGGAATGCCGCCATATGAAGCGTTGTATGGGAGGAAGTGCAGAACTCCGTTATGTTGGGACGAGGTTGGTGAACGTCGCCTATTGGGACCCGAGCTAGTACAACAAATTGCTGAAATTATCAAGGTGATAAGAGCCAGATTATTAGCTACTCAAGATAGGCAGAAGAAATATGCAGATCAGCATCGTCAAAATCATGAATTTGAAGTCGGGAGTTTTGTGTTTCTCAAAGTATCTCCCTGGAAAGGAAAAATCAGATTTAGTAAAAAGGGTAAACTCAGTCTGCCTTATTGGACCCTTTGAGGTGCTAAAAAGAGTGGGTGAGGTAGCTTATGAGGTAGCTTTACCTCCCGAGTTAGACCACATTCATAATGTCTTTCACATATGGGTGCTACGACCGTAAAATCCTGATTATAAACATGTGATAGAATATAAACCAATACAGTTTGAGAAAGATTTATCCTATGAAGAGATACCTGTACAGATAGTGGATAGGAAAGAGCAGGTTCTCAGAAATAAAGTGATACCTTCTATAAAGGTAATCTGGAGGAACCACAGTGCTGAAGAAGCTACGTGGGAACTCGAAGAGAAAATGATGCAGAGTTAACCTCAATTGTTTGTTTAATCTTTGTATCGCGATTCTGGGGACAGAATCTTTGTAAGGAGGGGAGAATGTAACAGACGAATTAATTGCGTTGTGATTCTGGGGACATAATCCTTTTAAGGAGGGAAGGATGTAACGAATGCGATTTTTGTGAATAAATAAAAATATTTATTGAATTATATAAATATTTTTAATAATTTATTTATGGAGTAAAATAAATAATTTATAAAGTTATGGTGAAAGAATTTATGTTAAATGTTATTTAAATGTGATTTGATGTGATTATTCTAATTTAATTTAATAATTAAATTAGATGATTAAATGATTTATTTGAATAAAGGATTTATTTGAATATGATAATTTATTTGATGTTATTGTTATTGGTTAAATAGAATTATTAATTAAAGTTTAATTGAATTTATTTAATAATAAGTTTAATTAAATTAAAAGTGTGACAATTAAAACTATATAGTAAAATGGATTATTAAAATAAATGGAGAAAATGTTTTATTTTTGTTAAACCAAACAAGGCCTTGTGACCCTTGGTTGGTAAAAAAAATGGATTATTTTCTTTGGTTCTACCAAACAAAGCTTAGTAGCCTTTGGAATTCTATTTTTTTTATTTTTGAGTTGGCCAAACATGGCCTAACTCTTGATTTCATTAACTGATTAATTTAAAAGCTAAGTACGTTAAAAAAAACTAATGGTTCATCAGTTGTTAAAAAAAAGAGCAGAGTTGTATCAAAGCAAGAATAGAGAGAAATTGAGAGAGAAGTTTAGAGGTTGGAGAGAAGAATTCTAAAATCAAAGGAGAATTAATCAAGTTTTCTAAAGCAATAGAAGGTATAATCTTTTTCTTCACTGTATTTCTTTTAATTTACTTTACTGTATATGAAGTTAGTTGTTCAAAGCATGAATTACTTGGTTGTAGTTGCTAGTAAGCATGTATTAGAGATTATGTGATTATTATAAATCAATTTGAATGAATTAATCCATGAAAGCATATTTTAGAATGAAGTTTTTAGTTTTACAAAGTTTCACTTTCATGTATGGCATATATGTATGAAAATTGGTGCTCAAATTGATTATTAATCGGTAAATTGACATTTGATTATGATAATATGATGAAGAACGAAAAGAATGTAAGTGGAATGGATTAAAATGGTTTAAAGATGAATTTTCAGTGGTTGATTTCATTAAAATGGCTAAAACATGAATATTTTGTTTAAACAGTGAATTTTTGGGTTCTAATTAGTTGGTTAGGTGTGTTATAATGGTTAAATTGGTTAGAAACATGTTGGGTAATTGTTTTATAACATGTTTGATGTCTGGGTAAGTTTAAATTATGTGTTGGATGGTAGAATTTGGAAAATTTGGCCTAGAATGTCAATGGTTCGCGAACTGTAGGAGGTGACTGCCGAGTTTACCGCCCCGGCGGTAGAAATGTACTGGATTTCTCGCCCCGACGAAGTCTCGCCCTGGTTTGAATATTATTAAGGAAATCTTCGCCCCGGCAAAGTCTCGCCTCGGCGAGCTTTTTGTTAAGTAAATTCTCGCCTCGGCGAAGGAACAGTAACTGAAATTTTAAATTTTTCTTTTTCTTTGTGATTTTACTATGATGCTATAAACAAGTTTAAAACTTATATTAAGGTATAAAGTGACTAATGAGATACCACGATGGTTGTTAAGCAAGTACTTGTTGATTATCGAATGACAATCGAGATGTTACAATGAAATAGGATAAGATCGAATTTTAAAGTGTATATTGTTCTGTAACTAATTATTGTTACTATTTTATAATCGAAATGTATAGGTCGATTAAGGAACGTGAATTATTTAAATTTGTAATCTACGCACGAGGCAAGTTTTCCTCCCTTAAACTTGTTATTTCCATTGAGCAAGATTATTAGCCTTAGCTTATTGTTATTCTAGCAAGGTTGTTATCATGATTAAGTGTTGAAGCTTTATTCCAGTTATTTGTTATTCGATTGTTGATTGTTGTTCAAACTTCGAACAAAATTTTTATTGTACAAACTTTATTAATGAATCAAATGCTTTAGTAACTAGCAAACCCTAATTGATTCAGCTAGTCCTTAGTTGATGAGCGTTCTAAAGACTTTGAATATTTTAAAACTGTTCCGAACCAAGTTCCTTTTGGTATGGATTCTGATGCTAAACTGAGATGAACAACCCTAATATAGGGGATTAATTACGCGACAGCGTTGAAATGTTTGTGCACAATACATTGTACAAACAGCTGATCTCCCTGAGTACGAGATGGATGGTCCATAGTCTATAAGACTGTTAAAGGTTATGGTAGAAATACTTGTTAACTTAGGACATAGTTCGAGGTCTTGTGACCCTGAGATACAATTTTAAACCTTGAATTCTATAATCAGTTCTTGAGCCAAGTATCCTACTAAGCTTTCATATCTCGATTGGTTATTGATTGAATTCAGAAAACTATAATACCTCAGTTGAAATCTATTTCGTTAATTATTCAATTGTTATCGTTATTATGCTTGTGGGCAATTATATGCTCACTCTTACACTAAAACATTGCAGCTAAGACTGAGAAATCGGACGAGCCGTCCACGAGTAAAGGCAAGGGCAAGATGCCGAAGTAGCAAGGGACCTGTTATACATTCGATGTTTATTTGTAACAAGACTTGTTTAAAATTATGTTTTGATTCCGCACTAATGTAATAGAGGTTAGATAAACTGAGATTTGTTTATTTAAGAGATTTGAGATGTAACCCCTTTTTCTGGGAAGATGTTTCATTCGGTTTAATTATAATATCTTTATCATGGGTAGTTAGTCTTGAATGTATGGTATAGTGAACACCAAATCTGTGGAGTTGAAGTACCCGGATTTGGGGGTGTCACAGGTTCCCTCTTGGAGTAACAAGCCAAATTAACTCCCCAAATACACAAAAATATATCCGAAAACTCTCACTTTTGTACCAAAACTGGTAAATAACTCCTCCCAAAATTAAAATGGCTATTACCATAAATATTGGGATGGGTAAAAATAATTATTCGGAACACCCATATTATACATTTCAGATATGGATAAAATCACATATCAGCTCAAATAAAATTTCCGACGCTTGGAAAAATTATTCGTGCGCATACACGTATTTATGAAATTTATTAAAATCGAAAAAGACACAAAACTATTATAGCGTGAATAATGCCTCGGGAAACGTGCCCGTAAATAGTGATTTTACGATTTTTCATGAAATCAATTATTCACTACTACGGTTCAATAACGCATAAAACTTCATACGTTGACATCATCCGGGTTATAAAATAACCTTAAAGGACATCACATAAAAACAATATTTAATCCATTTAATAATATTAATAAACCCAAATTACAAGGTTATTCACGATCCGCGATCGCTGCTCTTTCACGATTAACTCTTCATAATCATATACATCATCGCACATATATCTCGCCCATAATTCGGGTTAGCGTATTTACAACAAATAACTCGTTTAATAATATTATCCATCAATTATTTATTTAATCTAATAAATAGCACTCTAGAGATATTTCTTGAAACCGCCAAATTAGCTTATACGAACACTTTCATACTTACTAATCATCGCCTACACATAATCTAGGTCATAATATAACCTTTAAATATTTAACACATAATATTATTAATAAAAGTCTATTTTATTCAATAATGTCTGTAAGCTCGAATTATCAAGCTATCCACGGCTCTCGATTGTTACAATTATTAACTAGTAACTTATTCATTCTAAATCTATGTATATATTTCACATTTATATATATACATATTAAGCTCACCAAATAAATTACATAAATATATATAACTCATATATATTCAAACTCTAATCATAATGAATTCTTATTATAATTATTCGCGAAAATCCGGGTTGTCACATCATTTCCTCCTTATAAGGATTCCGTCCTCGGAATCACAAATATTAAACCTCTCTTACTCAGTTTACGTAAACCTTCTTCCAAAATTTTATCGTTCAATAATTTCAACGTATTACTATATCATAGGTTTTTCATTGCCTATTTAATCCACTTCCTTAACAAATTCTTGTAGGTTTTATTCTATAACCTTTATCAACTCAATTATACTTTGAGTATTATCCTATGTTTAACCCATCAATTTCCTTTTTTAAGGATCATTGTATGTCGCAATCATCATAATAATTTAATATCATAATTTACTAACTTATAAACATTCGGGATATTACATTCACCCCTTCTTCTAAGAATTTCGCCCTCGAAATTACAACATACTCATCTTCGTTCATTCTACTCATCATTCTATCTAGGAATTTCACTTCTTCTTTTTAGAATTTCATCCGCTTCTTCTAGGAAATATTAATCCCATAATTACTATCATGCTAATATCATTCATTTATATAGACTTTCAACAAAGCTTTACGCTTTCCTCTTTCAAGGATTCATTTAGAATCGTTGCATTCTGCGACTACTTCTTTATAGGGAAAATTACCTTTTTCACATTCAGTTTCCAGAATAATGGAACATCTTTCAGGAATCTTCAACAATTGTTCGATAATTGTGAAGCAGTATGAATCATTGAGTGGCCATAATGGCACTTACCTCTTACATGAATTACCAATATTAGATGTTGAGTGGTCATTAAGGACTAAGAACACATACTAGAATCACCAAAAATTCATCTGATATCCCAACATACTAGAATCACCAGAAATTCATCTGATAACCCAACATACTAGAATCACCAGAAATTCATCTGATAACCCAACATACTAATATAATATGTGATTAGCCTACTGTACCCGAGGTCATGCATAACCCCTTTTACATACTGTTTCCGCGCAGTCGGATTTTCCCGACATCAAAAATATTACCCCTTCTTTGAGGGTTGTTCAACTCAGCAGATATAAAAGCCCGCACCAAAATAATTTGGTTTGGAAAACATCGTCAAAGAATTCTCGAGTTTCGTAATCACATTTCAACATTCGTCTAGCTGAATCAAATAGCTTAGACTCACATCCACGGTTCGGACATCAATCAAAATATTTTAGCCAACTCAATTGGCATACTTTTTCATACTTTAAAGAAAACAAAATCATTTTATGACGTCATAATACTACACTGTTGCAACAATGTGTTAGGATTCTGTCATTTTGTGACTTTGTCATACTACATCATATCATAGTGGGTTGACGATCCTATGATCACATCCAACGCTAGGTTAATCTGCATTGATGACTCCATCATTTGTCATTCTACACTAGGTTTAATGATGCATTGATGACTGTTAAAAAAATACATTTTGATATTTTTCAAATCATCTTTATCTTAGCCGAAACAAATAGCATAGACATATGAATAATAGTACATTTAAAAATCATTGGTCCAATAATCTGGCCCCACACATTTTTTGAAGAGCAAAAGTGTAAGTATCAGCACAATGTCAATAAATTTGAAATCTAGCATAGCTAGAAGATTTGGAATATCCATTTCTCCTCATCAACTTCAATTTCTCCCATTTCTCCACTATTTAATAATTCTATCTATTTCTAACTCCATCAATGCTCCTCATATTGATAATTCACAATTCTCGTTCTACAACTTTCCCATACCCTAATATAGTTCATCAACTTACCACACATTATGAGTTCAGGAACTTGCCACAATAATATGAGTTTAGGAACTTGTCCTAGCAATACGTAGTCCAAGAACAAATCAAGGATTGTCCATACGCTGAGGGGCTCAAAACATACCATATGATTATGAGTCACGAACTTACCATAAGTATGAGTTTTAAGAACTCGCACCTAATCTTATTATTCTCTAACTATCAAACATAAATATGAGAAAAGAATCACCTTTTCGTCATACGTATAGCGATAGCGCGATACCAGGCTCCAACAATTAACAATATAGGAAGCTAAGTGATTGTCGAACCCATCACAATCCCCTGCCCATACAAGGAATTAATCAACTCGGCCACTAATCAATATAGGAAGCTAAGCGGTTGTTACACCAAGCACAAATTCCCCGCCCATATAAGGAATTGTTCAACTCAACCACTATACCGATATAGGAAGCTATGTGGTTCTCAAATCAAGCACGAATTTCCCGCCCATACAAGGAATTGTACAACTCAGCCACTAACATGAGTCCTCAATTGAAATCACCCCTAATCCTAGCCTACTCGTTGCTCAACAAGAATTTAATTCGTGTTTCATCATCCATAACTCTACCCGAGTTTTACTCATACTATCTCATAGTACCATCTATCTATAACATTAAGCTAAAATTTTCAATCATTCAATTGATCATTTGTCATTCTATGACTTAATCCAATCACATCGTGATCTCACTCTACAATCGTTTTACATTTCGATCTTCCTTATCCTACGATCTTCTATACTCTTCTCTTTAATCATAATATATGATTTTATTGCATTTTTGTCTTATAGACCTCGTCTATTAATCAACACTTGTCATCTTTATCGCTGAAGTCAGGTAACTCCTAATTCTCATCTTTTATAACTCTTCAATATCTTTCTTTGGATCGTCTCATATATATCTCGACTCTTGCTATGAATTTTCTAAATTCATTTACTATCAATTAAACTATATTTGACTCTATTCTTTATCATTATCATCTTTCTAGCCTCTAGTTATAGCCTAAGGTTCTCTTACCTAAGGTTTATAACCTATAGCTCTAATACCAACTTGTGACGCCCCCGAATCCGGGTTACCTTATCCACGAATTCGGTGCATCACTGTGCAACTCGTACATCATACTAACCATAACTCATTGCGGAATAATAACAATATTTACATTGATATAATATAAATATTATCATCCCAAGCCTCAAAACCATAACTAAAACATGATCTTACTACATGAAAGTGTTAGGTTTGTATATGACGCGAACATGTAATCAAATTACATAAATAAAGTGGAAGCGAAATAAAATCGGATTTTAAAATTTTATACAAATCATCACCGTGATCAATCTATGTGCTTAATTAACGATATAAACGAAAGAGATAGAGATTAAGAAATTATACCCTCGTAGAACCGTGCTTCCTCGGGTACAAGTTCACCTCCAATTCCTTCGCGTTCTCCTTGAATTCCACCGACTAAATTCTTTTGCTTGATCAACGTTAGCCACCCAAGTGTTTGGCCTCTAGAGGTGATCCACCAAGGAAGAATAATTATTCAAGAAGTTGGGTGTTGGCAAAACCCTAGTTTCTATCTCTATAGAAATTGCAAGTACTCTCCACAATCTAATGCAAGAGTGTGTAACCCTAATCTATGATAAGACTCCTCTTATTTATAGATGTAGGAATAACGCTTCCCTAAACTATTTAGGATTAGGGTTTCTATTATAATTAAACTCCTTTAATTAATTATGCTCTTAATCCAATTAGGAATTCATGGGAAAGTACTTCTATTAATTAATTCTCAATCGCTATTAGGAATTAAATTATAGTAATACTAATAATAATAATAAGACTCCTCTTATTAATTTATATTTAATATTTTCAAAATATTAAATAATAAATATTAAGCTATTTAATTTATTCTATCTCCATATACTAAATTAAATACACTTAACTTATTATTACAATTATGTCATTTACTTCTTAAATAAATATTTTTCTTTTGTGGTGTGACCCTTTAGGTTCTCCATATTAAACCGGTTGTGAATAAATCAATTAGAACAATTCTAATTTTATTTAAATAAATAAATTAAACTATTTAATTCATTTAAATAAATAATATTTATTCTACAATAAGGATAATCCCCCTTAGCGATCAACGACTTTCCAGATAATATAGATTTCAACATTAATCACAAAAGAACATTTCAGTGAATAGTTACCGTACAATTCAATCCTTCTACCATACAATGTCCCAATTAAATATAAGACATGGATTTACTGTCAAGTCTTATTTTATTTAATTATATGTATTTCGATTCCCAAATGCACAACTCTAAATAATGCAAATTAGAAACTCCTTTCTAATTTCATTATGCCTTGGCTAAGGACTACTGAGTTGTCATTTATCGAATCACATAGGACATTCACATCTTTTACTAGACGTGGTAGATTCTTTGTTGATCATTCACCTATCTCCATGTACAACTTATTATACCCAATCATACCCTTTGATATACCCTAAAGGTCTTAAGGGACATGTCAAAGTATAACTCATCATACACAAGATACTATGATGATCTCAAGTCCAAGGATCACTTGTACTACTATCACTATAGGAATTCCTATTGACAGGCGAGTAAAACTCCATTAGGTATTCCTTAGCGAGCCACGTTCAGTGAACTTATTCTCCAATAAGCACCTACATACTTGCTTTAGTGTCTGCACACAAATGACTATGAGATCAATCATCCTCTTCTTAAGAGCAAGCAATGTATGTACTAATCTATCCGGATTCACTAATCCCCTATTTAGTAATCCAACGATTAGGAACGATTTTAGTTTGTGAGCTATCTAGAATTTAGATCTCATTAGCATGATCCCCGTCATGATTCTAAAAGCATTGCTCAAAACTATGGGTTTATCACATTTAATATAACAGCACCATGTTGATAATGTAAAATGTCTTTAATAACCGAATAAGATTACAAAGTATATGCTACATCATATCAAATATGATTGGCTTATGTGCATACTACTTTCAGAAAGTGATTATAAGATTATTATAATATGTTTCCATCTAGTCTCAGGTACGTAGACTTTAACTAATACATCATTTAATAGTCATCACAAATATAATATTACTCCTGCTGTATATAACAGTCCATATCAATACAAGCATTAACAATTATTACCTCAACTCTCCTCAATCTCAGGTTTCGTAACATTTAACTTATACACTTATGATCAAGGTTGAATAAATACTATGATCCTTTACAATATCTCATGTGTGAACGCAACGTTTAGATTCTGAATTTATTCAATCCCTGAATATTCGCAAAGATATTCAATAACCAAACATTCGTTATAAAAATGTCCTTTATACAACATCGTCATCCTTGTAGTTTACTATAACAAGTAACTAATATAATCACGTCTTAACTACTATAATGGATAACCTTCATTTTTAACTCAAGATTTATATAGTCAAATTCACGTACATCATATGTCGTTATCACAGCTAAATAATTACAATAAAAAAATATTTAACAACCTTCCTGTTTCCATGCATCTCTAATCCTTATCACCACGATATCAAGATAATTGCATTGCATCGTAAAATCTGCAAAAGTTTTATTTTGCAAGAATGAGCACGACGGCTCAGCAAGAACTAACAGTTTTCACATTTCATGCTTCACGTAACACATAAGTTTACATTTTATCCATACATCATGATTCTCATACTATGCATCTTACTCATGCATTATAAATCTTATGCAATTCATCAATATATATGCATCATGCATCCTATATCATACCTCATGCATCTTACATTGTATGTTTACAATAATTCAAGTTCCACATAGAACAATATAGTCACATAATTACACATTGTACACACTTTAATCATGCTCGCATATAATCCACATAACAGTGAAAGATTTAGCAATTAAGTCATGTACATCAATACATTTAAACAAGTTAACAAGTTACTGAAAGAACTTGCCTTAAGCGTTCCTTGCCAAATTATGATGGCTCGTCCTTCAATATCCTACACAATTTATTTAACAATAAAACACCAATTAGCCACTAAAAAGGCTTCATATAATGGTTTACATAATAATAATAATTTTTATCTCCTATTGCTCGCGCATTATAGACAATTAGCGCGATTAACAATAAAACATATCTCGGCGTCGCGTCGTTTGAAAACGTTACGACCCTCATCATCATCAATCCTTATTGGCTTACAATAATCCTACTCCATATCTTATAATGTTCGTTTCATTTGAATCGAAACACTATTTAAGTTCATTAACACTTTACACGGCGTTTCGACGTTTATACGTCATATGCCTAATTCGCCTCTTATCGACACGTTTAGCATGCTCATACGTTGTGTTATAACACTCTATCATGTTTCATTATCATTAGAAACAAAATATTAAACAAGGTTATACACACTTGTTACGGTGTTACGACATTTGCATGTCCGTACGCCACACTTGCCTATTCGAACGTCCAAGTGACACGCGATTGCGTACGCTTAGTACGCCCACTCGAATTGTCTAATACTCAATGGTTAATATTAAGTATCATTATATATCATAATAATCATGTTTTAGAACTTAGAACATCATTTAACATTGTCGGGAGCATTACGTGTGCTTACGCGCATGCCCGACACTCTCCGATTGCCTCCAAAAACACATCAGTCATATAAATGGTCAATTTTGGAATTGATACCAACCTCAAATCGAAAGTTGTAGGTCTACTCGTCCTCTTTCCGAATCATCTTGAATCACCAGGTGTTCTTCATGAAGAACAGTCGGTCATGGTCGAGTAGGGACGTTTGACCGCAAATTAATTCCAGTTGGTTAATGTTTTGGATTGGATCTTTGTTTGTTGTTATAGTAGGCATGACAAGGTATAACGACATATGAAATTTAAGCATAAACAACATCAATTGATGCTAGATAATTCATGGTCAAACTACCTAGTTCATGCTGTTCATGAGGTTTCTGGGTTGCCCAGAAACATGATGGTCATGGTCGGTCAACCATGTTTGACCATTAATAATTTTCATGGTCGTTATTTGTTATATGGTTTAATGATTCCGGGTTGTAGTATGGCATAGAACATATTTAAGCCAAGAAATAACATTTTACAAACATCATATAAGCAAGATTAAAGGTGATCAAATCTTGTCAGACTGCTGTCAGTTATACTTAGAATTTCCTAGGTTGCCCAGAATCAGCCATCCGTGAGCGGTCAACGGGTTTTGACCATTAATAACTTCCCTCCTAGAATTTTTTTTACTATTCTACCAATTGGATATTATAGTTAACATGGCATACTACATATACAAACTTTAAAACAGATCAAACGACCAATTTAAGCCGATCAAAATTACTGACAAAATAGCCTGTCAGACCATTCTAGGCTGCCAAAGTCAGTTCATGTTTTTCATCAATTTTGACCATTTAAATGTTATGGATCCTTGTTTAACCAACCCAGATCACTAAATAACATATTATTACATATCCTTAAACATTAAAACATAACATCTAACAAAGCTTTAAAGATCTAGTATAAAATTAGGGTTTTTGCACCTTTTTGAGCTTCTTTTGATTTCTGATCTTTGATTCTGTTCTTGTAGCTATTGAGGCTTATTATGGCTGGTAATATAAGTGTTTAGGTTTCAAAATTTCGTGGCTCAAATGATCAGAACCTCTTTCTATTTATAGCAACTTGAATTAGGGTTTTTTAAGCTTTATTTTCCATTTTTGCCCTCAAAATATCTTGGCTTGTGAACTTGTGCTGCTCCAATCTGATCTAGGTTGTCATGCTTGTGCTAGAGTGTGTCAAGCACAAGCTTGCACACTCCTAGCTTAATTTTCATTGGCTAGGATTTTATTTTTCCTTTATTTTACTTACTAATTAAAATTAGATTTTTGCTAATCATGATTAGGATGTTTAATTAGGTTTAGTAATATTCTAATTAGGGTTATATATCATAATTAAGGTTTTACATTTCATAATTTAGTGTTATTAAACCAAATTAGGGTTTTAGGGTTTCAAATTAGGGTTTTAGGGTTTTTAATCCTACAATTAGGGTTTTAATCTTTCGTTTAGGGTATGTTTAACCTTAATAATTCATAATTAATATTATGATTCATTATTTAGAATCTAATTATATTAATTAAGATTCTTATACAATAATTAGGGTTTCAATTTGACAATTCGGATAAATATTATCAATTAGGGTTTATGTTTCAGTTTATTATTCTAACCCTAATTAACTTATTTTTAATTTTTTATCAGTTAATATAATATTATATTAACTCCGAAGCACGACAAAGCACTTCGTCATTTCCAAGTACGACACAGCAGCTTACAAAAATAATTTGCCGAGACGCTTCTCGGTGAATTCGCTGGAAGCACGACAAATCATTTTGTCCGATTAAGCACGACACAGCTGTCTGGCGAAAATTTTTTTATTTGACCTAATTGTTTAATAAAATACACAATCACATATTACAAAGTCAAATCATGAAATTTCATTTATTAAACACATAATTTACATATACAAATCTTATTAGGGTTCGGAATATTGCATTCACCCCCACTAATAAGAATTTCGTCCTCGAAATTACAGTACGGGTTATACAAATAAGTGTGGGTAACTATCTCGCATTTTACTCTCAAGCTCCCACATAGCTTCCTCTATATTTTGATTCCTCCAAATAACTTTGACTAAAGGGATCACTTTTTTTCGCAGATGTTGTTCTTTCCTATCTATGATTTCGATAGGAATTTCTTCATAAGATAAATCTTTCTCGATCTGGATAGGTTCGTAATCGATAACGTGTTTATAATCGGGTTTGTAAGGTCGTAACACGGACACATGAAACACATTATGAATATGTTCTAGCTCGGGAGGTAGGGCTACCTCATAGGCTACCTTACCTATCTTTCTTAGTATCTGAAATGGTCCAATGAATCTTGGACTTAATTTCCCTTTCTTCCCAAATCGAATTTTGCCTTTCCACGGAGATACTTTTAAGAATACGTGACTACCGACTTCGAAATCTTGTAACTTTCTATGTTGATCAACATATTTCTTTTGTCGATCCTAAGACGCTTGTAATCTTCCCCGTATAATTCGAACTACCTCAACGGTTTGTTGAACTATTTTGGGTCCTAGCATTTGTCGTTCTCTAACCTTGTCCCAACATAACGGCGTCCTACATTTTCTTCCATATAAAGCTTCAAACGGTGGCATTCCTATGTTGGCATGGTAACTATTGTTTTAGGCAAATTCTACTAAAGGTAATTGATCTTCCCAACTTCCCTTGAAATCCATGATGCAAGAGCGCAACATCTCTTCCAATGTCTGGATGGTTCTCTCACTCTGACCGTCAATTTGTGGATGGTATGTTGTACTTAGTCTCAACTGAGTTCCTAAATTTTTCTGGAGACTTGTCCAAAAATTCGAAGTAAATCGTGGATCTCGGTCTGATACTATAGAAACAGGGACTCCATGTCTAGAAATAATTTCATTGATGTAAAGGTTAGCCAATTGGTCAAGACTGAATATAATTTTGATGGGTAAAAAATGAGCTGATTTGGTAAGACGATCTACAATTACCCAAATTGCATTGTGACCTTTCTGTGTATTAGGGAGACCAACTACGAAATCCATGGTAATATGCTCCCATTTGCACTCAGGAATTTCTAAGGGCTGTAATAATCCACTTGGCTTTTAATGTTTAGCTTTAACCCTTTGACATGTTAAACGTTTACTTACCCACTCTGCTATCTCTCTTTTCATGTTAGACCACCAAAAATGTTGGCTCAAGTCTTTATACATTTTTGTACTCCCTGGATGTACAGCGAATTTAGAACTGCGGGCTTCATTCAGTATTTCGTCTTTTAGTTCTTGTACTGAAGGTACCCAAATTCTATTTTCGTATCTCAGTACTCCATCCTTATCCACTCTAAACTTAATATTCTTTTTATGAGTCATTTCTGCCTTATACTTCTGACATTCTGCATCAGTCTTCTGTAGTTCTTTGATTCTATCCAATAAAGTCGAACTACCCTCCATGACGAATAACTTCTCGGTAGAGTTAACTGAAACTCCCACCTTGATCTCAAGTTTGTCAAACTCGTTTATCAATACTTCGTTATTGGTCATTACATTTAACTTCTCTTGGTTCTTCCGACTCAATGCGTCTGCTACGACGTTGGCTTTTCCGGGATGATATAAAATTTCACAGTCGAAATCTTTTATCAACTCTAGCCATCTCCTCTGCCTCATGTTTAACTCCTTCTGTGTGAAAATATATTTCAGACTCTTACGATCTGTATATATTTCACATTTCTCCCCGTACAAATAATGCCTCCAAATTTTTAAGGCAAATACTACCGCGGCTAACTCAAGATCATGCTTAAGATACCTCTTCTCATAATCTTTGAGTTGTCTTGATGCATATGCAATTACTTTCCCATGTTGCATTAACACACATCCTAATCCCTTGTGTAATGCATCACTATAAACTACAAGGCCTCTTGTATCATCTAGTAAAGATAATACTGGTGCCATGCTTAACCGCTTCTTCAACTCTTGGAAGCTTTCTTCACATTTGTCTGTCCAGGCGTACTTTACCGTCTTTCGAGTCAAATTGGTTAGCGGGGTTGCTATCTTTGAAAAATCTTGTATAAATCGCCTGTAGAACCCTGCTAAACCGAGAAAACTTCTTACTTCTGTTGGAGTTGTTGGTTGTTCCCAATTCACAACCGCTTCTATCTTTGCTGGATCTACCGTTATTCCATTCTTGTCAATCACATGACCCAAGAATTGAACTCGTTCCAACCAGAATTCACATTTGGAAAACTTTGCATAAAGTTGTTCCTTGCATAATATCTCCAATATGCTCCTTAAGTGTTCAGCATGCTCCTCTTTTGTTCTCGAGTATACTAAAATATCATCAATGAACACTACGACAAATTTGTCTAAGCATGGTTTAAACACTCTATTCATTAAGTCCATGAATGTTGTCGGCGTATTTGTTAATCCAAAAGACATCACAAGAAACTCATAATGTTCGTAGTGTGTCCTAAAAACATGACATAAGGTTCCAAGATGCTTCATGTGCACTAAACGACCACGACCTAGTTGAAACGACTTTTAAAGGTAAACTTGGACATTTTGAAGCAAACATACATGACTATAATGATAATTTCATTAGGAGATGTTGGACATGCATGCTAGTACTCTGATACTTCCCAGACATGATGTGTATATGTGTTCCTCTAGTATGTTAAAGCATTGCATCGTTCAAGCATGAATTTAGGCAAATTTCCAAGTTATGATCTAGGTAGACTAAGTAAAGATGATATGAACACATGAGCATGAGTATTTCAGATGTTATAACCTTTGTATATGAATAAGTACTTGGTATGGTAAGTCACGTGGATTCTTGAGCTTGTTTGACATCATGTTACCAAAGTTCTATATTAAAGATTCATTACGTGGTAATATAAACTTGAAATGATCATGTGAGCATGCAAACCTCTTTAACATGTGTACGTAGTAATTGGTAATGTATTGGTATGCTAGTTAGTGGACTGAAACCAGGAAGGCAAAAGCTCAACCCTGGTCTAGCCAGGGGACAGCGCAGCTGCGCCGTCCCTAAGCTTAACCAGGGCGCAGCTGCGCCCTCCTGCAGAGTGGTCAAGTCGATTCTTTTTGTAATCTGAGTCTTGTGGATTGCTTGCATTGTTATTCTAAAGTGTAGAGCAGAAGTTGTAGTAATGTTTTTGGTATCCAAATATGATGTAGTATTATTTGATGTATGAAATTGTATGACTAATGGAATTCTTATATATAACTATTATACAATAGGATTGCAACGTGTCATTAAGCTTTAAATTCGTAGACTGCGCTAAAGGCAAGTTCTCTAACCCAAAACTTTATTTGTTGTGCAAGTATTATCAAGGCCAAGTTCCCTAACCTTACTCAAACTTATATTGAGCAAGTTTCTTACCTTGAACCTCTTACAAATTGCGAGTTTTCCTTTAACCCTACTCAATTTACATTCGAGCAGGATGTGGTATATTGTGCAAGTATTCGAACCCTTTCTCTATATTGAGCTAACATGTAAACTTGTATATTCATGTATCATACAAGTATGTGGCAATGACTCTTATGCTTTATAAACTGTCATTCATATTCTAAGGATTGGTTTAAGATTAATATCCCTTAAACCGCATTGCGAGTATAAGTATTCATTAAATCATTGAATAAGATTATAAAAGTTGTCTAAACCATTGTTTCGGTTAGACTATTATACATGTGTTAGAAAACTATTCCAAACCAATTGTCTTGGTGAGGACTCTTATCTACTGAGATGAACAACCCTCATAAAAGGGGAAAATTATATATTGTCGGGGAACCGACGTGTGCACTTATAAGCATGTGACAGTTATGCATAATCTGGGGTACTATAGGTTGATCACCTGTGTACTTGTTTTTATTGGATTTTCAGTATAAAAAAAACTGTTAATTCTAGCAAGAGTTCTTAGTCCTTTAGTAACTACTCAGTGTTCATATTCTTAGACTTGAAATGATTAGATGCAAGATTCTTATTGATATTCTTCAGTCCTAGCGACTCTTATGTATAACAATTGATTTCTCCTTATTATCCTTGAATTATCCTTTACTGTCATACCCTTGCAATTTGGACTTTATATTGTTCACCCCCATTGTATATCCTTGCTGGGTAAATTTGTTGCTCATTCTTGCTTTCTTTAAACCTTTCAGTTAAGGCAGAACGAGGTGAACCTTCAGGCAAGGATAGGGGAAAGGGCAAATTTCGGAGTAGCTTTGTTCTTCCTTAGGAAGGATATTAATTACTATGCTGCTTAAGTTTCTGAATTTGTTTATGTAATAAGCTTAGGCACGGATTATGTATTAGTACTATTTTTCAGTTTAAATTAATACTTTTGGATAGTATTGTAGTATCGGTTGCGAGACCTTGGGACGAGAATAATTATATTAAATCAATGTAATTTATTCTATCTTTTCCGCTATATTAGTTTTATGTCATTATTGTGTTAGATCGTGACAAGCCAAATTCGAGGCAGTGACGTCAGAATTTGGGGGCGCCACATTACCAACGCTCATTAAGTGTAACCCCAGAGCTTATATGAGTTTCAACATCATTTAAATACCCTCATTCAGATGTATAGTTCGTATAGATACTGTATCTAACTTAGTACAACTATGCTAAATAAAATAAAGATCAGAGTATAACGCAATAGATGAAATAAAGGATCATAATATATTACATATCATTTGGTTCGATTAGATTGTTCTCAGTACTAAGTCATTACAACAAAAGTCTTTAAAAGACTTAGATTATTCAAAAGCAGTTAATAAAACTAGTAAGCATGCCCTTTTCCTTTATCTGTCCCAGAAGTGCTAGGGATATCATCTAAAGCTGCAAAAGAAGATATGCGCAAGAATGAGCTACAAATGCTCAGCAAGTTCATTTGAAAATGTAAACACAGTGTGTTTGATTTGAAAGATGTCAGGTGATGCATAATTGATACTGAGGGTTCTGTACCAGAACCATATATTTCAATTCGTTCTGTCAGTCTTCAATGACTTAGAACCTCCTTGAGTTCAGATATCTGGTAAGTGATCAGCCTCACCAATATCCTAGGAGTATGCATATCATCCTACCACATTTTTGGTCAATTTAAGTTAATTGCCAATATTGGTCAATTCATTTAATTGCCAATTTAAACCTTGTTCGAAGGTTTGTCGGACCACCTTCCATCCACGATGTCCCTTTTACTCAGTATAGATGTCGTACCAAAATAATTTGGTTTAACACAACAATTTTAAGCTCAAACAGTCAATAAATGATTTCATTTCTTAAGTTATGCTGAACAAGTAGCAATAACTTCACAATAATTGATAGCAAGACATAAATGAATTGCTTAAATGTAAAAAGGTTCAGAGACTTGCCTTAGCGTAGTTTCATTAAAATTTAAGATAGTTGGTCAACGTACGTAGTCTATGTATACCAATAATAAGCGTTAGCACGTATATAAACATATATTACGCTAATCTAGGCAAGTTTCATTAAGGTTCGACGTCGATACGGTGTCTCGGTCGCGTCCTTAATCACTTAAACACATAGGTTGTTCAATAAAACTTCATTTGGAAGCTTAATTATTAGTATAAATAATTTATTTATTATTTATAACATTTTTAGAAGCTTGGTATTATTTTTAAATAATTTTCAGAAGCTTGGAAGTATTTTTAAATAATTTTACAAGCTTAGGAATATTTTTAAATGATTTAATTATCATTTAGAATATTTTTAAAACATTTAATATGTTATTTAAATAATTTATTTGTCATTTAGAATATTTTTAGACACCTAAAATATTATTTAAATGATTTATTTATCATTTATAATATTTTTAGAAAGATAGAATATTATTTAAATGATTTCATTTATCATTAAAAATATTTTTATAATTTATTTTATCATTATAATAATTTACTTATTACTTATAATAATTTTTAAAACTTAATTTAATATTTAAATGATTTAATTATCATTTAAAGAAATTTTTAAATACTTAATATATTATTTAAATAATTTATTTATCATTAATAATATTTAAACATTTAATATTTTATTTAATTATTATATATAATAATTTTATTTACCTTAATATCATTTTTAAATAATTAATATAATTATTAAATGATTTAATATCATTTTTAAATAATTAATGTAATTATTAAATGATTTATTATAATTATTATTATTATTTAATTAAATTAAATAATAATTCAGAAATATATAAAAAATATTAAAAATAAATTTTTATAATTAAAAATGAATTTTTGAATATAATTATTAATTATTTATAATTATTTAATATTTTTTTATTATTTTATATAATTTATTTAATTATTTTTATTAAATTTTATTTAAAACCGTCGCAAAAGGCTTTAGCGACAGTCTTCATAGGGTTTCTAAGTTTCTAGGTTTAAGTATGAATTTTGTCGCTAAAGGTGTTCTTTATGAAGAACAGCCGGTCATGGTCGAGTAGGGACGTTTGACCGCAAATTAATTCCAGTTGGTTAATGTTTTGGATTGGATCTTTGTTTGTTGTTATAGTAGGCATGACAAGGTATAACGACATATGAAATTTAAGCATAAACAACATCAATTGATGCTAGATAATTCATGGTCAAACTACCTAGTTCATGCTGTTCATGAGGTTTCTGCGTTGCCCAGAAACATGATGGTCATGGTCGGTTAACCATGTTTGACCGTTAATAACTTTCATGGTCTTTATTTGTTATGTGGTTTAATGATTCCGGGCTGTAGTATACATGCCATAGAACATATTTAAGCCAAGAAATAACATTTACAAACATCATATAAGCAAGATTAAAGGTGGTCAAATCTTGTCAGACTGCTGTCAGTTATACTTAGAATTTTCTGGGTTGCCCAGAATCAGCCATCCGTGAGCGGTCAACGGGTTTTAACCATTAATAACTTCCATCCTAGAATTTGTTTTACTATTCTACCAATTGGATATTATAGTTAACATGGCATACTACATATACAAACTTTAAAACAGATCAAACGACCAATTTAAGCCGATCAAAATGACTGACAAAATAGCCTGTCAGACCATTCTGGGCTGCCAAAGTCAGTTCATGTTTTTCATCAATTTTGACCATTTAAATGTTATGGATCCTTGTTTAACCAACCCAAATCACTAAATAACATATTATTACATATCCTTAAACATTAAAACATAACATCTAACAAAGCTTTAAAGATCTAGTATAAAATTAGGGTTTTTGCACCTTTTTGAGTTTCTTTTGATTTCTGATCTTTGATTCTGTTCTTGTAGCTATTGAGGCTTATTATGGCTGGTAATATAAGTGTTTAGGTTTCAAAATTTCGTGGCTCAAATGATCAGAACCTCTTTCTATTTATAGCAACTTGAATTAGGGTTTTCTAAGCTTTATTTTCCATTTTTGCCCTCAAAATATCTTGGCTTGTGAACTTGTGCTGCTCCAATCTGATCTAAGTTGTCATGCTTGTGCTGGAGTGTGTCAAGCACAAGCTTGCACACTCCTAGCTTAATTTTCATTGGCTAGGATTTTATTTTTTCTTTATTTTACTTACTAATTAAAATTAGATTTTTCCTAATCATGATTATGATGTTTAATTAGGTTTAGTAATATTCTAATTAGGGTTATATATCATAATTAAGGTTTTACATTTCATAATTTAGTGTTATTAAACCAAATTAGGGTTTTAGGGTTTCAAATTAGGGTTTAGGGTTTTCAATCCTACAATTAGGGTTTTAATCTTTCGTTTAGGGTTTAGTTTAACCTTAATAATTCATAATTAATATTATGATTCATTATTTAGAATCTAATTATATCAATTAAGATTCTTATACAATAATTAGGGTTTCAATTAGACAATTCGGATAAATATTATCAATTAGGGTTTCTGTTTCAGTTTATTATTCTAACCCTAATTAACTTATTTTTAATTTTTTATCAGTTAATATAATATTATATTAACTCCAAAGCACAACAAAGCACTTCGTCATTTCCAAGTACGACACAGCAGCTTACAAAAATAATTTGCCGAGACGCTTCTCGATGAATTCGCCGGAAGCACGACAAATCATTTTGTCCGATTAAGCACGACACAGCTGCTTGGCAAAAATTTTTTATTTGACCTAATTGTTTAATAAAATACACAATCACATATTACAAAGTCAAATCATGAAATTTCATTTATTAAACAAATAATTTACATATACAAATCTTATTAGGGTTCGGAATATTGCAATTAATGGCTTATATAACCTCTTAACAACATTCACAAACATCCAACACAAACAAAAACAACAAGAATCGTCACAAATCCGACCCACAAGCTTAAGAGCTCAAAAACCTTCAACACTCAAAAATCTTAACAAACTTAAATGAAATGGGTTTGAATGAGATGTTTACCTCTGTAAATCTCTTCTAGATGATTAAGAAGATAGCTAGGCTTGAGTTCTCCTTACTTGGATGTTCTTCTTCTTCTTCCTCCTTCCTTTTTTCCGGCGACCTTCTTCTTTTCCGGCTACTTTTCCGACGGCCTTCCCTTCTTTCTTCTTCCTCTTTGCAGCTCTCTCTCCCTCTTTCTCTCTCTCTATCTGCTGGTGGAATGGTTTGAATGGGATGTAAGAGAGAGAGATGGAATAGTTTGAATGGAATGGGAGAGTGGAGGAGTGAATTTAGGAGAGGTGGGTTGGTTGCTCAAGGAGATTGCCGGCAACCTCCCTCCTTGCTCAATTCTAATTGGTCTAAAATGAGGGATTGGTTCCCTCTTGGAGTAACAAGCCAAAATAACTCCCCAAATACACAAAAATATATCCGAAAACTCCCACTTTTGTATCAAAACTGGTAAATAACTCCTCCCAAAATTAAAATGGATATTACCATAAATATTGGGATGGGTAAAAATAATTATTATGGGATTTGTCCAAATATTCGGAACACCCATATTATACATTTCGGATATGGATAAAATCACATATGAGCTCAAATAAAATTTCCGACGCTTGGAAAAATTATTCGTGCGGATACACGTATTTATGAAATTTATTAAAATCTAAAAAGACACAAAAATATTATAGCGTGAATAGTGCCTCGGGAAACGTGCCCGTAAATAGTGATTTTGCGATTTTTCGTGAAATCAATTATTCACTCCTACGGTTCAATAACGCATAAAACTTCATACGTTGACATCATCCGGGTTATAAAATAACCTTAAAGGACATCACATAAAAACAATATTTAATCCATTTAATAATATTAATAAACCCAAATTACAAGGTTATTCACGATCCGCGATCGCTGCTCTTTCACGATTAACTCTCCATAATCATATACATCATCTCACATATATCTCGCCCATAATTCAGGTTAGCGTTTTTACAATAAATAACTCGTTCAATAATATTATCTATCAATTATTTATTTAATCTAATAAATAGCACTCTAGCGATATTTCTTGAAACCGCCAAATTAGCTTATACGAACACTTTCATACTTACTAATCATCGCCTACACATAATCTAGGTCATAATATAACCTTTAAACGCTTAACACATAATATTATTAATAAAAGTGTATTTTATTCAATAATGTCCGTAAGCTCGAATTATCAAGCTATCCACGGCTCTCGATCGTTACAATTATTAACTAGTAACTCATTCATTCTAAATCTATGTATATATTTCACATTTATATATATACATATTAAGTGTAATGTCCAGGAATTTTTGAACATTGTACCGAATTTATTTTAATAAATAAAATTCATTTATAATTTATGAATTTAATTTGGATCCATGTAAGAATTATTATTTAATTAAATAATTATATGGTCCAATAATTGTCTTGCATTAGAAAGGGCTCATTAATAGTTTGATTTAAATTAGTGGGCTAACCCTATGAAATTAATTTCAAGAGAATTTGGAAGAAGATTAATAAATAAATTCGTTTTGCTATTATCGAATTTAAATAAATTGCCACAAGGAATTATTGGTAAAATAAATATTATAATTAATTAATTAGATTAAATTAATTAATTAATATTAGAAGCATAAGGTTATCTTAATTGGGTCAAATCTCTTTAAGCTAACCCAATATCAAGTGGGCTGAAACCATTCTTTTGTTTCTTTCTTTTTCCTTTATTTCCTTTTGGGTCATTCCTCTATTAAATCGACCAGCCCAACCCTATTGGGTTGAGCCCAAAATCTTTCCAGCCAAACCAAACCCATTCCTTCTCTTAGCCGAATCGAACCGTTGCAACGGGTTGGGTCCATTTGAGCAACCGACAAATTGAATTGGGAGAGTTCAAATCAGCCATATCAGTTTGGGGGATAGTAGAGCGAATCAACCCAAAACTTCCAATCAGACGCAACGGGAGAAAGTGAAGGTGTCAATCGCCGGCAATAGACGGGGAAACGGAGCAGTGACCGGTAGCTATACGAGAATCGAGGCGAGGGACCGAGTGGATAGCGATCGGACCAAAGGGTTTGCAAGCGCGGCGATTTGACCGGTGGAAGGTACGCGGCTCGAGGGGGGTGCCGGCGATTCCACAGCTGGGCTCGGATGGCTTGATAAGACCTACCGTCCGTCTACTCCTCTCGTACCGTCTGTTAATGACTCAGGCGCTAGGGTATTATCCGTACCATTTGGGTAAAGCTTTATCTATAAATTGAACCTCAAACCCCTAAACCAAAGCTGCCGAATCTTTGGTTGTGAGTCTCCCAATTTGAAAACAATTAGGGTTTGAAATTCTTAAAGAGGGGAACCACTGTAAATGTCCGAATTTGTTTCTTATTTTGGGAGAAGAAGGAAGACTGCAATCCGATCGAGCCAAAGGTAAGCAGTGAGATGTTTGGTCCATTCGATTTGTGTTCTTTTTATTTTCTTCCTTTTCTTTCTGTAATTAGTTTTGTGATGCTCGACTGTATTGGGTTATTCGTTTCGGAATTGATAAATTTCTGCTGAGTGTGTTGTATTAGTGATATTATACACTGTATTGCATTTTGATTCATTTTGAATAAGAATCTGGTATGGGATTGTGCTTCTTTTTGGGTTGTGTGGTTCATTGTTGGGGTCTGGTTATTGAAGGACCTTAAGATAGTTCCAGCCGCGTGAAATGGTACTGTAAATAGGCTAATGTCAATTTTTCTTTTGATGCCCAGTACCTGTTTATTGTAAGGCCTAAGCCAAGTTTTGATTTCCCCTTTGGTATTGATGCCCTGCCAGCAACATGGATTTACAAACTCAAACATTAGTCTGCTTTTAAGTGTTGAAGTGTGGGTTGGCCACAAACCTTGGAATGGAATTTGCAGGAAATCAATTACACTGTTAATTTCGAACACATGGTTCCAGTTTTGTAAGTTAGTAAATATTTAGGTATTACTTTATAGTAATCAGTAATTATGTATGAATAAAATTTATTACTAGTTATCAATAAATACAAAGTACTAAATATTTAATTATTATCTAATAATAATAATGATTAAATATGAATAAAACTAATAAAATAATTATTTATTATTTATTAATAAATAATAAATAATAAATACACATGAATAAAGTAATAAAATAATTATTTATTAATAAATAATAAATAATAAATAAATATAAATAAAGTTAATAATTAAATTATTTATTATTTACCCTTAAATAATAAATAAAGCTAATAAATAATTGATTATTGTTTAACTACTATTAAATGATAATCAAGTATGAATAAAACTAATAGAATAATTATTTATTATTTATTCATAAATAATAAATAAAGCTAATGAACGTGTGATTATTGTTCAACCATTATTAAATAGGTATGAACAAGGTTGATAACTAATTATTTATTATTTATCCATAAATAATAAATAAAGGTAATAAATATTTAACTATTATTTAAATAATAGATAAGTATAAGTAAAGTTAATAATTATTTATTATTTATTCATAAATAATAAATAAAGTTAATAAATATTTAATTATTATTTAATAATAATTAGATATAAGTAAGGTTAATAATTATTTACCATAAATAATAAATAAGGTTAATAAATATTTAATTATTATTTAACTTTAAATAATAATTAAGTATAAGTAAAACTCATAAATAATTATTTACCCATTAATAACAAATAAAGGTAGTAACCATTGAATTATTATAAGGTATAGGAAAGTTAATAAATGGTTATTTATTCTTTATCATATAGTACTAAATAAAGATAATATTTAATTATTAACTAATAATAATTAGGTATGAATAGAGCTAATGAGAATAATAATTACTTAATCATTAATGAAATAATGATTAAGTATGAGTGAGACTAATAAGATTATCTATGGCACTTAATAAATAAAGATAATAAGCACTCAATAATTATTCAATAAATATTTAATAATAATGAAGTGCGTGTAGAATTAATACTTTGAATGCTTAATTATTGTTGAATAAAGAACCAAGTATAATAATTACTTAATTGCCCTTAAGGTGAATAGTAATTAAGTAAATAAAAGATTAAGTAAGAGATCAACTACTATTTAGTTGTTATCAAATCATGATTAAATTTATTAATTATTGTATAACTAATAAATAAGAAATTTAACCCACGTTTAAAAGGGTACCCAAATGATAGGTAACCATGATTAACTATTGTTTATTTTAAATAATAGCTAGAGGCCATTAAATTAAATTTTGTTTAGTTGATGGCTATGTAGTAATTAAATGTATGCGGTGAATTGTTTATCTGCTAAATAAATTGCATAAGAGAGTATAGTTATGCAATGCTAATGGATAAACCGACATTACCAACTGATAGGTTAATCCAAGGTCAAGTAATTAAAGCTAGGATTTAATTGTAGCTGAGCAAACAGGCAAGTTCTTCCTTACTCAACTTTGACATTGAGCAAATTTCTAAACCTTATGCACTATTTTAATTCGTGCAAAAAGGTATATATATATTGTTGCAAGTTATTCTTTAAGCTTGAATCTTACCTCCAAGCATGCTTTAAGTGGTCTAATTACTTTTAAAATTATTCCACTTCTATGTATTTATTGACATTCGCACTCGAGCATTTGAATTCGTACATTTATTAAAGTTCCAAGATTTAGAAACTACTCATTATTAAGTCTGAACCTTTGTTCGGTCAGACAAGTATGTGAAAATTTATAAAAGCTATCCGAACCAATCGAGGGTAAGGATTCTTAGACTGTATGAACACCCCTTTATTATAGGGGAGTACCCCATGTACCGTAAATAAGGTACAAATAGTAGAGTTAAATGTTATGCATATACATAGCGTACGCGAGGCTGATCCCCTCAAGTACTTATTCTGTAGCCAGTAACCAGAGGGTCAACTAGCTATTGACTCCTTTGGAAGTTATTGTTCGAGGTCTATTCGGCTATCAATTGTTCTAAAAGCATTCATTGTTATTGCTTCTGATAATGCTATTGTGGAAATCCCTTTCTATATTCCTTTCATCATGATATATCCTTATTATTGTATTTTAAACTTGCTGAGCAAACTCGCTGCTCATTCTTGCTATATCATGATTTTATTGCAGCCAAACCCGAGACGTCAGGGAAAAACAAAGGGAAAGAAAAGATGAAGTGATAAACTTCATGTAGCAGACTTAAACATTATGTGCAGTTAATCATTGTTAATGTAATATTAAACCCTGCTTGTTACTTAGGGTATGGATTCATGAATGTATTAAGGTTATTATGTTCTGGGACTAGTAATACCTTGTAATGAACAACGTATGTTTATTATATTCCGCATTTTAGTTACCATATGTTGTCAGAGGTGAATGTTTGTATTGGATCGTGATGACCAGATCCGGGTATTTGGAGACCCGAATTTGGAGGCGTCACATTAAGCTCACCAAATAAATTACATAAATATATATAACTCATATATATTCAAACTCGAATCATAATAAGAATTATTCTATATTAAATTATTATTATAATTATTCGCGAAAATCCGGGTTGTCACAATGGAGGCGATTTACACCAGTGTGGATGAACTTCGGTCCTTCACGTCGCAGTTCTCTGATAGTTTATCTCAAGCTTTTACTCAGCTGGGCGTTCAAGTTCAATTCCCAACGTTTGGTACTGCCCCAACTTATCCTTCCCCGTACTCAGCTTCCGATGCTGAAGGGGAGAACGCAGACGATGCTGCCTCAGATTAGAGGAGTTATTCCGTTCTTTACTTTTTATTATCCAATGAGGGCGGGGGGGTTCTTTTCTTTGTCATATGTGTTAGATTGTATGGTGTTGCATGTTAGTTCGCCGTTAGTTAAGTTTAGCATTGATTATTCGTAGTATCTGTCAGCATGCTTGCATCTAGTAGTTGGTAGTTAGTATTTGCATTTGTTTATGGTTAATGTGACGAACGAGATTTTTATAATTTAATTTAAATATTTATTGAATTAAAGAAATATTTTTCGATGATTTAATTATTGAATTAATTGATTAATTGATGAATTTGTGGTAGATTAATTTAATTATATGTGTTACATTATATAAATTAATGTGGAGAATTTTTATACTCAAAGTATGTATTTAATTGAGCTTATTTGATTAAATGCATTATTTAAATAAGCATAATGTTATTCTAATTAATTTAATAATTAATTAGAGATTTAATAATTTGTCATAATCGATAAATGAGAATTTTAATTATGTGACTATGTGATTTAATGTGGAATTATCCTAGTTTATTTAATTGATTTTAATAAGATTATTTAGTTGATTAACTATGTGACATTAAACTATATAATAAGTAAGTTATTAAAATAAACTAGAAGGGGGGATAAAAGGACTAGCCAAACGAGGCCTTAGTGGGGGTTGGTGCCAGTTATAAACTGACACCATGTTCTGCCAGTTTAATTATCACGTATTATCATTATTACTATTTTCCTAAGTAAGTTAGAGAACTCAGAGAGAGAAAAATTGTGAAGGAAATGAGAAGAATCAGGAATTGAAAAGAAATCCTTTCATTTGTTGAATAATCTAAGCACTAATCAAGGTAATTCCTTGAATTCAACTTTAATTTATGTTCTTTTAAGTTTTATTCCATGCACGTATATTTTAAGTTTTCTATAAATTGAATTCTATGGCTAGAACTTTTAATAACTTGATGTTAGATGTTTGTAAGCATGCATAAATATATTTTATATGATTTATATGTGATTTAGAGTAATTAAATTCATGAAATTATGTTTTTATCAGAGTTCTGGAATTTACGTATGAAAATTGATGCTTGATTTGCATGTTAATCGGTTAAATTGATAATTGATTATTTTTATGCATGTAAAAACGAAGAAAACAAGAGTTAAACGGATTAAATTGGTTAAGAAACGAATTTACAGTGATTAATTACGTTAACTGTATCAAAACATGTTAATAAAGTATGAACAGTGAAAATTTTAGCCTTTAATTGGTTGTTTAGATTGTCCGTGGTGTTAAAATCACTGTGTATGTAATGGGTTTTGATTTCATAACATATATAATGAATGAGTAGTTATTTATTGTGAAGAAAACCACCGCCCCGGTGGTGGAACAGGGAATAAAAAAAAAAGAGTACACATTTTCTTCTTTCTTTGTGGTCATGTTATATTATCGTAGACATATCTAAAGCTTAGACTAATGTATGAAATGAATATTAAGATATTGTGATGGGCGGTAAGCATATATACCCATTGATTATCCGGTGACAATTGAGATATTAAAATAAAAATTGGATGAGAATGAATCCTGAAATGTTTATAATACTGTAACTAATCATTGTTACTGCCTTATAAACAGAAAATGTAGGTTGTTTTCTAAGTGTTGCTATGTGACTAATAAATGTTGTGCATGATTATATATCGTGTAGGATACGTGAAGTGCAGATAAGTATAGGCTAATTATGGTAATTGGTAATCTACGAACCAGGCAAGTTTTTAAGTTTCTATTTGTTATGTGAACTACATGATTAATTATTTTAAATCTATGATGTAAAAGCATGATGTATTCTATGTGTTGTATGTATGAAACGATAAAGTCAATTTATGACAACGTCCATTGAGTTAAAATATTGATTGAGTTATGGAACTCAATTTATTACTTGGTAATTGATATACAGTATGTATGATATGTTTAGCCAAATGTTTATGATGTATATGATGAGCATGTTATCTATGTGTTATGTGATGTATGTAAACTGTTAGATTTTGCTGAGCTGTCGAGCCCATTCTTGCAAATAACCACCTTTACAGGTTAAAGATACAAGATAACGTTATGTACTACCCAAATGACATGGATCAAAATGACGCATGAAGATTAAATGTTTTAGTTGAAGTTATTACCTGAATTATGTTAAGTTTTCGATAAATGTATTTATGTTGAGTTGTAAAATTGGTATTGAGGTGTAAACTTTTATAATAAGTTCGACAAGGAAAATCATGATATTAACGTGATTCTAAGATATTTAGATGTAAAGGTTGAAAATTTTGGGATCGAGAATGATTTGTGATAGAAAAGTTTAAATTATTTCGCATTTTTATTAAGTTTAATACTGGATATTGTTATAAAGTCAGAACGACGATGTATTGATAACGACCGATGTTGAGAGTTGAATTGTATGAATTTTACGGTCGTTATAGTTAATATATGCATTTAGTATGTTTTCATGAGTCGAAGCAATAGATTGGTGTGATTTTGGCTTGGCCGATGATGAGATTGGTAGCACATGATAACTTGAATAATGTTGATGATTGATGCTTAGTCTTAATTTTAATCATGAGGATAATTTATGCCTGTTTGAAAACTTATGTTAACTGGATAGCACTTTGAAATTTAACTGCTTTAATAAACATTGTTCAATGGCTCATAACTGGCTTTTGATGGGAAAGTTTAGGTTTAAACTAAGAAAAGTAGTATATTGACAATAGAGGCTAAAATGAGGTGAAAACTCAAGTCTGGGGGAATCTAGGAGGTAGTAGTATATATAAAAAAATATAGAAAATGCAGAAGAAAAAAAAAAGAGAATAAATGCTTTGATTAGTTTGGCTCTGTGGCCTTTGTTACTCGGGTAATTAGATCCTTAGGGGTGTCTTAACGCCTAGTGTAATATCCTGGATAGTTATGAGACTTGTAAATAAGGTCTCAAATATTGAATAAAGGTTAAAGTCAAAACCTAGATTATTAACAGAGAAATGTGTAGAGAAATGACTCAATATTTTCTTTGGTTTTGAAAGAACTTATATGAATTGAGGACGTATTCAATAAGATTATGCGATGAAATAAATGTCGTAAGAGTTTAGAAGTTAACCGAACTTGAGCGTTTTGGTAGTAGTGGTTCTGATGATGGAATCCTTATAAGGGTTGAGTTTAAAACCTAGTTTTGAAGAAGATGATTGTGTAGAGATGATTAAACACTTTAACCTAATCTCTGTGTTAGAAATTAAATGTGTGAAACGATATGTAAGGGATTGAAACCCTAGAATTGATAAGGTGGTATACAGAGATATATGGGTATATAAACATGTATAAGCTAGATGGGGTTAGAGAAGCTACCCTAGAAACTTTCCATAAGTAGAAAGTTTAAAGAAGCAATGACATATTTGTGTATTATGATTTTAAGTGATCAATGAAGATGGATTTCTGCGATCTAATCAATGTGTTATGTGATACGATATAAGCATTAATGAATCGTAGAGGAAAAATATTTTCTTAGAAAATAACGCGGGAAACACTATTCACACGAGAAACGCTTCTTCGTTCTTTTCGAATTTTCACATTCCCGAATAGCGTTTATATGGAGTATAAGAGCGTATTTACTATTCAAAAATACGAGAGGAGAAACTTTCCATAAATGGAAAGTTTGAGAATTCTCTATAAAAGGAAAGTTGTGGTGTATAGATGTCCACCAATAAGAAGAGGTTAGGGACCTTCCATAAATAGAAAGTGTAGGATGAAGGGTAGGATGGTAATGATCCAAGCCTAGATGAGTAATTAATTAGGTTAACTAATGAGAAACAAGGTAAAACTATGTTATGAATTAACATAGCTTGAATGTTGACCTTGATTGGCAAACGAGAAGGGTGATCATCATTAGGTAATTAACTAGTGTGATTAATGTAGGGAATTTGAATAAGAGGATTAATTATGGTAGCCCAATATGGGATTGCCTATATGTGAAGTGGGTAATTTAAATATAAGCCCAAATGTATGATAATTGATAGTCCAAGAGGAATTTATTATAAGCCCAAACTATGAGTAAGGATTTAATGTGTTAGGATTTTATGAGTAACCCAACAAATTAGCCAAAGGATGAGTAAACTAGGTTGACCATATTTTAACCAACCTTGAGTAAAAGAAGCCCAAAGAAATGGAAGGATAGAAACTTTCCATAAATGGAAAGTTTGGAAACTTTCCATAAATGAAAGGTTTAGATAACAAAGAGAGAGAAGAGTATGTATTGGTGTATTTATATATATGTATTAGTATATTTATACATATATATAATTGTGCAAGTATTCTTATTAAAAGAAAAGGAAAAAAAAATAATTAAAACAAGTGGGTAGACTTTTACTTTTGTTTTATCCAAAGTTGCATTGGTAGGAGCAAAAAGGGAATGAAAGTGACAAGATGGTGATGTGTGTAAGTAGTGTAAGAGAGCTATGATGGGCTAGGTTGGTAGCTTGTGTTGGAGAAATGAAAGGTTGTAGAGAATTAACCAATGTAAGGTTAATTGAATAATCCTAGTTGGTAAACAAGAGAGGGCATTGAACAAACATTGGTTAAATGCTAGATGAATGCATGTGATGATGAGAATTAACCATAGATGGTTTAATTGAGTATCCCTAGGTAGTAACTAAGTTAAAGCTTTAACCATGCATTGGTTAGTTGCTAGCAAAATGTGTATAAATATATAATTGTATGTATACATGATAGATGAGACTTAACTAAGGTGGAATTAGTGAATTCACTCTAGGTTAATTCTTATAAGGGAATAATTGATCAACATGGAATTAGTAAGTAACCATGAGAATACATGTTTGTAGAGAATTAACCATACCTTAGTTAATTGTTGGGAGAAGGAGAATAAGTTGATAACTAACTAAGGTTGATTGAATTCTGACCTTGAGGTAAATGTTAGAAAGTTAACTACAACTAAGTTAAATGGTGGAGGGATTAGATAGATACACATATGTGTATGTAATATTATTGCAAGTATACTTATATATAAATTAAATGAATAATAAAAACAAAAGTGTGGGGAAATGGAGCATGGGGAAACCGCCCATCTTGGGCCAAGAGAGGGCTATAGCTAGCCTCTCACCTCTTACAAAGTACCCCCAAATGTCTTGTCTCATCTACTTTAATAAATGTCTTGTCTCATCTATTTTAATAAATGTCTTGTCCCATCTACTTTAATTAATGCCTTGTCCCCTAGTTTATTTAACCACCTTTGGTTACCTAGCTTTGGTTAAGTAGTGGGAGAAAAGAATAGATATACATTATGTATGTAATGTTATTGCAAGCATAATTGCAAGAGGAGAGAGAAGCTTGGTTGATTAACCAAGGCTTGACAATTTCATTTCATTCATTTTCACTTCTTTTCTTTAAGCTAAATAGCTAGAAAAATAGAGAGAGAAGAAAAGAGAGAAGGCTACCAATAATGGAGAAAAAGGAGGAAGAAGAAAGCTAAGGAAGAAACCATGGAAGAAGATCCATGGAAGGAAAGAAAGAAAAAATGAAGAACGCAAGGTATAACTCAAAACTTACCCACTTTATTATGATTTAACTTAGATCTAGTGTTGGGTTGTTGTGATTGAACTAGATAATGATAGATCTACATGATTTATAATGATTCATGGTTGGATCTAGAGGTTTGATGGGTTATTAAACTTAGATTTGAGAAATAATTTCTTAAAACTCTAAAACCGTCACTTTCCTCTTTGATCCTTAGATCCGCATAGTGGGTATTGATGAAAAATTGTATAGATTTAATATGTTGTAATATTATGAGTTATTAATTCATAGAACTTGAAATCATTTGATTTGGTTGTGTAAAACTCAAAATATGAAAATCGAAAGGAGAGAAGCGAAGGTTATTTTCCTCAAATTAAATGATCTAGTGAGCTACTGCCCAAAAATGAAAAATTCGGGACTAGCTATATTTCTCTAAAACTTCTGGGCTTTTGGTATGCTATAGTTCATTGAATAAGTTTTCCATAGACTCCAGAACGGACTAATTCCGACTTCGGAGCAAAGAGTTATGGCCAATCTAGTTTGTCATGCAAAACTGTCCAACGAATTTTGGTCAGCCCCCTTATGTGCGATTCCTGTATTGATGTGTTGGGAATTGGAAAACTTTCAGTAGGACAAAGTTGTAGATACGGAAGTTAGCTTCGCGTGGCCGCTAGAATCACCCAAAAATTGTAAATAACGAAGAAGTTATGACTGTTTAAGCGAACTAGGGTCTGTCAGTCACTTTTCTCGCGAAACAGTTTTAATTTAGTCATTCCTTGAGAGGTGCAGCCTCGTGTGTTTGGAATTTGAAGAAACTTAAAACTGTAAAGTTGTAGATATTGAAGTTTTCTAGCTGGACATGCGGACTGAGCCATTTTATGGAACGGATCATGTTCGAAATAAATTATTTATTAAAGCTGTCCAGAAAATGAAATATTTCTAGACTAGTTGATGAAATTTCAGAATCTGTTTTAAATGGTTGGGTCTGACTTTAAGGCCTAGATGAGGTTGTAGTACACTGAGTAAGGTTTAATTTGATATAAGAAGGAATAAAAAGAGTCATGTAACGAAGGAGTTGCGTTAAAAACGAAAACAACGTTTTGTTAAAGAAATTGTGAAAATGGATTTTATAATTTTATTTGATGTAAAATTTTGGAAAATGATATATGTTATCATGTGATGACATACATTGACATGTTGGGGATCATTGTGAATCCGGTGTATAAGGATGGATAAATATTGATGTTATGTGCTTATATGTAGTTCATAACATGTAAATTGTTAATGAATGCATACAACATGCTCGATAAAATGCCCAGGAGAAATTGTATATCTAAACATTGAGACTTAAAAGTATCCAAGTAATGGTATTAAGTGCTTGGAGTAATATATAATTGAAGAATATTTTAAGTATATTAATATTATTTAATTATAATATTAATATATAAGTGAGGATTATTTTAAGTATATTAATATTATTTAATTATAATATTAATATATAAGTGAGGATCATTTTAAGTATATTAATATTATTTAATTATAATATTAATATATAAGTGAGGATTATTTTAAGTATATTAATATTATTTAATTATAATATTAATATGTTAGTGATGATTATTTTAACTGTATTAATATTATATAATTATAATATTAATATGTTAGTGATGATTATTTTAACTGTATTAATATTATATAATTATAATATTAATATACAAATAAGGAGTATTATGGTTATATTAATAATATTTAAGCATAATATTTAATGTGCTTAATTGATGAATTTTATTTCATTAAATTAGGTTGTCAATCGAAGGAAGAAAACAAAATATTCGATGCGAATAATATACGCGATGATCTACGGACTGAGGCAAGTTCTCTTATGTGTAAAATGTTATTATATGTTATTGCGATGTTATATTATAACATAATGTGCTATGAACCGTTCAATTTGAACTTTATACTTTGCAATGAAAAACACGATGATATGTGATTTACGTGTTAATATGCTTACATGTATAATTGTCATACATGGAAATATTGTGAAACATGCATGATACATGATTTATGTGTTATGTGTAACTGTTAAACTTGCGGGCAACATTGTTGCTCACCCACGCCACAAACAGATTTTTGCAGCTAGCGAAAAAGGACCTGGATGGTCAAAAGAAGATGACTGCAGGAAAGGCATTTAAACAAGAAAGTGAAGTCTATGTTGCGATATTATATTATTTTAATATTGTACTATTATTTACAAGCTGATGTATTGTATACTCTGATTTAGAATGATGTGTACGATTAAAGGTTAGAAAACCTGGGAGTAGATTAAGATGTATTGTAATATTATAGAGATTACATTTATGTTGTAAGAATTGTATTGTTTATGTAGTATCATGACGAACCGAACCCGGGGTCAAGGTGACCCGGATTTGGGGTCGTTACACCTAGTGCCTTAAAGCCAACTGGTTTGAGAGTTACTGATTTAAAGCTCGCTGCATGGGTGACTTTGAAAAGCCTAAGAGAGCCCGACATTGCACAGTCAAGTATAAACACGAGATGAATCGTAAAACGCACTCGTGAAAGAATAAAGGTAGAAATAAATCTCGTAGGGACTCCTATACTTAGTGATTGCTTAATTTTAGCCGGCATTATCATGTTTACAGAGAATGAAGTGGATGAAAGTATTATGCACACAAGCCAATCATATTTGATATGATGTATCATATACTTTGTAATTTTATTCATTTATTAATAAAAGAATTGATTTTCTTAAAAGGCATTTTATATTATCTACATATTGTTGTTATATTAAATGTGATAAACCCATAGTTTTGAGCAATGCTTTTAGAATCATGATGGTGATCATGCTAATGAGATCTAAATTCTAGATAGCTCACAAACTAAAATTGTTCCTAATCGTTGGATTACTAAAAAGGGGATTAGTGAATTCGGATAGATTAGTACATACGTTGCTTGCTCTTAGGAAGAGGATGATTGATCTCATAATCATTTGTGTGGAGACACTAAAGCAAGTATGTAGGTACTTATTGGAGAATAAGTTCACTGAACGTGGCTCGCTAAGGAATACCTAATGGAGTTTTACGCGCCTGTCAATAGGAATTCCTTTAGTGGTGTGCTGTCGCAGGCAACCAAAAATGAAACCTTACTGCGAAAAATATTTATGTAGTAGTGCAAGCAAGAGTCGATCCCACAGAGAATGATTAATCTATTTTTATATTTTGAATACCAGAACAGAGGGTTTTGAAACTAATTATGAAAGTAAACTAAAAATAATGTAAAATAATTTATTAAAGTAAATCAGAGAAAACAAACCTTGGATTAAATCAACTTCCACCTCAGAAACTTACACTGATCATTGACTCAAGCATAATCAATTATTATTTTGAATATTCACCGTTAGAATCAATTCACCATTCTGAATTATGCCGTGTCTTTCCTTAATTTTAGTTAGATAGAAACAAGCGTTCTAAATAACCCTAACTACTAAACAACTTCAGACAAGCGCTAAAAGTTTAATCTAGTAGATGCTTTAAGAATTAGAAAAACTGATGAAGCTAAACAACACAAGCACAAGCGGTTGCATTTAATTTAGTTGAATATTCTCCCTAAGATATAATAATCTCGTGATCTGCAGTCAATTATTAACCTTAGTTGGTTCACAAATTAGAGTGACCAAATAATTACGGATTTGATATCTAATTCAGCAGTAGATTTCTACGAATAATAAACTAGCGTGCACTCTAGTAATTAAACATATCAATCATAAAATTCAAGCACAGAAGGATAATCAATACTCAAAATAATAAATGAACAATTAAAATCAATTAGATCTCACAGTGTAATACTTCTGAGGCTTCCGTCTCCTTAATCCAAGAATAGAAAATTAGCTACTCATAGCTATGAAAAACACCAAAGAATAATAGAGAGAAATATTTTTATTTATTCAATGAAGTGTTGTCCATTACATCAACCTTGACCCCTTATTTATACTACTCAAAAGTAACCCTAACCCTAATAATAATAGAAACAATAACAATCCAACTTAAAATTGGAATTGAAATTCTAACTAAATAAAATACATTAATATTAAAAAAAAATTAATATTCTAGAATCTACTTCTATTAGTTCCTTAAAGAAATCAGATTGCCAAGATTGAATTTCCATAATTGCCGTGTAAAAGATTTTTCCTTATCGCGTTAGGAAATAAGCTGAATCCAAATTTAGTTTTGATTCCAATTGTTGAATCCTTGAGCTGCTAGGAATCCCATAAATCTCTTCCAATTTGGAAAGGAATCCGTGAATATAAAAATACAATGTATGTCCACATGAATAACTTGTGTATTATTACAACTTTGCCCCTCCAAAGTACTTCCAAAGTTACGGACTTCGTTAATTGTACCTAAAATAAAAATATAAGAATAATGAGTGTATTTAGGCACAAAATAAATATAAAAGATAAAGTATTAAGGGATAAAAATATAACATATTTTATTCTCATCATTTAGTGATAATAGTACAAGTGATCCTTGGACTTGAGACCATCATAGTATCTTGTGTATGATGAGTTATACTTTGACATGTCCCTTAAGACCTTTAGAGTATATCAAAGGGTATGATTGGGTATAATAAATTGTGCATGGAGATAGGTGAATGATCAACAAAGAATCTATCACGTCTAGTAAAAGATGAGAAATGTCCTATGTGATTCGATAAATAACAACTCAGTAGTCTTTGGCCAAGGCAGAATGAAATTAGAAAGGAGTTTCTAATTTACATTAATTAGAGTTGTGCATTTGGGAATTGAAATACATATAATTAAATAAAATAAGACTTGACGGTAAATCCATGTCTTATATTTAATTGGGATATTGTATGGTAGAAGGATTGATTTGTACAGTAACTATTTACTGAAAGGTTCTTTTGTGATTAATCTTGAAATCTATATTATATGGAAAGTCGTTGATCGCTAAGGGGGCTTACCCTTATTGTAGAATAAATATTATTTATTTAAATGAATTAAATAGTTTAATTTATTTATTTAAATAAGATTAGAATTGTTCTAGTTGATTTATTCACAACCGGTTTAATATGGAGAACCTAAAGGGTCACACCGCAAAAGGAAAATATTTATTTAAGAAGTAAATGACATAATTATAATAATAAGTTAAGTATATTTAATTTAATCTATGGAGATAGAATAAATTAAATAGCTTAATATTTATTATTTAATATTTTGGAAATATTAAATATAAATTAATAAGAGGAGTCTTATTATTATTATTATTATTATTATTACTATTACTATTATTTAATTCCTAATAGAGATTGAAAATTAATTAATAGAAGTACTCTCCCATGAATTCTTAATTGGATTAGGAGCATAATTAATTAAAGGAGTTTAATTAGAATAGAAACCCTAATCCTAAATAGTTTAGGGAAGGGTTATTCCTACATCTATAAATAAGAGGAGTCTTATCATAGATTAGGGTTACACACTCTTGCATTAGATTGTGGAGAGTACTTGCAGTTTCTATAGAGATAGAAACTAGGGTTTTGCCAATACCCAACTTCTTGAATACTTATTCTTCCTTGGTGGATCACCTCTAGAGGCCAAACACTTGGGTTGCTAACGTTGATCAAAGGAAGGAATCTCATCGGTGGAATTCAAGGAGAATACGAAGGACTTGGAGTTGAACTTGTACCCGAGGAAGCTTTGATCTACGAGGGTATAATTCTTATTCTCTTTCTCTTTCGTTTAATTGATAATTGAACACAAGGATAGATCATGGTGATGGTTTGTATGAAAATTATAAAATTCGTTTTATCACGCTTCCGCCCTATTTATGTAATTTGATTGCATGTTTGCGTAATATACAAACCTTACAGTGGAACCAGACTTTTCTTTCTAAGGAGTTAGTTATGTGGCTAATTTTGAGCTATGGTAGATTAGAATGGTTGATGAGCACACATACACAATATGAGTGATGACCGGTGTGGGCTGTCTGATTGATTGGGTTATTGACTTTGCATTGGTCGGATCTATTGTTTAAGTAACTTGATGATATCTTTGAGGCTTGTTGTTAAGTATTGGACCATTTATTTGCGGGATTCGTAGGCATGTTAGGTAGTAGTGTGCATTTTAGTCATTGTGTTGCATTGTGTTGCTTGGGGACAAGCAATAGTTCAATTTTGGGGGTATTTGATGAGCATGTTTCATACCTACAAATCGGGTATCAATTTATGTGAATTATTGTTGATTTCCATGAGTTATAGAGACTTTTCATGCATTTTATGTGTTTTTATGGATACATGCATTGGGAGTTGAATTGGCGACAAATGGATGAAAGTAGTAGCAAAAGGATCAGAAATTGTAGAGGACAAGGCAGCGCGCCCGCGTCCAATTTACACTAGGGGCATCGCGGCCGCGCCGGTTCAGGAGTTGACCAGAGTTGACTTTTCATTTAATTTAAGCAATTAATGTGTAACTTATTTCCAGACTTCTAATTAATTTAGGATTTATATCAGATGCTATAAATAGATGTTTTAAGTCATTATTGGGGGTTGTTGAACTTATTAGCAAAAACCCTAGTTTGGAGATAGAGACTTGGAGACCAAAAGCAATTGCAAGAGCAAGGAGGATTCAACATAGGAGCTAAAGGAGAGACTTAATGATAGACTCCACGACACGCTTGCGTGAGGTGGTCGTCGCCCGGATCGTTTCCAACAACTATGAAGGTGGATCGCTCACAACACCTCAACCCTTTGTCTATTTTGAGACGAGAACCTTTGTACAATTGCTCTGCGTTAGGAAATTTGCGTTGAATAGAACACCAACGATACCTTAACCTAATGTCTATAACGAGACAAGAACCAAAAGTATAATCGACGATTGATGTGACACCCCCAAATCCGGGTACTTAATTTCCACTGATTTGGTGTTCACTATCTCAAACATTCACATCTAACTACCCATAATTAAGAACAATTAAATAAACTTAAAGAAACATCTTCCCAAAATGGGTTACATCACCAAACTGTTAAACAATCAAATCCCAGGTTATCTTAACCTTAATACATCAATGCAGAATAAAACATAATTTTAAATAAGTTTTTGATACAATTAAACATCAAGCAAACAATAAATCTCCTGCTACTTCGGCATCTTGCCCTTGCCCTTGCCTCAAAACTAATAAACTTCCGCGCATCAAATTATGGTTGCGAACGGGAGCCTTCCCTTCTCTGTTGTTTCGGTGCCATGGCTGAATAAGAGTGTATGAAGCCTTAAGGAATACTGCAAAACACAATCATCAAGCAAAACAGCCAGAAATCACCTAAAATTCTCTTTCAGACAATTGAGCGAACACCTAGTGTGTGAAAGTAGTATGCACATAAGCCAATCATATTTGATATGATGCAGCATATACTTTGTAATCTTATTCATTTATTAATAAAAGTATTAAAGGCATTTTACTTTATCTACATAGTGCTGTTATATTAAATGTGATAAACCCATAATTTTGAGCAATGCTTTTAGAATCATGATGCTGATCATGCTAATGAGATCTAAATTCTAGATAGCTCACAAACTAAAATCGTTGCTAATCGTTGGATTACTAGAAAGGGGATTAGTGAATCCGGATAGATTAATACATACGTTGCTCGCTCTTAGGAAGAGGATGATTGATCTCATAATCATTTATGTGGAGACACTAAAGCAAGTATGTAGGTACTTATTGGAGAATAAGTTCACTGAATGAGGCTCGCTAAGGAATACATAATGGAGTTTTACTCGCCTGTCAATAGGAATTCCACTAGTGATAGTAGTACAAGTGATCCTTGGACTTGAGATCATCATAGTATCTTGTGTATGATGAGTTATACTTTGACATGTCCCTTAAGACCTTTAGGGTATATCAAAGGGTATGATTGGGTACAATGAGTTGTACATGGAGATAGGTGAATGACCAACAAAGAATCTACCACATCTAGTAAAAGATTTGAATGTCCTATGTGATTCGATAAATGACAACTCAGTAGTCCTTGGCCAAGGCAGAATGAATTTAGAAAGGAGTTTCTAATTTGCATTAATTAGAGTTGTGCATTTGAGAATTTAAATGCATATAATTAAATAAAATAAGACTTGACAGTAATTCCATGTCTTATATTTAATTGGGATATTGTATGGTAGAAGGATTGAATTGTACGGTAACTATTCACTGAAAGGTTCTTTTGTGATTAATGTTGAAATCTATATTATCTGAAAAGTCGTTGATCACTAAGGGGGCTTACCCTTATTATAGAATAAATATTATTTATTTAAATGAATTAAATAGTTTAATTTATTTATTAAATAAGATTAGAAATGTTCTAATTGATTTATTCATAGCCGGTTTAATATGGAGAACCTAAAGGGTCACACCGCAAAAAGAAAAATATTTATTTAAAAAGTAAATGGCATAATTATATTAATAAGTTAAGTGTATTTAATTTAGTCTATGTAGATAGAATAAATTAAATAGCTTAATATTTATTATTTAATATTTTAGAAATATTAAATATAAATTAATAAGAGGAGTCTTATTATTATTATTACTATTACTATTATTTAATTCCTAATATAGATTGGGAATTAATTAATAGAACTATTCTCTCATGAATTCCTAATTGGATTAGGAGTATAATTAATTAAAGGAGTTTAATTAGAATAGAAACCCTAATCCTAAATAGTTTAGGGGAGGGTTTTCCTACATCTATAAATAAGAGAAGTCTTATCATAGATTAGGGTTATACACTCTTGCATAAGAATTGTGGAGAGTACTTACAATTTCTATAGAGATAGAAACTAGGGTTTTGCCAAACACTCATCTTCTTGAACAAGTATTATTCCTTGGTGGATTACCTCTAGAGGCCAAACACTTGAGTGGCTAAACATTGATCAGAGGAAGGAATTTAATCGGTGGAATTCAAGGAGAATGCAAAGGAATTGGAGTTGAACTTGTACCTGAGGAAGCTAGAATTCTACAAGGGTATAATTCTTATTCTCTATCTCTTTTGTTTAATTAATAATTGTGCATAAAGAAAGATCATGGTGATGGTTTGTATAAAATTTTTAAAATCTGATTTCATCACGCTTCCGCTTTATTTATGAAAACAATTGCATGTTCGCGTTATATACAAACCTAACAGTGTGCACCTTCAAATTCCTTTAAAATCAACACCTTTTGTTTCTCAAGAATTTCCTAGATTGTCTCAACATAATCCCATACACCACTGCACCAATTATGAACCTCCACAATACCAACACAATGAAATTAAACTCTGTTCTTACTTGGTGTCGTCTGTACTAAAGAATGATGAAGACATCCTTATAATGCTAAAATCTGAGAAAAATTCCTTGAATGCTTGAATCCCCAATGTTTGTTGGATTGTAGATGAATGAGTTGAATTGATGAAGGAATCGAGTGTTGAATTGATTTGAAATTACTTTTGGCTTGTGCTTGTTGTTGAAGTTGGTTTAGGAATTGGGATGAAGAGAGAAGTGGAATAGAAGCCTCCTGATTTGCCCCGTTTAAATCTACCTGATGCACTTAGCGCTGCTGTACTTGGGCCACTAGTGTTACTGCTCTTGTAGTTCAATTTTTATGCACTGCTGCGCTACCTTATTGAGTCGCGGCGCATGCCCCTAGTGTTGCGGCGCTTAATGTCTGTTTAGAAAATTTGTCTGTGCGTTTATGTTGGTTTGGCCTTTAGCTTTCCTTGGGCAATCAAAGCCTTGACATGCCCATCAATTCTCAATCACCCAACTTGGTACCTGAAAAACATTATCGCATTATTACTAACTAAAACATAACTAACTTAATAATTCAATTAATTCTTAATTAACATGCAACCTATTTTTATTTTCTATTTTTTATTAAATTAATTTCATCTAGCTAAATCTTAATAAAATGAACTAAAATTCAAATATGCAAACTAATAATAAATTTAAACTTTTGGGTTGCCTCCCAATAAGCGCTTATTTTACAGTCATCATCCTGACTTCTTTAAATTTTGCTATCCAATTCCCTTTCGAAAGTTGATTAGTCCCCCATCCGCCAGTAACACTGTATCATTTGAGGGCATAACATTTGTGCGTGCCCTTGCTTCAAAGGTTCCTAGCTTCATCTTTGTAGATAAGATATCTTTCAAGAATGTTATGTAACTAGGCCTTTGTTCCAATGATTCTGCAGGCGGGATATTGACGGGAAGCTTCTCTTATTCATTCGATAACTTATGGACTTGATCATCAATCTCCCATTCTTGATTATGTTGCAGAGAAGGTATATGGATCACCATAAAAATTTGATTTGTATCATTACTCAAATCAAAATCTTCTAATTCCTGCTTTACCAGTTCCTTACTCTCTACCTTCTCCTGCAACACCCCCAAATTCGAGTACTTAATTCCCACAGTATTTGGTGTTCACTATCCAAATAAATCACATCACTTCTAACTATCCATTCAAATATAAACGAGAATGCTTAATAAAAATAGAAATCTCCCATTAAAGGGTTATAACATCTTTAACAAACAAATCTCAGGTCATCTAACCTTAATAAAACATCAAATGCAGAAACATAATCAAGTCTATTACATAATTTCATTTAAACAAATATAATAAGTCTTCATCACTTGTTTGCTTTGCCTTTGCCTTTACTAGTGGATGGGTCATCAACTCTTTCAACTTTAGCTGTAATGTTATTATGCAAGGGTGAGTAACAATTGCGCAGTAAGTAACACAGTAAATAATAATAATAACATGCGAATAAACAATGGATATCGGATAATCAAATATTCGTCTTTTGAATCAAGATTGGAGTACAAGAATCAAAAGATCATCTAAGGGTCACAAACCCACGAACTATGTCCCAGGTTATCAAGTATTTCTACTTTAAACCTTTAACAGTCATAAGACTATATGGACCTTACTTCTCGTACTTAGGGGGATCAGCCATTTGTACCATGTATGTGCACAACATCTTAACGCTAACACGTAAATAAAATCCCCTGAATAAGGGTTGTTCATGTCAGTTTGACATCGGAGTCCGCACCAAAGGAAGTTTGGTTTGGATTTACTTCAGTAACGTTTTTAAAATTTAGAACGCTCATCAACTATGGACTAGTCGAATTAATAAGGGTTCGCTAGTCAATCAAGGTTCAATAAAAAATTGTAATTGATATTCGAGAATCAAAGACTGAATCTCACAAAAGATACAACTGAATGAACTAGAATTAAGAAGTTGCTCAAGTAAGTAATAGCATTATAAAGCTTGCATGATAAAAGAATGAAGTTCAGGAACTTGCGTAGAAATAATTAATTAAGGATAAGATACTTGCTTTCAACGAAATAAAAAGATTAGGAGTAGTAAACTTTCTTTCGATGAAATAAAAGATTAAGGGTAGAAAACTTGCCTTGTGCGTAGATTACAAAATAAAATTCACGTTCTTTAATCAACCTATAGATTCCGTTTATAAAACAGTAACAATAATTAGTTACAGTATTATAAACATTTCAGGACTCATTCTCATCCAATTTTTATTTTAATATCTCAATTGTTTTCTGGTTATTAGTCTCACTTTAGAAGTTGTAAGCCTAATAATTAAAGCAATATCATACTTAAGAATTTCTAAAACTCAACGTCAAGTTAGGGTTCATCAATCTCTATATTTATAATCAGTGGTATATGCTTAGCATCCAACTCAACATCTTGGTACTCATTCAACACATTAATCTAAGTTTTAAACATGCATAGGGTGACAAAGCATAACTACAAAGAAAGAAAAATTTAACACTTTCTGCACTAAGCTCGCCGGGGTGAGAATTCCTTCACAAAATTTCTCGTCGGGGCGAGAAACTCAGTTCATTGAGCTCGCCGAGGCGAGAAACTCAGTTCTTTGAGCTCGCCGGGGCGAGAAACACGAAATCCAGACTCTGCAGTTCGCGAAAAACGCCGAAAAATGCTAAATTTGGCCAAAGTTTTTCACAATTTACCAATTAAATCACTACCCAATCATTATATATGGTATGAAATCAACACCCATTCCATAAACAGTGATTTTAACATTACAGATAACCTAAACCACCCAATTAAAGGCTAAAATTTAAATGTTCATACTTTATTATCAAGTTTTGATACAGTTAACAAAATTAATCACTATAAATTCGTTTGTTAACCAAATCTAATCATTTAATCATTGTTTTCTCCGTTTTTACATGCATAAACATAATAAATTATCAATTTAACCGATTAACTTGCAACACAGACATCAATTTTCATACATACAGTTCATATTCATATGTAACTACTCTGTAAATTTCAGAACTTCAATTAAAACATGATTTCATGGATTTAATTACTCTGAATCACATATACATCATATAAAACACGTTTATACATGCTTTCAAACATGTAATCATCAATTTATAAAAATTTAGCCATAGAATATAGTTTACAGATAATTCAAAAACATACGTTCATGGAAGAACTTCAAGAATATAAATTAAAAACATAAATTAGAAGAATTACCTTCAATTAGATGCTTTAAATAATGCAAGCAGATGAATGATTTCTTCAATTCTCCAAATTTCTCTCTTTTTCTCTCTGATTAACCTCTAAGTTGGTTTAAGCACAATGCGTGAGAGAAAAAAAAAGCTAACTGATAATAATACTGGCGTACATGGTTGTCAATTAACTCCATAATGGTTAACTGACTTCAACCCCGACTTAAGCTCTGTTTGGTTGTCTTTTTAAGCTCCCCTTTGGTTTATTTTAATAAATTACTTATTATATAGTTCATGTCACACTTTTAATCTACTAAATAATCTTACTAAAATCAATTAAATAAAATAGAATAATTAAATCACATAGTCACATAAATAAAAATTCTCCTTTATTAGTAATGAAAAATTATTAAATCTCTAATTAATATTAAATTAATTAGAAATAACATTATACTTATTTAAATATTGCATTTAATCAAATAAATTTAATTAAACACATACTTTGAATATAAAAATCCTCCACATCAATCTAACTAATGTAACACATATAATTAAATTAATCTACCACAAATTCATCAATTAAATCAATTAATTCAACAATCAAATCATCGAAAAATATTTATTTAATTCAATAAATATTTAAATTATATTACAAAATTCTCGTTCGTCACATTTTTGGCTAATCCCAGTTAAGCACTGCTTCAACCTTTGACGGATCCACCGAAATCCCATCCTTGTCAATCACATGTCCAAGAAATTGCACCCGCTCTAACCAGAATTCACACTTTGAAAATTTAGCGTACAACTTCTCTCTTCTTAACGCTTCTAATGTCAACTTCAAATGCTCTGTATGCTCTTCCTTGGTTTTGGAATAAATTAGAATATCGTCAATGAATACTACTACAAACTTGTCCAAAAACGGCTTAAACACCCTGTTCATTAAGTCCATGAATGCTGCAGGAGCATTCGTTAGACCAAATGACATCACCAGAAACTCGTAGTGACCACAACGAGTCCTGAACGCTGTCTTCGGTACATCTTCCTTCCTCACCTTCAACTGATGATAACCACTCCTCAAATCTATCTTTGAAAAATATCTAGCTCCTTTCAATTGATCAAACAAGTTGTCGATTCTTGGCAACGGGTTTTTATTCTTAATCGTGACCTTGTTCAACTCTCTGTAATCAATGCAAAGTCGCATCAATCCGTCCTTCTTTTTAACAATCAACATCGGCGCTCCCCACGGCGATACGCTCGGCTGAATATACTTCTTATCTAAAAGTTCTTGCAGTTGTACCATTAATTCTTTCATCTCTACTAGGGCCATACGGTACGGAGCTTTCGATATCGGGGCAGTTCCTGGCGCCAAATCGATTACAAACTCAACTTCTCTATCTGGCGGAAGTCCTGGTAAATCGTCTGGGAAGACGTCTACAAAGTCCCTTATGACATGTATCTCTTCTAATTTCGGACCCTCTTTCCGAGTATCAACTATGTAGGCTAAGTATCCCACACAGCCTTGTCTTAACAACTTCCTGGCTTACATCATTGTCAGATAACTCGCTTGTCTAGGCAATTTGCTGTCGTAAAATACTACCTTTGACGGAGTCATAAGGCTAATACGTTTCTTTTGGCAATCAATTATCGCTCCATAATTGAATAGCCAATCCATTTCCAAAATAACGTCAAATTCCCCAAGTTTGATTAGAATCAGATCTACAGTCATCACGTTTCCCTTAATGTTCACTCTACAGTTCTTGTGTACGTGCCTAACAGAAATTACCTCTCTATTCGCAATTTCTATGTTTAAAGGGTAATCTAATTCCCCCTTAGGCAAATCTAAGTTCTTAGCAAAGTCATCAGATATAAATGAACAAGTAGCACCCAAATTGAACAATACATAAGCATCTATATTATTAATCGGAATGATACCTGACACCACATCGCGAGTGTGACGCCCCCAAATTCTGACGTCACTGTCTCGAATCTGGTTCGTCACGTTCTAACACAATAATGACATAAAACTAATGCAGCGGAAAAGATAGAATAAAATACATTATTTTAATATAATTATTCTCGTCCCAAGGTCTCGTAACCATTACTACAATACTATCCAAAAGTCTTGATTTAAACTGAAACATAATACTAATACATAATCCATGCCTAAACTTATTACATAACCAAATTAGAAAACTAAAAGCAACATAGTAAATAATCTTCTCCTTAAGGAAGAACAAAGCTACTCCGTAGTTTTGCCCTTTCCCTTATTCTTGCCTGAAGGTTCACCTCGCTCTGCCTTAACTGAAAGGTTTAAAGAAAATAAGGATGAGCAACAAATTTGCTCAGCAAGTATGTACAATGGGGGTGAACAATATAAAGTTCAAATTGCAAGGGTATGACAGTAAAGGATAGTTCAAGGATGATAAGAAGAATCAATTGTTATGCATAAGAGTCGTTATGGACCGAAGAATATCAATAAGATTCATGCGTCTAATCATTTCGAAGTTCAAGAATATAAACACTGAGTAGTCACTGAAGGATTAAGAACTCCTGCTAGAATTAACAGTTATTATACTGAAAATCCAATAAAAACAAGTACACAGGTGGTCAGCCTATAGTACTCCAGGTTATGCATAACTGTCACATGCTTATAAGTGCGCACGTCGGTTCCCCGACAATATATAATTTCCCCTTTTATGAGGGTTGTTCATCTCAGTAGATAAGATTCCTCACCAAGACAATTGGTTTGGAATAGCTTTCTAGCACATGTATAATAGTCTAACCGAAACACTGGTTTAGACAACTTTTATAATCGTATTCAATGATTTAATGAATACGAATACTCGTAATGAAGTTTAAGGGATATTAATGTTAAACCAATCCTTAGAATATGAATGACAGTTTATAAAGCATAAGAGTCATTGTCACATACTTGTATGATACATGAATATACAAGTTACATGCTTGCTTAATAAAGAGAAAGGGTTCGAGTACTTGCATAATATACCACATCCTGCTCGAATGTAAATTGAGTAGGGTTAAAGGAAACTTGCCTGTTTGCTCAGCTACAAGTAATCTAGCTTTAATTTAAATTGCGTTGAAACGACCTAATCATTAATAAGTCGATTCTTTAGTTAGTATAGCATTCATAACTTTATTCTTACAAGTGGTTACGCACCACATTGTTTTAACACACCGTCACGTTGGTGGAATCATGATTACTAAGTCCATATTCGTAATTTCTCATCTTAGCTAAATGAGTTAGCAAACCTAGAATACTTTGACCCTAAGCATCAACATAAGCTCGAACACATAGTATATCAGTCCAATCATGTAATACAACTTAAAACATTTATACATACATGCTGCAAGACTCTATTTACAAATTAAAACAACTGGGCAATTCTGGCGACCGGCGCGGCCACGCTGGTTTTTGCCTTAGGAATGGCGCGGCCGCGCCACCCTCAGGCTACTGATATAACTCAAATACACATGCACATAAGGTTATTAGTTTGAGTTCAAAACCTAACATGCTCATGCTAAATTCAATCCAAAGTTATAAGCTGTTATGTTAGAAACTTCTATATTTTGAACCAATCAAATCCATCTCGCAAAGGATCAACTACTATAGTCATGACACCACATAACGAGACTAAACCATACTTAATAAGCATGCTCGTGCATATTTAACACATGTACACATTAATCACAAAGTTTACAATTGGAATGTCACTTTCTTGAACATGCGTACATAAGTAGAATCCATGTGTAGCTAGATGGTGCTCATGTCAACATGTTCTAGAGGCATAATGAATCCTATTATTCATGCTTGCATGCTTGGAACGAAATTTACACAACGTTTGGCAACAATAGTCCTCACGTCTTAAGTTTTTCTTGAGAATTTCACATTAGACTAATTAAACTTGCTTAATATCTTTACGTGACTCTCCGTATGCATTCACACATAATTAGACCATATATATATGCTTGTAGGCTCAGAACATCAAGGATACAAAGTTCGTTAAGATTCATTTTCAATACTTCAAATTTTCCTTTAGAAAGTCGTTGGAACCGAGCTAACACAACTCATGTCATGCAAGGTAACCTTAGGTAATACATTGGACTTGTTTTCATACATGTCTAAGCTAGCTACATACGCTAAAGGATCCGAGTCAAAAAGGCATCACTTTCATAAGGTTTAGTTTTCCAATTCTAAGTTTTATTTCAAAATCTCGTAAACCTAACACGTTTCATGCAAGACCATACTAGATCACATACCCGATACACACATAGGCTTATTTAAGCTAAACTAACATGCTCATGACATCAGAAGAATCAAAAGTTGGAATTCCAATCTGGGGCACGGCGCGGCCGCGCCTGGTTTTGCCTGGGGAGTAGCGTGGCCGCGCTGCTCCTCGACAAAACCAGGTAACTCCCTGTAAGGCGAAATTTTCCAAAACCAAAACCAATTCAAACCACAATCTGTGTATACCTATCTCACATAAAGTCTATAACCATGATATTAAGCATACCTAGCATGATTTTAACAACTTAAAACAAGTAAATAACTAAGTTCAAGAATTAAATTCAACATTCATGCTATCTTTCCATATTTTCGCATACTTAGCGATTGATCATGCTACGAACTCGTTTCTGAACTAAAATTCTTCGTTTAACTTTCATTGTTTTCGTATTTGACTATACTAACAATGTATAATAACCATTTGCAGATTATCACAAGTTAGTTCAATCATTTTTGGTACATTATAAGCATGTATACATGTCATTTTCTGAGAATTCATAAAACATAAATTTGATAGCATAAAACATGATTAACACTTTAGTAACATGTATATGAACTTGACAACTTATATACATCAACTACTAACTAACTAACAAAAGATTTATGGCAAGATTCTAGAAATTTATATATATAACTCAAGAACACAATTAAAGAGAAATTACCTCTTGAAGCTAATTGAGTACCCTAAACCTCACACCTCAATTTCTGATTACTCCTTAGCTTCACCACACTCACTCTCTACTTGAAAATTTTTGATTTCTAGTAACCAAAAATGAGGAAGAGGAGGTCTCAATTTATAAAGTTTCTTTTGTCCATTTTCAGATTTTGTCCAAGGATTCAAACCAAAGGAAGAAGAAAGAAACTTATGGGTAATGGAGGTTTGGTGGAATAGTGGTGAGGCATTATTTGGACCACTCCCCCCTCCATCATCACCAAGCTCTAGCTCTCTACCAATTCTAAGCAAAGTGGGTGATAGACCAATGGCCTATATACGGCTGATTACTAGAGAGGGACACTCAATTTGGGACAAAGCAAAACTCAGACATTCCAAATAAGGCTTATTAGCATACTTTGGTTTAAAATGTAAACTTAGGTGAAGATGTATTAAATAATTAAATGCTATAACATTGCACCAAATAGAGTCACATGTACACATATCATATAATCCATGTACATTAATTAAAGTGTAACGTAATTAATGGCTAACACCCAAATATTTAATATACATTATTACTTCATAATGCATTTATTACAATAACATTTAAGTAAGGAAATAATTATCATGTAGCAAATATTAATTACCCCATATAATTTAAATGCACATCACACATCAAGATGTCACATAGGATATTCATGCAATTTAAATGTCAGGCATATTCTACCTTATTTAATGAATTATGAGAATACTCACAAATGCTAATGTCACAAAAATATCATGCCACATAACATTTAATTAAATAAAAGGAGGTTATTAGCCACACAATAATTAATTAAGATAACATTAATAACTTCTTTTCTTATTAAATCACTCCTCTATTAAATAAAGAAGAAATCATTTTATTGCATCACTATTATGGTGACATATCACATATACTCATATTCGAATAAATTTTCAACTTAAATAGAAAAGTTAATAATAATATCATTTAAAATTCTCGGGTATTACATCCTCCCTCCCTTATAAAAATTCCGTCCTCGGAATTGATACAAGGTTACACAAACAAATGGGGATAATCCCTCCTCATCTTACTCTCTAACTCCCACGTAGCCTCCTCGGCGTCGTGGTTTTGCCAAACTACCTTTACAGAAGATATACTCTTGTTTCTCAAGGTCTGCTCTTTCCTATCTAGTATTTGGACAGGAATTTCCTCATAAGTGAAATTCTTCTCTACTTGAATCGGCTCTTAGGAAATCATGTGCTTATAGTCGGGTTTGTACGGACGTAACACGGAGATGTGAAACACGTTGTGGATGTGTTCCAGCTCAGGCGATAAAGCTACCATATACGCCACTTCGCCTACCCGCTTCAAAACTTCAAATGGCCCTATGAACCTCGGACTCAATTTTCCTTTCTTGTCAAATCTGATCTTTCCTTTCCAGGGAGATACTTTTAAGAATACGAAACTACCGACTTCAAAGTCTCGGTTCTGACGATGCAAATCTGTATATTTCTTCTTACGATCTTGAGCGGCCTCTAATCTGGCTCTTATTGTTGTCACCACATCGGCTGTCTGTTGAACTATTTCCGGCCCCAAAAGTCGTCATTCTCCGACTTCATTCCAACACAACGGTGTTCTGCACTTCCTTCCGTAGAGAGTTTCGTACGGTGGCATACCGATACTCGCGTGATGGCTATTATTGTAAGCAAATTCTACTAAGGGTAAATGGTCATCCCAGTTCCCCTTAAAATCCATTACGCAAGCTCGAAGCATATCTTCGAGTGTCTGTATGGTTCGTTCACTTTGTCCGTCTGTCTGAGGATGATAAACGGTACTCAACCTCAATTGTGTTCCCATTCTTTCTTGCAGGCTCTTCCAGAAATTTGACGTGAAGCGCGGGCTCGATTGGAAACGATTGACACCGGCACTCCATGTCGCGAAACTATTTCTTTTACGTATAAATTTGCTAATTGGTTAAGGTTGAAACGAATCTTGATCGGTAGAAAATGAGCTGTCTTCGTTAGTCGATCCACGATAACCCAAATGATATCAAAACCCTTCTGTGTGACTGGAAGCCCCACCACGAAATCCATCGTAATGTGCTCCCATTTCCACTCCGGTATTTCCAGCGGTTGAAGTAGACCACTCGGTCTCTGATGTTCTGCTTTGACACGTTGGCAAGTAAGACATCTACTGACGTATTCTGCAACCTCTCGCTTCAGATTAGGCCACCAAAAATGTTATCGCAGATCCCGGTACATCTTCGTTCCTCCAGGATGAACAGAATATATCGTGCTATGTGCCTCGCGCAAAATTTCCTTCCTTAGTTCAGTAATAGCTGGCACCCACACTCGATTTTCGAATCTCAAAATACCATCCTTATCCATTCAGAATTTTTCTTCCTTACTTCCTGTTATTCGCTTCTTTATCTTCTCACACTCCTCATCCATTTCTTGTGCTTCTTTGATTCGATCCAATAATGTTGGACGAGCTTCCATCACAAATAACTTCTCCCTGGCCCCTCGAGGTTCCCCAACTTCTATTTCCAATTTTTCCATGTCTCTTATTAACTCCTCTTGAGTTGTCAATGTGAACAGTTTCTCTCTTCCTTTTCTGCTCTGCGCGTCAGCTACTATGTTGGCTTTTCCTGGGTGATAAAGAATTTCGCAGTCGTTATCCTTGATTAATTCCATCCACCTCCTTTGTCTCATATTTAACTCCTTCTGTGTGAAAATATATTTTAGACTTTTGTGGTCCGTGTATATCTGACATTTCTCTCCATACAAATAATGCCTCCAAATCTTTAACGCAAATACGACTGCCGCTAACTCCAAGTCATGGGTAGGGTATCATTTTTCGTAATCCTTCAATTGTCATGACGCATATGCAATGACCTTACCGTATTGCATAAGTACACAACCAAGCCCTTTATGCGACGTATCACTATACACCATAAATCCTCCCGTACCATCTAGTAAGGATAGTACAAGTGCCTCGCTTAACCTCTTCTTCAGTTCTTGAAAACTCTCTTCGCATTTGTCCGTCCACACGAATTTCACTGTCTTTCTCGTTAGATTGGTCAACGAGGTTGTTATATTAGAAAAATCTTGGACAAATCTTCGATAGTACCCAGCTAACCCTAGAAAACTTCTTACTTTCGTCGGCGTCCTTGGTTGTTCCCAACCACTAACAGCCTCCACCTTTGTAGGGTCCACTGAAATCCCATTCTTGTCTCTCACGTGTCTTAAAAATTGAACCTTCTCCATTCAGAATTTGCACTTGGAAAATTTTGCGTACATCTTCTCCTTCCTTAGTGCTTCCAACACCATCTTCAAATGTTCGGCGTGCTCTTCTTTGGTCTTTGAGTAGATTAGGATGTCATCGATAAAAACTACCACAAACTTATCCAACTGTGGCTTGAAAACTCGGTTCATCAAGCCCATGAATGTTGCTGGAGCGTTGGTCAAACCGAACGACATTACTAAAAATTGTTAGTGTCCATATCGGATTTGAAACGCCGTCTTCGGAATGTCTTCCTCTCGTACCTTTAGTTGATGATAACCCGTTCGTAGATCTATCTTAGAGAACCACTTTTCTCCCTTCAATTGATCGAAAAGGTCATCTATCCTCGGTAACGAAAACCTATTCTTGATCGTTACTTTGTTCAACTCTCGATAGTCGATACAAAGCCTTATTGATCCATCCTTCTTCTTGACAAATAACACTGGTGCTCCCCATGGAGACACACTCGGCCGAATATAACCCTTATCTAATAATTCTTGCAATTGTATCATCAATTCCTTCATCTCCACTGGTGCCATACGATACGGAGCTTTCGAAATTGGTGCAGTTCCTGGTACTAAGTCTATTACGAATTTGATTTCTCTATCTGGCGGAAGGCCAGGTAGATCATAAAGACACACGTCTTGAAACTCTCTCACTACTGATATATCTTTCGCTTCTACTCCCTTCTTTTGAGTATCTGCAATATAGGATACATAACCCACACATCCTTTCTTTAACAATTTCTTGGCCTGCATCATCGTAAGACAACAGGATTGCTTAAGCGATGAGCTACCATAATGTTAGGTTTGTATATGACGCGAACATGCAATCAAATTACATAAATAAAGTGGAAGCGCGATAAAATCAGATTTTAAAATTTTATACAGACCATCACCATGATCAATGTATGTGCACAATTAACGATATAAACGAAAGAGATAGAGATTAAGAAATTATACCCTCGTAGAATCGTGCTTTCTCGGGTACAAGTTCACCTCCAATTCCTTCGCGTTCTCCTTGAATTCCACCGACTGAATTCCTTTGCTTGATCAACGTTAGCCACCCAAGTGTTTGACCTCTAGAGGTGATCCACCAAGGAAGAATAGTTATTCAAGAAGTTGGGTGTTGGCAAAACCCTAGTTTCTATCTCTATAGAAATTGTAAGTACTCTCCACAATCTAATGCAAGAGTGTGTAACCCTAATCTATGATAAGACTCCTCTTATTTATAGATGTAGGAATAACCCTTCCCTAAACTATTTAGGATTAGGGTTTCTATTATAATTAAACTCCTTTAATTAATTATGCTCCTAATCTAATTAGGAATTCATGGGAGAGTACTTCTATTAATTAATTCACAATCCCTATTAGGAATTAAATAATAGTAATAGTAATAATAATAATAAGACTCCTCTTATTAATTTATATTTAATATTTCTAAAATATTAAATAATAAATATTAAGCTATTTAATTTATTCTATCTCCAAAGATTAAATTAAATACACTTAACTTATTATTACAATTATGCCATATACTTCTTAAATAAATATTTTTCTTTTGTGGTGTGACCCTTTAGGTTCTCCATATTAAACCAGTTGTGAATAAATCAATTAGAACAATTCTACAATAAATTAAACTATTTAATTCATTTAAATAAATAATATTTATTCTACAATAAAGGTAAGCCCCCTTAGCGATCAACGACTTTCCAAATAATATAGATTTCAACATTAATCACAAAAGAACCTTTCAGTGAATAGTTATCGTACAATTCAATCCTTCTACCATACAATGTCCCAATTAAATATAAGACATGTATTTACTGTCAAGTCTTATTTTATTTAATTATATGTATTTCGATTCCCAAATGCACAACTCTAAATAATGCAAATTAGAAACTCCTTTCTAATTTCATTCTGCCTTGGCCAAGGACTACTGAGTTATCATTTATCGAATCACATAAGACATTCACATGTTTTACTAGACGTGGTAGATTCTTTGTTGATCATTCACCTATCTCCATGTACAACTTATTATACCCAATCATACCCTTTGATATACCCTAAAGGTCTTAAGGGACATGTCAACGTATAACTCATCATACACAAGATACTATGATGATCTCAAATCCAAGGATCACTTGTACTACTATCACTATAGGAATTCCTATTGACAGGCGAGTAAAACTCCATTAGGTATTCCTTAGCGAGCCACGTTCAGTGAACTTATTCTCCAATAAGCACCTACATACTTGCTTTAGTGTCTCCACACAAATGATTATGAGATCAATCATCCTCTTTTTAAGAGCAAGCAACGTATGTACTAATCTATCCGGATTCACTAATCCCCTGTTTAGTAATCCAACGATTAGGAACGATTTTAGTTTGTGAGCTACCTAAAATTTAGATCTCATTAGCATGATCACCATCATGATTCTAAAAGCATTGCTCAAAACTATGGGTTTATCACATTTAATATAACAGCACTATGTAGATAATATAAAATGCCTTTTAAGAAACTTAATTCTTTTATTAATAAATGAATAAGATTACAAAGTATGTGCTACATCATATCAAATATGATTGGCTTGTGTGCATACTACTTTCAATCTCCCACTTGCACTAAAGCTAATCGCCTTGGTATCTAATACCCATCTTCTCTAAGTGACGATCAAACTGTTGTTGTGTTAAAGCTTTAGTAAATGGATCTGCAATGTTGTCTTGAGAGTTCACACGCTCCAGGGTGACATCTCCTCTTTCAATGATCTCTCTAATCAAATAAAACTGCCGCAATACGTGTATGGATTTTTGATGAGACTGGGTTCCTTAGCCTGCGCAACAGCTCCGTTGTTATCACAGAATAAAGGTTCAGCTTCTCTAATGCTAGGAAATACTCCAAGTTCGGTTATGAACTTCTTCATCCAAACAGCTTCCTTTGAAGCTATGTACTCGGCCTCTGTCACTGAATCAACAACTGTTTGCTGCTTGGAACTCTTCCAACTCACCGCGCCACCGTTTAAGGTAAACACATACCCTGAAACGGATTTACTGTCATCTTGGTCCGTTTGAAAACTTGAGTCTGTATAGCCCTCTAGTTTCAATTCAGACCCACCGTAGACAAGAAATACATCTTTAGTTCTTCTCAAGTACTTTAGGATATATTTCACTGCCTTCCAGTGCTCTTCTCCTAGATTCGACTGATATCTGCTCGTTACACTAAGTGCATGAGCGACATCTGGTCTAGTACATATCATACCATACATGATAGATCCTATTGCCGAAGCATATGGAATCTTACTCATTTGGTCTCTCTCCTCAGGTGTCTTTGGGGGCTGTTTCTTGGAGAGATGTATTCCATGGCTCATCGGCATTAGACCTCTCTTGGAATCTTCCATGCTAAACTTCTTTAGCATCGAGTCAATGTACTTTCCTTGGGTCAAGCCCAACATCCTTTTAGATCTATCTCTGTAGATCTTTATCCCCAAAATATAGGATGCCTCACCCAAGTCCTTTATGGAGAAGTGTTTAGATAACCAAATTTTGATCGATTGTAGCATAGGAACATCATTCCCTATCAGTAATATGTCATCAACATATAATACAAGGAATGAAACAACGCTCCCACTAACCTTCTTGTACACACATGTTCATCCTCATTTTTGATAAAATCAAACCTTTTGATTATCTCATCAAAACGGATGTTCCATCTTTGAGAAGCTTGCTTCAATCCATAAATGGATCGTTGTAGCTTATAGACTTGGTTTGTTCCAACCGTTGAAACAAAACCCTCTAGCTGTATCATATATACATTTTCCTCAAGCTCTCCATTGAGGAAGGCCGTTTTCACGTCCATTTTTCAGATCTCGTATTCATAATAAGCTGCAATTGCAAGCAAAATCCGTATGGACTTGAGCATAGCTACTGGCGAGAAGGTTTCATCATAGTCAACTCCTTGTCTTTGTTTGAAACCTTTTGCAACCAGTCGGGCCTTATAGGTCTCTACCTTGTTGTCCGCTCTAGTTTTTCTCTTAAAGACCCATTTACACCTAATAGGCTTAATGCCCTCAGGTGGTGAAACCAAAGTCCATACTTGGTTTGCATACATGGAGTCCATCTCGGATTTCATGGCTTCTAGCCATTTCTCTGAGTCTTCACTACTCATAGCCTCTTCGTAAGTCAATGGATCATCATCATCTATGATGAGTACCTCATCATCATCCTCTATGATGAATCCATACCTTTCAGGTATCTTCGGTACTCTTCCAGATTTACGAATAGGTTGTGGTACAGTAGGTTCTTCTACTTGGTTAGGTACCTGACTTTGATCCGGAGTATTTTGTGGTTCTTGAACTTCTTCAAGAAATATCTTACTCCCACTGACCCCTTCAAGGATAAACTCCTTTTCCAAGAAGGCAACATGTTTCGCTACAAACACCTTTTGATCAGTAGGATGATAGAAATAATACCCTACAGTTTCTTTAGGGTAACCCTCAAATCTACACTTGTCGGATCTAGTCTTTAGCTTATCTTGCTCAAACCTTTTGACATAAGCTGGACAACCCCAAGTCTTAACATACTTAAGATTTGGTTTCCTCTTTGTCCATAACTCATATGGAGTCTTTGGGACGGATTTGGTAGGTACCTTGTTAAGTACATATGAAGCCGTTTCTAGGGCATAACCCTAGAAGGATACTGGAATGTCGGTAAAACTCATCATGGAACGAACCATGTCCAACAATGTTCGATTTCTCTTTTCAGATACACCATTCAACTGTGGCGTCCCTGGTGGAGTCCATTGTGAGATTATACCATTTTCTTTGAGACAATTGAGAAACTCATTGGTCAAGTATTCCCCTCCTCGATCTGATTGAAGAATCTTAATACTCTTACCAGTTTGCTTCTCTACTTCACTTTTGAATTCTTTGAACTTTTCAGACGATTCAGATTTGTATTTCATTAAATACACATATCCAAATCTAGAATGATCATCAGTGAAACTAATAAAATCAGAATACCCTCCTCGTGCATTCGTTGTTATAAGTTCACATACGTCTGTGTGTACCAGCGCTAATAACTCTGTAACTCTTTCTCCTTTTCCAATAAAAGGAGATTTAGTCATCTTACCCATGAGACAAGATTCATAAGTTGGATATGATTCGTAATCAGATAGCTCTAAAAGCCCATCTTTATGCAACTTGGTTAATCTTGTTTCATTGATATGACCGAGTCTACAGTGCCACATAAAGGTATAATTAACATCATCTCTTTTTCTTTACTTAGTTTGTTCAATTTGAAGTATATTTTCATGCAAGTCAAGTATGTAAAGTCCATTAAGTAAATTGCCAACACCATATAAAATATTTTTATTATAAATAGAACAACTGTTGTTCTTTATTATAATATCAAAACCATTCATATCCAATACAGAAATTGAAATAATGTTTTTAATGAGTGTCGGAACATAATAACAATTATTTAAAGTAATGAACTTGCCCGAAGGCAGTGCTAAACAATAAATCCCTACAGCTAATGCAGCAACCTTTGCTCTATTTCCCACTCGTAGAATGACTTCATCCTTGTTCAGCTTTCTACTTCTGCTTAGTCCCTGCATATTATTACATATGTGAGAACTACAACCGGTATCCAATACCCAAGTAGAATTTTGACTTTCAGAAAAATTAATTTCAATCATGAACAAGCCTAGATCGGAAGTCGAAGCTTCTCCAAGCTTCTTCTAGTCCGCAAGATACTCCTTGCAGTTCCTCTTCAGTGTCCCAGCTTATTGCAATGGTAGCAAATTTCTTTGCTATCTGGATTTGGTTTCTTTTTATCCTTTCTCTTCGCCTTGCCCTTAGCCTTCTTGTTTTTCTTCTTTTCAGAAGATACCTTGGGCCTCTTCCTTTTCTTAGAAGAATCATCCACTAGTAAGACTTAGTTCTTGTTGGATGAGAAGTGACCTTCAGCAGTTTTCAGCATGTTAAGTAACTTAGGCAAGCTGACGTCCAACTTATTCATGTGAAAATTAAATTCACAACAAATTGTGAGAAGGTGTCCGGGAGTGACTGCAAGATCAAATCTTGGCTTAACTCCCCATCCATCACGAACCCAAGCTGTCCAAGTTGTTCAATCAGATTGATCAACTTAAGGACATGAGTCTCAACAGCAGTGCCCTCAGTTATACCAGATCGGAAGAGCTCCTTAGATATCTGATATCTAGCAGTCCTACTTTGCTCACCATATAACTCTTTGAGGTGCAGCAATATAGTAGGAACATCCATAGTTTCATGCTGACGCTGAAGCTCGTTACTCACGGATGCGACCATGATGCATTGAGCCAAGATTGCATCATCTTGCCACTTTCTAAAAGTAGCAATCTCTTCCTCAGAGGCTGTTTCTGCAACACTTGCAGGGACTGGCGATTTTAGGACATAAGAAATCTTTTCAGCAGTGAGAACAATTCTCAGATTCCTTAACCAGTCCGTGTAATTCGGTCCGGTTAGTTTGTTAGCATCAAGTATGCTACGCAGTGATAGTGAGTTTGACATTTTTAAATTCTGCATGTGAAATAGACAACATTTTAGCATACATTCATTTAATTAATTACCAAAATAAATTAGGTCTTTATTTTAAATTGGTATCTCTCACTTTTTCATCAAACTATATTACCCTCAATATATAGTTCGGCAAATCTAATTAAAGATTTGCTAGTGAGAATAAGGATCCCATTTTAAATGTATATAGCCTTGTGTGACACAACAAACTATATATAAATAAATAGGTAGACAACTATTGTCAATTACATCACTATGTAACTCCTTGTATTTTGCCTCTTAGATTATTTTGATCAAGTGTGACACATCCGAATCAAAATTATCCAAGTTAAGTCCAACCTAGCACTTCCATATATTCGAAAGAAAAACATTGTCCTTGTATGACACAACAAAACAACATCATTCAGTCTATGTATAAGCATCAAATGTGATAAAGCAACATCTTAAATATTTAATACTTGCCTTGTGTGACACAACAAACTCATATTAAATATTTAATACTCTATCGCTTTACCATGCTAGAAGGCGACGTTCGATATTCCAAATATCTTTGAACGCTTAAGACTTAATATAATTTCTTTGAGGGGTTTGTTATTATTAGTCTCATCTTGTTTAGTGCGCATGCACATATATATATAAAATACGCGTCATATTATTTAACATGCGAAGCATGTTGTATAATATATATATATATATATAGTAAACATGCACATATAGAATATTATATTCTACCCTGATTGATTATGGACTTTTATTCTAGTTTGGTTCACTAGAGCCACAAAGTGAACCAAAAGGTCAAACTTAGGGTGCAAGAATAAAATTTAAATATCACTATTACATTTAAACCCGGGCTCCAATACAAACGGGTCTTCAAGCGCTCCTTGCTCCTTTGTCTCCAATTCTTCAAAATTAATTCTAACTAGTGCTATTACATAAACTATTTACAATAAATAGAAACCTTGATCAGCAGTCAAGGGGAAGTACATAGGAGGGAGATAGAATTTACATTAAGAAAAATTAGAGAAGACGAGGTACGCAGACCCCATTTATAAAAACCCATACATTCAAGCATCCTCTAAAATAAATCCAATCACACATTGGTCAATAGTCCATAATCAATCCCTATTTATTATCATACATATCTCTATATGTATCAATAAATAACATTATCTCATGAATAATAAAACCATTCCATATATGCATTGATATCAATTAATGGTAAAAGTTTTGCTAATATTTAGTTTTGAAACAAAATAAACACTTTTATTTTAATTAAAAACCAAATCCAAATTAAACAATTTTAATTTTAGCAATCTGAAATCCTATTCCAGATAAAATAAACATCTTTATTTTTAAACTTATATCAATTAAATAAACCATTTATTTTAATTGAAGGAAAAAATTATTTTTTCGGATTCTGCTGTCCGGCGCAGCTGCGCCCAGAATGAACTGGGACACAGCGCAGCTGCGCTGAATCCCAGAAACGACTTTCTGGGTTTGGGCGCAACTGCGCTTCAGAATGAACTGGAGTCGGCGCAGCTGCGCCCTGTAGCAGATTCAGAAAAAACAGATTCTGCCCAAAAAATTTCGATCCAATTGCATACTATACACACATGGAATCATCAAAATTGATAATTAACACAAGATTAGGCTCTGATATCACTGTTAGGTTTGTATATGACACGAACATACAATCAAATTACATAAATAAAGCGGAAGCGCAATAAAATCAGATTTTAAAATTTTATACAAACCATCACCATGATCAATCTATGTGCTCAATTAACGATATAAACGAAAGAGATATAGATTAAGAAATTATACCCTCGTAGAACCGCGCTTTCTCGGGTACAAGTTCACCTCCAATTCCTTCGCGTTCTCTTTGAATTCCACCGACTAAATTCCTTTACTTGATCAACGTTAGCCACCCAAGTGTTTGGCTTCTAGAGGTGGTTCACCAAGGAAAAATAGTTATTCAAGAAGTTGGGTGTTGGCAAAACCCTAGTTTCAATCTCTATAGAAATTGCAAGTACTCTCCACAATCTAATTCAAGAGTGCGTAACCCTAATCTATGATAAGACTCCTCTTATTTATAGATGTAGGAATAACCCTTCCCTAAACTGTTTTGGATTAGGGTTTCTATTATAATTAAAATCCTTTAATTAATTATGCTCCTAATCCAATTAGGAATTCATAGGAGAGTACTTCTATTAATTAATTCACAATCCCTATTAGGAATTAAATAATAGTAATAGTAATAATAATAATAAGACTCCTCTTATTAATTTATATTTAATATTTCCAAAATATTAAATAATAAATATTAAGCTATTTAATTTATTATATCTCCATAGATTAAATTAAATACACTTAACTTATTATTACAATTATGCCATTTACTTCTTAAATAAATATTTTCCTTTTGTGGTGTGACCCTTTAAGTTCTCCATATTAAACCAGTTGTGAATAAATCAATTAGAACAATTCTAATTTTATTTAAATAAATAAATTAAACTATTTAATTCATTTAAATAAATAATATTTATTCTACAATGAGGGTAAGCCCCTTAGCGATCAACGACTTTTCAGATAATATAGATTTCAACATTAATCACAAAAGAACCTTTCAGTGAATAGTTACCGTACAATTCAATCCTTCTACCATACAATGTCCCAATTAAATATAAGACATGGATTTACTGTCAAGTCTTATTTTATTTAATTATATGTAATCTAACCAAAGTGTAGGAGGATAAATTGCTAAGAGTTCTAAGGGACCATGTCACAGTTTTTGGTTGGACTATAATAGATATCAAAAGTATAAGTTCAGCGATATGTATGCATAGGATTTTGTTAAAAGATGGAGCAAGGCCCACTAGAGAAGCACAAAGAAGATTAAATTCACCCATAATGGAGGTAGTGAAAAAGGAGGTGCTCAAATTGCTTGATGCTGGTATAATATACCCCATTTCAGACAGTCAATGGGTGAGTCCAGTATAGGTAGTACTAAAGAAATCTGGAATTATAGTCGTTAAGAATAACAATAGTGAGTTGGTGCCCACAGTTACGCAAACAGGATGGAGAGTGTGTATTGATTATAAAAAATTAAATGTTGTAACAAGAAAAGATCACTTTCCTCTCCCTTTCATTGATAAAATGTTAGAACGATTAGCCGGGCATGCTTATTATTGTTTTCTATATGGTTTTTCAGGTTATAACCAAATTGTGATTACACCCGAGGACTAGGAAAATGAAAGTAATATTGACACAAGCCAATCATATTTAATATGATGTAGCATATACTTTGTAATCTTATTCATTTATTAATAAAAGATTTGATTTTCTTAAAAGCCATTTTATATTATCTACATGGTGCTGTTATATTAAATGTGATAAACCCATAGTTTTGAGCAATGCTTTTAGAATCATGATGGTGATCATGCTAATGAGATCTAAATTCAAGATAGCTCACAAACTAAAATTGTTCCTAATCGTTGGATTACTAAAAAGGGGATTAGTGAATCCGGATAGATTAGTATATACGTTGCTTGCACTTAGGAAGAGGATGATTGATCTCATAATCATTTGTGTGGAGACACTAAAGCAAGTATGTAGGTGCTTATTGGAGAATAAGTTCACTGAACGTGGCTCGCTAAGGAATACCTAATGGAGTTTTACTCGCCTGTCAATAGGAATTCCTCTAGTGATAGTAGTACAAGTGATCGTTGGACTTGAGATCATCATAGTATCTTGTGTATGATGAGTTATACTTTGACATGTCCCTTAAGACCTTTGGGGTATATCAAAGGGAATAATTGGGTATATTAAGTTGTGCATGGAGATAGGTGAATGATCAACAAATAATCTACCACGTCTAGTAAAAGATGTGAATGTCCTACGTGATTCGATAAATGACAACTCAGTAGTCCTTGGCCAAGGCAGAATGAAATTAGAAAGGAGTTTCTAATTTGCATTATTTAGAGTTGTGCATTTGGGAATTGAAATACATATAATTAAATAAAATAATACTTGACAGTAAATCCATGTCTTATATTTAATTGGGACATTGTATAGTAGAAGGATTGAATTGTACGATAACTATTTACTCAAAGGTTCTTTTGTGATTGATGTTGAAATCTGTGTTATCTGGAAAGTCGTTGATCGCTAAGAGGGCTTACCCTTATTGTAGAATAAATATTATTTATTTAAATGAATTAAATAGTTTAATTTATTTTTTTAAATAAAATTAGAATTGTTCTAATTGATTTATTCACAATTGGTTTAATATAGAGAACCTAAAGGGTCACACCGCAAAAGGAAAATATTTATTTAAGAAGTAAATGGCATAATTGTAATAATAAGTTAAGTGTATTTAATTTAATCTATGGAGATAGAATAAATTAAATAGCTTAATATTTATTATTTAATATTTTGGAAATATTAAATATAAATTAATAAGAGGAGTCTTATTATTATTACTATTACTATTATTTAATTCCTAATAGGGATTGAGAATTAATTAATAGAAGTACTCTCCCATGAATTCCTAATTGGATTAGGAGCATAATTAATTAAAGGAGTTTAATTATAATAGAAACCCTAATCCTAAATAGTTTAGGGAAGGGTTATTCCTATATCTATAAATAAGAGGAGTCTTATCATAGATTAGGGTTACACACTCTTGGATAAGAATTGTGGAGAGTACTTACAATTTCTATAGAGATAGAAACTAGGGTTTTGCCAACACCCATCTTCTTGAACAAGTATTATTCCTTGGTGGATCACCTCTAGAGGCCAAACACTTGGGTGACTAACGTTGATCAAAGGAAGGAATTTAATCGGTGGAATTCAAGGAAAACGTGAAGGAATTGGAGGTGAACTTGTACCTGAGGAAGCTAAAATTCTACAAGGGTATAATTCTTATTCTCCATCTCTTTCGTTTAATATCGTTAATTGAGCACATAGATTGATCTTGGTGATGGTTTGTATAAAAATTTTAAAATCCGTTTTATCACGCTTCCGCACTATTTATGTAATTTGATTGCATGTTCGCACTATATACAAACCTTACAGTGGTATCAGAGCCTAATCTTGTACTAATTATCGATTTTGATGATTCCATGTGTGTATGGTATGCGATTGGATCGAAATTTTTGGGCAGAATTCATTTTTTTCGAATCTGCTACGCGGCGCAGCTGCGTCGGCTCTAGTTCATTCTAGAGCGCAGCTGCGCCCAAACCCAAAAAAATCGTTTCTGGGGTTCAGCGCAGCTGCGCCGATTCCCAGTTCATTCTGGGCGCAGCTGCGACGGACAGCAGAATCCGAGAAAAATATTTTTCCTTCAATTAAAATAAATTGTTTATTTAATTGATATAAGTTTAAAATAAAGATGTTTATTTTATCTGGAATAGGATTTCAGATTGCTAAAATTAAAGGAGTTTAATTTGGATTTGGTTTTTGATTAAAATAAAAGAGTTTATTTTGTTTCAAAACTAAATATTAGCAAAACTTTTGCCCATTAGTTGATATCAATGCATATATGGAATGGTTTTATAATTCATGGGATGAATGTTATTTATTGATACATATAGAGATATGTATGATAATAAATAGGGATTGATTATGGACTATTGACCAATGTGTGATTGGATTTATTTTAGTGGATGCTTGAATGTATGGGTTTTTATAAATGGGGTCTGCGTACCTCGTCTTCTCTAATTTTTTCTTAATGTAAATTCTATCTCCCTCCTATGTACTACCCCTTGACTGCTGATCAAGGTTTCTATTTATTGTAAATAGTTTATGTAATAGGACTAGTTAGAATTAATTTTGAAGAATTGGAGACAAAGGAGCAAGGAGCGCTTGAAGACCCGTTTGTAATGGAGCCCGGGTTTAAATGTAATAGTTATATTTAAATTTTATTCTTGCACCCTAGGTTTGACCTTTTGGTTCACTTGGTGGCTCTAGTGAACCAAACTAGAATAAAAGTCCATAATCAGTCCGGGTAGAATATAGTATTCTATATGTGCATGCTTACTATGTATATATTATATATTATACAACATGCTTCGCATGTTAAATAATATGACCCGTATTTTATATATATATATGTGCATGCACGCTAAACAAGATGAGACTAATAATAATAAACCCCTCAAAGAAATTATATTAAGTCCTAAGCGTTCAAAGATATTGGGAATATCGAACGTCGCCTTCTAGCATGGTAAAGCGATAGAGTATTAAATGTTTAAGATGTTGCTTTATCACAATTGATGCTTATAAATAGACTGAACGATGCTGTTTTGTTGTGTCACCACAAGGACGGTATTTTTCTCTTCACATATATGGAAGTGCTAGGATAGACTTAACTTGGATAATTTTGATTCGGATGTGTCACCACTTGATCAAAATAATCTAAGAGGAAAAATACAAGGAGTTACATAGTGATGTAATTGACAATAGTTGTCTACCTATTTATTTATATATCGTTTGTTGTGTCACCACAAGGCTATATACATTTGAAATGAAATCCTTAATCTCACTAGCAAATCTTTAATTAGAATTGCCGAACTATATAATGAGGGTAATATAGTTTGACGAAAATAGTGGGAGATACCAATTTAAAATAAAGACCTAATTTATTTTGGTAATTAATTAAATGAATGTATGCTAAAATGTTGTCTATTTCACATGCAGAATTTAAAAATCTCAAACTCACTATCACTGTGTAGCATACTTGATGCTAACAAACTGACCGGACCGAATTACACGGACTGGTTAAGGAATCTGAGAATTGTTCTTACTGCTGAAAAGATTTCTTATGTCCTAAATTCGTCAGTCCCTGCAAATGTTGCAGAAACAGCCTCTGAGGAAGAGATTGCTACTTTCAGAAAGTGGCAAGATGATGTAATCTTGGCTCAATGCATCATGCTCGCATCCATGAGTAACGAGCTTCAGCGTCAACATGAAACTATGGATGCTCCTATTATATTACTGCACCTCAAAGAGTTGTATGGCGAGCAAAGTAGGACTGCTAGATATTAGATATCTAAGGAGCTCTTCCGATCTCGTATGACCGAGGGCACTGTTGTTGAGACTCATGTCCTTAAGATGATCAATCTGATTGAATAACTTGGATAGCTTGGGTTCGTGATGGATGGGGAGTTAAGCCAAGATTTGATCTTACAGTCACTCCCGGACACCTTCTCACAATTTGTTGTGAATTTTCGCATAAATAAGTTGGACGTCAGCTTGCCTGAGTTACTTAACATGTTCAAAACTGCTGAAGGTCACTTCTCATCCAACAAGAACCAAGTCTTACTAGTGGATAATTCTTCCAAGAAAAGGAAGAGGCCCAAGGTATCTTCTGAAAAGAAGAAAAACAAGAAGGCTAAGGGCAAGACGAAGAGAAAGGATAAAAAGAAACCTGATCCAGATAGCAATGGAATTTGCTACCATTGCAATAAGCCGGGACACTGGAAGAGGAACTGCAAGGAGTATCTTGCGGGCCAAAAGAAGCTTGGAGAAGCTTCAACTTCCGATCAAGGTTTGTTCATGATTGAAATTAATTTTTCTGAAAGTTAAAATTCTACTTGGGTATTGGATACCGGCTGTAGTTCTCACATATGTAATAATATGCAGGGACTAAGCAGAAGTAGAAAGCTGAAGAAGGATGAAGTCGTCCTACGAGTGGGAAATGGAGCAAAGGTTGCTGCATTAGCTGTAGGGACTTATTGTTTAGCATTGCCTTCGGGAAAGTTCATTAGTTTAAATAATTGTTATTATGTTCCGACACTCATTAGAAACAGTATTTCAATTTCTGTATTGGATATGGATGGTTTTGATATTATAATAAAGAACAACAGTTGTTCTATTTATAATAAAAATGTTTTATATGGTGTTGGGAACCTACTAAATGGACTTTACATACTTGACTTGCATGAAAATATACTTCAAAGAACAAACTAAGAAAAGAAAAAGAGATGATGTTCATTATACCTTTATGTGGCATTATAGACTCGGTCATATCAATGAAACAAGATTATCCAAGTTGCATAAAGATGGGCTTTTAGAGCTATCTGATTACGAATCATATCCAACTTGTGAATCTTGTCTCATGGGTAAAATGACTAAATCTCCTTTTACTAGAAAAGGAGAAAGAGTTACAGAGTTGTTAGCGTTGGTACACACAGATGTATGTGGACCAATGACAACGAATGCACAAGGAGGGTATTCTGATTTTATTAGTTTTACTGATGATCATTCTAGATTTGGATATGTGTATTTAATGAAATACAAATCTGAATCGTTTGAAAAGTTCAAAGAATTCAGAAGTGAAGTAGAGAAGCAAACTGGTAAGAGTATTGAGATTCTTCGATCAAATCGAGGAGGGGAATAGTTAACCAATGAGTTTCTCAATTGTCTCGAAGAAAATGGTATAATCTCACAATGAACTCCACCAGGGACGCCACAGTTAAATGGTGTATCTGAAAGGAGAAATCGAACATTGTTGGACATGGTTCGTTCCATGATGAGTTTTACCTACCTTCCAGTATCCTTCTGGGGTTATGCCCTAGAATCGGCTGCATACCTACTTAATAAGGTACTTACCAAATCCATCCCAAATACCCCATATGAGATATGGACAGGGAGAAAACCAAATCTTAAGCATGTTAAGACTTGGGGTTATCCAGCTTATGTCAAAAGGTTTGAGCATGATAAGCTGAAGACTAGATTCGACAAATGTAGATTCGTGGGATACCCTAAAGAAATAGCAGGGTATTGTTTCTATTATCCTACTGATCAAAAGGTGTTTGTTACGAAACACGCTGCCTTCTTGGAAAAGGAGTTTATCCTTGAAGGGGTCAGTGGGAGTAAGATATATCTTGAAGAAGTTCAAGAACCACAGAATACTATGGATCAAAGTCAGGTACCTAACCGAGTAGAAAAACCTACTGTACCACTACCTATTCGTAAATCTAGAAGAGTACCGAAGATACCTGATAGGTATGGATTCATCATAGAGGATGATGATGAGGTACGCATCATAGATGATGATGATCCATTGACTTACGAAGAGGCTATGAGTAGTGAAGACTTAGAGAAATGGCTAGAAGCCATGAAATCCGAGATGGACTCCATGTATGAAAACCAAGTATGGACTTTGGTTTCACCACCTGAGGGCATTAAGCCTATTGAGTGTAAATGGGTCTTTAAGAGAAAGACTGGAGGAGATGGCAAGGTAAAGACCTATAAGGCCCGACTGGTTGCAAAAGGTTTCAAACAAAGACAAGGAGTTGACTATGATGAAACCTTATCACTAGTAGCTATGCTCAAGTCCATTCGGATTTTGCTTACAATTGCAGCTTATTATGACTACGAGATCTGGCAAATGGACGTGAAAACGTCCTTCCTCAATGGAGAGCTTGAGGAGAATGTATATATGATACAGCCAGAGGGTTTTGTTTCAACGGTTGGAACAAACCAAGTCTCTAAGCTACAACGATCCATTTATGGATTGAAGCAAGCTTCTCGAAGATGGAACATCTGTTTTGATGAGATAATCAAAAGGTTTGATTTTATCAAAAATGAGGATGAACCATGTGTGTACAAGAAAGTTAGTGGGAGTGCTATTTCATTCCTTGTATTATATGTTGATGATATATTACTGATAGAGAATGATGTTCTTATGCTACAGTCGATCAAAATTTGGTTATCTAAACACTTCTCCATGAAGGACTTGGGCGAGGCATCCTATATTTTGGGGATAAAGACCTATAGAGATATATCTAAAAGGATGCTTGGCTTGACCCAAGGAAAGTACATTGACTCGATGCTAAAGAAGTTTAGCATGGAAGACTCCAAGAGAGGTCTCATGCCGATGAGCTATGGAATACATCTCTCCAAGACACAGGCCCCAAAGACACCTGAGGAGAGAGACCGAATGAGTAAGATTCCTTATGCTTCAGCAATAGGATCTATCATGTACGGTATGATATGTACTAGACCAGATGTCGCTCATGCACTTAGTGTAACAAGTAGATATCAGTCAAATCCAGGAGAAGAGCACTAAAAGGCAGTGAAAAACATCCTAAAGTACTTGAGAAGAACTAAGGATATATTTCTTGTCTACGGTGGGTCTGAATTGAAACTAGAGGGCTATACAGACTCAAGTTTTCAAATGTACCAAGATGGCAGTAAATCCATTTCAGGGTACGTATTTACCTAAAATGGTGGCGCAGTTAGTTGAAAAAGTTCCAAGCAGCAAACAGTTGCTGATTCAGTGACAGAGGCAGAGTACATAGCTGCAAGTGAAGCTGCAAAGGAAGCTGTTTGGATGAAGAAGTTCATAACTGAACTTGGAGTGGTTCCTAGCATTAGAGGAGTTGTACCTTTATTCTGTGACAACACCGGAGCTGTTGCGCAGGCTAAGGAACCCAGGTCTCATCAGAAATCCAAACACGTGTTGCGACGGTTTTATTTGATTAGAGAGATCATTGAAAGAGGAGATGTCACCCTGGAGCGTGTGGACTTTCAAGACAACGTTACAGATCCATTTACTAAAGCTTTAACACAACAGCAGTTTGATCGTCACTTAGAGAAAATGGGTATTAGATACCATGGCGATTGGCTTTAGTGCAAGTGGGAGATTGAAAGTAGTATGCACACAAGCCAATCATATTTGATATGATGTAGCATATACTTTGTAATCTTATTCATTTATTAATAAAAGAATTGATTTTCTTAAAAGGCATTTTAAATTATCTACATAGTGTTGTTATATTAAATGTGATAAACCCATAGTTTTGAGCAATGCTTTTAAAATCATGATGGTGATCATGCTAATGAGATCTAAATTCTAGATAGCTCACAAACTAAAATTGTTCCTAATCGTTGGATTACTAAAAAGGGGATTAGTGAATCCGGATAGATTAATACATACATTATTTGCTCTTAGGAAGAGGATGATTGATCTCATAATCATATGTGTGGAGACACTAAAGCAAATATGTAGGTGCTTATTGGAGAATAAGTTCACTGAACGTGATTCGCTAAGAAATACCTAATGGAGTTTTACTCACCTGTCAATAGGAATTCCTCTAGTGATAGTAGTACAAGTGATCCTTGGACTTGAGATCATCATAGTATCTTGTGTATAATGAGTTATACTTTGACATGTCGCTTAAGACCTTTGGGGTATATCAAAGGGTATGATTGGGTATAATAAGTTGTGCATGAACATAGGTGAATGATCAATAAAGAATCAACCATGTCTAGTAAAAGATGTGAATGTCCTATGTGATTCGATAAATGACAACTCAGTAGTCCTTAGCCAAGACAGAATGAAATTAGAAAGGAGTTTCTAATTTGCATTATTTAGAGTTTTGCATTTCGGAATCGAAATACATATAATTAAATAAAATAAGACTTGACAGTAAATCCATGTTTTACATTTAATTGGGACATTGTATGGTAGAAGGATTGAATTGTACGGTAACTATTCACTGAAAGGTTCTTTTGTGATTAATGTTAAAATCTATATTATCTGGAAAGTCGTTGATCGCTAAGGGGGCTTACCCTTATTGTAGAATAAATATTATTTATTTAAATGAATTAAATAGTTTAATTTATTTATTTAAATAAGATTAGAATTGTTCTAATTGATTTATTCACAACTGGTTTAATATGGAGAACCTAAAGGGTCACACCGCAAAAGGAAAATATTTATTTAAGAAGTAAATGGCATAATTGTAATAATAAGTTAAGTGTATTTAATTTAGTTTATGGAGATAGAATAAATTAAATAGCTTAATATTTATTATTTAATATTTTGGAAATATTAAATATAAATTAATAAGAGGAGTCTTATTATTACTATTATTATTACTATTATTTAATTCTTAATAGGGATTGGGAATTAATTAATAGAAGTACTCTCTCATGAATTCCTAATTGGATTAGGAGTATAGTTAATTAAAGGGGTTTAATTGTAATAGAAACCCTAATCGTAAATAGTTTAGGGAATAGTTATTCGTACATCTATAAATAAGAGAAGTCTTATCATAGATTAGGGTTACACACTCCTGCATTAGATTGTGGAGAGTACTTGCAATTTATATAGAGATAGAAACTAGGGTTTTGCCAATACCCAACTTCTTGAATACCTATTCTTCCTTGGTGGATCACCTCTAAAGGCCAAACACTTGGGTGGATAACGTTGATCAAAGGAAGGAATCTCATCGGTGGAATTCGAGGAGAACACGAAAGACTAGGAGTTGAACTTGTACCCGAGGAAGCTTTGATCTACGAGGGTATAATTCTTATTCTCTTTCTCTTTCGTTTAATTAATAATTGAACACAAGGATAGATCATGGTGATGGTTTGTATTAAAATTTTAAAATCCGTTTTATCACGCTTCCGCCCTATTTATGTAATTTGATTGCATGTTTGCGTTATATACAAACCTAACAGCATCTTTGAAAAGTACCTGGTGCATTGTACAGTGTGACGCCCCCAAATTCTGACGTCACTGTCTCGAATTTGGTTCATCACATTCTAACTCAAAGGCGACATAAAACTAATAAAGCGGAAATGATAGAATAAATTACATTGATTTAATATAATTATTCTCGTTGTGATAACCCGGATTTTTAGAAATTATTTAGTAAGAATTTAATAAATAAAATTATTAATATGAGACGTTTTGAGTTTGAGTATGTGTACATATGTGTTTCATATTATGAAATTATTATGAAAAGGATATTAACTGAATGTTATTAAGTTGAAATTATATTATGAAATAATATAATTTAATTATTATGCCTTGTTAGCAAAGAAATTGTTATGGATTATATTTCATAATAATGTAAATAATTCACTTAATTAAAATAGTGAATTAATGTAAATATATATTTATTTTAATAGAATAAATATTTGATGAAATTATTTAGGTATGATGATATTGAGTAATTGATGATAAACAATTTTATCGTCGGTGCGTATTTTTGTTACGCTAATAGAATGGTAATATTCTAATTTAATTAAATAATTAAATTAGAGGATTAATGTTTTATTAAATAAAATGACTTATTTAATAAAATTATAATCTGGCTAAATAGAATTATAATTTTATTAGTAATGTTTAAATTAGATTTATTAATAAAATAAGTTTAATTAAAGTGTGACAATATATATATCTTATAATAAAAAGATTATTAAAATAAGCTAAAAAGGATTTTTTTTGAGTTAATGCCAAACAAGGCCTTGTGGCCTTTGGCTTTCTTAACTGGCGTAACTCCCTACTAAAAGTGACGTTAGTTTTTTCATCAGGAGTTAGTAAGCCAAAGAACAGAGATGTGGAAGAGAGAAAATTGAGAGAATTCTTGGGAAATTGAGGAGAAATTCTAGTAATCAAGAGGAAAAAGGAGATTAATCAAACTCTCCTAATCATCTAACCTAGTTTAATGAAGAAATCAAAGGTATAAAATTACTCTAAACCTTAGTTTTCTTTTCTTGTGAAGTTTCTTTTGTAAATTGGGTTTTGATGAAGAATTCATGAATATGTTGGTTGTTTATGTTAGTGAGGGTGTACAAATCGTTTTATGTTGTTTATAATTGGGTTTTTAGTCATCAAATCCATGAAAAGATGTTTAAAATAAAGAAATTTGAGTTTTGTAGTAATATGTATGTGTTGGTCTATTTTGAAATTAAAATTAGTTTGGAATTCATGTTGTAATCTGTAAATTGATGATGAATATTGTTAATACGTTAAGAAACGAAAAGAATGCAAGTTGAATGAATCAATTTGGTTCAGAAACAAATTCGTGAGAGTTGGATTCGCTAAATGTGTTCAATGTGAAAATTAGTATGAATATGGAATTTGAATCCTTAATTTAGGTTATTTGATGTTTCTAAGGTGTTAAAAAGTATTTGTGGATGCTAGTTTTGGTGTGTATTAAGTTTAGAACCTTTGAGTATGATTAATTTAAACTCTGATTGATGAATCAATGAGTTTTGGCCTGAAAATTTCAAAATAATCGCGAACTGCAGAAGTCAAGTTTCAGGTTCACCGCCCCGGCGGTGAAATTGTACTAGGAATGTCGCCCCGGTGGTGTATTTGTACTGGACATGTCACCCTGGCGATAGCCTCGCCCTGGCGCTCTTTTATGAAGGATTCTACCGCCCCGGCGGTGGAACAGGAAATGAAATTTCTTTCTTTTTTCGTGGTCAAGTTATGTTACCATATTAATGTTTAAGTTCAGATTAATGTATTAAATGGGTACTAAGATATTGTGATGAACATTAGTATATACCTATTGATTATCAAATGATAAATGATATACTTAAAATGAGATTGGATGTGAGTGAATCCTAAAGTGTTGTAGCAAGCCAAAGATTAGCTTAAGTAATGTTAATAAACATTATACGTCTAATGTAAAGAAGAGTTTAAGATTTAATCAAATGTTAAGTGTCGATTAAAGTGAGACGCAATAAAATGAAGGTTTATAAGGAGAACTTAATTTCTAAGTTTAGAATTGTATAGAGAATAAAAATGAAGGATTATGAAATGCAGAGTAGAGTAATACTAAGTATTGCTATGTGACTAATAAATGTTATATCATGTAGGATACATGAAGTGCAGATAAGTATAAGCTGATTATGGTAATTGGTAATCTACGAACCAGGAAAGTCTTTCAGTTCCCAATTGCTATGTGAACTTGTGGTTGAATTGTATTAATTCATTTTGCAATCACATGATGAATTGCATGCATTGTTAGCATGAAATGTTATAGTCAACTTATGACTATTGATTGAATAAAGAATGTTCGCTGAGTAAGGAACTCAATCTTTGTACTTGTTACGTGAATTGTCGAATGTATGTTAAACTAGTACAATAATTTTGAGATGTATGTTGAGCATGTTATTATGTGCTACGTGATACATGAAAACTGTTAGATATGCTGAGCTGTCGAGCTCATTCTTGCAAATAACTATTTTTGCAGGTTAAGGATCCAAGGTAATGTTATGTGCTGCTTGAAAAGCATAGATCAACGTGAAACATGGAGATTAAATAATTTTAGTTGATGTGGTTATGCTAAACCATGTTTAAGAGTTTGATAAATGTACTTGATGATTTAAAATGTGTAATTTACATTGAATTATAAGATTTTATTGTTTTGATGTGAAGTTATATTATTCTACATGTAAGAATAACGATCTTAGATATAAGATCTTGTTTCGAAATAATTATGAAGTGAGTCATGGAATGAATATGATTCTAGAATATGTAATGCTAAAGGTTATGATTCAGGGAAAGATTAGAAAGAAAACTGAAAAATTTAAAATTATTCCGCATTTTAATAAATATAACATTGAATAATGTTGTAAAGGCAGAATGAAGATGTATTGTTAACGATCGAAGAGAAGAGTTGGATTGTTCGAATTTTGGGGTCGTTACAGTTGGTATCAGAGCCGATAGGTTAGAAACCTTAGGTAAGAGTACCTTAGGCTATAACCTTGCAGAAAAGAGGTGAAGATGATAGACTTAAAAGAATAATTGGTGCAATCGTATCCTTTAATGGTTGATGTATGTTATCTGGGCTAAACAATTCCTTCAGAGAGCGGAGGTTGATACGAACTAGCAACCGATCTAACTCGATGTGCAAGATAGTGTAGACGAGACGAGAACTAGTTTGTTGGTTGTTTGTGAGAAACCACTCAGGTGCTATACTAAACACTGTTAGAGACTCGAGGTGTACCGAGTATAGAATTATGGATGCGTATTATTAAGAAGTGATTCTCTTCGTATAAGTGAATGTATGAGATGAGTTAAGTCCTAGAAATGTTACAAGGAGAAGATGCGAATAACGTGAAGTAAACTCGAATAAAATAGGGAATGATATGAATGAAGTTAGAGATTCTTAAAGGAAGAATTGATATTTATATACACAAGAAGATTCAAAGAAGAATCTTGAAGAGTTATATAAGAACCAGGAGTTACCTGACTCCAGTAATAAAAATGGTGATAATAAATAGATGATATCTATAAGATGAGAATGATATAACGATAAGTATGAACTTAAATGGAGTTTAGAAAATTCATGTGGACAAGATTATGATAAAATGATTAGGTTCAAAGAAGGACCTGAAGAGCTAAAAGAGCAGGGAACACCTGAGTTGATTAATCATAGGATAACGTGATTAAAGAAAAGAATAAAGAAGATCGTAGGATGAGACGATCATAAGATAAGAAAGAATAGTAAGAAGAGTTGATGATAAAACGAGATCACGACGTGATCTGCTAAAGTTGTAAATGTCAGAGGATCTTAAATGATTGAATAGTTGTAGCATGATGCTATAAAGAGATGGTACTATGAAATAGTACGAGGTAAACTCACGAGGAGTTATGGATGATAAGATACGAGGAATTCGTATCAAGCAAAGAGTAAGTTAAGAGCAAGATGAAATTAGGTGGGATTTCAATGAAGGACTCATGTTAGTAGCTGAGTCGTATAATTCCTTGTATGGGCAGAGAATTTGTGCTTGGTTTGAGAACCACTTAGCTTCCAATATCGATATAGTGGTTGAGTTGAACAATTCCTTGTATGGGCGGGGAATTTGTCCATGGTTTAACAACCGCTCAGCTTCCTATATTGATTAGTGGTCGAGTTGGTTCGATAACCACTTAGCTTCCTATATTGATAATCATTGAAATATTGGTGTCGCACTATCGATATACGTATAACGAGAAGGTGATTCTTTTCTCATATTTATATTTGATAGTTAGAGAATATTTAAGATCAGATGCGGTTCTTAAAACTCATACTTTTGGTAGGTTCGTGACTCATAATCGTATGGTGGAAGCCCTCAGCGAATGGACAATTTTGGTCTGACTAGGATAAGTTCCTAAAACCATATGATTGTGGTAAGTTCCTGAACTTCCAAGGTGTGGTAAGTTTGATGAACTATATTGGGTATAGAAAAGTTATGGTATAGAGAGCATTGATGATATTGAAGAATGAGAGAATGATTGAGTAATGAAGCAATGGAGTAAAGATTAAAATTGATGAGGAAAATGGATATTCCAAAACTTCTAGCTATGCTAGATTTTCAAAATTTATTGATACCGTGCTGATATTCACAATTTTGAATTCTCAAAAATATATTGGATCAATGTTTGAGCCAATAAGTTTTAAAAAGGTGCTATTATTCATATGTCTATGCTAATTGTTCCAGCTAGACAAAAATGATTTGAAATTATCAAAATGTATTTTCAACGATGGAGTTATCAATGCAATTGAGCCTAGTGTTGGATGTGATCGAAAGATCGTCAACCCACTATGGTATGATGTAGTATGACAAAGTCCTAAAATGACGGCATCCTCAACGTACTATTAAGACGGTACGGTATAATGAAGTCATAAAAGAATTTTATTTTTCTGTTAAGTTATGAAACGATATGCCAATTAAATTGGCTAAAAATATTTTGACTGTTGTCTAAATTGTTGTTCAAGGTCTAAGCTAATTGATTTGTCTAGACGATTATTGAAAGATGTTTTACCAGATTCAAGCATTCCTTGAGAATTTATGCCAAACCAGATTGTTCTGGTGCGGAATTTGTATTAAGTCTGCGGTGAACCAACCCTATAATGGGGGCTACGCAGCAGCGGTAATATGTATGTGCACAATACATTGTACGAAGGGCTGATCACTTGGAGTACGAGAAGAGATAATCCATAGTCTTTGACTGTTAAGGTTACAGTAGAAATATCTGTTAACCTAGGATAAGGTTCATGTAACGATCGAGAATTTTAATTTCCTTGTAACCCGAGTTTATGTGTGAATGAAATGATTTTTTGTTTTATTTATATTATTATGTGTTATGTGCTTAAAGGTTGTGTTATAACCTAAAATATGTGTATGTGTTGAATTTTACGTGTTGTAGTGTTGTTAGGGTGAATATATTAACTTCGCAAAAAAATCGCAGAATCACTATTCAGGGGGCACATTTCCCGAGGCACTATTTACGCCATAATATTTTTTGTCTTTTTTGATTTTAATAAATTTCATAAATACATGTATGCGCACGAATAATTTTTTCAAGCGTCAGAAATTTTATTTGAGCTGATACGTGATTTTATCCGTATCCGAAATGTATAATATGGGTGTTCCGAGTGTTTGGACAAATTCCATAATAATTATTTTTATGTGTCCCACTAATTTATGGGAGTACCCATTTTAATTTTGGGTAGAGTTATTTACCAAATTGGGTACAAAAGTGGGAGTATTTGGGTATATTTTTGTGTACTTGGGTATTTATTTTGGCATGTTACTCCAAGAGGAAACCAACCCCCAATTTTAGACCAATCAAATTAGGGGAGTAGAGTGTATAGCCGGCAGCATGCTGCTATTTGGTAGGCTCAATGCCTTATTTTTCTTCCAATTGCTGAAATTTCTTGAGCCACTCCCTCTCATTCACCCAAAGCCACCAGCTCCCTTCACTCCTCCATTTCCATTGTCAGCCCTCTTCCCTCTAGCATTCCATTTTGAAATTGCTGAAAAAATATAGAGAGGTTGAGTGTGAGAGTGCTGCAGATTATTGAGACTGAGAGAGCATTCAAGAAGGAGTAGAAGAACAAGAAGAAGCACAAGAACAGGAGAGGAACACCATCTTCATCATCTTCAACCTTCAAAGCTTCTAGAGAGAGAGAACCATCCTAGAGAGAGAAGCAAGTGGGTGGAACGAAGGAGCTTGAAAGGAGGCTACGGGAGAACATAAGAAAGAGGAAAAGTAGTTCTAGCAAAGTTCTAACGAGATTCCTAACGTCCAAGATGTAGCTACAAGACGTAATCATCATATCCAAACTCATTTATTTTAAGTTTCCAAGTTTTCCATATTTTCTTGCTCGATTGCTTGTTGGATGGATTTTGTGTTGTTATGGTTGTTGTTGGGTGTTCATGGATTACTAATGATGTTCTTGAGACCGTAAAAACCTTCCTAATAACATCAAAGTGGAACAAACATCAAAGAAATCTGTACATATGCTTAAGGAGGATGAAGAACATGAAGAACAATGAACTTTGGACATGAACTTAGACATTTGGACGATTTAGAGGATTTTGTAGCTATGATTTCATATTTTTTTTAATTTGTTTATTGTTATGATGTTGTAGTTCCATGGGTTACGAGTTTAACCCAGTTGGAATGGAGTAAAAAGGGATTAAAACGAAGTTTTGGTGATGATTTTTGTAAAGAACACCAAGAACACCAAGAACACCAAGAACACCAAGAACACCAAGAACACGAAAATATAACATGAGTTGATACTTTGGCCTAAGATTTGGCCATGTTAATGTTAGTGGATAGCTCTGAATTTTTGATATGTTGTGACTCTATGTCTTAGGAGTCCATATAGTCTGGAACGGACCATTTTGAACGTGTATAGAAGGAGTTATGGTGGTTGGAAGCAAGATAGGTCTAAAACACGAAAAACAAAGCAGGAAACTAAGTATGGACGTAATGATGCTGGCCTTACGCCGGAGCTTCTGGACTTCGGCGTAATGACACCGCCCAAAGGCATGTTTTGGGCGTAATTACGCCGGGTCCATTTTTGGCCAGAATCAGCTTTGACGTCCTTTACTAAAATGGGCATAACTTTCTCATACGAACGCGAATTGAGGTAATTCAAGATGATTCGGAAAGAGAACGAGTAGACCTACAACTTTTGTTCTTTGAGTTTTTCAATTTGAGGTGTGTAGCATGGCCTAAATGGGCCATTTATAGGACTGATGTGTAATTAGGGGCAATCGGAGGGTGTCAAGCATGCGCGTCTGCACATGTAATGCTCCCAACAGTGTAAAATGTTGTTCTAAGTTCTAAAACATGAATGTTATGATTTATAATGATACTTAGGATTAACCAATGAGTATTAGATAAATCGAATGGGCGTGCTAGACGTACGCAATTGCGTATCGCTTGGGCATTCGAATAGGCAAAGTTGGCTTGCGGACGCGCAAGCGTTATAACGCTGTAACTAGTGTGCATAATTTTGTTTAATATTTTGTTTCTTATATGAATGAAACATTATAGAGTAGTATATACCATTATTTGGTATCCAGTATGTGACTAATTGTTATGTTAAAATGTACTTAATTGTGTAAGATATTAAGGAGCGTGTGTTGTAATATTGTAGTAGACGCACCAGGCAAGTTTTAAACCTTATGCACTATTTTTATTTCGTGCAAGCAGGTATATATTATTGCAAGTGTCCTAACGCTTGTCTAACCCATATGTTGGGCAAGTTTCCCTATTTTATATAAATGTTATATATTATTGCAAGTTCGTTGCTCAACTATTTTTAAGTTGAGCTAGTTTCTAAACTTTCGCGACTTATTTCATTGTGCGAATACTCTTATGATTATTCAAATGATTTGACATTCGTTCAAGTTATCGACCTATGCTATAACGTATGTTGTTGAGCCTTAAAGTTTCTTATTCCATAAATTGTTTGAAAGCTATGTTAAAGCCAGTTGCTTCGGCTAGACACTTATTGATTTGTTTATTGAAGTGAGGTTAAGTCCTCGAACTATTGTTGATGTTAAGTAAAGCTACCCGATCAAATTGTTTTGGTTCAGATTCCCATGTAAAGCTGAAAAGAACAACCATCATAGCAGGGGCAATTGAATAAACATCGGGAACCGACACGCGCGTAAATAGTAAGTGAGGCTTATGCATAACGCCAGGTATTCTAGGCTGATCACCTATTGTACCATTTGTTTGTGGATTATTGGATGAATTTCTGGTAGTTCTAGAATAGAGTTATGTGCCTTGGTGCACCCTCATTATTAAATAGTTCCTTTTCTTGGGAAATTTTGAAATCCTTGGATACTTCAGAAAATCCTTTGGTCCACAGTAACCACTACAATGGTGATAAAGAAGTTGTTTATTTCCTTGAGCTATCTCATTTTTAACTCCTATGAGCTATAAAGTTATTCACGTGATTATTCACTGTTATTTTACTTGTGGGGAAAATTTGTTGCTCACCCTTGCTTTCCTTAAAACTTTTCAGTTAGTGCAGCACGTGGCGAGAGCTCGGGAAAGGATAAGGGAAAGGGCAAAGCTACTGATTAGTTTTGTGTAATTGTACTAGAATCATCGTTTGTATCAAGACTTATTATTTGATGTCATGTATTATGACTTATGTACTTTTATGTATTAAGTTATGTTTTGGAGTAGTCTTGGCTTCGAGACTTGGGACCGAATTATTTATGTTATATTAATGTAAATATTCCTTTATCCGCTATATATCGTCGACAGCATGATGTATGTATTAGATAGTGATGAACCAGGTCCGCTGTTCAGGTGACCCGGATTTGGGGGTGTCACAGGTTGGTATCAGAGCTTAGGTTATAAACCTTTAGAGAGAGGTCTTTAGGCTATAACCTTAGGAAGCATATAGAGTATAAGAGTAGATAAAACTCATGTAGAGTTTTGGGGCGATCTTAGATAGACGCGTCCTAGAGGTTGTGAAAGGTATTTACATTCCTTACAGTGTAGTTATATTTCATTACGAGTTGCTATTAGGGTGTATCGCTTTGTGGTCTGCTTGTAGTACTCATGATAGATATTCTCATAGTATATGAGATGATGACCTTAAGTTTTCTTACGTTTAGCAGAAAATGCGGCCCAGACGCAACATACCACCCCCAGCAACACCTGAGGGATCAGTTAACAATGGAGGAGGTCCGACGGACCCCATGCAGCGGTTAACGGATATACTAGAGAGAATGGAGAGGAGAAATGCGGGACCCGTAAATCCCAATCCACCAGTAGCACCCATAACAAGTTTTAAAGACTTCAAAAGCATAGGGCCCCTAGAGTTCAGGGGAACAACTGATCCGATCAAAGCCCAGTCTTGGGTGAAGGAAATGGAGAAGGCTTTCCTTATCGCATGCGTGGGGGATGACCAGAAAACGGCATTCGCCACCTATATAATGAGGGGAGAAGCAAATTATTGGTGGGAGGCTAACCAACAGCGAGCAGGCGAAGGAATGATACCGTGGGATAGGTTCAAGGAATTATTTTTCGAGAATTATTTCCCGAAGAGCATGGAAAGACAAATGGTGTTAAGATTCTTAGAGCTGAAGCAGGGAGACATGACGGTAGCCAGTACGCCGCCAAATTCAATGAACTCGTACGTTTTGCACCGCTTCAAGTAAGTACTGACGAGCTGAAGGCGCAAAGGTTCGAACAATGGCTGAAACCGTGGTTGTATAACAAGGTAGCCATTCTTCAGATTGGAACCTTTAGTGCACTACTGGAAAAAGTCATCATCACTGAAGGGGGGATTGAGGCGCTGAATCAACACAAGAAGAATAAGAAGAGTGGAGGAGACTACCATGGAGGTGACAGTAGTGGTGGAAGCAACTCGGGAAAGAGAAAATGGGATGGTGGTAACAGTGCTAACAACAGTAATAAGACCAACACTAATCAGACGGGGAATAATCAAGGAGGATTTAAGAAGAAGATTGAAGCCTATTTGAAATGTGGGAAAAATCACAAGGGAGAGTGCTGGAAGGGACGTAATGTCTGTTACAACTGCAACCAGGAAGGGCATATAGCACCACATTGCCCAAACCCAATGAAGAACTTTGGATGCTATTCTTGTGGATCAAAGGAGCATCAGTTCAGAGACTGTCCGAAGAAAGGAAGCAACAGTGGTAGCGGTAACCGAGGAGGAGGCAACAAAGTAATGGTTGGAGGGCCGACTCCGCTGAACCAAACCCCTACCCGAACATTTAACATGACCGGCTAGGATACAGTGATTGCTAAGGACGTGGTGTCAGGTATTATCCCAATCAATAAAATAAATGTCTGCGTATTATTTGATTCAGGTGCTACACATTCTTTTGTGTCTGAAGATTTTGCTAAACGATTAAATTTACCCCAAGAACAGTTAGAAAATCCTTTGAGTATAGAAATTGCGAATAACGAGGTAATTCTTGTAGAGTTTATTCTTCGTAATTGTTGTGCTGAGATTAAGGGATGTAATTTTCGCGTGGATTTGATGTGACACCCCCAAATCCAGATTTCCTAACCTTTAATTCGGTGTTCACGATTCTCAACAACAAACACACTTTCTAACTAAATGCGGAATAATAATCATACAAAGTCTATCGAAATAATAATAAAGTCTTACAACATGGTCCCAAGGTTCTTTAACCTTAACTTAGAAACATACCCTTAATACAATAAGAGTTCACATAACTAAGTAACATTTTCAGATAACTAATACATAAGCCCTCATCAGGCAGCCCTATCCCGTCACTTGCTCGGTCCGGTTGCTTGATTGAGAGCTTAGATCTCTTCTTGCTCGGCTGTTTGATTTGAGGTGTTAGGGTCTGATTTGATTCGCTCGATCATCTGGTGTGAGGGCTTAGAATGATAAATCCCCAAATCTATTTGCTGATTAAGTCTCTCCCAATTAGCTTACCGGTTGCCCCCAAACGGATCCAACCCGTTGCCAAGACTCATCCCGACTGTAATTAAAATTTGGGCTCAACCCAATAGTGGGTCGGCTAATGAATGGGAAACTGCCCATTAAGAAATGATAAGAGAATTGGGCCCAATAGGAAAATAAAAGAAAATTGGGCTCGGCTTATTAAAAATTTTGGTCAAATCCAGAAATAATAAAAAGAAATGGACCAATCCAAGTGACCCAATTAAATTAACCACCTTGTATTTCTAATATTTTAAATTAAATAATTAAACCAATTAATTAATTATTTAAAATATTTATTCTAACCATAATTCTTTATTCAAATTATTTAATCCGATAATGATAAAATTATTTATTTACTTTCTTCCCAATTTTTCTGGCCAACCAATTTCTTAGGGTTAACTCACTAATTTATTTAAACTATTAGTGAGTCCCTTTAATACACAGAAAAATTATCGGACCATGTATTCATATAATTAAATAATAATACCTACATGGATCCAATTAAATTCGTAAAATTAATTAAAACAATTTCATATATCAAAATAAATTGTACAAGGCTTAAAATTTCTTGGACATTACATTTGATCCCAATAAGGTTGGGAGAGTTCGATGTAATATTGGTGTAGACACCCAAATTTTGCGTTTCCTTCTACTAACCATGACAGGAGGGCGAAATCGTCAATTGAACCGGCTTGCGGGAGCAAAGGAGTGGGCACAAGTGCGAACGCCCAACACCACCGCAATGATTGGCAACCAAAGCTGACGTGACAATAAGGCTGTCCGAAATGGGCATTCCCGGATGACGTGGCACGTTTCCTAGCGGTTCCCGGACTGCAAAATGCAAGCCTTTCAGCAGAAACCGATGATCTGGCACGAAAATCGAGGCGTGGCATGAAAATCGAGAAAGTCAAGCCCGCCAGCCGCGGATAGATCTGCGGCCAAGTAAGTGCGCCAGCACGGAAACCAGCAAATCAGCACTACCAGCTGAGTGGGATGGGAGGCGTGCCAGCTGGCCAGCCGCAGATCCATCTGCGGCCAGCCGCAGATAGATCTGCGGCTGGCTTTGGCCAGCCTATTTAAGCCCAGCTTCGGGCAGCATACAGGAGGTTGGAAGAAATTTGGTGAAGAAGAAGGATTCTGCAGCAGCACCAAGCACGGAAATAGAGAGAAAAATAGTGAGATTTTGCTACAAAAAATAGGAGAGAAAGTGAGAAAAAAGAGAGGAATATTATTCTTGTGATTTGATTGTATCACATAATACTTTTTCTTCTATTCAAATACACAAATTTAGATCCATTTTGACCTCATTTGCAAGGTGAAAAATCTCTTCAATTTTGCAATTTCTATCACATCTTTTGGTCAAATCAAATGAAGTTTTCATATGATTATGGAATGATAAATTAGGGAGTATTAGCGAGGGTTCCATTTGGAACAAAATTCTTCCTAATAACCCGATGATATTTATTTATTGATTCCTTGTTTGTTTTTTTGTGTTATATTGACATAGATTCTTTTAGATCTCTATTTTGGGATGTCTTGATATTGGTAGATTATCCGTATTGGTTAATTCTTGTAATATCCGATTGTGGGTGTGTGTAAATTTGGTTGTGAGCCTAGGAAAGCGACCCCGTGGTCCAAATCCGATGATGGACATGTCTTGATGTATGTAGCGGGTAGGATGTAGCTTCTTTGTAAATATGTAATCGTTGGGCCTTAAAACGACGCTAAGGCGAAAATCGTGTTTAAGGCCCCGAAATAGTGAAATTGGTGATTGTTGGCGTTCGGGGATATTTTGATGGCTTACATGCCCATGAATAGCCCCGACGCGTGTTTATGCTCGATTTGATTTATGACACGAAATTGATTTCAAAGCTAAATGATAAGATTTTCATAAAATCAATCAAAATAGGATATTAGAATCACGAGGTTAAAACTTGAGAATGCTAATGAATGTCGATTCCTATTTGACGAGAAGGCAAAGGAAAATCGTTTTCAAACATCACAAAAAAATGATTTTAATAAATAAATGGCGTTTTATTAAACCGTTGTGCATAGGGTTAAAGAGATTCTAGAAGTTGCCCATTATTTGAGTTACGAAAGCAACGTATAGATCTCGATTCCTATTTAGACGAAGGTTTAAAACTCTCGTTTTGCCAAAACGACACTCAATGAAAATCTCATAGTTTTGGACAATTAAAAATCAAACCTTTTCTCATAAAGAATAAAGCTTTCTCGTGTATACCGAAAAGACATTCCGAAGCGTTCTCAAATTAAAACACGGTTTTCCCTAAAAATCCAAATGATTCTTTCATACAAACCCACAACGACATTCACATAGGCACACACACACACACGCACACACACACACACACATTCATGAATTAAAGGATAGAAAAGTATCAAGATTACGGTAACCGTGTTTCACGGAAGTCGAGGGGTGCCTAACACCTTCCCCTCACTTAAGCAAGCCCCCGAACTCTATGAATCTCGATTCGCAGACCAATTAATTCGGAGTCACACATGAGCCAGCGATTTATAAAAAACGAAAACTCGGATGAGTTGGTACATCCATTTCAAATATACCAACTGGCGACTCTGGTTAATTGGCTCATCATAAAACGCGATCTTTCAAAACCCCGTCGACATCAATGCCGACCTTTTCCAAACGTCATCTAAATCAAAAGGCTAAAATTGGAAAAGACGAGAAAGCGAAAACCCGGCGTCGACAGCTGGCGACTCCGCTGGGGATCATTAGAGGGCTTAAGCCGCATTCAAATCTTGATGCTATCCTATCCTTTAAATTTATGAATGTGTATGTGCGTGCGACATTTTTGACCTGTTTTACTTATTGTTGTGTGAACGTGTGTTCGTGTCAAATGAATGGATGTTTGAATGGAATGGAATGGCTTTACTTTAAAAGTAATCATTTGCATACGGTGAGGACGATGAATGTGAATGTATGTTGAGATTGTACCTCCTCTTGAGGCGAACCCGTCGGTTGCTTATTACTGGACTCGAAGGGGCTGCTCCCCGGAGATGGCTCAGGAAACGCACCACTCAAATCCGCTCCAATCGAAAGGGCTCAAACGAGTAGATTGCGAAGATTTGGGAACCTTCATGCCGAAAAGCCCGTGAGAGTAACCCTAGGATAGGTCAGCCTCAGATTAACCCAACGCAGGGAAAGTCTCTTCATGCCCTTTTACATTCGGCGCGTATAAATGTCATGATCCTATTCACATATGCCTCCCCTATTATCAAAAAAAAGAGTACTGACCTCCATGTTTTGCAGGGAAACAGCTGGGGAAGCATAATAAAGTCATGTTAAGCATTTGTTATTGCACTAAAGGACTACTAACTTTTCTCTTTTGCAGGGAAAGATTAAAAAAAAAAAAAAAAAAAAAAATTACAGCTTTAGCATACATCCATTTTTTTCATTTCCCGGGACTAAACTTCGAACCATTGTCTCTGTAGGATTGCTCCTCAAACCCGTTCACAGTCTAAAGGGGCCCAAAACTCTACATCTGAAATGGCTGATCTCCCACCTACTAATCCTGGATCCATATCTAGGGAGGAATTTGATGACTTCAAAAACAAATGTTGGAGATGGCCATAATGCTGAAGGAGCAATTGACACCATCGACAGGATCCACCCCAACCCAAAGGCGAGCCAGTCGTCCCCAAGGCCATTCCCGTACCCAACAAGACAGTAATTACTATCCCGGAAGAGGGAGATACTGATGACCTTCGGAGAAAAATGAAACACATGGAGGAGACCATCCAATCTCTAAGAGGCATAGGCTCCCTGGGTAGGGTTAATTACTCAGATCTGTGTGTCTTTCCCGGAACCAGATATCCAGAGAAGTTCAAGGTCCCCGAGTTCGAAAAATACAATGGAAAGGGAGACCCCTACACGCACTTGAAAATATACATTGGAGAACTCGGGTCTTAGAGCCGAGGACGAGGGGCTGAGGATGCAGCTATTCCAGAAAAGCTTAACAGGGGAGGCAAGGATCTGGTATGCCCGCCTTGACAATGCCCTAATCCACAACTGGGAGGAGTTGGCCCATACCTTCTTAACCCAATATAGCTTTCAGGCCCAGATGGCCCCTGATAGATATCAAATGACAAAAATCAAGAAGCAACCAAAAGAATCTTTCAGGGACTATGCACAACGATGGAGGGGTATGGCTGCACAGGTGAATCCCCCAATGAACGAGGCGGAAATGGTAATGACCTTTGTGGACCATTCAGGAGCGCCCCTATTATGAGCGGGTGATATCGGGGATTGGGAGACCTTTTTTCCGAGATGATAAAACACACGGAGAAATGGTGGACATGGGGTTAAAATCTGGTAAGATCCGGGACCTCACAGCTCTGGAAGTGGTTGCGGAGCAAATCCAGTGTGGAAACTATGGCAGCACTTCCGTAGGATCCAACAGAAAAAAGGAGGAAGATGTTTCCCTCATCCTGCAGGGATCATCTAGAAAGGCAGAGAATAATCCTCCAGTGCAAATACAGAGAATTGTGCCACCCCCCGACAACATAATTTCAATTATCAAAAGGTCGGGCGAACGAAGAAGATTTGAGACAGCAAGAGATCGGGTATTCACCCCGCTTGGGGAGCCTCTTGAACAGATTTTGGCGGTATTGATAGCACAGAGAAGGATAGGCGATTTGGCACCCCCAATTGATCCGAAAGGAGGAGAATTTGATCCGAGTAAGAAGTGTGCGTACCATTCGGGTTCTCCTGGTCATGATACTCAGGAATGCTGGGCTCTGAAGCACAAAATTCAGAATATGATTGATAGCGGGAAGAATCGTGGTAGAGCAGCCAGAGGTTATGAAGAAGGACCATGAGTAGATGCCAGTTGTTGTCCCTTATTTTAAAATTTTGCATGATTATGTTATTTTGTCATGTTGTCTTAAAGATGATCATTGCAGGAAAATGCCTTATATATATGACAAATATTTTGTTTCATGCCAGGTGTACCAATTTGAGTGTCTCTTGCCTAACAAACGATTTTTCAAATTCGAAAGTTTGACTACGATTTTGATATTGGGCTGGATTTCGATTTAATGGGCATTGAGCAGGATGAGACAGATAATGACGGCACGCCTGACGAGATCAAAGGATGGGTCGAAGACAAACCCCAAACCCAACTCAAACCAAATCATCACCATACAAATTGGAACCCCTGACAAACCCAGAAAGCTCAAAATAGGAACAGATCTGACCCATAGCCAGAAAACGGAGCTGTTAAGCAGTATGGAGATATCATTTGCCGATATGGGCAACCTGAGGCCTTAGTCTCTCCGACAATGCCAAAAATTTGAGCAGTACCCTTAATGAAGGAATTATATGACCAGTTCAAGATCAAACACCTCAATGCTGTCATTTGCCGTCCTAAGATGAATGGGGCAGTGGAGGCTGCGAATAAGAAATATCAAGAAGATCATGGCGAGAATGTCTGCTAAACATCGGGGATGGCCGATCTGCTACCTTTCACCCTGCTGGCGTACCGAAATTCGGTGCGTATTTCTACAGGGGCAACCCCTTACGCTCTGGTATACGGAATAGAGGTAGTTCTGCCATTTGAGGTTGAGATGCTCAGATAAACGAGGAGGGTTGAATGCAAGGTCGATACGACCAATTGGCCCTAATTGATGAGAAAGGGGTGGCTGCTATTCCACGCGGGCCAGTTGTATCAGCAAAGAATCTCTCGATCTTACGACAAAAGATAAGACCTCAGAAGTTCAAAGAAAATGACCTAGTGCTAAAGAAAGGCATGCCTTCTCAAAAAAAAAAAAAAAAAAAAAAAAAAAAAAAAAAAAAAAAAAAAAAAGCGAAGCCAAAGGAAAGCTTGCCCCGAACTGAGAGGGGCCTTTCGTGATTAAGAAGGTGATGTCCGGAGGAGCCCTCATATTGCAAAAGAGGGATGGAGAGGTGTTTCCATAACCCCTAAATTCCGACTCGGTGATGCGGTTCAATCAAAAAAAAAAAAAAAAAAAACAAAAAAAAAACCAACAATCATCATCATCGTTTTCTCGTTGTTCTTTGAAAGAACGAACTATGTAAGACCTGATCTCCCGACTTGTGGGGACGTAGGCAGCCATCGTGGCACGGTCCCATTCCTTACAAAATAATACTTTCTTCTATCAAAACCAATTCCCAACAACTAGAAAAGCCTTCCTATACCCCATGACCTCCCCGAAGTCAGCCACCTGATCAGCTTCATCTCAAGTGACATAACCCGACCCAACCAAACACTTAGTCAAAAAATCTAAGACTCAGTCCGATGAAATCAACAGGGTGTGCGGCAGTATCTGTCAAATCTCCATCAAGACTTGAGAAGAGAAAGAAGGCAAGATATCAAAATCGTGGTTGACTGGATAAAATGAGGATCCGATGAAAGGCAACGATACGAAAAAGGGGAAAATGACTTAATTTAAATGCAAGTCTATATATATAAGTCATTTCGTTACAAGATTTCCTTTTTCGATAACAGATGAAACTGACATAATCTATTCAGGAAATAAACTGAAGCAGGATGGATAAAGGGGTGGATAGATCTGAAGCATCGGCGTCCCCTGCAATCTACTGCCCCATCATGTCGATACGATCCAATAAAGAAATGGCTCGGCTAACGGTAGTAATCAAGGCCAGTCGGATCCGGCTATCCTGAGTAACCCGACTAGGGGCAGAATCAGCTGAGATGGAGTCATATATGGAGGTCATCCCCGTAGAATCAGGGGGGAATAAATACCTCTGGGGCGGTGTCATTTGTGAAAAGCACTCGAGAGCCATCAAATACTCCAAACTGACTCAAACAAACCACGACAAGTTGGTAAGCAACCTGGGAAGGCATCCAAGCAAACCACGACAAGATGGTGAGCACCCTGGGAAGGGCTGATATCCAAGCAAACCACGACAAGTTGGTGAGCAACCTGGGAAGGCATCCAAGCAAACCACGACAAGATGGTGAGCACCCTGGGAAGGGCTGATATCCAAGCAAACCACGACAAGTTGGTGAGCAACCTGGGAAGGCATCCAAGCAAACACCGACAAGATGGTGAGCACCCTGGGAAGGGCTGATATCCAAGCAAACCACGACAAGTTGGTGAGCAACCTGGGAAGGCATCCAAGCAAACCACGACAAGATGGTGAGCACCCTGGGAAGGGCTGATATCCAAGCAAACCACGACAAGATGGTGAGCACCCTGGGAAAGGCTGATATCCAAGCAAACCACGACAAGTTGGTGAGCAACCTGGGAAGGCATCCAAGCAAACCACGACAAGATGGTGAGCACCCTGGGAAGGGCTGATATCCAAGCAAACCACGACAAGTTGGTGAGCAACCTTGAAGGCATCCAAGATAACCACGACAAGATGGTGAGCACCTTGGGAAGGGCTGATATCCAAGCAAACCACGACAAGATGGTGAGCACCCTGGCAAGGGCTGATATCCAAGCAAACCACGACAAGTTGTTGAGCAACCTGGGAAGGCTTCCAAGCAAACCACGACAAGATGGTGAGCACCCTGGGAAGGGCTGATATCCAAGCAAACCACGACAAGTTGGTGAGCAACCTGGGAAGGCATCCAAGCAAACCACGACAAGATGGTGAGCACCCTGGGAAGGGCTGATATCCAAGCAAACCACGACAAGTTGGTGAGCAAACCTGGGAAGGCATCCAAGCAAACCACGACAAGATGGTGAGCACCCTGGGAAGGGCTGATATCCAAGCAAACCACGACAAGTTGGTGAGCAACCTGGGAAGGCATCCAAGCAAACCACGACAAGATGGTGAGCACCCTGGGAAGGGCTGATATCCAAGCAAACCACGACAAGTTGGTGAGCAACCTGGGAAGGCATCTAAGCGAACCACTACAAGTGATGACATCTGTAGAACAGTATCAAAAGACTGTACAGGGGTCATTTTTTCTCAATTTACATGTTGTGTCACATGCATGAATAGATGATAATTCTGTATGTGATCCATGAAATGAATCGAGCAGGTTAGGTGTCAAGGTCCTAGCCTATCAGAGTCAAAAGCGATGGCGGCCAAGAACGATGTACAAGGACGAACTCCAAGGATGCCTCTCAAACTAGTCAGGAGAATAACGTCCTTTGATGACAATGCGATGGGATAAGGTGATCGACGAGACGATCGACCGGCGACGATAACCAGCGATCACGAGATGGATGACCGGCGACGATAACCGGCTCCGACAAGAGGCTCCGACAAGATAACCAACCGGCGACGATAACCGGGGGTTACGAGATGGGTGACCGGCGACGATACCCGGCCCCGACGAGACGATCGACCGGCGACGATAACCGGCGATCACGAGATGGATGTCCGGCGACGATAACCGGCTCCGACAAGATAACCAACCGGCGACGATAACCGAGGGTTACGCGATGGTGTGACCGCAACGATACCGCGCCCCGCACGAGACGATAGATTGAAAGAGTGAACCCAAAGACTAACAAACACGGTCAAGGGGTTGATACATTGACACTCTTACGAATGTCTTGCATGCATTACATCTTATGTTGCATCATAAGCTATATGTGTCGCATCATGTATGTACTGTCATTCTTACGCACTGTCATTCATGCATCGGGTGTCTATTCTTTATCCTGTTCATTTCATTTATCATTTCATAAACATGATAAAGAGGGGCAGCTGTAGACACCCAAATTTTGCGTTTCCTTCTACTAACCATGACAGGAGGGCGAAATCGTCAATTGAACCGGCTTGCGGGAGCAAAGGAGTGGGCACAAGTGCGAACGCCCAACACCACCGCAATGATTGGCAACCAAAGCTGACGTGACAATAAGGCTGTCCGAAATGGGCATTCCCGGATGACGTGGCACGTTTCCTAGCGGTTCCCCCGGACTGCAAAATGCAAGCCTTTCAGCAGGAAAACCGATGATCCGGACACGAAAAATCGAGGCGTGGCATGAAAATCGAGAAAGTCAAGCCCGCCAGCCGCGGATAGATCTGCGGCCAAGTGAGTGCGCCAGCACGGAAACCAGCAAATCAGCACTACCAGCTGAGTGGGATGGGAGGCGTGCCAGCTGGCCAGCCGCAGATAGATCTGCGGCTGGCTTTGGCCAGCCTATTTAAGCCCAGCTTCGGGCAGCATACAGGAGGTTGGAAGAAATTTGGTGAAGAAGAAGGATTCTGCAGCAGCACCAAGCACGGAAATAGAGAGAAAATAGTGAGATTTTGCTACAAAAAATAGGAGAGAAAGTGAGAAAAAAGAGAGGAATATTATTCTTGTGATTTGATTGTATCACATAATACTTTTTCTTCTATTCAAATACACAAATTTAGATCCATTTTGACCTCATTTGCAAGGTGAAAAATCTCTTCAATTTTGGAATTTCTATCACATCTTTTGGTCAAATCAAATGAAGTTTTCATATGATTATGGAATGATAAATTAGGGAGTATTAGCGAGGGTTCCATTTGGAACAAAATTCTTCCTAATAACCCGATGATATTTATTTATTGATTCCTTGTTTGTTTTTTTGTGTTATATTGACATAGATTCTTTTAGATCTCTATTTTGGGATGTCTTGATATTGGTAGATTATCCGGGTTGGTTTATTTTCTTGTAATATCCGATTGTTTGTGTGTGGATACTTGGTTGTGAGCCTAGGGGAGCGACCCCGTGGTCCAAATCCGATGATGGACATGTCTTGATGTATGTAGCGGGTAGGATGTAGCTTCTTTGTAAATATGTAATCGTTGGGCCTTAAAACGACGCTAAGGCGAAAATCGTGTTTAAGGCCCCGAAATAGTGAAATTGGTGATTGTTGGCGTTCGGGGATATTTTTGATGGCTTACATGCCCATGAATAGCCCCGACGCGTGTTTATGGCTCGATTTGATTTATGACACGAAATTGATTTCAAAGCTAAATGATAAGATTTTCATAAAATCAATCAAAATAGGATATTAGAATCACGAGGTTAAAACTTGAGAAATCTAATGAATGTCCGATTCCTATTTGACGAGAAGGCAAAGGAAAATCGTTTTTCAAACATCACAAAAAATGATTTTTATAAATAAATGGCGTTTTATTAAAACCGTTGTGCATAGGGTTAAAGAGATTCTAGAAGTTGCCCATTATTTGAGTTACGAAAGCAACGTATAGATCTCGATTCCTATTTAGACAAGGTTTAAAACTCTCGTTTTGCCAAAACGACACACTCAATGAAAATCTCATAGTTTTGGACAATTAAAATCAAACCTTTCTCATAAAGAATAAAGCTTTCTCGTGTATACCGAAAAGACATTCCGAAGCGTTTCTCAAATTAAAACCACGGTTTTCCCTAAAAATCCAAATGATTCTTTCATACAAACCCACAACGACATCACATAGGCACACACACACACACACGCACACACACACACACATTCATGAATTAAAGGATAGAAAAGTATCAAGATTACGGTAACCGTGTTTCACGGAAGTCGAGGGGTGCCTAACACCTTCCCCTCACTTAAGCAAGCCCCCGAACTCTATGAATCTCGATTCGCAGACCAATTAATTCGGAGTCACACATGAGCCAGCGATTTATAAAAAACGAAAAACTCGGATGAGTTGGTACATCCATTTCAAATATACCAACTGGCGACTCTGGTTAATTGGCTCATCATAAAACGCGATCTCTCAAAACCCCGTCGACATCAATGCCGACCTTTTCCAAACGTCATCTAAATCAAAAGGCTAAAATTGGAAAAGACGAGAAAGCGAAAACCCGGCGTCGACAATTGGGAATGGATTGGTTGTGCGACCATGCAGCAGTGATCGACTGTTAGACGAAAAGTGTGAACTTTCAGACCCCGAACCGGTTGAGGGTAGTATTTTATGGTAGCACATCACTGAGATGTTCGTGTTATCTCACAATGATGCAGGCCAGGAAGTTGTTAAAGAAAGGGTGTGAAGGCTACTTAGCCTATATTGTAGATACAAATAAAGGAGGGGTAGAAATTATAGATATACCGATAGTGAGAGAGTTTCCAGATCTATTTCCAAGTGAATTGCTCGGTCTTCTGCCAGACAGAGAAATTAAATTTGTGATAGACTTAGTGCCAGGAACTGCACTAATTTCGAAGGGTCCGTATCGTATGGCGCCAGTGGAGATGAAGTAATTGCTTATACAACTTCAGGAATTGCTGGACAATGGGTATATTCAGCCAAGTGTGTCCCCATGGGGAGCACCAGTTTTGTTTGTCAAGAAGAAGGACGGATCGATGAGGCTCTGCATCGACTATCGGGAATTGAACAAATCAACGATCAAGAATAAGTATCCATTATCAAGGATCGACGACTTGTTCGATCAATTAAAAGGATCCAGAAACTTCTCGAAGATAGATTTGAGGAGCGGATATCATCAGCTAAAAGTAAGGAAGGAAGATGTAACTAAAACTGCGTTTCGGACGAGATATGGTCACTACAAGTTTTTGGTGACGTCTTTCGGTTTGACTAATGCGCTGGCAGCATTCATGGACTTGATACACCAGATTCTAAAGCCGTACTTAGATAAGTTCGTAGTAGTTTTCATCGATGACGTTTTGATTTACTCAAAGACCGAAGAAGAACATGTCGATCATCTGACCAAAGTACTAGAGACATTGAGAAGGGAGAAGTTATACGCAAAATTATCCAAGTGCGAATTTTGGATGGAAAAGGTGCAATTTTTAGGGCATATGATCGACAAAGACGGTATCTCAGTGGATCCTGCAAAGGTGGAGGCAGTTAATAACTGGGAACAACCGAAGATGCCGACAGAAGTGCGAAGTTTCTTAGGGTTAGCAGGGTACTATAGGAGATTTATCCAGGATTTTTCGAAGATAGCAACCCCGTTGACCAATCTGACGAGAAAGACGGTGAAGTTTGTATGGTCTGAAAAGTGCGAAGATAGTTTTCAAGAGTTAAAGAAGAGGCTAAGTGAAGCGCCTGTATTGTCCCTACCAGATGATACAGGAGGTTTTGTAGTGTATAGTGATGCATCACACAAGGGTCTTGGCTATGTGTTAATGCAACATGGAAAGGTCATTACGTATGTGTCACGGCAGTTGAAAGATTACGAGAAGCGATACCCTACCCATGATTTAGAATTAGCGGCCGTCGTCTTTGCATTGAAAATTTGGAGACATTATCTTTATGGGGAGAAATGGGAGATATACACGGATCATAAGAGTTTAAAATATATCTTCACATAGAAGGAGTTGAACATATGACAAAGGAGGTGGTTGGAATTAATCAAAGATTATGACTGCGAAATTCCTTATCACCTAGGAAAAGCAAACGTAGTAGCAGATGCATTAAGTAGAAAGGGGAACTAGAAATTGTTTATGTTGACAACTCATGAGGAGTTAATACTGGAAATGGCGAGACTGGAGATTGAAGTAAAAAGTCCGGTAGAGGCAGCAGAGAAGTTATTCGTAATTGAAGCTCGTCCGACGTTACTCGATAAAGTGAGAGAAGCACAGGAAAAGAATGAAGAATGTGAAAGGATACAGAAAAGGATCGCAGAAAATGAGGAAGAGAAATTCCGAATGGATAAGGATGGTATCTTGAGATACGAGGAGCGGGTGTGGGTGCCGGTCGTGACTGAATTAAGGGATGAGATCTTACATGAAGCACATAATTCAGCATATTTTGTTCACCCAAGAAGCACAAAAATGTACCGGGACCTTCGTCAATATTTTTGGTGGCCCAATATGAAACGGGACGTAGCAGAGTACGTCAGCAAATGTCTCATCTGTCAACAAGTCAAAGGAGAACATCAGAGACCGAGTGGGTTACTTCAACCACTAAATATACCGGAATGGAAATGGGAGCACATCACCATGGACTTCGTGGTAGGACTTCCAGTTACACAGAAGGGTTTTGATGCCATTTGGGTTATCGTAGATCGATTGACGAAATCAGCACACTTTCTACCGATAAAGATCCGATTTAATTTGAACTAATTAGCCAAGTTGTATATAGAGGAAATTGTTTCACGACATGGAGTGTCAGTGTCAATTGTCTCAGATCGAGATTCACGCTTCACGTCAAATTTTTGGAAAAGCTTGCAAGAGAGAATGGGAACACAGTTGCGACTAAGTACTGCTTACCATCCTCAAACTGACGGACAAAGTGAACGAACAATTCAAACACTAGAAGACATATTAAGAGCTTGTGTGATGGACTTTAAGGGAATTTGGGATGACCATTTACCACTTGTGAAATTTGCTTATAACAATAGTTATCATGCAAGTATCCAGATGCCGCCATATGAAGCCCTCTATGGAAGGAAGTGCAGGACACCATTAAGCTGGGATGAGGTTGGCAAACGGCGACTGTTGGGACCAGAATTGGTGCAGCAGACAGCAGAAGTGGTCAAAGTGATCAGGGCAAGATTAGTTGCAGCCCAAGACCGACAAAAGAAGTATGCAGATCAACATCGCCAGACAAGAGACTTTGACGTCGGCAACTACGTGTTTCTAAAGGTGTCTCCCTAGAAAGGGAAGATACGTTTTGGAAAGAAGGGAAAGTTAAGCCCGAGGTTTGTAGGACCGTTCAAAGTATTGAGAATAGTGGGTGAAGTGGCGTATGAGGTAGCCTTGCCTCCGGAACTGGAGCATATCCACAATGTGTTCCACATCTCAGTGCTACGACCATATAAACCCGACTATAAGCATGTGATATCCTATGAGCCCGTCCAAATAGAGAAAGATCTGACGTATGAGGAAATTCCTATTCAGATAATTGATAGAAAGAGCAAGTATTAAGAAATAAAGTTATATCTTCTGTGAAAGTAGTTTGGCAAAACCACAATGCCGAGGAGGCTACGTGGGAATTAGAAGATAAGATAAAGGAGAATTACCCTCAACTTTTTGCTTAACCTTGTATTGTGATTCTGGGGACAGAATCCTTATAAGGAGGGGAGAATGTAACGAGCGGGAATTTTAATTTCCTTATAACCCGAGTTTATGTGTGAATGAAATGAATTTTTATTTTATTTATATTATTATGTGTTATGTGCTTAAAGGTTGTGTTATAACCTAAAATATGTGTATGTGTTGAATTTTACGTATTGTAGTGTCGTTAGAGTGAATATATTAACTTCGCAAAAAAATCACAGAATCACTATTCACGGGGCACGTTTCCCGAGGCACTATTCACGCCATAATATTTTTTGGGTATTTTTTTATTTTAATAAATTTCATAAATACGTGTATGCGTACAAATAATTTTTCCAAGCGTCGAAAATTTTATTTGAGCTGATACGTGATTTTATCTGTATCCGAAATGTATAATATGGGTGTTCCGAGTATTTGGACAAATCCCATAATAATTATTTTTATGTGTCCCAATAATTTATGGGAGTACTTATTTTAATTTTGGGTAGAGTTATTTACCAAATTGGGTACACAAGTGGGAGTATTCGGGTATATTTTTGTGTATTTGGGTATTTATTTTGGCTTGTTACTCCAAGATGGAACCAACCTCCAATTTTAGACCAATCAAATTAGGGGAGTAGAGTGTATAGCCGGCAGCATGCTGCTATTTGGTAGGCTCAATGCCTTATTTTTCTTCCAATTGCTGAACTTTCTTGAGCCACTCCCTCTCATTCACCCAAAGCCACCAGCTCCCTTCACTCCTCCATTTCTATTGTCAGCCTTCTTCCCTCTAGCATTCCATTTTGAAATTGCTGAAAAAATATAGAGAGAGGTTGAGTGTGAGAGTGCTGCAGATTATTGAGAGTGAGAGAGCATTGAAGAAGGAGTAAAAGAACAAGAAGAAGCACAAGAACAGGAGAGGAACACCATCTTCATCATCTTCAACCTTCAAAGCTTCTAGAAAGAGAGAACCATCCTAGAGAAAGAAGCAAGTGGGTGGAGCGAAGGAGCTTGAAAGGAGGCTACGGGAGAACACAAGAAGGTGGAAAAGTAATTCTAGCATCTTGCAATAATATAGAATGATTGCTCAATTAATAAACGACTCGCATAATAATAAAAGTTGTATGGGTTAGGAAACTTGCCCAACACAAGGGTTAGACAAGGGTTAGAGAACTTGCCTGAAGCGCTGCTACAATATTACAACACACGCTCCTTAATATCCTACACAATTAGGTACATATTCACATACAATTAGTCACATACGGGATACTAAATATTTGTTTACACAACTCTATAATGTCCCAATCAAATAAGAAACAAAATATTAAACAAGGTTATGCCCACTAGTTACGGCGTTGTGACGCTTGCACGTCTATACGCCCAACTTGCCTATTCGAATGCCCAAGCGACCGACAATTGCGTACGCCTAATACGCCAATTCGATTTATTTAATACTTATTGGTTAATGCTAAGTCTCATTATAAATCCTAATAATCGTATTATGAAAGTTAGAACATCACTTTACAGGGTCGGGGGCATTACGTGCGCAAATGCGCATGCTCGACGCCCTCTGATTGACCCCAATTACGCATCAGTCCTATAAATGGCTAATTTAGTCCATGATACAGACCTCAAATCGAAAAACTTAAAGAAAAAAAGTTGTAGGTCTACTCGTTCTCTTTCCGAATCATCTTGAATCACCTCAATCTGAGTTTGTATGACAAAGTTATGCCCATTTTACTAAAGGACGTCAAAACTGACTTTTACCACCTGAGGCCCAACACCCCGGCATTGACACTAAGCTTAATACCAACGCCCCGGCGTTGGTATGCAGTAGGTTATGGTGCTCGTTTGCCCAACATCGCGATTTTGACCCTCATTCACTCCAAACCTCATAACTCCTTCTATACACGTTCAAATTGGTCCATTCCGGACTCTATGGACTCCTAAGACATAGAGCTACAACATATCAAAAATTTAGAGCTACTCATTAACATTAACATGGCCAAATATTAAGCCAAAGTATCAAGTTCATGCTCTGTTTTTGAGTGTTCTAAGTGTTCTTCACTAAAACCAACACCAAATCTTCATTTTTACATCTTTTTACTCGATTCCAGTTGGGTTAACTTTGTAACCCTTGGAACTATAATATGACAGCAACAAATAAACACAACAAGCACGGAATCATAGCTACAAAGTCCTCTAAATTCATCCAACAGTCTATGTTCATGTCCAAAGTCCATGTTTTGTCCATTGAACTTGGAATGGATTGAGAGTTGAATGAATGATTATTGGTGAAGTGGGGGAATTTAGGGAGAAAATGAGTTTGGAACTCAAGGTGGCGCCGACACCCCCCTACTCTCTCACTCCCTAGCATTTTGATTGGTGGAAAATGGTTTGGTGGTTCCCACTTGGAGTAACAAGCCAAAATAAATACCCGAAAACACCAAAAATATATCCGAAAACTCCCACTTTTGCACCAAAACTGGTAAATAACTCTACTCAAAATTAAAATGGGTATTACCATAAATATTGGGACGCATAAAAACAATTATTGTGGGGTTTGTCCAAACATTCGGAACACCCATATAACACATTTCGGATACAGATAAAATCACGTATCAGCTCAAATAAATTTTTTGACACTTATATTCGTATGCATACACGTATTTATGAAATTTATTAAAATCGAAAAGACACAAAAATATTATGGTATGAATAGTGCCTCGGGAAACGTGCCTCGTGAATACTGATTTAGCGACGCTACGCGAAATCAATTATTCAATTAAACAAAACTATAACACATAAAATTTCATACACTCACTTCACCAAGGTTGTCACACAACCTTTAAACATGCAACACAAAAATAATATTAATAAAATATAATATATCTATTAATATTCAAAAATTCGAATTACAAGGCAAATTTCAAAATTCTCGGTCGTTACATCCTCCCCCCTTATAAGAATTTTGTCCCCAAAATTACAGTCTAGGTACGAAAAACTTAACGTGGGTTCACTCGAAAAGATGCGGATAATTCTTCCTCATCTTCTCTTCTAGCTCCCACGTAGCTTCTTCAGCTGTGTGGTTCCTCCAAAGTACTTTAACCGAATGGATGACCTTATTTCTTAACGTCTGCTCCTTCCTATCTAATATTTGGACAGGAATTTCTTCATATGACAAGTCTTGCTCAACTTGAATCGGTTCATAGGATATCACATGCTTGTAGTCGGGTTTATATGGCCGCAACACAGAAACGTGGAACACGTTATGAATGTGCTCAAGTTCAGGAGGTAGAGCTACCTCGTACGCCATTTCACCTACCCTCTTTAAAACTTCAAAAGGTCCTACGAACCTGGGACTCAATTTCCCCTTCTTTCCAAATCTGATCTTCCCCTTCCAGGGAGATACCTTCAAAAATACAAAACTGCCAACTTCAAAGTCTCGCTTTTGACGATGCAAATTGGCGTATTTCTTCTGTCTATCCTGAGCTGCTACCAATTGAGCTTTTATCACTTTGACGACATCCACGGTCTGCTGCACGAATTCAGGTCCCAATAGTCTCCGTTCACCGACTTCGTCCCAACACAAAGGTGTTCGGCACTTCTTTCCGTATAATGCTTCATATGGCGGCATGCCAATACTTGCATGATAACTGTTATTATAGGAAAACTCCACCAGTGGTAGGTGATCATCCCAGCTGCCTTTAAAATCCATCACACATGCTCTAAGCATATCCTCCAACGTCTGAATCATTCGTTCGCTTTGCCCATCCGTTTGAGGATGATACGCCATACTCAACCTCAACTGAGTTCCCAATCTTTCTTGCAAGCTCTTCCAGAAATTCGACGTGAAGCGCGGATCCCTATCAGATACAATAGATACCGGTACTCCATGTCGTGACACAATCTCTTTCACATATAACTTTGCTAGCTGCTCCAGATTGTACCTTATCTTGATCGGTAGAAAATGTGCAGATTTACTTAAACGATCCATGATCACCCAGATCGCGTCGTAACCCTTCTAAGTTGGTGGAAGCCCCGTCACAACATCCATCGTGATATGCTCCCACTTCCACTCCGGAATCTCCAGCGGTTGTAGCAATCTGCCCGGTTTCTGATTCTGATGTTCTGCTTTTACCCTCTGATATGTCAAACATCGCCCAACACATTCTGCAACCTCCCTCTTCATGTTCGGCCACCAGAAATGTTGGCGCAAATTCTGATACATCTTGGTACTACCAGGGTGTATCGAATACCTTGTAGAATAAGCTTCTTGAAAAATCTCTTCTCTCAACTCCGGAACCATCGGTATCCAGATCCTCCCTTCAAACCTTAGTAGTCCTATGCTATCCGTTTTTTGCTTCAATTCTTCTCCATCTGAGATTCGCTTCTTTATGGCAACATATTCATCATCCTTTTCTTGAGCCTCTTTTATCTTGTCTAATAAAGTCAGACTCGCCTCTACTGCGAACAGTTTCTCGTCTGCATTTGTCGGATACTTAACTTCCAATTCCAGTCTTTCCATATCCTTGATCAGTTCTTCTTGAGCTGTCAGCATCATCAATTTATCTCTGTCCTTCCTACTTAGAGCATCAGCTGCTACATTGGCCTTACCGGGATGGTATAGAATCTCACAATCATAGTCCTTGATCAACTCCAACCATCGTCGCTGCCTCATGTTTAGTTCCTTTTGAGTGAAAATATACTTCAGACTTTTGTGGTCGGTGTATATCTCACACTTCTCCCCATACAGATAGTGCCTCCAAATCTTAAGGCCAAACACTACTACCGCTAGTTCCAGGTCATGAGTCGGATACCCCTTTTCATAGTCTTTCAGCTGTCATGACGCATACGCAATGACCTTCCCATGCTACATCAATACGCACCCAAGGCCTTTGTGTGACGCATCACTATACACCACAAATCCCCCTATATTATCTGGTAGTTGATGAGTGTATTTTATATACACAAATTAGGTACTTTTAGCCTTAATAATTTGTAAGTCTTTAGCTATTTCGTTTGGTTTTATGTGTTTTCATCTTATTGTTGTGTAATGTACTTTTATAGTACTTTTATATGTATTTGTGTGCTTTTATGTGTTTTTACGTTGTTTTGTAGGTATTGAAATAAAGGCCCCTTGGACCGTTACGTTTTTGGCTTGAATCTAGCATTTTCGCTGCTTGTTTCTCAATTTGACCCATGATGCAATCCAAATCTCTCAAAACTCAAAGAACGAAAGTTGTAGATTTTGATCTTAGCTTTCCAGAACAGTAGTGATAACACATGTGCTTCACTAAGTCTCTTCTTTAACTCCAAGAAACTCTCTTCGCACTTTTCCGTCCATACAAACTTCACAGTCTTCCTTGTCAAATTCGTCAACGGTGTCGCTATCTTTGAAAAATTCTGAATAAATCTCCGATAGTAGCCCGCTAATCCGAAGAAACTTCGGACTTCTGTTGGCGTCTTTGGCTGCTCCCAGTTTATTACTGCTTCTACCTTGGCAGGATCCACTGATACACCATCCTTGTCAATTACGTGCCCCAAAAATTGCACCCTTTGTAGCCAAAACGCACACTTGGAAAACTTTGCATAAAGCTCCTCTCTTCTCAGCGTTTCCAGGGCTATTCTCAAATGCTCGACGTGTTCCTCCTCCGTCTTCGAGTAGACTAAAATGTCATCTATGAAAACGACAATAAATTTATCTATGTATTGCTTGAACACTCTGTTCATCATGTCCATAAATGCTGCTGGCGCGTTCGTCAGCCCAAATGACATCACAAAAAAATCAAAGTGTCCATATCGAGTTCTAAATGCTGTCTTTGGAATATCCTCTTGCCTCACTTTCAGTTGGTGATATCCTGTCCTCAAGTCAATCTTCGAAAAGTATTTCGCTCCCTTCAATTGATCAAACAAATCATCAATCCTGGGCAACGGGTACTTATTCTTAATCGTGACCTTGTTCAACTCCTGATAGTCAATGCAAAGCCTTAACGATCCATCCTTCTTCTTCCCGAACAGTACTGGTGCTCCCCACGGAGATACACTCGGACGAATATACCCTTTATCCAGAAGCTCCTGCAGTTGAACCATAAGTTCCTTCATCTCTACCGGTGCCATCCTGTACGGTGCCTTTGAGATCGGTGTTGTCCCCGGTACTAAATCGATCACAAATTCCACTTCTCTCTCTGGCGGTAGACCCGGTATCTCATATGGAAAAACATCTGGAAATTCCTTTACTACAAGTATCTGACCCAGCTCACCCTCTACTCTTCAGGTATCAACCACGTGAGCCAAATAACCTATACAACCTTTCCTTAGCAATCTCCTTACTTGCATCATCGTTAGACAACAAGATTGTCTAGGCGATTTACTACCGTAGAATACGACCTTTGACATATCTGGAGTCTTCAGGTGTATACACTTTTTCTGGCAGTCGATCACAACCCCGTGACTAGACAACCAGTCCATCCAAAGAATTACATCAAATTCTCCTAGTCGTATTGGAATCAAATCTATGCTCAGTTTATGCCCATTTATCTCAGCACAACAATTTCTATGGATGTGTTCTACAGGAATAACTTCCTTATTAGCTACTTCCACATTCATTGGATTCTCTAATTCCTCACAAGGTAAATCTAACCGTTTAGCAAATTCATCCGACACAAATGAACAGGTAGCACCCGAATCAAATAATACATATGCACTGATATTATTGATCAAAATAATACCTGACACCACGTCTTTCGACTCCACCGCATCCTGAACGGTCATGTTAAAAGTGCGTGACGTCGGTCTGTTGGTTTGGCTAGGTGGCCCTCCAATGTTCAGCCTGTTGTTATTGTTGTTGTTGTTGTTGTTCCTATTACCACTTGTCGCATCCCCCTTCCTTTTCGGACAATCTTTGATTTGATGGTCTGATGCTCCACATGAGAAGCATCCCGCTTTCTTTCCTTTTGGGCACTGATTAGCAAGGTGTCCTTGTTGCCCACAATTGTAACAAACTCCTTTCCCTTTCATGCACTCTCCAGAGTGATTCTTTCCACAATTGTTGCACTTATTACTCTTCTTAACCTCCCCTCCAGACTTATCTCCACCAGAAGATTGGCTATCACTCTATTTCCTTTTATTCGGGTTACTTCCCCCGCTGCTTCCTCCCTTGTTTCCTTTATGACCCTTCTTTTTGTCTTGATTAAACTTTGCCAGAGCCTCGTTGCCTCCTTCGGCGATGATGGCCCTTTCCAATAGCGTAGAAAACGTGTCAATCCTTAGAACTGCCACCCTACTGTACACCCACGGCTTCAGGCCTAATTCAAACCTCCTTGCCTTTCTGGCTTCAGTGTCTACCTGGTGAGGTGCAAATCGGGCTAACTCATTAAATTTAGCTGTATACTCTGCGACTGACATGTTCCCCTGCTTAAGCTCCAAAAACTTCACTTCCATGTTCTACTTCATACTCTCCGGGAAATAGTTCTCAAAGAATAGCTCCTTGAAACGTTCCCATGGTATCACACCATCTCCAGCACGTCCTTTGTTGGCCTTCCACCAATAGTTCGCTTCACCCTTCATCATAAAAGTGGCAAACCCTGTTTTCTGTTCTCCGGCTACCCTTGAAACCTCGAACACTTTTTCTATTTCTTCGATCCAAGTTTGGGCTTCAATCGGGTCTAGTGTTCCCTTGAACTCAGGAGGTCCTACTAGCTTAAAATCCATGAAGCTAGCCAAATGCTGCGCAGGCTGCCGCCCTGGCTGTTCTCCAACAGGTGGGGGTCTATTTCGCATGGCTTCTGCCAGCAACTCAGCAAACGCCCTCATTGGGTCTAGGTGACCTTGAGTGTTATTAACAGATTCCTCAGCCCTTTGGTTACGCGGTCGTCCTCTTGGCTGTAATGTTCAGGAATTTTTAAACATTGTATCAAATTTATTTTAATAAATAAAATTCATTTTATATAATTTTACGAATTTAATTGGATCCATGTAGGTATTATTATTTAATTATATAAATACATGGTTCAATAATTTTCTTTGCCTTAAAGAGGCTCACTAATAGTTGAATAAATTAGTGAGTTAACCCTAAGGATTTAATTGCAAGAAAATTTGGGAAGAAAAGTAATAAATGAATTCATTTTACTATTTTCGGATTTAAATAATTCGCGTGAGGAATTATTGTTGAAATAAATATTATAAATAATTAATTAATTGAAGTATTTAAATTCAATTTAAATATTAGGAGCATAGTGCAATACTTTTAATAAACAAGTTGGGCTACTCTTTTTTTTATTTCAGCTGACCCAAAATTTTAATAGGGCTAAGCCCAATTTCCTTTTTATTTCCCTATTAGGCCACTTTTCTATTTAATTCCGCCAGCCCAACCCTATTGGGTTGAGCCCAAATCCTTTCCAGCTGGGTTAACCCATTCCTTTTCTTTTAGCCGGATTGGGTCCATTTTAATTGGTGTAATCCTAAGCTACCAGTTGAATTGGGGATAAACCGAGCAAAACCTCAAACCAGATTCAATGGAGAAGGAAGAATAGGCTTAGCGCAATCGAGCGACCTAAGGACCTAGACCATCAATCAAACTGGACAAGCGACTAAGCGAGAGACGGGAAGGAGGAACAGGGTGTTAGTCGCCGGTGTTAGCAGGGGATAAGAAGCGGCGACCGAAGGCTACCACGGTTTAACCAGCGGATGAAGCGAGTGAGGGTAACGACCGACCGAGCGGCACCAAACGGACCAAAGGTTCCAAAAATTCGGCGACGCGACCGGTGGGGGTACGACGCTTGAGGAATTGGCCGGCGAGTTCACAGTCGACGTGATGTATACCATCAATCGCCTATCTCCTTCCAACCGATGGTCCTTAACTGGCCAAATAAGGTAATACCCAGCCAATTTGGGTAAAAAGTTCACTATAAATTGAACCCCCCATGCCCTAAACCAAAGTTGTCGATTCTTTTGATTGTTAGTCCAAATTAGAAGAAAAAAAAATAGAGAGGAAGCTACTGTGAATGTCCAGCTTGGTTACTTATTTCGGTAGGAGGAGAAGAGTCGCAACGCGATCGAATCCAAGGTATAGCAATGGGTTTATTAAGCTGTTGTGATAGTTTTATGTTAGGTTTTGTGAAAATTTCTTTCTTCTGTACTAGGATTAGTATTATTGACTGTGTTGGTTTATATCCCTGTGTTGGTTTGTATCAATGTGTTGGTTGTATAATACACTGTGTTGATACATTGAGTTGGTTGATATACACTGTATTGGGGGTGATTATTGGGTTGAGGATTCGGTATATTAAAGAACCCTAGGGTTCTGATGGCTTAAATTTATACTGTAAACAGGTTGGTATTGATGGTTTGGAAATGCTTAATATATGCTGTTGAAATGCTTGAATAAAACTGGGTTCCAGTTGGGGGTATGTAATGTCTGTCGATAGCATATTGTTACAGGTTTTGAGTTATGATATAATGGTATTGTGGCTGCTAATAGGAACTGAAATCAGTGTTGACATAGATCTATTAGGAGTTTTCCTTTTGTGTTGAGATAATGCCCAAACGAAAAACTGTTTCAACTAGGTAGTATATGTCTGTCAGCAACATGAGTTTTAAAACAAAAGCAAACTTTTTTTTTATGTGTGATAATGTTTGGGCTAAGTGGTATGCATAATGAATCTATTTGATTTATTACTATGATCGCACAATAAACTAAGGATCAACTATTATTTGAGTTAATGATTATTTATTATTGTAATAAATGAAGACAATAAATATTTAATTATTAACTAATAATAAATAATAATTAAATATGAGTAAAGTAAATAAAATATATATTTAATTATTATTTAATTAATATGAAATAATAATTAAGTATGAATAAAGTTAATGAAGTAATTATTTAATGAAGATAATAAATATTTGATTATTATCAAGTATGAGTAAGGTTGATAAATTAATTATTTATTATTAAATAATAAATAAAGACAATAAATATTTAATTATTATTTAATAATAATTAAGTATGAATATGAGTAATAAATAATTATTTATTATTTAACATTAAATAATAAATAAAGATAATAAATATTTAATTATTGTTTAATTAGTAGTAAATAATAATTAAGTATGGGAATAATTAACAAAATAATTATTATTTATCAATGAATAATAAATAAAGATAATAAATATTTAATTATTATTTGATTAATATTAAATAATAATTAGGAATGAATAAAGTTAGTAAATAATTATTTATTATTTATCAATAAATAATAAATAAAGATAATAAAATTATTATTTAATACTAATTAAGTATGAATAAAGTAATAAAATAATTATTTATTATTTATCAACAAATAATAAATAAAGATAACAAATATTTAATTATTATTTAATTAATATTAAATGATAATTAAGTAGGAACAAGCTAACTAAATAATTATTTATCAATAATAAATAAAGATAATAAATATTTAATTATTATTAAATTAATATTAAATAATAATTAAGTATGAACAAGGTTAAAAAATAATTATTTATTATTTATCAATAAATAATAAATAAAGATAATAAATATTTAATTATTATTTAATCTTAAATAATAATTAAGTATAAGTAAAGTTAATAAATGATTATTTATTATTTATCAATAAATAATGAATAAAGATAATAAATATTAAATCATTATTTAATCAATATTAAATAATAACTAAGTGTGTGCGAATTTATACATTAAGTATTGATTAATGTTGAATAAGGAACCAGGGATAATAATTACTCAATTACCCTTGAGGGTGAATAGTAATTAAGAGTAAACTAAATAAGTGATCAGTTGTTATTTAGTTGACATTAAACCAGAATAAAGTTATTATCTATTTTATGAATAATAAATAAGGATTTTTAACCCATACTTAAAGACAACTAAAGGTATTAATTTGGGTATTCAAGGAATAAGTAATCATAATCAGCTATCATTTATTTTAATAGCTAAAGGTCATTAAGTTAATTTCTGTTTAGCTAATGATTAGATAGTAATTAAATATATATAGTGAATTGTTTATCTGCTAAATAAATAGCATAAGTGAGTGTATCGATATACAATTATGTAATGCTAATGGATAAACCGATTTTACCAACTGATAGGTTATCCAAGATCAAATAATTAAAGCTAAATTTTATCTGTAGCTGAGGAAACTGGCAAGTTCTATCTTACTCAACTTTTACAATGAGCAAGTTCTTTATATCGAAACTTTAACTGTAGCAAGTTTCTTTTCATTCGAGCAGGCTACTATCGTACTGTAGCTTGAAAGTTTATTCTAAGAATGCTTAAGTGGTTTAATTAATTTATAGTTATTCCACATCTATGATATTATTGACAATCGCATTCGATGCATTTGAATTCGTACATTTATTAAAGTTTCGAAATTCACGAACTACTCATGATTAAGTCTGAACCCTTGTTCGGTCAGGCAAGTATGTGAGAATTTATAAAAGCTATCCGAACCAATCAATGGTGAGGATTCTTAGACTGAATGAACACCCCTTTATTTATAGGGGAGTACCCCAGGTATCGTATATAAGGTACAACTAGCAGAGTTAAATGTTATGCATACATATAGCGTACGCGAGGCTGATCCCCTCAAGTACTTATTCTGTAGCCAGTAACCAGAGGGTCAGCTAGCTATTGACTCCTTTGGAAGTTATTGTTCAAAGTCTACTTGACTATCAATTGTTCTGAAAGCATTTATTATTCTTGCTTTTGATAATTATATTGTTGAATTCTGTTTCTATATTCCCTTCATCATGATATATCCTTTATTGCTGTACTTTAAACTTGCTGAGCAAACTCGTTGCTCATCCTTGCTATATCATGACTTCCATTGCAGCTAAACCCGAGACATCAGGAAAGAGCAAGGGTAAAGAAAAGATGAAGTGATAGGCTTCATGTAGCAGATTTTAATTTTATGTGTAGTTAATTACTATAAATGTAATTTAAACCTTGATAGACATTTGGGGTATGGATTTGTGTTCAGTACTTAAGGTTATTGTATTCTAGGACTAGTAACACCTTTCTAATGAACAACCTATGTTTATTTCCGCATTTTAGTTAATGTATGTTGTTGGAGGTGAATGTTGTATTGGATCGTGATGACCGGATCCGGGTATTTGGAAAACCCGAATTTGGGGGCGTCACAGGTTGGTATCAAAGCTGTAGGTTATAAACTTTAGGAACGCTAAACCTAGGTTATGACCTTAGATTTAAACTCGTATTGAGTACGCTAGGATATGAATCAAGGAGATTCAGATATTGGCCTTGTCTGGGGGTGGATTGTGGAAATCTGCCAAGCCGAGTTGTACATGATAAAATATCTTTTCATTTTATCAATGAATGTATTTTATTATCATACTGACATTGTTGTCTCTGTCTGTGTTTGTAGGATGGCTGACATAGGAGGGACCAGTGGAGCCCAGGAGGAGGTATTCACAGATATACTTATGGTTACCGAGCAGTTAGTGGGCTACACACCTGTTGCCCCAGGAGTGCCACAGGATGAGCCTGAACCAGAGGAGGATTATCAGGGGGATCTACCAGAGCCTGTTATAGGTAGGGTTATGAGATCCAGTAGTCAGGACCCGGATGACAGTGAAGAGGACCTGGAGACTGGCGGTGATGAGCCACCTGCTTATGTTGACGGCATGGGCTCTACTGCAGATGATATCATAGAGGGACTGACTAGTAAGAACGAGGAGCTGGAGGACCGGGTAGCTCACCTAGAGGAGCAAAACTAGACCCACCAGATCACGGAGGATCAGTATAGGGTGATAGCTTATCAGCTAGAGCATGAGTTGGGGGTGGTGAAAGCACATCTGCAGGGTTATGAGACCTTAGCGCAGCAGATTGGACCACTGCTACATCAGATGGTGGCCCGGAACGCTGAGATGAGAGAGAGATTGGAACAGAAGGATATGGAGATCGCCCATCTGAAGGCCAAACAGGAGGCCATGAAGTTCGAGTTTGGGCTGGAGACTGCTGAAAGGATGCGGGTCAGAGATGCTTGGGTCAGAGAGGCGAGGAGAGTTGATCAGTTGGAGGACAGGCTTGAGGCTGGAGCTGTGAGAATAGAGACTCTGGGATTGGCTTTAGATGCAGCCTATAGGAGGCCACAGACCGAGATGGGAGAGTCTAGCCGCTCGGTTCGTCGCCGAGTCGTGGGTGGAGCATTTTCTTCAGGTCAGCAGGCACGAATCCGTCACGACATGTAGTGACGTGCTAGGATGATTGTCTTGTCTTGTTTTAGGGCAGTAGGTCCCCCTTTTTGTTAGGTTAGGGACATGATTATGATGTGAACCTTTATATCTTGTTACATGATTGGGGTAGCAGTTAAACCCCAACTTTTGTTTGTTATGTAGGATGGTCAGTTATTGTTCCCCACTTTTTGTATCGGGGGAAATGGTTAATGATTGGTGATGATAGGGCATGCCAGGGCACATTTATAGAAGTATGCCACAGGTTGAATTCGGTTGTAATGAAACAGTGGTATATCAATATAAATGCAGTCATTTAATTTAAATCAAATGTGTTTGATAGATGTTTTACCCTTGATTGCTGATTTTAATGACATATTGTATAAAATATAAAACTATAGGTAAAAGTCAGCGGTTTTCCTTATTCAAATCATGCCGCCAAGAGGACGACCACGTAACCAGCGGGTTGAAGAGTTAGAAAGTGAGGTTGGGGATTAACCCAATCCAATGAGAATGTTCGCCGAGATGCTGGCAGAAGCCATGCAATCAAGACCACCACCTGTAGGGACCCAACCAGCACCCGAGCCAGCGCATCATCTGGCAAATTTTAAGGATTTCAAACTGATCGGACCACCCGAGTTCAAGGGAACTCTTAACCCAATAGAAGCACAGAGCTGGATAGAAGAGATAGAGAAGGTCTTCGAGGTTGCACGAGTGGCCGAAGAACAGAAAACAGGATTGGCCACTTTCATGCTGAAAGGCGAGGCTAACTATTGGTGGAAGGCCAATAAGGGTCGAGCAGGTGAGGGAGTCATTCCATGGGATAGATTCAAAGAGCTATTCTTCAAAAATTACCTTCCGGAGAACACACAACAGGACATGGAAGTGAAGTTCCTGGAACTAAAACAGGGGAATATGATTGTCGCCGAGTACGCGGCAAAGTTCAATGAGTTAGCCCGATTTGCCCCACATCAGGTGGACACCGAGGCCAGGAAGGCAAGAAGGTTTGAGTTGGGACTGAAACCATGGGTTTAGAAGTCAGTAGCAATACTGAAAATTAAGAACTTCTCGGAACTGCTGGAGAGAGCAATCATTGCGGAAGGGGGCAATGAAGCGGTGGCACGGTTCAACCAAGACAGGAAGAAGAATTAGGAGGTTGCCAAAGCGGGGAGCAGTGGAGGCAGCAACCCCAATAAGCGCAAATGGAATGAAAGCCAATCGTTCGGGAGCAATAAACCCGGAGGAGAGGCTAAGAAAAGTGGCAAGTGCAACAACTGAGGGAAGAGTCACTCGGGGGAGTGCATGAAAGAGAAAAGTGTTTGTTACCGATGTAGACAACCGGGGCACATGGCTCCCTAGTGTCCGAACAAGTCGAAGGGAGGATGTTTCTCTTGTGGATCACCCGACCACCAGATTAAGGATTGCCCGAAGAGGAAGGGTGATGTCGGGAGTGGTAACAGGAGCAACAACAACCGCGGAAACAGCAACCAGCTGAGTTACGGGGCACCAACCAGTCAAGCCAACAGGCCAACAGCCCGCACGTTCAACATGACTGTTCAAGATGCAATGGAATCCAAAGACGTGGTGTCAGGTATCATCCCAATCAATGATATAAATGCATATGTGTTATTCGATTCGGGTGCTATCTGCTCTTTTATTTCCGAAGAATTTGCTAGTCAGTTAAATATACCTCGTGAAAAGTTAGAACACCCTATAAATGTAGAAGTAGCAAACAAGAAAATCATTCATGTATAATACATTCATAGGAATTGTTGTGCTGAGTTGCGAGGATTTAAGCTCAATGTGGATTTGATACCAATTCGGCTGGGAGAGTTTGATGTAATCCTGGGAATGGATTGGCTATCAATTCACGGAGCAGTTATTGACTGTAAGGAAAAGTGTGTACACCTAAAGACTCCTAATAAGTCGAAGGTGGTATTTTATGGTAGTAAGTCACCAAGAAAATCTTGTTGTCTGACAATGATGTAAACCAAGAAATTGCTTAAGAAAGGTTGCGTATGTTATTTGGCCCATGTGGTCGATACTCGTCAGGTCGGGGATGAGATGAGTGAAATACCAATCGTGAGGGATTTTGCTGATGTCTTCCCTGATGAACTTCCGGGACTGCCGCCGGATAGGGAAATTGAGTTCGTTATCGATTTGGTACCGGGAACCGCACCAATATCGAAGCCGCCGTATCGGATGGCACCTGTAAAAATGAAAGAGTTGATGGTTCAACTGCAGGAACTGTTAGACAAGGGTTATATCAGACCAAATGTGTCCCCATGGGGAGCGCCAATTCTGTTTGTAAAGAAGAAGGATGGTTCTATGAGTCTTTGTATCGACTATCGGGAGTTGAACAAAGTTACGATTAAGAATAGGTATCCGCTTCCTAGGATTGATGATTTATTTGATCAACTTAAGGGAGCGAAATACTTTTCAAAAATCGACCTAAGAACAGGTTATCATCAGCTGAAGGTGAGGCAAGAAGATATCCCGAAGACTGCATTCAGGACTCGTTATGGGCACTTCGAGTTTCTGGTAATGTCATTTGGATTGACGAATGCACTAGCAGCATTCATGGATATGATGAACAGAGTGTTCAAGCAATAGTTGGACAAGTTCGTAGTTGTATTCATTGATGACATCTTGGTGTATTTAGAAACAGAGGAGGAACATGCAGAACATTTAAAGATTGTATTGGAAGCTCTCAGGAGGGAGAAGTTGTATGCGAAGTTTTCTAAGTGTGAGTTTTGGCTACAGAGGGTGCAGTTTCTGGGTCACGTCATTGACAAAAATGGAGTTTCGGTGGACCCAGCAAAAGTAGAAGCGATTATCAATTGGTAGCGACCAAAGACGCCAACAGAGATCCGGAGTTTCTTGGGATTAGCGGGATACTATCGAAGGTTCATACAGGGTTTTTCAAAGATAGCATCGCCGTTGACCAACCTCACCAGGAAAACAGTTAAGTTCGTTTGGTCGGAGAAATGTGAGGAAAGTTTCATGGAGTTGAAGAAGAGACTTAGCCAAGCACCAGTGTTGACCTTACCAAACAACACTGGGGGTTTCGTAGTGTATAGCGATGCATCACATAAAGGTCTTGGTTGTGTGCTGATGCAGCACGGCAAGGTCGTGGCGTACGCATCACGTCAGCTGAAGGACTATGAGAAGGGTTACCCGACTCATGACTTGGAGTTAGCCGCGGTAGTTTTCGCCTTGAAGATTTGGAGGCACTACCTATACGGGGAGAAGTGCGAGATATATACCGATCACAAGAGTCTGAAATATATCTTCACTCAAAAGGAGCTGAACATGAGGCAGCGCCGATGGTTAGAATTGATCAAGGACTACGACTGTGAAATTCTGTATCATCCGGGCAAAGCAAATGTAGTGGTTGATGCCTTAAGCAGAAAAGGCAAGGTGAAATTGATGCAGCTGACAGTTCAAGAGGAGTTGATAAAGGACTTTGAACATCTGGAACTGGAGGTTAAGGATCCGATGGAGACGGACGAAAGATTGTTCACCATGACAGTAGGTCCGACTCTACTGGATAAGATAAAGGAGGCTCAAGAATTTGACGAGGAGTGCATTGACATTAAGAAGCAACTATCGGAGGGAAAAATGTTGAAGTACAAGATTGACAGCACAGGATTGCTGAGGTTCGAGGGAAGGATCTGGATACCATACGTACCAGACTTGAGGGAAGAAATATTGCAGAAGGCCCATAATACATCCGGGTAGCACCAAGATGTATCAAGATCTTCGTCAACATTATTGGTGGCCGCACTTGAAAGGAGAAGTTGCAGAATTCGTCAGCCGGTGTTTAACTTGTCAGAGGGTTAAGGCAGAGCACCAGCAGCCGAGCGGATTGTTGCAACCTTTGGAGATTCCGGAATGGAAGTGGGAACACATAACAATGGATTTTGTGGTAGGACTTCCGGCAACACAGAAGGGTCTAGACGTCATCTGGGTGATCGTAGATCGTTTGACCAAGTCTGCCCATTTTCTACCGAACAAGATCAGGTACAAATTGGAGCAGTTAGCGAAGCTTTACGTGAAGGAGATAGTATCGCGACATGGGGTGCCGGTATCTACTGTGTTTGACAGAGATCCGCGCCTCACGTCGAATGTTTGGAGAAGTCTACAGGAAAGAATGGGAACACAGTTGAGAATGAGTACGGCGTACCATCCTCAGACTGATGGTCAGAGCGAGCGAACAATTCAGACCTTGGAAGATATGCTCCGAGCGGTCGTGATGGACTTAGGAGGCAGCTGGGACGATCACTTACCACTGGTAGAGTTCGCTTACAACAACAGTTATCATGCTAGCATTGGCATGCCTCCGTACGAAGCGTTATATGGAAGGAAGTGTCGAACGTCGTTGTGTTGGGATGAGGTTGGTGAGCGAAGATTGTTGGGGCCAGAGTTGGTACAACAAACTGTGGAAATCATTAAAGTAATAAGACAACGGTTAGTAGCAGCCCAGGATCGTCAGAAGAAGTATGCCGACTTATATCGTCAGAAACGAGACTTTGAAGTTGGTAGCTTTGTGTTCATGAAGGTATCTCCCTGGAAAGGGAAGATCCATTTTGGGAAGAAGGGCAAATTGAGCCCTAGGTTCATAGGACCTTTTGAAATATTAAGGAGAATAGGCGAAGTGGCGTACGAGGTGGCTTTACCTCCCAAACTCGAGCACATCCATAACGTGTTCCATGTATCAGTGTTACGTCTGTATAAGCCAGACTACAAGCACGTTATTTCCTATGAGCCAATTCAAGTCGAGAAGGACTTATCATACGAGGAAATTCCTGTTCAAATATTGGATAGGAAGGAACAGAGGCTGAGGAATAAAATCATTCATTCTGTTAAAGTATTCTAGAGGAATCACGCGGTGGAAGAAGCCACGTGGGAGCTCGAAGAGAAGATGAGAGCAAATTACCCCCAGTTATTTGAGTAACCTTAGATTGAAATCCCGAGGACGGAATTTTTATAAGGGGGAGAGGATGTAATGTCCAAGAATTTTTAAACATTGTATCAAATTTATTTTAATAAATAAAATTCATTTTATATAATTTTATGAATTTAATTGGATCCATGTAGGTATTATTATTTAATTATATAAATACATGGTTCAATAATTTTCTTTGCCTTAAAGAGGCTCACTAATAGTTGAATAAATTAGTGAGTTAACCCTAAGGATTTAATTGCAAGAAAATTTGGGAAGAAAAGTAATAAATGAATTCATTTTACTATTTTCGGATTTAAATAATTCGCGTGAGGAATTATTGTTGAAATAAATATTATAAATAATTAATTAATTGAAGTATTTAAATTCAATTTAAATATTAGGAGCATAGTGCAATAATTTTAATAAACAAGTTGGGCTACTCTTTTCTTTATTTCAACTGACCTAAAATTTTAATAGGGCTAAGCCCAATTTCCTTTTTATTTCCCTATTAGGCCATTTTCCTATTTAATTGCGCCAGCCCAACCCTATTGGGTTGAGCCCAAATCCTTTCCAGCTGGGTTAACCCATTCCTTTTCTTTTAGCCGGGTTGGGTCCATTTTAATTGGTGTAATCCTAAGCTACCGATTGAATTGGGGATAAACCGAGCAAAACCTCAAACCAGATTCAATGGAGAAGGAGGAATAGGCTTAGCGCAATCGAGCGACCTAGGGACCTAGACCATCAATCAAACCGGACAAGCAACTAAGCAAGAGACGAGAAGGAGGAACAGGGTGTTAGTCGCCGGCGATAGCAGGGGATAAGAAGTGGCGACCGGCAGTTGCCACGGTTTAACCAGCGGGTGAAGCGAGTGAGGGTAACGACCGACCGAGCGGCACCAAACGGACCAAAGGTTCCAAAAATTCGGCGACGCGACCGGTGGGGGTACGACGCTCGAGGAATTGGCCGGCGAGTTCACAGTCGGCGTGAGGTATACCATCAATCGCCTATCTCTTTCCAACCGATGGTCCTTAACTGGCCAAATAAGGTAATACCAAGCCAATTTGGGTAAAAATTTCACTATAAATTGAACCCCCCATGCCCTAAACCAAAGCTGCCGATTCCTTTGATTGTGAGTCCAAATTAGAAGAAAAAAAATAGAGAGGAAGCTACTGTGAATGTCCAGCTTGGTTACTTATTTCGGTAGGAGGAGAAGAGTCGCAACTCGATCGAACCCAAGGTATAGCAATGGGTTTATTAAGCTGTTGTGATAGTTTTATGTTAGGTTTTGTGAAAATTTCTTTCTTCTGTACTAGGATTAGTATTATTGACTGTGTTAGTTTATATCCCTGTGTTGGTTTGTATCAATGTGTTGGTTGTATAATACATTGTGTTGATACATTGAGTTGGTTGATATACACTATATTGGGGGTGATTATTGGGTTGAAGATTCGGTATATTAAAGAACCCTAGGGTTCTGATGGCTTAAATTTATACTGTAAACAGGTTGGTATTGATGGTTTGGAAATGCTTAATATATGTTGTTGAAATGCTTGAATAAAACTGGGTTCCAGTTGGGGGTATGTAATGTCTGTCGATAGCATATTGTTACAGGTTTTGAGTTATGATATAATGGTATTGTGGCTGCTAATAGTGTCGACGCCGGTTTCGTCCTTTCCGATTTTTTTGTCTTTTGATTAAATGATTTTTGGAAAAGGTCGGCATAAATGTCGACGGGGTTTTGAAAGATCGTTTTTTATGATGAGCCAATTAACCAGAGTCGCCAGTTGGTATATTTGAAATGGATGTACCAACTCATCCGAGTTTTCATTTTTTATAAATCGATGGCTTATATGTGACTCCGAATTAATTGGTCTGCGAACCGAGATTCATAGAGTTCGGGGGCATGCTTAAGCGAGGGGAAGGTGTTAGGCACCCCCCGACTTCCGTGAAACACGGTTACCGCAATCTTGATACTTTCCTATCCTTTAATTCGTAAAATGTGTGTATGTGCGTGTGTGTGTGTGTGCTTATGTGAATGTTGTGGCGAGTTCTTTCATGAGAGATGAAACATTTGGCTTTTATTGAGAAATCGTGTTTTATTTTGGGAATGTTTTAGAACGTCGTTTTCGTTTGTACGAGATAGCTCCTTTATTTGTGAGAAAGGTTTGATTTTACTTGTCAAAAACTATGAGATTTTCATTTAGGTGTCGCTTTGGCAAAAACAAGAGTTTTCTAAACCTTCGTCAAAATAGGAATCGAGATCTATACGTTGCTTTCGTAGATGCCGAGCAACTTCTAGGATCTCTTTAACCCGATGCACAAAGGTTTAATAAAATGTTTAATTCTTTTTATAAAACCATTTTTCGTGATATTTGGAAACAACTTCTCTTTAGCTTTCTCGTAAAATAGGAATCGAGTTTCATTAGCATTTCCAATTCTTAGACTCGTGGTGCTAATATCCTACTTTGATTGATTTTAGAAAAATCTTTATTGTTTTGGCTTTGAAATCTTTTGTTTGGTGTCACAAATCAAATTAAATATCAAAACGCGTAGGGGGGCTATTCACGGGCATGTAAGCCATCAAAATATCCCTGAACGCCAACAATCACATATTTCACTACTACGAGGCCTTAAACCCAATTCTCGCCTTAGCGTCGTTTTAAGGCCCGACGATTACATGTTTACAAAAACGAGCATCTTGAATCTATTACACATATCAAAACGTCCATCATCGGATTTGGACCACAGGGTCGCATTCCTAGGCTCACACCCGAGATTGCTACATGCCCGCAAAATGAATACTACAAGACTAACCAACACGGATTTGTCTAATACACCATGATATCCGAAAATGATAATCTAAATAATTTATACCCAATACATCACCATAAACAAGCTAAAAATTTCACCAATTGGATATCCTCGGGTTATTAGGAAGAATTTTGGTCCGATGGAACCCTCACTAATAATCCCTAATCCATGATTGTTCAACAATATACATGAAAATTACATTTAATTTAACCAAATAATATGATATAAATTGCTATAACAAAGGGAATTTTCACCTTGCAAATGATCTCAAATGTATGTACACTTGTGTATTTGAATAGGATAAGAAGTATATTTGATACAATCAAAATCAAAAGAGTATAAATCCTCTCTTTTTTCTCTCTTTTCTTCCTATTTTGTTGCAAAATTTAGCTATTTTTCTTTCAATTTCCGTGCTTTGCTGCTGCTGAATTCTCTTCTCCTCCAAATCTGCTCAACCTCCTGGATGCTGAAGCGAAAATGAGCTGAAATAGGCTGGCTGGCCGCCTGCCTTCCACTCACCTCGTTTCGAGTTCCGTGTTTCGAGTTCCGTATTTTCAAAAGGCGCCCTTATTGGCCGCAGATCAATCCGCGGCTGGACGGTCTGATTTTCTCGATTTTCATGCCACGCCACGACTTTCGTGCCGTAACGTCGGTTTTCGCTGACAGGCTTGTATTTTGCAGTCCGGGAATTTCCGAGAGACGTGCCACCTCATTCGGGAATGCACGTTTCGGGCGGCCTTATTGTCACGTCAGCTTTGGTCGCCAATCATCGCGGTGGTGTTGAACGTTCGCACTTGTGCCCATTCCTTCGCTCCCGCAAGCCGGTTTAATTGACGATCTTGCCCTCCTGTCACGGTTAGTATAGGGAACACAAAATTTGGGTGTCTACAGCTGCCCCTCTTTATCATGTTTATGCAATGTTTAAATGAAATGAACAGGATAAAGAATAGACACTCGATGCATGAATGACAGTGCACAAGGATGACAATACATACGTGATGCAACATGTATGACTTATGATGCAACACAAGATGCAATGGATGCAAAATATTCGTAAAAGGGTGTCAATGCGGATGATCGTCTGGTCGGGGCCGGGTTTCGTCTCCGGTCACCCATCTCGTAATCGCCGGTTATCGTCGCCGATCGATCATCTTGTCGGGGCCGGGTTTCATCGCCGGTCACCCATCTCGTAATCGCCAGTTGTCATCGCCGGTCGATCGTCTCGTCGGGGCCGGGTTTCGTCGCCGGTCACCCATCTCGTAATCGCCGGTTATCGTCGCCGGTCGATCGTCTCGTCGGGGCCGGGTTTCGTCGCCGGTCACCCATCTCGTAATCGCCGGTTATCGTCGCCGGTCGATCGTCTCGTCGGAGCCGGGTTTCGTCGCCGGTCACCCATCTCGTAATCGCCGGTTATCGTCGTCGGTCGATCGTCTCGTCGGGGCTGGGTTTCGTCGCCGGTCACCCATCTCGTAATCGACGGTTATCGTCGCGGGTCGATCGTCTCGTCAGGGCCGGGTTTCGTCGCCGGTCACCCATCTCCTAATTGCCGGTTATCGTCGCCGGTCGATCGTCTGGTCGGGGCCGGGATTCGTCGCCGGTCACCCATCTCGTAACCGCCGGTTATCGTCGCCGGTCGATCGCCTTGTCGGGGCCGGGTTTCGTCGCCGGTCATCCATCTCGTAATCGCCGGTTATCGTCGCCGGTCGATCGTCTGGTCGGGGCCGGGTTTCGTTGCCGGTCACCCATTTCGTAATCGCCGGTTATCGTCGTCGGTCGATCGTTTTGTGAATGCCGGGTCTCGTATCCGGTCACTCGGTTGAATTGAGAAGCCGTGTTCGACACCTGATTCATCAAAATCTCGTATTTTATTATCACATTATGAGTCAAATGGGCTTTAGAATCGATTAAGCTTGCATTGGACCAAGGGGGAGTACTGGGCCCAGCCGTAGATGGATCTGCGGCCAGCCGTAGATTGATCTGCGGCCAAGATCGGGGCTTTAAGCGGCCAGCCGCTTCCCAGATCTGTCACTTTCATTTGTACCCCCACACGATTTTTCAGACCTTTGCACGCCCTTTTGCTAAGTTTTCCAACCTTTTTGCAAAAACTACTCCGGTAGGATCGATCTACGCGCTACAGGTAACACTTTGACCGCTTGTTTTTTCAATTTCGTCAATGTTTTGCTATACATTTGGCTATTTACATGCTTTGGAGACAAAATTTATGCTTTATAATGCTATGCTATGTATTATCGTATATACATGCTATGTATCAACTGTGTGAGTCCTATTTTATGCTCATGATGCGGTCCCACATACTTGTAGTTTCTTTTTCGAAGAAAATAATGCATTAGGGTCTTTTCATGCTGCAATTATCCATATAAATGCAATTTTGATCTGTTGTGGCTTGGTTTCTTTGAAAAACATGCTTAGATATGCATGGGATGTCCATTTTACAGACGGAACTCTGCCGATTTTTTTTTTTTGATCACATAATAAACATGCATCATGCTACATTAATTCTATGATGACGATTAGAATGTTTATGACATAATTCAAAATAGAATTTACCTCCCCGTTCTCCTGCTCTTTTCCAGCTATGGATCCTGACACTCCTAGTAGCTCCACCGCGTCTCGGACTTTGGGCGTCCGCCGCCGTAGGGCTGCACCTCCCCCTGCCTTACCTCGGACCAGCCAGGCTTGCCGACTGGCGGAGGCTGTTATCCGGCCCGATCATCCCGACATTGAGGAGGTTGTTCTTCTGGAGGTTGCGGCAGAGGGGCCCTCCTCCAGCATACCGGCCCCATCTCCTCACCGCGCCCTTTCTGGCGCCTCTGTGCAGATACCCGATCTATTGGGTCGGGATCTCAGTCGTCACCCGTCGGCATCTCTTGTAGCTAATGAGGTATGCTTAAAGTACTTCCCTGAACTTATTCCCAAATTTTGTTTAGATCTGGACTGATCCATTCATTTTTGTCACAGGTGCCTGAGTTTACCCAGCCGAGGGGTAACTGGTTCAATATTTACTCCCTCTATACCGCTTTGCATAGCGACTACCGGGCGGTGGTGGATTCCTGGGGCTTCCGTCACTTTTTCACTATCATCCCCCGTTAGTGCCCCTGGGGTTACATGAGGGCCTTATCCGAGCGATGGTTCCACTAGACGCAGTCTCTTCATCTTCTTGACTGCGAGGTTGTGCTGACCCCCTGGGATTGGAGGTACATCACGGGTATAGAGTTTACCAGGTCCGGTGTCCCTCTGGATCTTGACATTACTCCAGCGGAGGTCCGGGCTTTATTGGGCTTCGTTGTTGAGGATCGGGTCTTTAAGGCCCGTAGTATTCGGTCCGGTGCTTTGGCTGTCGATGCTGTCGGGGGTATATACGCACTGCCTATTCCAGCGGATCAGGGCACTCGTGACATTTTGCTACGGCGCTTGTTCCTGACCATTATGAGGGGTTGTTTCCTAGGGAACAACTCCTCTACCATTCATTTCAGCGTCGTAGGAGCTGTCAGAGTCGTAGACCAGATCGGTGACTACGATTGGCGGTCGTTCACCTTTGCTTATTTCCTCCATGGTCTTCGTCTACGCTCGGAGGGACAAACGGATGCCTGGCTCGGATTCTACCACTTTGTGCTGGTGAGCCTTCTCTTCCTCTTTTCTTACTGTACTTCCCGTCATTTCATTTTTTCTTTTCTGCATTTGTTGGTTACTCATGCTTTTCCTTGTTCTTGTTCACAGTTCTGGGCCTACGAGCGACTTCCGTGCCTGAGGCCTGTCACTACTCTTGGCCTGGACACTTATCCCCGGGGTCGGCGATGGCATCACAGCACTTTGGAGGAGGTCCCGATTTCTGGCAGCTTTGCCCACTGTCGAATTCAGCTGGAGCTGATCACGGCCGCTGATGTCGTCTGGGTTCCCTACCTCTTCGAGCATCTGACTGTGGGGTTTGCCGATGGGCATCCTTCTGGCCCGGAGTTCGAGCTTTCCACCCGTCGCCTCACTTTGCAGAGTGTTAGAGGATGGGTGATGTACCTGGGAGAGCGCGCATTCAGATGCGTTATTGGAAAGATCCGCATCCCGCATTCCCTTCCTTTCACTACCTCCTGGCCGCTGGATTCTCAGCCTTCGGAGATCATGCTCGCAGGGGAGGACGGCCGGATGCTTTCTACGGGTCCCAGTACGAGTGAGGCTTTCCGGACCTGGTGGGTGCCCCGTACTATCGGTCCTCAGACCCGGGCCACATTCTTCCTCGGGGATATGGTCCCTGGCTCGGTGATGATGACCGATTGGGCCGCCTGCGTTCGGAGTCCCACTCACGCTGAGCAGATCGCCACACTGACCCGTCAGGTTGATCAGCTGTCTCTATATCTTCGGGTGTTAGGCCGGACTCCAGAGGATGCTTACGCCTACGATCCTGACAGTGCGGGTTATGATGCAGGCCCTAGCTCATCTGATGCCACAGCGCAGCCATACATTCCTGACATGAATTTTGGTCCTCCGACCTCGACGACCCCAGGGGATCAGTTCGAGGATCCCGCTTTCATTGATGACATTGACTTTGTTTAGATCATGATAGGATAGGGCTTTTGTACCTACACCTGTTTAGATTTATTTTTTCCCTTTTTTATCATTATTACATGCACTATGTACTGAACTCATTTTATTTTATTTATGCACAGTTTTTATCATTTATCTCTATGAAATTCATTTGCTTTATTATTAACTGTATGATGCATGCTTTTTTATTTATGGATATAAAATGACCCCTGTACAGTCTTTTTGATACTATTTTTTACAGATGTCGTCCTCAGATGTCGTGGTACGTTTAGATTCCATTCCTCCCACAGGGTCAGTCGGCAGTCTCCTCTGTTGGTTGGACAGTTTATCGCCGGCCAACAGGGTTATCACAGATGGCCTTTTGGGACATTCTTGGTCCTTATTATCCTTTCAGGTGCCAGCAGGCTTTGTGGAGGGTATTCTGAGCTATTGGGCCCCTGACCGTCAGGTGTTCAGATTAGGGACAGTAGAGCTGACCCCCACTCTCGAGGAGTATGCTCGCTTTACCAGCCTGCCTTTGGACGGTCCTTGTGCCAGGGTCACAGCTGGTTCCATGCGCCGTCAATTCTTAACTTTCACCGGTTTGCGGAGGACAATTTTGTTATCGGTGATCACATCAGACCATATGGTTCCCCTTCAGTTCTTGATTGACCGATTTGGCTCACCCGATAGTTTTCGTCTTTTCTTCGGTGATTTTTCCGTGTCTGAGGAGGTCTGGGGTGCTTTGAGATTAGACGTTTTGATGGCCTGTGTCATCTCAGTTTTGTACTTGCCTGCAGGACCCGATCAGTTGGACATGCGGGTTGTCGCGGCCGTTAGAGCCCTTTAGGAGGATCACACCATTCTTCCCATGATATTGGCGGATACCTACATGTCAGCCTCCTATTGCCAGTCTTTCCGAGGTAGAGTATTCAGAGGGAGCTCGACTTTGTTATACGTGTGGTTCATGAGTCATCTCAGTCCCATCGGCCATTTCTGTCGCCAAGGGTTTTGCTTCAGCCATGACATAGCCACACAGTTTTCGTTTCGTCCCGTGAGCTGTAATGATGTGGCCTCCTGGACATCATTTTTGTCGGTCATTGAGGATCCCTTTCATCTCCTGGTCTATTCGGGTTATTGCTCCTTCATGAGCTTCTTGACTCACGTGCCCAACCTGGATTTCATCCCTATTGCTGGCTTGAGGGGCGTGACGACCTATCATCCCTTGGCAGTTACAGGGTAGTTTGATCAGACACAGGATTTTCACCCTTTCACGGGTGCAGCCACCTACCGATTCCTTATATCATCCCAGACAGAGAGGGATCTACTGCGGGTATACGATCTTTGGTCTCGCCGGATCTTTGCCGAATATAGTGAGGGTTGCCACCTCCAGACATTTGCTTACGTGCAGTGGTTGCACGGAGATTTGGATCCGGCCGGTTTGAGTCGGACTGGGGCCCTTGATGACTCTGGAGCGATTTTCCTAGAGGATACCACAGATCATTCCATCTCAGCTGATTCTGCCCCTATTCGGGCTACTGAGGATTCCCGACTCCGCCTGGCTTTGATTACTACTGAAGTTGAGAGGGATGCCGCTCTTGTTGAGAGAGATGATGCCATTCTGGCTAGAGACGCTGCCATTGCTGACAGAGATGCCATCGTATTTCAGACCAGGGAAGTTATAGACGCTCATTCTAGGACTGTCAGCCGAGCTACTACTTTATTGGACCGCATCGACATGATGGGGCAGCAGATTGCTGGGGATGTTGATGCTTCAGATCTATCTATCACTTTATCCATCTTGCTTCAGCTAGTTTCAGATTTGTAGATTATTTTATTTCCTGCATAGACTATGTTAGTTTCCTCGGTTATCGAAAGAGAGATCTTGTAATAAAATGACTTATATATAAAGGCATGCATTTAAATTTAGTCATTTTCCCTTTTTGTCGTATCGTTGCCTTTCATTGGATCCTCATTTTATCCAGTTGACCACGATTTTGACATTTTGCTTTCTTTCTCTTCTCAAGTCTTGATGGAGACCTGATAGATATTGTCGTACCCCTGTCGATTTCATCAGATTGGGTCTTAGATTTTGGATAACTGTCTGGTTGGATCAGGGTTATGTCATTTGGGATGAAGTTGGTTAGGCGGCTAGTTTTGGGAAGGTTTTGAGGGTTTAGGGAGGTTTATCTTGCTGTTGGGAAATGGTTCTGTTTAAGGAAAGGATTATTTTTTAATGGATCGGACCGTGCCGTGATGGCTGCCTACGTACCCCCACAAGTTGGGAGATCAGGTCCTACGTAATTCGCTCCTCAAAGAAAAAAGGGAACTGATGATTCAAGCATAGAATGGCTTCACCGAGTCGGAATTGAGAGGCTGTGGAAATATCTCACCATCCATTTCTTGCAATATGAGGGCTCCTCTGGATAGCACTTTCTTAATCACAAATGGTCCTTCCCAGTTCAGGGCAAACTTCCCCTTGGCTTCGTCTTGATAAGGCATGACTCTTTTTAGCACCAAATCATTTTCCTTGAACTTCCGAGGTCTTATCCTATTGTCGTATGATCGAGAGATCCTTTGTTGATATAACTGACCGTGCCAAACAGCAGCCACCCTCCTTTCATCAATTAGGGCCAATTGGTCGTATCGACTTTGCATCCAATCCTCCTCGCTTATCTGAGCATCGATCATTATTCTGAGAGACGCCATCTCCACCTCAATTGGCAGAACGGCCTCCATTCCATACACCGAAGTGTAAGGGGTTGCCCCTGTAGAAGTACGCGTTGACGTTCGGTATGCCAGCAGGGTGAGGGGTAGCAGATCCGGCCATCCCCGGTGATTAGCAGACATTTTCGCCATGATCTTCTTGATGTTCTTATTTGCAGCCTCCACTGCCCCATTCATCTTAGGACGGTAAATGACGGAATTGAGGTGTTTGATCTTAAACTGGTCGCACAATCCTTTCATGAGGGCGTTGTTCAAATTCTTGGCATTGTCGGAGACCAAAACCTTAGGTTACCCGTATCGACAGATGACATTATTCCTGATGAAACCGACGATGACCTCCTGAGTTACCTTGGGGAAAGAAGCTGCTTCTACCCATTTGGTGAAGTAATCAATCATAACGAAAATGAATCGGTGCCCGTTGCTTGCTTTGGGCTCCATTGGTCCGATTACATCCATTCCCCGCATTGACAATGGCCATGGGGAAGTCATACAGTGCAGTTCATTGGGAGGCGTATGGATCACATTACCGTGCGCCTGGCACTGGTAACACCGTTTGACATGATCGTCGCAGTCGGCTTTCAGTGTTAACCAATAATGCCCCGTTCTCAAGATCTTTTTGGCCAGCATCGGCCCACTCATGTGTGGCCCGCACACTCCACCATGTATTTCGTTCATAATCTTTTGGGCCTGTGTCTCATCTACGCATTGCAATAGTCCCAACCCAGCATCCCTCTTGTAGAGTGAATCCCCACTCAGGTAAAATTTCATTGCCATCTTTTGAATCCTCATCCTCTCAGTTCGGCTTGCCTAGTCGGGAATGGATCTATCCCTCAGATATTCCCTTATGTCATGATACCAAGGCTGCCCCAGCATAACCACCTCGTCTGATAATACTGCAACATGCTCCTCGTACGCCGGGGTATTTCGTACTGCTATCTCAATCTGTGGAACATCTTTTCTTTTGATTATATGGATTAAGGAAGCCAGGGTTGTCAACGCATCCGCAAAATCATTCCGTCCCCGGGGAATATGGCGGAAAGCGATATCTTCGAACTCTTGCATTAATTGGATAACACAACGATGGTATGGAAGTAACCGGAGCTCTTTTGTGTTGTACACCCCGATCGCGTGTCTGATTACCAGTTCTGAATCCCCGAACACCACTAGTCTCTACACTCTCATGTCGCGGGCAAAGCGGAGTCCCAATATACATCCCTCGTATTCAGCTGTGTTATTCGAATTACTGAACTGCAGTTTAGTAGCCACAGGGTATTGCTCTCCGGTGATAGAGACCAATACTGCTCCGGCTCCTGCCCCTTCAGCATTCATGGCACCATCAAAATACAGCTTCCAGAACTGCCCCTCGTCATCACATTTCGTGTGTGATACCCAAAATATATCTTCGCCCGGTAGAGGAGTTTCTAACGGCTCCATCCCTCCTGATGGGGTTTCCGCCAACTGATCTGTAATTCCCTGCCCTTTCATGGCTTTCTGAGTTACGTATACCATGTCGAACTGTTGTAAGATTAACTGCCATCTTGACAATCGACAGTTCAGCATGGGCCTTTCAAAAATGTATTTCAGGGGATCCATCCTCGATATCAGGTACGTAGTATGCCCATGGAGGTAGTGCTGTAATCTCCCTGCAGCCCAGGCCAGAGCACAACAGGTCTTCTCGATGGGAGTGTAATTCTGTTCACATTGGCTAAATCTCTTGCTGAGGTAATAGATGGCCTGCTCTTTACATGCTTCATTTTTCTATCCCAGCATATATCCCATCGCGATGGCATTGACCGATATATACATAAACAGAGGGATCCCATCCTTCGGGGGTACCAGCACTGGTGCCTCTGTCAACTGCTTTTTAATGGTCTGAAAAGCCTTCTGACATTGCTCATTCCATTCTTGGGAAGCACCTTTCCTTAACAGTTTGAAAATTGGCTCGCATGTAGTCGTCAAGTGGGATATAAAACGGCTGATGAAGTTTATTCTTCCAAGGAATCCTCTTATCTCCTTCTCCGTGTGAGGTGCCGGCATATCCACAATGGCCTTAATCTTCGCTGGATCCAACTCAATGCCCCGATCACTAACCAGGAATCCCAAGAGCTTTCCCGACTGCACTCCGAAAGCACACTTGGCTGGATTGAGTTTCAGATTATACTTTCTGAGCCGATCGAATAGCTTTTTAAGATGGGTTATATGGTCAGACTCTACCCTTGACTTCACGATAATGTCGTCCACGTAGACCTCTATCTCCTTATGCATCATGTCGTGGAACAGGGCCATCATGGCTCTATGATAAGTAGCCCCCGCGTTTGTGAGACCGAAAGCCAATCGTCTATAGCAGAAGGTGCCCCAAGGGGTGATGAACGCGGTCTTTTCCCGATCTTCCTCCGCCACCATTATCTGATGATACCCCGCAAAGCAATCCACAAAAGAGTACATCTCGTACTGGGCTGTGTTATCCACCAGGATGTGTATGAAAGGCACCGAGAAGTTATCCTTGAGACTGGCCTTATTTAGATCTCTATAATCTACACATACCCTCACCTTCCCTCCAGGCTTAGCCACTGGGACTACATTGGACAGCCATTCTGGGTAAGTGGACACCATAATGATTCCCGCCCTGAATTGTTTGATGATCTCCTCTTTCACTTTTAAGCTCCACTCCGGTTTCAACTTTCTTAATTTTTGCTTGACAGGCCTGAAACCCTCCTTGATGGGCAACCGGTGTACCACAATGTCGGTGGACAATCCGATCATATCCTCATGAGACCAGGCAAAGACATCCTCATATTGGCTTAGCAACTCAGTTATTTCTACTTTCTAGCTAGGGGTAAGGTCCGTCCCTATTTTGAGTTCTTTTGGCTTGTTAGTGATTCCGATATCTATAGTGATGGTTTGGTCCAGGTTGGGTTTGGGTTTATCCTCGACCCATCCTTTGATCTCGTCAGGCGCGTCGTCGTAATCTGTCTCGTCTTGCTCAATGCCCATCAAATCGAAATCCAGCTCAATGTCAAAATCATAATCATCATTCAAATTTGAAAGACCGTTTGTTAGGCAAGGATTACTCAAATTGGTACACCTGACATGAAACAAAATACTTGTCATATATAAGTTATTTTCCACAACGATCACATTTTCAGATAATATGAAGAAACGACATAATTATGCAAAATACAAAACAACAAAAATAAACTTCATCATCCTCCCATCCTCTGGGGTCTACCACCCTGATGTCGGGTTTTACCCTTGTTTGGATATCACTGGTCTCAGGGTCCAGTTGTCGACGGTCAGGTCAGATGAAATGCGCAGGATAAAAGGGGGCTTCACATCGGACACTTCACCGATGATTACGGCTACGTCGCCCGAGTCCCTTTTCCTACCTTCTTCAGGAATAATTAGCCCTGTCCAATCGATGATAGGCACACCTTGTTGGGCTCCCGGTGGCGTGACAACATCCGTCCCTTCTCCATTGCTTGTTAATTTTCCGAGGATATAGCACCTGGTTTCAAACTTTTGCGCGACCCCTTGTAGGAAACTTTCCCTCTTGGTCGACTCGTCACTTGCGGGGGTTAATTCTTCATTCCCCGACCCCATCACAGGCTCGCTAGTCCCCTGCTCATTGTTGACCTTGGTCACCGGACTGCCAGCCAGTCGAATCGGAGCCGCACCTTGACGGTGTCTCCGTGCTACGCCCTCATGATATCCCAACCCTGCTTTGCCTATCTGCTGTGGTAGTTGAACGGGCTCGGTGATTCCTTGGCTGTTCATTCCTAACCCCTGTCCAGGCTGGAATTTCATTTTCATCATTTCTTTTGCAACGAAGGTAAGTTCTGGAGAGACTTTAGGTTTTACGGCTGGGGTTCCCAGGCATCTGTAGTAGGGAGTGCTGATTTCTAGCGCCTAAAAACTAGCAGGTGCCGCTGACTCATCCACATTAATCACTGGTAGGCCATTCCTGGGAGGAGAAGGGCCATCACATTCTGCCGAGATCGTTACCAGATTCCCGTCGATGATTAGTTTGATTTGTTGGTGTAGCGTGGAAGGAACTGCCCCGGCCATGTGTATCCACGGCCTCCCCAATAACAGGTTATAACTGGCTGCAATGCCTAGGACTTGGAAAGAGATATCAAAAGTACAAGGTCCGATTTCCACCGACAATTCTATCTCTCCAATTGTATCCCTCCGGGAACCATCGAAGGCTCGCACCACTACATGACTGGCCCGTAGGCGCTTGGGATTGATGCCCATTTTCTGCAATGTACTGAGGGGACAGATATTCAACGCTGATCCCCCATTAATCAGCACCCCATTCATGATATAACCTGAGGAGATTACCGCAATATGTAGCGGTTTTCGATGCCCCCTTCCCTCCTTGGGGATGTCATCATCTGCAAAGGATATTACATCACTCTCCACCAGATGGCCGAAACCTTCCTCACTAATTTACTTGGGCACGTATGCCTCCTCCAGGATTTTTGCCAGGGTTTTGCAGTGATCATTGGACGATAACACCAAGTCCGTGATTGATGTCAGGGTTGACTCCTCATTCAAAATCTGGATCCCTCTTGTTTCCGGATGATCAATCCTATTCAAGAATTCTATGGCTTTCTCCTCGGAGATTTCTTCATTTTTCTTCTTTTGGCTCCCAAGGACACGCCCGGGAAGATATAAGGGGTTCCCTTTTGTCGTCACAGAAGCACAACTGGCCGCTTCCTCTGACACCCCCCCATAATTCCATGGTACCGTCTTTAGACTGCTGACCGGGAGCTGCGATCTCGCTGCAAGGATAAGGGGTTTCGGAGCCGCCAACTTGACAGGTCCCTCCGTGGCATTTCTACCTACGCCCATCAACCTAATGGGCGCCCCCCGTGCACTCCCGTGATCATTTATCATGTTGATCATTTCCTCAATTTTCTTCACATAGTTCAACCTTGACGGCCCTTCGGCTTCACTGGCCTCCGCCACATTGACCCCCCATCCATCATGCCTTGGCAGGGGATTGACCTTAACATTTGGGGAGTCTGGCTGTTCCACCACAATTTCCCCATTATCAATCAAGTTCTGGATCCTGTGCTTCAACGTCCAACAGTCCTGCGTATCATAACCAGGGGAACCTAGGTGGTATGCGCATCGCTTGCTTGGGTCAAACCTTCTTCCCTTCGGGTCACTTGGGGGCGCCAAATCGACTATCTTCTTTTGAGCTATCAATACTGCTAAAATCCGCTCAAGAGGATCCCCCAGTGGGGTGAATACTCGATTTTGCGAGGCCTCGAATCTCCTTCGCCCATCCGCCCTCTGATCAGTGAAGTTAAGTTGTCGGGATGGCCCCACTCTCTGCACCTGTACGGGAGGATTGCTTTCTGGCTTTCTAGATGACCCCTGAAGGATGAGGGAAACATCCTCCTCCTTTTTCTTTTGGACCCTACGGGAGGTGCTGCCATAGTTTCCATTTTGTATTTGTTCTGCAGCTGTTTCCAAAGCCGTGAAATCCCGAATCTTTCCAGACTTCAAACCCATATCCACCATTTCTCCGTGTTTAATCATCTCGGAAAAAGGCCTACCAATCCCAGATATAACCCGCTCATAATAAGGGGCCTCTTGAATATCTACGAAGGTCATCACCATCTCTGACTCGCTCATCGGGGGATTCACCTGTGCGGCCATACCCCTCCATCGTTGTGCATAATCCCTGAAGGATTCCCTGGGTTGCTTCTTAACTTTGGTCATTTGGTATCTATCAAGGGCCATTTGCGCCTGGAAGCTATACTGTGTTAAGAAGGTGTGGGCCAATTCCTCCCAATTGTGAATCCGGGCACTGTCAAGACGGGCATACCAGATTCTCGCTTCTCCCGTCAAACTCTTTTGGAAAAGTTGCATCCTTAGACCCTCGTCTTCTACATAAGATCCCAGCTCCCCAATGTAGATTTTCAGATGGGTATAAGGATCCCCCTTACCATTGTATTTCTCAAATTCGGGAATTTTAAATTTCTCCGGGTATCTGGTTCCGGGGAAGACACAAAGATCTGAGTAATTAACTCTGCCTAGGGACCCTATGCCCTTCAGAGATTGGATAGTTTCCTCCATTTGTTTCATTTTCTTTCGCAGATCATCTGTATCTCCCTCTTCCGGGATAGTAATCACTATCTTGTTATGTACAGGAATGGCCTTTGGGACGACTGGCTCGCCCTTAGGTTGGGGTGGATCTTCCTTAGGTGGATCCTGTCGGGGTATCAATTGTTCCCTCAGCATTATGGCCATTTCTAACATCTGCTTCTTGAAATCATCAAATTCCTCCCTAGATATGGAACCAGGATTAGTAGGTGGGAGATCAGCCATTTCAGATATAGAGTCTTGGTTCTTCTTAGACTGTGAACGGGTTCGAGGAGCAATCCTACAGAAACAATGGTTCGAAGTTTAGTCCTGGGATAATGAAAAATGTGGATGCATGCTAAAGCTACAACTTTGTGTTTTTGGGTTTTTTAATCTTTCCCTGTAAAACAGAAAGTTAGTAGTCCTTCAATGCAATAACAAATGCTAAACATGACTTTATTATGCTTCCCCAGCTGTTCCCTGAAAAACATAGAGGTTAGTAATTTCTCTTGATAATAGGGGAGCATATATGAATGGGATCATGACATTTATACGCGTGAACGTAAAAGGGCATGAAGAGACTTTTCCTGCGTTGGGTTAATCTCAGGCTGACCTATCCTAAGGTTACTCTCACGAGCTTTTCGGCATGAAGGTCCCCAAATCTTCGCAATCTACTCGTCTGAATCCTTTCGATTGGAGCGGATTTGGGTGGTGCGTTTCCTGAGCCATCTCCGGGGAGCAGCCCCTTCGAGTCCAGTAATAAGCAACCGACAGGTTCGCCTCAGGAGGAGGTACTCTCTCAACATACATTCACATTCATCGTCCTCACCGTATGCAAATGATTTCTTTAAAGTAAAGCCATTCCATTCAAATATTCACTTATTGGACAAAACACACATTCACACAACAAAAGTACAAAAGATCAAAATATCGCATGCACACACATATTCATGAATTTTTAAAGGATAAGATAGCATCAAGATTTGAATGCGGCTTAAGCCCTCTAATGTCCCCAGCGGAGTCGCCAGCTGTTGACGCCGATTTTCGTCCTTTCCGATTTTTTTGTCTTTTGATTAAATGATTTTTGGAAAAGGTCGGCATAAATGTCGACGGGGTTTTGAAAGATCGTTTTTTATGATGAGCCAATTAACCAGAGTCGCCAGTTGGTATATTTGAAATGGATGTACCAACTCATCCGAGTTTTCGTTTTTTATAAATCGATGGCTCATATGTGACTCCGAATTAATTGGTCTGCGAACCGAGATTCATAGAGTTCGGGGGCTTGCTTAAGCGAGGGGAAGGTGTTAGGCACCCCCCGACTTCCATGAAACACGGTTACCGCAATCTTGATACTTTCCTATCCATTAATTCGTAAAATGTGTGTATGTGCGTGTGTGTGTGCTTATGTGAATGTTATGGTGAGTTCTTTCATGAGAGATGAAAAATTTGGCTTTTATTGAGAAATCATGTTTTATTTTGGGAATGTTTTAGAACGTCGTTTCCATTTGTACGAGATAGCTCCTTTATTTGTGAGAAAGGTTTGATTTTACTTGTCAAAAACTATGAGATTTTCATTTAGGTGTCATTTTGGCAAAAACAAGAGTTTTCTAAACCTTCGTCAAAATAGGAATCGAGATCTATACGTTGCTTTCGTAGATGCCGAGCAACTTCTAGGATCTCTTTAACCCTATGCACAAAGGTTTAATAAAACGTTTAATTCTTTTTATAAAACCATTTTTCGTGATATTTGGAAACAACTTCTCTTTAGCTTTCTCGTAAAATAGGAATCGAGTTTCATTAGCATTTCCAATTCTTAGCCTCGTGGTGCTAATATCCTACTTTGATTGATTTTAGAAAAATCTTTATTGTTTTGGCTTTGAAATCTTTTGTTTGGTGTCACAAATCAAATTAAATATCAAAACGCGTAGGGGGGCTATTCACGGGCATGTAAGCCATCAAAATATCCCCGAACGCCAACAATCACATATTTCACTACTACGGGGCCTTAAACCCGATTCTCGCCTTAGCGTCGTTTTAAGGCCAGACGATTACATGTTTACAAAAACGAGCATCTTGAATCTATTACACATCAAAACGTCCATCATCGGATTTGGACCACGGGGTCGCATTCCTAGGCTCACACCCGAGATTGCTACATGCCCGCAAAATGAATACTACAAGACTAACCAACACGGATTTGTCTAATACACCATGATATCCGAAAATGATAATCTAAATAATTTATACCCAATACATCACCATAAACAAGCTAAAAATTTCACTAATTGGATATCCTCGGGTTATTAGGAAGAATTTTGTTCCGATGGAACCCTCACTAATAATCCCTAATCCATGATTGTTCAACAATATACATGAAAATTACATTTAATTTAACCAAATAATATGATATAAATTGCTATAACAAAGGGAATTTTCACCTTGCAAATGATCTCAAATGGATGTACACTTGTGTATTTGAATAGGATAAGAAGTATATTTGATACAATCAAAATCAAAAGAGTATAAATCCTCTCTTTTTTCTCTCTTTTCTTCCTATTTTGTTGCAAAATTTAGCTATTTTTCTCTCAATTTCTGTGCTTTGCTGCTGCTGAATTCTCTTCTCCTCAAAATCTGCTCAACCTCCTGTATGCTGAAGCGGAAATGAGCTGAAATAGGCTGGCCAAAGCCAGCCGCAGATTGATCTGCGGCTGGCTGGCTGCAGATTGATCTGCGGCTGGCTGGCCTCCTGCCTTCCACTCACCTCGTTTCGAGTTCCGTGTTTCGAGTTCCGTGTTTTCAAAAGGCGCACTTATTGGCCGCAGATCAATCCGCGGTTGGACGGTCTGATTTTCTCGATTTTCGTGCCACGCCTCGACTTTCATGCCGTAACGTCGGTTTTCACTGACAGGCTTGTATTTTGCAGTCCGGGAATTTCCGGGAGACGTGCCACCTCATTCGGGAATGCACGTTTCGGGCGGCCTTATTGTCACGTCAGCTTTGGTCGCCAATCATCGCGGTGGTGCTGAACGTTCGCACTTGTGCCCATTCCTTCGCTCCCGCAAGCCGGTTTAATTGACGATCTTGCCCTCCTGGGACTAGTAACACCTTTCTAATGAACAACCTACGTTTATTTCCGCATTTTACTCAATGTATGTTGTTGGAGGTGAATGTTGTATTGGATCGTGATGACCGGATCCGGGTATTTGGAAAACCCGAATTTGGAGGCGTCACATTGGCGCCATGATCTGTTAAAAGAAAATCGTCGGCCATTACTTATAGATCTAGGTCTCATGCAATAAGTCATTTAAGTTAACAATTAAAGTAAAAACATCTATCAAACACATTTGATTTAAATAACACAACTGCATTTATACCCATATGTCACTGTCTTAATACAACCAAACTCAACATGTGGCATACTTCTATAAATGCTAAATGACATAGCCTGCCAACCATTAACTATCCCCTAAAGAACAAAATTAGGGAATAATAACCTTCCACCCCTCTATCCGCAACAAAATTGGGGGTTCAACTACTATCCCATGCACGCTACAAGCATAGGGATTTACAACATAAGTAAGCCCCTAATACAACAAAAGTGGGACCTACTGCAAACATAATGTTAAAAATAACACATCACCGCCTGCTGCGGCGAATTGCAACCCTGAGCTCCTGTCGAGCCAGCCTGTCGACCACTCGGCGCCTAATCACGCGCCTACTGCTCCCCTCATCCCTGGGGTACCTCCTCACCCTGTCCCTTAGACTGCCAATGGAAGTAGTCAAGCTTAAACGAAGGGAATCAACCTCTGCTGTCAGGGCTGCCAACTGCTCCGTAGCCTCATCTCGCTCCAACCGAGTAGTCTCTAGATGATCCTCTACCCGCTCTATCTGTCCTACCAACACCACATTCCTCTCTAAGAGGTCATAAAACATCACACCAAGCTGAATAGAAGTTCCATGGCGACCGTGAACCTCTGCCTCTAACTCGACAATTCTCTGGTCCTTTTCCTGCAACTTCTAGGTCAACTCAGTTTTTTTTCCCTAAAGTCTGATACGCCAATGACCTGTACTGTTCCTCTCGATCCTGTTGATCCTGGTTCTGCTCCTCTAAGTGGGATACTCGATTCTCGAGCTCCTCATTCCTATTTGTCAACTCTTCGATGATGTCACTAGCAGTAGTGCCCATGCCATCTGCATTCTCAGGTGGCTCATCATCCTCCGTCACTGGATCCTCTTTGGGGTCCTCATCCTTCCCCTCATCGCTTAACAGCCTCAACACTCTCCCGGTAACTGGCTCCTCCTCAGAACCATACTCGGCCTCAGACTCATCCCTAGTGTCCATCATCTCTGGCTTACTCGGCTGCACCTCCACTAAGTGCCCTGTGTCCACATGAATGTCTATGAACTCCACCTCTCTAGCAGGACTGGACTCTCCTATCTCAGACATCCTACAGCCACAGACAAAACAAATAGACAGCAAGATGTCAGTGCCACAATAAAATATATTCATTGATAAAATGAAATGATATTTTATCATGCACAACCCGGCTCGATGGATTTCCACAATCCACCTCCAGACATGACCATCAAATGAATCTCCACGATCCATCACCTAGCGTACTCAATATGAGTTTAATACTAAGGTTATAACCTAGGTTTCGCATTCCTAAAGTTTATAACCTAAAGCTCTGATACCAACTTGTGACACCCCCAAATTCAGGTACCAATACCTCGAATTTGATGATCACGATAAAAATACATACATACACCTCTAAACAATATAAATTAACTAATGCGGAATAAATAAACATATGTTGTTCATTACAAAAGGTTTACTACGGTCCCAAGGTCTATAACCTTAAATAAAATACATCGCAGAATACAATAATATTACAAAACGATTCCACGATTACATAACGGGATATTTCGTATAACTATTCCTTAAGCTTTCCTTTGCCTTTGTCCGCTTTGGAACTCCCCGGCTTAACTGCAATAGGTTCATGATATAGCAAGAGTGAGCAACTACTTTGCTCAGCAAGTTTAATATGAATAAAGAGGATATATCATGAATGAATGAGAACAATAATCGCATAGTTCAACAATTTAAGACATTGAAGAAATAGCTGATGATATAATCAAAGTTCAAAAGAAATGATGAATATTGATTATTTACTGCTGAGTGGTCCAATAGACCATAGACTATTTGGCCAAAGGATCAGTTATTCAACTAAACCCTTTTAAACGTCTGGCCCGTCAGTAGTACTCGAGGGGATCAGCCTCTCGTACCCTACGTATATGCATAACATTTAACTCTGACTGCATCGGACAACCGACACATTAAAATCCCTACATAAGGGTTGCTCTCTCAGTCCAAGAATCCGCACCAACAATCGGTTTGGATAGCTTTTAAAACAATAACCTGTACATGTCTAGCTGAAACAAATAGCGTAGACTATTCCTTTAAACAATTCATAAATGAAGAACTTATGTTTCATAGTCCAACAACAGATATCGAATTCAAATGCACAATGTGCGAATATCAATAATTATCCCTGATGTGGAGTAATTAACAATAATTAAACCACTAACCATAATTGAAAAATGATAACTCGAGTTGAGTTAGGAAACTTGCAACAATATATAATACTTGCTCAAATATAAATTGAGTTAAGTTAAGAAACTTGCACAATATTCAACGTTTGTATAGAATAGGAAACCTGCTCAATATAATTCGAGTAGGGTTAGGGAAAGTTGCATTCAATATGTAAAAAGAATGAAGTTAGGGAACTTGCAATAATATAGAATGATTTCTCAATTAATAAACAACTCACATAATAATAAAAGTTGTATGGGTTAGGAAACTTGCCCAACACAAGGGTTAGACAAGGGTTAGAGAACTAGCCTGAAGCGCTGCTATAATATTACAACACACGCTCCTTAATATCCTACACAATTAGGTACATATTCACATACAATTAGTCACATACGGGATACCAAATATTTGTTTACACAACTCTATAATGTCCTAATCAAATAAGAAACAAAATATTAAACAAGGTTATGCCCACTAGTTACGGCGTTGTGACGCTTGCACATCTATACGCCCAACTTGCCTATTCGAATGCCCAAGCGACACGCAATTGCGTACGCCTAATACGCCCATTCGATTTATCTAATCCTTATTGGTTAATGTTAAGTATCATTATAAATCATAATAATTGTGTTATGAAAGTTTGAACATCACTTTACAGGGTCGGGGGCATTACGTGTGCAAATGCGCATGCCCGACGCCCTCTGATTGACCCCAATTACGCATCAGTCCTATAAATGGCTAATTTAGGCCATGATAAAGACCTCAAATCGAAAAACTTAAAGAACAAAAGTTGTAGGTCTACTCGTTCTCTTTCCGAATCATCTTGAATCACCTCAATCTGAATTCGTATGACAAAGTTATGCCCATTTTACTAAAGGACGTCAAAACTGACTTTTACCACCTGAGGCCCAACGCCCCGGCGTTGACACTAAGCTTAATACCAACGCCCCGGCGTTGGTATGCAGCAGGTTATGGTGCTCGTTTGCCCAGCATCGCGATTTTGACCCTCATTCACTCCAAACCTCATAACTCCTTCTATACACGTTCAAATTGGTCCATTCCGGACTCTATGGACTCCTAAGACATAGAGCTACAACATATCAAAAATTTAGAGCTACCCATTAACATTAACATGGCCAAATCTGAGGCCAAATTATCAAGTTCATGCTCGGTTTTTGAGTGTTCTAAGTGTTCTTCACTAAAACCAACACCAAATCTTCATTTTTACATCTTTTTACTCGATTCCAGTTGGGTTAACTTTGTAACCCTTGGAACTACAATATGAAAGCAACAAATAAACACAACAAGCAAGGAATCATAGCTACAAAGTCCTCTAAATTCGTCCAACAGTCCATGTTCATGTCCAAAGTCCATGTTTTGTCCATTGTTCTTGCTCTATTAAGCCAAGGTACGGATTTGTTCCATTTTTGTTCCACTTTGATGTTATTAATGTCTTATATAACCTCTTAACAACATTTACAAACAATCACAACAAACAAAAACACCAAGAATCGCCAAAAATCTGACCCACAAGCTTAAGAGCTTAAAACTAAGAAAAACTTAGAAAACTTAACAAGAAATCGAACGGAAAGGATTTGGTTGGTGTTTACCTCTGTAAATCCTTCCTAGATGATTAAGAAGCTCGACTAGGATTGATTGTGAGGGTCCTCCTTGCTTGGATTCGCTTCTTCTTCCTCCCGTGCCTTCTTCTTCTTCCTCCTTTCTTTTCCGGCGACCTTCTCCCTTTTTTCAGCGACTTCCGGCGACTCTTCCTTCTTTCTTTTCTACGGTCCTCCCTCTCTCTCTCTATCTCTATCAGCTGAGCAACTTGGAATGGAATGGAATGGATTGAGAGTTGAATGAATGATTATTGGTGAAGTGGAGGAATTTAGGGAGAAAATGGGTTTGGAACTCAAGGTGGCGCCGACACCCCCTACTCTCTCACTCCCTAGCATTTTGATTAGTGGAAAATGGTTTGGTGGTTCCCACTTGGAGTAACAAGCCAAAATAAATACCCAAAAATACCAAAAATGTATCCGAAAACTCCCACTTTTGCACCAAAATTGGTAAATAACTCTACCCAAAATTAAAATGGGTATTACCATAAATATTGGGACGCATAAAAACAATTATTGTGGGGTTTGTCCAAACATTCGGAACACCCATATAACACATTTCGGATACAGATAAAATCATGTATCAGCTCAAATAAAATTTCTGACACTTGGAAATATTATTCGTATGCATACACGTATTTATGAAATTTATTAAAATCGAAAAGACACAAAAATATTATGGTGTGAATAGTGCCTCGGGAAACGTGCCTCGTGAATACTGATTTAGCGACGCTACGCGAAATCAATTATTCAATTAAACAAAACTATAACACGTAAAATTTCATACATTCACTTCACCAAGGTTGTCACACAACCTTTAAACATGCAACACAAAAATAATATTAATAAAATATAATATATCCATTAATATTCAAAAATTCGAATTACAAGGCAAATTTCAGAATTCTCGATCGTTACATGATCCACCAAGGAATAATAGTTGTTCAAGAAGATGGGTGTTGGCAAAACCCTAGTTTCTATCTCTATAGAAATTGCAAATACTCTCTCTCTCTCTCTCTCCAATTCTCATGGAAGAGTGTGTAACTGTCTAACCCCAAATCATGATAAGACTCCTCTTATTTATAGATATAGGGAACCCTCCTAAACTATTTAGGATTAGGGTTTTTATTTTAATTAAACTCCTTTAATTAATTAAACTCCTAATCCAATTAAGAATTTATGAGAGAGTACTTCTATTAATTAATTCCCAATCCCTATTAGGAATTAAATAATAGTAATTGTAATAATAATAATAAGACTCCTTTTATTAATTTATATTTAATATTTTCAAAATATTAAATAATAAATATTAAGCTATTTAATTTATTCTATCTCCATAGATTAAATTAAATACACTTAACTTATTATTACAATTATGTCATTTACTTCTTAAACAAATATTTTCCTTTTGCGGTGTGACCCTTTAGGTTCTCCATATTAAACCGGTTGTGAATAAATCAATTAGAACAATTCTAATCTTATTTAAATAAATAAATTAAACTATTTAATTCATTTAAATAAATAATATTTATTCTACAATAAGGGTAAGCCCCCTTAACGATCAACGACTTTTCAAATAATATAGATTTCAACATTAATCACAAAAGAACCTTTCAGTGAACAGTTACCGTGCAATTCAATCCTTCTACCATACAATGTCCCAATTAAATATAAGAAATGGAATTACTGTCAAGTTTTATTTTATTTAATTATATGTATTTCGATTTTCAAATGCACAACTCTGATTAATGCAAATTAGAAACTCCTTTCTAATTTCATTTTGCTTTGGCCAAAGACTTCTGAGTCGTCATTTATCGAATCACATAGAACATTCTCTCCTTTTACTAGAAGTGGTAGATTCTTTGTCAACCATTCACCTATCTCCATGTGCAACTTATTATACCCAATCATACCCTTTGATATACCCTAAGGGTCTTAAGAGACATGTCAAAGTATAACTCATCATACACAAGATACTATGAAGATCTCAAGTCCAAGGATCACTTGTACTACTATCACTAGAGGAATTCCTATTGACAGGCGAGTAAAACTCCATTAGGTATTCCTTAGCGAGCCACGTTCAGTGAACTTATTCTCTAATAAGCACCTACATACTTGCTTTAATGTCTCCACACAAATGATTATGAGATCAATCATCCTCTTCCTAAGAGCAAGCAACGTATATACTAATCTATCCGGATTCACTAATCCCCCTTTTAGTAATCCAACGATTAGGAACGATTTTAGTTTGTGAGCTATCTTGAATTTAGATCTCATTAGCATGATCCCCATCATGATTCTAAAAGAATTGCTCAAAACTATAGGTTTATCACATTTAATATAATAGCACCATGTAGATAATGTAAAATGCCTTTAATAACCGAATAAGATTACAAAGTATATGCTATATCATATCAAATATGATTGGCTTGTGTGCATACTACTTTCAATACCGTCTTTGTCGATCACGTGGCCCAAAAATTGAACCCATTCCAGCCAAAATTCACACTTGCTGAATTCATTTGTCTTCTTCTTGGTGGCATCTTTCTGTTAATCATAATAAGATTATGTTATTATTAATCCATTATTCGTCTTTTAACGCATTCTCTTTAATACTAACTCATACACATTTAATAATTTTTCTTATATATATATGCTTCTTAATTCATACAGCTTACTAGATAAAGCTTCAGCTGTTTACATACTAAACCTCTATTACATACAAAAGATGGGATTTACCTAACTACTCCACAACTTAACTACAGTTGGGACTATACAAAAGATATCCCGCTACTAATATCAAAAGTTGGGATTCACGTCATTACACATATATATAATTATACATCTATACATCATCTAATTAATAATTAGACCTCGCCTAATGGCGTCAGAGTACTCGTCATCTGCTATGTCCATGACTAGGCTCCTACTGATGGTATGCCTAGTCTTGCCCTCCTCTACAGGATAGTAGGTCACCCTATGCTGGAATCGCCCATGCGAGGACTTGAATGCTTAATTAGACCTATCGATCATTATCTTCTTGACCCTCATCTCCTCTTCCAGGTCATGGACCTAATCTTCGGCCAGGATCCTATCATCGATCTCGGCCTCCCAATAAGACTCTATCTCCTGGAACTCCTGTACTCTTGCCTCTAGGGCTTGCACTCTAGCCCTCAGTGCCAAATTCCTGCCAAGCACCGCCGTGAACAGATTATGCAAGTATGCTGGCGCTACTTCCTCCTCCTCTGAAGGTACAGCCTCCGATGATGTATCATCAGTCTCCTCCTCCTCGTGCTCTGATAGATCTTTTTCAGGATCCTCTTCAGAGTCACTATCGTTAAGAGCTCCTACCTCCAATGTTGGTTCAGGTATTGGCTCAGGTACTGGAGTAGTCAGCTCCTCACTCACAACGTGGATATCCCTAAACATGATTTCTTCAGACATCCTACAATTAAAATTTTAATAACTGATTAGCACATAGCAACAAAGTGGATTTATTATTATCACATAACAAATATAGTTTATTTTAAATTTACTTTTATCATTATTATTATTATTATTATTATTATTATTATTATTATTCTTTGATGAATTTCCTTAATTCATCCCTTTAAACTCTATTTGAATTCATCTTTTGACTGACTTCTCTAATTAACTCGTTTAAGGTCATATTCCTAAGGTATGTCCCCCACCTAAGGTTTATAACCTACAGCTTTGATACCAACCTGTAACGCCCCAAATCCGGGTCTACATTTAAACCCGAATCTAGTGCGTCACGGTACTATCCATTCATCACAATAATAATGACACAAATGTAATTACTATATTATTACAATATGTCTTACTCTATCCCAGGTTCTATAACCATTACATCATTCATTGTCATAATATTAATAATTATTACACCATTCATAGTAATATTAAGTCTTCCATAGTCTAAACTACTACATATATGGATATTAAAATCCTACGCGTTAACTTTTCCTTTGCCCTTGTCCCGACGGGAACCTTCGGCAACCTTTAGTTTAACTGAAAACATTTATTTAAGCAAGGATGAACATTCAATTGCTCAGCAAGTATAACAGTTGAACAACAACAAAATCAAGAATCATATCAGAACAATTGAACAACTGAACAATAGTTGTGAAACATGATGAATAAGTAAGAATAATACTTTGCTTTTGTTTGAAGAAATTTTCAAAACAACATACTGAATGGTCATAAGACCTTTGAACTTCTTTTTCATTCATAAAAGGTTTCACCGTATTTCTACCGCAAACTGATGTACTTACGAGCACTTCTAGGCGATCAGCCTATAGTACTCTATGTTGATTAATACTCTACTTGTAAACGATTATATGTGTTTGGTTTAGGCAATTGAAGCCTTGCTAGAATATCTGACTAAAAATTTTCCCTATTGATAAGGTTTTTCATTTCATACATGCATTTGAATCCTAACCGAAACAATTCAGTTAGATAGTTCTACTTAAAATCAATAATATTTCAAAGATTTATAATGTAATTGATAAAATATTTTAAACATTTGTCTAGCCGAGTCAAATGGCATCAACAGTCTTCATAAGCAGTTCCTGAATATAGAACTTGAAAGCTTTAATAGTTTATGCATATCATAGCTTGAATACTTGTACAAATACTAAAAGAGTTGTATAAGTCTGGAATTCACATAACAATTCAAGGGTTATGTAAATCTGAATAGTAACGTGTCAAATAAACTTTACAAGAACATAGTCAAATAAAGTTAGAAAACTTGCCTTAAACGTCTTCTAGATTTTTTGCTAGTTTCCCTTTGAATGACCTACACAATTAAGTTCATATACACATACTAATTAATCATATGTTTGACGCCAAATAATAGGTTTACATTATCTCTAGTCCTTATTACGATTCTTTTCTATCTCATGATCGTTTTGTTTTACGATCTTCTTAACTTTCCCTTTAATCATATTATATTATGATTTCCTTTATGCTTTTAGTCTTATAGACTTTGTCTATTCATCATTACTCGTCCTCTTTATTATCAGAGTCGGGTAACTCCAGATTCTTATCTTTATAATTCTTCAAGATTCTTCTTTGAATCTTATTTATCTTTTTCTTTACTTAATAATGAATTTCCAAAAATTCATCTTTTAGCACTTAAACTCTATTTGAGTTTATTCCTTATCCCTATCTCTGCGGTTATAGCTTAAGGTACACATACCTAAGGTTTATAACCTACCGCTCTGATACCAACTGTAGCGCCCCCAAACCCGGGTTCCTTAAACCTCGGACCTGGTGCATCACGATACATCATATTTACAACTACTGCGGAAGGTATAAACATATATTGTTTATTCACCACTTCTCCCAAGGTCTTTAACCTTAACTTACATACATTGAATCTAAATTATGACTCATCTTTAATTTTCATATTCATACAATAAATATCAATATAGATATTAGAATTTAGTTAATAAAACTTCTTCCGGTTCTAGAATTTGTAACCTTATATCTCTTACCTTTACAAGATCTATGTAAAGTTACAAGTCATAATTAAATGAATACATAAATTCAACCTCTACTCAAAGGGTATATATATATAAATTTATATAACTTACTTAATCATCATAACAACCAATGACGCCAGCCCCGTGCCATTTAATAAAACAACGCGCCTTATAATCGCACTATGTTTAACTCTTCATTACGTTGTCCGTCTACTAATTCCGTGTTTATCTACAAAATTATTTGCAAGATTGAGCACTATGACTCAACAAGTCTAATAGTCTACACCTTTCATACTTCACATAGCATACATACCTGCATTTCATACATACATAATAAATCTCATGCAATGCTTCTATCTAGGTTTCATACCTTCATGATGTGCAATTCAATATACGTATAACCTTTCATGCTTCACATAAAATATTCGCATCACATAGCAATCAAAATCAACTTGATTACACAGAACAACAGTTCTCAATTATTGTCTTATGTATAAATCTATACATATTAACACATAGGAGCAAGTTACTGAAAAACTTTCCTTAAAGCACTCCACGCAAAGCTATGGTAGCTCGTCCTTCCAGTATCCTTCACAATTTTAAGTGTACAAGGACATAATAATCAGCCACATAACAATTCTTAACCATTGTTTATGTTAATTATACTCTATATTCTTTAATCTATTTCTTTAACTGACATTTAACAATTGTTCAACTGTTTAAAGCTTTTTAGGACTTATTATTGTCCATACAACTTAATCGTGTTACACTTTCTTTCACATCTCGTTACATTCTATTTTAGACGACACTTAACACTCGGTTAAATGTTTAAAGTTTGACTTGACTCTGTATTGAGAGCCTCTTATTTCATATAATTGATTAAGGTTAATTATATAACCCTTTATATCATGCCCCTTTATATCTGTCTTCGATTGATACTTAACATTTAGTTAAGTCTTAAATCTTATCTTTACATCACATTGGATGTATAATTATCGTTAACATTTAGTCTCATCTTTCTTTAAAGTTCTCTTTTGATCGACACTTAACGTTTGGTTAAGTTATCGTAGTCATCGTTACATCGTATTAGAGGTATTGTAATGCCCGAGAAATTTTAAAACCTCTATATCAATTATTTATGAAATGAAATTTTATTTATGAATTAATTTTACGTGTCTAATGAGACCTATGCGTGTATTATTATTTAATCATATAACTATACGATTTAATATTTTTTTTCGTTAAGAGGTTCATTTAGGGGTCTGCATAAATTAATGGTTCAACCCTAAGATTTGAAGGGCAAGAAAATTGGAAAGAGGGTTAAATAAGTAATTTCATTTTATCATGATGTTGCATTCCATTTATCGAATTAAATAATTCGAATGAGGGATTATTGTTAAAATAAATATTTTAAACAATTAATTAATTGAGTTGGTTATTTAATTTAAATGCAAGAAGTATAATTATTATTAATTTTAGTTAGTGTATTGGGCCATTTCTCTCTTCATTTCGATTGGCCCAACCTCATTTGGGTTGGACCCATTTCTTTTCCTGTCGGGTTGGACCCATTTCAAGTGGGTTGGGACAATCCATACCGGTAAGTCAATTGGGTGGAGAGGAGGGGCTTGGGGTTAATCAGAGCCTAATGACCTAAACTTTCTATCGGATGGAACGGGTGAAGAGGGGCACACCAGTCGTGTGCCGGCATGTAGAGGGCCGGTGTGCCAGCGTGGTGGGGTGAAGAGACCGACGGCTTGGACTGGGGGAAGAGCTCAGCGATCGGTGGCTATCCGAGGTTCGAGGCGGGCGAAACAAGTAAGGGCATGGGCGACCGAGCGGTTACCGATCGGACCAAAGGATTCAAGCGCTAGGCGGTTGACCGATGGGAATGTGCGCCACGAGGGTCTGCCAACTGAGCTTAGCTGGGCTCGGATAGGACTTGATGCGGACAACCGCTCACCTACCCCCCTAACCCTCGGGTAATATTGTGTTGATTGGGTTATTAACCAACAAAAAGGGGGTACAAATCTTCCTATAAATTGAAGACCACCCCTTGTGACGCCCCCAAATCCGTGCATCATCAAACACCGGATGTGGTGCATCACGGTACAACATACACCATCATCTAACTAAATAAACTTTATAGATAATAATAATAATAATAATAATAACAATAGTATTCGGTAATAATCCCAAATATAAAACCAAACATAATCCCCAAGTTTCAAAACCTTAAACATCTTAGACTTAGCGTTCACCGCTACATTACATCAATGCGGAAGATCTAAACTTATTACAAAGAAATAAGCTTTCATCATTTCATCTTAGCCTTTCCCTTGTCCTTGCCCGAGCCCTCGACCTTCTCACCCTTAACTGAAAGGTTTAAGCAAGAATGAGCACAATTTGCCCAGCAAGTATAACAAGTAATTTGATAATAAATACCAATGATAAATATATTTGTATAGGCATTTCTCAACAATTGAAAGAGTATTGAAGAGGTAAATACGAATTAGAGTTAAGAGTTAAGAATTTTCAATAGTGTACTAAGGGGTGTTGATACCCTGAACATTATTTTGTTTCATCGAAAACCATCAGAAGCTTTTATCAATCAGATAGATTATAAAACCTTCTCTGCAAGTACTCAAGGTGATCAGCCTTTCGTACCCTACATTGTCCACAAGTATGAAATTTAAACGCGTAAGCGTAAATGGGACTATATGCCCGACATCTGTTTGCCCATTATTCGGGTTGTTCATCTTAGTATCATGTGAGACCGCACCAAAGCAATTTGGATTGGTAAACTTTAATAGCTACAATGAATTTGAATTGTTCAAACAATATAACGTTACGCATCAATAATATCTAGCCGGAACAAAAGGCCAGAAAAGCATACTTGAAAGCAGTTCGTAATAGTTAAGAACTTTAAAACATAACAATTGTAATAACAATTGAGTAATCATCAATAAAGCTTGTACAATGGATTTGTATAGCTTACGACATAAGAAACTCACGATCATTGAATAAGTGAATAATGATAGAATATTTGTTCAATTGAAATAATAAACTCTAGAAGCTTGCTCAATAAAACGTAGAGTCAAGAAACTTGCGTAAATGAGAAGTAGGGTTTAAGAACTTGCCTGATAAGTCTTCTATATTTAAAGTTATCTATTAGTTCTTCACGTAACCTATTCACATGTGTCACGTTAAGTAATTTGATCCTCGAACACCACTTTGAAGTGTAATGGTTCCCTTTTATTTTAATAAAATGATTAAACTTACACGTATTCAAATACAATTCAATTACATAACATGTTGCTATGAATAGGCCACGTGGTTAAATAAAAGAAACTGGGAAACATAAATTTGTGACATTTTTCGGACCAAAAATCTGTATAAAATATGCTTAAGGGTCTCAAGTCGAAAAATCTCATTTTCCATAATTATGACATCCCATATATAATTAAATTCATTTACCCATTTAACATCATTTATATTAAAAATACCAAATCAATCTCAAAAATATTTCCTTTCTGTAATTTTGTAGAATATAGTCCCACATTGAACATATATTTTTCCCGGAATTAATAAAATTCATCTATTATTTTTAAATAGTCCATAATAGCCAAATATTCTCAGATTTTTCATACATCTAGATTAGCTCCAAAAATTCTGAAATTTTCAGGGTTATCTCCTGCTTCACACATGAACGTCCAGTAAAAATTGTGTAATTTTTGGACTTATACACAGAGAGTTATTCAGGTATCGTTTCAAATAATGACCTTAGCCGTAAAATCCATAACTCTCAAACCGTATGGCCAAATATTCTCAAATTTTTACAGGACCTTCATATCTTCTTATAGTAATACTCCAAATTTTTCCATAATTTTTAATGTACAAAACAGTGGACGAAAAGGCCCCCGAAACAGACTGATCCAAACAGTTACAAGAAAGACATTAATTTTTTTTTGTTTCATGCTGCCACTTTTGCGATTTTATTCCAACTAATCTAAAGATGATATGACCATGATACTTGGACACAATAAACTTCATACAGCAAGGTATTTTAAAAAAATATAACATTCATAAAAATAGCATGCTAAGACCACAAACCAACTGCATAGAAAAGCGTGCCAGCACTAGTTTCATACTTAGAAAAAAAATCTGGAAATTCCAAATTTTCTGCCGATTTTATTATGTACATGCTTGCTTACGATTTTCATAACTTGATCATTATAACTCCAATTCAAACGAAATTTGGGCCAGATTAGACTTCATACTACATACTATTTAATAAAATTATTACATACTCTAATCGAGTTATATAAAGCATGATTCCGAGGCTCCGAAAAACCCGAAAATCACATATTTCACATTCAACCAACTTTGAAATATTTTGAGATTTTGATTCTAGCATGCATGGGCTTGACTCCTACTGTCCAGATCACTTCTACCAACATATATGAACATGCTACAACAAACCAACTCACTAAATTACCATGCTTTGAACAAATTGACTACTAAGAGACATTTTATCAAACATATCGCATACATACATGAAATCTTTGATTCTCTATGCAATTGCAACATGTTTAAACCATAATTTTAATTCCTTATCATCCTCATACAGAAACCAACATTAGCACAGCCTTACGAAATTAACATAAACCACTTACCATGACTATACATGCTTTTTCACTATTTTTCTTCAAGAACACGAAAAAGAGAGTTTCATGGCTTACCTTTTTGGACGAATTTCCCTTGTGTTAATTTGATTATCCCTCTTCCTTGCTTGTTAGTTGCTATGTAATCTCCAGTATTCGTTTTCCCCCTCTCAAGCTCTCATTCTCTCAGTTTCTCTTTTTTTTTTCTTTTGCTCTCTTGATGAAATTTTGTAAATGAGAGGAATATATGAGTGGAGAGTGTATATATGTATATGATATTAGCATAGGCTTCCCCTTGCCTCTTCCATTCCCAAATCATCAGTTATGTATATATTGCTCATAATGCATAGGTTTAATATGGAGAGGGGAGTTAAGAAAATGAAAAGTTTTGGTTTATTACACAAGTGTAACTCCCTCTCCCTCAATATCTTGTAATACGTATACTTCCTCCTCCCTTGTCCCAATTCGTGAGTCACAGGATCCCACCAGCTGCTGACCAATTAAATAAACACATTATAATATTATTTTAATCCTTTAAATGCCCATTTTGAACATTTTGCCCTCCATAGCCAAACGTGTTCGATACTTATATCGATTCCTACAAAAGTCAATGTTCCAGACGTCATGGAACTATCCGTTTCATCAAAATCATCACCGAAATTCGTGGTTGACTTTGACCAAAAAGTCAACTGTGACACATTTTCGTCGTTACAGTCTAACTTGACTAATTTCGACGTTCCGGACTCGAATACGCAGTCCGCGTCTCTAAATTCCGATCCGAACTCCAACTCATGATTTAATACCAACCCACGTAATAAAAAGAATTAATTCCCCACTTAATCAATTTAAATAGTTAAATAAAACTAAACCAACCATATAAATACATCTCATCACATCTCTTAATATAACACATATATATCTAATAAAGGAAATCACACAAGAGTTTCGCATAAAATTCAATTCATTAAATACATTACGATGTATATTAATCTCGGGCATTACATTCACCCTCCCTTATTAGGATTCCGTCCCCGGAATCATCACAAAGTTAAACAAATAAGTTAGGATAATTTTCCATCATCTTCTCCTCGAGTTCCCACGTAGCTTCGTCAGCATTGTGGTTCCTCCATATTACCTTAACAGAAGGTATGACTCTATTTCGTAAAACTTGCTCTTTCCTATCAATAATTTGAACAGGAATTTCCTCGTAGGTTAAATCTTTCTCAAACTGAATGGGTTCATACTCTATAACATGCTTGTAATCCTGCTTGTAAGGTCGTAAAACTGACACATGAAACACGTTGTGTACATGCTCCAACTCCGGAGGTAAAGCTATTTCATAAGCTACCTCACCTATTCGTCCCAATACTTCAAAGGGTCCTATAAACCTCGGGCTTAGTTTTCCTTTCTTTCCAAATCTCATTTTCCCTTTCCAGGGGGATACTTTCAGAAACACATAAGAACCAACGTCAAAGTCTCGCTGCTGCCTGTGTTGATCAGCATATTTCTTCTGTCGATCTTGAGCCGACACTAATCTTGCTCGTATTGTTTTGACGATATCTGCAGTCTGTTGTACCAATTCTGGTCCTAGCAGTCGTCGTTCCCCTACTTCATCCCAGCACAATGGTGTTCTGCACTTTCTACCGTACAGAGCTTCATAAGGTGGCATACCGATGCTCGCGTGGTAACTGTTGTTGTAAGCAAACTCCACCAAAGGTAGATGATCATCCCAACTTCCCTTGAAATCCATAATGCACGCTCGCAACATGTCCTCTAGGGTTTGAATTGTTCTTTCGCTCTGCCCATCTGTCTGAGGATGATATGCGGTGCTCAGTCTCAATTGCGTTCCCATGCGTTCTTGAATTTCCACAAATTTGCTGTGAATCGCAGGTCGCGATCTGACACAATGGATACTGGTACTCCCTGTCTGGAGACAATTTCTTTGATGTAGAGTTTCGCCAGTTGGTCCAAGTTGAATCTGACTTTGATCGGCAGAAAGTGTGCTGACTTAGTCAATCGATCAACAATAACCCAAATAGCATCAAATCCCTTCTGGGTAGTTGGAAGTCCTACCACAAAATCCATTGTGATATGCTCACATTTCCATTCCGGTATTTCTAGGGGTTGAAGTAACTCGCTCGGTTTCTGATGTTCAGCCTTGACTCTCTGGCATGTTAAGCATCTGCTGACGCACTCTGCGACCTCTTTCTTCATATTGGGCCACCAATAATGTTGATGAAGATCCCGATACATCTTTGTGCTACCCGGATGAATCGAGTAACTTGAACCATGAGCTTCTTGTAGAATTTCTTCCTTTAACTCAGATACCGCTGGCACCCAAATTCTCCCTTCAAACCTTAACAATCCATCACCACCCACACTGATCTTAAGCTTTTCCCCATCTGAAATTCTTTTTCTCACCTTTTCGCATTCTTCATCGCTGTCTTGTGCTTCCTTTATTTTGTCCAATAGAGTCGGACGAGCATCTACTGCGAATAATTTCTCACTAGACTCCTTTGAAAACTTTACTTCGAGCTCCAATCTTGCTATATCCTTAATTAACTCTTCTTGAGCTGTTATCATCGCCAACTTACCAATACCCTTCCTGCTTAGCGCATCTGCTACCACGTTAGCTTTTCCCGGGTGATATAGAATTTCGCAGTCGTAGTCCTTTATCAGCTCCAACCATCTCCTCTGTCGCATATTCAGCTCTTTCTGCGTGAAGATATACTTCATACTTTTATGGTCCGTGTATATTTCACACTTTGCACCATATAAATAGTGCCTCCATATCTTCAGGGCAAATACTACCGCTGCCAATTCAAGGTCGTGGGTAGGATATCCCTTTTCGTAATCTTTTAACTGCCTTGACGCGTACGCAATAACTTTACCATGTTGCATAAGCACACAGCCAAGTCCTGTGTGAGACGCATCACTGTAAACTACGAAGTCACCCGTATCGTCAGGTAAAGACAACACTGGTGCTTCACTCAACCTTTTCTTCAGCTCCTGAAAACTTTCTTCACACTTTTCCGTTCAGACAAATTTTACCGACTTCCTTGTTAAATTTGTCAGAGTTCCTGCTATCTTGGAGAAATCTTGAATGAATCTTCTGTAATAGCCTGCCAATCCCAAGAAACTTCTTACTTCTGTTGGTGTCTTCGGCTGCTCCCAATTAATTACTGCTTCCACCTTTGCTGGATCCACACAGATTCCGTCCTTGTCAATCACGTGACCCAGAAATTGAACTCTTTCCAACCAGAATTCACACTTTGAGAATTTTGTGTATAATTTCTCCTTTCTCAACGCTTCTAACACCATCCTTAAATGTTCTGTATGATCTTCTGGAGTCTTAGAATAGATCAGAATATCATCTATGAACACAACTACAAACTTATCCAAGTATTGCTTGAATACCCGATTCATCATGTCCATAAATGCTGCTGGCGCATTCGTTAACCCGAATGACATTATCAGGAACTCGTAATGGCCATAACGAGTCCTGAATGCCATCTTAGGTACATCTTCCTTCCTCACCTTCAACTGGTGATAACCCATCCTTAAGTCGATTTTGGAAAAATATTTCGCTCCCTTCAACTGATCAAACAAATCATATATCCTAGGTAGTGGGTATTTGTTTTTGATCGTTACTTTGTTTAACTACCGATAGTCGATACAAAGTCTCATCGACCCGTCCTTCTTTTTCACAAATAAAACTGGTGCTCCCCAAGGAGACACACTCGGTTGGATATACTTCTTATCTAACAACTCCTGCAACTGTACCATCAGCTCCTTCATCTCCACCGGTGCCATTCTGTATGGAGCTTTCGAAATCGGTGCCGTTCCAGGTACTAGATTTATAACGAATTCGATCTCCCTATCTGGTGGTAGACCTGGCAAATCCTTCGGAAACACATCGGGAAACTCACTTACAACAGGTATTTGTCCCATCTCTGTCTCTACTTTCTGGGTATCAACAATATGGGCCAAATAACCTATACAACCTTTTCTCAACAATTTCCTAGCTTGCATCATCGTCAGGCAACTCGAGTGCCTGGGTGATTTACTACCATAGAACACTACCTTAGACTGATTTGGAGTCTGAAGGTTTATACACTTCTTCTGGCAATCTATCATTGCCCCATGGTTAAATAACCAGTCCATACCTAGAATTACATCAAATTCTCCTAGTTGAATTGGAATTAGATCCACAGGTAACTTATACCCCCTTATATCGACAAGACAATTCCTATGAATATGGCTAACGGGAATTATTTCCTTATTCGCCACTTCTATGTTCATAGGATGCTCTAATTCTTCCTGAGATAAATTTAATCGTTGAGAGAATTCATGTGATACAAAGGAACAAGTAGCACCCGAATCAAATAATATATATACAGATATATCATTGACCAGAATGATACCTGAAACCACGTCCTTAGATGCAACCGCATCTTGAACTGTCATGTTGAAAGTCCTTGCTGTTGGTCGATTCTGAGTTGGTGGTCCAGAAATTGTAAGATTTCCACCGCTATTTCCCCTTCCTCCATTTCCTCCACTTGAGTTCTTCTTTGGGCAATTCCTAGCCTGATGATCCAATGCTCCGCAGTTGAAGCATCCATTCCTCTTTGGTGCGGGACAGTTGGGAGAGATGTGCCCCTCCTGTCCGCAATTAAAGCATACATTCTTTCCCTTTAGGCAAGCGCCTGAGTGACTCTTTCCACACTCCTTGCAAGCCTCTGCTCTTTTCTTCAAATCACCAGATTTACCGCCAAAACTTGTTGGGTTGCTGTTGTTATTGTTGTTGTTATTCCACTTCCTTTTGCTACCACTGCTACCACCTTCCCCTCTATTTCCTCCTTCAATCTTCTTCTTCTTTTCCTTGTTGAATTTCATCAGGGCTTCACTTCCGCCCTCAGCAATTATGGCCTTCTCCAGAAGAGTAGCGAAGCTGTTCGTCTGTAGCACTGCAAGTCTGCTATACAACCATGGCTTGAGGCCCTGCTCGAACCTCCTTGTCTTTCTTTCCTCAGTGTCGACCTGATGAGGTGCAAACCTCGCCAGTTCATTAAACTTTGCGGCGTACTGGGGTACCGTCATGTCATCTTGCTTCAGCTCCAAAAATCGCATCTCCATGCGACTCTGCATACTCATAGGAAAATAATTTTCAAAAAAAACTTCTTTAAACCTCTCCCAAGATATCACACCTTCCCCAACCCTGTTCTGGTTTGCCTCCCACCAGTAGTTAGCTTCACCTTTCAGCATGTACGTGGCGAAGATCGTTTTCTGCTCATCTCCTACTCGGGTGATTGCAAACGCCTTTTCGATTTCTTTGATCCATGACTGGCTTCGATGGGTTCGGTGGTCCCTTTGAATTCAGGGGGTCCCACACTTTTGAAGTCCTTAAAGGTTGCCACTTGGGCCGTCGGAGGATTATTATTATTATTCGGGGTCCGATTCTGTAATGCCCCAACTAATAGGTCTACAAATTGTTGCATGGGGTTCGGTTGATCCCCATCATTACTGACTGACTCCTCAGGTGTTTGTTGACGACGTCTTCCCCTTGGCATTTCTGATCAATAAAATTTACATGTTATCATCCCACAACTTAATCTTATAACATTTAAAGCTTATAATTAAGTTTAATCATCACATCACACATATCAATAAACACATTTTATTAATATGAAAAACCATGAAACCAAGGTACTTAACATCTTATGGCTAAATGCCACTTACATCTCTTAACTTAGAACTAAAATTTAAATATTTACATCAATAGATAAGCATTCAATACGATACTACTATAATAATTCATAGCAATATAAACTCAAAAACTCCTCCTCATAGCATCTTCATACTCCTCGTTTGCCATGTCCAGAACTAGCCCTCGACTTATAGCGTGTCTAGACCGGTGCTCCTCAAGTGGAAAATGATACACCCTATGCTGGAACCTGCCATGCGTTGAGCTAAACGCGTACTGCATCCTGTCCATCCTAACCTTATTATTTCTCACCTCATGCTCTAACTCATCCCTCTGGTTTTGAGCCCTAACACGACCTTTCATTTCATCCCTCCAGTAGGTAGTAATCAACTGTTTGTCAGTTTGAAGACCCTGAACTCTCGCCTCCAAACCGTTTATCGTGTTACCCAAGTGAGATCGGATGGCCTCCTTTTCGACCCCCAACCTATCTGCCTTCTGGTCTGACGCACGCAGCTTGTCAGCCAGATCTGCGTTCCTAACCATCAGATGATGCACCAATGCCCCGAGTAGTGCCACCACCCCCTTCTCCTCCTGGTACTGCTCCTCCAATTCATGGACCCGATCATCCAACTCCGTGTTTCTGTCCATCAACTCATCTAGCAGTCTATCCTACGGTGCCTCCTCCGAGTCCTCCTCGGGCTCCTATTCCTTGGGATCCTCCTCAGAATCCTCCTCAGGGTCCTCATCTGGGTCTGAATCAGCTGATGCCTCAGCTATGGGCGGAGGTACAGCTGTTACTAACTGCTCACTAACCACATGGATATCTCTAACCTCCTCTTCTCCTGACATCCTACAATCAAAACAAACAACTAAATTAGTGTATTAAAAAAATAAACATTTTTTTTATAATAAAAGTAACTAGACTCAACACTTTAAACTCTATGTGAGTTCATCTCTTTCTATCTCCACTAATTTTCTTTACGGTTATAATCTAAGGTTCTCCCACCTAAGGTTTATAACCTACAGCTATGATACCAACCTGTGACGCCCCCAAATCCGTGCATCATCAAACACCGGATGTGGTGCATCACGGTACAACATACACCATCATCTAACTAAATAAACTTTATAGATAATAATAATAATAATAATAATAATAACAATAGTATTCGGTAATAATCCCAAATATAAAACCAAACATAATCCCCAAGTTTCAAAACCTTAAACATCTTAGACTTAGCGTTCACCGCTACATTACATCAATGCGGAAGATCTAAACTTATTATAAAGAAATAAGCTTTCATCATTTCATCTTAGCCTTTCCCTTGTCCTTGCCCGAGCCCTCGGCCTTCTCACCCTTAACTGAAAGGTTTAAGCAAGAATGAGCACAATTTGCCCAGCAAGTATAACAAGTAATTTGATAATAAATACCAAGGATAAATATATCTGTATAGGCATTTCTCAATAATTGAAAGAGTATTGAAGAGGTAAATACGAATTAGAGTTAAGAGTTAAGAATTTTCTATAGTGTACTAAGGGGTGTTGATACCCTGAACATTTTTTTGTTTCATCGAAAACCATCAGAAGCTTTTATCAATCAGATAGATTATAAAACCTTCTCTGCAAGTACTCCAGGTGATCAGCCTTTCGTACCCTACATTGTGCACAAGTATGAAATTTAAACGCATAAGCGTAAATGGGACTATATGCCCGACATCTGTTTGCCCGTTATTCGGGTTATTCATCTTAGTATCATGCGAGACCGCACCAAAGCAATTTGGATTGGTAAACTTTAATAGCTACAATGAATTTGAATTGTTCAAACAATATAACGTTACACATCAATAATATCTAGCCGGAACAAAAGGCCAGAAAAGCATACTTAAAAGCAGTTCGTAATAGTTAAGAACTTTAAAACATAACAATTGTAATAACAATTGAGTAATCATCAATAAAGCTTGTACAATGGATTTGTATAGCTTACGACATAAGAAACTCACGATCATTGAATAAGTGAATAATGATAGAATATTTGTTCAATTGAAATAATAAACTCTAGAAGCTTGCTCAATAAAACGTAGAGTCAAGAAACTTGCGTAAATGAGAAGTAGGGTTTAAGAACTTGCCTGATAAGTGTTCTATATTTAAAGTTATCTATTAGTTCTTCACGTAACCTATTCACATGTGTCACGTTAAGTAATTTGATCCTCGAACACCACTTTGAAGTGTAATGGTTCCCTTTTATTTTAATAAAATGATTAAACTCACACGTATTCAAATACAATTCAATTACATAACATGTTGCTATGAATAGGCCACGTGGTTAAATAAAAGAAACTGGAAAACATAAATTTGTGACATTTTTCGGACCAAAAATCTGCATAAAATATGCTTAAGGGTCTCAAGTCGGAAAATCTCATTTTCCATAATTATGACATCCCATATATAATTAAATTCATTTACCCATTTAACATCATTTATATTAAAAATACCAAATCAATCTCAAAAATATTTCCTTTCTGTAATTTTGTAGAATATAGTTCCACATTGAACATATATTTTTCCCGGAATTAATAAAATTTATCTATTATTTTTAAATTGTCCATAATAGCCAAATATTCTCAGATTTTTCATAAATCGAGATTAGCTCCAAAAATTCTGAAATTTTCAGGGTTATCTCCTGCTTCACACATGAACGTCCAGTAAAAATGGTGTAATTTTTGGACTTATACACAGAGAGTTATTCAGGTATCGTTTCAAATAATGACCTTAGCCGTAAAATCCATAACTCTCAAACCGTATGGCCAAATATTCTCAAATTTTTACAGGACCTTCATATCTTCTTATAGTAATACTCCAAATTTTCCAGAATTTTTAATGTACAAAACAGTGGACGAAAAGGCCTCCGAAACAGACTGATCCAAACAGTTACAAGAAAGACATTAATTTTTTTTTGTTTCATGCAGCCACTTTTGCGATTTTATTCCAACTAATCTAAAGATGATATGACCATGATACTTAGACACAATAAACTTCATACAGCAAGGTATTTTAAAAAAATATAACATTCATAAAAATAGCATGCTAAGACCACAAACCAACTGCATAAAAAAGCGTGCCAGCACTAGTTTCATACTTAGAAAAAAAATCTGGAAATTCCAAATTTTCTGCCGATTTTATTATGTACATGCTTGCTTACGATTTTCATAACTTGATCATTATAACTCCAATTCAAATGAAATTTGGGCCAGATTAGACTTCATACTACATACTATTTAATAAAATTATTACATACTCTAATCGAGTTATATAAATCATGATTCCGAGGCTCCGAAAAACCCGAAAATCACAGATTTCACATTCAACCAACTTTGAAATATTTTGAGATTTTGATTCTAGCATGCATGGGCTTGACTCCTACTGTCCAGATCACTTCTACCAACATATATGAACATGCTACAACAAACTAACTCACTAAATTACCATGCTTTGAACAAATTGACTACTAAGAGACATTTTATCAAACATATCGCATACATACATGAAATCTTTGATTCTCTATGTAATTGCAACATGTTTAAACCATAATTTTCATTCCATATCATCCTCATACAGAAACCAACATTAGCACAGCCTTACGAAATTAACATAAACCACTTACCATGACTATACATGCTTTTTCACTATTTTTCTTCAAGAACACGAAAAAGAGAGTTTCATGGCTTACCTTTTTGGACGAATTTCCCTTGTGTTAATTTGATTATCCCTCTTCCTTGCTTGTTAGTTGCTATATAATCTCCAGTATTCGTTTTCCCCTTCTCAAGCTCTCATTCTCTCAGTTTCTCTTTTTTTTTCTTTTGCTCTCTTGATGAAATTTTGTAAATGAGAAGAATATATGAGTGGAGAGTGTATATATGTATATGATATTAGCATAGGCTTCCCCTTGCCTCTTCCATTCCCAAATCATCAGTTATGTATATATTGCTCATAATGCATAGGTTTAATATGGAGAGGGGAGTTAAGAAAATGAAAAGTTTTGGTTTATTACACAAGTGTAACTCCCTCTCCCTCAATATCTTGTAATACGTATACTTCCTCCTCCCTTGTCCCAATTCGTGAGTCACAGGATCCCACCAGCTGCTGACCAATTAAATAAACACATTATAATATTATTTTAATCCTTTAAATGCCCATTTTGACCATTTTTCCCTCCATAGCCAAACGTGTTCGATACTTATATCGATTCCTACAAAAGTCAATGTTCCAGACGTCATGGAACTATCCGTTTCATCAAAATCATCACCGAAATTCGTGGTTGACTTTTTCTCTGAAAAAATTAACCGGTTGACTTTGACCAAAAAGTCAACTGTGACACATTTTCGTCGTTACAGTCTAACTTGACTAATTTCGACGTTCCGGACTCGAATACGCAGTCCGCGTCTCTAAATTCCGATCCGAACTCCAACTCATGATTTAATACCAACCCACGTAATAAAAAGAATTAATTCCCCACTTAATCAATTTAAATAGTTAAATAAAACTAAACCAACCATATAAATACATCTCATCACATCTCTTAATATAACACATATATATATCTAATAAAGGAAATCACACAGGAGTTTCGCATAAAATTCAATTCATTAAATACATTACGATGTATATTAATCTCTGGCATTACACCCCTGAACCCTAGCGAAGCTGCTGATATTGTGGGTTCCAAATCAGAGAGAGGGTCTTAGCGAGAAGAGGGAAATTAGGGGAAACCGGCTACAAGTGACGATACCAGCTCGGGACTGTGAAGTGAATGTCCACTCTCATCACCTATTTTGGGAGAAAAAAGAAAACGGCAACCCGGACAACCTCAAGCTATATCGATGGCTTTATTGTCAAACCGAGCTGCTGTGACAGTTCTTCTTATGGTTTTGGTTTTATTTTTCTTTTCTTTCTTTTTGTGCTTGGGTTTGTGTTGCTTCATTGATGGAACTCTGTGTAAGGAAGAACCATAAGGTTCGGGCAGTATGATTTTATATAGTGCATAGGACAGCGTCGATCCTTAGTACGCTCACAAGGTGTTCGACGTAATGCCTATAAGAATCTGTCATTAAATTTTCTTTCTATTGTGTTGAGTAGCAATCTGGTTAGCTTGAATAACATTGCAGGAATTAGCTATATCATGTGATAATGTATTGTTGTTGGTTGTGGCATATCTGTAAGGAAATAAATTTCGTTTGCACACTAGTTTATTATACCAAAGCTGTATCATGAGTCCTTTGTGTGGATTTTGTGTGTGTAGATTGCAAGCCTTGAACGAATGTGAATATGCATTCGGTGGAAGGAACTCAGTATAATCTTAGTATGGCCAACAATTAAGTCATTATTAAGAGAATTTAATAATATCATCGGGTGACTTAGTTACCCAATAAATTATAAAGTACTTGAATTATTTTTCAAAATTGGTTGTTTAACTCATTAATTATTCAACAAGGATAACTAACAAATGAAGTCTATTTAATTAAGTGGTTATTATTTAACTATGATCAAACAATAAACTAGGGGTAATAAATATTTAACTATGATGTAATTAATATTAAATAGTAACTATATGTAATACTATTGGATTAATTATTAGTTATTATTTGAATTAATAATACACTAATAAAATAATTATTTAACATTAAATAATAAATAAAGATAATAATTACTTAATTATTATTTAATTAATATTAAATAATAATTAAGTATGAGTAAAATTAATAAGTTAATTATTTATTATTTGACATTAATAAATAAAGATAATAGTTACTTAACTATTATTTAATTAATATTAAATAATAATTAAGTATGAGTAGAGTAATAAATTAATTATTTAATTAATATTAAATAAGAAATAAGGGGTAATAGTTACTTAATTACCCTTAAAAGTGAATAGTAGCTAAATGCAAATAAAAATTTAATAACTTATTAATTATTAATTAGTCACTATTAGATAGTAATGCACTAATAAATTTATTATTTATTTTTATAAATAATAAATAAGGATTATTAACCAATAATTAAAGACAAGTAGGGTTATTAACTTGAATATCCAAATAATAAGTAAACATGATTAGCTACTATTTATTATTAAATAATAACTAAAAGCATTAATTAATTTCTATTGAGCTATTGTTAAATAGTAATTGAATGTTGATAGAAATAGTAGGGTAATGTCAATTATTATTAAGTGTCTTAAAGGATTGAGGATAGTCTATTAACTTATGTGTTATGTGACTTGTTTATTTGCTAAATACATAGCAGAAGTGACTGCACCGACATACAACTATGCAATACTAGCTGATAGATCGACTTTATCAATGATAGGTCCTTTAAGGCCAAATAGTTAAAAGCTAAAATTAATTATAGCTGAGCAGACAGACAAGTTCCTTTTTCTTCCGAAACTCTACCCTGTGAAATTTTCTTTAATCCTACTCAATTATATTCGAGCAGGCTATTATTGTATTGTAGCATGAAATTTTATTTCCAAGAATGCTTAAGTGGTTTAATCAACTTACAATTAATCCACATCGATATTAATGACACTCGTACTCGGTGCACTTTAATTCGTACAGTCTTGGATTTGTACATTTATTAAAGTTCCGTAATTCACGAGCTATTTAAGATTGAGTCTGGACCCTTGTTCGGTCAGGCAAATATATGAGAATTTATAAAAGCTATCCGGGCCAATCAATGGTATGGATTCTTAGACTGAAATGAACATCCCTTTTATTATAGGGGAATACCCCATGTATCTCATATAAGGTACAAGTAGCAGAGTTGAATGTTATGTATATACATAGTGTACGCGAGGCTGATCCCCTCAAGTACATATTCTGTAGCCAGTAACCAAAGGATCAACCAGCTATTGACTCCCTTGGAAGTTATTGTTCAAAGTCTACTTGACTATCAATTGTCCTAAAAGAAATTATTGTTCTTGCTTCTGATATTTATGTTGTTGAATTCCCCCTCTATATTCCATTCATCATGATATATGCTTTATTGTTGTATTTAAACTTGTTGAGCAAACTAGTTGCTCATCCTTGCTATATCATGACATTCATTGCAGCTAAAACCAAGACTTCAGGGAAAGGCAAGGGCAAGGAAAAGATGAAGTGATATGCTTCACGTAGTTGGATTTACTTTATGTTTAGTTTAATTTGTTATTAATGTAATTTGAACCCTGATTACTATTTAGGGTATGCTTGTGTTATGTATTAAGGTTATCGTATCTTGGGACTAGTAACACCTTTCGAATGAACAACATATGTTTGTTATATTCCGCATTTAGTTATTGTATGTTGTTGGAGGTGAATGTTTGTATTGGATCGTGATGACCGAATCCGGGTATTTGGAGACCCGAATTTGGGGGCGTCACAGGTATTACATTTGTTAATAATATTTAGTTAACAATTATATCATATTTCTTTATCTTTTCCTTTTCATTGATACTTAACGTCCGGTTAAATAGTCTCAGTCTGAAGTTACATTATATTAATGTATTATCTTCATTAAAGTTAATTAGATAACTTTCACATCTTGCCTTTATGTAACTTCTTTTTAATGTTTACTTAATACTTTAGCTAAGTTCTTATACTCTTGTATTAACATGTTTTACATGTTTATTAGCTTAATAGAATAATTACATCAACATTTAAGTCATCATTTAACTTCATATTATACCCTCAAGACATTTCTTTCAATTAATACTTAACATGTAGTTAAGTCCTTATCAAATGTCTCCACATCGTTTTGGATGTATATTAGATTAATAAATAAAAAAAAATCTTTAATCAAGCTTTCACTTAACTTCTTCCATTTATACTTAACATGTAGTTAAGTATTTAAACTTTTAAAATATAACCCATTATGGTTAATCCTTACCTCACTATTTAAGATGTACACCTTATAATACTTGGAACGGTAATTAGTAGGTTCGGAACGCTTTACGGTTCATAGAACACAAGCCCGACACCTTTCGTTCGCATCCGGTTTAGAAACATCTTCAAAAATACCCATTTTGACCTTTGCCCAAAATCTAAAATTTTAGTTTTTATTAAATAAAGTTGTAGTACTATCTTTAAGCTTTCCAAAACATCTTGAATTATCAAATTTAGACTTCGTATGCAAACGTTATGCTTGTTTTAGTTTTGGATGTCAAAATCGCATTGCACAGCCAAAGTCAGCTCGTTAGTCACGCCCATGCGCCCCGCCCGTGCGCGCCCCCTGCGCCCGCCCGGTAGTCAGCACCCTGCAGCAGCAGCAGCAACCCAGTTCGCGATTTTCAGACCTAATCTCCTTCCGATTTTCATATTTTGAGTTTTACACATCCAAATAAGATGATTCCAAGTTCTATGAACTCCTAACTCATAATATTACAACATATTAAATCTATAAAATTTTTCATTAATACCCACTATGCGGATCTGGGGATCAAAAAGGAAAATGGGAGTTTTAGAGTTTTAAGAGAGTATTTCTCAAATCCAAGCTTAACCACCCATCAAACCGCTAGATCTAACCATAAATCATCATAAATCATGTAGATCTATCATTATCTAGTCCAACAACAACATCCCAACACCAGATATAAGCTAAAATACAATAAAATAGCTCGAGTTTTGGGTTTATACCTTTGTGTTCTTCATTTTTCTTTCTTTCCTTCCATGGATCTTCTTCCATGGCTACCTTCCTATGCTTTCTTCTTCCTCCATCCATGGCCAAGCCTTCTTTCTCTCTCCCTTCCTTTCTCTTTCTTCTCGGTCGGATTTCTTTCATCCCCTTTTTTTTTCTTTGGTTTTATCCGAGAGTGAGAGATGGATGGCAAATAATATACAAATATATTTTACTTCTTTTTTTCCTTTCTTATCCTTATATATATATATATATATATATATATATATATATATATATATATATACACACACACACACACACACACACACATATATACACATATACATTATCTTTTTCCCAATTCTATATATTACTCAATTAATTAAATCCTTTGGGTCATGAAATAGCATAAATCAACCCACATATTTATCTTTTCCTAATATTTAATTAGGATTTCTACCCCCACAAAATTTGGAATTTAAATAACTATTTACTTACATTTATTTATATAACTCAATTAAATTCTTCCTTAATTAAATTAAAATAAATAATAACTGAGATATATTAAAATAAGTCTCTCTCACATTACTTTTACTAGTATACTTCAATCACCATTTTTAATCCTCATACTTAACATATAAAGATTAGTTTACAATTCTTCATGTTATTTGTTTATTATATAATAAACAAATATATTTACAAGCTCATAAGATTGCTATTTATTTATTTCCCATATTCATTTTATATATACCTCAACATAATTTAATATGTTGAGACATGCCACATAACCCACATAGATCAAATATTATGCTTTTTCTATAGCTATAACCCTTCGATTATTAAATTTTTCATTCCTAATATATAATATATTATGTTATATAGTTCTTTTATTACACTCTACACCATCCATAAATATACATATTCATAATATATATACATATATATATATATATATATACACACTTAATCTCACATATGCCACCATGTATTTATCCTTGTCATCATACATATCCACAATTCTATACTTGGCACAAATCGATTCTCTAACGGTGTTCAATATAGTAATCTAGGTGGTTTCCCACAAACAACCAACAAACTAGTTTCCGTCTCGTCTACACTATTTTCACAGTGAGTTAGATCGGTTGCTAGTTCGTATAAACCTCCGCTTCTTGAAGGAATCGTTTAGCCCAACTATTATACATCAACTATTAAAGAACACAATTGTACTACTACTTTATCGTAACCTTATGAATTAACACTAATTCTTTTATTTTATAAGTTTTTCTTTATAATCCATTAAACCTGAATACCTAATCCAGCAAGTTGGATTATTCAAACATACCTATCCAGCAAACTGGATTCAAATTATCCTACAATTCAGCAAGCTAGATTCACTAATTCAGCAAACCATATTCACCAATTCAACTAACTGAATACACTCATTCAACAAACTGAATTCAGCTATACAGCAAACCGAATACACTAATTCAACAAACCGTTTTCCCTTTTTTTTCTTAAATCTTTTCCATATGTATTTTTACATAATCTCTTTCCTTAATTCACATAAGGTGAAAGGTAACATAATACCTTATTCTTAACATACATTCAAGTATAGTTCCGTTCTGGGTTTTGAATTTTGTGGCCCTTATTCTCTGAATTCTCTTTCAAATAGTAACCATAGAGGTTCTTCTTTAAAACTTTAAATCTTTCCTCCATTTCACTCTAGGTTTTAAACTTTAACCCTTTAATTTAATCCTTCAAGATCTTCTAAATTCCTGGGTTGTCATAGTAGTTGTGCTGAACCTTGGTCAGCCAAACTTAAATCTTGACGCTCTGACACACCCATTTCGCAACGCCGTAACTTTGTCATCCCATATCGAAATGAGTCCATTCTCGAGCCGTTTTCTTCCTTACAACAACCTCTCTAATTTCGCTCGAATAGAATAATTTTTAATGTTTTCTAACAAGCCTAAAAAAAATTCGCTCAAAAGTGGTTTCAAGCTAGGTTTTCATTATTGAACGTCTTTTATTCCAACTTTCGTCATGACTTCGTTGTAGCACATTTTTTATTCCGTTCCACTTGGGACATTTTTATAACTATTTGAGTACATTCCCTTCTTTTTAGATTTTTAATTACTAGCCTGCAAATGATGGTTTTAAACTTGTCCATCAACAACATTAACAACCTTTTCTTGGTTTGATTACTTATTAGCATTATGTTTTCACTTAGCATGCTTTACCGGGTAAGTATTAAGTCCACTAACATTCATCATCCTTATATCTTCGGATTCTTCATTGATCCCTATTAACTACCACCAACAAGGCACTTCAATTCGTATTTACAAGATAGTAAAACTACAAAAATAGAAACTAGGGCTTTAATGTTCTTACCTTCTCGTTCTTGCTTAAGCTTTGATGGAGTTAGTATTTAGCTAGCTCTTCTCCTTCCTTCCTTCTTTAGAATCTGAAATCTCTCTCTCTCTTTCTCTTAATGTGACTATAGTTTCTCTTCTTAGTTTGTGAATTGGTGGAAAATAATGAAGGAAAGGCTTGCTATTTATAGGATTTCCAAGGCTTGGGGTAGTTTGGTCTTTAAGACAACTTTGTTAGGGTTTGAAGTATTACCCTTGGCTTTGGTCTTGTGTGGTCTATCCCCTATAATTTCTCAATCCTTGTAACCATACTATTGCCTAACTTGATCATGGTTAAGTTAATTCCACCTACCAAGACTTTTAAGGCTTTTCATTTAATGTTTCCTTAGCTTAGCGGAGAAGCTTTGCCAAGCTTCTCCAAGAAGCTATTCCACCCCACATGGCCGGCCACCACCCCCTTGGGAGCCCCACATGGGTTGTTCCATTTTCTCTCTTGCCCACCCATCGATCTGATGTTGACCCACTTTGATCCATCTAGGTTTTGGGCTTGGTTTATTAATAGTTTGGGCTAATCTTTGGGCCTCCTAACCATTTTACTTGGGCCTTGATTAAATTATCTCGGGCCTCATATATTACTTCCATTGGGCTTCTAAAAACAAAGCCCAAAGGATTAAAGATTAAAACTTAACTTTCGTTGAATTTTCGTAAATCGATCCACAGTCAAAAAATTTACGTTTTTCATTTTTGAATTTTATTAGATATTATGCTTCGTGACATCATATAAACGCTATAACGTGTTTTGAAATTTTGAAAGACGTGAAAGGCGTTTTTAGCGTGAATAGTGTTATTTCGTCTTTTTCTCAAGAAAAATTTTATTTCTTCGTATTCGTAAATTCTAACATATAAGCACTATCTAGGTCATAATACGACCTTTAAACACATAACACAGAGTAATATCCATAAAAATTCATTTTATTCAATAAAACCCTAATTACAAGCTAAATACGATTCTCGATCATTACACCAGGACTGATGATTCCAAAGTTGTTGCAGATTTTGTCAAGTCTAACATATTTGTCAGGTTTTGAACTTCGAAGGCTATCATCAGCGATAGAGGAACTCCCTTTTGCAACAGGATGCTAGCTGCACTTTGCAGGAAATATAATATGATACATAGGGTTTTTACGTCTTATCATCCACAAAGCAATGGTCAGGCTGAGGTATCTAATTATGAGGTGAAGTTCATTCTAGAGAAAGTCATCAAGCTAAATAGAAAAGATTGGAGTCTGAGACTAGAAAATACACTATGGGTTTATAGAACCACATTTAAAACTCCCATTGGTATATCCCCGTATAGGCTGGTGTTTGGGAAGTCATGTTATCTACGTGTGCAACTGGAACACAAAGCTCTATGGGCGATCAAGCAATGCAACATGGGCATGGATGAAGCGAGAGTGCATAGAAAGTTACAGTTGTAAGAGCTAGAAGAATTACAGAATGAAGCATATGAGAGTTCTAGATTGTACAAGAATAGGACAAAGGTTTTCCACGACAAGCAGATTCTAAGGAAAGATTTCGCAGTTGGACAAAAAGTTCTTCAATATAATTCTAGGCTGAAATTGTTTCCAAGTAAGTTGTGGTCTCATTGGGAGGGTTCATTTGTTATTTCTAATGTGTTTCCTCATGGTACTATAGATATACAAAATCCAAATACAGGGAAGTTATTCAAGATAAATGGTCACAGGCTGAAACCATTCTTCGAAGGCTATCAGATGGAGGAAGTTGAGATGATGAACTTGGTGGACCTAGTTTATGAGGATTGAGAAGATCGACGTCGGGCAAATGACGTTAAACAAATGCGTTGCTTGAGAGGCAACCCAAGATTTCAGATTTACTTTTCTATCCCTTTTACTTTTATTTTCTGTATTTTAGTTGCATTTTATTTAGATACTTCATCTTTGCATGATTGTCTTACACTGGGGACAATGTAAGGTTTTAGTGTGGGGAGGGGTTTAGGTTATATTTATTTATGTTATATTTAGGTTTACTCTAGGAGATTATGATCTAATTGTTTATTTTTGTGAAAAAAATTAAAAATTCCTTGCTCTAAAATTTTTGGCTCTATGATTGTATTTGGCTAAGTTTTTAAAGGTTTTTGGCCATGAAATGAAATTTGATGCTAATTTGATAAAGTTTGTTTGATGCTAAATTAGTTGATGAATAATGAGAACAAGTCATGATCCATAGTAACTGATTTGAATTGAATATGTATTGCATAAGTTCTTGAATATGAGATATATGCTTATTTGGCTGAGTTATCTGTGGAGTTGTCTATGTACACTGATTTCATTATTTAGGACTATTTAACTGCTTATGTTGTTTGCAGGACCATGAGAAAATAAGGACACTAGGAAGTTTGAAAAAAATTAAAAAAAAAAGAAGTGCAAAAGATACACATGTAGTGAGTTGAAATGGAGCGTAAAACACACTCTCCCATAAACACATGCAATGAGATGGAGCGTAAAACACACTCGTTGGTAAGTAGATAAGTGAGATGGAGCATAAAATGCACTCACTTAAGAACGAATGAGAAAGGTGAAATGGAGCATGGAATGCATTCACTTGAAAAAAAAATGAAGTTGATGGTTCTGGAGAAAAGAAAAAATGAATGGCAAAGACAATATGTCCTGAGTTTTGAGTCAGTGTGCACGGTTGTTGTTCCATGATAACTGAGTTGAGTATGTGTGTAGATCATAGGAAATGTACTTATGTGGATATAGTTTGATTTAGAGAAATTCAATGGTGAAGGATAAAATTGTTGTTATACATTGATTGATGAGGTGTTGACCAAATTCTTGTTAGTTAGTGTTGATATTCATGGTTGGTAATTGATTTGAACCTTTTGGAAAGCTTGGTCAAATGAATCTCAAATTAAGTTAATATTACCTTTGTTTTGGTTTACACGAGGACGTGTAAAGGCTAAGTGTGGGAGAATTTGATGAGTGCAAAATATTCATTTATTTTAATTCCTTTATGTTTAGTTTATTGCATGTTTTATAGTGTATGTGAGCTTATTAAGGTATTTGATGATTGTAGGAGGAATTGGAGCTGAAAGAGGAAAAAGGAAAAATTTTAAGAAAAATTGATGAACTCGCCCCGGCGAGTTCAGATGGCCTAGTGAATTCGCCCCAGCAAATTCCCCTTTGTTAGATTCGTCCCAGCGCGCTCTGAAGCCTCCCCGACCTAGTCTCCTCTGCTAAATTCGCCCCGACGAATTCCCACAGTACAATGAATTTGTGACGCCCCCGAATCTGGGTCCCTTAACCACGGGTTCAGTGCTCACGGTACAACATACGCATCACATATATCTACCCATTCAATATGAATTACATCATTCCTTACATTGTCATAATACAAAAATATCATTATCCCAAGTTCAACTAATATTTACAAAACATATCTAATAATACAAAAGATTTATATCAATCCATAACATTATAAACAGTACACAAATGATACTACTCGGTCGCCTTCGCTTTGCCTTTGTCCTTCCTAGAATATTCGGCTACCTCGGTCTTGGCTGAAAAGTTTTATTTAAAGTAAGGGTGAGCAACTAATTTGCTCATCAAGTTTAAAGCATGCAATAAATAATATATCATGAATAAATGAGTTAACTTTCTAGAACTTCAACAATATTCAAAGGATTGTGAAGTAATTGAAACAATAAATCATTTCCAATAACAAGGATTTTCCTGAATCTCATGCTAAATAACACATCATGAATAAAAGAGTTAAATACTCTGAGGTTTCAACAATATCCAATTAATTGTGAAGAAATAGCAATACTGCAATAAAACTCAATAGAGAGGATTATTCCCAAATTTCATGTTGAGTGATCTCTATGGATCGTGAACTCCTAGAGGGATTATCAGTTATTTAACTGAATACCTTGAGAGTATAAGTTAATCTCAAGGACTAATTAGACTCTTTGCAAGTACGTAAGGTGATCAACCTTACTGTACTTCATATTATGCATAACATTCAAACATAGCACGCATGGTCGAAGGTCCGACAATAAAGTTCTCCTTTTTTAAGGGTTGTTCATCTCAGTCTTACATTATGAGTCCGTACCACAACAATATGGTTTGGATTAGCTTCAAAACATTTTTATGATTTCAACATATTACATCAATATCAGTCTAGCCAAAATAAGTGGCATAGACTTTCATTAACAAAACAATTCATACATACTAGAACATTTCATGCTTAACAATTCAATATCCGAACGAATTTCTCAAATGCACCTTAGTGCGGATATAACATAAAATTATCATTTAGAAAACATCAAATAATAATTTGAATAGAAAACTTGCTCAATTACAAGAATTTGAGTAATCTTCGGAAACTTGCATTTAATATAAAAATCAACTGAAGTTAAGATACTTACCTGTCTCATTGTTTACGTTTAACCTTAGTACGTCGTTATTCAGATAACCTACAACATCCATAAATATTCGCTTAATCGTTACTCTTGAAAAAAAACCTAACTCGGTAAACATTCTTCAGACTTAATCCGAATGTAAACGTTCCCTCATATTATACTTATAATACTTTCATAAAAATATGTAATTAGTATCTATATAGACTCATATGCCACAAATCAACACATTCCAGTAGGTAGAAATTATTTTGGTAATTCCTGACTTTATGGCTTTAATTGTTTTAAGCCGTTTGAAGGCTAATTTCCTCATTAAGTCTACTTAACCATTTTGTTATTTTTTTTCTCTTTTGGCCACACACATATACATATATTTGATATACAAAAATAATTTTTCTGGAATTTTTCAACTTCTTTTAGTATTTTTTAGAAACCCGTTTTAAGTCTGTAACTTGTCAAAATTAACTATATCATGCCAAACTCTGAAAATTCTCAACTTTAGCCAAAATCTTACACATGTTAACATGAAGTTCCACTTTACATTTCATGGTCATCGGAGTTATAGAACTCAAGTTATGACAGTTTTCGTCTTTAAAACCCAAAAATTAAAATGGCTATAACTCACTCGTCCGAAGTCGGAATACGTTCAATTTCGGACAGGTGCTACGTTATATCATATAGTTTCATATAACAAAAGCCCTGAAATTATTTTAATGCTTAAGTGGTCAAAACAGGGCACGAACAGTTTAGGGAAGGGGGTTTTGTCACATTTTTTGGTCTGGACTGTTTTGGGAAAATCCTTCTCCACGAAAATCTACAAGGTATTTTCTTGAAATTCCAATTTGAGGTTTTAGAAGACTTCCATATCTAACTCTAGGACTTAGCCTCACTAAAAACTTCGAAGTGAGCTAGGAGTTATGCTTATTCAAATCTTAGGTTCTGTTTTTAAAAAATTTCAGTTTTGCGACACTTAGGTTTTCTTGGAAAACTTTGTTGTTTTCATGGTTTTCCATACATAGTGTGACGCCCCCAAATTCTCTACACTTCCTGTAGCAGATTTGGTGCTCACATGATACTATTTAATTATAAATATTCCATAATATATAACTTCTATCTATCCAAGGTCCACAGTATCCCATAACAGATAATAGTTCTTGTTAGAACGTTAACTGTGTTTGGATACCCTTGTTAGGTTTGTATAATGCGAACATGCAATCAAATTACATAAATAAAGCGGAAGCGTGATAAAACGGATTTTAAAATTTTCATACAAACCATCACCATGATCTATCCTTGTGTTCAATTATCAATTAAACGAAAGAGAAAGAGAATAAGAATTATACCCTCGTAGATCAAAGCTTCTTCGGGTACAAGTTCAACTCCAATTCCTTCGTGTTCTCCTTAAATTCCACGGATGAGATTCCTTCCTTTGATCAACGTTAGCCACCCAAGTGTTTGGCCACTAGAGGTGATCCACCAAGGAAGAATAGGTATTCAAGAAGTTGGGTATTGGCAAAACCCTAGTTTCTATCTCTATAGAAATTGTAAATACTCTCCACAATCTAATGCAAGAGTGTGTAACCCTAATCTATGATAAAACTCCTCTTATTTATAGATGTAGGAATAACCTTCCCTAAACTATTTAGGATTAGGGTTTCTATTATAATTAAACTCCTTTAATTAATTATGCTCCTAATCCAATTAGGAATTCATGGGAGAGTACTTCTATTAATTAATTCTCAATCCCTATTAGGAATTAAATAATAGTAATAGTAATAATAATAACAATAATAATAAGACTCCTCTTATTAATTTATATTTAATATTTCGAAAATATTAAATAATAAATATTAAGCAATTTAATTTATTCTATCTCCATAGATTAAATTAAATATACTTAACTTATTATTACAATTATGCCATTTACTTCTTAAATAAATATTTTTCTTTTGCGGTGTGACCCTTTAGGTTCTCCATATTAAACCGGTTGTGAATAAATCAATTAGAACAATTCTAATTTTATTTAAATAAATAAATTAAACTATTTAATTCATTTAAATAAATAATATTTATTCTACAATAAGGATAAGCCCCCTTAGCGATCAACGACTTTCCAGATAATATAAATTTCAACATTAATCACAAAAGAACCTTTTAGTGAATAGTAACCGTACAATTCAATCCTTCTACCATACAATGTCCCAATTAAATATAAGACATGGATTTACTGTCAAGTCTTATTTTATTTAATTATATGTATTTCGATTCCCAAATGCACAACTTTAAATAATGCAAATTAGAAACTCCTTTCTAATTTCATTTTGCCTTGGCCAAGGAATACTGAATTGTCATTTATCGAATCACATAGGACATTCACATCTTTTACTAGATGAGGTAGATTCTTTGTTGATCATTCACCTATCTCCATGTACAACTTATTATACCGAATCATACCCTTTGATATACCCTAAAGGGCTTAAGGGACATGTCAAAATATAACTCATCATACACAAGATACTATGATGATCTCGAGTCCAAGGATCATGTAACGATCGGGAATTTTCAATTTTCTTGTAACCCGAGTTACGTGTGAATGAAATGATTTTTTATTTTTATTTATATTATTATGTGTTATGTGCTTAAAGGTTGTTTTATAACCTAGAATATGTGTATGTGTTGAATTTTATGGGTTGTGTTGTCGTTAGAGTGAATATATTGACTTCGCGAAAAATCGCAAAATCACTATTCACGGGGCACGTTTACCGAGGTACTATTCACGTCATAATATTTTTGTGTCTTTTTCGATTTTAATAAATTTCATAAATACGTGTATACATACGAATAATTTTTCCAAGCGTCAGAAATTTTATTTGAGCTGATACGTGATTTTATCCGTATCCGAAATGTATAATATGACTGTTCCGAATAAATGGACAAACTCCGTAATTATTATGTTTATGTGTCCCAATAATTTATAGGAGTACCCATTTTAATTTTGGGTAGATTTATTTACCAATTTTGGTACAAAAGTGAGAGTTTTCGAATATATTTTTGTGTATTTGGGTATTTATTTTAGCTTGTTATTCTAAGTGGGAACCAACCTAAACCTTTAGACCAATCAAATGCTAGGATAAGGGAGTATAGGCGGCAGCATGCTGCAATTTTGTGAGGCTCAATGCCTTATTTTTCTTCCAAATTGCTGAACTTTATTGAGCCATTCCCCTTCATCCTGCCAAAGCCTCCTAGCTGCCATTCCATTCAAACTTCTTCTCTCCCATTCATTCCCTAAACCAACTGAAGATAGAGAGAGATAGAGTGTGAAGGTGCTGCAGATTATTGAGAGTGAGAGGGCATTGAAGGAGGAGTAGAAGAACAAGAAGAAGCAAAGAACAAGAAAAGAAGAGGAGGAAGAAGAAGGAAGGAGGAGCTCAATCCAATCGAGCCCAGCAATTTTCTTAGCACATAAGAAGGATTTACAAGGTAAACAATCAACCAAAAATCAATTCCATTTGAGTTTGATTAAAATTTTTGAGTTCTATGTGTTCTTGAGCTCAAACCATTGGGTTTGAGCATTTCTTGCAATTGTTGTTGTAATTGTTAGTTATGGTTGATTTTTATTGTTACCAAGACATCTTGTAAGCTATTAATAACATCAAAGTGGAACAATAATGGAAGAAATCCGTACCTATGCTTAAGGAGGATGAAGAACATGAAGAACATGAAGAACAATGGACATTTTGGACAAATCTTGGACCTATGGACTGTTTTGGACAATCTGTAGTTAATTTTTCGTGTTGGTTTAATTTGTTTGTTGTTATGGTATTGTAGTTCCATGGATTACCAAGTTAACCCAATTGGAATCGAGTAAAAAGGTGTAAAAATGAAGATTTGGTGATGATTTTAGTGAAGAACACTTAGAACATGTAAAACAGAGCATGAATTGATACTTTGGCCCAAGATTCGGCCATGTTAATATTAATGGGTAGCTCTGAATTTTTGATATGTTGTAGCTCTGTGTATTAGGAGTCCATAGAGTCCGGAACGGACCAATTTGAAGGTCTAGAGAAGAAGTTATGAGGATTGGAGTGAAGGAGGGTCAAAATCGCGATGTCTGACAAGTGCCACCAGGCCACCCGCACGAAGGCCCCGCGCGCCCGCGCGCGCCCGCTGCAGAACGTCGTGCGCATGGTGCCGCCCGCCCGCGTGTGCGCTGCCCGACTCAGCTTCGACGTCCGTTGGGAAAATGACCATAACTTTCTCATACGGACTCGGATTTGGGCGATTCAAGATGATCCGGAAAGCTTAGAGATAGACCTACAACATCCAGTAATTAGAATTGAAATTTTCTAACAGGAGAAACTTTGAAATTGACCGTTTTTAGGGCTGTTGTGCAAGCGGAAGGCGTCGACCATGCGTGTGTGTATCGTGTAATGCTTCCAACAATAAAAGACATTGTTCTAAGTCCAAAAAAACATGAATGTTATGATTTATAATGATACTTAGCATTAACTAATGAGTATTAGATAAATCGAATGAGCGTGTTAGGCGTACACAATTGCGTGTCGCTTGGGCATTCGACTAGGCGAGGTTGGCGTGCGGATGCGCAAGCGTCATAACGCTGTAACTAGTGTGTATAATATTATTTAATATTTTGTTTCTTATAAGAATGAAACATTATAGAGTAGTATGAACCATTATTTGGTATCTAGTATGTGACTAATTGTTATGTGAATATGTACTTAATTGTGTAGGATATTAAGGAGCGTGTGTTGTATTATTGTAGCAGCGCTTCAGGCAAGTTTCCTAACGCTTGTCTAACCCTTGAGTTGGGCAAGTTCCCTAACTTCATTCTTTCTATATATTGAATGCAAATTTTCTTAACCTTATTCAAGCTATTTATTAAGAAAGTTTCATCTGATTCAAGTTATAATTGGTCAAGTATTCTATATTATTGCAAGTTCCTTACTCAACTATTATTTTTATTTGAGAAAGCTTCCTATCTTATACAAATGTTTTATATTGTTGCAAGTATTACTCCATTAAGCGAGTTTCTTATCGTATTCAAGATATTCTGGACAGGTTCCTTTACTTCAATCAATGTCGTATTGCAAGTACTCTTAGAATGAACTGTTAATTGCTCATGTTACCTAGTCATGCTTCAACGCATGTTATTAAAGCTTTCAAGTTCTATATTCCATGAACTGCATGAGATAGATGTCAAAGCCAATTGTTTCGGCTAGACGTATGTTTAATCATCATTATTGTTAAGTAAAGCTATTCGATCAAATTGTTTGGTTTGGATTCCTATGTAAAGCTGAGATGAACAACCCTCACAGCAGGGGAAACAGTATGTATGTCGGGAAACCGACACGCGCGCGAACAGTATGTAAAAGGGGTTATGCATAACACCGGGTACATTAGGCTGATCACTTATTGTATTAGTATGTTGGGTTATCGGATGAATTTCTGGTAATTCTAGTAAAAGTTTAGTGTCATGATGACTACTCAGTATAGAATATGTCCTCCATTTGGAAACATCGAAGTCATTCGGTCCATAGAGGCCCTACAATTGTGTTAAAGAGATCATTCGTTGAGATTGTGCAAATTCTTGAGCTATCTTTTAATCTCTTGATTCTTGTAAGCTATAAAGTATTCATGTGATGATTCACGTTTACTGTTATCATACTTGCTGAGAAAATTTGTTGCTCACCCTTGCTTTCCTTAAAATATTTCAGTTAGTGGAGCTCGTGGTGAAAGCTCAGGGAAGGATAAAGGCAAAGGCATAGCTACTGATTAGCTTCGTACTGTTAAGATTACCATTTTGATTGTGTATTAAGACTCGTTGACTTTTGTGATGTATTAAGACTTAATTACCCTTATGTATTAAGTTACATTTTGTAAAAGTTTTGGTTTCGAGACTTGGGACAGGATTATTTATGTTATATCAATATAAATATTCCTTTATTTCCATTGTAAGTTATCAATAGTTTGATGCACGTATGAGAAAGTGACGAACAAGGTCCGCGGTTCGGGTGACCCGGATTTGGGGGCGTCACAGTTCACTTGTACTACTATCACTAGAGGAATTCCTATTGCCAGGCGAGTAAAACTCCATTAGGTATTCCTTAGCGAGCCACGTTCATTGAACTTATTCTCCAATAAGCACATACATACTTGCTTTAGTGTCTCCACACAAATGATTATGAGATCAATCATCCTCTTCCTAAGAGCAAGCAACGTATGTACTAACCTATCCGGATTCACTAATCCCCTTTTTAGTAATCCAACGATTAGGAACAATTTTAGTTTGTGAGCTATCTAGAATTTAGATCTCATTAGCATGATCACCATCATGATTCTAAAAGCATTGCTCAAAACTATGGGTTTATCACATTTAATATAACAGCACTATGTAGTTAATATAAAATGTCTTTTAAGAAGATCAATTCTTTTATTAATAAGTGAATAAGATTACAAAGTATATGCTACATCATATTAAATATGATTGTCTTGTATGCATACTACTTTCAATCTCCCACTTGCACTAAAGCCAATCGCCTTGGTATATAATACACATCTTCTCTAAGTGACGATCAAACTGCTGTTGTGTTAAAGCTTTAGTAAATGGATCTGCAATGTTGTCTTGAGAGTCCACACGCTCCAAGGTGACATCTCCTCTTTCAATGATCTCTCTAATTAAATGAAACTGCCGCAACACGTGTTTGGATTTCTGATGAGACCTGGGTTCCTTAGCCTGCGCAACAGCTCCGTTGTTGTCACAGAATAAAGGTACAGCTCTTCTAATGCTAGGAACCACTCCAAGTTCAGTTATGAACTTCTTCATCCAAACAGCTTCTTTTGCAGCTTCACTTGCAACTATGTACTCTGCCTCTGTCACTGAATCAGCAACTGTTTACTGCTTGGAACTCTTCTAAATCACCGCACCACCGTTTAAGGTAAACAGATACCCTGAAACGGATTTGCTATCATCTTGGTCCGTTTGAAAACTTGAGTATGTATAGCCCTCTAGTTTTAATTCAGACCCACCGTAGACAAGAAATACATCCTTAGTTCTTCTCAAGTACTTTAGGATATTTTTCACTGCCTTCCAATGCTCTTCTCCTGGATTCGACTGATATCTGCTTGTTACACTAAGTGCATGAGCGACATCTGGTCTAGTACATATCATACCGTACATGATAGATCCTATTGCAGAAGCATAAGGAATCTTACTCATACGGTGGTGTGCTGTCGCAGGCAACCAAAAATAAAACCTTACTGCGAAAAATATTTATATAGTAGTGCAAGCAAGAGTCGATCCCACAGAGAATGATTAATCTATTTTTATATTTTGTATACCAGAAAAGAGGGTTTTCAAAGTAATTATGAAAGTAAACTAAAAATAATGCAAAATAATTTATTAAAGTAAATCAGAGAAAACAAACCTTGGATTAAATCAACTTCCACCTCAGAAACTTACACTGATCATTGACTCAAGCATAATCAATTATTATTTTGAATATTCACCGTTAGAATCAATTCACCATTCTGAATTATTCTGTGTCTTTCCTTAATTTTAGTTAGATAGAAACAAGCGTTCTAAATAACCCTAACTACTAAACAACTTCAGATAAGCGCTAAAAGTTTAATCTAGTAGATGCTTTAAGAATTAGAAAAACCGATGAAGCTAAACAACACAAGCACAAGCGGTTGCATTTAATTTAGTTGAGTATTCTCTCTAAGATATAATAATCTCATGATCTGCAGTCAATTATTAACCCTAGTTGCTTCACAAATTAGAGTGACCAAACAATTACGGATTTGATATCTAATTCAGCAGTAGATTTCTACGAATAATAAACTAGCGTGCACTCTAGTAATTAAACATATCAATCATAAAATTCAAGCACAGAAGAATAATCAATACTCAAAATAATAAATGAACAATTAAAATCAATTAGATCTCACAGTGTAATACTTCAGATTGCCAAGATTGAATTTCCATAATTGCCGTGTAAAAGATTTTTTCTTATCGCGTTAGGAAATAAGCTGAATCCAAATTTAGTTTTGATTCCAATTGTTGAATCCTTGAGCTGCTAGGAATCCCATAAATCTCTTCCAATTTGGAAAGGAATCCGTGAATATAAAACTACCATGTATGTCCACATGAATAACTTGTGTATTATTACAACTTTGCCCCTCCAAAGTACTTCCAAAGTTACGGACTTCGTTAATTGTACCTAAAATAAAAATATAAGAATAATGAGTGTATTTAGGCACAAAATAAATATAAAAGATAAAGTATTAATTGATAAAAATATAACATATTTTATTCTCATCATACGGTCTCTCTCCTCAGGTGTCTTTGGGCCTGTTTCTTGAAGAGATGTATTCCATGGCTCATCGGCATGAGACCTCTCTTGGAATCTTCCATGCTAAACTTCTTTAGCATCGAGTCAATGTACTTTCCTTGGGTCAAGCCCAGCATCCTTTTAGATCTATCTCTATAGATCTTTATCTCCAAAATATAGGATGCTTCACCCAAGTCCTTCATGGAGAAGTGTTTAGATAACCAAATTTTGATCGACTGTAGCATAGGAACATCATTCCCTATCAGTAATATATCATCAACATATAATACAAGGAATGAAACAACGCTTCCACTAACCTTCTTGTACACACAAGGTTCATCTTCATTTTTGATAAAATCAAACCTTTTGATTATCTCATCAAAACGGATGTTCCATCTTCGAGAAGCTTGCTTCAATCCATAAATGGATCGTTGTAGCTTACAGACTTGGTTTGTTCCAACCGTTGAAACAAAACCCTCTGGCTGTATCATATATACATTCTCCTCAAGCTCTCCATTGAGGAAGGCCGTTTTCACGTCCATTTGCCAGATCTCATAGTCATAATAAGCTGCAATTACAAGCAAAATTCGAATGGACTTGAGCATAGCTACTGGTGAGAAGGATTCATCATAGTCAACTCATTGTCTTTGTTTGAAACCTTTTGCAACCAGTCGGGCCTTATAGGTCTCTACCTTGCCGTCCGCTCCAGTCTTTTTCTTAAAGACCCATTTACACCCAATAGGCTTAATGCCCTCAGGTGGTGAAACCAAAGTCCATACTTGGTTTTCAGACATGGAGTCCATCTCTTATTTCATGGCTTCTAGCCATTTCTCTAAGTCTTTACTACTCATAGCCTCGTCGTAAGTTAATGGATCATCATCATCTATGATGCGTACCTCATCATCATCCTCTATGATGAATCTATACCTTTCAGGTATCTTCGGTACTCTTCCAGATTTACGAATAGGTAATGGTACAGTAGGTTCTTCTACTTGGTCAGGTACCTGACTTTGATCCGTAGTATTTTGTGGTTCTTGAACTTCTTCAAGATATATCTTACTCCCACTGACCCCTTCGAGGATAAACTCCTTTTCCAAAAAGTCAGCGTTTTTCGCTACAAACACCTTTTGATCAGTAAGATGATAGAAATAATATCCTAAACTTTCTTTAGGAAATCCCATAAATCTACACTTGTCGGATCTAGTCTTCAGCTTATCATGTTCAAACCTTTTGACATAAGCTAGACAACCCCAAGTCTTAACATGCTTAAGACTAGGTTTCCTCCCTGTCCATATCTCATATGGGGTCTTTGGGACGGATTTGGTAGGTACCTTGTTAAGTAGGTATGCAGCCGATTCTAGGGCATAACCCCAGAAGGATACTGGAAGGTCGGTAAAACTCATCATGGAATGAACCATGTCCAACAATGTTCGATTTCTCCTTTCAGATACACCATTCAACTGTGGCGTCCCTGGTGGAGTCCATTGTGAGATTATACCATTTTCTTTGAGACAATTGAGAAACTCATTGGTCAAGTATTCCCCTCCTCGATCCGATCGAAGAATCTTAATACTCTTACCAGTTTGCTTCTCTACTTCACTTCTGAATTCTTTGAACTTTTCAAACGATTCAGATTTGTATTTAATTAAATACACATATCCAAATCTAAAATGATCATCAGTGAAAGTAATAAAATAAGAATACCCTCCTCGTGCATTCGTTGTCATAGGTCCACATACGTCTGTGTGTACCAACGCTAATAACTCTGTAACTCTTTCTCCTTTTCCAGTAAAAGGAGATTTAGTCATTTTACCCATGAGATAAGATTCACAAGTTAGATATGATTCGTAATCAGATAGCTCTAAAAGCCCATCTTTATACAACTTGGATAATCTTGTTTCATTGATATGACCGAGTCTACAGTGCCACATAAAGGTATAATTAACATCATCTCTTTTTCTTTTCTTAGTTTGTTCAATTTGAAGTATATTTTCATGCAAGTCAAGTATGTAAAGCCCATTCAGTAGGTTCCCAACACCATATAAAACATTTTTATTATAAATAGAACAACTGTTATTCTTTATTATAATATCAAAACCATCCATATCCAATACAGAAATTGAAATAATGTTTCTAATGAGTGTCGGAACATAATAACAATTATTTAAACTAATGAACTTGCCCGAAGGCAGTGCTAAACAATAAGTCCCTACAACTAATGCAGCAACCTTTGCTCCATTTCCCACTCGTAGGATGACTTCATCCTTGTTCAGCTTTCTACTTCTGCTTAGTCCCTGCATATTATTACATATGTGAGAACTACAGCCGGTATCCAATACCCAAGTAGAATTTTGACTTTCAGAAAAATTAATTTCAATCATGAACAAACCTAGATCAGAAGTTGAAGCTTCTCCAAGCTTCTTTTGGTCCGCAAGATACTCCTTGCAGTTCCTCTTCCAGTGTCCCGGCTTATTGCAATGGTAGCAAATTCCTTTGCTATCTGGATCAGGTTTCTTTTTATCCTTTCTCTTCGCCTTGCCCTTAGCCTTCTTATTTTTCTTCTTTTTAGAAGATACCTTGGGCCTCTTCCTTTTCTTAGAAGAATCATCCACTAGTAAGACTTGGTTCTTGTTGGATGAGAAGTGACCTTCAGTAGTTTTCAGCATGTTAAGTAACTCAGGCAAGCTGACGTCCAACTTATTCATGTGAAAATTCACAACAAATTATGAGAAGGTGTCCGGGAGTGACTGTAAGATCAAATCTTGACTTAACTCCCCATCCATCACGAACCCAAGCTGTCCAAGTTGTTCAACCAGATTGATCATCTTAAGGACATGAGTCTCAACAGCAGTGTCCTCGGTCATACGAGATCGGAAGAGCTCCTTAGATATCTGATATCTAGCAGTCCTACTTTGCTCACCATACAACTCTTTGAGGTGCAGCAATATAGTAGGAGCATCGATAGTTTCATGCTGACGCTAAAGCTCGTTAGTCATAGATGCGAGCATGATGCATTGAGCCAAGATTGCATCATCTTACCACTTTCTGAAAGTAGCAATCTCTTCCTCAGAGGCTGTTTCTGCAACATTTGCAGGGACTGGCGAAGTTAGGACATAAGAAATCTTTTCAGCAGTGAGAACAATTCTCGGATTCCTTAACCAGTCCGTGTAATTCGGTCCGGTCAGTTTGTTAGCATCAAGTATGCTACGCAGTGATAGTGAGTTTGACATTTTTAAATTCTGCATGTGAAATAGACAACATTTTAGCATACATTCATTTAATTAATTACCAAAATAAATTAGGTCTTTATTTTAAATTGGTATCTCTCACTTTTTCATCAAACTATATTACCCTCATTATATAATTCGGCAAATCTAATTAAAGATTTGCTAGTGAGATTAAGGATCCCATTTCAAATGTATATAGCCTTGTGTGTGCACAACAAACTATATATAAATAAATAGGTAGACAACTATTGTCAATTACATCACTATGTAACTCCTTGTATTTTTCCTCTTAGATTATAATGGTCAAGTGTGTGCACATCCGAACTAAAATAATCTAAGTTAAGTCCATCCTAGCACTTCCATATATTCGAAAGAAAAATACTGTCCTTGTGGTGACATAACAAAATAGCATCGTTCAGTCTATTTATAAGCATCAAATGCGATAAAACAATATCTTAAATGTTTAATACTCGCCTTGTGTGTGCACAACAAACTCATATTAAATATTTAATACTCTATTGTTTTACCATGCTAGAAGGAGACGTTCGATATTCTAAATATCTTTGAATGCTTAGGACTTAATATGATTTCTTTGAGGGGTTTATTACTATTAGTCTCATCTTGTTTAGCGCGCATGCACATATATATATAAAATACGCGTCATGTTATTTAACATGCGAAGCATGTTGGATAATATATAATATATATATATATATATAGTAAGCATGCACATATAGAATACTATATTCTACCCGGATTGATTATGGACTTTTATTCTAGTTTGGTTCACTAGAGCCACCATGTGAACCAAAAGGTCAAACCTAGGGTGCAAGAATAAAATTTTAAATATAACTATTACATTTAAACCCGAGCTTCATTACAAACGGGTCCGTCTTCATGCGCTCCTTGCTCATTTGTCTCTAATTCTTCAAAATTAATTCTAACTAGTCCTATTACAAAAACTATTTACAACAAATAGAAACCTTGATCAACAGTCAATGGGAAGTACATAGGAGGGAGATAGAATTTACATTAACAAAAATTAGAGAAGACGAGGTACGCAGACCCCATTTATAAAAACCCATACATTCAAGCATCCACTAAAATAAATTCAATCACACATTGGTCAATAGTCCATAATCAATCCCTATTTATTATCATACATATCTCTATATGTATGAATAAATAACATTCATCCCATGAATAATAAAACCATTCCATATATGCATTGATATCAATTAATGGGCAAAAGTTTTGCTAATATTTAGTTTTGAAACAAAATAAACTCTTTTATTTTAATCAAAAACCAAATCCAAATTAAACTCCTTTAATTTTAGCAATCTGAAATCCTATTCCAGATAAAATAAACATCTTTATTTTAAACTTTTATTAATTAAATAAACCATTTATGTTAATTGAGAAACACAAAAAAAAATTTCAAAGTCTGCACACCGGCGCGGCCGCGCTCCAAATTGAACTAGGAGCGGCGCGGCCGCGCTGCACCACAGAAACGTTTTCTAGGTTAGGGCGCGGCCGCACTCCAAAATGAACTAGAAATGGTGCGGCCGCGCCGCGACGCAGATTCAGAAAAAAAATTTCAGTCCAAAAATCCGATCGTATCGCATATCAATACATACATAGAAACATCAAAATCAATAATTAACACAAGGATATGGCTCTGATACCACTGTTAGGTTTGTATAACGCGAACATGCAATCAAATTACATAAATAAAGCGGAAGCGTGATAAAACGGATTTTAAAATTTTCATACAAACCATCACCATAATCTATCCTTATGTTCAATTATCAATTAAACGAAAGAGAAAGAGAATAAGAATTATACCCTCGTAGATCAAAGCTTCCTCGGGTACAAGTTCAACTCAAATTCCTTCGCGTTCTCCTTGAATTCCACGGATAAGATTCCTTCCTTTGATCAACGTTAGCCACCCAAGTGTTTGGCCTCTAGAGGTGATCTACCAAGGAAGAATAGGTGTTCAAGAAGTTGGGTATTGGCAAAACCCTAGTTTCTATCTCTATAGAAATTGCAAGTACTCTCCACAATCTAATGCAAGGGTGTGTAACCCTAATCTATGATAAGACTCCTCTTATTTATAGATGTAGGAATAACCCTTCCCTAAACTATTTAGGATTAGGGTTTCTATTATAATTAAACTCCTTTAATTAATTATGCTCCTAATCCAATGAGGAATTAATGGGAGAATACTTCTATTAATTAATTCACAATCCCTATTAGGAATTAAATAATAGTAATAGTAATAATAATAATAATAATAATAATAAGACTCCTCTTATTAATTTATATTTAATATTTCCAAAATATTAAATAATAAATATTAAGCAATTTAATTTATTCCATCTCCATAGATTAAATTAAATATACTTAACTTATTATTACAATTATGCCATTTACTTCTTAAATAAATATTTGCGGTGTGACCCTTAAGGTTCTCCATATTAAACCGGTTGTGAATAAATCAATTAGAACAATTCTAATTTTATTTAAATAAATAAATTAAACTATTTAATTCATTTAAATAAATAATATTTATTCTACAATAAGGGTAATCCCCCTTAGCGATCAACGACTTTCCAGATTATATAGATTTCAACATTAATCACAAAAGAACCTTTCAGTGAATAGTTACCGTACAATTCAATCCTTCTACCATACAATGTCCCAATTAAATATAAGACATGGATTTACTGTCAAGTCTTATTTTATTTAATTATATGTATTTCGATTCCCAAATGCACAACTCTAAATAATGCAAATTAGAAACTCCTTTCTAATTTCATTTTGCCTTGGCCAAGGACTACTGAGTTGTCATTTATCGAATCACATAGGACATTCACATCTGTCGATGCCGGGAGGAATCGCCTCTTTTACTAAGGGTTACCCTTTCTAATTTTAGCCTTTTTATTAGGTGATTTTTTGGAAAAGGTCGGCATTAATGTTGACGGGGTTTTGAAAAATCATTTTTTATGATGAGCCAATTAACCAGAGTCGCCAGTTGGTATATTGAAATGGATGTACCAACTCATCCGAGTTTCGTTCTCATAAATCACTGGCTCATATGTGACTCCAAATTAATTGGTCTGCGAACCGAAATTCATAGAGTTCGGGGGCTTGCTTAAGCAAGGGGAAGGTGTTAGGCACCCCCCGACTTCCGTGAAACACGGTTATCGCAATCTTGATGCTTTTCCTATCCTTTAATTAATAAAATGTGTATATGTGTGCGCGTGTGTGTGTGTGAATGTGGTGGTGAGTTTTGCATGAAAAACCATTTGATGTTTTATGAAAAAGTCGGGCTTTATTTGGAGAATGCATTTAGAATATCCTTGGCCTATACGAGGAAGCTTCATTATGTTTGTGAGGAAAGGTTGATTTTAATTACCAAAATTGTGGGATTTTCATTAGGTGTTGTTTTGGTGAAACAAGAGTTTTAAACCTTTGTCAAAATAGGAATCGAGACCTATACGCTGCTTTCATAAATGATAGACAATTTCTAGGATCTCTTTGACCCTATGCACAAAGGTTTTATAAAACGTTATTTATTTTATAAAATCATTTTTTGTGACGGTTGAAAACGACTTTTCTTTAGCTTTCCCGTTTGAAATAGGAGTCGATATTCATTAGCATTTCAATTCTAAGCCTCGTGATGTTAATAACCTAAGTTGATGGATTTTTATGGAAATCTTCATTGTTTTAGCTTTGAAATCCTTTTTGGTGTTGCAATTCAAATCAAACATTATAATGCGTAGGGGGTTATTCACGGGCATGTAAGCCATCAAAATAACCCCGAACGCCCACAATCACATATTTTCACTATGACGGGGCCTTAAACACGATTCTCGCCTTGGCGTCGTTTTAAGGCCCGACGATTACATATTTACAATGAAGGCTACATCGTTCCTACTACCCACATTAAAAGATGTCCATCATCGGATTTGGACCACGGGGTTGCGTTCCTAGGCTCACACACGAAATTTCCACACACCCTCAAAATGGATATTACAAGAAATAACCAACACGGATAATCTAACAATGCCAAAACATCCTAAAATAGCAACCTAAAGGAATTACGCCCAATATATCGCCGTAAAACGAACAAAAAATTCAATAAATGAATATGATATGATAGAAATTGCTATAACAAAGGGGATTTAACCCTCACTAATAATCCCTAATTCATTATCCCACCATAAATTACATGAAAACTACATTTAATTTAACCAAATGATATGATAGAAATTGCTATAACAAAGGGGATTTTCGCCTTGCAAATGATATCAAAATGGATGTAAACTTGTGTATTTAAATAGAATGAGAAGTATATATGATACAATCAAATCAAAAGAGTATAAATTCTCTCCTTTTTTCTCCTTTCTCTCCTATCTTGTTACAAATTTCTGCTATTCCTTTTTGATTTTTGGAACTGTTGTTGCTGCTGTTTTTTTCTTCTCCTACCTTCAGCTTCTCTCCTTGAACGAATGAACTGAAACTGGGTTGATAAGGGAAGCCAGGGCAGCCGCAGATCAATCTGCGGCTGACCGCAGATGGATCTGCGGCTGGCTGGCCGCCCACCAGCCACTCAGCCTGGTTTCGATTTCCGTGTTTTGAGTTTCGTGTTTTCAAAAGGCGCACTTATTGGCTGCAGATCAATCCGCGGCTGGCTGGTTTGACTTTCTCGATTTTCGTATCATGCCTCGATTCTCGTGTCGTGACGTCGTTTTTTGCCGAAAGGCATGTATTTTGTAGTCCGAGAATTACTGGGAGACGTGCCACATCATTCGAGAATGCTCATTTCGGACGGCCTTGTTATCACGTCGGTTTTGGTTACAAATCGTCGCGGTGGCGTCGAGTGTTCGTACTTGTGCCCATCCTTCGCTCTCGTAGGCCGGTTCAATTGACGATTTTGCCCTCCTGTCACGGTTAGCATAGGGAACGCAAAATTTGGGTGTCTACAGCTGCCCCTCTTTATCATGTTTATGAAATGTTAAATGAAATGAACAGGATAAAGAAATAGACACCCAATGCATGAATGACAATGCACAAGAATGACAATACATACATGATGCAACACATACAACTTATGATGCAACGCAAGATGTAAGGCATGCAAAACATTCGTAAAGGTGTCAATGCATCAATCCCTGACCGTATTGTTAGTCGTCAGGTTTCGTCTTCTAATCGATCGTCTCGTCTGCGCCGGGTCTCGTATCCGGTCGCTAGTCTCGTGATCACTAGGTCTCGTATCCGGTTGATTGTCTCGTCTGCGCCGGGTCTCGTATCCGGTTGCTCGCCTCGTGATCGCTGGGTCTCGTATCCGGTTGATCGTCTTGTCTACGTCGGGTCTCGTATCAGGTCGCTTGTCTCGTAATCACCGGGTCTCATATCCGGTTGATTGTCTTGTCGGCGTCGGGTCTCGTATCCGGTCGCTAGTCTCGTGATCACCGGGTCTCGTATCCGGTTGATCGTCTTATGAGTGTCGGGTCTCGTATCCGGTCGTTCGTCTCGTAATCACCGGGTCTCGTATCTGGTTGATTGTCTTGTCGGCACCGGGTCTCGTATCCGGTCGCTCGTCTCGTGATCACCGGGTCTCGTATCCGGTTGATCGTCTCGTCTGCGCCGGGTCTCGTATCCGGTCACTCGTCTCGTAATCACCGGGTCTCGTATCCGGTTGATTGTCTCGTCCGCGCCGGGTCTCGTATCCGGTCGCTAGTCTCGTGATCACCGGGTCTCGTATCCGGTCGCTCGTCTCGTAATCACCGGGTCTCGTATCCGGTTGATTGTCTCGTCCGCGCCGGGTCTCGTATCCGGTCGCTAGTCTCGTAATCACCGGGTCTCGTATCCGGTTGATCGTCTTGTGAGTGCCAGGTCTCGTATCCGGTCGCTCGTCTCGTAATCACTGGGTCTCGTATCCGGTTGATTGTCTCGTCAGCGCTGGGTCTCGTATCCGATCACTCGTCTCGTGATCACCGGGTCTCGTATCCGGTTGATCGTCTCGTCTGCGCCGGGTCTCGTATCCGGTAAACGTCTCGTAATCACCGGGTCTCGTATCCGGTTGATTGTCTCATCCGCGCCGGGTCTCATATCCGGTCGCTAGTCTCGTGATCACCGGGTCTCGTATCCGGTTGATAGTCCTGTGAGTGCCGGGTCTCGTATCCGGTCGCTCCGTCGAATTGAGAAGTCGTGTTCGACACCCGATTCATCAAAATCTTGCATTTTATTACCACATTCTGAATCAAACGGGTTTTAGAATCGATTAAGCTTGTAATGGACAAGGGAGGAGGCACTGGGCCCAGCCGCAGATTGATCTGCGACCAAGATCGGGATTCTTAGGCAGCCAGCTGCTTCCCAGATCCGTCACTTTCAACTCGTACCCCACACGATTTTTGCACCTTTGCACGTCCTTTTTGCCGAATTTTCCAATCTTCTTGCAAAAACCGCTCCGGTTAGATTGATCTATACGTTACAGGTAACATTTTGACCTATTGTTTTCTCATTTAGTCCATGTTTCGCTATACATTCGGCTATTTTGCATGTTTAGAGATAGGAATGTATGCTTGGAAATGTTATGCCATGTATCATTGCATGTATATGTTATGTCTCAAACGTTCGAGTCATATTCTATGCTCATGATGTGGGTCATACACACTTGTCGTTTTTTGAATGAAAACATGTATTATGGTTATTTAAATGTTGTAAGTAATCGTAAAAATGCAATTTTGATCTGTCGTGGCTTGGGTTAATTGAAAAAATATGCTTGGCTGTGTATGGGATGCTCACTTTATAGACGAAACTCTGCCGATTTTTTTTTTGGAGTCCCACTAAGATCTAATTCATGCATATATAGTAAACACGCATCATGCTGCATTATTTCTGTGATGAAGATAGGCAGATAAAATATTTTGTGACACAAGTAGAAATATAATGTACCTCCCTCTTTGACCGTGTCGTTCCAGCTATGGATCATGATGTTCCTAACAGCTCCACTGCATCTCGTGCTTCGGGTGTTCACCGCCGTAGGGCTGCACCTGCCCCAGTTTTGCCTCGGACTCGCCAGGCTCGTCGACTGGCAGAGGCTGTCATCTGGCCTGATCAGCCTGAGGTTGACGAGGCCGTTCTTCCAGATATTGAGGGAGAGGGGCCTTCCTCCAGCACACCAGCTCCCTCCACTCGCCGCGTTTTGCCCGGTGCTCATGTTCAGGTGCCTGATCTGTTGGGCCGAGATCTCAGTCGTCACCCCTCAGCATCTCTTGTCGTTAATGAGGTATACTCATTACTTCTTTGAATTCATTCTCAATCTCTATTCGTATCCGGACTGGTCCCTTAGTGATTGCCACAGGTGCCCGAGTTCACCCAGCCGAGGGGCAACTGGTTCAACATCTATTCCCTCTACACAGCACTGCACGCTGATTATCGCACGGTGGTGGATTCCTGGGGTTTCCGCTCCTTCTTCACCATCATTCCCCGCCAGTGCCCATGGGGTTACATGAGGGCCTTGTCTGAGCGATGGTTCCACCAGACCCAGTCCCTTCATCTCTTAGACTGCGAGGTTGTGCTGACTCCCTGGGACTGGAGGTACATCACCGACATTGAGTTCACCGGGGTCCGTGTACCCCTAGATCTTGACATTACTCCAGCAGAGGTCCGATCTTTATTGGGTTTCGCTGCCGAGGACCGGGTCTTCAAGGCCCGCAACATTCGGTCCGGAGCTTTGGCTGTTGACGCTGCTGGAGGCATATATGTGACGCCCTTCCCTGCAGATCGAGCCACTCGTGATATTCTGCTCCGGCGTCTATTCCTGACCATTATAAGGGGTTGTTTCCTAGGGAACAACTCCTCTACCATTCATTTCAGCGTTGTCAGAGCTGTCAGGGATGTAGGCCGGATCGGTGACTATGATTGGGGGTCCTTCACTTTTGCCTACTTCCTCCACGGTCTTCGTCTTCGTTCGGAGGGACAAACAGATGCTTGGCTTAGGTTCTACCCCTTTCTGCTAGTAAGCCTTCTTTTCTTACTGCACCTCCTATCATTTCATTTCTATTTTCTGCATTTGATGGTCACTCATGCCATTTCTTGTTTCTGTTCACAGTTCTGGGCCTATGAGTGACTCCCATGCTTGAGGCCTGTCACGACTCTCGGCCTGGATTCCTATCCTCGGGGTCGGCGGTGGCACCATAGCACTTTGGAGGAGGTCCCGGTATCTGGCAGCTTTGCACACTGCCGCATTCAGCTGGAGCTGATCACCGCTGCTGAGGTAGTCTGGGTTCCCTATCTTTCTGAGCATCTGACCGAGGGATTTACAGATGGATACCCCTCCGGTCCAGAGTTCGCACTCTCCACCCGCCGCCTTACTTTGCAGAGTGTTGGGGGATGGGTGATGTATCTGGGAGAGCGCGCATTCAGATGCGTTACTGGAGAGATCCGCATTCCGCACTCCCTTCCCTTCACTACATCCTGGCTGTTGGACTCTCAGCCTTTAGAGATTATGCTCGCGGGGGAGGATGGTCGGACACTTTCTTCAGGTCCCAGCACGAGCGAGGCTTTTCGTACCTGGTGGGTGCCCCGTACTATCGGTCCTCAGACTCGGGCCACATTCTTCCTCGGAGATATGGTCCCCGGCTCGGTGATGATGACTGATTGGGCCGCTTGCGTTCGGAGTCCCACCCATGCCGAGCAGATTGCCACTCTGACCCGCCAGGTGGACTAGCTATCCTTATATCTTCGGGTGTTAGGCCGGACCCCAGAGGATGCTTACGCGTATGATCATGACAGTGCGGGTTTTGAGGCAGGCCCGAGCTCATCTGATGCCCCAGTGCCTCCATATATCCCTGATATGAACTTTGGGGCTTCGACTTCGACGACTCCAGGGGATCAGTTCGAGGATCCCGACTTCATAGATGACATTGCCTTTGATTAGATTACGATAGGATAGGGCTTTTTTGTATTTGAACATGTTCAGCTTCTTTCATTTCATGCACCATGTATTGAACTCATTTATTTATTTATGCACAGTTTTATCATTATGACAGTTTAATTGCTTTATTATTAACTGTATGATGCATGCTTTTTCATGGATAGAGAATGACCCCTGCACAGTCTTTTTGATATTATTTTTCACAGATGTCGTCACCAGATGCCGTGGTACGTCTGGATCTCATTCCTCCCACAGGGTTGGTTGGCAATCTTCTCCGTTGGTTGGACAGTTTGTCGTCGGCTGATAGGGTTATCGCAGATGGTCTTCTGGAACATTCCTGGTCCTTATTATCCTTTCAGGTGCCGGCGGGCTTTGTGGAGGGTATTCTGAGCTATTGGGCCCCTGCCCGTCAGGTGTTTAGATTAGGGACAGTGGAGCTTACCCCCACTCTCGAGGAGTATGCTCGCTTTACCGGCTTGTCTTTGGATGGTCCTTGTGCCAGGGTCACAGCTGGTCCCATGCGCCGCCAGTTCCTGACTTTTACTGGATTGCGGAGGACAGTTTTGTTGTTGGTGGTCACATCAGACCATCTAGTTCCCCTTCATTTCATGATTGACCGATTCGGCTCTCCCAATAGTTTTCACCTATTCTCTGGTATTTTTTCGTGTCCGAGGAGTGTTGGGGCGCTTTGAGAGTAGCCGTTTTGATGGCCTGTGTCATCTTAGTTTTGTATTTGCCAGCCGGACCCGATCTGTTAGATATGCGAGTTGTCGCGGCCGTTAGAGCCCTTCAGGAGGATCACACCATTATTCCCATGATACTAGCAGATACCTACATGTCAGCCTCATATTGTCAATCTTTCCGAGGCAGAGTGTTCATAGGGAGCTCTGCTTTGTTGTATGTATGTTTTATGAGCCATCTTAGCCCCATCGGTCATTTTCGTCGCCATGGGTTTTGCTTCGGCCACGACATAGCCACGCAGTTTTCGTTTCATCCCGTGAGCTGTACTGATGCGGCTTCTTGGATAGAATTCTTGTTGGTTATTGAGGATCATTTTCATCTCCTGATCTATTCGGGTTATTGCTTCTTTATGAGCTTCTTAACTCACGTACCCAACCTGGATTTCATTCCTATTGCTGGCTTGAGGGGCGTGACGACTTATCATCCCTTGGCGGTTACGGGGCAGTTTAATCAGACACAGGATTTTCACCCTTTCACGGGTGCCGCCGCCTACCGATTCCTTATATCATCCCAGACAGAGAGAGATCTACTGCGGGTATGTGATCTTTGGTCACATGATCTTTGCCGCGTATAGTGACAGCTGCCCCATCCAGACATTTGCTTATGTGCAATGGTTGCGTGGAGATTCAGATATGGTTGGTTTGAGTCAGACTGGGGCTTTTGATGACTCTCGAGTGATTTTCACAGATGACGCTGCCCCAGAGGCATTTTTTTCCCCCGAGTCCATAGAGATGAGCTCCAGATATGATTCCATCTCAGCTGATTCTTCCCCTAGTCGGGTCACTGAAGATAATCGGCTCCGACTGGCCTTGATTACTACTGAAGCTGATAGGGATGCTGCCCTTGTTGAGAGAGATGCCGCTATTCTGGCTAGAGATGCTGCCCTCGCTGACAGAGATGCCATTGTATTGCAGACTAGGGCAGTCATAGATGCTCACTCTGAGACTGTCAGCCGAGCCACTGCTTTATTGGATTGCATCGACATGATGGGGCAGCAGATCGTAGGGGATGCTAATGCTTCAGATCTATCCACCACCTTATCCATCCTGCTTCAGTTAGTTTCAGACGTGTAGATCATTTTATTTCCTGCAGAGACTATGTCAGTTTCATCGGTTATCGAAAGAGAAATCTTGTAACAAAATGACTTATATATGTAGACATGCATTTAAATTTAGTCATTTTCCCCTTTTTGTCGTATCGTTGCCCTTCATTGGATCCTCATTTTATCCAGCTGACCACGATTTTGACATTTCGCCTTCTTTCTCTTCTCAAGTCTTGATGGAGATTTAGCAGATACCGCCGCACCCCTGTTGATTTCATTGGACTAAGTCTTAGATTTTGGGTAACTGTTTGGTTGTGTTAGGGTTATGTCATTGAGATGAAGTTGATTAGGCGGCTGGTTTCGGGAAGGGTTCGAGGATATAGGAAGCTTTTTTCTGGCTGTTGGGAATTGGTTTTGGTTAGAGAAAATATTATTTTGTAAAGAATTGGATCTCGCCATGATGGCTGCCTACGTATTCCCATAGGTTGGGAAATCAGGTCCAACGTAGTTCGTTTTTCCAACAAAGAGGAGAAAATGATGATTTTTCTTTTCAAGCATAGAATCGCTTCGGAATTGATGGGTTGGGGAAACACCTCACCGTCAATCTCTTGCAATATGAGGGCTCCTCCGGACAGCACTCTCTTAATCACAAAAGGTCCTTCCTAGTTCGGGGCAAACTTTCCTTTGGCTTCGTCTTGACAAGGCATGACTCTCTTTAGCACTAGGTCATTTTCCTTGAACTTTCGAGGTCTTATCTTTTTGTCGTACGATCGAGAGATTCTTTGCTGATATAACTGACCGTGCAAAACAGCAACCACCCTCCTTTCATCAATTAGGGCCAATTGGTCGTACCGATTTTGCATCCAATCCTCCTCGTTTATCTGAGCATCAATCAATATTCTGAGGGATGCCATCTCAACCTCAACTGGCAGAACAGCCTCCATTCCGTATACCAAAGCGTAAGGGGTTGCCCCTGTAGAATTATGCACCGACGTTTTGTATGCCAGCAGGGTGAGAGGTAGCAGATCCGGCCATCCCCGATGATTAGCAGACATTCTCGCCATGATCTTCTTGATATTCTTATTTGCAGTTTTTATTCCCCATTCATCTTAGGACGGTAAATGACAGAATTGAGGTGTTTGATCTTAAATTGGTCACATAATTCCTTCATGAGGGCATTGTTCAAATTCTTGGCATTGTCAGAGACCAAGACCTCAGGTTGCCCATATCGGCAAATGACATTATTCCTGATGAAACTGACGATGATCTCCTGAGTTACTTTGGGGAAAGAAGCTGATTCTACCCATTTAGTGAAATAATCGATCATGACGAATATAAATCAGTGTCTGTTGCTTGCTTTGGGCTCTATTGGTCCGATTACATCCATACCCCACATTGAGAATGGCCAAGGGGAGGTCATACAATGCAGTTCATTGGGAGGCGCATGGATTACATTGCCGTGTGCCTGGCATTGGTAACATCGTTTGACATGATCATCGCAGTCGGCTTTCAGTGTTAACCAGTAATACCCTATTCTCAAGATCTTTTTGGCCAGCATCGGTCCACTCATGTGTGGCCCACACACTCCACCATGTATTTCGTCCATAATCTTTTGGGCCTACATTTCATTTACACATTGCAACAATCCCAAACCGACATCCCTCTTGTACAGTGAATCCCCGCTTAGATAAAACTTCATTGCCATCTTTTGGATTCTCAACCTCTCAGCTCGGCTTGCTTGGTCGGGAATGGCTCTATTCCTCAGATACTCCCTTATGTTGTGATACCAAGGCTCCTTTGGCAGAACCACCTCCTCTGATACTATTGCCACATGATTCTCTTATGCCGGGGCGTTCTGTACCGCTATTTCAATCTGTGGAACATCTTTGCTTTTGACTATGTGGATTAAGGAAGCCAGAGTCGCCAATGCATCGGAAAAATCGTTCCGTCCCCGGGGGATATGTCGGAAAGCGATATCTTCAAATTCTCGCATCAATTGGATAACACATCGGTGGTATGGAAGTAACCGGAGCTCCTTGGTGCTATACTCCCCGATCGCCTGTCTGATTACCAGTTCTGAATCCCCGAACACTGCTAGTCTCTTCACTCCTATATCGCGGGCCAAACGGAGTCCCAATATACATCCCTCATACTCAGCTGTGTTGTTCGAGTTACTGAACTACAATTTAATGGCCACGGGGTATTGCTCTCCGGTGATAGAGACCAGGACTGCTCCGGCTCCTGCCCCCTCAGCATTCATGGCACCATCAAAATACAGCTTCCAGAACTGCCCTTCGTCATCACATCTCGTGTGTGAGACCTAGAATACATCTTCGCCCGGCAAAGGAGTTTCTAAAGGCTTCATCCCCCCTACTGGCATTTCTGACAACTGATCTGCAATTTCTTGCCCTTTCATGGCTTTTTGAGTTACGTATACGATGTCGAACTGCTGTAAGATTAACTGCCACCTTGACAATCGATAATTCAGCATGGGCCTTTCAAAGATGTACTTCGGGGGATCCATTCTCGATATCAAGTACGTAGTGTGACCATGGAGATAGTGTTGTAACCTCATTGCAGCCCACGCCAAAGCACAACTGGTCCTTTCGATGGGGGTGTAATTCTATTCGCATCGGCTAAATCTCTTGCTGAGGTAATAGATGGCCTGCTCTTTGCCTGATTCGTTCTTCTGTCCCAGCATACATCCCATCGCAATGGCATTAACCGATATATACATAAACAGAGGGATCCCATCCTTCGGGGGTACCAGCACTGGTGCCTCTGTTAGCTGTTTTTTAATAGTCTGAAAGGCTTTCTGACATTGCTCATTCCACTCTTGGGAGTCATCTTTCCTTAATAGTTTGAAAATCGGCTCGCATGTAGTCGTCAAGTGGGATATGAAGCGGCTGATGAAGTTTATTCTTCCAAGGAATCCTCTTATCTCCTTCTCTGTGTGAGGTGCCGGCATATCCACAATGGCCTTAATCTTCGCCGGATCCAACTCAATGCCCCGTTCACTAACCAAGAATCCCAAGAGCTTGCCCGACTGCACTCCGAAAGCACACTTTGTCGGATTGAGCTTTAAATTATATTTTCTGAGCCGATCGAATAGCTTTTTGAGATGGGTTACATGATCAGATTCTACCCTCGATTTCACGATGATGTCATCCACGTAGACCTCTATTTCCTTGTGCATCATGTCGTGGAACAGGGCCATCATGGCTCTCTGATAAGTAGCCCCCGCATTTGTGAGACCGAAAGCCAATCGTCTATAGCAGAAGGTGCCCCAAGGGGTGATGAAAGCGGTCTTTTCCCGATCTTCCTCCGCCACCATTATCTGATGATACCCCGCAAAGCAATCAACAAAAGAATACATCTCGTATTGGGCTGTGTTATCCACCAAGATGTGTATAAAAGGCACTGGGAAGTTGTCCTTGAGACTGGACTTGTTCAGATCTCTATATTCGACACATATCCTCACCTTCCCTCCAGGCTTAGCCACTGGGACTACATTGGACAGCCATTCTGGTTAAGTGGACACCATAATGATTCCAGCCCTGAACTGTTTGATGATCTCTTCCTTCACCTTCAAGCTCCACTCCGGTTTCAACTTTCTTAGTTTTTGCTTGACAGGCCTGAAACCCTCCTTGATGGGCAACCGGTGTACCACAATGTTGGTGGACAATCTGATCATGTCCTCATGAGACCAGGCAAAAACATCCTCATACTGGCTTAGCAACTCAGTTATTTCTGTTTTCTGGCTAGGGGTAAGGTCTGTGCCTATCTTGAGCTCTTTGGGTTTGTCCGGGGTTCCGATACTTATGGTGATGGTTTGGTCTAAGTTGGGTTTGGGTTTGTCTTCGACCCATCCTTTGATCTCTTCAGGCACGTCATCGTAATCTGTCTCGTCTTGCTCAATGCCCATTAAATCGAAATCCAGCTCAATATCAAAATCATAGTCATCATTCAAATTTGAAAGACCGTTAGTTAGGCAAGGAATACTCAAATTGGTACACCTGACATGAAACAAAATATTTGTCATATATAAGTCATTTTCCACAACGATCACATTTTTTAGATAACATGACGAAACGACATAATTATGCAAAATACAAAACAAAAATGATATTTCTTCATCCTCCCATCCTCTGGGGTCTACCACCCTGATGCCGTGTTTTACCCTTGTTTGGATATCACTGGTTCCATTGTCCAGTTGTCGGTGGTCAGATCAGACGAAATGCGCTGGATGAAAGGTGGCTTCACATCGGAAACTTCCCCGATGACTACGGCCACATTGCCTGAGTCCCTCTTCATACCTTCTTCAGGAATAATTAGCCCTACCCAATCGATGACAGGCACACTTTGTTGGGCTCCCGGTGGCGTGGCAACATCCTTCCCCTCTCCATTGCTTGTTAACTGTCCGGGGATATAGCACCTGGTTTCGAACTTTTGTGCGACCTCCTGTAGGAAACTTTCCCTCTTGGTCGACTCATCATCTGTGGGGGTCAATTCTTCACCCCCTGTCCCAATCACAGGCTTGCTATTCCCTCATTCATTGTTGACCTTGGTCATCAGATTTTCGGCTAGTCGAGTCGGGGCCGCGCCTTGACGGTGTCTCCGTGCTATGCCTTCATGATATCCCAACCCTGCTTTGCCTATCTGATGGGGTAGTTGAATGGGCTCGGTGATTCCTTGACTGCTCTTTCCTAACCCTTGTCCAGGTTGAAATTTCATTTTCATCATTTCTTTTGCAACAAAGGTAAGTTCTGGAGAGACCTTAGGTTTCACGGCAGGAGCCCCCAAGCATCTGTAGTGGGGAGTGCTGATTTCCAGTGCCTGAAAACTGGCAGGTGCCGCCGACTCGTCCACATTAATCACCGGCAGGCCATTCCTGGAAGGAGAAGGGTCATCACACTCTGCCAAGATCGTCACCAGATTCCCGTCGATGATAAGTTTGATTTGCTGGTATAGTGTGGAAGGAACTGCCCCGACCATATGTATCCACGGCCTCCCCAATAACAGGTTATAACTTGCTGCAATATCTAGGACTTGGAAAGATATATCAAAAGTACAAGGTCCTATTTCCACAGGCAATTCTATCTCCCCAATTGTATCCCTCCGGGATCCGTCGAAGGCTCGTACCACTACATGACTGGCCCGTAGGCGCTTAGGATTGATGTTCATCTTCTTCAATGTACCGAGTGGACAGATATTTAACGCCGATCCCCCGTCAATCAGCACCCCATTCATAATATAACCTGCGGAGATTACCGCATGCCCCCTTCCCTCTTTAGGGATATCATCATCTGTGAACGATATTACATTACTTTCCAACAGATGGTCCACCAGATGGCCGAAACCTTCTTTGCTAATCTCCTTGGGAATGTATGCCTCCTCCAGGACTTTGGCCAGAATTTTGCAGTGATCACTGGATGATAACAACACTGTGTAGATAATATAAAATGCCTTTTAAGAAGATCAATTTTTTTATTAATAAATGAATAAGATTACAAAGTATATGCTACATCATATCAAATATGATTGGCTTGTGTGCATACTACTTTCAATCTCCCACTTGCACTAAAGCCAATCGCCTTGGTATATAATATCCATCTTCTCTAAGTGACGCATTCGATATAATAAAGGATGATAATATATTTTATATTATTAAGTTCAGTTACATCGTTCTCAATACTAAGTTATTACAACAAAGCCTTTAAAAGACTTAAATAAAGTAAAACTAATTAACACGGTCGTTTCCCTTTGGTCGTCTTTGAAGTTCCAAAATTACCATCTAAAACTGCAAAGAAAGTTGTATGCAAGAATGAGTTACAAATGTTCAATAAGTTTATTTGAAAATGTAAACACAATGTGTTTGAGTTGAAAGATTTCAGAGATGTATAACTGAGGGTTCTGTACATGAACCATATATTTCAATTAGTTCTATCAGTCTTCAATGACTTAGAACCGCTTGATTTCGGATATTTGGTAGGGGATCAGCCTAACCAATATCCTAGGAGTATGCATATCATCCTACAATTTATGTCGATATATAATCAACGGTCACCACCTTATCTTAAGGTTTTCCAGTTCACCTTACATCAAGGTGTTCCATTTCTCACTATAAGTGTCGTACCAAAACAATTTGGTTTGACACAACAATTTAAGCTTCAATAAATAATATATGAATAATGATTCATTTCTTAAGTTATGTCGAACAAGAAGCAATAACTTTGTATCAATTGATATCAAGATGTATAATACTTGCTTAAATGTAACAAGGTTTGGAGACTTGCCTTAGCGTAGTACGTTAAGTTTACGCTGTTTATCAACGTTGGGTAGTCTATTTATGTCTATTCATATCAATAATAAACATTAGAATCTATAATAATACTTATATAATTAAATTTGACAAGTTTTACGAAGGTTTGACGTCGATTCGGTATCTCGGTCGCGTCATTAGATAGCTAAACACATAGGTTTATCAATAAAACTTCATTTGGACGCTTAAATATTAGTCTAGATAATTTAATTATAATTTATAACATTTTTAGAAGCTTAATATTATTTTAAAATAATTTTTACAAGCTTGGTAATATTTTTAAATAATTTTACAAGCTTAGGAATATTTTTAAATGATTTAATTATCATTTAGAATATTTTTTAAACATTTAATATATTATTCAAATGATTTATTTGTCACTTAGAATTTTAAATGATTTATTTATCATTTATAATATTTTTAGAAAGATAGAATATTATTTAAATGATTTATTTTATCATTATTAATATTTTTAGAATTTATTTTATCATTTAAATGATGTAATTATTATTTATAATAATTTTTAAAGCGTAGTTTAATATTTAAATGATTTAATTATCATTTGTAATATTATTTAAATATTTAGTATTTTATTTTAAATAATTTATTTATTATTTAAAATAATTTTGAAAAGTTGGTAATATTTAAAATGAATTAATTATCATTTAAAATATTTTAAATACATTAATATCATTTTTAAATTATTTATTTAATATAGTTATTATTTAATTTAATATTTAATTAAATTAAATAATTATTTAAAAAAATTATCAAAATATTAAAAATTATTAATTATAATGAAAAATAAATTTTTTTAATATTTAATATTAATTATTATGAAATATTAATATTTATTTATTATTTTATATAATTTATTTAATTATTTTTATTAATTTTTGTTTAAAATCATCGCAAAAGGGCTTTAGCGACGAACTACATAGGTTTTTAGTTTTCTGGGTTTTGGGAAGGAGACTATCGCTAAATGTGTTCTTCACGAAGAACAGCCGGTCATGGTCGAGTAAGGACTTTTGGCCGCAAATAATTTCCAGTTGGTTAATGTTTTGAGTTTGATTTTTGTTTGTTGTTATACTAGGCATGACAAGGTACAACAACATATGAAATTTAAGCTTAAACAACATCAATTGATGCTAGATAAATCATGATCAAACTAGCATGTTCATGTTGTTCATGATGTTTCTAGGTTGCCCAGAAACATTCTGGTCATGGTTGGTCAACCATGTTTGACCATTAATAACTTGCATGGTCGTTATTGTTTATGTGATTTAAATATTCAAGGTTGTAGTATACATGGCATAGAACATGTTCAATCCAAGAAATAACATTTACAAACATCATATAAGCAAGATTAAAGCCGGTCAAAGCTTGTCAGACGGCCGTCAGATATACTTAGAATTTTCTTGGTTACCCAGAATCAGCCATCTGTGAGCGGTCAACGGGTTTTGACCACTAATATCTTCTATCCTAGACATTTTTTTTACTATTCTACCAATTGGATATTATAGCTAACATGGCATACTACTAATGCATGCTTTAAAACACATCAAATGACCAATTTAAGCCGATCAAAATGTCTAACAAAATAGCCTGTCAGACCATTCTGGGCTGCCCAAGTCAGTTCATGTTTTTCATCAATTTTGACCATTTAAATGTTATGGATCCTTGTTTAACCAACCCAGATCACTAAATAACATGTTATTACATATCCTTAAACATTTAAACATAACATCTAACAAAGTTTTAAAGATCTAGTATAAAATTAGGATTTTTGTACCTTTTTGAGCTACTTTTGATTTCTGATCTTTGATTCTGTTCTTGCAGCTATTGAGGCTTATTATGGCTGGTAATATAAGTGTTTAGGTTTCAAAATTTCGTGGCTCACATGGTCAGAATGGTTGCCTATTTATAGAACTTGCATATTAGGGTTTTTAGGTCATTTTTCCACATTTTGCCTCCATAAATATCTTGGCATTATTACTTGTGTTGCTTGCAATCTAATCTTGGCCTCATGCTTGTGCTGGAGTGTGTCAAAGTGTGTTGGACACATGCTAGGACACTCCTTCAAATTTTCCAATTGGTCCGTTTACTAACCTAGGTTTAATTCATCTTAATTTTGATTAGGGTTTGATAATTAATGATTAGGGTACCTTAATTACGTTAGTAATAACTTAATTAAGCTTAAGTTTTATTATTAAGATTTAAAAACTCATAATTTTATAATTATAGTTTATTAATTAGGGTTAGTATTTCCTAATTAAGGTTAGGGTTTCCTAATTCATAGATTAGGGTTTAAATCTTTCAATTAGGGTTTTAATCTAAGTTAAATGATTCATAATTAATTTTATGATTTATTACTTATAATCTAATTATTTCAATTAGAATTATTGTGTAATAATTAAGGTTTTGATTTAACAATTCAGACAAATTTTATTAATTAAGGTTTTCCAATTAGGGTTTTTAATTCAGTTTATCATTTTAAACCCTATTTAACTTATATTAGATTTTTATCAGTGAATATAATATTATATTAACTCCGAAGCACGACAAATTACTTCGTCATTTCTAAGCACGACACAGCAGCTTACAAAAATAATTTGTCGAGACGCTTCTCGGTGAAATCGTCGGAAGTACGACAAATCATTTTGTTTGTGTAAGCATGACTAAGCAGTTTCAAAAATATTTTTATTTGACCTAATTCTTTAATAAAATATACAATCACATAACACAAAGTCTGAACAAGAAATTTTATTTAATAAACACATAATTTACATATATAAATCTTATTAGGGTTCAGAATATTACACATAGAACACATAGTAAACATATATACTCCTTCATAACCTTCCTTATATCATAGGATCCACCATGATCCATCCCACAAACAATCTCCCACAACCAATCATGCAAAAACATAAACTAAGTGAAGTGTAGACACCCAACTTTTGCGTTCCCTATACTAACCGTGACAAGAGGGCAAAATCGTCAATTGAACCGGCTTGCGGGAGCGAAGGAATGGGCACGAGTGCGAACGCTCTACACCACTGCGATGATTGGCGACCAAAGCTGACATGACAATAAGGCCGTCCGAAACGAGCATTCCCGAATGAGGTGGCACGTCTCTCGGAAATTCCCGGACTGCAAAAAATAGGCCTGTCAGCGAAAACCGACGTTACGACATGAAAGTCGAGGCGTGGCACGAAAATCGAGAAAGTCAAACCGTCCAGCCGCGGATTGATCTGCGGCCAATAAGTGCGCCTTTTGAAAACACGGAACTCGAAACACGGAACTCGAAACCAGGTGAGTGGAAGGCAGGCGGCCAGCCTATTTCAGCTCATTTCCTCTTCAACATACAGGGGGTTCAGCAGATTGAAAGAAGAGGAGAATTCAGCAGCAGCAGCAAAGCACGGAAATAGAAGGAAAAATAGCAAATTTTGCAACCAAATAGGAAGAAAAGAGAGAAAAAAGAGAGGATTTATACCCTTTTGATTTTGATTGTATCAAATATACTTCTTATCCTATTCAAATACACAAGTTTACATCCATTTGAGATCATTTGCAATGTGAAAATTCCCTTTGTTATAGCAATTTATATCATATTATTTGGTTAAATTAAATGTAGTTTTCATGTAATTTATGGTGGGATAATGGATTAGGGATTATTAGTGAGGGTTCCATCGGAACAAAATTCTTCCTAATAACCCGAGGATATCCAATTGGTGAAATTTCTAGCTTGTTTATGGTGATTTATTGGGTGTAATCTATTTAGATTATCATTTTCGGATATCATGGTGTATTAGGCAAATCCGTGTTGGTTAGTTTCGTAGTATTCATTTTGTGGGCATGTAGTAATCTCGGGTGTGAGCCTAGGAACGCGACCCCGTGGTCCAAATCCAATGATGGACGTTTTGATGTATGTAATAGATTCAAGGTGCTCGTTTTTGTAACATGTAATTGTCGGGCCTTAAAACGACGCTAAGGCGAGAATCGGGTTTAAGGCCTCGTAGTAGTGAAATATGTGATTGTTGGCGTTCGGGGGTATTTTGATGGCTTACATGCCCGTGAATAGCCCCCTATGCGTTTTGATGTTTAATTTGATTTATAACACCAAACAAAAGATTTCGAAGCCAAAACAATAAAGATTTTTCTAAAATCAATCAAAGTAGGATATTAGCATCACGAGGCTAAGAATTGGAAATGCTAATGAAAGTCGATTCCTATTTTATGAGAAAGCTAAAGAAAAGTTGTTCCCAAATGTCACGAAAAAATGGGTTTATAACAAGAATATAAACGTTTTACTAAACCTTGATACATAGGGCGAAAGAGATTCTAGAAATTGCCCATTATTTATGAAAGCAACGTATAAATCTCGATTCCTATTTTGGCTAAGGTTTAACAAATTCCTGTTTTGCCAAAACGACACTTAAGAAAATCTCTCATAGCTTTTGCCAATTAAAATCAAACCTTTCTCATAAAGAAATAAAGCTTTCTCGCATAGGCCAAAAGACATTCTAAAGCACTCTCAAAGTAAAACACATCTCTTTCATAAAACACCAAAAAGAATTTCTCTTTTATACAAAACTCATCACAACATTCATTAGGTACACACACACACACGCACACATACACATTTCATGAATTAAAGGATAGAAAAGTATCAAGGTTGCGGTAACCATGTTTCACGGAAGTCGGGGGGTGCCTAACACCTTCCCCTCGCTTAAGCAAGCCCCCGAACTCTATGAATCTCGGTTTGCAGACCAATTAATTCGGAGTCACATATGAGCCAGCGATTTATAAAAAACGAAAACTCGGATGAGTTGGTACATCCATTTCAAATATACCAACTGGCGACTCTGGTTAATTGGCTCATCATAAAAACGATCTTTCAAAACCCCGTCGACATTAATGCCGACCTTTTCCCAAAAAATCATCTAATAAAAAAGGCTAAAAATCGTAAAAGATGAAAACCGGCGTCGACAGCTGGCGACTCTGCTGGGGACATTAGAGGGCTTAAGCCGCGTGCGAATCTTGATGCTATCCTATCCTTTAAAATTCATAAAATGTGTGTGTGTGGAATATTTTGATTTTTTACTTTTGTTGTCTGAATGTGTGTTTTGTCCAATAAATGAATATTTGAATGGAATGGCTTTACTTTAAAGTAATCATTTGCATACGGTGAGGACGATGAATGTGAATGTATGTTGAGAGAGTACCTCCTCCTGAGGCGAACCTGTCGGTTGCTTATTATTGGACTCGAAGGGGTTGCTCCCCGAAGATGGCTCAGGAAACGCACCACCCAAATCCGCTCCAATCGAAAGGTTTCAAACGAGTAGATTGCGAAGATTTGGGGACCTTCATGCCGAAAAGCCCGCGAGAGTAACCTTAGGATAGGTCAGCCTCAGATTAACCCAGCGCAGGAAGAGTCTCTTCATGCCCTTTTACATTCACGCGTATAAATGTCATGGCATACAACTATCATATACCTTCCCTGCTGTCAAAAGAAAGTACTAACCTCTACGTTTTGCAGGGAATAGCTGGGGAAGCGTAATAATTCATGTCTATCAGTTATTATGGCATTAAAGGACTACTAACTCTCTGTTTTACAGGGAAAGATTAAAAAACCCAAAAAAAAAAAGTTACAGCTTTAGCATGCATCCCTATCCTTTCATTGCCCAGGACTAAACTTCGAACCGTTGTTTCTGTAGGATTGCTCCTCAAACGCGTTCGCAATCTAAAAGGGCTCAAAACTCTACATCCGAAATGGCTGATATTCCATCTACTAATCCTGGTTCCATATCTAGAGAGGAATTTGATGATTTCAAGAAACAGATGTTGGAGATTGCCATAATGTTGAGGGAACAATTGATACCTCGACAGGATCCACCTAAGGAAGATCCACCCCAACCTAAGGGCGAGCCAGTCGTCCCAAAAGCTATTCTCGTACCTAATAAGACAGTGATTACTATCCCGGAAGAGGGAGATACGGATGACCTGCGAAAGAAAATGAAACAAATGGAGGAAACTATCCAATCTATGAAAGGCATAGGGTCCCTAGGCAGGGTTAATTATTCAGATTTATGTGTCTTCCCTGGAACCAGATACCCGGAGAAATTTAAAATTCCCGAATTTGAGAAATACAATGGTAAGGGGGATCCTTATACCCATCTGAAAATCTACATTGGGGAGCTGGGATCTTATGCAGAAGACGAGGGTCTAAGGATGCAACTTTTCAAATGAGTTTGACGGGAGAAGCGAGAATCTGGTATGCCCGTCTTGACAATGCCCGGATTCACAATTGAGAGGAATTGGCCCACACCTTCTTAACACAGTATAGCTTCCAGGCGCAAATGGCCCTGATAGATACCAAATGACAAAAGTTAAGAAGCAACCCAGGGAATCCTTCAGGGATTATGCACAACGATGGAGGGGTATGGCCGCACAGGTGAATCCCCCGATGAGCGAGTCAGAGATGGTGATGACCTTCGTAGATATTCAAGAGGCCCCTTATTATGAGAGGGTTATATCCGGGATTGGTAGGCCTTTTGCCGAGATGATTAAGCACGGAGAAATGGTGGATATGGGTTTGAAGTCTGGAAAGATTCGGGATTTCACGGCTTTGGAAACGGCTGCAGAACAAATACAGAATGGAAATTATAGCAGCACTTCCCGTAGGGTGCAAAAGAAAAAGGAGGAGGATGTTTCCCTCATCCTTCAGGGGTCATCTAGAAAGACAGAAAACAATCCTCCAGTACAGGTGCAGAGGGGGGGACCATCCCGACATCCTAACTTCGCTGATCAGAGGGCGGAAGGGCGAAGGAGATTCGAGGCCTCACAAAATCGAATATTCACCCCACTCGGGGATCCTCTTGAGCGGATTCTATAAAACTAAGTCAGGAAACGATCGTAGAGCAAGACAGTGAAGCAGTCTAAGATCGTAGAGCTAACTGCTCAAAAGCTGGAGTTCGTAGAGCAACAACAATGAATACTCAAAGATCGTAGAGCTGATTGATAATCGTAGAACTACAGCAACAAGCATAGTGAAGATCGTAGTCTGCCAAAGATCCTAGAGTCTGCAAAGAGATTGTAAAGCATATTAAAGATCACAGAGCAGTCTGCTAAGAGATCGTAAAGCATAGTGAAGATCGCAGAGTCTACCAAAGATCGTAGAGTTGTCTACCCTGAGATCGTAAAGAAAGTTGAAGATCGTAGAGTCTGCCAAAGATCGTAGAGTTGTCTACTTTGAGATCGTAAAGCAAGTTAAAGATCGCATAGTCTGCCAGAGATCGTAGTGTTGTCTACTCTGAGATCGTAGAGCTCATTGAAGACCGTAGAGTCTAAAAGAGATCGTAGAGCTCATTAAAGACCGTAAAGTCTAAAAGAGATCGTAGAGCTTAATGAAGATCGTAGAGCTTATGGATCATAGAGTCGCCTAGCCAGATACTCTACGACCACCATGAAATTCTACGATTAAGAAAATCGTAGAGTACATCAGCTTTAACAATGGACTGACATTGTCAAGACTCGAAGAGTGAAGATCCCAAGATAGTTGTTGAATATCTTAAATTTTGAAAAGAAGATCAGATCGAAATGTGTCTAAACAGCTAGTTCGATGAAGTGACAACGACCAACGTACAGGTCACTGCAGCAGTCTGATGTGACATGTCACAGTCGCAAGCAAGCTGACACATACTCTCCCAAAAGCCAACAATCAGAGATCTTCTAAAATCGGAGCATTAAATAAGTAACGACAACTTTCAAACGGGACATCTATAAGAGGCATGCAGATTTAATCCAACAGTAACAAGAACATAATCATACAAGTTGAACTGATGTCAAACTCTCAAAAACACTACTCTACAATCTTGAAGATCTTAAAGATCTAGAACATCTTATTTTACTGCTAAGTCATTTTGTGTTGATCTTAAAGCGACTTAGCAGCACCCCGAAACACCTCATTCATTATATGATTATTCAGGTCTTAGTGACCTTCGTATCCAAGTCTAAATGACTTGGAGGGTTCTGAGTGAACCGGTCTTAGTGACCTAGTCTTAGTGACTTGTTCCAAGTCCAAGTGACTTGAAGGAATTTTTGTAATTCAGTTATTGTAATTGTTCTTTGTGAACAGATCTTAGTGATCACCCTATCCTTAGTGGATTTCATACTCGTGGAGTAGAAGAGTGGACTAGGAGATCTTTGTGCTCCGAACCACTTAAAATATCTTGTCTCTTTACTTTCAGCATTTACTTTTTGGTTCATTACTTTCAGTACTCTACAATTTAGCCTGTGACTTAGTTCCACATTTGTGTGCTAAATTTAGAATTGTGACTTTTCTAAATCTTTGAAAGAGAATTTTTAAATTATCATTCCGTTGTGCGTAATTAAATTAACCTGCTTAATTTATAAATTAGTAATACTCTTTAAAAAGGAAAGTTTTAAAAAGGATCTATTCAACCCCCCTCCCTTCTAGATCTCTAAGTGCCTTTAAGAAATAACACATTGCTGAGTGCACTAGACCCCTGAGAGGTGAACTCAAAAGGGATAAGAAGAAAGAGTACAGCAAGAAAGAGAAAGTGATATACAAGAAGTACAATAAGAAAGATAAAGGCCTTGTTGTCGAGCAATCTTGGAGTGATAGTGAAAATGATTCTGACTCAGATTCAAGTGATGATGAAGGTCCTCAAATGGCTAATCTCTGCCTTATGGCCATTGAAGTTCTAAAAACACCACTGATCATCAAAAATTTATATCAGTGAGGTATTTGATTTTGACTCTCCTGATATTGATTTTTCTGAATTAAGAACTGCTCTATATAGCATAACATCTGAGTTGCATAAATATATGAAGTAGTTCAGGGTGCTATCAAAGGATCATTCTTTACTACAAAAGGAGAAAGAAAAAGTACAACTTGCGCTGGAAATAATTCAAGAAAATAATAGTTCATTCTCCAAACTTGAAGTTGAGAATGAGAATTTGAAAAACACTATTAAACGGCCTACACATGGAAAGTCAACTCTGGTTTCCAAGATTATGGAATTAGAGAAGACAATATCTACATTGAACATGTCTTCCTCCTCTATGGACTCTCTGATCACTAGTCAAAGACCAAGTTCTGACAGATCAAGTTTAAGGTTTGGGGACTTGTCCTCAAATCGAGGTGTAGATACAATCTTAGAGACTAACAACAATAGTGCTTTTAGTTCCCATACAAGTATTGTGTTTGTGAAATCTATACAGGTTGTTAAGCCAACTATTTACAGTTCTACGATTTCTACTGATCAAATTATAATCCCTGAGAATAATAGATCACATACTGGTTTGGGTTTTAAGAAATCGTAGAGTAAAGCTAAAACTACCTTCAAGTCAAGAAGGATCGTAGAGCCAGTTTATACTTACTCTACGAACCAACTGGACAACAAAACGTAGAATTTAACTTCTACTCTACGAACTCTCAAAATCGAAGAATAGTGTGGAAGCAGAAAGAGTTTGAGCCAAGAAGAAAGACTATAGGTGCATTTGTTTCATATGTGTCCTGGAAGAAAAGGAATCCATACACACACATAAGCATGCATCATATAAAATGCTATAATTGTAATTATTATGGTCATATTGTTGTAATGTGTGATTTCTATGATTATCCTGTGTATAGGAAGCCTAGAGCTAGGCAGGTCTAGGTTCTTAAGAGCACTAACCTATCAGGACCTAAGTAAATCTAGGTACCAAATTAAATATATGTTCTCTTGCAGGATAACAACTCCACTAATTTAACTTGGTATCTAGATAGTGGATGCTCAAGGCACATGATAGGGAACAAAGTTCTTCTATCAAACTTTAGAGAGAAAGATGGTCCTGTTGTTGTCTTTGGAGATAACAATTCAGGAAAAATAAGAAGATATGGCATAATAGGAAATGTTGTAGTCTCATTCAGCAAGGTAGCATTTGTTGAAGGCTTGAAGCACAACTTTCTGAGCATTAGTCAACTATGTGATAAAGGGCATTAAGTGATCTTTCTCAATAATCAATGCCAAGTGAGAGACCTGGAGACAAACTCAGTAAAGCTTACTGGAACCAGAGAAGGAAATGTCTATGTAGTCAACCTATCAAAGCTTAACTCAACTGAAACTGCTTGATTCTTTTCCAATGCCTCAGAAGATGTTGGCTGGTTATGGCACAGAAGGTTGTCTCATTTGAATTTCAGGCATATGTCCAAGCTTACTGTAGACACCCAAATTTTGCACTTCGTATACTAACCCTGACAGGAAGGCAGAATCGTCAATTAAACCAGCCTACGAGAACGAAAGGTGGACATAAGTACGAACACTCAAAGCCACCACAACGACTTGCGATCAAAGCCGACACGACAACGAGCGGATATCAGGAATCGACTAATGGCCACTACGCTTACCTGCTCGCTGGTGATCTAGTGGGGGTCGGGGGGCAGCGCCCCCTGGAAACCAAGCGCCAAATACAAATCTTGTGTCATGTCGCAACCATTCAAAACGAGCATTCCTAAATGACATAGCACGTTTCCCAGCGGTTCTCGGACTGCAAAATACAAGCCTTTCAATGAAAACCAACAGTACGACATGAGAATCGAGGTACGGTACGAAAATCGAGAAAATCAGCCCAGCCAGCCGCGGATTGATCTGCGGCCAATGATGGGAAGACTGAAGTGCGCGGCGGGCGCGGAGAAACCGAGGCTAGCAGCAGATCAATCTGCGGCCAGCCACGGATATCAATCTGCGGCCAGCCGCGGATCAATCTGCAGCCAGCCGCGGATCAATCTGCGGCTGCCTCTGGCAGCCTTTATCAATGCAGTTCTTCATTTTCATCCGGAGAGAGCATACAGGAAGTTTCTTGGAAAAGAAAAAGGGAAGAAACAGCAGCGGGAGAGGAGAGAAAAGAGAGAAAAAAAAGTGAGGATTTATACCCCTTTTCTTAGATTGTATCACAGACATTTTCTACTCTAATTAATATACGAGTTTATACGCATCGTGGTGTCATTTGCAAGGTGAAGAGCCCCTTTTTATAGTATTTTTGTTATATCATTTTGTTAAACTTGTTGTCATTCGGGCTATATTAAATGTAGTTTTTCTTGTATATTATTGAGGATCCAAGGATTAAGGACTATTAGTGAGGGTTCCAACGGAACGAAATTCTTCCCTAATGGCCCGATGATATCCATTTGGTGATTCTTTGTCGTTATGGTAATGTATTATGCGTAGTGTATTTAGATTGCTATTTTAGGATATCGTGGTGTGTTAGGCGATCCGGTGTTGTTCATTTGTGTAGTATTCGTTTTGTGGGTGTGTAAATCCGATGATGGACATTTTTGGGTGTATGTAGTAGGATCGATGTACCCTTTATTGTAAAGATGTAATTGTCGGGCCTTAAAACCATATCAAGTCAAAAATCGGGTTTAAGGCCCCGTAATAGTGAAATATGTGCTTGTGGGCGTTTGGGGTTATTTTGATGGCTCAAATGCCCATGAATAGCCCCCACGCATTTTAATGCTTGATTTGATTTACCACACAAAAATTAATTTCAAAGCTAAACGATGAAGATTTCCATAAAATAAATCAAATTAGGTTATTAGCACCACGAGGCTTAAAATTGGAAGTGCTAATGAATGTCGATTCCTATTTAACGAGAAGGTTAAAGAAAAAAATCGTTTTCAAACATCACAAAAAATGATTTTATAAAAATAAATACCGTTTTATTAAATCTTTGTGCATAGGGTTAAGGAGATCCTAGAAGTTGCCCGTTATTTTATTTACGAAAGCAATGTATAGGTCTCGATTCCTATTTTGACGAAGGTTTAAAAGACTCTTGTTTTGCCAAAACGACACCTAATAAAAAATCTCATAGCTTATTAAAATCAAACCTTTCTCATAAAAAATAAAGCTTTCTCGTATAAGCCGAAAGACATTCTAAAGCATTTTCAAAATAAAATACGACTTTTCATAAAAAACCCAAATGGTTTTTTCATGAAAAACTCACCACAACATTCAAATAGGCACACACGCGCGCACACACACATTTTAAGAATTAAAGGATAGGAAAAGTATCGAGATTGCGGTAACCATATTTCACGGAAGTCGGGGGGTGCCTAACACCTTCCCCTCGCTTAAGCAAGCCCCCGAACTCTATGAATCTCGGTTTGCAGACCAATTAATTCGGAGTCACATATGAGCCAGTGATTTACGAAAACGAAGCTCGTATGAGTTGGTACATCCATTTCAAATATACCAACTGGCGACTCTGGTCAATTGGCTCATCATAAAAAAAACAATTTTCAAAACCCCGTCGACATTTGTGCCGACCTTTTCCAAAAATCATCTAATAAAAAGGCTAAAATTGGAAAGGGTAATAATTACCACAGAAGTGATCCTCCCGGCGTCGACAGCTGGCGACTCCGCTGGGGACATTAGAGGGCTTAAGCCGCGTTCAAATCTTGATTATGTCCTATCCTTTAAAAATTTATGAATGTGTATGTACTTGTAATATTTTGACCTGTTTTACTTGTTGTGTAAATGTGTGTTTTTGTCCAATGATTGAATGATTGAATGGAATTGCTTTACTTTAAAGTAGTCATTTGCATACGGTGAGGACGATGAATGTGAATGTATGTTGAGAGTGTACCTCCTCTTGAGGCAAACCTGTCGGTTGCTTATTACTGGATTCGAAGGGGCTGCTCCCCGGAGATGGCTTAGGAAACGCACCACCCAGATCCGCTCCAATCGAACGGATTCAGACGAGTAGATTGCGAAGATTTGGGGACCTTCATACCGAAAAGCCGCGAGAGTAACCTTAGGGTAGGTCAGCCTCAGATTAACCCAACGCACGGAAAGTCTCCTCATGCCCTTTTACGTTTACGCGTATAAATGTCATAGTCCCATTCAATATTTTTATATATACCTCCCCTTTTTGTCAAAAAAAAGTACTAACCTCCATGTTTTGTAAGGAATAGCTGGGAAAGCATAATAAATTCGTGTCTAGCATTTATTATTGCAATAAGGGACTGCTAACATTTTGTTTTGCAGGGAAAGATTAAAAAACCCAAAAACACAAAAGTTACAGCTTTAGCATGCATCCACATCTTTCATTTCCCAAGACTAAACTTCAAACCGTTTTCTCCTGTAGGATTGCTCCTCAAACGCGTTTGCGATCTAAGAGGGCCCAGGATTCTACATCTGAAATGGCTGATCTTCCACCTCCTAATCCTGGTTCTATATCTCGGGAAGAATTCGATGATTTTAAAAAACAGATGTTGGAAATGGCCACGATGTTGAAAGAGCAGTTGCTACTGAGACAAGATCCGCCAAACAAGGATCCGCCTAAGGATGATCAACCTCAGCCTAAGGGCGAGCCAGTCATCCCCAAAGCCATTCCTACACCTAACAGGACAGTAATCACCATTCCAGAGGAGGGAGACACTGATGATCTTCGAAAGAAAATGAGGCAGATGGAGGAGACTATCCAATCTCTGAAAGGCATAGGTTCCCTGGGCAGGGTAAATTATTCAGATCTGTGTGTCTTTCCAGGAACCAGGTATCCGGAGAAGTTCAAGATCCCCGAATTTGAGAAATGTAATGGGAAGAGAGACCCTTATACACACCTGAAGATATACATTGGGGAACTTGGGTGTTATGCAGAGGACGAAAGACTGAGGATGCAGTTATTCCAAAAGAGCCTAACGGGAGAAGCAAGAACTTGGTATGTCCGCCTTGATAATGCTCGGATTCACAACTGGGAGGAGTTGGCCCATACTTTCTTGACACAATACAGCTTCCAGGAACAGATGGCCCCTGACAGATATCAGATGACAAAGGTCAAGAAGCAACCAAAAGAATCTTTTAGGGACTATGCACAGCGATGGAGGGGTATGGCTGCACAGGTGAATCCCCCAATGAGCGAGGCGGAGATGGTAATGACTTTTGTGGATATTCAGGAGGCGCCCTATTATGAGCGAGTGATAGCGGGGATTGGAAGACCTTTTGCCGAAATGATAAAGCATGGAGAAATGGTTGACATGGGGTTAAAGTCTGGCAAGATCCGGGACTTCACAGCTCTAGAAACAGTTGCGGAGCAAATCCAGAGTGGAAACTATGGCAGTACTTCCCGCAGGACCCAAAAGAGAAAGGAGGAAGATGTTTCCCTCATCCTACAGGGATCATCTAGGAAGGTGGAGAATAGCCCTCCAGTGCAAATACAGAGAATTATGCCACACCGACAACCTAATTTCAATAATCAAAGGACGGACGAACAAAGAAGATTTGAGACCACAAGAGATCGGGTATTCACCCCGCTTAGGGATCCTCTTGAACAGATTTTGGCAGTATTAATAGCACAGAGAAAAATAATCGATTTGGCACCCCCAATAGACTCGAAAGGGAGAAGATTTGACCCGAGTAAGAAGTGTGCGTACCATTCGGGTTCCCCTGGTCATGATACTCAGGAATGCTGGGCGCTAAAGCACAAGATTCAGAATATGATCGATAGCGGGGAGATCGTGGTGGAACAACCAGAGTCACCAAATGTTAAAGTCAATCCCCTGCCTAAGCATGATGGGGAAGGGGTCAATGTGGTGGAAGCCAGCGAAGCCGGAGGACCACCAGGGCTGAATTATATAAACAGAATCGATGAGATGATTTGCATGACAAGTGATTAAGAGAATATACAAGGGACACTGATTAGGTTGGCGGGTCTGAGCAGGGGTATCACAGAGGCGCCTATCAGGTTAACGGCTCCGAAGCTTCTCACCATTGCAGCAAGACCACAAATCCCCATTAGCAGTCTGAAAACAGTACCGTGGAATTACGGGGGAGTATCAGAGGAGGCGACCAGTTGTGCTTCTGTAACATCAAAGGGAAATCCTTTGTATCTTCCAGGACAAGTCTTTGAGAGCAAAGGGAAGAGGAACAAAAAGATATCCGAGGAGAAAGCTGTGGAATTCTTGAGGAAGATGAATCATTAAGAAGCGAGGGGGGTCAAGGTATTGAGCGAGGAATCGACTCTGACATCGATCCTGGATTTGGTATTATCATCCGGCGATCACTGCAGAATTCTGGCCAAAGTCCTGGAAGAGGCACACATTCCCAAGGTGATTGGCAAAGAAGGTTTCGGCCATCTAGTGGACTATCTGTTAGAAAACAATGTAATATCGTTCACAGATGATGATATCCCCAAAGAGGGAAGGTGGCATCGGAAACCGCTGCACATTGCGGTAATCTTTTCAGGATATGTTATGAATGGGGTGCTAATTGATGGGGGATCGGCATTGAATATCTGTCCATTCAGTACATTGGAAAAAATGAACGTCAATCCTAAGTGCTTGTGGGCCAGTTATGTGGTGGTACGAGCCTTTGACGGATCCCGGAAGGATACGATGGGGGAGATAGAATTTCCTGTGGATTGTACCTTCGATATTTCATTCCAAGTCCTGGATATCGCGGCAAGTTATAACATGTTATTGGGAAGGCCATGGATACACATGGCCGGGGCAGTTCCCTCTACGCTACACCAGCAAATTAAGTATATCATCGACGGGAATCTGGTGACGGTCTCTGCAGAGCATAATGGCTCTTCTCCTTCCAGGAATGGTATGTGTCGACGCCGGTTTTTCGCCTCTTTCGTCTTTTCCAATTTTAGCCTTTTGATTGAATGATTTTTTAGAAAAGATCGGCATTAATGTCGACGGGGTTTTGAAAGATCGTTTTTTTTTTTATGATGAGCCAATTAACCAGAGTCGCCAGTTGGTATATTTGAAATGGATGTACCAACTCATCCGAGTTTTCGTTTTTTATAAATCGCTGGCTCATATATGACTCCGAATTAATTGGTCTGCGAATCGAGATTCATAGAGTTCGGGGGCTTGCTTAAGCGAGGGGAAGGTGTTAGGCACCCCCCGACTTCCGTGAAACACAGTTACCGCAATCTTGATGCTTTCCTATCCTTTAATCCTCGAATGTGTGTGTGTGTATGTGCGCGTGTGTGCGTGTGTGCGTGTGTGTGTGCCTATGTGAATGTTGTGGTGAGTTTGTATGAAAGAATCATTTGGATTTTTAGGGAAAGTCGTGCTTTGATTTGAGAATGCTTCGGAATGTCCTTCGATTTATACAAGAAAGATTGATCCTTTATAAGAAGGGTTTGATTTTAATTGTCCAAAAACTATGAGATTTTTTCGTTAGGTGTCGTTTTGGCAAAACAAGAGTTTTAAACCTTTGTCAAAATAGGAATCGAGATCTATACGTTGCTTTCGTAACTCAAACGATGGGCAACTTCTAGAACTTCTTTAACCCTATGCACACCGGTTTAATAAAACGTCACTTATTTTATAAAACCATTTCTTGTGATGTTTGAAAACGATTTTCTTTAGCTTTCTCGTTTAAAATAGAAATCGACATTCATTAGCACTTCCCATTTATTAACCTCGTGATGCTAATAGCCTAGTTTGATTGATTTTATGAAAATCTTATCATTTAACTTTGAAATCAATTTCGTCTCATAAATCAAATCGAGCATAAACACGCGTCGGAGCTATTCATGGGCATGTAAGCCATCAAAATAACCCCAAACGCCTACAATCACAAGTTTCACTATTTCGGGGCCTTAAACACGATTCTCGCCTTGGCGTCGTTTTAAGGCCCGACGATTACATATTTACAATGAAAGATACATCGAATTTACTACATATATCAATAGATGTCCATCATCGGATTTGGACCACGGGGTCGCGCTCCTAGGCGCACATCCAAAATCGCTACACACCCACAAGATCCTAAAAATAGCAATCTAAACAATCTATGCACAATACATCATTACAACGAGCTAAAAATTCACCAAATGGATATCATCGGGCCATTAGGAGGAATTTCGTTCCATTTAGAACCCTCACTAATAGCCCTCAATCCGTGGATTCACAACAACATACAAGAACAACTACATTTAATATAATTTGGATGACAAAAATCTTAACAAAAATGGTAAAACAAAATGCTAAAACAAAGGATTTTTCACCTTGCAAATAATCCCCACAATATGTATGAATTTGTGTATTGAATAGAGTAGAAATATATGATATATAGTCCCACAATATGGATACAATTCCTCACTATTTTCTCTCTTTTTCTTTCCTAATTGCTCTTGTTTTTACTGCTGTTTTTTCCCATTTCCGAGCTGCTGGTTGCTGTTTTTCCTTCTTCTTCCCTCTCTTCTCAACCTTCTGCAGGAAATGAGTTGAAATAGCCTGGCCACAGCCAGCCGCAGATTGATCTGCGCGGCTGGCCGCAGATCAATCTGCGGCTGGCTGGCCCACCTCCCATCGCACTCAGCTGGTTTCCTGGTTTCGAGTCCCGTGCGCACCACCATTATTTTAATCGTTTGGCCGCAGATCAATCCGCGGCTGGGTGGGCTGATTTTCTCATTTTCCGAACCGCACCTCGTTTCTCGTGTCGCGACGTCGGTTTTCGCCGACAGGCTTGTATTTTGCAGTCCGGGAATCACTAGGAGACGTGCCACATCATTCGGGCATGCCCATTTCGGACGGCCTTGCTGTCACGTCGATTTTGATTTGCAAATCGTTGCGGTGACGTCGAGTGTTCGTTCCGGTGCCCATCCCTTGCTCTCGCAGGCCGGCCCAATGGACGAATTTGCCCTCCTGCCATGGTCAGTATAGGAAGTGCAAAATTTGGGTGTCTACAGCTGCCCCTCTTTATCATGTTTATGAAATGTTAAATGAAATGAACATGATAAAGAAATAGACACCCGATGCATGAATGACAGTGCATAAGAATTACAGTGCATACATGATGCAACACATACAACTTATGATGTAACGCAAGATGTAAGGCATGCAACACATTCGTAAAGGTGTCAATGCATCAATCCCTAATCTGTCGCTCGTCTCGTAATCGCCGGGTCTCGTATCCGGTCGATTGTCCTGTGAATGTCGGGTCTCACATCCGGTCACCCCTCTCGTAATCACCTTATTCCATCCCATTGTCATCAAAGGAAGTTATTCTCCTGACTAGCTTTGAAGGGCATCCTTGGAGTTCGTCCTCGTACATCGCTCTTGGCAGTCATAGCCTTTGACTCTGATAGGCTAGGACCTTGACACCTAACCTGCATGGATCACGTACAGAATTATCATTCTATTCAATGCATGTGACACAACATTTAAAATGAAAAAATGACCCCTGTACAGTCTTTTGATACGATTCTACAGGTGTCACCGTTTGTCGGGGGTCGTTGATTGTTTGGATACCAGCCCTTCCCAGGGGTTCGTTGATCGCCAGTTATCGTCGCCGATCGATCGTCTCGTCGGGGCCGGGTATCGTCGCCGGTCACCCATTTCGTGACCGCCGGGTATCGTCGCCGGTCGATTGTCTTGTCGGGGCCGGTTTTTGTCGCCGGTCACCCATCTCGTAACCCCCGGTTATCGTCGCCGGTTGGTTATCTTGTCGGGGCCGATTTTCGTCGCCGGTCACCCATCTCGTAACCCCCGGTTATCGTCGCCGGTTGGTTATCTTGTCGGAGCCGGTTTTCGTCGCCGGACATCCATCTCGTAATCGCCGGTTTTCGTCGCCGGACGATTGTCTTGTCGGGGCCGGTTTTCATCGCCGGACACCCATCTCGTAACCCCCGGTTATCGTCGCCGGTTGGTTATCTCGTCGGAGCCGGTTTTCGTCGCCGGACATCCATCTCGTAATCGCCGGTTATCGTCGCCGGTCGATTGTCTTGTCGGGGCCGGTTTTCGTCGTCGGACACCCATCTCGTAACCCCCGGTTATCGTCGCCGGTTGGTTATCTCGTCGGAGCCGGTTTTCGTCGCCGGACATCCATCTCGTAATCGCCGGTTATCGTCGCCGGTCGATTGTCTTGTCGGGGCCGGTTTTCGTCGCTGGACACCCATCTCGTAACCCCCGGTTATCGTCGCCGGTTGGTTATCTCGTCGGAGCCGGTTTTCGTCGCCGGACATCCATCTCGTAATCGCCGGTTATCGTCGCCGGTCGATTGTCTTGTCGGGGCCGGTTTTCGTCGCCGGACACCCATCTCGTAACCCCCGGTTATCGTCGCCGGTTGGTTATCTTGTCGGAGCCGGTTTTCGTCGCCGGACATCCATCTCGTAATCGCCGGTTATCGTCGCCGGTCGATTGTCTTGTCGGGGCCGGTTTTCGTCGCCGGACACCCATCTCGTAACCCCCGGTTATCGTCGCCGGTTGGTTATCTCGTCGGAGCCGGTTTTCGTCGCCGGACATCCATCTCGTAATCGCCGGTTATCGTCGCCGGTCGATTGTCTCGTCGGGGCCGGGTATCGTCGCCGGTCACCCATCTCGTAACCCCCGGTAATCGTCGCCGGTTGGTTATCTTGGATCTCAACCCTTCCCAGGGTTTGTTGTTTTTTGTCTTTTTTCTTTTGTGGATATCAGCCCTTCCCAGGGGTGCTCACCATCTTTGTTGTGGTTCGCGTGGATCTCAGCCCTTCCCAGGGTTTGTTGTTTTTTGTCTTTTTTCTTTTTGTGGATATCAGCCCTTCCCAGGGGTGCTCACCGTCTTTGTTGTGGTTCGCGTGGATCTCAGCCCTTCCCAGGGTTTGTTGTTTTTTGTCTTTTTTCTTTTTATGGATATCAGCCCTTCCCAGGGGTGCTCACCATCTTTGTTGTGGTTCGCGTGGATCTCAGCCCTTCCCAGGGTTTGTTGTTTTTTGTCTTTTTTCTTTTGTGGATATCAGCCCTTCCCAGGGGTGCTCACCATCTTTGTTGTGGTTCGCGTGGATCTCAGCCCTTCCCAGGGTTTGTTGTTTTTTGTCTTTTTTCTTTTTGTGGATATCAGCCCTTCCCAGGGGTGCTCACCATCTTTGTTGTGGTTCGCGTGGATCTCAGCCCTTCCCAGGGTTTGTTGTTTTTTGTCTTTTTTCTTTTTGTGGATATCAGCCCTTCCCAGGGGTGCTCACCATCTTTGTTGTGGTTCGCGTGGATCTCAGCCCTTCCCAGGGTTTGTTGTTTTTTGTCTTTTTTCTTTTTTTTTTTTGGATGGGATTGTTGATCAGCTTTTGTCCTGGATCTCCCACCAACATCGTCCACGTACTATGCCGCAAAAGCCCTCGCGGTCCGATCATTTGTGATGTGGAAAGCGACGTGCTTGTACTTTCCTGAAGATTTTCATTTTCATCGTACCTGCATGCATGAAAAAGATGTTATGCATGATCTGGCAGATATGTTATGGACAGATGCATGTGCACAACATATGTCTTAGATAGAAATGACCCCTGTTCAGTCAAATGATACGATTCGACAGCCGTTGCTTTTTGCCAACATTTGACTGGATCACGCCTCGTCGTGAAGTGTAGCTTCTAGACTTCAACATTGGTTTGGTACTCTGCCTGTTCTTGGACGTCTTCATTTGAGGCAGTCTGTTTCATTGGTTTGGTATTCTGCCTGTTCTTGGTCGTCTTCATTTGAGGCAGTCTGTTTCGCTCTCAGTGATGATTGACAGCTATGTTGGGCTCCTTGGCCTTTTGCTCATATTTGATGGCCGATATGTTGTCGCCCCAAACTATATCATCTTTGTATATGCTCATGCACGTGGATCATTTAGATGTCGAGGCAGTGATAGTCAGGATTGGGGAGAGGCCCAATGCCGAAGAGTTCTGTGCAGCCTCAGCTTCCTTCCATTTCACGATTCTTAACTGCCCTTGCCTTGGTGCGTGTCGCTACCAAGAATTTCTATCGAGAACTCGCGATGTTGACTGTGCTAAGTTATCCACAGCTCTGCAAGATCCTGCATATCAGATGACTAACAAATGCCAAAACTTGAAGGCTCGGGCCGTTAGTATTAGTTCAACACAAAGATATTATAATCTCGACAAAAATGCAGTTAAAGCACATGAAATTGAATATCTATTGATCGCACAATCTAGCAAGTTGTGAACCGTGAATGTACTAGATTGGATTTTTTTTTTTTTTTTTTTTTCGTGAGTTGATGATTTTCTATTTGACGAATTATGAAATCGTGAGAACACCTTCAAGCATTCATGGTCATTGTACGTGAGTAAGGTCGAATTCAAAAGAACTACCTTCCCTCGTCAAAGGTATCCTGTCTTCATTCTCGACAACGTTCTTAGCAGGATTGACGTCACATGACAAACGCACTGTGCGATGCAACACTCAGTAAGGGTTTCTCTTCTATGACTTCTTGTTTTAAGGCCGAGAGGTTTTTCGTATTATCTCTTCTTTTTATTAGCCCACTTCACTTGTCTCGTTTTCTTAGGCTATTCAAAGTTACCCATGTATCGAGTTTTGGACCAATGACTCCCGAACCAGACGGTTTTTTGGGGCATTAGGTGTGCAGACACCCCTTCGGGTTTATTTACTCGAGTAACAAAGGCCACGGTTCGAGACAAGCTGGTGGTTTGCACCATTCATTCTTTGCTTGACCTTGCGCAAGATTCGTTTTCTTAGGCTTGAGTTACCCATGTAGCGAGTGTTAGGCCGGTGACTCCCAAACCAGACGGCTTTAGGGCACCAGATGTAGAGACACCCCTTAGGCTTAATTACTCGAGTAGCCCGTGCCACGATTCGAATCTACTCGGGCCTCCTCTACTGTAATGCTTGTTTTCTTAGGCTCTGAGTTACCCATTTAACGAGTGTTGGGCCAGCGACTCCCAAACCATACGGCTTTAGGGCACCAGGTGTATAGACACCCCTCGGGCTTAATTACTCGAATAACCCAGGCCACGATTCGAGACATTAGCTTGATGATCATTTATCGTCTGACTTCTTGATTTTAGCTTGATAATTATTGACTGTCTGACTACGTGTTAATCGCCATCAACGTCGTCATAGTTTTATACCCCACAACTGAAAGTTTGTGCAAATGCAAAGTGAAGGCTGTCACATGAGGTCGATTCTGTCGCAAACGTTGCTTTTGAATTAAGGCTTTGTACTCGATCAAAAGGTTGAAAGCCTTCTTCGTCTAATCATACTCACGATCGTGCTCCACGGTTGCTTGTCAGAATTAATCCGACTCCTATCAAGCCAAATAAAATCCCCTTTCACGCGGATCATCGTATCCTAGGAAAACTATGCTTGACAAATGCCAGATGATCGTACCGTTGAAGATTGAATTGACATGAGGTAGCATTCGATGATGATGGTGCATGTTGATGGGATTGTTGCATGGGTGCCAATTTGCACGTCATCATTTCCTGGGTAGTTGATAAATGCCCCAGTGTTAAGTTGCTTTTCTTGTGATCTCCCTCGTACTGGTCGCATCGGTATCTCGCTGGGCTGACAAAAGATCCGGTCCTTTGACTTGTTGAAAGGTTTGGGGGATTTTTGATTTTTTGATTTTTTTGATTTTTTTTTTCTTCTTTTTTTTTTTTCTCTTTTTTTTTTTCTCACAGGGTTGTTTCACAGAGTCAGAATTAACGGGCTGGGGAACGCCTTTCCGTCCATTCCTTGTAAGATGAGGGCTCCCCATGGAAGATTTTTTTATCGCGACGACTCCTTTTAATTTAGAGCAAAATTCCCCATAGCTTCGTCTTGGCAGGGCGCGATCCTTTTGAGGACTAAATCGTTTATTTTGAATTTTCGGGATCGCACCCTCTTGTCGTATGCCCGGGAGATGCGTAAGGGGCTGCCCCTGCAAATGTGCGAACTGAGGTTCGATAGGCAAACAGGATGAGCGACAATAAATCCGGCCATCCCCGATGATTGGCGGACATTCTTCCCATGATCGTTTTTGTGTTTTATTCGCAGCCCCCACTGCCCCATTCATTTTGGGCCGATAAATGACTGAATCAAAATGTTTGATCTTGAATTTGTCGTATATCTCCTCCTTGAGGGCATCGCTCAGATTTCTATAGTCGATGTGGCCCCTTACTTCTCCTCCAGGCTGTTGTGGGTGGTACTGGGATTCTGTCGGAAAACCATTCAGGGTAAACAGACACCGTGATGATTCCTGTTTTAAACCGCTTGATAATCTCGTCCTTTTACTTTCAACCTCCATTCAGGCTTCAACGTTCTCAACTTTTGCTTATAGGCAGTCAATGTCCTATAACGTCTGAGGACAATCCAATCACGTCGCCACGGGACCAAGCGAACATATCTCCATACAGGGTCAACAACTCGGCTATTTTTTCTTTTTCTTTTTCTTTTTTTCTTTTTTTTTTCTTTTTTTTTTTCTTTTTCTTTTTTTTTTGTGTTCGAATTTGCCCCTACTCCGGGTTCTTTGTGATCGTTAGGGGCCCTGACGCTTGATGGTGATGGTTTGGTCTAAACTGGGTTTGGGTTTACCCCCGACCCATCCTTTGATCTCACCAGGCGTATTGTCGATATCTGTCTCGTCCTGCTCAATCCTCATCAGATCGAAATCTAGCTCTATACCAAAATCGTGATCCTCCTTCAAATTTGGCCTATCGCTTGTCAGGCTAGAATGCCTCAAATCGGGGTACCTGACATAAAACAAAAATGCTTGTCATATATATAAAATGTTTCAGCACATGATCCCCATTTTTTTTTTTTCTTTTTTTTTTTTTTTTTCTTTTTTTTTTATAGATAACATGACAAAGTGACATGAGCGTGCAGGGATTTGAAATAAAACTCAGAATTTCAAAACCCATTGATCTTCCACTGGCCAGGATTCACTGCCACACTCCTGGATTTACCCCTTCCTGGATATCACCTGCTGCACGGTCCAACTGGCCACGGTGAGGTCAAGCAATGGAGCTCATTAGGAGGTGCATGGATCGCATTGGCATGGATCTGGCATTGATGGCATTTCCTGACATGAACATCGCAGTCAGTTTTCATGGTTAGCCAATAGTGATCCGTTCACATGATTTTCTTTGCCAAAAATGCTCTGCTCATATGGGTTTCTCACACATCGCCATGTACTTCGTTCATTAATCTGTGGGCTTTTTCGGCTTCCAGATATCTCAGCAGTCCCGTAGCTAGGTCCTATTCATGCAAATCGTCTCCGCTTAGGACGAATTTCACTGCCCATCCTTGGATTCTCTTTCCTTGGTCAGATCTGCATTTTCGGGAGGGGAGCTATATCGAAGGAACTCTTTAATATTTTGATACCAAGCCCATCTAGGAGGGGCGTCACTATGGGAGATCCCTCCGATCTGATCCTCGCAGGCCGGACAAGTCTGTACCGCAATTTCCCCCTTAAAGCTCATCTCGTACCATGATGTGTGAATCAGGGAAGCCAGTGTATTTCATGGCTACCGGCCTCTGCCATTTGGATGGATGGAGTATGGATTTTACGGCCTCTTAGTTGGGTCTTAGGGGCAGTCTCGCAAAACAAACCAGGGCCGTAGTTTAGTACTGTGCCAGTTACAAGTTGGCAGATGCATGTCAACACTGATGCATGTTTTATCATCATTTCTTTTTCTTTTCTTTTTTTTTTTTTTTTTTTTTTTTCCTTTTTTTTGTGTGGTCGAATATGCCCCTACTCCGGGTTCTTTGTGATCGTTATGCCACGCTTTCACGGTTCTCTTAATCTTATCCTGCAAAACAAGGTCAGTGTTTGATGACAGGATAGTATTTAGAAGTTTTTAGAAAACCTCGGTATGTGGCACGGATTGCCCTTCTGCAAAACCATGTCAGTACTCTCTTTATGTGCAGGTGATGCAATCACATGATACAGGACATATTTATTACGATGATGATGGCATGACAGTTGTATGCCATTTGCATGACATTTATTTATTTGACTGAACGATAAAAGGGCATGAAGAAGCTTCCCTTTCGTTAGGTTTATCAGAGGCTGACCTACCCTAGGGTTACTCTCGCGGGCTTTTCGGCATGAAGGTCCCCAAATCTTCGCAATCTACTTGTTTGATTCCTTTCGATTGGAGCGGATTTGGGTGGTGCGTTTCCTGAGCCATCTCCGGGGAGCAGCCCCTTCGAGTCCAGTAATAAGCAACCGACAGGTTCGCCTCAGGAGGAGGTACTATCTCAACATACATTCACATTCATCGTCCTCACCGTATGCAAATGATTTTACTTTAAATTAAAGCAATCCCATTCAATCATTCACTTATAAAACACACATTCACACAACAAAAGTAGAAATGATCAAAATATCGCATGCACACACATATTCATGAATTTTTGAAGGATAGGATAGCATCAAGATTTGAACGCGGCTTAAGCCCTCTAATGTCCCCAGCAGAGTCGCCAGCTGTCGACGCCGGTTTTTCGCCTCTTTCGTCTTTTCCAATTTTAGCCTTTTGATTGAATGATTTTTTAGAAAAGATCGGCATTAATGTCGACGGGGTTTTGAAAGATCGTTTTTTTTTTATGATGAGCCAATTAACCAGAGTCGCCAGTTGGTATATTTGAAATGGATGTACCAACTCATCCGAGTTTTCGTTTTTTATAAATCACTGGCTCATATATGACTCCGAATTAATTGGTCTGCGAATCGAGATTCATAGAGTTCGGGGGCTTGCTTAAGCGAGGGGAAGGTGTTAGGCACCCCCCGACTTCCGTGAAACACAGTTACCGCAATCTTGATGCTTTCCTATCCTTTAATCCTCGAATGTGTGTGTGTGTATGTGCGCGTGTGTGCGTGTGTGCGTGTGTGTGTGCCTATGTGAATGTTGTGGTGAGTTTGTATGAAAGAATCATTTTGATTTTTAGGGAAAGTCGTGCTTTGATTTGAGAATGCTTCGGAATGTCCTTCGATTTATACAAGAAAGATTGATCCTTTATAAGAAGGGTTTGATTTTAATTGTCCAAAAACTATGAGATTTTTTCGTTAGGTGTCGTTTTGGCAAAACAAGAGTTTTAAACCTTTGTCAAAATAGGAATCGAGATCTATACGTTGCTTTCGTAACTCAAACGATGGGCAACTTCTAGAACTTCTTTAACCCTATGCACACCGGTTTAATAAAACGTCACTTATTTTATAAAACCATTTCTTGTGATGTTTGAAAACGATTTTCTTTAGCTTTCTCGTTTAAAATAGAAATCGACATTCATTAGCACTTCCCATTTATTAACCTCATGATGCTAATAGCCTAGTTTGATTGATTTTATGAAAATCTTATCATTTAACTTTGAAATCAATTTCGTCTCATAAATCAAATCGAGCATAAACACGCGTCGGAGCTATTCATGGGCATGTAAGCCATCAAAATAACCCCAAACGCCTACAATCACAAGTTTCACTATTTCGGGGCCTTAAACACGATTCTCGCCTTGGCGTCGTTTTAAGGCCCGACGATTACATATTTACAATGAAAGATACATCGAATTTACTACATATATCAATAGATGTCCATCATCGGATTTGGACCACGGGGTCGCGCTCCTAGGCTCACATCCAAAATCGCTACACACCCACAAGATCCTAAAAATAGCAATCTAAACAATCTATGCACAATACATCATTACAACGAGCTAAAAATTCACCAAATGGATATCATCGGGCCATTAGGAGGAATTTCGTTCCATTTAGAACCCTCACTAATAGCCCTCAATCCGTGGATTCACAACAACATACAAGAACAACTACATTTAATATAATTTGGATGACAAAAATCTTAACAAAAATGGTAAAACAAAATGCTAAAACAAAGGATTTTTCACCTTGCAAATAATCCCCACAATATGTATGAATTTGTGTATTGAATAGAGTAGAAATATATGATATATAGTCCCCACAATATGGATACAATTCCTCACTATTTTCTCTCTTTTTCTTTCCTAATTGCTCTTGTTTTTACTGCTGTTTTTTCCCATTTCCGAGCTGCTGGTTGCTGTTTTTCCTTCTTCTTCCCTCTCTTCTCAACCTTCTGCAGGAAATGAGTTGAAATAGCCTGGCCAAAGCCAGCCGCAGATTGATCTGCGGCTGGCCGCAGATCAATCTGCGGCTGGCTGGCCCACCTCCCATCGCACTCAGCTGGTTTCCTGGTTTCGAGTCCCGTGCGCACCACCATTATTTTAATCGTTTGGCCGCAGATCAATCCGCGGCTGGGTGGGCTGATTTTCTCATTTTCCGAACCGCACCTCGTTTCTCGTGTCGCGACGTCGGTTTTCGCCGACAGGCTTGTATTTTGCAGTCCGGGAATCACTAGGAGACGTGCCACATCATTCGGGCATGCCCATTTCGGACGGCCTTGCTGTCACGTCGATTTTGATTTGCAAATCGTTGCGGTGACGTCGAGTGTTCGTTCCGGTGCCCATCCCTTGCTCTCGCAGACCGGCCCAATGGACGAATTTGCCCTCCTGCCATGGTCAGTATAGGAAGTGCAAAATTTGGGTGTCTACAGTATGCCGGTGATTAATTTGGACGAATCGGTGGTACCCGCCAGTTTTCAGGCGCTGGAAATCAATACTCCCCACTATCGATGTCTGGGGGCTCCAGCCATAAAACCTAAGGTCTCTCCTGAACTTACCTTTGTTACTAGGGAAATGATGAAGATGAAGTTTCGACCTGGGCAAGGGTTGGGAAAAAACAGTCAAGGAATTACTGAGCCTATTCAACTGCCCAATCAGATAGGCAAGGCAGGGTTGGGGTATTATGGAGACGTAGAACAGAAACACTCTCAAGGGGGGGACCCCAACTCGACTGGCCGAAAGTCAACAATGAACAAGGTACTGGCAACCCTGTGTCTACGACAGGAGGTGGAAAATTGACCCCCACGAATGATGAGTCGGCCAAAAAGGAGAGTTTCTTGCAGGAGGTCATGCAACAGTTTGAAACCAAGTGTTATATCCCTGGACAGTCAGTAAGCAGTGGAAAAGGGAAGGATGTTGCCACGCCGTCAGGAGCCCAACAGAGTGTGTCTGTCATCAATTGGGCGGGGCTGACTATTCCTGAAGAGGTTATGAAGAAGGACCAATGCAATGTGGCTGTAGTCATCGAGGAAGTTTCCGATGCGAAGCCGCCTTTCATTTGTCGCATTCCGGCCAATCTGACCACCGACAACTGGACAATGGAACCAGTAATATCCAAACGAGGGTAAAATATGGCATCAAGATGTTAGACCCCGGATGGTGGGGGATGAATAAATACCAGTTGTTGTCCCTTATTTTGAATTTTGCATGGTTATGTTATTTTGTCATGTTATTTTAAAGATGATCATTGTGGGAAAATGACTTTTATATATGACAAATATTTTTGTTTCATGTCAGGTGTACCAATTTGAGTATTTCTTGCCTAACAAACGATTTTTCGAATTTGAAAGATGACTATGATTTTGATATTGAGCTGGATTTCGATTTAATGGGCATTGAGCAGGATGAGACAGATAATGACGACACGCCTGACGAGATCAAAGGATGGGTCAAAGACAAACCCAAACCCAACTTAGACCAAACCATCACCATAAATATCGGAACCCCTGACAAACCCAAAGAGCTCAAGATAGGGACAGATCTGACCCCTAGCCAGAAAACAGAAATGACCGAGTTGTTAAGCCAGTATGAGGATGTTTTTGCCTGGTCTCATGAGGACATGATCGGATTGTCCACCGATATTGTGGTACACCGGTTGCCCATCAAGGAGGGTTTCAAGCCTGTCAAGCAGAAACTAAGAAATCTAAAACCGGAGTGGAGCTTGAAGGTGAAGGAAGAAATCGTCAAACAGTTCAAGGCTGGAATCATTATGGTGTCCACTTACCCGGAATGGCTGTCCAATATAGTCCCAGTGGCTAAGCCTGGAGGGAAGGTGAAGGTATGTGTCGACTATAGAGATCTGAACAAGGCCAGTCTCAAGGACAACTTTCCAGTGCCTTTTATACACATCTTGGTGGATAACACAGCCCAATATGAGATGTACTCTTTTTTTGATTACTTTGCGGGGTACCATCAGATAATGGTGGCGGAGGAAGACCGGGAAAAGACCGCTTTCATCACCCCTTGGGGCACCTTCTGCTACAGACGATTGGCCTTCGGCCTCACAAATGCGGGGGCTACTTATCAAAGAGCCATGATAGCCCTGTTCCACGACATGATGCACAAGGAGATAGAGGTCTACGTGGATGACATTATCGTGAAATCGAGGGTAGAATCTGATCATATAACCCATCTCAAAAAGCTATTCGATCGGCTCAGAAAATATAACTTGAAGCTCAATCCGGCAAAGTGTGCTTTCGGAGTGCAGTCGGGCAAGCTCTTGGGATTCCTGGTTAGTAATCGGGGCATTGAGTTGGATCCGGCAAAGATTAAGGCTATTGTGGATATGCCGGCACCTCGCACAGAGAAGGAGATAAGAGGATTTCTGGGAAGAATAAACTTCATCAGCCGCTTCATATCCCACTTGACAACTACATGCGAGCCAATTTTTAAACTGTTAAGGAAAGATGTCTCCTAAAAGTGGAATAAGCAATGCCAGAAAGCCTTTCAGACCATTAAGAAGTAGCTGACAGAATCACCGGTGCTGGTACCCCCGAAGGATGGTATCCCTCTGTTTATGTATATATCGGTCAATGTCATTGCGATGGGATGTATGCTGGGACAGAAGAATGAATCAGGCAAAGAGCAGGCCATCTATTACCTCAGCAAGAGATTTAGCCGATGTGAACAGAATTACACCCCCATCGAAAGGACATGTTATGCTTTGGCGTGGGCTGCAGTGAGATTACAGCACTATCTCCATGGGCACACTACGTACCTGATATCGAGAATGGATCCCCTGAAGTATATCTTTGAAAGGCCCATGTTGAACTATCGATTGTCAAGGTGGCAGTTAATCTTATAGCAGTTCGACATCGTATACGTAACTCAGAAAGCCATGAAAGGGCAGGGAATTACAGATCAGTTGTCAGAAATGCCAGCAGGGGGGATGGAGCCTTTAGAAACTCCTTTGCCGGGCAAAGATGTATTCTGAGTCTTACACACGAGATGTGATGACGAGGGGCAGTTCTAGAAGTTGTATTTTGATGGTGCCATGAATGTTGAAGGAGCAGGAGCCGGAGCAGTCCTGGTCTCTATCACCGGAGAGCAATACCCCGTGGCCACTAAATTACAGTTCAATAATTCGAATAACACAGCTGAGTATGAGGGATGTATATTGGGACTCCGTTTTGCCCGCGATATGGGAGTAAAGAGACTAGCGGTGTTCGAGGATTCAGAGCTGGTAATCACTAAGGCGATCGGGGTGTATAGCACTAAGGAGCCCCGCACTATTGAAGATATCGCTTTCCGACATATCCCCCAGGGACAGAATGATTTTGCCGATGCATTGGCAACTCTGGCTTCCTTAATCCACATAATCAAAAGCAGGGACGTTCCGCAGATTGAAATAGCGGTACAGAATGCCCCGGCATACGAGGAGCATGTGGCAGTATTGTCGGAGGAGGTTGTTCTGCTAGAGCAGCCTTGGTATCACAACATAAGGGAGTATCTGAGGGATAGATCCATTCCCGACCAAGCAAACCGAGTTGAGAGGTTGAGAATCCAAAAGATGGCAATGAAATTTTATCTGAGCGGGGATTCACTGTACAAGAGGGATGCTGGTTTGGGATTGTTGCGATGTGTAAATGAAACGCAGGCCCAAAAGATTATGGACGAAATACATGGTGGAGTGTGTGGGCCACACATGAGTGGACCGATGCTGGCCAAAAAGATCTTGAGAACGGGGCATTACTGGTTAACACTGAAAGGCCGACTGCGATAATCATGTCAAACGATGTTACCAATGCCAGGCGCACGACAATGTAATCCATGCGCCTCCCAATGAACTGCATTGTATGACCTCCCCTTGGCTATTCTCAATGTGGGGTATGGATGTAATCGGACCAGTAGAGCCCAAAGCAAGCAACGGACACCGATTTATCTTCGTCATGATCGATTATTTCACTAAATGGGTAGAAACAGCTTCTTTCCCCAAAGTAACTCAGGAGATCATCGTCCGTTTCATCAGGAATAATGTCATTTGCTGATACGGGCAACCTGAGGTCTTAGTCTCTGACAATGCCAGGAATTTGAACAATGCCCTCATGAAGGAATTATGTGACCAGTTTAAGATCAAACACCTCAATTCTGTGATTTACCGTCCTAAGATGAATGGGGCAGTGGAGGCTGCAAATAAGAATATCAAAAAGATCATGGCGAGAATGTCTGCCAATCATCGGGGGTGGCCGGATCTGCTACCCCTCACCCTGCTGGCGTACAGAATGTCAGTGCGTACTTCTACAGGGGCAACTCTTTACGCTTTGGTATATGGAATGGAGGGTATTCTGCCAGTTGAGGTTGAGATGGCGTCCCTCAGAATCTTGATTGATGCTCAGATAAACGAGGAGGATTTGATGCAAAGTCGGTACAACCAGTTGGCCCTAATTGATGAAAGGAGGGTGGCTGCTATTTTGCATGGTCAGTTATATCAGCAAAGAATCTCTCGATCGTACGACAAAAATGTAAGACCTCGGAAGTTCAAAGAAAATAACCTAGTGCTAAAGAGAGTTATGCCTTGTCAAGATGAAGCCAAAGGGAAGTTTGCCCCGAGCTGGGAAGGTTCTTTTGTGATTAAGAAAGTGCTGTCCGGAGGAGCCTTCATATTGCAAGAGATGGACGGTGAGGTGTTTCCACAGCCCATAAATTCTGACTCGGTGAAGCGGTTCTACGCCTAAAAAAAATCATCATCATTTTCTCCTCTTTCTTTGAAGAACGAACTACGTAGGACCTGATTTCCCGACTTGTGGGAGTACGTAGGCAGCCGTCAGGGCACGGTCCATTTCTTTACAAAATAATACTTTCTCTAACCAAAACCGATTCCCAACAGCCAGAAAAACCTTCCTATACCCTTGAAACCTTCCCGAAACCAGCCACCTAATCAGTTTCATCTCAAATGACATAACCTTAACCCAACCAAGCAGTTAGCCAAAATCTAAGACTCAGTCCGATGAAATCAACAGGGTGTGTGGCAATAACTGTCAAATCTCCATTAAGACTTGAGAAGAGAAAGAAGGCGAAATATCAAAATCGTGGTTAGCTGGATAAAATGAGGATCCAATGAAAGGCAACGATACGACAAAAAAGGGAAAATGACTAAATTTAAATGCATGTCTATATATATAAGTCATTTTGTTACAAGATTTCTCTTTTGATAACCGATGAAACTGACATAGTCTATGCAGGAAATAAAATGATCTACAAATCTGAAACTAACTGAAGCAGGATGGATAAGGTGGTGGATAGATCTGAAGCATCGGCGTCCCCTGTAATCTGCTGCCCCATCATGTCGATGCGATCCAATAAAGCAGTGGCTTGGCTAACAGTCTCAGAGTGAGCATCTATAACTGCCCTAGTCTGTAATACAATGGCGTCTCTATCAGTGAGGGCAGCATCTCTAGCCAGAATAGCAGCATCTCTCTCAACAAGAGCAGCGTCCCTCTCAGCCTCAGTAGTAGTCAAGGCCAGTCGGATCCGGCTATCCTCAGTAACCCAACTAGGGGCAGAATCAGCTGAGATAGAATAAGGAATATGGGCGGGAGTGGAGAAGCCTTCAAAATCATATCTGGACATCATCTCTGTAGACTCAGGAGGAATAAAAACCTCTGGGGTGGTATCATCTGTGAAAATCACTCGAGAGTCAACAAATACTCTAATCTGACTCAAACCAACCATATCAGAGTCTCCGTGCAACCATTGCACATAAGCAGATGTCTGAATGGGGCAACTCTCACTATGCTCGGCAAAGATCTTGCGAGACCAAAGATCATATACCTACATTAGATCTCTCTCTGTTTGGGGTGATATGAGGAATCGGTAGTCGGCTGCGCCCGTGAAAAGGTGATGATCCTATATCTGATCAAACTGCTGAAAGTAGTATGTACACAAGCCAATCATATTTGATATGATGTAGCATATACTTTGTAATCTTATTCGTTTGTTAAAGGCATTTTACTTTATCTACATGGTGCTGTTATATTAAATGTGATAAACCCATAGTTTTGAGCAATGTTTTTAGAATCATGATGGTGATCATGCTAATGAGATCTAAATTCTAGATAGCTCACAAACTAAAATTGTTCCTAATCGTTGGATTACTAAAAAGGGGATTAGTGAATCCGGATAGATTAGTACATACGTTGCTTGCTCTTATGAAGAGGATGATTGATCTCATAATCATTTGTGTGGAGACACTAAAGCAAGTATGTAGGTGCTTATTAGAGAATAAGTTCACTGAACGTGGCTCGCTAAGGAATACCTAATGGAGTTTTACTCGCCTGTCAATAGGAATTCCTCTAGTGATAGTAATACAAGTGATCCTTGGACTTGAGATCATCATAGTATCTTGTATATGATGAGTTATACTTTGACATGTCCCTTAAGACCTTTAGGGTATATCAAAGGGTATGATTGGGTATAATAAGTTATACATGGAGATAGGTGAATGATCAATAAAGAATCTACCACTTCTAGTAAAAGGAGAGAATGTCCTATGTGATTCGATAAATGACGACTCAAAAGTCTTTAGCCAAAGCAGAATGAAATTAGAAAGGAGTTTCTAATTTGCATTAATTAGAGTTGTGCATTTGAGAATCGAAATACATATAATTAAATAAAATAAGACTTGACAGTAATTCCATGTCTTATATTTAATTGGGACATTGTATGGTAGAAGGATTGAATTGTACGGTAACTATGCACTGAAAGGTTCTTTTATGATTAATGTTGAAATCTATATTATCTGGAAAGTCGTTGATCGCTAAGGGGGCTTACCCTTATTGTAGAATAAATATTATTTATTTAAATAAATTAAATAGTTTAATTTATTTATTTAAATAAGATTAGAATTGTTCTAATTGATTTATTCACAACCGGTTTAATATGGAGAACCTAAAGGGTCACACCGCAAAAGGAAAATATTTATTTAAGAAGTAAATGGCATAATTGTAATAATAAGTTAAGTGTATTTAATTTAGTCTATGGAGATAGAATAAATTAAATAGCTTAATATTTATTATTTAATATTTTAGAAATATTAAATATAAATTAATAAGAGGAGTCTTATTATTATTATTACTATTACTATTATTTAATTCCTAATAGGGATTGAGAATTAATTAATAGAAGTACTCTCACATGAATTCCTAATTGGATTAGGAGTTTAATTTAATTAAAGGAGTTTAATTAGAATAGAAACCCTAATCCTAAATAGTTTAGGGAAGGGTTTTCCTACATCTATAAATAAGAGAAGTCTTATCATAGATTAGGGTTACACACTCTTGCATAAGAATTGTAGAGAGTACTTACAATTTCTATAGAGATAGAAACTAGGGTTTTGCCAACACCCATCTTCTTGAACAAGTATTATTCCTTGGTGGATCACCTCTAGAGGCCAAACACTTGGGTGGCTAACGTTGATCAAAGGAAGGAATTTAATCGGTGGAATTCAAGGAGAACGCGAAGGAATTGGAGGTGAACTTGTACCTGAGGAAGCTAGAATTCTACAAGGGTATAATTCTTATTCTCCATCTCTTTCGTTTAATTAATAATTGTGCATAAAGAAAGATCATGGTGATGGTTTGTATAAAATTTTAAAATCTGATTTTATCGCGCTTCCGCACTATTTATGTAATTTGATTGCATATTCGCGCTATGTACAAACCTAACAGTGGTATCAAGAGCCAAACTTTATGCGAATTATTAATTGTTTTGATTCTGTATATACATTGATATGTGTTGAGAACAATTTAATTGGGCATAATTGTTTGTGTAAAATTATTTTATTTATTTTATTTAATTTTTTTATTTATTTTGATTTTATTTATTTTCAATTAAGATAAAAGGTTTATTTTGAATTGGAATATAATTAAAATTAAAAGTTTTATTTTAACTTGGAATGTGATTCTACGTTAACTAGAATAAAGGAGTTTATTCATATATGGAATAGGATTCCATGTTTCCTAAAATAAAGGAGTTTATTCATATATGGAATAGGATTCCATGTTTCCTAGAATAAAAGAGTTTATTCATATATGGAATAGGATTCCATGTTTCCTAGAATAAAGGAGTTTATTCATATATGGAATAGGATTCCATGTTTCCTAGAATAAAGGAGTTTATTCACATATGGAATAGGATTCCATGTTTCCTAGAATAAAGGAGTTTATTCACATATGGAATAGGATTCCATGTTTTCTTAAAAAATAAAGATGTTTATTTTGATAAGGAATAGGATTGAACATATTTTATTTTCCAACAATTTTAAGTTAAAAATAAAGGTGTTTATTTTAAACTTGAAATTGGTTTCCATATTAATTAAAATAAAGGAGTTTATTTTGATTTGGAATTTGATTAAAAATAAAGGAGTTTATTTTTATTCAAAAAATTGGATAAATTAAAATAAAAGAGTTTATTTTGATTTGGAATATGATTAAAATAAAGAAATTTATTTTAATTGAAATTGGATTTCATGATAACTAATTATAGTTGAAATTGGATTCCATGATAACTAATTGGAGTTGAAATTGAATTTTATACTAACTAATATTGCCTATTAAATGATATCAATGCATATATGGAATGATTTTATTATTCATGGGATGAATGTTATTTATTGATACATATAGAGATATGTATGATAATAAATAGGGATTGACCATGGACTATTGACCAATGTGTGATTGGATTTATTTTAGTGGATGCTTGAATGAATGGGTTTTATAAATGGGGTCTGCGTACCTCGTCTTCTCTAGTTTTTCCTTGATGTAAATTCTATCTTCCTCCTATGTACCTCCCCTTGACTGCTGATCAAGGTTTCTATTTATTGTAAATAGTTTATGTAATAGGTTTAGTTAGAATTACTTGAAGAATTGGAGACAAAGGAGCAAGGAGCGCTTGAAGACCCGTTTGTAATGGAGCCCGGGTTTAAATGTAATAGTTATATTTAAATTTAATTCTTGCACCCTAGGTTTGACCTTTTGGTTCACTTGGTGGCTCTAGTGAACCAAACTAGAATAAAAGTCCATAATCAATCCGGGTAGAATATAGTATTCTATATGTGCATGCTTGCTATGTATATATTATATATTATACAACATGCTTCGCATGTTAAATAATATGACGCGTATTTTATATATATATGTGCATGCGCGCTAAACAAGATGAGACAAATAATAACAAACCCCTCAAAGAAATAATATTAAGTCCTAAGCGTTCAAAGATATTTGGAATATCGAACGTCGCCTTCTAGCATGGTAAAGCAATAGAGTATTAAATATTTAATATGAGTTTGTTGTGTCACCACAAGGCAAGTATTAAAATATTTAAGATGTTGTTTTATCACATTTGATGCTTATACATAGACTGAACGATGCTGTTTTGTTGTGTCACCACAAGGACAGTGTTTTTCTTTCGAATATATGGAAGTGCTAGGTTGGACTTAACTTGGATAATTTTGATTCGGATGTGTCACACTTGATCAAAATAATCTAAGAGGCAAATTGAAAGGAGTTACATAGTGATGTAATTGACAATAGTTGTCTACCTATTTATTTATATATCGTTTGTTGTGTCACACAAGGCTATATACATTTGAAATGGGATCCTTATTCTCACTAGCAAATCTTTAATTAGATTTGCCGAACTGTATATTGAGGGTAATATAGTTTGATGAAAATAGTGGGAGATACCAATTTAAAATAAAGGCCTAATTTATTTTGGTAATTAATTAAAATGAATGTATGCTGAAATGTTGTTAAATTACAAATTCATTTATAGAATTTTACGATGTCTAATTCACTATCACTGCATAGCATATTAGATGCTAATTAACCGGACCGAATTACACGGATTGGTTAAGAAATTTGAGAATAGTTCTCAAGGCTGAAAAGCTATCTTATATCCTTAATATGCCTATCCCTGCAATGGTTGCAGACAATGCCTTAGAGGAAGAGATTGCTACTTTTAGAAAGTGGCAAGATGATGCACAGTTGGCTCAATGCATCATGCTCGCATCCATGAGTAACGAGCTTCAGCGTCAGTATGAAACTATGGATGCTCCTACTATACTCTTGCACCTTCAAGGAGTTGAGGGGTGAGGAAAGTAGGACTATTAGATATAAGATATCTAAGGAGCTCTTCCGATCTAGAATAACCGATGGCACTACAGTATAGACAAATGTCCTCAAAATGATCAATCTGATTGAACAATTGGGACAACTGGGTTTTAATGGATGGAGAGTTGATCCAAGATTTGATCTTGCAATCACTTCCGGACTCTTTCTCACAAATTGTTGTGAATTTTCACATGAACAAGCTATATGTCAGCCTGCCTGAGTTGCTTAAACATGTTGAAAACTGTAAAGAGTCATTTTCTAACCAAGAAAGACCAAGTCTTACTAGTAGATGATTCTTCCAGGAAGCGGAAGAGGGCCAAAGGATCTTCTTAAAAGAAGAACAATTCAAAGAAGGTAAATGGAAAGGCAAAAACAAAGGACAATAAGAATAAGACTGATGTAGATAGCAAAGGAGTTTGCTTCCACTGCAATAAATTGGGATACTAGCAAGGAAACTGTAAGGAGAATCTTACAGAGGCTAACCAGAAGAGGCTTAGTGAAGCTTCGGTTACAGATATAGGTTTGTTCATGATTGAAATAAATTTTTCTATAAGTCAAGGTTCTACTTGGGTATTGGATACCGGTTGTAGTTCTCACGTATGCAATCCAATGCAGAGACTAAGCAGAAGTAGAAAGCTAAACTAAGAGTAAGTAATCTTATGTGTAGGAATGGAGCAAAGGTTGCTGCATTAACCATAGGAACTTATAGTTTAGCATTGCCTACGGGCAAGTCTATTAAGTTAATAAGTTGTTATTATGTTCCAGTTCTCTTTAGAAACATTATTACTTCCGTTGTTGGACAAGGAAGGTTTTGGTATTATATTTAAGAACAATTGTTGTTCTATTTATAATGATAATGTTTTGTATGAAACTGAAATATCACTTGATAGACTTTGTAAACTTGACTTACATGAAAAATAATTTTGCAAATTGAACAAACTAATAAAAGAAAAGGAGATGGTCATTCAAAGAGTTGAATATGTGTATTTGATGAAATACAAGTCTGAATCATTTGAAATGTTCAAAGAATTCAGAAGTGAAACATATTGACAGAGTATTAAGATATTTTGATCAGATCGAGGAAAGAATACTTGTACAATGAGTTTCTAGATCATCTCAAAATGGTATTTTCTCATAATGGACACTTCCTGATACGCAATAATTGATTGGTGTATCTAAAAGGAGAAATTGTACCTTGTTGAACATGGTGCAGTCCATAATGATTTTTACCGACATTCTAGTATCCATCTGGAGTTATGCCCTAGAAACGACTGCATATCTACAAAATAAGGTAACCTCAAAAATCTGGCCCCAAGACTCCATAAAAGTTATGTATAGGGAGGATTCCTAATCTTAAGTATGTTAAGATAAGGGTTGTCCAGCTTATGTGAAAAGGTTTCAAAGATAAGTTTGGGACAAAATCTGACAAGTGCAGACTTGTGGGATATCCTAAAGTAAGTTTAGGGTATTATTATTATAATCCTACACACTGCCTTCTTAGATAAAGGTGTTTCTCATTGAAGGAGCTAGTGGGAGGGTAAAAGATCTTGAAGGAGTTCAAGAACCACAAAGCACTTTAAGTCGAATCGAGGAACCTGTAGATAGACCTATTGTACCACAACCGAATCGTAAATCTGGAAGAGTACCGAAGATACCTGGGAGGTATGGATTCATCATAGAGGATGATGATGAGGTACGCATCATAGAGGATGATGATCCAGTTATATACGATGAGGCTATGAGTAGAAGACACTCAGAGAAATGGCAGATGGCCATAAAATCCGAAATGGACTCTATGTATAAGAACCAAGTATAGACTCTGGTATATATGGGTCTTTAAGAGAAAGACTGAGGCAAATGGCAAGGTAGAGACCTATAAGACCAGACCTGTTTAAAAGGTTTTTCAAGTCAAGGAGTTGACTGTGATAAAACCTTACTATCGGGTAATGCTCAAGTCCATTTGGATTTTGCTTGTGATTGCAGCTTATTACGAAATCTGACAAAATGGATGTGGAGACGTCCTTCCTCAATGAAGGTTTGAGGAGAATGTATGTATGATACAGCCAGAGGAATTTGTTTCAAAGGTTGAAGCAAATCGTGTTTTAAGCTACAATGATCCATTTATGGATTGAAGCAAGCTTCTCAAAGATGGAACATTCGTTTTTGATGAGATAATCAAAAGAGTTTGATTTTATCAAAAACGAGAATGAACCTAGTGTGTACAAAAGGTCAGTGGGAGTACTGTGACATTCCTAGTATTATATGTTGATATATTACTGATAATGAATGACACACCAATGCTACAATCAGTAAAGATAAAATTGTCTAAACATTCCTCCATGAATAACTTGGGAGGAGCATCTTATAAATTGGGGATATAAATCTATATAGATAGATTTAAAAGGATGTTCGGCTTGACCCAATGAACATATATTCATTCGATGCTAAAGGCGTTTAGCATGGCAAACTCTAAGAGAGGTCTCATGATGATGAGCCATGGAGTGTATCTCTCTAAAATTATCCCTAAATTGAAAGAGAGATCGCATGAGTTACTGTCATGTATGCAATGAATATACAAGGCCTGATGTTGATCAGACATATTCTGGAGAAGATTACTGTAAGACAATGATAAACATCTTTAGGTACTTAACCGGTACTGAAGATGTGATCATGATTCATGGTAGGTCTGAATTAAAACTAGAGGGCTAAACAGACTCAAGTTTTTTCAGACTGACCAAGACGATAACAAATCCACTTTAAGGTAAATCGTTACCTTGAAAGGTGGTGCAGTGAATTGGAAAAGTTCCAAACAGCAAAGAGTTGCTGGTTTAATGACAAAGACAAAGTATATAGCTGTAAATGAAGCTGCAAGTTGATTGTTTGGATGAAAAGTTCATTACAGAACTAGGAATAGTTCCTAAGTCTCATCTTGGATTCAAACATGTGTTGCGGCACTTTCATTTGATTAGTAAAATCATTGAAAGAAGAAAAGTCACTATAGAGATAGTGGACTCTCGAGAACAACATTGCATATCCATCTACTGAAGCTTTATCCAACAGCAGGATAATCGTCACTTAGAGAAGAAGGGTATTAGATACCATGGCAATTGGCTTTAGTGCAAGTGGGAGATTGAAAGTAGTATGTACACAAGCCAATCATATTTGATATGATGTAGCATATACTTTGTAATCTTATTCGTTTGTTAAAGGCATTTTACTTTATCTACATGGTGCTGTTATATTAAATGTGATAAACCCATAGTTTTGAGCAATGTTTTTAGAATCATGATGGTGATCATGCTAATGAGATCTAAATTCTAGATAGCTCACAAACTAAAATTGTTCCTAATCGTTGGATTACTAAAAAGGGGATTAGTGAATCCGGATAGATTAGTACATACGTTGCTTGCTCTTATGAAGAGGATGATTGATCTCATAATCATTTGTGTGGAGACACTAAAGCAAGTATGTAGGTGCTTATTAGAGAATAAGTTCACTGAACGTGGCTCGCTAAGGAATACCTAATGGAGTTTTACTCGCCTGTCAATAGGAATTCCTCTAGTGATAGTAGTACAAGTGATCCTTGGACTTGAGATCATCATAGTATCTTGTATATGATGAGTTATACTTTGACATGTCCCTTAAGACCTTTAGGGTATATCAAAGGGTATGATTGGGTATAATAAGTTATACATGGAGATAGGTGAATGATCAATAAAGAATCTACCACTTCTAGTAGAAGGAGAGAATGTCCTATGTGATTCGATAAATGACGACTCAAAAGTCTTTGGCCAAAGCAGAATGAAATTAGAAAGGAGTTTCTAATTTGCATTAATTAGAGTTGTGCATTTGAGAATCGAAATACATATAATTAAATAAAATAAGACTTGACAGTAATTCCATGTCTTATATTTAATTGGGACATTGTATGGTAGAAGGATTGAATTGTACGGTAACTATGCACTGAAAGGTTCTTTTATGATTAATGTTGAAATCTATATTATCTGGAAAGTCGTTGATCGCTAAGGGGGCTTACCCTTATTGTAGAATAAATATTATTTATTTAAATAAATTAAATAGTTTAATTTATTTATTTAAATAAGATTAGAATTGTTCTAATTGATTTATTCACAACCGGTTTAATATGGAGAACCTAAAGGGTCACACCGCAAAAGGAAAATATTTATTTAAGAAGTAAATGGCATAATTGTAATAATAAGTTAAGTGTATTTAATTTAGTCTATGGAGATAGAATAAATTAAATAGCTTAATATTTATTATTTAATATTTTAGAAATATTAAATATAAATTAATAAGAGGAGTCTTATTATTATTATTACTATTACTATTATTTAATTCCTAATAGGGATTGAGAATTAATTAATAGAAGTACTCTCACATGAATTCCTAATTGGATTAGGAGTTTAATTTAATTAAAGGAGTTTAATTAGAATAGAAACCCTAATCCTAAATAGTTTAGGGAAGGGTTTTCCTACATCTATAAATAAGAGAAGTCTTATCATAGATTAGGGTTACACACTCTTGCATAAGAATTGTAGAGAGTACTTACAATTTCTATAGAGATAGAAACTAGGGTTTTGCCAACACCCATCTTCTTGAACAAGTATTATTCCTTGGTGGATCACCTCTAGAGGCCAAACACTTGGGTGGCTAACGTTGATCAAAGGAAGGAATTTAATCGGTGGAATTCAAGGAGAACGCGAAGGAATTGGAGGTGAACTTGTACCTGAGGAAGCTAGAATTCTACAAGGGTATAATTCTTATTCTCCATCTCTTTCGTTTAATTAATAATTGTGCATAAAGAAAGATCATGGTGATGGTTTGTATAAAATTTTAAAATCTGATTTTATCGCGCTTCCGCACTATTTATGTAATTTGATTGCATATTCGCGCTATGTACAAACCTAACAACTGCCCCATAACCGCCAAGGGATGATAAGTCGCCACGCCCCTCAAGCCAGAAATAAGGATGAAATCAAAGGTGGGCACATGAGTCGAGAAGCTCATGAAGGAGCAATAACCCGAATAGATCAAGAGATGAAAGGGCTCCTCAATAGCCGATAAGAATTCTGTCCAGGAAGCCGCATCAATACAACTCACGGGACGGAACGAAAATTGCATGGCTATGTCGTGGCTGAAGCAAAACCCATAGCGACGGAAATGACCGATGGGGCTGAGATGGCTCATAAACCATACATACAATAAAACAAAGCTCCCTCTGAATACTTTGCCTCGGAAAGACTGACAATATGAGGCTGACATGTAGGTGTCTGCTAGTATCATGGGAATTATGGTGTGATCCTCCTGAAGGGCTCTAGTGGCCGCAATAACTCGCATATCCAACAGATCGGATCCGGCTGGCAGATACAAAACTGAGATAACACAAGCCATCAAAACATCTACTCTCGAAGCGCCCTAGCTCTCCTCAGATACGGAAAAATCACCAGAGAATAGATGAAAACTGTCGGGTGAACTGAATCGGTCAATCAGGAAATGAAGGGGAACTAGATGGTCTGATGTGATCACCGATAACAGGACTGTCCTCCGCAAACCAGTAAAAGTCAAGAACTGATGGCGCATGGGACCAGCTGTGACCCTGGCACAAGAACCATCCAAAGAGAAGCCAGTAAAGCGAGCATACTCCTCGAGAGTAGGGGTCAGCTCCATTGTCCCTAATCTGAACACCTGACGGGCAGGGGCCCAATAGCTCAGAATACCCTCCACAAAGCCCGCTGGCACCTGAAAAGATAATAAGGACCAGGAATATCCCAGAAGACCATCTGCGATAACCCTTCGGCCGGCGACAAACTGTCCAACTAGCGGAAAAGCCTACCAACCAACCCGGTGGGAGGACCGAGATCCAAACGTACCACGGCGGCTGGTGACGACATCTGTGAAAAATAGTGTCAAAAAGACTATGCAGGGGTCATTATCTATCCATGAATAAAAAACATGCATCATACAGTTAATAATAAGGTAATTGAATTGTCATAATGATAAAACTGTGCATAAATAAATAAAGGAGTTCAATACATAGTGCATGAAATGGAAAAAAAGAAATTGAACAGGTTCAAATACAAAAAAGGCCCTATCCTATCATGATCTAATCAAAAGTAATATCGTCTATGAAGTCGGGATCTTCAAACTGATCCCCTGGAGTAGAAGTCGAAGTCGAAGCCCCGAAGTTAATATCTGGGGTATATGGGGGCACTGGGGCATCAGATGAGCTCGGGCCTGCATCGAAACCCGCCCTGTCAGGGTCATACGCATAAGCATCCTCTGGGGTCCGGCCTAACACCCGAAGATATAAGGATAGCTGGTCCACCTGGCGGGTCAGAGTAGCAATCTGCTCAGCATGTGTAGGAGCCCAAACACAGGTAGCCCAATCAGTCATCATCACCGATCCAGGGACCATATCCCCGAGGAAGAATATGGCCCGAGTCTGAGGACCAATAGTGCGGGGCACCCACCAGGTACGGAAGGCCTCACTCGTGCTGGGACCTGAAGAAAGTGTCAGGCTATCCTCTCCCTCCAGCATAATCTCTGAGGGCTGAGAGTCCACCGGCCAGGATGTAGTGAGGGGGAGGGAATGCGGAATACGGATCTCTCCAGTCACGCATCTGAATGCACGCTCTCCCAAATACATCACCCATCCTCCAACACTCTGCAAAGTAAGGCGACGGGTGGAAAGTGCAAACTCTGGGCCGGAAGGATATCCATCTGTAAACCCCACAGTCAGATGCTCAGAGAGATAAGGAGTCCAAACGACCTCAGCAGCGGTGATCAACTCCACCTGAATACGGCAGTGGGCGAAGCTGCCAGACACCGGGACCTCCTCCAAAGTACTGTGGTGCCACCGCCGACCCCTGGGATAGGTATCCAGACCGAGAGTCGTGACAGGCCTCAGGCATGGGAGTCGTTCGTACGCCCAGAACTGTGAACAGAGACAAGGAACGACATGAGTAACCGGCAAATGCAGAGAAGGGAAACGAAATGATAGGAAGTGCAGTAAGAAAAGAAGACTTACTAGCAGAAAGGGGTAAAACCCAAGCCAAGCGTCTGTCTCTCCCTCTGAGCGAAGACGGAGACCATGGAGGAAATAGGCGAAAGTGAAGGACCCCAGTCATAATCCCCGATCCGATCCACATCCCTGATGGCTCCGACAACGCTGAAGTGAATGGTGGAAGAGTTGTTCCCTAGGAAACAACCCCTCATAATTGTCAGGAACAGACGCCGGAGCAGAATGTCACGAGTAGCTCGGTCTGCAGGGAAGGGCGTCGCATAGATACCTCCAACAGCATCAACAGCCAATGCTCCGGACCGAATGTTGCGGGCCTTGAAGACCCGGTCCTCGGCGGCGAAACCCAATAGAGATCGGACCTCCGCTGGAGTAATATCGAGATCTAGGGGAACACGGACCCCGGTGAACTCGATGCCGGTAATGTACCTCCAATCCCAAGGAGTCAGCACAACCTCGCAGTCCAAGAGATGAAGGGACTGGGTCTGGTGGAACCATCGCTCAGACAAAGCGCTCATATAACCCCATGGGCACTGACGGGGAATGATGATGAAGAAAGAACGAAAACCCCGGGAGTCCACCACCGTGCGGTAATCAGCGTGCAGTGTTGTGTAGAGGGAATAGATGTTAAACCAGTTACCCCTCGGCTGAGTGAACTCGGGCACCTGTGACAATCACTAATGGATCAGTCCAGATATGAACAGAGATTGGGAATGAATTTAGAGGAGTAATGAGTATACCTCATTAGCGACGAGAAATGCTGAGGGGTGACGGCTAAGATCTCGACCCAACAGATCGGGCACTTGGACAAAGGCACCGGGTAGAGCGCGGCGAGTAGAGGAAGCTGGTGTGCCGGAGGGCGGCCCCTCTGCCTCAATGTCTGGAAGAACAGCCTCGTCAACCTCAGGATAATCAGGCCGGACGACAGCCTCCGCCAGTCGGCGAGCCTGGCGAGTCCGAGTCAAAACCGGGGCAGGTGCAGCCCTACGGCGGCGAACACCCGAGGTACGAGGTGCAGTGGAGCTGCTGGGAGCGTCAGGATCCATAGCTGAAACGACACAGTAGAAGAATGAGGTACATTATATTTCGAATTATATCACAAACATTTTATTTGCCTATCTTCATCGTAGAATTAATGCAGCATGATGCATGGTTACTATATATGCATAAATTAGATTTTAGTGGGACTCTAGTTTAAAAAAAATCGGCAGAGTTTCGTCTATAAAATGAGCATCCCATGCATAGCCGGGCAAGTTTTCAATTAACCTAAGCCACAACAGATCAAAATTGCATTTTAAATGGTTAATTACGACATCAAGATGACCATAATGCATGCTCTCTTTCAAAAAATGACAAGTATGTATGACTTGCATCATGAACATAGAATATGACTCGCACAGTTGAGACATAACATATACATGCAATGATACATGGCATAGCATTTCAAAGCATATATTTCTATCTCTAAACATCCAAAATAGCAAATGTATAGCGAAACATTGACGAGATAAGAAAACAATCGGTCAAAATGTTACCCGTAGCGTGTAGATCGATCTAACCGGAGCGGTTTTTGCGAAAAGGTTGAAAAAATCGGCAAAAGGGACGTATGAAGGTGCAAAATCGCGAAAAGGAACAATGGGTAAAGGCTGAAAACGACAGATCTGGGGAGGGGCGAATGGATTAAAAAAAGCCGATCTTGGTCGCAGATCAATCTGCGGCTGGGTCCGATGCTTGCTCCTTGTTCTCCTTTGCAAAATTGGTCAATTTTAAAATCCATTTGACTTGGTATGTGAGAATAAAAAATACGAGATTTCGACCAATCGGGTGTGGAACCCGACGAATCAATTTGTCGGGGTGGGACCTGGCAGGAACGAGGTGATTTACGAAACGATCAACCGGAAACGAGACCTGGTGCCGACGAGACGATCAACCGGAGACGAGACCCGGTGCCGACGAAACGATCAACCGAAAACGAGACCCGGTGCAGACGAGTCAACCAATCGGAGACGAGAACCGATACAGACGAGTCGATCAACCGGAAACGAGATCCGGTGCCGACGAGACGATCAACCAGAAACGAGATCCGGTGCCGACGAGACGATCAACCGGAGACGAGACCCGGTGCCGACGAGACAATCAACCGGAGACGAGACCCGGTGCCGACGAGACGATCAACCGGAAACGAGACCTAGTGTAGATGAGTCGACCAATCGGAGACGAGAACCGGTACAAGCGAGTCGACCAACCAGAAACGAGACCCGGTGCTGACGAGACGATCAACCGGAGACGAGACCCGGTGCCGACGAGACGATCAACCGGAAACGAGACCCGGTGCAGACGAGTCGACCAATCGGAGACGAGAACCGATACAGACGAGTCGACCAATCGGAGACGAGAACCGATACAGGCGAGTCGACCAACTGGAAACGAGACCCGGTGCCGACGAGACGATCAACCGGAAACGAGACCCGGTGCATATGAGTCGACCAATCGGAGACGAGAACCGATATAGACGAGTCGACCAATCGGAGACGAGAACCGATACAGGCGAGTCGACCAATCGGAGACAAGAACCGATCAGCAATTGAGTCCTGTTGAGATCGATACTCACAATAAATTTACGATTGCATGATGCATCGACACCTTTACGAATGTTTGCATGCCTTGCATCTTGTGTTGCATCATAAGCTATATGTGCTGCATCATGTATGTACTGTCATTCTTATGCACCGTCATTCATGCATCGGGTGTCTACTTCTTTACCATGTTCATTTCATTTAACATTTCATAAACATGATAAAGAGGGCCAGCTGTAGACACCCAAATTTTGCACTTTGTATACTAACCCTGACAGGAGGGTAGAATCGTCAATTAACCCAGCCTACGAGAACGAAAGGTGGACATAAGTACGAACACTCAAAGCCACCACAACGACTTGTGACCAAAGCCGACACGACAACGAGCGGATATCAGGAATCGACTAATGGTCACTACGCTTACCTGCTCGTCGGTGATCTAGTGGGGGTCGGGGGGCAGCGCCCCCTGGAAACCAAGCTCCAAATACAAATCCTGTGTCATGTCGCAACCATTCGAAACGAGCATTCCTGAATGACATGACACGTTTCTCAGCGGTTCCCGGACTGCAAAATATAAGCCTTTCAGCGAAAACCAATAGTATGACACGAGAATCGAGGTGCAATACGAAAATCGAGAAAATCAGCCCAGCCAGCCGCGGATTGATCTGCGGCCAATGATGGGAAGACTGAAGTGCACGGCGGGCGCGGAGAAACCGAGGCTAGCCGCAGATCAATCTGCGGCCAATCGCGGATCAATCTGCGGCCAACTGCGGATCAATCTGCGGCTGTCTCTGGCAGCCTTTATCAATGCAGTTCTTCATTTTCATCCGAAGAGAGCATACAGGAAGTTTTTTGGAAAAGAAAAAGGGAAGAAACAACAACGGGAGAGGAGAGAAAAGAGAGAAAAAAAAGTGAGGATTTATACCCCTTTTTTTAGATTGTATCACAGACATTTTCTACTCTAATTAATATACGAGTTTATACGCATCGTGGTGTCATTTGCAAGGTGAAGAGCCCCTTTTATAGCATTTTTGTTATATCATTTTGTTAAACTTGTTGTCATTCGGGCTATATTAAATGTAGTTTTTCTTGTATATTATTGAGGATCCAAGGATTAAGGACTATTAGTGAGGGTTCCAACGGAACGAAATTCTTCCCTAATGGCCCGATGATATCCATTTGGTGATTCTTTGTCGTTATGGTAATGTATTATGCGTAGTGTATTTAGATTGCTATTTTAGGATATCGTGGTGTGTTAGGCGATCCGGTGTTGTTCATTTGTGTAGTATTCGTTTTGTGGGTGTGTAAAAATTTCGGATGTGAGCCTAAGAGCGCGACTCCATGGTCCAAATCCGATGATGGACATTTTTGGGTGTATGTAGTAGGATCGATGTACCCTTTATTGTAAAGATGTAATTGTCGGGCCTTAAAACCATATCAAGTCGAAAATCGGGTTTAAGGCCCCGTAATAGTGAAATATGTGCTTGTGGGCGTTTGGGGTTATTTTGATGGCTCACATGCCCATGAATAGCCCCCACGCATTTTAATGCTTGATTTGATTTACGACACAAAAATTGATTTCAAAGCTAAACGATGAAGATTTCCATAAAATAAATCAAATTAGGTTATTAGCACCACGCGGCTTAAAATTGGAAGTGCTAATGAATGTCGATTCCTATTTAACGAGAAGGTTAAAGAAAAAATCGTTTTCAAACATCACAAAAAATGATTTTATAAAAATAAATGACGTTTTATTAAATCTTTGTGCATAGGGTTAAGGAGATCGTAGAAGTTGCCCGTTATTTTATTTACGAAAGCAATGTATAAGTCTCGATTCCTATTTTGACGAAGGTTTAAAAGACTCTTGTTTTGCCAAAACGACACCTAATAAAAAATCTCACAGCTTATTAAAATCAAACATTTCTCATAAAAAATAAAGCTTTCTCGTATAGCCGAAAGACATTCTAAAGCATTCTCAAAATAAAATACGACTTTTCATAAAAAACCCAAATGGTTTTTTCATGCAAAACTCACCACAACATTCAAATAGGCACACACGCGCGCACACACACATTTTAAGAATTAAAGGATAGTAAAAGCATCGAGATTGCGGTAACCGTGTTTCACAGAAGTCGGGGGGTGCCTAACACCTTCCCCTCGCTTAAGCAAGCCCCCGAACTCTATGAATCTTGGTTTACAGACCAATTAATTTGGAGTCACATATGAGCCAGTGATTTACGAAAACGAAGCTCGGCTGAGTTGGTACATCCATTTCAGGGGGTCGGCTTGATGAAACCTCCTCCTGTCCTTCCAGTCTGGCCAAATGCTCAGCTATTTCTCGCTGCTGTTGGCGTAAGGCCTCCATTACTTCCTGGTCCTTTGCCCTTCGTTGGGTCAGGATTGCCGTTTATCTCCATGATCGGCATTACTGCCTGAATGAACAAGGGTTCGAGCTGGGTTGGCAGTCATATGAGCCGAAGGTTCTGGCGTCTGCTGGTTAGTATGAAACAGACGACGACGAACCGGGGCAGATTGGACTTGCAAAGGCACCCTAGCCCGACCCCTTGGCCCCAACCTCTCCCTAGCCGACGACCTGAGTCGGTCAAGGACCGACCTACGAGTTGGTGTATGGGAATCAACTGATCCTTCCCCTCCGACATGGGCTGTATTCACCATATCTGTTCTCTAGCTTTAACAGTGACTGTGAACTAACACTAAAGGCCCTCCTTCTAGCGCCAATGTTAACGCCAAGATTCGTCTGCACACTTCAGTCACTAAAAATGCGCTAATCCTGCACAATAACGATACCACACTCAGAGTTCCGGGTGGTTTTGCCACCGGGGGATAGCTCAGGCGTAAGAATTAGTACAGGCTGTATCAAGGTTTTGATAACAATGGAGGTTTGCAGTTTAGTGTTTAGTTTTGCATTACCTTCGAATTCTAGAGGGAAGCCTTGTATATATACCTCCTTATGTCATCATCACGCCTGATCCCACTTAACAGACTAAAGCATATGTCTCCATCAACCAAATCATAATAAATGCTCCAGTCAATATATAAGTCAACCCAGTTAGAAAGTAATTTCCTTAACTGGATCACTTTATCCCAACTAAAATCCCCAAATGAGTTCGGATCCTCCATACCGGGTCGGGTCTACCATCCGGGTCGGGCATCCCGAACCCAGGACCCAACAAAAAGTAAAATAAATTACAATACTCAAAAAAATAAAATAACATCATATATACTCTTTCCGTTTCAAAATTAGTGATATAATTTGACATATATTAAACTTTAAAATTGGTAAAATTTATAAAAGTTTAAAATGATTTAATAGTTTTTGTTATATATTATATAATCATAATAATTATATCAACTAAAATTATAAAAAATCATATCAATTTAAAGTTTAGTATGTCATTATTTGACTTTAAAAGTCAAATTATATTTTTAATTTTTGGAGGGAGTATAAAAATAAAATAAAATACAAACTTGCACAAATAAATGAGGAGACTCGAGGCTGAAATGGAATGGAACCGGGTATAAACATATACCAGACTATGAGCGGAGCCCGTAGACTCCATCAACTGGATTTGGTCAATATCAACTGTTAAAACCACCCTGTCCCAAAACAATCTTCGTGCCCGCCATTTCCTCCTCCTGAAGGATAAGATACAGAACTCTTAATAACAGTTAGCAGTAAAAAACCAGTCAACCAAAACTTCCAAACCATGACCGGTGACTTGAGATGCGTGATCGTGGCCGTCGACGGTAGCGAAGAGAGCATGAACGCCTTGAAATGGGCGCTCGTTAACCTCAAGCTCCGATCCACTGAGCCTCAGGGCTCTTTCTTCATACTGCACGTTCAATCGCCGCCGTCCATCGCCGCCGGACTCAATCCCGGTGCTATCCCTTTCGGCGGTCCCAGTTAAGTCTACATATGTGTGATCATACTCCCTCTAGATACATTTTTTTTTGACTTTTGGGAGTTAATTTGAGAAATTCTAAAATTCAAAATCGATTTGAATCCGTTTATGTTTCGAAAACTACAATACAATTAGTAGTACTTTTTAAGTTAGTTGATGGCTATTTTCACTGTTTGTACTAAAATCTAAAATTTAATTTTAGGATTTTGTAAATTGACAACCAAAAAAAAAAAAAAAAAAAAAACAAGATGTCAAAATGTATCTCTAATTTTTAAGCTTAGGTAGTTGTAAAACTGTCGGTTCATTTTGCTTAATTTAATTTGTTTTTTGAGTTTATTAATTGGTTGATGTTATAAAACTGTTTGTTCATTTTGCTTTATTAATTTGCTTGCGTTAATTAATTGGCTGCTGTTAGTACAATTATTCAATATTTTTGGTTATTAATATTGCTACGGAGCAGGTGATTTGGAGGTGCCTGCGTTTACTGCGGCTACTGAGAAACATCAGCAACGCATTTCTGAGGCCATTATTGCTCATGCTCTTCAGATTTGCTCTGATAAAAATGTAAGGGAATCATAGACTCTCTATGTATAAATACAAGCATTTGGATGTTTTTTCTGATATACAAGTGTTTGCATATGCTTTATCTACTATGAAATAGATTGGATGAATTCGATTTGTTCCATTAGCCTGTTTATTTTAGTTTAAAGCATTGTTACCTGGAACGTGGTTCATTTCGCTACCGGTACGAATACGGATACGCGGTACACTACATAGCTAAAACGTGGTACGCTAGGTGTATCTTTATATAAATCTTATAGTTAAGAATTCTCTTAGAATCTAAGTATATAATAAACCTATTTTATAGAAAAAAATTTAGTTGAATCAACAGGTTGGTTGTTTTATATTTAGGACAAATGTAATGTTTGAGCAACCAATAATAAGTTAGAATATTGATATGTGTGCAAGTATAGGTAAAATAACAAATAAATTTTTTGGTGCGCTAAATTTAGAGTATTGGTACATAAGATTATCATGTTTGGGTACGTAAGTACCAATATTCGATAGGTTAATAAGAGTATCTGGTAAGTCTGGTTTAAAGAGATGAATGTAATATTAATAATACTCCCTTCTTTCAAATTTAGAGTCTCTACTTCATGAAAAGTTGGTTTTTAATGTAATCAACCTACAATATCAGAATAAACATAAGAGTATCTATCATAAGATTTAGGACCTTAATTTTGAAGTGTGATATTTTTATTGGGACATCCGTAAAGGAAACCTGCAATGTTGAATTAGGAAGGGATGGCATTTGTGTGTATATATTACTTCTATATATTTTTTGATTTATTTTGTTGACTATTTCCTCTTTGGCTATTCTGAGTAACTGTTTAATCAAATAGGAATACAGACAAAGGCAACAAAGTTAAAACCTAAAAGATCTCGTTGTTTGTTGATAATGAAATGGCTAGCCTAGAATTGATATTGGAACTTATTAGCTATATCTTGCTAAACAGTAATTAACAGAAAGCCTTGTTATGCCACAAAACATTGTTACAAACCTTTTTAGCATAAGACTCTTGAAACCAATAAAACAGTTTCTGGTAAAGCCTTTTCTGAACTTAATTGGAAAATATTTTTTCACTTTCTCCAAATTATATCAACTGATTTTTAAAACACAAGTTCATAATTGGGAATCAGAAGGAAAAAAATTGTGAAATTTCGAATATCAGCATACTGATGGAAAAACCTTTTTCTTTTTCTCCTAAATATATCAGGTGAATTTTAAAACAAAAGTCGTAATTGGGGATCGGAAGGAGAAAATTTCTGAAGTTGTCGAGGAACTGCGTGCTGATTTGCTTGTGATGGGATGTCGTGCTTTTGGTCCTATTAAAAGGTACTTCTTTTTCTTGGGAAGTGATATGATATTAACAATACTTACAATGTCTTTCATTATTAATTTGAATGATTCAATCTACTTATAAATTAAAAGGATGAAATTACCATAACTTGAGAGCCATTGAACGTATTTGATAATCAATTAATTGTCCATGATCAATTTTAGGATTTTGTGGAATCTACTTGTTCCATGATTTGTCCATAAAGAAGATATTGTAGTCTGTTCTAATTTAGGTCTGCATGCTAATTCACAATTGATGTAGGACAAGAATGGAGGAAGAAATATAGGACATGATATTGTAGGCGGCAAAAGCTCAAATAAAAACACAAAGCTTTAAAATCAATAATATCAATTCAATGTATATATAAACTTATGAGATTACAATATTTAAATAGAAAACGTAAGACATGTGGACAAAATATCACTAATTTCTATGTTGACTAATTTGGCTGCATTTGCACTTTTCTTTCTTTCTTTCTTTCTTTTTTAAAATTTTTTATCTCACCTCGTATGGGTGAGGATGGATTAGTATCCCCTCCGTTCCTCTAATTTCTCTCAATACACATTTAGCGACACAAATATTGCTTTTAGCGACGATACTGGCAACACAATAATTGCGTCTAATTTTATTGTGTCGCTAATTCTTTGCGACGAATTTTATTGTTTGGCTAAATGCAATATTAGTGTCGTTGGATGTGTATTGAAAGAAATTAGAGGATAGGTATAATGGAGGGGATCCTATTCTGGTGAGGATACCCAACAATCTCCCCCTCCGAACACATAAGAGGAAAGATCACCAATATAACTCCTACTTAGAGTCAACTCCAACGAAGTCTTGGCTCAACTCAAACTTCTTGGATTTTTCCAGTTATTTCCATGACCGGCTTAGAGCATGTTTGATAATTCTTAGTGGCCTCTTAATAGGAAGATTTCTTATTCGGTCAGCCACATGGCGTTTGAAAGACTGTTATTAAACATTCAATCAAAACAAAATGTTTTTTCAGTAAGCAACATCAATTTAACTTTTCCAACCAATTAATTAACTTAATGATCCTTTTACTAAAATATCCTCAGCTGCACATGCTCCCATTTATTCCTACAGGCTACTGGCCACATACTACAAATCTGCTTGAAATTGATGAAGAAATTTGCATTAAGTGATATATTTACAACTACTTTGGTTAATTACTTATATGCTAAGATTAATGTAATTAGGGTATTTTTAATTTTTGTTTGAATTTATGTATTTTTAGATAATTATTTTATTATAGCTAAAATTGATGTAATTTAGATAACTAAAAATTTTATATTAAAAAATTACAAAAGTTTATATGATAATTCTTTCGCTACACAAAAAGTGTCTTATTTGCAAAAATTAAATATAAACATAAAGTTCTATTTTTTTTTTCATGTTTTACCCTTTAATTTAGTAATGTTGACATGATAATGTAATTGTGATAACAAATTTGAGAAAATTGTGTTATTTTATACTACTATTAATAAAAAAAAATGACTCATTTTATAGGAAAACAAGTATTGTAAAACGAACTATTTTTTATTTTTTATGAAATAGAGGGAGTAGTATTATGACTTAACTATATATTTTTGTAATTATAGAACAAAATTATTCAAAACAGGTTAGAGGCTTAACATGTAAATTACACTCATTCAGACGTCTTTAAAAGATGAGTTATCAAACACTTTTTTTATTGAGTGCTTAGTTTGGAGCAAAACCTCTATTTTATTCAGCTCATTCAGGTGTTATTAATTATTCAGATATATTCATTCGGTTTTATCAAACAGTCCCTTAGTCTCATCGGCATGAAACTTCTCAATGGGAGAAACTTCATATAAATTCCTTGCTAAATTCTTTCACACCCGTTTCATTTTACCATAGTTGTGAGCTATCTTTGTTGTGGTCTTCATGCAAGGCTATATTCTCTTTTGAGCTATCGTTTGTTGTGGTCTTCATTCAAGGCTATTCTCTCTTCTGCATGGCATTGTACCACCCCCTCTGACTCCCCCATCTTCAACACCTCGTACATGTGTTGGGAATAAAAAAGCTCCCCTCAATTTTCGAGGATCAATATTCCAATTTGATGCTTCTTCCAATTTAATTTTCCAAAGAGAGGGTGGCCTTCAATTTGCAAGTTTGACAGTTGAATTGTCAATAGTCTTATAATTGTCAGTATGGCTTGAAAGTTGTATAAAATTTGTATGGAGGCTTTCAGATTATGCAGCTTTCACATGGAATTCCAGTACCCTGACTCTACTATAAAAGAGGTTAAACAGAAGAGAAAAATATGCGTCAAGCATCAGTACAAGCAATGCACAAGCAGAGTGCATTAGCAGAGGGAGAGTTCTACTGAGGGAATTCTAAGAGATCCGGTTAATATTGAAAATATAGAGAGTAGTAAAATACAAGAGTGTTGTGAGTTCTTTTGGGTGAAAGTTTTTCGCCCCAAAGAGGTTCTCTTGTATTATCTGTATTTGGTTGTGCCTCAAATTTTAGTATAGAACTTGAGAGAGAGACTTTATTCCTTATTTTCAGAAATGTTGGAATTATTCAGAGTTGGTCCCATGGTTGTTCCCTCTTATTTTCATTTTACTATTAGAACTTTTGACTTTACAAGTAAAAGAAATGAGAATGTTTGTAACTTTGTTTACTTCATTTTCTTATATATCAAAAGTTGGATTTTTGACCGAGCAGGCTGGTCTCATCGATTGATTTTTCTGTTCATAATATGTATTCCCTCCATCTCTATTTAGTTTGCTTCCCTTTCTTCTTTTGGCTCTCCCAAATAACTTAAGAGTACTCTTTAGCTAGGTAGGGTTCATTGGGAGGGTTGATTTCAATACTCTTTAATTTGGTGGGTCCAAATGGAGGGTAGTTTTGGGACCCAATTACAATACTTTACCTGTTTTAGTACGAGTGTGAAAAGGAAGAGAGCAACTAAATGAAGGGAGTATATGGTAGCTGTTAACGCCAAGATTTGTCTGCGCACTTCAGTCACTACAAAATGCGCTAATCCTGCACAATAACGAAACCTCACTCAAAGTTCCGGGTGGTTTTGCCACCGGGGGATAGCTCAGGCGTGAGAATTAGTACAGGCTATATCAAGGTTTTGATAACAATGGAGGTTTTTAGTTTAGTGTTTAGTTTTGCATTACCTTTGAAATGTAGAGGAAAGCCTTATATATACACTCCCACTTGCCATCATCACGCCAGGTCCCACTTGACAGTATAAAGCATACGTCCCATCAACCAAATCATAATAAATGCTTTAGTCAGAATATAAGTCAACTTAGTTAAGAGATAACTTCCTTAACCAAATTACTTCTCTGCATCCCGAACCCACACCCCGGGTCGGATCTAGCACATCGGGTCGGGAGTCCCGAACCCAGAACCCAACATTGCCCCCTACTCTTTAATTATAAAAATGAATTATAATAAAAGAGTATAAAGAATGAATCTTAATCTCCAAACAATGAACCAAACAATCCTTTAGAACATAACCGCCCCACATCATCACATCCATTAATATCCCCAGTTACCACGTGGCAATAACGGTTCCACCACATTTATTGAAACAGTACCGTTAGTGGGAAAATGGGCCGAATCTTAAGGGCCGCGCCCAATAAAGGCAACACCCTTCCAAAATTAACCGCCACTTTCAGCCCTAATTTTCAAATCTCTCAAATCTCCTTTCTGCAACCTTCACCACCGCTTCCCTACCTTTCCAATCATTTGAATCTCGCATCTCGTTCTTCTATTCTTCAATGGCAACCAATGACGCCTCAAGCTCTTCTAACCCATCGAAAACCAGTGCATCCGCGGCAGCTGCTAATGAGATCCTCCCTCCTACAGCAGCGATAACAACGGAAGCCACCACAGTCACCACCACTGCAATCGCATCAATTTCTACCGCCGCCGCACCGCCAATTCCTTCCTCTGCCATCAAAACTAGTTCCACCTCCGGAGGACTCAGCGTTTCTTCCCAAGATCCTATCACAAGCTCCGATTTTCCTAGCAACCCCTTCTCTACTCCATCACCCCGAACCGAAGCCGAGCTTCAAAACATAAAGATGCTAGAAGAATACTCCTCAGACAAGACTTTTTACCATATAAACACCATATCCTCGCTTCAAACCAAAGATCTAGCGTCTATCCGCGAACTGTACCAGATTCCCATATCTTACCAGATCCGCACACCCAACCTCAACGAAAGAATGTACCAACGCCCCAACGGCTGGACTGCTGTGACTGTCCAAGCCCTGAAGTATGGGCTCAGATTCCCCCTCAACCACTTCATCCTCACATTCCTCAGCGTGGTCGGGGTCGGGCTCGCCCAATTGGTTCCTAATTCCTTCATTCATTTGATCTGTTATATAGCTTTCTGCCACGAGTGCCAAGTCGAACCGACCATGGACTTTTTCTTTGCCCTATTCACCGTAATTCGATCGCGCGAAGCAGGATTTCGGCAAATCAGCAAGGTACCAGTCAAGGGGGCTCAAAAGAAATCCCTGATGAGGACCCCGGCCAGTAACAAGGGATGGCACTCCCAATGGTTCTACATCAAAGGACCCGATACCAGCCTAATATCGGATTGGGTTGGCTTCAGCAAAAATACCAACAATATTGAAGCCTTCCCGTCCGACCGCCTGGGAGAGTTCAAACAATTCGTCAGCAAGATGCCCGATGAGGAATGGGACTTCGAACTCCTCGGCAACCATACTTGGCTATACAATCATGGATGTAAGTACCTATCCTCGAACCTCAAACTAAGTTTTTATTGCTTGTAATTCCTTCTTACTAGTATAGATTTCTAACGCTTAACATCTTCCAGTAACGCTCATCAAGCCAGTCGCCCCGACCAACATCAACCAAACAATTCCCCGAGCTACCGACCCGAATCTGGCCGATCCCAACGAGCCTTTGGAGGACGAGCCTCAGAATCGAATGCCGATAGCCGCCCGTCCAATCACGGCTATCCCAATGGCTCAAGTCCTTAAGAAAAGTACCTTGGAGATGAGCAGATCGGAAAAGATGGCCTTGATGAAGAAGCAGCAGCTAAAGAAGAAGGTGCCACCGCCGCCCAAACCACTGAAGACTCCAGCAACAATTCCCGAACCGATCTCCCTAGGCATCATCGACGAAGAGACCGATGAGGAAGTACTGGAGCCTCTTGCAAAGAGATCTCGCAAAGAGGCTTCTTCTCCAGTACTTCCATCCGGCCCTACCCAACAAGTCAAATCTCAATCAGGAGGATCTCACTCTTCCGACCAATTGGCTTCGGCCCCTTCGGCCCCTTCATCTAGCAATCGGGCCAAGCCACGGACTCTCTGGCCCCAAAACCCATCGGACCCGTTTCCCTATGATCTCCTCGAGCGCTTCGTCATGCCCGCCGATAACGATCGGTTTAAGAATCATTCTCCGGATCAATACCTGGAAGACTTCACAAGGCTTCAACTCCAGGTAAGACATCATTTCATACCGAGCCGCTTTTTTATTTGAACTTGATTCTGATCCATATTTTATACAGGCTAATGCCGTGTTTGCCCGATCTCTACCATCTCTGCTTAAATTGGCGAAGAAGAACAAGGAGATCGAGGCAGAAAATGAATTCCTGAAGGGTGACATTCGATCCCTGGAATCCGACTTAGAGAAGGAGAAGGATCTTCATATCGATATGAAAGATAAGCTCACCGAAGCCAATAGGGAGAACTATCAGCTTCGGAATCGGGTCGACATCCTTCAATCGGAAATTGCCGATCGGGAGAAACAGAATGAAAGGCTTATGGAGGAGCGAGTCTTATTGAAGGAAAACGATTCCGATCAAAAGAAAGCAATATCCGCCCTCGAAGAACAGATGGAGAAGACCCACTTCAAATTGAAGGATCTGATCCAGGCCTACAACTCATTGGAGGAAGAGCACACCCAGTTGAAGAACCAAGGACCTCCGATGACCGAAGAAACCAAGTTCCAAATAATAGAGGAGTATAAGGCATCCCCCGAACTAACCGACAAGATTATCATGCAATTCTCTGAAGGGTATCAAAGCCACAAAGAGAAGATCAAAGAGAAGATGATGGCGGCGGGACTGGACACCTCTATCCTCGATTCTTCGGACGACGAAGAGGGGTCAGATGAACCGCCTACTTCCCCGACCCCATAGGGTGGTTCAACTGCTTTTTCTTTTCGGATGTAAATAACACAATTTGTAATTTCAACAACTATTAATGAAATATCCCAACATTTTCGTTTATACAACCTGATAGCATTTTATTTCAATGAACATAAAGATTTACATAATCGGCAATAAGAAATGGCTATGACTTACTGGTAATATCTTCTAAGTCTTCCAGCATGCCAAGTATTCTTAATATCCGAACCGTCCATACCCCGAAGCCGGTAAGTTCCTGGCTTGGGCACCTCAACCACTTCATAAGGCCCTTCCCAGTTCGGCATAAGTTTGCCTGAATTCTGGGGAGTCGAGGCCGCTGCTTCCCGAAGCACCAGATCTCCAACCTCAAATCTCCTAACCTTTACCCCTTTGTTGTAGTGTTTGGCCGTCCTCTTCTGATAGGCCGCCAACTTTATGACAGCTGACTCCCTAACCTCATCTAACAAATCCAGATTGAGGCGAAGTCCCTCGTCATTATATAACTCCCTGTATTGGCTGACTCGAAGTGAAGGAGATCCGATCTCAACAGGAATAAGGGCATCGGTCCCGTAAGCGAGACGAAAAGGCGAATCCCCTGTCGTTGTTCGAGTTGTTGTCCGATATGCCCATAACACACTAAGCAACTCTTCGGGCCATCTTCCTTTAGCTTCATCCAACCTCCTTTTAATTCCATTGAGAAGAGTTCTATTAGTGACTTCTACCTGGCCGTTTGACTGAGGATGCGCCACCGAAGTCTTCCTGTGCTGAACTCCCAGATCTGTGAGAAATTCTTCGAACTTTGCACCTACAAACTGCCTCCCATTATCCGATACTATTACCATTGGGATACCGAAGCGATACACAACGAATTCCTTAAGGAATTTAAGACACTCTTGCTCCGTAATTGCTTTGAGAGGTTTAGCTTCTACCCACTTCGTCATATAGTCGATGGCCACAATAACAAAACTGACCTGCCCCTTAGCCTTTGGCAATGGTCCTAATATATCAATCCCCCATACAGCAAACGGAATGGGTGATAATACCGAATACAACTCTTCGGGAGGTTGGTGAGGGATCGTCCCATTCAACTGACAATTAGGGCACTTCTTAACATATTCTCTAGATTCTTGGAAGATGGTTGGCCAGTAGTAGCCCTGCCGTAGAATCTTGTATGCTAACGCCTTAGCGCCCATATGGTCTCCACATATACCTTCATGGACTTCCCGAAGTGTATAATCAGCTTCGGAAGGGGTCAGACACTTCTGTAGCGGAGAAGAAAACGCCCTTCGGTATAGGTCCCCATCGATCAAGATGAAAAACGAACTTCGATGCTTGATTTTCTTGGCTTCTAACCGATCCGAAGGAAGGACGCCATCCATTCTCGAGCTGACAGCTTCAGAGTTGTGACGAACATGTGGCACTTAGCAGCATCCGGATGATCATAATAATTCATCACTTGATTATACCCGTGAGTATGATCATAGGGATCACCAGTACCATCGTAAGAATCTAGGGGAGGCATTTTCTTGGTCTTGTCTGCTTTGACCTGCTCGATCTCCCTAGTGAAAGGTGAATTTGTTACGTTCGGCAACTCCCTGGCCTGAACCACCGCGGCTAGTTTTTCTTCTAACTCAGCCAATCGTTTAACAACGGGATCGGTTTCGCTTCTTCGGGGTGGCGACCGAGGCCTGCCACCCGAACCGGATCTCCCTCCTTCATTACTATTACCGTGTCGAGAACGGCTTATCCGCCTGTTCCGATCTGGAGTGTGGCTCCTGGGCCTGCTTCGGTCCTGTGAGCGGCTTCTGTGCCTTCTGCGATCAGGGGAGCGGCTCTGACGCCGGCTCATCAGGCGCAAAGGGCTTTGATGTCTGCTACGGATTGGGGAGCGACTATCTCGCCTGCTCTCATTCTCCGAGCGGTTATGTCGCCGGCTCCGAACCGGGGAGTGGCTCTGTCGCCTGCTCCGAACTGGGGAGCGGCTCTGACGCCTGCTCCGAACTGGGGAGCGGCTCTGACGCCTGCTCCGAACTGGGGAGCGGCTCTGACGCCTGCTCCGAACTGGGGAGCGGCTCTGACGCCTGCTCCGAACTGGGGAGCGGCTCTGACGCCTGCTCCGAACTGGGGAGCGGCTCTGACGCCTGCTCCGAACTGGGGAGCGGCTCTGACGCCTGCTCCAAACTGGGTCGGAACCATCCGAACGATTAGTCCTGGACTGGTTCCTGTCAGTGTTCTGTCGGCCAGGGGGTCGGCTTGATGAAACCTCCTCCTGTCCTTCCAGCCTGGCCAAATGTTCAGCTATTTCTCGCTGCTGTTGGCGTAAGGCCTCCATTACTTCCTGATCTTTTGCCCTTCGTTGGGTCAGGATCCATTGCCGTTTATCTCCATGATCGGCATTACTGCCTGAGTGAACAAGGGTTCGCTGGGTTGGTAGTCATATGAGCCGAAGGTTCTGGCGTCTGCTGGTTTGTGTGAAACAGACGACGACGAACCGGGGCAGATTGGACTTGCAAAGGCACCCTAGTCCGACCCCTTGGTCCCAACCTTTCCCTAGCCGACGACCTGAGTCGGTCAAGGACCGACCTACGAGTTGGTGTATGGGAATCAGCTGATCTTTCCCCTCCGTTATGGGCTGTATTCACCATATCTGTTCCCTAGCTTTAACAGTGACTGTGAACTAACACTAAAGGCCCTCCTTCTAGCGCCAATGTTAACGCCAAGATTTGTCTGCGCACTTCAGTCACTACAAAATGCGCTAATCCTGCACAATAACGAAACCTCACTCAAAGTTCCGGGTGGTTTTGCCACCGGGGGATAGCTCAGGCGTGAGAATTAGTACAGGCTATATCAAGGTTTTGATAACAATGGAGGTTTTTAGTTTAGTGTTTAGTTTTGCATTACCTTTGAAATGTAGAGGAAAGCCTTATATATACACTCCCACTTGCCATCATCACGCCAGGTCCCACTTGACAGTATAAAGCATACGTCCCATCAACCAAATCATAATAAATGCTTTAGTCAGAATATAAGTCAACTTAGTTAAGAGATAACTTCCTTAACCAAATTACTTCTCTGCATCCCGAACCCACACCCCGGGTCGGATCTAGCACATCGGGTCGGGAGTCCCGAACCCAGAACCCAACAGTAGCCATCATGACACAATTATGCATAAAATTTTGCATGCATCTTCACTCCTATAGCTTTTAAAAACTAGGCTGGACAAAAAAAAATAAAATATTGAGGGTATTTTTGTGGTTAAGATCGAGTGTAAACCCAAAACTTAAGATTTCTATAACCAGTCTAGTTTCATATTGATGGAGATCACAAGTCAAGACAAAATCAAAGATTTTTCATTTTTATTATTTAGAGTTTTTATTGTGTTTAATGTAAGAGTAATTGATGTAATTTATTTATTAGTGGGGATTTAAGACTTTTAATTGTGATTAGGTTTTTAATATTTAGTAAGTATTTTAGTCATTAGTTCTTTTATTGTTACCCAAGTAACGTTAGGGTTTTGAGTCTATAAATATTGATGTAATCCCCCACAAGTTAATTAGACTATTGAATTATTGAAGATTATTATTCCCACACATTTTGATTGCGATCAAATTCTCTCTCTTCTGCGGTTGAAAAACCCTTGGCGTAGTGGTGTCTAGAGCATAACCCAAGTTCACTTTTCCTTTGTTCTTTTTAAATTTTCAGAAAATATTCATCTTTGAATCTTGTCCTACATCACACACACTTTCTTGAATGGCATCTGTGTACAAAAGAAGGTATTCAATCAAAATGGCATGTGAAGGAACAAGAATTATTCCTAACGATGGGGCATTTGATTATTCTGCTTGCATATTGTGCTGTCTGTCATTGCATGAACAATTTATATGGTATTGCAAGCACTTTTTCCACGAGCAATACATAATTCAATTTAGGAAATGTTTCTTCTTTTTACACAATAAATTGAATAAATTGATGCATAGTTGTCACAGTGCTACGGCGAGTCATGCGGTAGTTAACTGCCAGGACGCCTAGGCGACAAGGCGACCACCATGGCGTCCGTATGACGACAAGTCATTTACAATGTGCAATTTATATATTATTTATTTTACTTAACAAATATATTGGCAATAAAATTTCATATACATTAAAACCCAAAACAGAACACTTTAGAATAACATTAAAAGCACAATTATGTAAATACTTAGCAATAACAATTCAAAAATAAAACACTTGATATTAAAAACTAGTACAAGAAATGAAGAATTCAACAAACACCACATAGAAAATAAAGTAGCAACTATCACGTATTACTAGTCTAATCACTAATAAAACACTACATAACAAGCCCAAATAATGTCTAGACTCTCTACGCTAGTCTCTAAACATCGTTCAAGCAAACTCATCAAGAACAAGGTCATCTCCATCTCCTCCACGAGAACTACTCTCATTTAAAGGCGTAGGTAATCTTTCTCCAAAATCATCCTCCACATCTTCATCATTCTCTTCTTCATCAACTTCATCATCGGAGTCGGAATCCATCAATCTTGATTCCCTTAAAGTTGAACCACCACCACGTCGAGAGTATGTAATGACCGGGATGAACAACATCGGCCTCATTATTGATTCATTCATTACCCCATTCAAAGTCATCAATGGCTAATGAAAAAAAAAAATTCAAGTTCACGCCTCTTTTGGAACCTTGAAACGATCTTTCGATTGTATTGGACATATACCAAGTCACTCGATCGTTTGTGTTCCAATTTATTCCTCTTCTTCGTATGAATCTAAAATAAATAAAACAAAAAATAATAATATTAATGATAAAATTTTATTATATAAAAAATAGTTAGTATTAGTAATGACTTATTGCTTTTGAACCAACAATAGAAAGTACTTACAAACTCAAATGTACTCCAATTGCACTCACAACTGGAAGAAGAACAACAAAGGCCTAAAATTCTTTTTGCAAACTTTGTAAGCTCAATAGTCTGCCTTTCAAAAGCGCTCCGCCAATCAATTAGTAAACATTTAAAAGAAATATAAATATTTTTAAAAGGAGGAAAAGAAGAATGTATATAATTATAATTTATATTTTATATCTTTATATATATTTTGATAGCATGATATACATTGTTGTGTCCCCCATCTAATAGCTTAAGCTTTTAGATGAGTTGGTTACTTAACATGGTATCAGAGCTCTGAGTGTGCAAGGTTTTGGGTTTAAATCTTCCCGGCCGCACAATTGTCTTTATATTAATTTAATAGTGCAAATGCACTTTAATTTCTCCCTTCTCTATGAAAAGTTGCATTTGAGGAGTGTTAGCATGATATACATTGTTAGGCCCTCCATCTAACAGATTAAGCTTTTAGATGAGTTGGTTACTTAACATATTTCAATATACTTAAGAGGATTCTTTAAAATCTGTTGCCTAATCGCCATTTCTCTTGCAAAAGTATCTCTAGAAACATCATAGTTATCGCCTAGATTGCTTATCTTGTCTAACAAATATTACTTGGGCACTATCTTTGCGAGAATGTCATTGAAGTCTTCTCGTAGAGTGCAAGCTAACTCCAAACATTCCTCTTTGATATCAAAGTACTTGCTCGGATTGAGAAACAACGCAACCTCATATAATTTTTGCTCCATTTGGCTTTCCCATCGCCGCTCAACAATGTCAATCGCCTTCTTGTAGAGTCTTTGTTTGTTATTAAATGAATCTTTGATTTTTTTTTCTTCGCACACTCCATCGCAGCGAAAACTTCTGGCATAGCAAGCTTCTCATCACCATCAACAATCTTTAAGGCTACAAGAAGTGGTTGTGACGCCCTAATACAATCCTCAACATGATGCAAAAATGTAGTTGCTATTATAGTATCACATACTTCCTTCCCTGCTTCGGTAGCTGACAACTTAGATTTTGTCCAATCCTCGCTTATGAACAAATTCCTCAATGCATATGCTTGTACAAACTTTGCAAGGTGAGGAAAGTTGTAACAAATCTAGTAATTCCGGATCTCGCAAGATCCCTCCCATTTGTTTTTTCCCTCATCGCATCAAGAAGACGACCATACCTGTAAATGAATGTTGTGATTCTTCTTGCATTTGTGATTGTGGGCTGGAATTGCTTCAGCTTGCCTATGTCATCTAGCATAAGGTCTAAGCAGTGAGCAACGCATGATGTCCAAAATAGTGCAGGTCTCCTCTCCATTAGTATATGTCTCACTGCCTTGTAATTAAAGGCATTGTCCGTCACCACCTGAACAACATACTCGCGGCCAATTTCCTCAATCTTACTATCAAGGAGATTTGTCAACATTGTGGCATCTTGCGACTCGCTGGAGGCATCAACAACCCATGGAGGTCCCTTCAGACTATTAACATGGAAATTCAACAAGTGTCTTCCCCTCCTATCTGTCTAACCGCGACATGAGTGTGCAGCTATATTGCTTCCAAGAAATTTCATGTTTTGCCTTTAACTCATTGGTTTGCTTCTTTGCCTTCTCAAGTAAAGGAACCTTCAACTCATGATACGTTGGAGGCTTTAAACCCGGCTCATATTGTCCTATGGACTCGGTCATTACCTCCCGAATAAAAAATTTCACATTCTATCGTAACTTAACCAATGATCCCATAATCATATTGGTTGAATTAGTCTATTACAGACCATAAAATTATAAATTTTCTTAACTTCATCCCTGGATCTTAACTTGATCTCATTCTTTCTACAAGTATCAACTTGTAGTTCATTCGTATATATGGATAACACCATATATATATCGGTCAAATTTTAACCTTATAATTTTAACATTCTATACTTTCATATACCCAAGGTTCACAGTATTAATAATAGGATGGTTCTTGGGAACAGAAGAATCTTGCGATAAATGTTTGCATCTTTATTCGTGACAAGATTCCTTTTCTTTATAGAACATACCGTATTATTCAATACCCTCACTTGAATACATATTTTTATAGAGATATCTCTTTATATCGATATTCCCTATCTATCTGAAATTCACAGTATTAATGATAAGATTGTTATTGGAACCAAGGGGCGCATTCCGGTAAAAGTGGCACTTTACCGACGCTCATTAAGTGTAACCTCAATGCTTACAAAACTCCCAATATCATTCAATACTCTCACTCAGATATATAGTTCTTGATCAACATTGTATTAATGTTTTACTATCTGTCTGAAGTTCAGAGTATCGGCATAACATGATCAGTCCATATTACCAATACCCTCACTCAGATTTATAGTTCTTTGACAATTCTAAGTTATATCAAATTTAAAGACATAACAACGTTCGATAATAATAACATCATATTATTGATATAATATTTGGTTACATGGTTTTCTTGTTCGTATTACAACAATCATTATGACTTCATACAAATACAAGTAAATAAAACATGAAACCTAATCTAAGCTTCTTCTTATCGTTCATGGTCTTCTTAACGTTCTTCATAACTGCAAATAAAGGTTTGTTCGCAAGAATGAGCACTACGGCTCAGCAAGTCTAACTAATAACACATAAACAGTTTATGCTTTCATATAAACTTTAACATGCTTTATTTATCATATCTTACAGTTAACGATCGCGTTAACTCATGCTCAACAATAGTACATAATCATATGTAGCATCACATATCACTTAACAACATTGGATCATCAAATCTTATTTAATATCACATAAGACTTCCACGTATATGCTTTAACATGTTATCTTCACATAACAACTATCACATACAAATAAGGGATAGAAGACTTGCACAATAACACATAAAGGATTAGAACTTGCCTTGATGCGTGATCTCGTCTAATCGATACGCTTTAAACAGCCTATATAATAGGTTACATGTACCCGAAGGTTAGTTCATCGAATATTACTTCATAATAAGTCTTAGGTATCCTTGAAATAACTATTTCCATAATTGGAATACTTAGGACAAGTGGCTAACTCAAAAACTCATTTTTAAGCCACTTTTTCGAAAATGGGCAGCAAGCTTTTAAGCTTGGACCAGCCACACTAAACTGACCATAACTTGCCATTTCTTTAGACTTGCCATTTCTTTTGAGCTCGGTATGAAATAACACCTTGCCATTTCTTTAGACTATTAAGTTATTGTGATACAACTCAATTCAGTTTAGTTGATTTTGTTATTCATTTCAGTTCATAATTCTGTTCTCTATATCCGTACTGGGCATTTGGCTCATGCTGTGTTTTTCTTCCGGCAGGTACTCAAGGGGATCATGGGCAAGTGTGATGAGAGCTTCTCACCTAGATTGTTTAGATATTTTGGTTATGTTTCGATGTTTGGGTCTCTAGCATTGAACTTTTATTAAGATTAGAATGTACTAATCAATATGTATTTTGAGCCGGTTGGGCAGTTATTAACACCTCTTTAAGATTAATCTTTTGCGGTTTATAATTTTGATATTAGTTTATATTTCTGTTATATAAGTGTGGTCTCCCTTCCTAAATTTGGAAGGGGGTGTTACAGTATCTCTCTCCTCTTATATAAATTCTCCCTCCACCCAAACTCCATTCAGTTCATATCTCACAAGTCACAGCCCACACTATCCCCCACATTTTTTGGCCTAAAATTTTCATCTCCTTAATTTTTACCCATTCATTTTATTTTTTCAAATCAATTCATTTTCAGTACCCTTTTTATTCTGTTAATATATCCCAAAACCAAAATATAAAATCGGTGTTAAAGGTTTCATAGGAGGCATTGCTTCCATTGTAGCAGGCTGCTCCACACACCCACCCCACCCCACAATTTCACTCCCTCCGCTCAGCTTTTGCTTTCAATGCCACCGGCGCCGCCGTGGAAAACGTCGTTCACTTTCCTCTGCCGCCGCCTTGTTCTCCGGCACATCCGCTACCGTGCTTCGACAGACACTCTACTCCACCACCAGGATGGGGCTTTACGAAGTGTTGAAACGAAAATGGACCGACCCGATCTTGGGCAGCTTCCCGCTTGTGCAGAAAATTGCAGCTGGCTTGATAGCCGGTGACATAGGCGCGGCTCTGGGTAACGGCTGACGTGGCCATGGTTCGGATGCAAGCCGATGGTCGGCTCCTGGCTTCTCAGCCGCGCAATTATAAATGCTTTATTGATGCCATAACGCGTATGTCTAAGCAAGAGGGTGTTGCTACTCTGTGGCGCGGTTCATCGCTTACGGTGAACCGTGCAATGATCGCGTCCATAGCTTCCAATGCTATTGTTGTGCCCTTAAAATTATAAGATCAAGGCTACAGTTAATAGCGTCAAGTGCTCGTGCCCTTGGGACCTAATAAGGAGGTGGTGGCACCACCTTACACTGAAGTTAATAACACTTGTCTTTCAAGATACAATGACAAGTGCCCCTTGAGGCCTAAACCCAATAGCAATCTAATTGTATATATACTCATTAATTGTTTAGTTCTCAACTGATGTGGGACTCTTACTTTCCATAAACTTTTATTTATCATCTTTACGAGTGATCTTTAAGAGTTAATTTCTCATTCATTATCCCATAAATTTGAACTTCCTAATATTTGAATTTTATCTGATCATGGAGTAAAATACATTGATATATAAATCCATCTCTAATGATTAATAGAACTCACTTCAATTTAAGCTCAAATTCTAACATTATTCCCACAATTTTTAGGCAAGGTCTTTTCACCATGATATTGTTTGTGACTCTTGAACAAGTCCGAAAACTCTTCAAGGATTTATGAGTAGCAACATAATGTATTATGTATGCACTAGTGACAGAAACATATGTTATGATTATATTGGAGAAGAATTGTTTTTTGCGATAAATTTTGATATTATAAGCTCTTTATTTAATTTGATTTTTGGCAGATTGCATGTCTAGTGGGTTCATAAGCTTGTGATTCTTGTCGTGCTTTGATTTTGAGAACTATGGCAGTCTTTACCCAAATGTATTATATAATGAAAAAGAGTCTTCTTACATATATGAATAAATTTATGTCATAATAATTATATAGGATAAGTAACAATTAAGAATGATCATATCCTAATTTATTATTTATATGTGCATACATGAGATAAGTAACAATTAAGAATGGTCCTATTATAATTTATTCTTTTTTATCGCTTAAAGTTTCATGTAATTATAAATTCAACTTCGTCATAGATTTGTTGACATATAAATCAGATTTTTTTTTCTTAATAGGCCAACTTTATGATATAATTTGAAACTTTGGCAATGTGGTTTGATTGGTGGGAAATATAAAGAAATATCTACTTATTATCAACTTTAAATCTCTATGTGGTGGCCTATAGGTGCTCTACATGTGGTCAACTTGTGTAAATGTGGAATATCCGAACGCACATGATATTGTATCTAGGGTATCAAAATCTAGTGGTCAGTTGGAATTCTTACAAGGGGACAAAAATGTATTTGATTAGCATGAAATGAACTAGTTGGAGGATGCCCAGTTCCTCGAGAATGGACAGCTAAAAGAACGAGTTCTTAAGTTTATGGTTGCCAATTATGTGGAGCCAATTTCATATGACCTCGCACATCATTTTCATAACTTCATCCCCACTTGCAATCAGTCCCACGGGGAGAGAGCTCAGAAGAAATTGGGCACAGTGACTTGTGTTAGTGAGTTTTATTTTGAGTAGTAGTTAAGGAAAACGAAAGTTGGACGTTTTTTTAAAAAAAAATTAAAAATAAAGGCGCCAATTTTCGCTTCTGTTCCTCAAGACATAAAACTCACAAACACACCGTTAAGGTAGAGTTGGTTTGGCAAATCGGAGTTAGGTGGGAACTTAAATGAACCATGGAATGGTGGTTATCAAGTGGTGATGATTATAATTAGATGGTAAAATGAACAAAACAAGAGTGATTTAATCATGTACGTGTGTATTCACAGCTTGCAGTTTCATCCGGGGCGATTGCTTTCTTTGAGACCTACATAGCTCAGTTCACTAATATTGTCAGGTGAAAGGAAGGAAACTAATAACAATATGCATAGTTTATCTATCAGATATTATTATTGACCTAACAAACTGCATATTAATACTTGCGTTCCCAAACGTAATACTCTTACGTATCAGTACACTAATTCTAGTATACAAAAACATTTCTTTGTTGGTTTACCTATAATTGCACAATTATCAATAAAATAACTTAGTATTGATGCTCAAACATCAATTATACTAAATAATTTATATAACAATCAACTTATTGATATAACTAAATATCTTCTACAAACAAAGTTCTACTGCATTTAGATTCTAAGAGAATTCCGAATTAGAAGCACTCATATAAAGCTACCCTAGCATACCGCGTTTTAGCCAATGTAGCATACCGCCTACATGTATCGGTTCTACAAATCAAAACAAACTATGTTCCATGTAAGACTTTTCTCTATAGGGCTTTCATCTTTGTGACAAAAGATTACAATTTGTTAAGTTAGGAGCCCCAAACGACCAGCAAAATTGTATGAGAAGTGGAAAATTTTGCTTGAAATTCAAGGATCTAAAATGAACTGATCTCAGGCGAAGTTGTTGAACAAACCCCATACTCATTTACACTTGAATATTTGATTCGGGAAAAAAAAATTGTCGTTATCCTGTTCAAGCACTAACAGAGACTTGAAACTAGGGTTTCATTACAACTCCAACAGGCTTAACTAGATTAGGCCAGAAAGCAAATAATAGTAATTATATGTTGCATTTACCAGACAACACTAATAATTACACAACCACCCTACTTTATCCCTATACCAACCCAAACCAAACTAGCGAGGCTACCAAGCAATTCAACCAGCATCAAGTTGATGAATTATCTTTGTAAACCAGTGGGCTTGGGGTGTCTCAACTTCAACGGCACTTCCCTTAAGCATTGGCATCAATGCAATCTTGTAGGACACCTATCAAGACCTAAATTCATAAAGCTTCCTCTTCTTCTTGTTCAGTATGTTCCTCAACAGAATGAGATAGGCCATGCATAATATGCGGGCAAAAGGCTGAAAGAGCAAGAAATACCACTCATTATCTTGATAATGTTCTCGGAGTTGTTCGACCTTTGTCCACATTCGGGAAGCTTTCTGATTTTCCTCTTTCCAGATTTGGGACCGGTAGGCCATCTGATGTTCTTCCCCTGTCAATATTTTGGACAGATGAGCCTTCTGTTGCTGCCCCTTTATGCGAGTTCTGGACAAACTGGTCTGATCCTCTGCCTTTTTCTGATGAATAACTCTCAGAATTTTGAATAGGTTGACCTGGAGTCCGCCCTTTGTCAAAATTTTGGATCTCAGATGCTATTTGAGTACGCCTTTCTTTCAAAAAGTTGAGTCGATTTGTTAGCTTTGAGAGTGCAGAAGAATTAGCAGTGGCTCCCTGTCATTCAACGCAAGTTCTTTAACCAATTTTCAAACTTGAGGAGCAATAATGTAGAATGTCTAAATTGACATAAAAAACACTTAAACAGAATAAGATCTGAAATGCACAAAGCTTTCCCTTAATATATGTGTGCATGTAGTCCCATCTCAGCCCAAAACCCCAACTCGTGTTTCTCGCTGTAGCAGTAATTTAGGTACTGTCAATTCTGGAAACCCTAATATGTAATGATACAAATGGTAAAATGTGACAGGTAAAACAGTTATTTCCTTCAAGTTTCACGGTAATTGGGAACTGCTAGAAGATATGATTGCCATAATTGTAGTTAATCTCATCCCATAATTAGTGTGTACACATTGATGTAAATTAGGAATTTCCATAACTGTAAATTAGGAAGTTGTTATACTTGTGTATATAAACCAATGTAATTGAGAGGAAATGAATTAAGAAAGAATTATAAACCTAAACTCTGAGTATTCCTTTCTACATGGTATCAGAGCTTGGTCCTTATTTTTCAGAAGAAAAAAAAAAACTGTTCATCAGTGTTGTTCATCAGCACTGTTCATCGGCTCTGTTATTAGTACTGAGATTCCCACCGCTTCTTTAGCATAAATTCTAGTTCAAATATGCAATTAGTCTAGATAAAAAGCATTAAATAAAGTATAATAAGTACATGTCTATGTCTGTAAAAATAGTACTCCACCCATATTACAATGATTAGAATTTCATTTCCTTTTGGGTACGTGGATCTGAATGGTACATGCACAAAAAACAATATATATATATATATATATATATATATATATATATATATATTGCAATCTTTCCTTTTCGAGGATATCAGTACTATTGATTTGATTAATTGTCACAATCCACAAAGAGCCAAAGGACGCATTTGATTCCTATTCGTCTACTATTATACATATTCATGTGTGTGTATATATAGATGAAATTTGACACTTTAAACAATTGAAACTTAGAAAAATTATGTCAACATTATAATGTAAATATTGAGAAAATATTTTACTCAGTACTATATAGTGTTGGGATACTCCTCGAATCTTAGTCCGAGAAGGAATCTTATTTTAAGTAGGAATATTTTTTTGAAAAGTGTCCTGTTTTTAATAAGTATATTGATTATATATAAGAGTCCTAATTAGATTAGGTAAAGGAGAGTTGTGAATATTATATAAATAGAGTATTCTATTCGGTTATTGAATAGAATACTCTATTCAAAATCATGTAGTATACTAAGAGTTGAGAGAGGGCGTGAGTGGGTGGGGTTTGTTTGATAGAGAGGTTTTTTGCAGCTTTTATATTCCGCAAAAAAGTTATAATATTGGAGAGAGGGTTTTGTAACTTTTATTTCGTGCAAAAATTTGTACCGTGAAAATTATAATATATTGAAGTTGGGTTGTGAAATAGGTCATTAAGGACTGAACCACATTGAATATTGTATTATCTCTTTATTTTATTGTTTGATTCCCAATACATGGGACACCTAAAAGGGTCGCATATACAACCCACCACACATCATCAATAACTGAAGTCCTTTACTTGGAAAAATAGAAATAGAAATAAAAAACTCAAATTCTTCTTTTCCTTCTAAATTCTACCAAATTAATTCGACTAATTGACAGATTTGTGGCTCTCGTTTAATGGATTAATTATTACCAAGAAATTTTATACTCAAATGTGTAAAATGATCTTATGCAGCTTTAACAATTTTTTTGTGGCCAGCTGATGATATGAATCATATCATATTGTAGTAAAACTTTTACTTTCCACAATACTTGAAATCAAGTAAAACACTGTGCAAGGCCAATAACTTGGATAGTTATATATGAACAGCCTACAATGTTGTGATTGATTGACATTCCCCCCCCCCCCCCCACACCTTTTTAATAAGATGATTGATTGAATTAGTTGCATAATGAAAAAATAAAACAAGGTTTTTGTTATGTGTTTCTCGAATTCTTGTTCGAAATCTAACTTTTGACCTGGGCAGAATTATTTTGTGCGGCGACCAGAAGGAAAGAAAGATAAGGTTTAGTGGTGATAGCGGAGGACTGAGGCCGAGTTGTATTATTTGGGCCCATTATGTTTTTAGCCCGGCTAATATATGTTACTATAGCTGGTTCCAGTATTCTTTACTTCTTAGTGTATAGCCGTTTTTGATAGAGATTCACATCTTGAATTCTTCACACTTTGATATAGTGATATTTTCTGTTTCTGGCCCGTGGTTTTTCCCGATTTGGGTTTTCTACGTAAATCTTGTGTTCTTGTCTTTATTTTCCGTCGTTGATTTTCTGTGCTTGTCATAGTTTGTTCTAACAGTTTCAATATGGGAAAACATTAACCACATAGTAAAATTTCTCTACACTCCTACAGTCGGAATAATAATTGAACCAGGGGTAACATCAATGCCAAAAGTAAAGTACCTTATTCCTAGGCGACTTGTCAAAAGTACGTTTAGTACTTGTAGCTTCCAAATCCTTCTGGTTATCTTTCCTGTGTGCAAGTTGAGGTGTGAATAGGCATATACGAAAATTCTGAGAAGCAGAACTAAAAGCAGACAACTGTCAAAAGTTGACAACAATACAGCCATTGAAAAAAACCAATAGGCTTTCCCCTCTTTACAAATTTAACTGAGCACAATTATATAACAAGGCATCTTAATCTTACCAGAAACTGAAATTGCACATGAAATAAAATTAATGGATTCCAAAGAGGATTTGGGACAAGGGAGAGAGACAAACAGACGGACAAAGGGTTACCAGGGAACTCTTACTGCCTTGTGTTCCGCGTACTAGGTACACACATTCCAAAATCGTGATACGAGAACTATATACCTTGTGCATTCCACTATAGGTAATGTTCCTCGTACCCAGTTGATCAATGTTACTTGTAACCATGGGACAAACACAAAGGAATAAATAATGGGGAAAAGAATTACAGTTTTTCTTGATGATTTGAACTTTGTTCTGGCAGATTGTTGGGATCATGCATGAGATCAGAATTTTGTTCACGCTGTTGATTAAGCTGTAATGTGAGATCATCAGCCGTCTGCTTCAAATTGATGACATCTGCCTCCACTAGAGCAATATTTTCAAGGATTGCCTTTATCTATAAACATCTACAAGTTAATTTAGTGATAAATCAAACTTAAGTACTAGTGATTGTGAGAGAAACTGACCTTTCCATCTATAGAGAAGGAGACAGGAATGGTATCTTGACACATTTTAAGTCCAGCTTCCAATGCTAACCTCAACTCTCTTTCCTTCTGCAATTGTTCCTGTAGTCTTGCCACCTAACAATACAAGCCTATAGTCAATCTAAGTCATTTTTGTAAAGTTTAGAGGTAGATTCCAACAACAACAAAAAAATGCAAAATCGAGGGTAACTTCAACATATTTACATAAAATTGAACGGCAAAAGCATTCGGTTTAAAGATTATCACTAAAATCAAACATGGTGTTGCAGGCTACATCATATAACAAATTTGTAGAGGAAATTTCACTCGGTTCTTCAACAAGTTTAGTTAAAAAATACTTGTGCAGAATCTAGCCTAGTGTAATAATTGTTAGAAACAGAACATGTGCCATAGCATTTGCACATACAAACCACAGGGACGGACGCAGGATTTATGCCTACTGGGAACTTTGTTATAATATATATATATATATATATATATATATATAGAGGCCGGATCAGGTCCGGACTCCCGGACCTGATAAAATCCGGACCCAAATTTTTTTTATTTTTTTTTCGTTTTTTTTTTCAAAACAACTAATAAAAAATGTATAGTTATTTTTTGTACTGAAAAAATTTGTTAATACAATGTTTTGGGTATGATTTGGATACACTGTTTGTTATATGTATCCAAATCATACCCAAAACATTGTATTAACAAATTTTTTCAGTACCAAAAATAACTATACATTTTTTATTAGTTGTTTTGAAAAAAAAAACGAAAAAAAAATAAAAAAAATTTGGGGTCCGGATTTTATCAGGTCCGGGAGTCCGGACCTGATCCTGGGCGTGTATATATATATATATATATAACAAAAAGTATAATAAGTTAATATAAATCTAACATGTATAATATAGTGATAATTGTATAATTGTATGTCAAACACAGTGACGTAAAACTATGAAAAGATTGTAAATCACTATATATATAGTGGAGACCAAACCTATATAAAGTGGGCAAACTCATTCTCATGTGGGTAAAAGGACCTATGGATATTGGACAAAATATAAACCTAGTGGGGACCCATGGACAAAATGTGTATAAACCAAAGAAGAAGAAAAACAGCTAATAGGGGCAATGGCCCCCACTCGACCCCCCCAGGTCCCTGCATAACCATATGCAATCATATTATCATATGTTGATCATGGTGGAAATAGTTCTGAATCCGGAAGGAAAAAAGAAGAAGAACCAATGTTGAAATATTTAATAATAGGTTAACTAAGTCTCAAAATTTGTCTAAGCTAAATGTATCTGATATTTAGAAGATATAAACTTGAGTTTCTGATCATCTAAAGAAGTAGATCTCTCTTGTGTAATAATATGAGAATAAGAGGAAAAAAATTTCTTAGAAATTGAGTGGAGTTACCCTCCTATCTAGCACATACATCTTGCTCAAGAGCTAGACGTCTTTCACTCAAAACATTCTTGTGTTTCTCCAAATTTTCTTGTAGAATTGCATTTCCTTTAGCCTGTAATGAGAAAAGATGAAATTAATTAAATTAGACATACAGTTGAAAGAAATCAAATAGTTGAAAGTATATACCTCCTCTGCAATCCTACTTTGTAAGTCAGTTTTGGTTACCTCCAGCCTATCAATTTCAAACCTAATAAAAGGTCAAATACCAGATAAGTTGGCAAATACAGTCATTTAAAATTTTCAAAGCAATAATTGTGGAAGGAGTTTCAAATACATTCTAGAGCAAGATACAACATCCTAGATCGGAATATGAACACATGTTAATGAAGTAGAAAGCATAGGATGCAGATTGCTCATTGCTGAATCCTAGATTCGAAAGGCAACTAGCTAAACTTCAGTTTCCCAATTCTATACTTCCATAGAAAACCGATCAGGCTATGTTAGGACAACATACATTTTTCAGATTTCCATATAACTCTGGGAACAACAATCCCCAATATATAACTAGTAATTATTTTTTTAACTCTTTTTGTTTTTTGCTGAACCAAATATATGTAGTATAATTTACAATATACACAACTAACCAATATAGGCCACTAACTTTCAAGGATATCAAAAGGAAAATGATATATATTGCGAATGTTTATGTGAATTTTTTTGATTGTCAGTTACGTGGACAAGTATTAGTGGTAACTCTTTTGGAGAGATGTGTAATAAGTGAGACCCTCTTATAATTCTAGCCACTCCCATGTATTGACATGTTTTGCAATTGTAATTCGGCACAAATTTATCGCAATACATAGCATGACTCGTATCAAAATCATAATCCTAGAAGAATATCAGCACGTGATTAAAATACTTGACAAATGCATTCACGGAAAAAATACTGACAGCAAATGCATTTGCATAGAATACTTATACAACAAACGACCAAGCAAAAATAAATAACGAAAAGAATAAACGGTCTCAATGCGTGAAAACGTCAGGCCCAGCTAGGATACTGACCAAAAATAGAGATATAAACAGAGATAGAATGAGAAAATTAGAGAGAATTTTGGGAGGAAGGATAGAAAACTCAGTAATTCCTACTGAGTTCGTAAGAGAGAAGAGAGAAATAGAGAAAATAAGGAGAAAGCTTAAACAAGCTTCTCTTCATTTCATTAATTCACTTAAGTCATAATGCTTGGAGAATAATTCTTAGATACAAGTATTTTTAGAGAGAGAATGATGAAAAGTAAAGCTACTAACCTACACTACTCTTCTTATCCTTCACTCAAATATAACAAACTACCCCATGTGCTCACATGGTCACTCAAAATGTACTACCTACTAGAATATACTAATTATTCCTTTGTTGTCCAAAATACCCTCTGCCTGACATTCCCTCCTCCTTAAAAGCATCCATGTCCTCATGGATATTGCTGATTTTCTGCTTTCCAGTCTTGGTAGCTCTCACCACCTTTCCAGTGTCAAAAACAAAACTCAGGAACTTATTTAGTTGAATCTTCCCATAGCAATTCTTTGAAACTGTTGTCTTATCATATTCCTCAGTATCAAAAGTTAACACCAACAACTTCATATTTTGATTTAGTGTAACTTCTCCGTTACAAAAGATTGTCTCAGTATTATCTTTAGCATGCCTTGAGTTCTTGAATTTCTTTTCCTTCAAATACAGCCACCATTGATACTTGGTGGTCTCTAGCTGACTTGTAATACTTTCTCTTTGATATACAACTACAACCGTCACATTTCCAAAATGATCCAACCTTTCTTGAATTGTGAAGTAGGACAAACAACCCTGTATTATTTTTCTATGAGCATCAATGCACACCAATAAACAGATGTTAATTCAAAAGCAAGATTAATGCTCTTGGCTACCATAGCCCAACCACAGCTATTTGAAAAAACAATTGAAACATCATTTTTGTAATTTTTTTCATTCATCAAGGAATTCTCTTCAAGTATAGTGCCTAGCAGATTGATCGCAACCAGCTTACTTATTAAGATCCTAACAGCACCAATGTTAGTAGGACTTAGAATAGACCATGGTTGTTGTCCAACTCCATTGATATGGGTCTGTTAGCTTTAGAGAATTTCTAATGAAGAAGGTTGAGTTTAGCTTCTGCATCACATTTTCCGTTGTTTGATCAACTTCCCTTGCAAATGAACTCTCAAACTGAAAGTTTCTGGAAGTGTATTCCATTTTTATCTCTCCAAGGAATAGGCCTGGTAACCCCATCCTCTTTGAACTGTAAATTCTGACATACTGCATCAATACTGCTCCACCAAAATGATGCTAGCCATAAAAGGAAGGACCCTAGTCCCATGAGTGTGTATTCATGTTCCCCAATAAAGAGATTGGCCTGTAAGAATCCTGGAGTTTTCTTGCATTTTGGTTGATGTTTGGAGAGAATGGGAACTGTATTTGTGAATCCTTTCCTCTTTAGAACAAACTTGTCCTTAAGGTAAGCTATAGTCTTATCAAATGATACCTCATTGGTTGCATTATCGGCTTGTGAGAAATCTCTCAATATATACTAGTTAGTGACATACTTTCCTCTATCCAAAGTATTCTCAAGTACCATCACAAGATGTTGTTCATCAATTATTGTGATTCCTTTCTTCAAAGCGTCTGCACATTCTGCTTGTTCATCATATAAAGGACTGCCTTCATATTCATCATCAGCACAAGTTGTTTCTTCATCATAAATTGGACAGTTATAATTTTCAGCCTCCTTATCTTTAGTAGCTGTTATGAAGCATTGAGATGTCTTACAGTTGTGCTCCACATCATGGCTTTCAGCATAGTAACAACAAAGTCTTTTGTATGCAATGAGGGATCTAGGAACTAAAGTAGAAACATAAGGAAATAGGTTGTACTCAAGGTAGGGGGGAAATTTTAGTGTACTAGTTTCCTCCAAATGTGAGTTTTGCATAGAGGTTTTGACCATATCTCTCCAAGGTTCAAGCGATACAAACCAGACATTTTTGGACTGTTTTGGATGGCAAACATCACCTAGGGTGAATCCCTTTTTCTCAAAAAGTTCTATATAAATCTTTGGACCTTGTGGAGCTGAAATATAGGTGATTCTGTCGTCACTTTCTGGACTGATTTGCATCATGTGAGGCTGGTTTGACAGCTCCCTTACCAAGGAATCTTTTTGTTATTGTTCAGGAAGTGTTAACACTCCCTTTAGCATCATGAATCCTTGCTCCACTTCAGGATTATGGTCAAACAAAGGGACTTCATTATACCAAAACTCTTCTTCAGATTCTGGTTGTGTAGCACATTGCTGAATGTTGTCAATGAACTCTGCCTTTTCATCAAAGCAATGATTCCCTTCATATTGTGGTGGTTCATCATAGGTGGGTGGATCATCATAATATGGAGCCTCCTCATTCTCAACATAATCATCATATATAGGGGCTCCTTCACAATTTGCTTCTTCACATTCCTTGATCCAGTTTCTAGCATTATCATCTTCAGTGAATGATGGTAACACAAGCTTGTGATGCTTGAGTTCCTTTTTCTTCTCATTTTCTTCACCAAAGTTGTTCCTCCTACTCCATTGGACATCATCTTCTTCATTTGTTCTGGCCCTTAACTTCTCAGCATGGCTGAGATTTCTAAACAATCTCTTGTTTCCTCTATATCCCATGTGAACTGGCATCTTGCCCTTCCTTTTATCACCAATAGGTTAACAAAACACTTCTTATATTCTGAATCTTTCTATTCATACCACACAAGAAATAATCCATTTTTTCATCAATAAGCTGCAACTTCTCATGGGTACAATCTCTATAACTCAAAAAATCTTGTTTAAGCATTTGGTTGAACACTTGGTGTGCAGGTCCAGCCATGTTTCTCAGAGTTTCAGAATGAAATGAATCACAGGACAATTGTGATATCGGGTTTGAAAATTAATCCCAAGCAGTAGCAATACTACTTGAGTGAGAGTAAATGAGCTTGAGTGGTTTTTAAGTAAGAAATGGATTGAAACAAACCATAGTTGTCATGGCGTCGTCATGGTGCGTCCTGGCACTAGAGAAGAACAAGGCAACGCCTTGGACGTCGAGCCGCCGCCCGCCGAGGCTTACACCTTGGTAGTTGGCCCAAGTTAAGTGATTAAGTCATTTTGTACCTGTGACTCATCATAACCCATGGACTAGCTACATGGTGTAATTTTTATTATTTATTAGACTTGTAATGTGTGATGATTGTTGACTTGGTTGATCCTTTATTCTCTATGTAGTGTTTGTTAACTTGTTCTACTAGTTTTCAATGTCAAGTGTTTTATTTTTGAATTTTAATTGTGAAGTATTCATATAATTGTGTTTTTAATTGTATTCCATAGTGTTAGTTATTATGTTTTGAGTTTTAATATATATAAAATTTTATTGTCGAATATGCTTTTGAAGTAAAACAAATAATGTATAAATTGTATATTGTTAACGACTTGTCGCCACATAGACACCATGACGGGCGCCTTATCGCCTAGGCGTCCTGGCGGTCAACTATCGCTGCGCCTTGCCGTGGCGCCGTGACAACTATGAAACAAACTGAGTATCCGAGGCAAAACAAGTTTTAAATTCAACTAGCTACAACTTAGTTGAATTTTAAAGAGTAACTGAGCACACAAAACAAGCACAAGCACCAAGAGATCAAAATTTAGCTTAAACACCAATTACCACAGTAGTAATGAGTACTCTCACTAAAATTATGGCTGAAACTGTTTGTATATGGACTGAAAAATTAACTAAGGACTGGATTTTGATGTTTTTTGGTTTTTGATTGTTTGTAAAGACACTAAATATGCTAAACAAAGTAAATTGAGTCTTCTAAACACAAACAATTGTAGATCAAACAAAATTAAACCATAGAATTTGGTAATTTTTGCGGACAGAGATGAACAAGCATTATATGGATTGAAATATGTTTGGGTGATGTTAATAATGAGATATATGGTATGGGCTATCTATGCGTGACTGAAACGAGTGAGTTAGAAGAGTTTTATACCTGTTTCAAGTTGTTTAACACTTGAAATTTTTGAGTTGCATGTTTGCTAAAAAACAAAGCCTTCGAAGTTGTGTTTTCTGCTCCCTTGTGACTGGAATCTGAAGTTGTTGTTGACGTTTGTTAGTAGTAATGAACTACCCAAAGTGTTTTGATGGTAGAAACTAAGAAAATTGACTGAATAATTTTTTTTTTAGGTTTTCTGAGTTTATGAACAGTGACGAAACAATAAAATAAGAATCTAAAAATAGAATAGGAGGTTGAAGAAGATAAGCCTCCCAGGTCTAGGCTATTTCTGGGTAGTGTTTGAAGGATAAAAGAGACTAGAAGAAGTAGATTTCAGTTTAGGTTTATAGAAAAGAAGAAATCAGAACTTGAAGATAGAGAAGAAACAGAGGAATAGAGGAAGAAGATGATGAGTTTGGATAGAACCTAGGGCTCTGATACCAATTTGTCAAGCCTAACTAGGATCCTGACCAGAAATAGAGATATAAACAGAGATAGATGGAGAGAATTAGCTAGAATTTTGGGAGAGAGAAGGATAGAAAACTCAGTAATTCCTACTGAGTTCGTGAGAGGAGAGAGATAGAGAAAATCAGAAGAAAGCTTAAACAAGATTCTCTTCATTTCATTAATTCACTTAATTCATAATGCTTGGAGAATAATTCTCAGATACAACTATTTATAGAGAAAGAATGCTGAAAAGTAAAGCTACTAACCTACACTACTTTTCTTATCCTTCACTCACATATAACAAACTACCCTGTGCTTGCATGGTCACTCAAAATGTACTACCTACTAGAATATACTAATTATTCCTTTGCTGCCCAAAATACCCTCTGCCTGACAGAAGATCATCAGTGAATCCCCTTCGGGTTTTCAAAACCATTGAACACATTTAGAAATACACATAATGTTCAATTTTGACCAGTTGCGGTCATACAAACAACATTAGAACAATAACAGTTGCACATGACACGAATGTGCTAACATAACTCTCTATCATATTTCCAACTATAGTCAAGTTAATCTAACAGCCAGAGAAGCAAATAGCATATAAGAAGAAGTTTAAAAAATTATAAGTTGCAGACTATAATTAAAGAATGACGAATACTTACTCATCTACATTGCCAATATCAATGGATTCCATAGATAAATTCTTCTTTCCCTGGATTCATATACATTCGAAATACCAATTAGATAAAGCAATTACAATACCTACAATACTTGAAAAGAAAGAACAATTTTCCAGTTACAGCAGAAAAAATAAATAGGTTATACATTTCAAAAGTACAACAAGGATCGAGATGTAACAGTAAATAAATGAAGCTCAAAAGAACGGAGCGACTGGTAATTAAGGGCCCAATAATTGAAAGTACGCAGCACACATGTATCAGCGGTTAATACTCACAGGAGTACGTCCCCAAAAAGCGGACTGCCTATTGCCACGTCCAGGTCCAGGTCCATTTGAAACAGTTGTAGTTCTCGGAACGCCGGTGGATGCACTTTTGTCGGTTAAATCGTGTTCTGGACTTGATTTTGCAAGAACTTCCAATACTAATTCACCAGATACATTTGCGCGTGTCATTGAACTGCTGTTAATCTGATTCGGAATATGCTCACTCTCCTCAACATTATTTTGGTGTATTGAATTTTGAGGAGGGTGTGATGATAATGTCAGGTTTGGCTCAAGATCATCAAGGGACTTGGAACCTTGCATCTTCAGAATGGCAGCTGTAAGTAAAGTATTAAATGGGATGGGGGAAAGAGACACAAAAACTAGAGAGAGACACTGCAAACAAAACTCAAAAGACGGTAATCCAGAAGAGGGTTATCTCCAAAAATATTATGTAAAGGCCAAAAAAGGTATTGGGATAAAGGTGGTGGTAATCTCTTAAACATATATAAAACACAAAAAGATTAATTTAATTAAACTAAAAATAATGGATTGAATTAACAAAACACTGAAGTTGTGGATAGTAGAAGATTTACAGGGGATTATAATCCCCTTCAGTTCCAAATATTAACTAATTCTTTTAGAAACAATCACTCTCCGTGTATTGACGAGAGGTACACTTGGATGTAATAGGTTCAGCACACTTCCATGGTGTAAGATTTTTATTTATTGGTACTAGTAATAACTTAAATCCATAAGTGTCGCGCATACTATACTAACTCCAAAAGCTTCTATGGCGATCACAAGGTGAACGAACCCACACACCCTTCCTCACCAATGTGGGAGATTTTTTTCTTTCTGTTGGATATCACGGTGTGAGCTTGGACTGGATAGAATTGGAACTGGAAAAATTCTTGCCCGAGATAGGGAACACAGATATCCTGAAGGTTCCAATATAAACACAAAAGCTAAAACAGGATCTATGTCCAGCATCTAACTCCAACGTGCATCAGTGAGTGAGCCAATATTTCTGCTAACACTTTTCTTCATTAGTATGAATCTATTGCTAGAGGAGCGAGATTATAAAATAAAATTTAAAAAAAAAAACGGAGTTCACAGCCACCATGAAAACGGCAAAGAAAACATAAAAAATCTCAACTCAACAATGCCTTTCATCCTAAAGTAGCTTGGTTGGCAGAAAACATACTATAATAAGAAAGAAAAATGAGGACAGCTTATCAATACCACAGATCACCAAAAAGAGTTGCAACTATGAATGCTACAAAGGAAAGACCTCATAGTGAAGGAAGAAACATCGCTCTATCACATAAAAAGCAGAAAGGGCAGTACAGATCCTCCCTAAATCAGTTATAGTTAAGATGATATGCTTATCGGTTGTCTCGACAACCCAACTCAAGCTTTTTAGGTCCAAGAAACAGCTAATAAGGATACATATAGCAGGAAAGTACACCAGAAAAAAAATTAAAAAAAGAGACGGTAACAACAGAATACAAGAATATGATTTCTTAAAAATAAGTAACAGATATAGAAGGGGTGTGCAGTACAGAACAGGGAGGGGCACTGATTAGGGATTAGAGATACCTAGCATAAAATAGCATGATTTCACTCTGATTATTTAAAGACGCTGATATTAGGAAAGAAGCATTGTGTTATCATCAAGTTTGTACAACCTCCACATTATATACTCTATTTTTGTGCACTATGTCAAGTCTCACACTAAGGAGAAGAGAAACCAACCTTGTTGTCATTAAGATCATTGTCCCCAGAGTCACCAGTCTCTGTGCAACTTCCACTTGATGCATGTTCAATATCATCATCTAAATCTGCGTCAGAACCCTCAGTTGCATCATCCTCTCCATCATCTTCATAGGACCCATCGTCACTAAGCTCTTCACTCTCACTTCCACTCTCTTCCGAGTCAGAGTATAATTCAGAGGACATGGAACCTTCCTGCAAAACTTTTGCCGGTAAATTGAGCTAAAACTAGAAAGAGATGGTCAAAATTAGGTGACCTCGATATACTCCCTCAGTTCCAAATAGTGTCCCATTTGTAAAATTAGTGAATATTAAGGAACTATTTTTGTTTCAAGTATGCCCTTAAAATAATAAGTTGTTAGTTTAGTAGTGCGGTACAATAATGAAATTTTGATGGTAAACTTGAGATATTGTGTCATTTTTTATACTAGTTTAAAAAGTGGACTCTTTGATGGAATGAAAGAAATTTGTAAATGGGACTCTTTTTGTGGAACGGAGAGAGTAATAAACAATAGAAAGATAAAAACACAACCACCTTAACAACGTTATGGCATAATCTTAATGCAATAAAGTATATGAACTTTGTGCAACTCTGTAGCATTTGCACAAAATTTAATGTTAAGATGTTTCGTGTCTATTTTGGTACTTAGGTGGTTTTGTCCTCACTCGTCAGTTACCACATCCCAGTCAAAGACAAGCCATTCCACACTTGTACTAGGGGATTCAGATGATAATCGTGGCCTGGACCCAAGGGGACTCAAAGCCTCATACTAAAGACCACAAGATTTTTCCTCATAAGCCTTTACCAGTTGAGCTAACCCTTGGGTTAATGATTTTTGACTGCAGCTGACCATCATTATTTTGCACAATGAAGTAAGGACCCACATCAATTTTTAGGACATTCCTTTAGGAGTAAACCTCAATTTCCTTATGAACTTCAAAAGGAATTTCAAACATACAGAATGGTTTAAACTAGATTTAAAGATAATAGTTCTGCACATGTCAAGTTGGGAGAGTCCGATTATGGAATTGAAATTTTGGCTTCTAATTCTTTCGTTCTTTTCTTCTTTTCTCTAATTTTTTATTTTCTATTTTTTTTATTTTTATTTTTTGCTTCTTTTCCAGGTGCTAACTATCCACCAATTTTCTCCTTATAATCAAGGGATAATTATTACAAGCATTAAGAAGAAAATATCCAATATCTTCAAGATAAATTGATACTAACAATCAATACTTCTCAGTTTGAACAATATAACCAATATCTCCAGCCATATATAAATACTGAAATTTTAACATAGAAAATAGCTATGGTGATTACTAAAGAGCTGAAGAGGGCTATTTCAGATTTTAAACTACTAGTGCCCTGGACAAAAGAGGATATAGTGTGTCATGGAGTTCAGGCAATCATCAAGAGAACAGATTGAAGGTTTTGAAGATGTTCCCATACTACCACAAGAAATGATGTCATTCCAAGCATTATCATGGTGCCTTCTGGACAATACACACGAAGATTTTTTTTTTAGTACTTTTATTAGGAGAAAGAGCCATAAGAGGGTGGTGGAACTCGCAAGAAGAAACTCAAAAGGACTGGGAAGAAGTCTATGAACAAGCAGCCCCAAAACCCCTTAGAGGAAACTACCCCTAGGCAAGAAAACCCACAAACAATCCCAAACCAACAAGGAGAAACTATACAGAAATCTATACTTCATTGGCACTGTGATGCCAAACTTTACTTGAAAAACAATACACAAAATTATGTAATACAAGATAGCATTAGCATCTCTCCTAAATTTTCTGTAATTGGTACTATGTGCTCACTTATATTGTCACCGACAACTCCGGACAAAGATGACAACTACAAGGAAGATAAAAAAGAGATTTTGAACCATGCCACTCAAATGCATAATGATTATCAATTTCATATCAGATGAACATTTAGAGAACTAGTTGGGAGGGAAGGGATCAGATGCAGTTTTTACGGTTTCCATGAGAGTATTTGTCCATAACAACAAATTAATGCTACCTCTGCAACAAGGGGTAAAATGGATCAGAGAGTTGACCAAACCATATCAATAAGCAAAAGGAGCTTACAGAACACGGACGGATTTATGATTTGGTTAGAAATTAAAGCATAAAGCCCCATAAGAAATGAATGTGCATCAATTTGCACTTACATTTAACCTTTCAAAGTAAAAGGAATAATTTTATGTGAAAAAGCAAACGAAGTAACTAAATGACCATACCCCAAAAAAGCTATCATATTCCTCTAGAAGAGTGATAACGATGGCTTGAGCATGGTTAGCTGCAGCAGCTGCTTGCAAAAGTTGCATAGAACCATCACCACCCATATCAAAATCATTTCCAAGCTCACAGTCACCAGCCAGAAGGGGTCGAAGAAGCAGTGGTGCCATGCAAGCTGCAACGGCTGAAGTGCTCATTCGATTCACAGCCTTGTGAGAAACCACAGTTTGCATCATCATCAAAATTCTGGACATACAAGGGCAGAAAAATCAAGTCATAATTCAAAGTGAGCAAACACGTGTCAGTAAGTTTAAGGCACAGGAAATAAAGGCATTAGTTTAATGAAAAGGGAAATAGATTTTACAGAATTTTCTTTCCCATGCAACTAGGAAGTTCAACAAGAAAATTATGGTAAAATCTAACATGGTTCTGCTCTTTCATTTAACATCTTCAGCAAGAATTAAAATTCGTGAAATGGTTCTGCTCATGGAGTGTGTGTGTGTGTGTATGTATATATACCATATGTGTATATATATGTGTGTGTGTGATTGTTGCACATTAATATTCGTGTGGAATACACCCAAAAAAGGTGTCAATTAAAAGGTAGAAAGAGAATTTAAAAGTGAACATTTTAAAATTTGAATTCAGTCAAGAAATAAAGTCAGGTCTGTCCATCTAGAGTGAAGAGTCCCCTTTGCAGATTTTGGGGCTTTGGAGGAAATAGGAATATTTTGTGTTGTGAAGGTGGTGTGTTGTGCTATTTTATAGGGTATATGGACAGAGAAGAAGATAAACAATCTTTACCTGCCGGAGTGGAGTGTTCACATGCTATAGAATTGAGTTTCTTTACATTAGGGATCGCAATTTTCCCCGAGCCTGTGGAGTCCTACCCCACCACTAACGAGGCGGAGTTTTTGACCTTTGATCAGAGTTTGGGCATGGGACAAGGAAAATCAAAAGGCAAAAAGTAGGAGTCGGGTTGGGGCTGGATTATTACATTATAGTTATATATTTAAAATGGAGCGGGGGCCTCAAGGGGTGGGGTTGGAATTTATAATTCCCCATGGGATAGGAAATGGGTTGAATTTTTAAAATCCGGCTGGGAAAGGGGAGGGGTTGAGGAGTAGTGAGATGGATGATACTACTAGTGCAGGTAATGAAAGGGACTACGGCAATAACAATTCGTGCCACACATTGGAGCCCTCGTCTATTTTGGGATATTGATCTCAATTCTTTGGCGAACTTTGAAAAATGATGGTTGCCATAGAATTGGGTAAGGAGAATATTGGTAAAATCAAAGATACCAAGTTTAACTCTATCGCTGGACAAGGTGGAAAGAATAAAGGGGAAAAAGAAATAATGACCAAAGGGATAGGTATGATATAAAAGATCATTTGGTTGATTGGGATTCTCTATACTGTCCTAGAGAGGAAGGGAGTTTAGGTCTTGAGAACCTAGTATTTAAGAACCTGTCTCTGGTGGGCAAATGGCTATATAAAGCTTTTTTTTGGAACCTAACTCTCTTTGACATCAGGTGATTAGAAGAAAGTATGGACTTCAGTAGAATGGGTGGCTTATTGTCCTTTTTATGTTACTCATTCAATCCCTTGGTGTTCATCTCTCAAGGTACCTTTCCTTCCAATTCCTTGTTCGGCTTCAAATTGGTAATAAGATGCATATTCAATTTTGTGAGAATATCTGGAATTGGGATGTCCTTCTCTCTTCAGCTTTTCTTTGTCTTTATTACCTTCATCCGGCCATAATTCTCCCAGTAGAGAAATTTTACTTATGCAATTTAAATGATAGGGAGGCAGAGGAATTCTCATTTAATCAGCTCATTAATTCAGCCTCCATATCTCGAACTTTGGATAGGCGTGCTTGGACTTTTGATCCATTGGAATCTTCTCTTGACAGTCTTTATTCTTTTACTTGTTGGGTTATCATGTATATGTCATTTCCCTATAGTCTCTTATATTTGAAAACCAAAGGTTCCCTTGATAATTAAAGCTTTTGTACGAACATTTACCCTTGGTCGGCTTAACACTAATGACATGCATTAGAAGCACTAGTCTTAAAAATCTTTATCCCCTTATGTATGTGTTATGTATGTGCAAGATAGTTAATCTCATTCTCATTTGTTAATTCCGTGATGCTGGATTTGTCCCTCTTCGGTGGAAGCTCTTCTCCTATGTTAATTCAGGGTTTTGAAGGTACAAATGATAGGAGGATTCTTTGAAGATTACTTGTTTTGCCATTTAGTGGGGAGTTTGGATAGGAATGCTAAACGTTTTGTGGTTAAACAATGAATATATATTTTCTCTAGAATAGAGTGTCTTTCTTTGCTTCTCCTTGGGCTCCTATGATAATATTATTAGGTTATTATTATATATTATTATTTATGGATGATTTCAATGTAATTAGTTTATTTAGTAGATAATAATAGGATATATTTAATTATATTAGTAGAACATTCTAGAGTATTAAATATTTAAGGTAGTAGATAATTACTATGATTTTATTTCCTTATTTAATTACGTTACTTAATATTTTACTTAGCCTCCAAGTATTACGGTTTTTTCTATGCCTATATAAACAGTTGTAATCCATTATTATTAATTATTGAATGATTGATTGATATTATTGAATTAAGCTTTGTGCTTTGTGGCTTTTAGCCTTTTATCTTCTTTGAATTCCCTTTTTTCCTTCCTCCATCCTTGTCCTACATCATCATGCTTTTTTATCTTCCCACAGAGATTGGCAGGCGGTGATCCACTATAAGCCTCATTTTTCCCTCATATTTCCTTAGTTTCTTTTAGCACTAAAATTTTCTTCTTCAATTACATTAAAAAGCACAATGGCATAAAACTAAAGTAATATAATCAATTTACTAAATTTCAATGATAATTATATTAGTTTCTAGACACTAAAGAAACCCTAAAACATAGAGACCAAGTAACTCTAATACGGTTTAGAATAATCTCTCTAAATATAATTAAAAGATAACTATTTTATCTCTCATTGATAATATAAAATAATTAATTAATAATATACTTTAATTCCCATATATCGCTCCACATCAGTTCTTATCGCCAACAATATTCAAGATAAAGATATTTTCGCCTATAATATGAACTTTGGGCAAGGGAGGATGCAGGTGTGGGGGAGGAAAATTTAAACACTTACGGAATTTGATACTAGAGAATTCTTTCTCTAAACTTGACAATGATGAAAATTATCATGGATAAAGAGCTGTATAAGGAAAGCACGTTTAAAAAAAAGTTATACTAACCAACAAATCAAGTTCAAGAACCAGACAACAATTCACACAACACTACAGAGAATTCAATTCAGTTATTTTCTGAAGTACCTCTGCAGTAAACGACGATTTGGCTCTGGAAATGTTTCACATATAGCTCCACGCATAGCACTGACTCTCTTACTACGATCAGTTCCTATCATGATCATTAAAAAAAATTCCACAATAACTCTCTCAATTTTTTAAAGATAAAAAACACAACAAACATTTTTTCTTTATTTAAGATTAAAAAAAAATGCCACTATTAAACAAAACGATAAATAAGAAAAAGGTTCTGAAAGAGCATCACCTACAAATCAGCATAACTACTTCGCCACCTCCTATGTCCCTAATAATTATGTCTATGAAGATGTTTTGTCGACTTTACACATCAAACGAACCCAAGTTCCCAGAAATCGCCTTCTGGCATCTTTTAAGGACACTTTAGAACTGAAAACTTACTTTCCAGAATTTTTCAGAAACCAGTCTTGCATGGATTTCCAAAATAAGCCCGTAAACACTAAAATCACTCTCAAATTTTTCAGGAAGTGGAGTTCAATATTAAGAAAAATTATGGAACACGAGCATGCTCTATATAGAATGTTAATAATTTCCTTAACAGAAAGTAAAAATGAAAACCAAATGATGCATGTCAACGGGCAAAAAGATGACACGAGGGTGTTATGAGTACATACAAAAAAGAGAAGAATTACAGAATAAAGCACTCATGAATATTTCATGTAGCAACAAAAAGGTCAAAGGATATGAGTGGGGACCAAATGAGGCAGAGGTAACCAATTTAGCATGATATGTTCAACGAAGACAATAACTAACCCGATGAGGAGTAACATTCCTAGTTGAGAGATCTACCTAAGCCATGTGTAATCTAAGAAGTAAGTTACATCCAATTTCCTGAGCAAAGGGATAAAAGACATGAATATTTGCAAACAATTATTGTAGAATAATAACATCACAAACATATTACAGAACTCTTGAACAGCAAAGCTTAACCAGATAGATTACAGCCAACAGAATATTATCATTACATTGTTTCTAGAATTAAAGGGAAATCAAATCCGAAATCAAGAGATACCATAGTCAACAATCCTGACTCCAGTGGGAGAAAGCTCCAGCCAGCTGGAGTAAATAACTAAAGAATTTCATCTGATGAATGATTTATATAGACAAGTCCACAACGCATGAACTCTACAACAGAGTGCATATTAAATTGATCCTAGTCGAGTATCTCTGGGATAAAATAAAAACAGAACCATGAGAAATAACAAATAAGCGCTGTCCTAACAAACTTACGAAATGCTTCTAGTAGAGCATTGCAGCAAGACGCAGGAACCGGAGATGATGGTAACTCCCGGAGAATATACTGAAACAGAAACACAAAGAGAACAAATATCAAATAAAGCACCGCCTCCAAAAATAGTGTAGCCTTTAATGAAAATGTCATTTAATGTCGTTAAGTAAGTACCTTGATACAATCTGCTATGACATGTGCATCCTCGTTTGAAGAAAACTCATTTTTTCCTGAATCACAAAGCACGAGAAAGAAAGCTTAGAAAGTAGCAACACTATCAAATTAGTTAGGTTATGCAATTCCATTACCCAAAAATAAACATGCTAATTTTTCTTCACTTTTCTTCTCTTTCTCTTTTTTTAGGAATTATAATTTGCACTACATTGGTCAAATGGGAAAGAGTTGCATATTTTTTGAGACGTGTAAGATTTGAACTTCTAATCTTGCGAATGGGTGAACGGATGCAACTCCATTAGCCAAAAATGACTGCTAATTTTTCTTTTCTTTTCTTCTCTGTCTCATTTTTTAGGAAATATAATTTGCACTACATTGGTCGAATGGGAAAGAGCCATAATTTGTGACCTGTAACCTTCCGATCTTGCTGATGGGTGAATTGGATGAGTACCACTGCACCAACCTTATCTTATGAATCTGTTACTTAATCATATTCCCTCCGTTCCACAAAAGGAGTCAAAAATTGCAAATATTAAGGTTCTTATTTTGTTCCATGTTTACCCCTAAAAATAATAAGTTGTTAGTTTAGTAGTGGTGGCATGATAATGAAATTATGCTATAAAAAATTAAGTAAGTTGTGTCATTTTATACTACTATCAGTAAAAAGATAACTCTTTTTGCGGAACTAATTTTTTTTGTTTGGCAAATAAGACTCTTTTTGTAGAACAGATGGAGTATTAATTTCCTACACTCTGCTTTGTCCAAATAAGATCAAGATCCAGAATTGTAAAGTACAAGGAGACTTCATGTGAGGGTATCATGTAAAATTTTGTTGATGGCGGGGTGGGATCAACATGTTTGGGTTGGATGGATCTGGGGTAGTTGCTTAATCAAGGCCAGGATTGGGGAGGGTTCCCGTAGACCATGCCCTCTCTGCCGCCATGCTTAATCATAATGCAGCTAAAGGTCATCAAAGTCAAAGAACCGAAGAGAGAGAGAGAGAGTACCAACTGCTCTTTGTCTCTCACAATGAAGCTCAAGTTTAACTCACTTCCCATGAAGCCAATTTCGATTTCATCTCTAACTGACCAGGTTTCAACAAATATATTACGCTATCTGCTATTCTGCTTTATGTTAAAATAGCTTATTAAATCAAGACTGAGATGACTTCAGTTCATTCTAGCAACTGCCAGATTACAAAATAAGTCCTCAACTCCATTTTGAAACAAAGAAAAAGTAAGGAAAGTTAAATTCCTTTTTCTGTTCCTTAAACAAGTCTTTGTTTTTGGAAGATTGAAAATGAAAGTGATGACAAGAATTCAAAGACGGGTGTTTCTTAAGAAACAATTTCAAGAATTTTTTAGGAAGGAGCATTTCAGGGAATCACTATGCTGCATTTTCAGTAAAGTAGGCAACATTTCTACTGTACTCAAAATAAATATTAAAAAAGTAGGTTACACCCAAAAAAAGAGGAAAATTTTGTTGCTTACATACAGAAAATATTTACCATTTACGACATGGTTTTGAAACTGATATAAACAAATGGCAAACTTCTGGAAACAATCAAACAGCTTACACAATGATACCACTAAAACACATAACCCGAACAGTTATAACGTTCAGAAAATAAAAATAAAACAGAAAATCAATCCTAACCACACGGGGTGGAAGCATACTGACCTTGTTCGAATTGTCGAATCCGGTGTTCAACATCATCAACATCTGCAGCTTGGCGCAAGATCCCTTCTACTTTGACTCCTGGAATATTAGTGTACATAAACTATCAACAAGTTCATATGGTTGGGTAGAATAATTTAAAAAAAAAAATAGCTTTCCATAAACACCGTACTGCAAAGAATAACTTTTGAATAGACAGAAACAATTATATAGAAAAATATAACTGAATGTTATAAGAGCATAATCATCTCAAACTATATAGGTTAAGGTCTGCGAAATTACATGAACATGGATTAGGAGGCTCACATAACTACAATTTTTTTAAAAATAACAGCATTATTTTGAAGGCATGTTTTCTGAATAAAAATAAAAGTAAAATAAAATTTACCACCTGCAGTTTACATATTTTTTCACTTAGCTACCTGTAGTTAAAAAGTTGCCAGTCAACCACCTATGGTATAAAAAAAGTTGCACGCTACCTCAATTCCATACAACTTAATGGAAAGTGAGATTCACTACCCCAAAAGCAAGTGAATAGAGTGTCTAACCGTTAAATTAGTTGTTCAAACTACCGAAATACCCTTAGTTCTTCACCAATTTGATGAAGAATGCCCTTAACAAGACACACGCAGAGTCGCATACCCACTTCAAAATTAAGTTAACCATCTGTGGTGGTATTTTTGTGGTGGTATGTTCTTTCTAGTTCGGATGCAATCCTTCTTTTGTCCATGAATCCAAATAATGAAAAGGATTTTACATTTTTAGGTAGTACTTTTTTAATGATATCACAACATTATCTCAACAGTCGCATAAAGTTAGCATCAAATCTTTTCACTTTGTTTATCAGATCGAAGAACCCCAGGTTTAACCTTTGATGATGTGATCATACGTAAATAAAAGAAATTTGCCTACCTACTTGCAAATAATTACACTAACATACAGCTTAAGCAGTGCCTTGCTAAATACAATTTTAATAGAAATGAGCATCAGTTGAAACTATAATTAAGATATTCGAGGTTATATATTCTCAATCATAAAACTAGGGTTTTGCCAACACCCTCTTCTTGAATACATATTATTCCTTGGTGGATCACCTCTAGAGGCCAAACACTTGGGTGGCTAATGTTGATCAAATGAAGGAATCTAACCGGTAAATTCAAGGAGAACGCGAAGGATTTGGAGTTGAACTTGTACCTGAGGAAGCACGGTTCTACGAGGGTATGATTCTGATTCTCTATCTCTTTCGTATAATTGATAATTGAGTACAAGGAAAGATCATGGCGATGGTTTGTATAAAATTTTAAAATCCGATTTTATCGCGCTTCCGCTATATTTGCGTAATTTGATTGCATGCTCGCGTTATATACAAACCTAATATTATATTATCTTCTGTGTAGTGAATTAAGTAATATCTATTCTGCAGATACTATCAGTACTTCTTGCAATCACAGGAGTAGTTTTATCAAAAGAAAATTTGACAACTCTTTTAACAATAATCACCAAAGAATGGATTAGCCCTTTTATGGTGTCATATGGTTTAAAGCCTTGATTGGGTTTATCAGGCCACAGACGTAATATATACAATTTCTCACATGGGAAATCTAGTATTCTAAGTGACTTAATTTACTGGAGTCACTTGCAAGTCTACGTACTAAATCTTGTTCAATGAGAGAACACTAACTGAATATAATGTCGTCGAGGTTTTTCAACTCACCTCAATATTGCTCCCTCTCTTTTGTAATACACATTACCCATTCCAAACACACAAATGTATATATGCAAGGCAACTCATACTAAATTTAATATTTATCAACCAAATCGACCTCTAATTTGATCAAAGTTCCAAGTATTTGGTCGGCTTTTGAGAGAGCCAATTCACATCTCTCTTGTCTTGGAGCTTGAGAGATTTGGGCAACATATATGCCTAAAATAATGTAAAGGCTTAAAAATAAATTACTGCCTAAACTATTACCTTTTTCCACTTCGATGATCGATCTTTTAATTTTTGCAATTAAAACATTAAACTGTTAATTTTTTTCACTTTGGTTCAATTAGAACGTCACGTCAGAAATTGAAGACGTGGCATACTGATGTGGCAAATCAATGGATGTGTAACTGAAAAACAAGTTTTTAATGAAGTTTTTTACAAGTGTATTAGACTAAGGGACAAAAAAGTAAAATAACAAACAATAAGAGTTTAAAAATAAAAAGTATCTCATCTAATTAATATTAAGAACAAATTACAAATAAATAATTAACATTTAAGCGGGTTCAGCTAGATATTGTCAAAATCATATACAAAATCAAAACAAAAGCCAACAACAAAATTAAAAATAAAAACAAAATCAAAATAGATTATATTCTTCTCTAACCTAGATCACATCAAACATGAAATGAAAGAAACACCTCAAAATTCAAATGAGTACAACTTATACTCTTTATAGATGCATAGAGATCCAACCACAAAATCATTAGAAGCCCTTACGAAAAACAGCTCAAATCTACCACAACCTAATCCCAAAAGTTGAATTGCGTAACAAACCCATTCATCCATCAAATCCAAATGGTAAGATTTATTTTATCTCTCTATAGCTTGAGTTGTAGTAGGTGGTGCCTTTTCCCTTCGCTTTTGTCATAACGTCCTCAAATAAGAAATGAGTCTTTTTGTCGATCTCCGCGTCCTGAAAGTTCGCTAAGTAGACTCACTTTACCGAGGGGCAAGGACCGGTCCATTGCTTGTCCTACCCACATGTGGGTTTCCCGGCAGAACGAATCTATATGTATATCGATGGGATCATACGAAGGGTATGTTATTATTTTAAATCTCCTCTAATTCTCTCACTTTGTATGTGTGTGTGTGTGTATATATATATATATATACATATATATATTATATGTATATGGTATAATTTGATTTTTGAATTTCAAAAATGAAGAAAGGGACAATCGAAAAAAAAAAAGGGAGCCATTTTAGGATCTAGGAGTTCCAAAGCCGCCAATGATTGAAAAGAAAACAAGATGGGAGAATACTGAAAGGTTCTTCTCTTTTTCTTTTATCTTTCAATCCATTGTTTGTGTTTGATAATGGATGGCTTAGTGGTGGTCGTGGTGATAAGGGATGGTGGCGACATGGTGGTGGTGGACGGTTTGGTTAAAGGCTTATCAACGTTGATTGGTTATGGCCAATGGGTTTGACGCAGTAAAGGGGCACTTGTGATGGTTGAGATGTAAGGTTGGGGCGGCGGTAATGGTGATTATTATGAGCTAAAGTTTAGAGGTGATGAATGAGATTTGAGATTTTATTTTGTTTTTAATCTTTAAATTTTAAAATGTAATGATTTATTACATTTCAGTCCTCTCAACTCAATAAAATGATTTAAATATATTGTAAAATGAGTTCTTTTGTGACACGTGCATTATCATGCCACCTGTCAAAGCCACATCACTAATTTTTGACATGACGCTCTAATTGAACTAAAATGGAAAAAATTGATAGTTTAATGCCTTGATTGCAAAATTAAAAGGTCGACCACCGAAGTGGAAAAAGGTCAATATTTAATGTAGTAATTAATATTTAAGACAAACTAGAAATCTAAGAGCTTTTAACTTCGTACATTGTTTTATATGCATGGTTGATTGTATACTCCAACAAAGTTTTTTAACTTAAATAAATCGTATAGCATAGATGGCTTGAAGATGCATGCATGCATCTGGATCTGCGCATGAACTGGTCTGTGAATGAACAGCTCAGATCTTTGCTTTAGGAGCTTGCTTGAGGTTATTCATTACTCAAGCAGCTGCATTGAATTTAAATTTTTGGAGCATTTAACAAACAAGAGAGCTTGAAAATAACAAAGCTCCATAGGGACAAGCATCTTCATAGGGCTTAGTTATAATAAATTAACACATTGATACTCCTTATAATCTAAATATTAATATATAGAATTCTACACCCTCGATTCCAAAATATAGGATTCAGTTTGACTTTTCAAATTTAATTTGAGATATTTACAAATTATATTCATTTAAATTTTGAAAATAATAAATCTTGTAATTAGTAATACTATTTAGATAATTTACAACTTTGATAATTGAATTGTCTATAACTAAATTAATTCATATTAATTTTGAATTTGAAAATATTTGAAATTGATTTTAAAAAGTCAATATTGATTTTATATTTTGAAACAGAGGAAATACTATTTTTAGAGTAAAGTGCAATTTAGATATTAACAGAAAGAGAAGCTTACCATGCTCTTCCAGAAACTTAAGGGCCTTCTCCAAGAAAGATGGAGTCCCATCTATATCCTCCAAGGCAAGTAAAATGGGTCGGCCAATAACTAGAGATTTTGCTGGCTGGCTGTCCTTCACTATAGAAGAGTAACAGAATAACCAAAAATAATTAGTTCCTAGGAAGCAGTGAAGAACAACATAAAGCAAGCACCCCATCAATGAATAGCCATAACTATAGCCATAACCTTGTTCAAGGCCCAAAAAAAAAAAAAAAAAGTACCTCATGTTCTTCAAGATCATGAGAAAACAATAAAATACCAAAAAAATATTATCAACAATCATAATCAAAGAAAATTACAAAATATATCTTCTCACACTTACTGGAGAAAGTCTTTTAACAAACTTCCTTTTCACATGTAACAAAAAGGAACAGGGAAAAGGCAAGTCTCTAAAAGGGCGCACACAACCACATCATGTATAGAGAGGAGGACTGCCTCAAACTCAAAGAAACCCAAGGTTACCAAATGTCATCAGGTCATAAGGAAACTGTTTGCATGAAACTGGAACAGAAGAGATGATACAGGGACCTAAATTAGGGATTAAAAGTTGTTCTAAGTTCAAACAAGGTGGGCTACTTGTTAGATTTTGGGTTTTAGTAAAGTAAATTAGTGAAACTTAGCAATAAATATGAAGAACTTACACTGTTCCAAAGGCGCATCAGCTGCATCAGGCTGGTCACTCCTCAATATTCCATTTTGTCCCATAGCAGCACTTGGTGCATCCGCCAAAGCTTCCTCAAGAGCTGTCTTCCACTCAAAAAGATCTTCTGAAGTTTCAGCCTGCAGCAATAAAAGCTAATCAGCACATGAGACCAGAAGGTGCACTAGTCTTCTCAAGCTGATGATAGTGGTAAATGAGAATAGTGATGGTGAAGGTGATCAATCCAAGCTCGGTGACATAAGGGGGGAAATCTCTCCAAACCCCTTAAAGTATAAAAGTGAGGAGGAATTCAAGATTCTAATTCAAAGTACAAAAGTGCAATGTTATTTTTTATTTTCTTTATTAAAAAAATAGTTACTGGAAAAGCTGAAAAGATAGAGATTACAATGTGATAAGAGGACTAAAGATCCTCCAAACCATAAAAACAGGAAAGTAAAAATAAAAATAACAAAGCCCTTAGAAGAGCGCTGCTCTTCAAAGTTGAACTTGAAATCCCGTTAAAAGAACTTAAAGCTGCGGACCACAAAGAAGCCAGGAAAGTAACCATCTAAAATGTTATTTATAATAGGACATGAATTGGCAGCTAAAAGTCCGAACATTCCTCCCGTCTAAATACACCAGACTAAAGCAAAGCAACCGCAACACCATAGCACCTTAACATCTCTCCAAAAATCTCATACAATGAGCACCACAACTTCCATTCCTCAATGCAATGGAGAAACAAATGAGAGCTATCCTCACTAGCCTGCATGCACATCACACAAATGTCTATAGACAACGATTTGTAGCAGTTGCTTCGCTGAAGAATATTTAGTATTGAGCATATCAAGGACCAAAGACTGGATAAAAGCTTTAACTTTACAAGGAGCTTCTGTCTTCCACGTATAATTACCCAAAGGAAATTTTTCCGCTGGATTGGGACTAACAAAATAAGAGGGAAAAAAAGATTTACAAGAGAAATCCCAAATGAATCAATAGTCCAAAGAAGCTTGTCAGACAAAGAGAATAAAGAACGCAAATTAAGTAGAAAAGGATGGAAGCCAAATCAATCGCTTCATGATCATCCCGATTACAAAAGAAATGAAAGTTTCACACTTTATCCACGGTGGTCAAAAACAATCTGGCAATTGGTGCATTATAGTGAGACGAAAGGTAATGTAATCGAGAAGGCAACCAAAAAGGGAAAATCCCCCAATCAAACATCCTCCCAAAAGCCAAAAGGTTTTCCATCTCCTACTCCACATCAAACCAAAGGTAGAAAAGATGCATAGCCATGAGATATTAACTTCTAGTGACTTGAATGAGTAACAGAAGAGGGACATTAATTAGCATCTCTCCTGTACTTTTTAATCACTTTATGCCAGAGAGATTTTCATGCTAAAGGAAACCGCCACAACCACTAACGCTAGAGGCCTAACACCCCCCCCCCCCAGCCTAAACACATTCTCCCAACTGATCAGATGGTCCTTCCAATCCTCCAACCCTAAACTAAAGGAAATGACGCATAATATGCTCCAAGAAATTCACAACTCCATCAGAATCTTCCAAACAGATAGAAAATAAATTGAAATAATGAACAAACAAACCTGAATCAAAATAATCTAACCTCCAAGGATGAACAAATAAGTAAGCACCTATCCAACAATCTAACCTCTTAGACACACATTTAAGTACCGGATGCAAAGAGGTAGAAGATTTGGGATTTTCCCCTAAAGGAACCCCAAGATATGTGCGATTGTTACACAACCAATAAAGGAAGCGCACACATTCTAGAAGTGACTCTCCATATTAAGACCAACTAAACTACATTTGCCAAGTTAACTTTAAGCCAGAGATTCAAAAACCTACAAAATAGATAAAATATTCTTAAGATCTCAAACTCCCTCTGGCAAGAAAAAAATTGTGTCATCGGCAAACTGAAGATGAGAAAACGAAAGATCCTACCAACCCACCTTGCATCCAGCCATCAAACTACATCCTCATTCTTATTAATCATTCTGCTCAGCAAATCAACCTCAAGAGTGAAAATAAAAGGGAAAAGGATCCCCTTAACGTAGACCCTTGGTCGCCTGAAACCATGATTTAGGCTAACCATTAACAATTAATGGAAAAAAAAAAAAGAATTTCATCAACCATGAATCCAAGCCCGTCACCTCCCTCCAAACCCATTACACTCTAAGATCTATCAAGGAAAAAGCCAACATACCCTGTAGTAAGCTTTCTCAAAGTCTAGCTTGAGAACCATCTTGACGACCCCTTCTAGACACATCTACAACAACCTCATTGGCAACCTAAGGTCATCGAGAATTTGCCAACCACCCATAAAAGCACTTTATGCACCGACACTGTCTCTGCCAACACCACCCCCAACTGAGTTATCTGATTCAGGGTGTATGCATAACTAAATTTATGTAGTATGTTGCATACAAGCTTGTATATAAATATTAGGTTGAGGGTGAGAAATATATGTATAAAGATAGGGAGTAAGTGAGCGATAATATATATATATAGAGAGAGAGAGGGAGAGACTTCTAAAACTACAAATCTATACATTCAATCATCTAGTTTCTTAATCAAAATCTTCCATGGGGAACCAAAGCAAGTCATGTTAATAATGTGGCAAAGGCAACACAATCAAGCAAAGTGCAAGGGTAACATAGTGTATGTGCTGTGAGCACTGAGGAAAACATTGAACATGTTTTCCTCCGTGTCTTTTTCACTGTCTTTTGTCAGCTTCTCCTTCTCCCTCTGTATAAATTGTAACTCTCTTTCATAGTAAGATATAACATAGTGTATAGAAATTCTACACATCTTACATGGTATCAGAGCCTCTACAGATTTAAATCAGTAGTTTTTTTTCTCTCTTTTTTTCCGCCTCGCGTCGCTACTGCTACTCCTTTTCAGTTGAAAATTAGCTTGAAAACTTGCATATGCTGAAATTGATATCATAAATAAGTTACCCATAGCCAGGCGACCACCACGGAGCTTTCCATTTTCCGACCCGCTGCCGCACGCGTCGACCGCCGACGCCACGCGCCGGCGCGTGAGCTACCTTCCGGCGAGTTTTTTCTGGCGCGACTTCTTCCCCAGTGGTCGCCTGTCTCTTCTCTACCCATTCGCAGTGGTCTTCCAGAGAAAATCAGGTTTGCGTGGTTTTTTGGCTTATTATTTGATCGGGTTCCTTGTTTGTTCACTGTTGGTCTACCCGAGTTGCTTGTTCACAGTGGTTTGCCTTGTTTATTCACTATTGGTATAACTGAGTTGCTTGGATTTGCCGTTGCCTTGTTTATTCACTATTGGTATAACTGAGTGGCTTGGATTTGACTTATGCATAACTGAGTTACTGCATACCTTGTTACTATATACTGCTTAGTATTAGTTTGGTTGGCCTTGCTCATTCACTGTGACATACTGCCTTTATACCATCACTTAAAAAAAAAAAAAAAAAAAAAAAAGGAAAAAATACCTGCAGAATTTTTTTTTTTTTCTGCCTATATATTATCCTTGTTGCTCCTATCACTGTACCTTCACCATGGCAGAATCTAGTCTCACTCACAGTAATAGTACTATTGAAACCAATAAAGGGAAGTTTATTAGAAATCACCATCTCAACTCTGCTTTGGTTCTTAGTTCATTTAAGTTGGATGGAAGCAATTACCTAGCTTGGTCTCAGGCATGTCGTATGTCAATTGAAGCAAACCGAATGCAACACTTTATCACTGGAACAACCACCATGCCTACACAAGTGGGTATTGCTCAAGAGGAATGGAAATCTGATAACTCTATGGTCAAAACATGGATTTTTAACTCAATGGAACCACATCTACGGAGTAGTTACATGTTCTTAGACACAGCATATGCACTTTGGGAAGCTATCTCTCAAACCTTCTCTGTTTCTGGTGATATGTCTAAGGCATATGATATCCGTAAACGAATCCGTGAGTTGGATCAAGGGGAGAAGCCCGTGGCACAGTATTTTGCAGAGATTAATGCACTATGGCAGGAGCTCGATCATTACCGAGTTTTTTCAGCTAAATGTCCGGAAGATGCAACGGCTTATCAAAAGTTTATCAATGAAGATAGAGTTGTAGATTTCTTGGCTGGTTTGAATATGGAATTTGATCAAGTCCGAGCACAGCTGCTTGGTCAGACACCTTTTCCATCACTAAGAGAGGCTCATGCTAGAGTCCAACAAGAGGAAAGTAGGCGTCGAGTTATGATACTAAAATCCACCCCTGTTGACCGATCAGCCTTGATTGCATCATATCCTAAGTCTGGCTTTCCCGTTCCCTCTACTATTGAGAAAGAGTCCCGTGAATGTGACTATTGTGGGGGGAAGAATCATACCAGAGACCGCTGCTTTAAGCTTCATGGGCGTCCTAAAGGACGTGGAGGTCAGTCTGGTCGTGGACGTGGATCTCATGCCTATATGTCTACTCCTCCACTCTCTGCAGATGTACCCAGTACTACAGACACTGCCCATGCACTGACTCCTGAGGAAATCACTGCCTTCCGGAAATTCTATTCCAAACCTACTTCCTCTCATTATGCCCAGACAGGTATACCTCCTTGTGCTTTTCATGTTTCACCCACTTGCCTCAGTTGGATTATAGATACAGGTGCCTCCGAGCATATGACTGGGTCCTCCAACCTTTTTACTTCATATATGCCCCGGTCTGGAAAAGACAAGGTTCGCGTTGCGGATGGCTCCCTGTCTTCTATCTCCGGGAGTGGTTCTGTAGTTTGTATCCCTTCATTAACTTTATCATCTGTTCTCCATATTCCTTCCTTCACTGCGAATTTATTATCTGTTCAACGTCTTTCTGAATCTATGCATTGTTCAGTAACCTTTTTTCCAAATCATTGTATTTTTCAGGACTTGGTGACGGGACAGAAGATTGGCAGTGGTAGTGCAGTTGATGGTCTCTATTATTTAGATGTTCCCTCATCTAACATGGTCCCTACTCAGGCTCTTCACTCTGTCTCAGATTCCAACCTAGTCTCTCTCCACCAATGGCATCGTCGTTTGGGTCATCCCTCTTTTTCAGTATTGGAATTCTTGTTTCCGTCTTTAGTTAAGAATTGTAACAAAACTCAGTTTTTGTGTGAACCGTGTGAACTCGGTAAACACAAACGTTCGACTTATTCTGCTATTAACAGTCGTCATTCTGAGTCTTTTGCTATTATCCATACCGATGTCTGGGGGCCCTCTCGGATTGTTTCCCGTTCTGGTTTTAGATGGTTTGTTAGCTTTATTGATTGTCATTCTCGTGTCACTTGGATTTACCTTTTGCGTTCAAAAAATGAAGTTTTTGGTTGCTTTCAGGACTTTCATAAAATGATTCAAACTCAATTTAACGCTAAAGTCAAAATTCTCCATAGTGATAACGGTCGTGAATACAGTAATAATCATGCTTTTGAATCTTACCTCTCCCAGCATGGCATCATTCTTCAAACCTCCTGTGTCCAAACCCCAGAACAAAATGGAGTCGCAGAAAGAAAAAATCGACACCTACTAGAAGTTGCCCGCATTCTCATGTTTACAATGAAAACTCCTAAATTTTTATGGGGTGATGCGGTTCTGACTACGGCATTCCTTATCAACCGCCTTCCTTCTAGAAGCCTTGGAAACAAAAGTCCTATCTCCATTCTCCAGCACATACCCACTCCTTCTCCCTCGCCACGAGTTTTTGGATGTGTGTGCAATGTTCATGATAAAACCCCCACTCGGGGTAAATTAGATCCCAAAGCTCTTCGGTGTGTTTTTATCGGTTATTCTCCAACCCAAAAAGGTTATAAATGTTATCATCCACCTTCTAACAAAGTATTTGTCACTCGGGATGTGACTTTTTGGGAGTCGGAACCTTTTTATTCTTCTTCACCTTCTCCTCAGGGGGAGGATGTTATTGATGAGGAGACGCTTCTTCAGTTTGAGACCGGTATTACAAGTACTATTATACCATCTTTCCCTACTCCTGTTGTTGTGTCTGATAATTCTACACAGGGGGAGAATAATGCTAAACAGCCCGAGCCTGAGTTGAGGACCTATACTCGAAAAGGGAAAAATAAGGTCACCATTACTGCACCACTACACCAACCTTGCCCCGAACCGAGTCTTGGTAATACTAATGGTATGAATCCTGATCCTATTTGTTCTTCTGATGATACTGACATTCCTATTGCTCTTAGAAAAGGTGTTAGGTCTTGTACACAACATCCTATCTCGAATTTTGTTTCATATGATAAATTATTTGTATCCTACCATTCCTTTGTTTCTTCTTTGTCCTCTATATCTATTCCTCAGGGGTGGAAAGAAGCAATTAGCAACGAGAAATGGAAACATGCTATGATAGAAGAAATGAATGCCTTGAAAAAGAATGATACTTGGGAACTAGTTACTCTTCCTTATGGAAAAAGACCAGTTGGTTGCAAATGGGTATATACAGTGAAACAAAAGGCAGATGGGACAGTTGAAAGACTCAAAGCCAGGCTAGTTGCAAAAGGGTACACTCAGACTCACGGGATTGATTACCAGGAGACTTTTGCTCCCGTGGCAAAAATGAACTCTGTTCGTACCATAATCTCATGTGCAGCAAGCTTTGGCTGGGATATTTAGCAATTGGATGTGAAAAATGCATTTCTTCATGGGGATCTAGAAGAAGAGGTATACATGGAAATACCCTCTGGTTTTGCTTCATCTGTCACCAAGGGAAAGGTGTGTAGGCTGTGAAAGGCGTTATACGGGTTGAAGCAATCTCCTCGAGCCTGGTTTGGTAAATTCCACAAAGCAATGATAAAACTTGGGTACAAACAGAGTCGAGCAGATCACACTCTATTTGTCAAACATATAAATGGTAAGACTGTCATTCTTATTGTTTATGTTGATGACATTGTAGTGACAGGGGATAATAGAGAAGAGATAGTTAATCTCAAGGCAAGTCTGGCTGAAGAGTTTGAAATCAAAGATCTTGGTACCTTAAAATATTTCCTTGGTATTGAAGTTGCAAGATCTTCCAGTGGAATCTTTCTGTCTCAACGGAAGTATGTTCTTGATCTCTTAACAGAAACTGGCATGCTAGGATGCAAACCTGTTGATTCTCCTATTGAAGTTAATCATCATCTAGAAGGAGGCACAGGACCTACGGTGGATAGAGAAAGATATCAACGTCTAGTGGGACGACTGATATACATGTCTCATACTAGACCCGATATATCTTATGCTGTTGGTATAGTCAGTCAATATATGCATGATCCTCGACAAAGTCATATGGAAACAGTTTACAGAATTTTGAGGTATCTCAAGTCTGCACCCGGTAAAGGTTTATTGTTTGCACCACATGGTCATATGAGAGTCGAAGCATTTTCCGACTCAGATTGGGCTGGCTCTATAGAGGATCGTCGATCTACATCAGGCTACTGTTCATTTGTTGGAGGTAATCTTGTCACATGGCGTAGTAAGAAACAGTCTGTTGTGGCAAGATCTAGTGTTGAGGCTGAATACCAAGCTATCGCCTTGGGTATATGTGAACTAATGTGGCTTCGAACTTTGCTAGAAGATTTGGGTGTTTCAACTAAAGAGCCTATGCAGTTGTTTTGTGATAACAAGGCAGCCATTAGTATTGCAAATGATCCGGTACAACATGATAGAACGAAGCACATTGAGATTGACCGACACTTCATCAAAGAAAAATTAGTCAGTGGCCTTATCTGCTTACCTTTTGTAAAAACAGAACATCAGCTAGCTGATATTCTGACTAAAGGTCTTAGTGGTAAGATGTTTCATCCCTTGTGTTTCAAGTTGGGTATGCGAGACATCTATACACCAACTTGAGGGGGAGTGTTAGAAGTAAGTGTTGTGTATGTGCTGTGAGCACTGAGGAAAACATTGAACATGTTTTCCTCCGTGTCTTCTTCACTGTCTTTTGTCAGCTTCTCCTTCTCCCTCTGTATAAATTGTAACTCTCTTTCATAGTAAAGATATAACATAGTGTATAGAAATTCTACACATCTTACAATAATGTGGCAAAGGCAACACAATCAAGCAAAGTGCAAGGGTAGACAGCTTTACACATGGTCTTACAACTAAAGCTCATATGTGGAAATCTTTCACAAGCTTATAATAGCTCGAATATTAGCTATTTAAAAGGATAATAAACTATACTTCGCTGTAAACTAAATGGTGATTGCGCCTATGAAATATCATAAATACTGAATTTTGAAACATAATTTTTTGTTCTTCCCACCTACTAACTAGACATAAATGACCCTGTTTGTCGCAGCTGGATATTATTAATAAACAAATTTTAAGGATCTCACAAATTTAGTGAGTCTATTAAGAAATATTCTTGGAAGTTTAGAATGTTTTTTATATGATATTTATCCACATAGCAACTTTTGGATTGTGTGCATTTTAAGCTATAATATTTTTTTTATCCTTTTTTTATAGGCGTACAAATTTTAATAATTCAAAGAGGAGAATACAAGATAAGGAGTCAAGTGATCATCATTTACCATGGTTAAACTGCTAAATTTATTCTCTATCAATAAATTATCTATATTACATATTGCTATTGGATGGTTTAAAGTAATTGTTTTACTAACAGTCCTTATTTAATTTATTTCTCAAGTTTAAAATATGATAACAATAAGGGCATAAAGTCAAGGAAGATGAAAATCAAAACCATGAACATAAAGGTAAAGGAAACATCAAAAAGAGTACCTTAAGTGTAAAAGCTCTCCCATCACGACCATCAGGAAAGAGCACTGTCAAGAGTTTTTTGTCTGCTTTGACAACCACACTGATAATTCATAGAAATAAATAAACGAAAGTTCTTGAATAAATAGCGGAATAACTAATTATGATAACATTAACAAGTTAATAGAGTAAACATTATTTTTAAATTAGAATAAGCAAGCCAACCTGCCTGAACTGTTCAGGTCAATACCACCAAGAGTAAGATTCACCTCACTCCCTTTCGGAGGAATAGCACTCTGAAAAATAGAAACCGCCATGGATAAACTTTTAGCATCGTGCAATATTATAGGCACAACATATACACCAGAGCACATTATTTGACAAAGTATCCCAAATATGATGTCAATTTCTCATTATATAATTATTGGACTAGTTTTCTGATGGATTGTATGAGTAGCAGCGACGCGGAAGGAAGAAAAAAAATTAACTGCTGGAAATGGTTAAGCAGCTGGCTCTGATACCATGAAGAAAGCTAGAATTAATATGTACTCTTTCTATGTTTCTTTCATTGATAGTAGTTACATTTATATACAAGAGTATTGAGCTAGTGGAGGAGGAAAACATGGATCCTGTTTTCCTTAGTGCTCACAGCATACAAGAAACATACACAGCTCACATAGCACGTAGCTTTGGCTTCTAACAGATATGTTTCTAGTTTCTATCAATTTTCAATCTAGCTAGCTTCATTGTCAGTTCTTGAAATGCAAATTCAAAACCAAGTCGTTCCCCAAACACAACATAAGTCTATTTGGCCAATGCATCTGTGCACAATACTTAAATTTCCTATCAGTTCCCACACAAATGCATCGTCAGTTCTTGTTGTCTTTGTGTGTTATCCATTTGAACTGTAATTAAGTTCAAAAATCACGTCAAGGATCACTTAACACTGTATAAAAGATGACAAGGCATACTGCCCCCATGGCCCCATTATAAATGCCGTAAAAAACAATAGGCAGTTCAGGATCTCAATGTTCTAAAAGTGAGGATTATTCATGAAGAGCTAATCTATTGGAAGAATAAGACAAAGCCAAAATTGCATTAGCAGGTATCATCAAGACTTGTTTTATTATAAATCAGTAAACTCCTTAACCCAGTCAGACCTCACCAGGTAAGACATATTAGATGCTTGCAGAAAGTATACCAGAAAGTAGTAACTTAAAAAAGGTAAACTAAAATAAAATAATTGACTGTAAATACCTCACAGTTCGAATTCATATCTAGTTGAGGGCTTAAGGACATGCTGCAGGTCTTTTCCATCCATGTGATTCTAAAAACCACTACGACAACCTCTATCCAAACCTCAATTGCATTTTTTTTTTTTGTTATGTAAATTAAAGAAAACCAAGTTACGTAGTTCATTATTTCCTAGAAATGACTAAAACACTTGGATGTTTTGTGTCTCGTTATAGTTGATGTAACTTTGTTTCCTCAAGTTACAGTATACTGTTGATATATCAGCATCAAATATTTACCTCCTCTTCCAAATGGTATAGGCTAATAAATTGATGGAATCTTACAACAAAAAGGAAAATGTAGATCATGAATTGCAGCGTGTCTAAAACTTCAAAATGGGTTAAAATAAGACAAATGAACTGTAAATGTGTTAACTCAATATATTTTCCAATAGACCCATAACTTATCAGCCTACCATCTGTATATCTATTTATTTCATCATGCACAGGCACCCTCCGCACCTTTTCCTCATTTCCTTTTTTATAAATCTACAAGCTCAAAGCCGAAATAAATATATATTTTTTTTTTTGGGGTGGGGGTGGGGAATATCCAGTTTGGACCATTTTCCAGCAAACCTATCTAGGACCATCCATCTAGATGGTGGACGACCAAGATTTTAAAAATTTCAAACTTGTTTGCCAAATTGTTTGGGGAGTCTGCTAAACAATTTGGCAAACTTATTTCAAACAATGAGTTTATTATGCTTTGCTTAAATAGCCAGCATCTGTACTTTTGAGTTTTGAGTTACAGTAGGCGAATGATGTATTTGGCTATTCCATTAGAAAGTTAATATTTTATATATTGTTAATTTCTTCTTTTGCTAGCTTATTTAGAAAATATATATTTATAATTCTTTATAGGTTTTACACGGGTAATGGGTTGATATATTTCTGGTTGTTTATATAGACAATATATGTGTGCATATGTGTATGTGTATGTGTATGTGTATGTGTATGTGTATATATATATATATATATCAAGTAATTATTCAAAATCTCAAACTCCATTCTGGTTGTTGGGTACTTTTGACTTTTGAGTTAGTAGGCGAAGGATGTATTTGGCTACTCCATTAGAAAGTATATACGTGTGTGTGTGTGTATATATATATATATATATATATATATATTGTTAGAATATGTTAGGTGGGAAAACATGTTTCCATGTTTTCCTCTCCATGTTATCCTCTCCATATTTTCCTATATTGTGTGCTATCCTATTTCCTATATAAACCAATGTAATGCTATGTAAATACAACAAGAATTAGAGTAATATTAGATAATGGAATTATTCCTATTCCTTATACTTATTTGTTCTATTACATGAACACTCTTAGACTCTCACTTTCAACATGGTATCAGAGCTTTGATCCATTTATCAGAGATTTTTTCTCCTTTTTCCTTCCGCTCGCCACTGTCTTGGTTTCAATTGAAACCTAGCTTGAACAACTACATATACTGAAATTGATATCATATTAGTGTTACCCATAGCCAGGCGACCAAGTCAGAATTTTCCGGCTCCACACCCACCACCTCACGCGCTGCCACGCGCTGCCGACGCGCCCGACCGCCGATTTCTTCCCGACTTTTGGTTCGGTTAGTTGTTTTTCATTCACTGTTGGCTTCTTGCTTCTGGGCTCCTCTTTTATTCACTGTTACAGACTGAGGATATATGTTGCTAAGTGCTTGTTGACCTCTTATGCATGTTTCTGAGTTGCTGAGTTGCTAGACATTTTTTTTGGACTTTCTTTTTCTGTATACATAAGGACTGTTTGGCATCTTTCCTTTTTTGTATACAATTTATTCCTGAGATTTTATTCCTGAGATACTGTACCAACCATATGCTATTTTTCAGCTTTCTTCTTTGATGCACCATATTTGCTATGCTTTCTTCCCATATGTTACCCATTGTTGATGTGTACTCCAACAAGGTATTCATTGTTGATGTCTTTTCCAACATGATCCCGAGTCTGAATTGGTTAGAATCTGCAACTATGTTGTTTGCATCTTTCTGATTTTTTTTCCTTTCTTCTTTTTTTTTCCTCCTTTTTTTGTCAAATGCACTTTATTTTGTCCTTTTTATATAAAGTTGCATTTGAGGGGGAGATATAGGATATATGAGAGGTATGAGATACGATATGATCTAGATTTCATGAGGGATTATGTTGCAGCCCTACCTTACGCCTTGTTGCTTGAATGTTATTCGTTCTGGCATGGCCTTTTGATTCATGCTCAGATTTGCGATTTCTGGTTTTCAGTCATGGATGGTACCGATTTGGGTTGTTTTATTTTCAGCTTATTTCGTTGCTGCTGCAAATTTTCTTATTTTTGGCTGTTGGGTTTCCTTTCCTTGTTACCGTCGTTCCACAAATGGGTTGTGGGTTATTTTTGGCTGGTGCAGGGGTTTCGCCGGAGTTTCTTTATGGTCTGAGTTCTTGACTTTGGGTCGGAATTCATGGTGCTCTCCGGCTGGTTTTGCTGGCAGTTTTGCTGCTTTGGTTTTGCTCCGACTTTCACTGGTCCTGCTGGTCATGCTGATTCCAGCACATAACAACTCTTGGGCTGCATTGTTTATTCATTTTGAGAGCCATTATGTTGTTGTTCTGTTCAAATTTGGGTTGCTGGATATGCCGACAGCTTTGTTGTAGTTCGCCGGCGTTTGGGTCGGCCTGATTTCAGCTGATTGCATTATTTTGCCAGCTGTTTTGTCACGGATTGTTGGGCCACGTGCTTTGTCTTCCCCATTAATTGTTGCTTTTGTTGACTGGGGGACATTTGGGGGCTCACGGTTTTGCACATGGGCTGCAGCTTTGGGGAATGTTGGTGGGGTGCTTTTCATTGCCCACTCACTGCTGATTTCTTTAGTGCTGCACTTGCTTGGTTATTGCGCCCCACTTGGGCTGTCTTTCAGCTGATGGGTGTGCACCTTGCTGATTATTTTATTGTCTAAGTGAGCTGTCCCTTGCTGCTGATTATGGGCTGTTTTGCAACGGGGGTGATTGTGAAAGTAATTTCCACCAGCATGTGCTGTTTTTGGTGGGCTTACTGCTGATTATGTCTTTAATTGGATGGCCCACCTGTTAGTCATGATGGCTCCTTTATGTTGCTGCAATTTTTTCTTCATATTTTTGTCAAATGCACTTTAGTTTGTCCCTTATATGTAAAGTTGCATTTGAGGGGGAGTGTTAGAATATGTTAGGTGGGAAAACATGTTTCCATGTTTTCCTCCCCATGTTATCCTCTCCATATTTTCCTATATTGTGTGCTATCCTATTTCCTATATAAACCAATGTAATGCTATGTAAATACAACAAGAATTAGAGTAATATTAGATAATGGAATTATTCCTATTCCTTATACTTATTTGTTCTATTACATGAACACTCTTAGACTCTCACTTTCAACATATATATTATAAATTACTTGATATATAAATTGTATTTTTTGAGTATGTGCAGCCTCATTTGACAATGCGTGCGCCTTGCCTTGTGCCTTAGGCCTAGGCCCAGGGGAGCTCGGTGTGGCTCGATCATTTAAAAACCACACGTGAAAACCACATATCGTCATTATCTACTTTAACACAGCCTTTGATGACGGCCCCCAACTTCAGCCCATTCCGTCGTCACTGTCCAAATAGGTACTGTACATATCCACCCCCCACCTCAATTCTGACCGAAGACAGAATATTCCTCAAGAATTTTACTTACAACTGCTCCCATTTCAAATGGTTCCACGGCTTTGTCGCCTCATCAAATTGCAAGAAACCCCCCACAAAGATCAGCAATCCTTTTGAAGACGTTTTCACCGTATTGTGACCTCTGATCTCCTTTCTGTGGAGACACTCCTATTGTGACCTCTGATCTCCTTCTAGAATCATATTTTTATCTCAGTGACTCAAATAAACAGCTACATACCCATCACAGCTTATAAGTGAGGAGAACCAAATCACAAAGAATTCCTCTACCTCTTTCCAAACATTTTCTCCTTCAACAGATCAATGGTCTTCCATAACAGCTAAACCATTAGCTTCTCCCCATCCTTTATTGTATTATCACCACACATAGAGTTGGAGCTTTTGAGAACTAAATATTGAGTATGCTAAAAGCAATTTATGAAGAATGAACTTCAGGACATAACTATAATGCAAGTAAGCGTGACCATATGATAAGAAACATTCTCCTCAAGAATAACCTGTTAGAGAAGGAAAGGATTGAAATTATACTTTCTAAGACCTAAACCGGCCATAAAGATAAAAAGAAACAAGAAGAATAGATCAGAGTTATTTCACGATATTACCAGTTAAAATTTTCGTCCATAAGTCTAGTTAAGATATAAAAGATTGTACACTGTAATAGTTAGACAACAACTTTTTTTAACATATAAATCTTCATGATACTGAAATAAGATTTCAACTTGATACACAACTTACAGGATCATTTCTAAAGAAGACCAATGAGGTACGTGTTAAAATAAACCACCTTTTCTTCCAAGATGTCCATCCAATTCCTACATAAGAAGCTCAAGATAGTGAGTTCAGATGAAGCCATAACATCAGAACTCTATAGATGAAAATGCAATTCCATTCACAACACTGGAGAAGGTGCACCACACCATTAAATATTCTATAATCATAATTCTAATTTAGACTCTTATCAGAAGAATATATATATATATATATATATGAGATATAGATTATGCAATAGCATAACTGGATGCACCTATCTTGAATGTCAAACTTAATGAAAAAATGTAAAAGAATATATGTCCAACCCAATTATCATGTGCATATACAAGTTTACAGTTAACAAGCCTACCAAAAGAAGTGTTACTAAGAAAAGCTGAATAAAATTAAAAACGTGAACTGTCAGGGCAGGTGGAAATTCAAGTTAGTTAGTAGCAACTAGATTAGGCAATTTCCATGTGATGGTTATTTAGAGTAGTATAGTTCTCTTATGGTGCATGTTAGCAAAATGTCTTATGTAGAAGAATCTCTACAAGCATCTACAAATTTGTGTATATTTCATGCTAATGTGAATGAAAAACTGAATATGAGCTCACTTGTGGCTCCTGATCTCTCTCTCTCTCTCTCTCTCTCTCTCTCTCTCTCTTCTTCTCCTTAGTCCCCATTCTCTCAATTCTGACCACCTTATAAAATTTCTGAATTCTTCTACTTCTTCAATTAATTTTCTGGGAACTTTCTATAATTGTTAGAGACGTATCAGGACACGAGCATGGCCAAAGCTTTTTCTTCTTCTCTTCTCTCTACCTCCCTTGTTATTCTCAAAAAATCTCAGTCTCCAAACTCTCTTATCTCCTCCCAGTCTTCTACTTCTGCTATTTTCTCACTAAACAAATCTCAAACAACGAAGTCGAAGCAGAACACAAAAGTTCTGGTATCAACTAGTGAGCAGAAATCCAGAAATCACAACGTCACAATCTGTTTTCATGTGAGACCTGCAACTTGACATTAAATCACAAGTAGTGATTGTTTGAGGTAATTTTCTGTTCGGCTTCAAAAAAAAGAGGTAATTTTCTGTTCTACTCCACTCACCTTCATCATATTCCCTAGCCCAACCATCAATGTCAATATGTCATCCAAAAAAATTCATTCACATAGCTTTGAATCCTACTTCTGCAAATAGCTCACTGTAGGCAAAAATTTCTTTCAGGCCTTAAATTACTGTGTTAGATCTGTTAGTTATGTACTGATTGATGCTAGTTTAGTCCTAAATCATCAATTCACATCACATTCAGTTATTAACATAGAGATTCCAGTTCCATCTCAAAGTTTTGTTCATTTCTTAAGGTAAACATTTATGGAAAAGGTAGGAGAGGCCAGGAGGGAAATGGCAAGGATCTAAAGCACCTTAAGTTGGTTTTTCCCACTTAAATTAATGAGAGTGATGAAGCTATTTGGTGTATTTGGGATTGTCAGGTATACTTTAGCATGGATAATATGAGAAAGTACAGCCATAGCAGCTATGCACTTGCATAGGCTCCCAAGTCTTGGTACAAATCCTACATGCTGGTTAAGGAAACCATATTTTGGGGTAATTTTGCAGAAGATTTGTGGCTGGATTTGGTGAGGTTGGCACTGAGAAAATCTGTGATCAGTTTAAATTGTTCAAGCAAAGCTACAACCTCAATAGCATGATGAGTATGAAAAATGCAAGGGAAGAATATTGGAAAATTTTCTCAGTTGCCAGAAGAATTCTTTGTAGAGAATTTTGTATGAGTCTTGAACGAAGATACAAAGAGGTAAAATTCTTGGAGCCTAAATCCCTCACTCAAGCTTATAAACAAGCCAAATCCTATGACTCTCATCACCAACTCTTACACTACATACAAACAAGTCCCTAACAGTACATCAGCTCACAACAGTTCCAAAATAAACACACCTATCACCAGTTCTTATGAACCTGGAAACTAGAGCCACGACAACAAGGATAAGGTAGTACTTCTACTGGAATGGTATGCACAAGGATGTGGCCCAATGGGTAGGAGACTTTCTAGTTTGTCAAGTAATCAATAAGACATTTATGGACTTTATTTCTGGACATACAAACTCTAGAGGATATGAAGCTTATGGGTCATTACTGATAGGTTCAGTACGTATTCACATTTTATAGCCCTTAAACATCTCATTTGTAACAAAGAAACTATCCCTACTGTTTTTTAGCACAATTATAGGCCACATGGCTACCCCATTCAATATTAAGCAAGAGCGTCTGAGAGACCACCTATTCCTAATTCTGGCAAACTTTGTTCAAACAAGTGGGGATTAGGCTTCAAATAAGCACAGCCTATCACCCACAAAGTGATGTTAGTACTAAAAGAATTAATCAATGCTTGGAGCAATATCTTAGTTTCAGGAGTAGCCATGCACCCACGTAATCAAGCAATCAGAGTGGTGGTTCGACACCACATACTATATAGCACCTAAAACTAATCCCTTATCAAACTATCTCCAAGATTGAGCCTAATCACATAAACCAAACATCTAGAGGGAAAACCAACATGCCAGCACAAGAAGAAATGCTTTAAGAAAGACATTTATAGCTACAGATCATCATAGAAAACTTGGAGAGGACCTAATAAAGGATGAAATCATGTGCTGATAAAAACAAGATAGAAAGAGTTTTTGAGATAAATGATCTAACCTACCTGAAGCTTTAGCATTATAGGCAAGGATCAGTAATATTGAGAATGAATATGAAACTCATCCCAAAATTCTATGGACCTTACTAGGTTTTGGAGAGAATAGGAAGTAGGAACAGTTGCATATAAATTGGAGGTTCCAAAATCATTGTGAATCCATCCCACCTACCCTGTATCCCAACTTAAGAATCACGTTGGAGAAGCTATAGCTAAAACTCAACTTCCAGCAGGTACACCAGAAGAGAATTTTGACATGGGACCACTTATAGTATTGGAAAAGAGATGGATGTATAAAAAAACATAGGGAGGCTTTACCAGAGCATTGAAGAGGCAACTTGGGAAGATCAAGAATTACTTCAGCTCAATTATCCCTACTTCACCTTTGACCCATGAGGACACGGGTGCATTATGTTAACGCCAAATTCTGACCGCTCGCCAAATCACCAAATAACGAGCCGAAAAGAGGTTTAACGGTGAAGGATATGTAGCTGTTTAGTGCTTGTTAATATGGAATAAAATAATTATACGTGAAAATAAAATAATAACACCAGAATTTTTACGTGGAAACCCAATTGGGAAAAAACCACGGGAGAGATCTCAGAAATCTACTATGAAAATATTATACAAATTGGAGAAAATAATATTAGTAATTATTTTCTCTATTCCTCACTTTTTTCTATAACTCAAATGAGCTATTTTTCTCTCCACTATTGAAACTCTCGGATTAATTTCTTTAATCCTTTCTTGCTACTGATGGTTGATGCTGTGAATTGGTGTAGTGGAGGTGTGTGTTGGTGTTTACTCCTTCTCCTCCATTCCCTTGTTGCTGCTTCCTCCTTTTATATATAACAAAGGCAAAAGCCTCTTGATCTCCCAAGACAATGAAAAGGCTTGTAGATAATTAAAGGACTCCTTGTGCCCCCACGCACAACTTTTGGTTGCCCAACCTTCTACATTCCTGCTAATGCATACTGATCAATTTTCTTTCCTTAGTTTCATAGGTATAGGACCCACTAACACATTTGTTAAATGGAGGTGTGAATCATACTCCAACATTGCCCCCCACTCTCCTATTGTAAGGAACTTAAAATAGGAGAGTATAAAAAGTAAAACACTGCCTTTACCGAATTCGAACCATCACCGCCTAATGTAGATAGTCCGTCCCGAAGAACGTTGTCCGTTCGGGAGAACATTTGTCCGTCCCGAAGAACGTTTGACCATCCTAGAGGGTGCTTTGATTGTCCGTGTCTTTACTTTCTCTCTTTCCATCAAACTATCTCTGGAACGGCTCCGACACCTGTGAGCAGCTCTTCGGCCTGCTTCTGCCTGCTAGCGGCTTCTGTGCCTGCTGCGAATCGGGGAACGACTCTTCGGCCTGCTCCTGTCCTGCGAGCGGCTTTTGTGCCTGCTGCAGATCGAGAAGCGACTCTTCGGCCTGCTCATCATTTGTCTGGAACCGTCCGAACGATAGGTCATGGATCGGCTTCGAACATAAATAATAAGTTCGCGTGAGCGATAGACGAAGTCCAAATTGGAGTATATGACATCACTATTAGAGTTTGTTGTCTGAAGTGAACTGCTTAGGTTCCGCCAGTGACATTAACCTAGCAATCACGAGTATCCACAACATTTATTAGCATATCATACAATTATACATAGATTGGGCTTTGCCATATATACCACATATCAGTACATATTATTATATTTATTTGAAACATAGACAGAGATTGAGACTTAGCTTTTGGATGTGAGTCTACCGAAAATAAGTCCACAAAAAATTGGAACCATCCTCCTTTAGTTACTACCTCTCATAATTGTTTAATCAATAGGGTGATTTTGATTCAACACTAAAACCGCCCTCCTTCTAGCGCCAATGTTAACGTCAAATTCTGACCGCTCGCCAAATCACCAAATAGCGAGCCAAAAAGACGTCTAGCGGTGGAAGATATGTAGCTATTTAGTGCTTGTTAATATGGAATAAAATAATTATACGTGGAAATAAAATAATAACACCAGAATTTTTACGTAAAAACCCAATTGGGAAAAAACCACGGGAGAGATCTCAGAAATCTACTATGAAAATATTATACAAATTGGAGAAAATAATATTAGTAATTATTTTCTCTATTCCTCACTTTTTTCTATAACTCAAATGAGCTATTTTTCTCTCCACTATTGAAACTCTCGGATTAATTTCTTTAACCCTTTCTTGCTACTGATGGTTGATGTTGTGAATTGGTGTAATGGAGGTGTGTGTTGGTGTTTACTCCTTCTCCTCCATTCCCTTGCTGCTGCTTCCTCCTTTTATATATAATAAAGGCAAAAGCCTCTTGATCTCCCAAGACAATGAAAAGGCTTGTAGATAATGAAAGGACTCCTTGTGCCCCCACGCACAACTTTTGGTTGCCCAACCTTCTACATTCCTGCTAATGCATACTGATCAATTTTCTTTCCTTAGTTTCATAGGTATAGGACCCACTAACACATTTGTTAAATGGAAGTGTGAATCATACTCCAACACATTAGAAGGAGAGGGTTGTGTCAAACTAAAGACATGAATGGAAATTCAAGTTAGTTAGTAACAAGTAGATTAAGCAATATCCATGTGATGGTTGTTCGAGACCTATATTATAGTTCTCTTATGGTGAATATTATCAAGGGACTTATGTAAAAGAATCTCTTCAAGTATCTAGTAGGAACTCATGTAAATTTCAGGCTTATGTGAAAGAAAATTACATAAGAGCTCACATTTGTGGCTCCCTATCTCTCTCTTGTTCTCCATTTTTTAGTCCCCATTCTCTCTATATTCTAACCTCTTTTTTCCTAAATTTCTTAATTCTACTTCTTCTCTTATTCTGGTCACTTTTTATAATTGCTAGAGACTCTATTAGAGTCCTAACATGACCTCATGAATTTGAGCTTGCCTAGAATATTTATTATTTTACTGTTTAAACAAGCCACTAAAGGTATAAAAGAAAAAAGCCTGAGAAGAAACCAAAAAAAGCTGAGATTGTTAATTGGATCACACTATAACTGATGATGCTATTGACTTAATTAGACTGTTTGAGCCAAACAACCAGTTAGTGGAGCCCAAAACCGGCCATAGTCTTGCTGCAAAGTGAAAAAGAAATTTCATATGCCAGTTTTTCAGATCTTGTAATTGTTTGAGTCGGCCAACAGATATTTTGAACTCCATGTTTACCCTCCTTGAGAATTGATGGGACTCTCATTTTCCCCTTTTTGTTGTCAAAAACTGCTGCGCTTCACCCTTTGCTTCTATTTTCCTTACTATTGATGAATTATCTATTTGAGAAAGTACCTCTCATCCTCCAGCACCATGTTCAACTTTTTCAATCTAATACAACATTAGTTCTCACCTCAAAAGAATATAAAATAAAGTGTGTGCGTGTATGTATATATATATACACACACACATATATACAAACATTTCTGCACAACAAAATGCATATTTCTTACCCCCTCCTCGCAGATTTAGTAAAATCATTTGCTCTGTAATCTTAATTGTGTGAATAATTTAACAGGCAATGTTAGCTTTTTAAATTTGCAGGTACAAATGTTGAAACATGAACTTCATTTACAATTCCATTAAATTATAGCTCTGAATAACATGCAAAAATACTTCATTTTGCGTCGTTACACAATGAATAATGTGTAACCAAAATTTCTCTTTGAAGGTTAACATTTACAGCTTCGATTTTAGAGAATGAGAAAGAGAAAAGGATCAAAGACCAGCATGCTGCTAAAGTCCAAATACAAAGAATGCATTGATAAATGTTAACATGTCAAGAAAAATAAACAAGGAACTATTAGCCTAATGAAGAATAAGAACAGACCTCTTGATGACAGAAACAGTGGCCCGCTCTTGTAAACCTGCATAGAAGTGTGAAGCTTTAGATTACATGAACTTTACTATATGCTAGAAAAATCAAGAGGAATAGAATGATAAATGCACAAAATAAAACCTAGAAATAAGGAAGCACTAGAGCAAGTAGAGAGTGTTACTAGGAATTATAAGTTTGGAATAACGCTAAATTTCCAATAGTTAAACTCATAAAGGTATATTTACAATAGTTAAAGTATCAAATCAAATGAAACTCAGGTTATCAAAGCTCTCCAGTATAAATTTTGAAATCTTTTGTGAGTCAAGAGTAAACTTCAACACCCCCTTCTTATGCACCCTGACACATCTAAAGTCTGGAATTGTCAAAAGTACCATCAATTAAATATTTATCCAGTCCCCATTATCATAGAATAAATAACTTCTAATGTACCCTGACACATCTATAGTCTGGAATTGTCAAAAGTACCATCAATTATATATATATATATATATATATATATATATCCATTATCCAGTCCCCATTATCATAGAATAAATAACTTCTAATATCCATTATCCAGTCCCCATTATCATAGAATAAGTAACTTCTAATATTCACAATAAAACCACTTGATGACACTAAGACTACATTTGTTTGCAATTATGTTGTAGGGGATTCAACTATTTATACTAGTTTAAAACCTGTAAGTACTCTTTTATTCTGGAATTAGTCCTAAGACGACAACCTCATGGACTATTTCTGTTGTTTCAAAGATTATTTATGAGGGACTATATAAACGCAAGGGATAAAGTGAGATTAAATATTACCCCTTTTAAGGTATCAAATGGCTTTAGGAGTAAAATATAGTCCATAGTTGTCATGGACAAAGAATCCAAATACAAATAAGTATAAATAGTCAAAACAAACATAGCCTAAAAGCCCAGCAGCATTAAGCATAATGATTGCATATGAATTCAGATTCAGTATCAAGAAAAACCCAAATTAAATTAAATTTTACCTTATTGCCAGCTCGAGAATTTGTGTGCTCAGGTTGGCCAGGTCCCCCGGTTGCCCCAGGCGAAGGTGGCAATTTACCACCGTCCCCCTAAAAAAAATTTTTTAAAAAAAGGCAAATTCCCCAATAAGGAAAATTTTTCATACCTATAAAATATACCGAATGCAGGATCAAATCAACAAGTGTACCTGAGAAGAGTCGGTGCTTTTGCTAGTCATACAAGATCAAGGAACAATCACAAACAACCTGCGTTTACATTGATGAGATTCAAAATTAAAATATCCTCACAATGTAACTGAAGAAAAATTAACCAAATTGAAAATAATGAACAAAAATTAAGGACCAGAATGCATATCAGAACAAATACCTAAGAACCAAATTGAATTAAATTTAAATTTTAAAATAAATTATAGTAATCATAATGTGGTACAAGGAAGAAGAAAGGAAGAGAGAGAGAGGAAGGAAGGAAGAAAGATGAAGGGGAAAAGTGAGGAGAGGAGAGAAAAGTCTAATTTTCTCTTTCTACTTTCTCTCCCCTCTCCGGACTTTGGCTAACGGAAACCCGAGTCTCTCTTCGCCCATTTTGAGCGGGGCTTTTGGCGTTCATTCGTCTTTTTACACGTTAACCGTTGATGTCTCCCACCCTTTTTCTAATATGCAACGGAGGGAATCATGTTGAGTGTTTTCTTTTTTCTTTTTTTCTTTTTTTCTTTTTTTCTTTTTTTCTTTTTTTCTTTTTTAAGTTTAACTAGCCAACTGTCCCGTTCGCACGGATTTGTTTTGTAAATAGCATAATTTTTAATTTTTTGTTAATTTTATATATAACTAACATGCGTACCTCGTGCTTAATTGTAGAATCATTATATTAATGATTTTTTTCTAAATAAATTATGGGATAAATTATTTAATTTATTCCATAACTTATTAGCTATAAGTTTCCTTCTATATATAAGTAAGAGTAAAATACAATTTATCATATATGGTTTTCAAATTTTTGTAAATCATCATCTGTTGTTAAAAAATCATCACTGAACCACTCATGGTTTATAAAATTTACAAACTCTCACTTCAGTATTAACACCGTTAACAGAAGGTGTTAAAGTACTAGATTACCCTTCTTAGCTTAATTTTGCATATAACCACCTAATTTGCTATTTATCTTGTTTCTTCACAATTTTCACCAACTAGCTTATAAATCAAACTAAAAAAAATCTCCAATCATCTCAGTCAAATTCAAATCAATTAAAAAACATATTTAGATAAACAAAATTTAATATTTATAATTTTATTATTTTAGAGTGTTATTTTATAATTATTAATTTGATTATTGACTGTATATTATCTCAATTTATATGCCTTAATTTATTCTTGATATTCAAATTTTATATATTTGTGGTCTTGTTGAATTATCATACTTATTTGATCTTAATTCGGGATCGTAACTAGATTCATGCATCTTATTATAGGTTTTATTTTTATAATAAACTTAAATTACTCCTATGCATGCATGCAGTTCATCCTTATCAATCAACATAGCTTTAATTTAATTATTATTATGTTTTAAAGTTCAAAATATTCAATTACCATTTTTTGTACCCCTCATTTCTCACCGGTATTTTATGTGTCTTTCCTTTTACTCTCCTTTTTGACAAAAGAAAATTTTATTGTGTGAATGCTTATGTGTCTAAACACAAAAAGGAGAATAAATATACTAGTAGTAAAAAATAGTAAGGAGACATTAATATTAATTATGTAATATAAAGAAGATAAAACAACCCACACCAATAAATATTAGCAAATAAACCAATGTGGTTACACTTTAGTTTATTTATTATATATATATATAATCATAAAATAATTATCCAAATACGTATTAAGAAAAAGTCAAGATACTCGCAAACAAATTTTAAATGTATTTTTGTACGTATATTTGGTAGAAAATTGATAAAAAAAAATGAGAGTAAAGAAACCGAATAGTAAATAAATTGGTTGTATCTTAAATATAAGTTAAGGGGGATATTTTTGTAGCTTACCTAGAGAATCTAGCTATTGGATAGCTCATTCACTTGCTAAAAGGAGAGTGAACTACGCGCTCCGTTAACTTAGATAGAAAAGATAAACGTTATACTTTTTTTCAAACCATAAATAGTTAAGTGGTGATTTTTTAACCACGTGTGGTGATTTATAAAAATGTGAAAATCACATAAGTAATAAAAGTAAAATCCTAGTTATATTTTAAATATAACTATACTTATATTCTACTAATAATAAAAATTTATACTAGGTAAGATAATTTTATGATTCTTTCATTGTAAAACTATATTACATATCTTTATTTCTAATGATTTTATGCATAATTATGATATTGTTAATTATTTATTATTTTTTATGAATTTTTTATTTGATAGAGTAATTATTTAAAATTTAATTTAATAATGAAATCATATTAATGGTCGAGGTATTATATTTATACGTATATATATTTTAGCAATCGTATAGTTTAATATTTGGTGAGGTGATTTTTTTAAGATAGTTTCCTTTTAAAATTATATTATCTAAATAATAATAAATTTTACTTATACTAAAAATTATAATTATACTTATATTTTAATAACAGTAATAAATTCAAATTAGGTAAGATGATCTTTGTGGTAATTTTATGTTATTTTACATAAACTTGCATTATTATGTGCGTGTGTGTGTGTATATATATATATATATATTAATAAAATTAAAAAAAATTATATAGCATGATCTTATTTTGATTGTTTCCTTTTAAAACTATATTACTAATTCTTTTCTTTTTTTATATAAAACTATATTACTAATTCTTGTAACGCCCCCAAATCCCTGTACTCGTTACAATAGACTCAGTGCATCACGATACACATCTTCCATAATATCTATCAATATTTTTATTGATTTAACTAGTTTATTTAGACATTATATCACATACCTCGTTTCTAAATCGCAACTTAGGTCTTACTCTTCTTACTTGATACCAACCTATAACCTTTACAGGATTTCTCTTTATCTTACTTTCTAGCTCCTAACCTTTCTGGTCCTATTATTCTTTTATACCTACAATATGTTAATGATTGCAAGGGTGAGTATCAAATATGCTCAGCAAGTTTAAAAAAAAATAGAATCATATGCACGAGTATGAATCTCAATCATTGGATGAACATTATAGATAACTTTAAAGGTTCAGAAAGAATCTTAAGATTTCTGAAGTTCACAACATAACATCACAGAACGTTCAGTTTTAGATTTCAATGTCTATGAAATCCCATCATATCTTTATTCATGAGAATCACAATATTTTAGAGAGTTAATTGAGTGGTCATAGGGACCATGAACTCTTTTCTCAATGTTTAATAGTCACAAAGACTGTGAACTCTTCACAATGTCTAACAGTCACACAGACTAAAAAAACTCTTCACTGGGTTCAACAATCAGAAGGACTATGAACTTTCCATAGGGTATTATTAGGTGATCAGCCCAATAACATCCCTAATCTTCACTGGTATCATAGGGGATCAGCCTATCGTACCCCATGTTATGCATAACAATTCTTTCACGCTTAAAGTGTCAAATTGGTTACCCGACATCTAAACCCACTTTATCAGGGTTGTTCATACTCAATCTTAGATTCGAAATCCGCACCAAAGAAATTTGGTTTGGATAACATCAATCATCACGATTAACTTTATAATAGAGTAGCCAAAACAAATGGCATTCTCTTTATTTTCAATAAATTCATGAATATCAAGAACTTGCAAATTCACAAATATAACGTTTCGTTCATAGAACTTACCATACATTATGAGTTCAGGAATTCACCATAATAATATGAGTTCAATAACTTGTCATAGTAATATGAGTTCAAGAACTCATTAGGAGCTTACTATACAACTATGGGTTCAAGAACTTACCATACTAATATGAGTCACGAACCTACCATAATAGTATGAGTTCAAGAACTCACATATATCCCCAAAACTTGCAACTTAGCTCAATCATAAGAATTTACATAAATGCAGGGCAAAAACAAATTAAGGAATTTGTTCAAATAAAGAGCTTGCTCAAATGAGAGAACTTGCAATAATAAAAAGCTTGCTCAAATTAATGAGTATGCATAAGCTACAAAACTTGCAATACCAAAATCTTACTACAAGTTAAAGAACTTGCTCAAAGTGAGGGAACTTGCCTCGATCCGTAGTTCGTCATCTATATCATTCACATCCAATATTTCTTCCTCCCGTACTCAATTCTAATTCATCCACAAAATTATAGAATATTTCTCATCAACAGTTTAACTTCCTCATAATAGTATTCACTTTTATTAATTTACTTCCCGTAATAATATTTTAACATTCATGTTAACTTTTCCAATAATCTTATAGTTTAAAATTAAATCTAAAAATTCTAAAATCTTGGTTAATCTCTTCTTTACGTCAAAATACGTTATTACACATCAAAATATATCATTACTCAAAAGTTCATCTCAATCTGAGTTATAAAACTCGTTTTTTACAATTTTACTTTAAAAAAATACTATTTTTGTTTTTATTTAACTCTTTTGTTACTTTTTCGTTTTTGTTAATTCTTGAGCCAAATTAAAGCTTATACAGTCTAGTTTCATACTACCCAGGCCTTGGTTCTAGCCGCTTCCTCAATCATTCTAGATTTCATCATTTATAAGTTAGGTCAGAAAGTTACAATTTCTGACCAGCCTTACCAAATAATTCACCAAAAATAATTCACTCCATAAAAATTGTTCAAACTCATGGGTCTTGCTAGATAACTTCCATATCTACAACTTTCCTTTTTATACTATTTTCAAATTCCAAACACACTATTTTATATAATTTTTACAAAAAATAGTAACAAAATATGTCATTTTCTGCGTTTCAGCTCTACCCTGTCTAGCTAGAAAAATCATAACAATTAATCTACTCGGTAGAATTTGGCGAAATTTATGGAGTTGTTTATGTAACGATCGAGAATTTTACTTAGCCTGGTAATTAGGGTTTATGAGTATTATTGAATAAAATGAGTTTTTATGAATATTATTCTATGTCATGTGTTTAAAGGTTGTATTATGACCTAGATTGTGATTACGTGTTAGAATTTACGAATTAGGGTTTCGTACGAGAAAATAAATTTTTTTCGAGAAAAGACGTAAAAATACTATTCACGCTAAAAATGCCTTTTACGTTTTTTGATTTTTCGAAGAATGCCATAGTGCTTATATGATGTCACGAGACGTAATCTCTAATAAAATTCAAAAACGAAAAACATAAATTTTCGACTAATCGAACGATTACGAAAGTTAATTAAAAGGTTAATTTAATTGTTAATCCTTAGGGCTTTGTTATTGAGAGCCCAAATAGAAGTAATGTAGGAGGCCCAAGAATGATTTAATTGAGGCCTAAACTAAAAGTGATGGAGGCCCAACGAATGGCCCAAACCAAGCCCAAACTTGAAGAAGTCAAAGGAGGGTCAACATGTTAGCTAAATGAGGTTGAAATAAGTGGGAAATGAAATGCAAATGAGGAACCAAGGGGGAGGGACCCGACCACCTATGGCTTCTTGGAGAAGCTTGACCAAAGTCCTCCCACTTGCAAGCCTCACACAATTGCCCAACCACTTGCCATTTAATGTTTAACCCCAAAAGTCTTGCCTTCCATCATTTAACTCAACCATGGTTAGCTTGGTGTTGGTTAATGAGGGAGTGGTTAGTAAGGATTTAGAAATTATGGGGGGATTGACTATATAAAATCTAAGCCAAGAGTCTAAGATTGAAACCATAGCAAAGATGTCTTAATGACCATACTACCCCAATTCTTGTAAATCCTATAAATAACATGCTTTTCTCTTCATTAAACTCACCAATTCACAAAAGCAAGAAGAGAAACTATAGAGAAATTGAGGGAGAAAGAGAGAGGCTCGAATATTGAGCAAGAAAAGGAAGGAGAAGAGCTGGCAAGTAATCATCTCCATCAAAGCTTAAACAAGATTAAGAAGGTAAAAATCCTAAACCCTAAAACCATTCCTTAATGATTTACATTCATATTGAAGTGCCTTGTTGGTGGTTGTTGTTGTTATAGAGGATCATAAAGGACTCGGAGAAATAAGGAGGATGACATTAGTGGACTAAATCATCGGTAAATGCATGATAAGTGAAAACGATAGCTTAATAATGAACCAAACCAAGAAACTATGAAAAACATATTTATTGTTGTTCATCGGACTAGCTTAACTCATTGTCTGTAAGTTAATATTAAAATCCGAAAAGATAAGAATGTACTCATATGAGCTACGGAAATGTTCTAAGTGGAATGGAGTAAAAATATGCTATAACGAAGTTATGGCGAAATTTTCAGTAAAAGAGGATAAAATATGTTAAGTGTCAAAAACCCTAGCTTGGTACGATTTCAGGCCAAGTTTACGGGTAGTTAACGCTTCCAGGAAATATTGATTTTCTAGGGATTTTGTAGAATGTAGTAAACGTGAGCCATAGGCTCATTCCGACTTCGGATGAGTAAGTTACGATAAATTGAATAACCGACGTTAGAAACGTCATTTAACGAAAACTAGTGCACGAAGGATTTTTGAGCTAATTTTTAGGCTTGTTAGAAAATCAGAAAAATTATTCTATACAGGGAAAGTTGTAGAGAATGTTACGAGCTAGAGAATGGCTCAAGAACGGACTCATTCTGATATCGGATGAGAAAGTTATGACGTTTGGAAGTAGGCATGTCAAGCTGAAAAATTCGAAACTGGGTAGCTGGAGCCGAGCGCTGAGGTGCTGGGGTGCTGGAAGGCAGTGCCTAGGCGCTAGCTAGGCGCTGGCCTAGGGGCAGATGTGGGGCTGCTGTGCAGTCGGGCGTTCGCCCATTCGTCGTGCAATGTTTCCGATGCTAAGCTATTTTATTCTAAGTTATAAAAAATGAAATTTATGAAATATAAAATGCTTAACATTAACCAATTAGTATTAGACAAATGAAATGGGCGTGCTAAGCGTATGCAGGGGCGTGTCGCTTGACATTCACATAGGACAAGTCAGGTGTACGACGTGCAAACGTCGAAACGCCGTGTCAAGTTTTAAGGAACTTAAAGAGTGTTCCGATTCAAATGAAACAGACATTATAAAAGGTGAACTAGAGTTAACATAAATCAATACTTGGCGTCAATTATGTGGTTAATTGGTATGTGAATGTAAACTTAATTGTGTATGCCATTTGAAGGGCGAATTAGCGTAAACTTATAACGGACGCTTATGACAAGTTTTCTAACCTTGTATAATGATTATTATGTGCAAGTTTTTTTATGTTTTATTTTTTTTACATTCATTTGACAACGTTCTTATGAATGATTTGTAATGTTTGAAGTTCAAATTTACTCAATACTTATATATTGCGTAAATTCTTAAACTTATACAAATCTTTTAGAATTTGTACAAGTATTCAGCTATGTTATGCAATAAACTGCTAAAGCTTTAAAGTTCGATTATGCATGAACTGTTTATGAAGTGCGTCGATGCCATTTGATTCGGCTAGACAAATTTTAAAATGTTTTATTGATTTGCTATTAAATGTTATTATTGATGATAAGTAGAGTTATCTAACCGAATTGTTTTGGTTAGGATTCTGAGACATGTATAAGATGAACCACCCTAAAATCAAGGTAAATTTTTAGTCGGATATTTCAGCAAGACTTCAAGCACCTAAACAAACGCATATAGTCGTTTAGCATGTAGTGTTGATTAACATAGGGTGCACTAGGCTGATAACCCAACATGCACGTAGGTCAGATGGTTTATAGTTGAATTACTGTTAACATTTGTGAAAGAAAAGTTCGAGGTCTTATTATGACCGCTCAGTATGTTGTTTCGAAAATGTTTTAAGCGAAAAATAGATTGTTATTCATGTTTATTCGAAGTTATTTCACAACTATTGTTCAGTTGTTGAATAGAGATAATATGATTCTTAATTTTGTTGTTATTCAACTATTATACTTGTTGAGCAATTAAATGCTTATTCTTGCTTTAAATTAAATATTTTCAACTAAGCTCGAATGGAATGAAAGCTCCGTTAAAGACAAAGAAAAAGGAAAGATGATTGATTAAAAGCTGATATGTAATGGTATAATGTTATTATGTAATAAATTATATTACGATGAGTTGAAAATGTAAAGGTATTTAGAACTTGGGATTGGACAGATATGTTTGTAATAATATAGTAATTACATTCGTGTCATTAAGATTATATAAGTAAATATATGTGGATGTTGTAGTACCGTGGAGCACCGGACCCGGGTTTAAAGGCACTCGGATTTGGGGGCGTCATAGTTTAGATAACTTCCGGAGCTATAACTTTTCTTTGGACACCAATTTCAAATTCTGTACACATAAACACAGAAAATTCACACAAAAACTATGTCAGAATCTGATTTTCTAGATTCTGGCAGTATATTTTTCTCTAAACCAGTCTGACACAAAAATTCACCATAAATAATTTATTAGGAATGTTTAAGCGATTCTTGTTTCTGTGTTTAGCTAACTTCCAGAGCTATTTTTATACATAAGGATCATCTCCTAACTCATTATATATCAAGAGATATAGTTTTTACAAAAACAGGACAACAAACTAACTTTTCTAAAAATTTTTAGATTTTGTTCTTCGTTTGAGTTCTTGATTTCTCTTGTTTGATTCTTGTTTATACAAGTTTAGTCTATCAAAAACAAATATAAACATGTCCTCTCCACATAAAATCCATAAAATTTAACATCTATATATGAAAATCAAAGATTAATCAAGATTTTACAATTACCTCAACTAGTTTTCTTCCTTTTTCTTCTTCTCATTTGCTTCTTCTTCTTTCCTTTTATTCCTCTTTTTCTCCCCTTCATTTTCCAGCAATGACTCTCTCTCCTTTGCCCCTTGGAGTTCCCGAGCTTGGTAGGATGGGTGGGGGCGTGTGTTTGATTTTCTTGCTTTTTTTACTTCCATTTTCTTACTTTTTGGACTTATATATATAGCCTATTAGATAAGGCTGGCTTAAAAAATCTTGGAGTCCTTATCTTCTCTCCTAGCAAGAATTACTTTGGAATTCTACAGATTTCTTTTTTTTCTCTCTCCTTTGACTCGTCTTTGACTTTTTGATACGAAAAGTCAAATTTTCATGTTTACTGTCGATTCCTACATAATTCGACGTCCTACATACCGTGGCATTGTCCGTGTCTTCAAACTCAAAGTTTGACTTTGTTCCTCATAAAAGTCAACTGTTAACTTTGACCAAAAAGTCAATCTCGTCACCATATCGTATTTACAGTCTTTACCTACCAAATTCGATGTTCACGTCTCAACGGCGAAGTCCCTTTCTCAAAATTTTCTTCCGAACTCAAATTTGAGTTTTGAGCCGTATAGTTCCTTCATTTCTTTCCTTTTCCTTGCTTTATTTAACACCTTACTAATCATGTATAATCTCTTCATTTACATTTATAATATTCGTTTCCTTATTTGAAAATTCCTGGGGTATTATATTCTCCCCTCCTTATAAGGATTTCGTCCCTGAAATCACTAGCATACTATTACTCTAATATATTTCCGTCACTGGAATTTCTTCTTTTATCCTTTTAGCTACCATGTAGCCATTTCCCAAAAATTTCTTCCCATCACCGTTACAAAAGGTATTACATCTCTTCCTAATACTTACTCATTTCTATCAATTATTTGAACAAATACTTCTCGTATTTTAACTCTTTATCCATCCGTTTAGCTCCATAATCAATTATATGTGTCGACGCCGGGGAAAACATTTTTCCTAAGATTTCGTTTTTTCTACCCTTTTTATGATTTTGATTTATTTATTTTGCTTTAAAAGGTGATTTTTAGGAAAAATCCGACATAAATGCCAACGGGGTTTTAAAAGATCGATTTTAATTGACGGGCCAATTAGACAGAGTCGCTAGTTGATAAAGGGTTAAAATGGAAGTACTAACTCATCCAGATTTTTAGATTTTCGTAATATGACCCAATATGTGACTCCGTAAAATTGGTCTCGGAACCGGGATTCACAGAGTTCGGGGACTTGCTTAAGCGAGGGGAAGGTGTTAGGCACCCCCCGACTTCCGTGAAAATATAGTTACTGCATCTTGATGTTATCTTAAGTGTGAAGTGTGTGTGTGTGTGATTTTGAAGGAAATTACTATCTAGCTTTGATCGAAATCGTGGGAAGTACGTTCTTTGAAAGCAATTAATAACCTCTTTGAACCTATGCGCGTGAGATTTGATTTAAAGAAAAGGTTCGTTTTAACTTTGATTGGATAAAACATTTTGGGGTGACGTTTCGAAAAATACGATTTTTTAAACCCTTTCGCCAAATAGGAATCGAGAATTTTCGTTATTTTCAATTTTAATCTAAAGTCGTCTTACTAACCCATCACGATTTAATTTTAATTTTAGAAGATATTTGTCGTTTTGTGTAAAAAATCATTTTTGGTGATAAACGGAAAATTAAGCATCAAAATAGGGTCGGGGCGACCCATGGGCATAAAAACAATCTCAATAGCCCCGAACACCCGCAATCGCAATTTTCATTATCACGGGGCCTTAAATCCGGTTTTCATGGGATGGGACCCTCAATACCGTTTTAAGGCCCAAATTTACATGTACAATGATCGAATATCTCTTATTACAATCGAAACTATGTCCATTGTGGGAATGTAGTCAAGATCCGAGTTGTGGATCTCGACTCCAATATTCCTAGGCTCACATCATAATGTATTGAATACGTAAGCAAAAAGAGATCTAAAAGCGGGTTCCCATAACCCTATATTTTAGATTGCGATATCGAAACCAACATTTTGAGGGACTATATGGATTGACGAGATCTATGGAAAGAGACTTAGAATATAGGATATAAATCTGTAGATCTAAAATGCCTCAGATCTATACAATGCCACAATCGGGATTTAAACAACAACGTATATGAAATTGTATCCTAAACCGCTATCAGGTGATTCAATTATTAGAATCCCTAGCACAATTAGTTAGGACCTCCTCTCCACTAGATACAGATCTAAGGTTTTGCGGAGTATGGATAAAATTAACTTAAAACATTGTAAACGATTAGATCCACCATAGATCTAAGCATGATCTAGCAAAAAGGTTAAAGCTTTAAACTTTAAAACCATTAATAAGCTAGATTCAAACTAGATCTAAGGTGGATCTAGTGAAAAGATTTAAACTTTGACAATGGCAAATGCAAAAATGATATAGATCTAAAAGGGACTTGATAAAAAGTATGACAATGGAAAAATAAGCAAACATTGAGTGTAACAATGAACAAAACACAAGAAATCTAATAGATCTATATTGAATTTATAAGAAAGATTGAATCTTTCACCTTGGGGAAAGAGATTTGATGTGACGCCCCCAAATTCCGATTGCCTTAACCTCGAATTCGGTGCATCACTGTGCAACTCATACACATACTATTAACAACTAATTGCGGAATAATAGAAACATTTACATTGATATAACATAAATATTCTCGTCCCAAGTCTCGATACCAATACAAATACCTGACATAACCTATTACACAATGACTAATACATAAGTCTGAATATAGGATATAACGTAATACATAATTTATGAACGAGTCTTAAAACATAGCATAATCATAACATAGTAGGACAAAGCTAATTCGTAGCTTTGCTTTTGCCTTTATCCTTTCCCGAGCTCTCGCCTCTATGGGTAACCACTGAAATGTTTTAAGGAAAGCAAGGGTGAGCAACAAGTTTGCCCATCAAGTATAATAATAAGGATAATACATAATCAAAAGTAAGATTTTTCAAGTTTTAATATGAATCTCTACTATCACTGAGGAGTCACTATGGACTAGATGAATATCAAATGAATTCAAGGATTTCAAATTGTTTCAATTGCAGGAATCACTGAGTGGCCACCATGGCACTTACCTTTTATTAGAATTAACAGTATTACACTATTAACTCCAAAACAACAAATACAGGTACAATAGGTGATCAGCCTAAAATACCCGGCGTTATGCATAACCCTCAAACATTCAACTTGCGCGCATGTCGGTTCCCCGACTAAAAATATAATTTTCCCTACTATGAGGGTTGTTCATCTCTGCAAAGAGTCCGCACCAAAGCAATTGGTTTGGATCGCTTTCTAAATCATGGATATTGGTCTAGCCGAATCTAATGGCATCAACACTCTTCGTAAACAGTTCATGCATAATTTGAACTTAAAAGCTTTAACAATTTATGTCAATAACATATCTTGAATGCTTGTGCAACTATTAAGGATTCATATAAGTATGGAATTCACACAATCATATATGTATTGCGTAAATATGAACTTTGAACATTAGATAACATCCGTAAGAATATAATCGAACGAAGTTGATAAGCTTGCTTAGCACGAGGACTAGCAAGGGTTAGAACACTTGCTCAAATTTAAATTGAGTAAGGTAAAAAACTTACATTCAATATATAGAAAGAATGAAGTTAGAAAACTTTGCACAATATAACTTGAGTAGGGTAAGGAACTTGCATTCAATACCGAAAATGAATGAAGTTAGAGAACTTGCCCAACACAAGGGTTAGACAAGGGTTAGGAAACTTGCCTTAAGCGCTTGCTAATAACTCGACGTTAATCGTCCTTCAAAAGTCCTACACATTTAAGTACATATCCACATACCAATTAGCCACATAATTGATGTCAAATATTGGTTTACATTACTCTATAAGGTTTCATTCTAATTATAAACATAATATCAAATAAGGTTACACACACTTGATACGATGTTTCGGCGTTTGCACAATGCACACTCGATTCGCCTCATTTGCATAAGTTTAGCATGCTCATACACTTGTCTAGTTCATCATTGATTAATGATAAGGGTCATTATACACCATATTGTACAAGTTTTAGAACTTGAAATAATAACCTTTAGCGTTGGAAGCATTACACGTTACATACATGCATGAACGACGGCCCCATGTATGCTTCCTAACGCATAATTGTCCTAAAAATGGCCAATTAAGAAATTGATAAAGGCATTAAATTCCAGTCCTAAATAATGGAAGTTGTAGGTCTACTTCTTAGCTTTCCGGATCATCTTGAATCATCCAATTTGGAGTTCGTATGAGAAAGTTAGAGTCGTATTACCAATAGGGGTTCATGCTGAAAGTCCAGAATCAGGCAGTCGGCGAGGCCTCCGTGAGAATCACGAAGGCTGCGCCAACAGCTTGGCAAGGCCTCCGTGAAAATCACGGAGGCTGCGCCAGCCTCCAGGAAGCTCAGCGAGGCCTCCGTGCAAATCACGGAGGCTGCGCCCATTCGTGCTGAATGTAATTCTATGTGCCTGCATGCCTAAAATTCGAGTGCTAGGCTAGGTTTTGTTGTTTCTTGACTATCAATAACCCTCATGAGGCTTCCAATGAAGGATCTAGAGAGTGGGAGGCTACCATAAACATTAACTAACCACCACCTTGTCCCAAAACTAAGATTCGTGTTCTTGACATGCTTGGATTCAACTCATCATAACTCCCTCATCCGTGAACGAAATGAGGTGATTTCAAAGCCTATGGCTTTGGAACCCAGTATACTACAGCTATACATAAGAATTAGAATTTAACAAACAATATAACAATACCGGAAATCGACACTATGAACACCATTCACTTATTCATCAATTAATCAACACCTAGTTCTCATGTTCTTAGAGAAATCCTTCTTTTAGGCATTAAATCAAATGGTCAATGGGCATGGCTTACAAACTCATATTGGAGTAGAGTTTAGTTATGTTCTAGCCCAGATTTATAAATGAAATCATTACCCACAATCTCAGAACACATAATGGACATACACAAACAAGTATACAACCAACCATAACCTAAATTTTCATCAAAGTACATAAATTGTCCAAATCAGTCCATAATTGTCCAACAGTCCATTCTTGCTCCTTATGCATAGGTTTGATTCTCATTTATTGTTCCACTTTCATTGATTATTAACAAGGCTTTTACAGAGTTAACAACATTCATCCATAGTCATGAACCAATCAAAGCAATTTCAGCAACATATGCTCCCACAAAGCAACAAATATCAAACTGAAAACTTGGAACAACAATGGAAATAAGCTAGGTTCCATAACACTAACCTCTTGAAGCTCTTTCTAGGATGAAAAAGGGATTGATACTCAGCTGCTACACCACTCCTTCTTCTTCCACAAACCACCCGTGAACACACTTAATTCTTATACTCAAAATTTTCAGTTCTAACTTAGCAATGAACAAAGGAATGGAAGGCAAGTAAGGGTTGGTACTTATAGGAGGATGAATTGAGCTCAGCTGGAGGAAGGAATGGCTGAGCATGCTTAGCATGATCAGCTCCCCATGTATGGGAAGATGGAATTGGCTCTTCCAAGGTGTGGGTAACTCCCCTTTCCTTCTCCCCAATTGTTCTTCATCACTTTTCCTTTGCCAAATGCAGGAATTTGCTTCTCCCAAATGTTCTTATTCCTTTTGCTCATTCTCTCCTCATTCTTCATTCCGTATACTCCTTCCTTCTCCAATGTTCAGCTGATTTGTAACCCATTTCCCTCATGGGTCATGGGTTACGGGTTATAGTGTTGGGTCTTGGGTCGTTCCATGGGTTTGGGCCACCTTTAAGTAAATTTGGGGCTTCTAATTAAATCCCAATTTGGCAAAAATAAAATCCAACACTTGGATTATTAATCAATCACATTAACACAATGACAAAAATTAGAAAATTCGAAATAAACGAAAAAGACATTTTTGGGGCGAATAGTGCCCACGCGAATAGTACCCCGTGAATGAAATTTTAGCGATATTTCTCCGAAATCATTTTAATAAGTCCCACCAAATAACAACACTTAAAAATATTGCAAACACATAATTTAGGTTATTATATAACCTTTAATCATATCACATAGAATAATATTAATAAAAATTCTTTTTTTTATTAAATAATATTCATAAGCTTATATTACAAAGCCATACAAAATTCACGGTCGTTACATTTGACACTTCTTTGCTCCCAAATGTATTTAGATCTAGCTAATCCCTAGCGTAATTAGTTAGGACCTCCTCCCCACTAGACACAGATCTAGGGTTTTGCGGAGTATGGATAAAATTAACTTAAAACATTGTAAACGATTAGATCCACCATAGATCTAAGCAAGATCTAACAAAAAGGTTAAAGTTTTAAACTTTAAAACCATTAATAAGCTAGATTCAAACTAGATCTAAGGTGGATCTAGCGAAAAGATTTAAACTTTGCTAATGGCAAATGCAAAAATGATATAGATCTAAAAGGGACTTGATAAAAAGTATGACAATGGAAAAATAAGCAAACTTTAAGTGCAACAATGAACAAAACACAAGAGATCTAATAAATCTATATTGAATTTATAAGAAAGATTGAATCTTTCATCTTGGGGAAAGAGATTTGACACTTCTTTGCTCCCAAATGTTTCTAGATTTAGCTAATCTAGTATAAAATTATACAAAATCTAGTAATTTATGCCCAAAATCAGAGCTCTTATCTCTAAATTCCACACTTTCTCTCTCTAAGATCCCTCTCTTTTTTGAAAATCTGCTGAAGTTTGATATTTATAGGCTTCTCTGGGCAGTCGCAGGTAGGGTCCATGCACGTCAGACTTTGTGCCATACCGTCAGTTCATCGTCTCGTTCGCTGGAATGTTTGTATCTTTCAATGTGGAAAGGGTTAGGAGACATGCTATACCATTCCGGAAAGCTCTTTTCGAGAGCTATACAATGACATATGGTTTGGACAATTCTGGATTCAGGAAGATAAAGCGAAATACAGAAATAGATCTTCCTGTCGATGCCAGTTAGTTAACTGTCATTTCTTAAGTAGCTTGTCACCTCGTAGTCGTGGAGATGGCTTCGTGCCAGTTGATTTGATTCCCAAAATCCTCTGTTCAGATGTCCTCTAGTGAAAATGACTATTTTGCCCTCCTGTTAGGGTTAGAAGATATGTGCAAAATTTCTGGTGTCTACAGATGCTCCTCTTTGGCATGTTTATGCAATGTAGTGAAATGGGCATGATAAAGATATAGACACCCAATACATGACAAGACATATTGACAATGCAAGATAATCATAAAAAGGATGCAAGTCAATCATCAAATAATGCCATGGTGCAAAATGTTTTAAACTTCTGATGTTATGATAGTTTTGCTGGGGAAATTGTCATTAATTAACATTACAGGGTCTTACCCAGGATTCCCTAGTTGATTGCATCGTCGAGTCCCGTTCCCGACGCTTTTGTTGAGTCTCGTCCCCAACTGGTTTAATCACTAGGCCTCGTCCCTGATGTTTCTTTGTTGAGTCTCGTCCCCAACGGATTTAATCACCAGGTCTCGTCCCTGACACTTTTTGTTGAGTCTTGTCCCCCACAGGTTTAATTATTAGATCTCGTCCTTGATATTTTATTTGTTGAGTCTCGTCTTTAATGGGTTTCATTACCAGGTCTTGCCCCTGATATTTTTTTTGTGGAGTCTCGTCCTCAACGGGTTTAATCACTAGGTCTCGTCCCTAATACTTTTTTTTGTTGAGTCTCGTCCCCAATGGGTTCAATCACTAGGTCTCGTCCCTAACACCTTTTTGTTAAGTCTCGTCTCTAACGGATTTAATCATCAGGTCTTGTCCCTGAGACTTTTTGTTGAGTCTTGTCCCCAACGGTTTAATTACCAGGTCTTGTCCCTGACACTTTTGTTGAGTCTCGTCCCTAACGGGTGGTTCTTTCCTATGTTTGACCTATTCTTGACCTATTTTTATCGTCTTTCTTATTTTGAATTTATTTTTATCAATTTTCGCCAATGGATATCTTAAAATCCTTTAGTGCCAGATTTCAGATTTTTGCGAGCGTTATCGCCCGAGCTGATTTTCTTTATGCTTCAAAAGGGTATTTTTATTCGTGGATACGCCTATTGAGGGTGAGAAGGACACGTTTTGACCTTGTATGCAGCAAAATAGGACGAGTGAGACCCACTAAGCTTGGCCGGAGGTATACTTGCGACTGCCCGCAGCGAGTATAATCCAGTCGCGCGACCATTTTCCTTCATTCTTCTTGTGCTCTTTTGCTTCTTTTTTTTCAGATTCTCTTGCTTTTCCATATGTATTTCTGCACACTCTACTCCATGGGATCTGATTCTACTATTTCTGACTCCTTACGTTCGTTCGTTTGGTCACAGGTATAGTTTTTATATCACTCTCACTTATTTTTGATTTCGTTTCACTATCTTATGGGATTTGGTCAATAAAAATGCAATGTATCATCAATGTATGCTTTAATGACTTGATAAAAATATTCCGACTTGATGCATGCACATATTTTAATATTCTGAGTCCGTAAATGTAATAATTTTAGTAATATGAGATTGTTTTTCGTCGCACATTTCGGATAAAATTGTTCGTTAAAAATACAAGAGTCGATTTCTAATGCGAGTTTCTACTTTATTGCAATATATATATTTTTCTTTCGCTATTATTCGTCCTTACTTGGTCGAAATTAAAATTTTAAACTGTGGGGCGTCGTGTGCCATGTATTATTCTTGTGTTGTGCCTTGGGAACCTATAAGATGGTCATGCATGCACGCTTGTGCTGGCGGTTAGTCTATATTTTAGGGGAGGTTTTGCCGAAATTTTTTGATGAGCTAGATGACTGAGCTAGGGGTGTCGAAATTTAAATGCAAGATTTCCCCCAATGCTTGTGTAGAACATGCATGATGCTATATTCAAATGCACTTGACTTTTAACATAAAATTAGGTAGTGTGTACCTTGTGCTGAGAGGGTTAATCTTTGTTTAGTTATGGATCTGGGTAGTTTTTCGTCTCATTGGGCCTCCTCGGGGGTTCGTCGACATAGGGCATCTGCCACTCCATCTCCTTGTGTTTCTAAATAGCCTCGACGTCTGGCGAAGGCCTGTGTTCATCCGATTGCCACGGATCGAGCCGGCGATGCTGCTGTGGAGGAGGATCTTTTAGGTGTTGACGAGGCTGCGCCGCTTGTGCATGGTCACTCACTTCCTGGCGCTCGGGTGGCTATTCCAGACCTTTTGGGACTCGACCTGAGTCATCATCCACCGGTTTACTTATGCGCTAATGACGTATGTCTATGAAGCCTTTGAATCATTTTGGTTTCTTGTCGTAGTTGTCTTGAAATTCCGATATTGCAGGTCCCGGAGGAGACACAGCCTCGGGGTAACTAGTTTAGTGTCTATTCCCTCTATGAGACCCTCTATGATCATTACAGAGCTCGAGTACATTCCTCCGAGCATTTCTTTACTATAGCGCCCCGACGCTGCCCCTGGGGTTACCTTCACGCTTTATCGGAGAGGTGGTTCCACCATACCCAATAAATGAACTGTGAGGTGATGATGACACCCTGTGACTGGCGATACATTACTGGCATGGAGTTTTCTAGCCGTCGGGTCGCCCTTGAGGCCACAATCTCTCCTACTGTCGTTCGCACATTGCTGGGGTTCTCTCCTCGTGACGGGGTCTTTAAGGCCCGTAGCATCCGTTCCAGAGCCTTAGCAGTTGATGCCATCAGAGGAGCCCTATCTGAACCGTTTCCTAAGATCCTATTCTGCGTGATCGACTTCTCCGTCGTCTCTTCTTGATCATTATGAGGGGTTGTTTCCTGACGAACAACTCATCCACCATTCATTTCAGAATAGTGGGCGCCATTCGAGATGTAGATAGTATCGGGGAGTATGACTGGGGGTCGTTTACTTTTTCCTACTTCTTTCAGGGCATGCGTCTCCGCTCGAAGGGACAGACCAATGCTTGGCTGGGCTTCTTCCCTTTTCTCTTAGTAAGCATCCCTTTCTTTTTAATTTCAGTAATTCTTTCTGCTTTTGTCATTTTGATTGACGTAGTTGTTCTCGTTCTTTTTTAGTTTTGGGCTTATGAGAGATGCTCGTGCCTTCGCCCAGTCTCTACTTTGGGTTTGGATACATATCCTCGGGGTCGCCGATGGCACCAGACCACCATAGAGGAGGTCCCTGTTTCTGATAATTTTACCCATTGTCGGCTTCAGCTCGAGCTGCTTATCGCCACTGACGTGATTTGGGTTCCATATGCCTCCGAGCATCTGACCGTGGGCTTTGAGGGTGGTTTCCCGACTAGACCAGAGTTTGCATTGTTCACTCGTCGTGTTCCCTTGCTGACCCTTGGAGGCTGGGAGCTTTATCTTGGGAAGCAGGCATTCTGGTGTGTTTCAGGGGAGATCTGTATCCTTTTCCACCCTTCTCCCCGAAGATCATGGCCTGTTGATGCCCAGATCACTGAGATTCCTCTTGATGGCACGAATGGATTTTTGTTATCGGATGGTCCGAGCAGTTCGAAGGATTTTGCTATTTGGTGGAGGCCTCGGACTATTGGTGCCCAGAACCGGGCTACACATTTCTTAGGGGATCTCGTGCTTGGATCAGTAGTGATGTATGACTGGATGTCCTATATTCGCGAGCCTATCCATCAGTCCCAGATTACCAATCTGACTCACCAAGTGGATCAATATGCTTTTTCATTCGTCGGCTGGGTAGGGATCTAGCGGTGGCTTACACATGTGATCCTACTGGCTTAGGCACTAGTTCATCATCTGGTCCCGGTGCTGCAGATATTCCGGAGGGAGGGGCCCCACCCTTTTACTTTCCTGATTTGAACTTTGACGCAGATGCACCGAGTCAGGGCGATCTAGCCCGAGTTGGCCGATTTGATGACGATACTGCTTTCATAAATGATGTAGATTTCATTTAGCGAATTTATATTAGCTATTGGGCGCCTGTGCCCCTTTTCCCTGTATGTTTTATTTTTTCATTTTTAATGACTGTATAAAGGAAATGATGTAGATATTTTATGTACAATTCACAGTTTCATATGTATGGATTAAGGATGTTATTATACATGATCATTTATTTCATTTGTTTTGATGTATGCTTATTATATGAAATGCATAAAATTGACCCCTGTGTAGTCTTTTGATATTGATTTTACAGATGGCTTCCTCTTCGGTTACTTGCTTGGATCATTACTCCACTGGTAGTATAGCCTCTAGGTTGAGGCACTGGTTCGATGATTTGCCTGCTGAGGATCGGTTGACAGTTGGTAGGCTTTTGAGGTATTCGATATCATTTCTGTCATTCTAGGTGCCGGAGGGGTTTGCTAAGGCTATGATATCCCACTGGGTTCCAGATCGCCACGTATTTCGGTTCAGATCCTTGGAGCTTACACCGACTCTCGAGGAGTATGCTTATTCCACTAATTTACCCCTAGTGGGACCTTGTGCACGAGTTCAGGTAGGTCACATGTAGCGTTAGTTTATGACTGCTACTGGCTTGAGGCGAGCAGTGGTGTTATCTGAGATCACCGTCGGTCATGTGGTGTCGTTAGATTTTCTGATTGATAGATTTGGTTCTTCGGAGGGCTTTGTAGCCTACAGGGTGGACTTCGCTATATCCGAGGAGAGATGGAGGTCTGTATGAGCAGACATTCTGATGATGTGCATTGTCTCATTTCTGTATATGCCAATCTATGGGGACCACATGGATATTGGGGTTGTGATGGTAGTGAGGGCCTTTCGAGAGGATCATACTATTTTGCACTTGATCTTGGTTGAGACCTTCATATCCGCTACCTATTGCCGTACTTTTGGGGACAAGGAGTTTCGTGGTTGTTCGGTTTTGCTGTATGTCTGGTTTATGACCCATCTGAGGTCGATTGGCAGCTATCGCCGACCTGGTTGCTGCTTTGGTCACTGTATCGCCATGAGCTATTCTTTTCGTCCCTCCTGTTGCGTGGATTTGGCATCTTGGATGACTTTCCTTGAGTCTATTGAGGAGCCATTCTCGATATTGATGTACTCCGGGTTTTGCTCGCCTTTCAGTGTCATCACCCATGTGGCTGACTTTGATTTCATTCCCCTGGCTGGACTGAGGGGGTGTTACTACTTATCATCCATTGGCGGTGATGCGATAATTTGATCAGATGCAGGATCTTTATTCTTTTGATAATGCTAATGAGTATCGGTTTCCTATTTTGTCATCTAATGAGGCGGATTTAGCCAGAGTGTGGATTTTGGGCTCATCGTGTGACGACAGAGTTTCGTGATAGTTACCCGGGTCAGACACATGAGTATTTGTCTTGGTTGGAGGCTGATTTATCACCACATGTTGCTGATATTGATGATAGCTTGTCTGGGGAGGAGCCTATGGAGGCTGTTCATGTCAAGCCTTCTGAGGATGAATTGTTCACTGATTTGATAGTGGCCTTGGCTGGAGATGCACCCCCTTCCTCTGGGTCCATGGACACGCCGATGGCAGTATTGGAGAGTTGTATTCGCAGCTTTACATTTGAACGAGACAAAGCTCATGCACTGATGATGACCGCAGTGGCTGGTAGGGACACTGCCTATGATGAGAGAGATGCTGCTTTAGTTGCTAGAGATGTGGCCTCTTCTGAGAGGGATGCTTATCGTGATTATGCGGAAGAGGTTATTGGCCAGGTTCGTCAAGTCTTAGACGATCAGGATTAAATCGTCCGCACTGCGCTTGCTTTGTTGAGGCGGATCGAGGTGGTAGAGCAGGAGCTACGTGTTAGGTTTGTATGTAACGCGAGCATGTAATCAAATTACATAAATATAGCGGAAGCGTGACAAAATCAAATTTTAAAATTTTATACAAACCATCACCATGATTTTTCTTTATGCACAATTATTAATTAAACAAAAGAGATGGAGAATAAGAATTATACCCTTGTAGAATTCTAGCTTCCTCAGGTACAAGTTTAACTCCAATTCCTTTGTGTTCTCTTTAATTCCACCGATTAAATTCTTTCCTTTGATCAACGTTAGCCACCCAAGTGTTTGGCCTCTAGAGGTGATCCACCAAGGAATAATACCTATTCAAGAAGATGGGTGTTGGCAAAATCCTAGTTTCTATCTCTATAGAAATTGTAAGTACTCTCCACAATCTAATGCAAGAGTGTGTAACCCTAATCTATGATAAGACTCCTCTTATTTATAGATGTAAGAATAACCCTTCCCTAAACTATTTAGGATTAGGGTTTCTATTATAATTAAACTCCTTTAATTAATTATGCTCCTAATCCAATTAGGAATTCATGAGAGAGAGAGAGAGTACTTCTATTAATTAATTCCCAATCCCTATTAGGAAATAAATAATAGTTCTATTAATTAATTCCCAATCCCTATTAAGAATTAAATAATAGTAATAGTAATAGTAATAATAATAATAATAAGACTCCTCTTATTAATTTATATTTAATATTTCCAAAATATTAAATAATAAATATTAAGCTATTTAATTTATTCTATCTCCATAGACTAAATTAAATACACTTAACTTATTATTACAATTATGCCATTTACTTCTTAAATAAATATTTTTCTTTTGCGGTGTGACCCTTTAGGTTCTCCATATTAAACCGGTTGTGAATAAATCAATTAGAACAATTCTAATCTTATTTAAATAAATAAATTAAATAATTTAATTCATTTAAATAAATAATATTTATTCTACAATAAAGGTAAGCCCCCTTAGCGATCAACGACTTTCCAGATAGTATAGATTTCAACATTAATCACAAAAGAACCTTTGAGTAAATAGTTACCGTACAATTCAATCCTTCTACCATACAATGTCCTAATTAAATATAAGACATGGATTTACTGTCAAGTCTTATTTTATTTAATTATATGTATTTCATTTCCCAAATGCACAACTCTGATTAATGCAAATTAGAAACTCCTTTCTAATTTCATTCTGCCTTGGCCAAGGACTACTGAGTTTGTCATTTATCGAATCACATAGGACATTCACATCTTTTACTAGACGAGGTAGATTCTTTGTTGATCATTCACCTATCTCCATGTACAACTTATTATACCCAATCATACACTTTGATATACCCTAAAGGTCTTAAGGGACATGTTAAAGTATAACTCATCATACACAAGATACTATGATGATCTCAAGTCCAAGGATCACTTGTACTACTATCACTATGGGAATTCCTATTGACAGTCGAGTAAAACTCCATTAGGTATTCCTTAGCGAGTCACTTTCAGTGAACTTATTCTCCAATAAGCACCTACATACTTGCTTTAGTATCTCCACACAAATGATTATGAGATCAATCATCCTCTTCCCAAGAGCAAGCAATGTATGTACTAATCTATCCGGATTCACTAATCCCCAATTTAGTAATCCAACGATTAGGAATAATTTTAGTTTGTGAGCTATCTAGAATTTAGATCTCATTAGCATGATCACCATCATGATTCTAAAAGCATTACTCAAAACTATGGGTTTATCACATTTAATATAACAACACCATGTAGATAATGTAAAACGCCTTTTAAGAAAATTAATATTTTTATTAATAAATGAATAAGATTACAAAGTATATGCTACATCATATCAAATATGATTAGCTTGTGTGCATACTACTTTCAATCTCCCACTTGCACTAAAGTCAATCGCCATGGTATCTAATACCCATCTTCTCTAAGCGACGATCAAACTGCTGTTATGTTAAAGCTTTAGTAAATGGATCTGCAATGTTGTTTTGAGAGTCCACAAGCTCCAGGGTGACATCTCCTCTTTCAATGATCTCTCTAATCAAATGAAACCGCCGCAACACGTGTTTGGATTTCTGATGAGACCTGGGTTCCTTAGCCTGCGCAACAGCTCTGTTGTTGTCACAGAATAAAGGTACGGCTGCTCTAATGCTAGGAACCACTCCAAGTTCAGTTATGAACTTCTTCATCCAAACAGCTTCCTTTGCAGCTTCACTTGCAGCTATGTACTCTGCCTCTGTCACTGAATCATCAACTGTTTGCTGCTTGGAACTCTTCCAACTCACTGCGCCACCGTTTAAGGTAAACACGTAACCTGAAACGGATTTATAGTCATCTTGGTCCGTTTGATAACTTGAGTCTGTATAGCCCTCTAGTTTCAATTCAGATCCACTGTAGACAAGAAATACATCCTTAGTTCTTCTCAAGTACTTTAGGATGTTTTTCACTTCCTTCCAGTGCTCTTCTCCTAGATTCGACTGATATCTTCTTGTTACACTAAGTGCATGAGCGACATCTGGTCTAGTACATATCATACCATACATGATAGATCCTATTGCTGAAGCATAAGGAATCTTACTCATTCGGTTTCTCTCCTCAGGTGTCTTTAGGGCCTGTTTCTTGGAGAGATGTATTCCATGGCTCATCGGCATGAGACCTCTCTTGGAATCTTCCATGCTAAACCTCTTTAGCATCAAGTCAATGTACTTTCCTTGGGTCAAGCCTAGCATCCTTTTAGATCTATCTCTATAGATCTTTATCCCCAAAATATAGGATGCTTCACCCAAGTCCTTCATGGAGAAGTGTTTAGATAACCAAATTTTGATCGACTGTAGCATAGGAACATCATTCCCTATCAGTAATATATCGTCTACATATAATACTAGAATGATATAGCGCTCCCACTAACCTTTTTGTACACACAAGGTCCATCCTCATTTTTGATAAAATCAAACCTTTTGATTATCTCATCAAAACGGATATTCCACCTTCGAGAAGCTTGCTTCAATCCATAAATGGATTGTTGTAGCTTACAGACTTGATTTGTTCCAACCGTTGAAACAAAACCCTCTGGCTGTATCATATATACATTCTCCTCAAGCTCTCCATTGAGGAAGGCCGTTTTCACGTCCATTTGCCAGATTTCGTAGTCATAATAAGCTGCAACTGCAAGCAAAATCCGAATGGACTTGAGCATAGCTACTGGTGAGAAGGTTTCATCATAGTCAACTCCTTGTCTTTGTTTGAAACCTTTTGCAACCAGTCGGGCCTTATAGGTCTCTACCTTGCCGTCCGCTCCAGTCTTTCTCTTAAAGACCCATTTACACCCAATAGGCTTAATGCCCTCAGGTGGTGAAACCAAAGTCCATACTTGGTTTTCATACATGGAGTCCATCTCGGATTTCATGGCTTCTTGCCATTTTTCTGAGTCTTTACTACTCATAGCATGTTCGTAAGTCAATTGATCATCATCATCTATGATGCGTACCTCATCATCATCATCTATGATGAATCCATACCTATCAAGTATCTTCGGTACTCTTCCAGATTTACGAATAGGTTGTGGTACAGTAGGTTCTTCTACTTGGTCAGGTACCTGACTTTGATCCGGAGTATTTTGTGGTTCTTGAACTTCTTCAAGATATATCTTACTCCCACTGACCCCTTCGAGGATAAACTCCTTTTCCAAGAAGGCAGCTTGTTTTGCTACAAACACCTTTTGATCAGTTGGATGATAGAAATAATATCCTAAACTTTCTTTAGGATATCCCACAAATCTACACTTGTCGGATCTAGTCTTCAGCTTATCGTGCTCAAACCTTTTGACATAAGCTGGACAACCCCAAGTCTTAACATGCTTAAGACTAGGTTTCCTCCCTGTCCATATCTCATATGGGGTCTTTGGGACGGATTTGGTAGGTACCTTGTTAAGTAGGTATGCAGCCGATTCTAGGGCATAACCCCAGAAGGATACTGGAAGGTCGGTAAAACTCGTCATGGAACGAACCATGTCCAACAATGTTCGATTTCTCCTTTCAGATACACCATTCAACTGTGGCGTCCCTGGTGGAGTCCATTGTGAGATTATACCATTTTCTTTGAGACAATTGAGAAACTCATTGGTTAAGTATTCCCCTCCTCGATCCGATCAAAGAATCTTAATACTTTTACCAGTTTGTTTCTCTACTTCACTTCTGAATTCTTTGAACTTTTCAAACGATTCAGATTTGTATTTCATTAAATACACATATCCAAATCTAGAATGATCATCAGTGAAAGTAATAAAATAAGAATACCCTCCTCGTGCATTCGTTGCCATAGGTCCACATACGTCTGTGTGTACCAACGCTAACAACTCTGTAACTCTTTCTCCTTTTCCACTAAAAGGAGATTTAGTCATCTTACCCATGAGACAAAATTCACAAGTTGGATATGATTCGTAATCAGATAGCTCTAAAAGCCCATCTTTATGCAACTTGGATAATCTTGTTTCATTGATATGACTGAGTCTACAGTGTCACATAAAGGTATAATTAACATCATATCTTTTTCTTTTCTTAGTTTGTTCAATTTGAAGTATATTTTCATGCAAGTCAAGTATGTAAAGTCCATTCAGTAAGTTCCCAACACCATATAAAACATTTTTATTATAAATAGAACATCTGTTGTTATTTATTATAATATCAAAACCATCCATATCTAATACAGAAATTGAAATAATGTTTCTAATGAGTGTCAGAACATAATAACAATTATTTAAACTAATGAACTTGCCGGAAGGCAGTGCTAAACAATAAGTCCCTACAGCTAATGCAACAACCTTTGCTCCATTTCCCACTCGTAAGACGACTTCATCCTTGTTCAGCTTTCTACTTCTGCTTAGTCCCTGCATATTATTACATATGTGAGAACCACAGCCGGTATCCAATACCCAAGTAGAATTTTGACTTTCAGAAAAATTAATTTCAATCATGAATAAACCTAGATCAGAAGTTGAAGCTTCTCCAAGCTTCTTTTGGTCCGCAAGATACTGCTTGCAGTTCCTCTTCCAATGTCCCGGCTTGTTGCAATGGTAGCAAACTCCTTTGCTATCTGGATCAGGTTTCTTTTTATCCTTTCTCTTCGCCTTGCCTTTAGCCTTCTTGTCTTTCTTCTTTTCAGAAGATACCTTGGGCCTCTTCCTTTTCTTGGAAGAATCATCCACTAGTAAGACTTGGTTCTTGTTGGATGAGAAGTGACCTTCAGCAGTTTTCAGCATGTTAAGTAACTCAGGCAAGCTGACGTCCAACTTATTCATGTGAAAATTCACAACAAATTGTGAGAAGGTGTCCGGGAGTGACTGCAAGATCAAATCTTGACTTAACTCCCCATCCATCACGAACCCAAGCTGTCCAAGTTGTTCAATCAGATTGATTATCTTAAGGACATGAGTCTCAACAGTAGTGCCCTCGGTCATACGAGATCGGAAGAGCTCCTTAGATATCTGATATCTAGCAGTCCTACTTTGCTCACCATACAACTCTTTGAGGTGCAGCAATATAGTAGGAGCATCCATAGTTTCATGCTGACGCTGAAGCTCGTTACTCATGGATGCGAGCATGATGCATTGAGCCAGGATTGCATCATCTTTCCACTTTCTGAAAGTAGCAATCTCTTCCTCAGAGGCTGTTTCTGCAACATTTGCAGGGACTGGCGAATTTAGGACATAAGAAATCTTTTCAGCAGTGAGAACAATTCTCAGATTCCTTAACCAGTCCGTGTAATTCGGTCCGGTCAGTTTGTTAGCATCAAGTATGCTACGCAGTGATAGTGAGTTTGACATTTTTAAATTCTGCATGTGAAATAGACAACATTTTAGCATACATTCATTTTATTAATTATCAAAATAAATTAGCTCTTTATTTAAATTGGTATCTCCCACTATTTTCATCAAACTATATTACCCTCAATATATAGTTCGGCAAATCTAATTAAAGATTTGCTAGTGAGATTAAGGATCCCATTTCAAATGTATATAGCCTTGTGTGTGCACAACAAACTATATATAAATAAATAGGTAGACAATTATTGTCAATTACATCACTATGTAACTCCTTGTATTTTGCCTCTTAGATTATGATGGTCAAGTGTGTGCACATCCGAACTAAAATAATCTAAGTTAAGTCCAACCTAGCACTTTTATATTTGTGAAGAGAAAAAGACCGCCCTTGTGTGTGCACAACAAAGCAGTAATGTTCAATTCCATAATAAGCATCAAATGTGATAAAACAACATCTTAAATATTTAATACTCGCCTTGTGTGTGCACAACAAACTTATATTAAATATTTAATACTCTATCGTTTTACCATACTAGAAAGCGACGTTCGATATTCCAAATATCTTTGAACGCTTAAGACTTAATATATAACTTTGAGGGGTTTGTTATTATTAGTCTCATCTTGTTTAGCGCACATGCACATATATATATAAAATACGCGTCATATTATTTAACATGCGAAGCATGTTGGATAATATATAATATATATATAGTAAGCATGCACATATAGAATACTATATTCTACCCAGATTGATTATGGACTTTTATTCTAGTTTGGTTCACTCTAGTGAACCAAAAGGTCAAACCTAGGGTGCAAGAATTAAATTTAAATATAACTATTACATTTAAACCCGGGCTCCATTACAAACGGGTCTTCATGCGCTCCTTGCTCCTTTGTCTCCAATTCTTCAAAAATTAATTTTAACTAATCCTATTACAAAAAAACTATTTATAATAAATAGAAACCTTGATCAGCAGTCAAGGGGAAGTACATAGGAGGGAGATAGAATTTACATTAAGAAAAATTAGAAAAAGACGAGGTACGCAGACCCCATTTATAAAAACCCATACATTCAAGCATCCTCTAAAATAATTCCAATCACACATTGGTCAATAGTCCATAATCAATCCCTATTTATTATCATACATATCTCCATATGTATCAATAAATAACATTCATCTCATGAATAATAAAATCATTCTATATATATATATATGAGTATCATTTAATGGGCAATATTAAGTTGCATGAAATTCAATTTCAAGATTAAAATAAACTCTTTATTTTAATTATAAAATTATTAAGAATATTATATATATATATATAACGCCAGGGGGTTCGGTATATATAATATATATTAATCACGTCTAAATATATATATTATATACGTAATCATGTTACTACGGTTTATAATATATATATATATAACATACGGATTACATATAATATATAATATATAATGTAATCCTGTTACACCCATTTAATTAAATCAAGTTATTTCGTTTTTCATAAAATAATAATTTTATACAGCTAATTATGCCCAATAAATTATTCTAAATACATACCCATATATAAATAGAATCAAAACAATTAATAATTCGCATAAAGATTGGCTCTTGATACCACTGTTAGGTTTGTATGTAACGCGAGCATGCAATCAAATTACATAAATATAGTGAAAGCGTGACAAAATCAAATTTTAAAATTTTATACAAACCATCACCATGATTTTTCTTTATGCACAATTATTAATTAAACAAAAGAGATGGAGAATAAGAATTATACCCTTGTAGAATTCTAGCTTCCTCAGGTACAAGTTCAACTCCAATTCCTTTGCGTTCTCCTTAATTCCACCGATTAAATTCTTTCCTTTGATCAACGTTAGCCACCCAAGTGTTTGGCCTCTAGAGGTGATCCACCAAGGAATAATACCTATTCAAGAAGATGGGTGTTGGCAAAACCCTAGTTTCTATCTCTATAGAAATTGTAAGTACTCTCCACAATCTAATGCAAGAGTGTGTAACCCTAATCTATGATAAGACTCCTCTTATTTATAGATGTAAGAATAACCCTTCCCTAAACTATTTAGGATTATGGTTTCTATTATAATTAAACTCCTTTAATTAATTATGCTCCTAATCCAATTAGGAATTCATGAGAGAGAGAGAGAGAGTACTTCTATTAATTAATTCCCAATCCCTATTAGGAAATAAATAATAGTTCTATTAATTAATTCCCAATCCCTATTAAGAATTAAATAATAGTAATAGTAATAGTAATAATAATAATAAGACTCCTCTTATTAATTTATATTTAATATTTCCAAAATATTAAATAATAAATATTAAGCTATTTAATTTATTCTATCTCCATAGACTAAATTAAATACACTTAACTTATTATTACAATTATGCCATTTACTTCTTAAATAAATATTTTTCTTTTGCGGTGTGACCCTTTAGGTTCTCCATATTAAACCGGTTGTGAATAAATCAATTAGAACAATTCTAATCTTATTTAAATAAATAAATTAAACAATTTAATTCATTTAAATAAATAATATTTATTCTACAATAAAAGTAAGCCCTCTTAGCGATCAACGACTTTCCAGATAATATAGATTTCAACATTAATCACAAAGAACCTTTGAGTAAATAGTTACCGTACAATTCAATCCTTCTACCATACAATGTCCCAATTAAATATAAGACATGAATTTACTGTCAAGTCTTATTTTATTTAATTATATGTATTTTATTTCCCAAATGCACAACTCTGATTAATGCAAATTAGAAACTCCTTTCTAATTTCATTCTGCCTTGGCCAAGGACGACTGAGTTTGTCATTTATCGAATCACATAGGACATTCACATCTTTTACTAGACGAGGTAGATTCTTTGTTGATCATTCACCTATCTCCATGTACAACTTATTATACCCAATCATACACTTTGATATACCCTAAAGGTCTTAAGGGACATGTCAAAGTATAACTCATCGTACACAAGATACTATGATGATCTCAAGTTCAAGGATCACTTGTACTACTATCACTATGGGAATTCCTATTGATAGCCGAGTAAAACTCCATTAGGTATTCCTTAGCGAGTCACTTTCAGTGAACTTATTCTCCAATAAGCACCTACATACTTGCTTTAGTGTCTCCACACAAATGATTATGAGATCAATCATCCTCTTCCCAAGAGCAAGCAATGTATGTACTAATCTATCCGGATTCACTAATCCCCAATTTAGTAATCCAACGATTAGGAATAATTTTAGTTTGTGAGCTATCTAGAATTTAGATCTCATTAGCATGATCACCATCATGATTCTAAAAGCATTGCTCAAAACTATGAGTTTATCACATTTAATATAACAGCACCATGTAGATAATGTAAAATGCCTTTTAAGAAAATCAATTCTTTTATTAATAAATGAATAAGATTACAAAGTATATGCTACATCATATCAAATATGATTGGCTTGTGTGCATACTACTTTCACTACGCTCTGCCCTGACACTCCAGAGATTGCAGCCTATCTTTCCCTTTTATCCTCTTTGACTTCAGATTTATATCTTGTATCTTATTTCTCTGCATAGACTATGTTATTTTGTCATTCATCATAGAAAACTAATGTATATCAAACAATTAAATATATAAAGAAAGCATTTACTTTTTGATGCATCAACTTCCCTTTTTGATGTATCTTCCCCCACTTGTTGGATTTGTCGCTTCCTTTGGATTATTATGACCCCAACACATTGTTAATTTACCACTTGAGGGTTCCGCGTTGGATTTACTGGGAAACGCCTAGATGCACTCTGATCTTATTGGAGTGGGTCGTTAATCGGGTTAGAAGGTTTAGGCCTATTTGAAAAGTTTGGCTCAAAGGGTTTGTATTCGGGACGGGTATTTGGTTGATTGGTATATGGATCAGACGGTCCACTGATAAGTTTATCATGATTAACAGATGTTTGAAATTTTACAAGGATTAGACCGCACCGAGAGACGGCTGCCTACGTACTCCTGTGATAATGAGGAGATCAGGTCTTATGTAGTTTAGGCTAAATGTTGCCCTGGATGACCTTATTAAATTTTTTTTGAGCGGGTAATCAATTTCTTAGGGATAGTATCATTTCACAGAATCTGCATTGAGAGATTGAGGGAACACCTCACCATCCATTTCTTGAAGTATTACAGCTCCCTTTGTTAAGACTGTCTTAACAACAAAAGGTCCTTCCCAATTCGGGGCAAATTTCCCTCTGGCTACGTCTTGACAAGTAATAACCTTTTTCAATACCAAATCATTTTCTTTAAACTCCCGGGATCGTACTTTTTTATTATATGATCTGGAAATGCGCTGCTGATATAACTGCCCGTGGAAAATGGCAACCGTTCTTTTTTCATCTATCAGGGCTAGCTAGTCGTATCGATCTTATAACCATTGACTTTCCTCATTTTGGGTGTCCAACAATGTTCTGAGGGATTCCATTTCAACTGGCAATACTGCCTCCATGCCGTATACAAAGGAGTAGGGAGTCACCCTAGTTGAGGTGCGAATTGATGTTCGATAGGCGAACAAGATAAGAGGTAACAAATCTGGCCAACCACGATGGTTGGCTACCATTTTTCCCATGATTTTCTTGATGTTCTTGTTGGCTGCTTCCACAGCCCCGTTCATCTTTGGTCGATAAATGACTAAATTGAGATATTTGATTTTGAACCTTTCATATAGCTCTTTCATCATTGCATTGTTCAGGTTCTTGGCGTTATCTGACACCAGGACTTCTAGTTGTCCGTATCGACTTATGATGTTATTCCGAATGAAACTGATAATTACTTCCTTCATTACTTTAGGGAGAGAGGCTGCTTTTATCCACTTGGTAAAGTAATCGATTATAGTGAATATGAATCGATGTTCGTTGCTTGCCTTAGGCCCGATTGGGCCGATCACATCCATTCCCCACATAGAAAAAGGCCACGGAGATGTCATACAGTGCAGATCGTTGGGTGGTGTATGGATCACGTTGGCGTGTATTTGGCACTGATGGCAATGTTTAACGTGATCAACGCAATCTGCTTTGAGTGTTAACCAATAGTGTCCTGTGCATAGGATCTTTTTGACCTCTGGGCTTGAACTTTGTCAAGGCATCTCAAAAGTTCCATGTTGACATCCCTCTTGTATAGGGTGTCCCTGCTTAGATAGAATTTTAATGTCATCTTTTGGATCCGTTGTCTTTCTGTCCAATTTGCCTCGATGGGAATGGATCCGTCACGTAGATATTCTCTGATGTCATAATACTATGGTTGTTCATACTGAGGGATTTTGTCTGAAACTTCCCCAACATAATGTTGATAGGCGGGTTTTGGTTGTATTGCAATGTTGAAACCAAATATTTCTCTCCTTTTTGGTATATGTATCAATCCTGACAATGTGGCCAAGGCATCTGCAAAATCATTTCTATTTCGTAGGATGTGCCTAATGGCTATGTCGTCGAACTCCTTCGCCATTTTGATGATGTGTTGATTCTTCCCAAGAATCCCCGTATTTCCTTCTCGGTTCGGGGTGCCGACATTTCAGTAATGGCTTTATTTTGGCAGGGTCTATCTCGATGCCCCAGTTGCTGACGAGAAATCCCAAAAGCTTTCCTGATTTGACGCTGAAGGCGCATTTAGCGGGATTCAATTTTAAATTGTATTTATGTAATCGATTAAACAACTTCCACAGGTGGGCTGCGTGGTCTTCTTCCTTTTTTGATTTGACAATGATGTCGTCCACGTAGACCTCAATTTCTTTACGTATCATGTCATGGAATAAAGCCATCATCGCTCTTTGATACGTGGCACCAACATTAGTGAGGCCAAAAGATAAACGCCTGTAACAAAATGTGCCCTAGGGAGTGATAAATGTCGTCTTCTCCCGGTCTTCCTCGGCGACCATGATCTGGTGATAGCCGGCAAAACAGTCGATAAACGAATACATTTTGAACTGTGCGGTGTTATCTATCAATATATGGATGAATGACACAGGAAAATCATCTTTGAGGCTGGCCTTGTTGAGATCCTGGTAATCCACACAGACTCGAACTTTCCCTCTTGGCTTTGGGACCGGGACCACATTGGATAACCATTCGAGGTAAGTGGATACCATGATAATTCCAGCCTTGAATTGCTTGATGATTTCTTCTTTAACTTTCAGGCTCCATTCTGGTTTTAACCTTCTTAATTTTTGTTTAACCGGCTTGAAACCATCTTTAATTGGCAATCGATGAACAACTATATCAATGGATAGTCCGATCATATCTTCGTGGGACCAGGCAAATACATCCTCATATTGGGTCAAAAGTTAGGTCATTTCTTCTTTTTGGATGGGGTTGAGGTCAGATCCTATCTAGAGTTCTTTGGGATTTTCCAAGGTTCCAATGTTGATGGTGGTGGTTTGCTCAAGGTTGGGTTTAGATTTGTCTTCGACCCATCTTTTGATTTCTTCGGGCATCCCCTCGTCTTCCACCTCCTCTTGTTCGATCCCCATCAAATCGAAATCAAGCTCTATGTTGAAATCATAATCATCTTTCAGATTTGGCCAATCATCAATGGGGCTAAAATCATTCAAATTGGGACACCTAACAATAAAACGTAAATACTCATTATATAGCAACTGTTTTTCAATACATAAGTTTTCATTAGATGAATCGAACATAACATAAACATGCAGAAAATAGAGTAAAGATTATGCCCTTCTAGATTCTGGGGATGATGAGTGTGTTTTATATACACAAATTGAGTACTTTTAGCCTTGATAATTCGTAAGTCTTTAGCTATTTCGTTTAGTTTTATGTGTTTCCATCTTATTATTGTGTAATGTAGTTTTATATTACTTTTATATATTTTTGTATGCTTTTATGTGTTTTTACTTTGTTTTGTAGGAATTGAAATAAAGGCCCCTTGGATTGTTGTGTTTTTGACTCGAATTTGGCATTCTAGCTGCTTGTTTCTCAATTTGACCCATGATGCAATCCGAATCTCTCAAAACTCAAAGAACGAAAGTTGTAGATCTTCATCTCAGCTTTCCATAACATTCGAAATCATCCCATTTCAAGTTTGTATGAGAGAGTTATGGTCATTTTACCATCGGATTTTGCATGCATTTTGCGCAGCAGTTGCTTCGGGCTCACTTTGAGCCTTTCTACGGCCTGTATCTCATCAAGCTCCAGTTAGTTGTAGAGCTACTTCTTAGCTTTCCATAGCCTACTTAATCACCTAAATCCGAGTTCGGACGAAGAAATTATGGCCTTTTTACCTGAGCTCGCTGGGGCGGGAATTGCCTACACAAATTCCTCGCCGCGGCGAGTTCGCGCCAGGGCGAGGAAACTTAGGCCAAAATCCTCGCCGGGGCGAGCTCGCCTATAGCAGAAAGCTAAAATGTGCGGGATTTTAGTCTATTTTGGTGTGCTAAGCTAGGTTAGGCATCCAGGGGGCTTATACTAACAGAGGAGGCACGAAAATAGGAGAATAGAAGATAGAAATCAGCAACTCTAGGGAGAGGAGGCTACACAATACATCAAATTAGAGGGCCAAAGTGCTAAAATCAAGCTAAATCAAGCAAGGCCAAGGAGCTAAAGCATCAAGGATTGCAAAACCATGGAGGAGAAGCTAGGGTTCATCATCAATCCATCAAACATCATATGAAAATCTATAAAAGTGGTTTTATCTCTAGTTTTCCCTTCTATTTTGTAATCCAACATGATGTATAAATTGAATACGGTGTTATTTGTAGTTATCATGACCTAGAACTTTTTTTCTAAGATTTCAATGGAACCCAACTCCTAGTTTGAATTGAATGCTCTCTCTTTGATGTTGGTTAATTATTTGTGATTGGATATCATAATTTGTGCTTTATATATTAATTACCTAGCTAGTAATTACCTTGGGAACTTATATGGAATTGAGAGAGGAAGTATAGGTTGAGACTTTGTTATGATATCATGTGAAAATTAGATATTCCTATGGGTAATTTATGAAATTAAGTGACGTGTGTTTTATTTATTACCCTAATGAATAGATAATTTGATTGTATTTAGGATAGACATATACCTAAATGCCACACGTATCCATTTGAGAATCCATGCTTAATGATTTATATTGCGAAAGTTGGTAATTGATGGAGTAGTTAATGAGGTTTTGTGACATACACCTTACTAATTGTTCTTGATATGAGAATCTTGCTAGTGTGTAGAATAGAGATATATCTATACACCGCATTGGAAAATACGTATTTGACCATCGAGAGAGGCTTGTATATACTTGTAATTCTCGGATAACAATTCTTGTGATTTAACTAGTTGAAAAGAGAGAGTTAGGATATTTAAATGAAGTGTTGGGGGAAATTGCAATCTTAGACTTATTAATATTAGATTTCATTATATTAAAGCTTTCCATAGTTCTTTGATTATTTGTTATCTTCGTTAGTGCAAAACAACAAAAGCAATTATCGTTTGTTTAAATAAGATTGAGATGATAAAATGTTAGTACTTAGAAAAGACTAGTAATAATTCCTCGTGGGATCGATACTTTACTTACTCTTTATTACTTGTTGACCGCGTAAACTTGTGCGTAAATTGTCGTTATATTAATTGGACAACAAGTTTTTGACGCCATTGCCGGGGAATTATTTTTTTTGTGTTTTTTTAATATTAATTACAATCAAATTAGTCTTAATTTAAACTTGTATATAAATTTATTTTTACTTTATTTTAACATTTTTATGTTTTGATGATTTACGAGGTACCATGGATGAATTTGCTTATCAATGGCCGTACACGAGTATGACTCAACCATGGGAAACTGGGATTGATGGACTCAATGCACTCTCTGCATTGTCAGCACAATTTGAAACACTATCGAGGAAGTTGGATGCTTTAGTAGTAGAGAGCACTCAAGGTATAACAGTTACTTGTGATTATTATGCTGACAATCATCCGAGTCATCAATGCATCGTCAGTTTTGGACCGGTACAATACGGTGGTGATTACCTCAACAACTATGATTATCCTAATTATCACCAAGATTGGGGGTATCACCCGGATACTACATGGAGCTACAATTATGATGATCAATGTTATGCTCCAAGCCCATCATACACTCTTGAATCTCAGAATCAAGCTCCTACTCAAGAAGAAGGAATGTCAAAATTTGAGGAACTTGTGTCCAAGATTATGGCTTCAAATGAGGAGATGTTGAAAAGTCAGGAGATGTCGATTCGAAATCTCGAGAACCAGGTGGGACAGCTTGTCATTGCCTTCAATAATAACTATCAAGAAGCATGGCCCAATGACTTGGTTCCTGAGATTGATGGGCAACCCACGTCAATTTTGCAACTGGATGAGCTACAAGATGTCGAAAGTTGGGAGACAAGTGGGGAGCGGGAAAAGGAGGCCTAGGATCCAGCCTTGAATTCCAACGATGATGAGTCGATTGTATTAATACCCCCAAGTGCCTTCTCCACCAAAGTTCAAGAATCCAGTCAGTTTTGTAAAACCGTGTCCACTTGGTAGTCATGTCTTAGGCAAGGCTCTATGTGACAATGGAGATAATATAAATTTGAACCCGTGGTGTGATGAATTAGGGGTCCAAGAGAAGAAAGCTGAAAATTCTTTTGTGTTTGAAGAGCTTCAATTCAACATTCCTTTCACAAACACAATGGAGCAAACGCCTAGTTATGTGAATCTCTTAAATGAGATTGTTCCTAAAAGTAAAAAGCTAGGTGAACTTGAAACAATGACCCTTACTGAGGAGAAACCCTCAAATATTACATGGCTATCAATGGATGGTGGGTTCCTCAATTATCGAAGGGGAATTGGATAAAAACAGGGAGTTAGTCAGGCCGAGGACTATAAACCAAGCGCTCGATGGGAGGCAACCCATTCATTTCCATTCATTTGCATTCGTTGTTTTTCATTTACCGCATTTTTAAAGTTTTCAAGTTATGTGTGTATTTAGTTAGTTAAAGTTTTAGGATTAGATTTGCTTGCTATGTCTCATCATAATCTCAATGTTGTCTATTTAATCTTTGATATGTTGCATTAATGCAGGTGTGGGCATTGAGATTGATTGCTAAACTGAAGAGCTAAAAAAATCAAGTTTTGGGATACAGGGGGTTGGCGCCGCGACGAGCTCCTGAAGAACAAAATTTTCGCCCCGGCGAGAGCTCGCCTCGGCGGCAAATTGTAGTACACTTTCTCGCCCCGGTGCGAGCTCGCCCCGGCGAGCTAAAAAAAAAAAAAAAAAATTCTTCCCAAGTCGGATTGTATTGTCATTCACACTTCTAAACTCATTCTTCCCCTCTCCCACATGGATTCATCTTAACCCACTGAGCATTCAAAAGGATTCATCTCCAAATTGAAGGTACTAAACAAACAACTTCTATTGCCAACACAAAACAAGGTACTCACTTCAATTTTTGCATACAAGTAAAATAAATTTGTCAATTGTGATGGGTATTCTTGGTTAGTTAAACTGTTGTACTTGGATTTGCGTTGGGTAATCATATATTGTTAAATTTGGATAAATGTAAATTGGTTGCCCAATTGAGTTTGTGTTGGCTCAATTGGAGGATTTTGGGTTATTAATTGCTATGATTTGATTGAATATTACAATAACTTAGCAATTTTTGTTGAAACTGAGTTTGGGGGAGGTTTTTAATGAAGAATTTCAGTCAGTGCACACATCGTAGTTAACGAATTGTCTAAAAAAATGTTAGGCTGATTGAGCATTGTTTGGTGAGGAATTGCTTGGTTATTATCCGAATGCCGCCCCAATGCATGTTCTTGAGCTATAACCATTTCCAGTTTATCCACCATCAGACTCAAATGTTTAGAAGGCTATGGTCGAGCATGACGCTTGGCCAATCAGGGAAGTTCTCAGTTTTCATTTCTTTATCTTATAAACAATGAGGACATTGTTCACTTTGAGTTTGGGGGTGGATCATATAGCATTGGCATCATAGCTACATAGCATGTGTTAGTTATTTGTGCATTTTAATTCTGTTTGCTATTTTGAAAAAAAAAATTATTTTTAGGATGTGTCTCTTGAGCATTGTTTTAATTTGATTTGAACTACAATTTATGGTTTATGATAAGAACTTGTTTGAATTGATTCTAACTCATGGAAAATGGATAAATGCTGCTTAGTCTTTGTGCTTAATCGTTATTGTTCGTTATTGTTTTGCTTATGCGTCCTTTCACTCTTTTGCACCTATCCATGAGTATTGAGCTAGTTGTATGCTTATAGAAGGCTTTTATAACCGAATGCTTATGGGAAATATCTATAAACTCTAGAACTCGTTTAAACATTACTCGAAGCAAGGTGTCCAAATTTGTTGTGTTTGAATTGATGGTCATGTGGTGAGTTGAGATGGAGCATAAAACGCACTCACTCATGGACACATGCTTAGGGGAGATAGAGCGTAAAACACACTCTCTTATAATTTAATGACAAAAGAAAGAAAGTTTTTTATATCAAATCTTGTGTTGAGTTGAGATGGAGCGTAAAACGTACTCACCCACAAGAGTGGACTTAGGATAAGATGGAGCATAAAATGCACTTACCTAGAGTCTTTTGATTTTAAATTTTTGAAAATTATGATTTGTATACCTTTGTATTGAGTGATGTGTTAAGCATGTAGTTTTTGGTGGTTTATTTTGATTATTTCATAAGGTAATGTGGTTGCATAGCTTCATCCGAGCTTGATTGGTTTAGTGCTATTGGGTACTCACACACACACGGAAGGGACCTAGAGCAAGCTATGACTAGCTAATCGTAAATTTAAACTTGCAACGTTTTGAAAGTTTCCTTGAGTTTTCATATGTCTATGCTTTGAGACCATTGTTTAAACTTATTAATTCATTGCTCAAGTTAGTTTATTTAGAAATGTTTAATTTTTATAATTTGTGTGTTTTGCTTGAGGACAAACAAAGATTTAAGTTTGGGGGTATTTGATGAGTGTGTTTTATACACACAAATTGAGTACTTTTAGCCTTGATAATTTGTAAGTCTTTAGCTATTTCGTTTGGTTTTATGTGTTTTCATCTTATTATTGTGTAATATAGTTTTATATTACTTTTATATGTTTTTGTATGCTTTTATGTGCTTTTACTTTGTTTTGTAGGAATTGAAGTAAAGGCCCCTTGGATCGTTGTGTTTTTGACTCGAATTTGGCATTCTAGCTGCTTGTTTCTCAATTTGACCCATGATGCAATCCGAATCTCTCAAAACTCAAAGAACGAAAGTTGTAGATCTTCATCTCAGTTTTCCAGAACATTCAGAATCATCCCATTTGAAGTTCGTATGAGAGAGTTATGGTCATTTTACCATCGGATTTTGCATGCATTTTGCATAGCAGTTGCTTCGGGCTCACTTTGAGCCTTTCTACGGCCTGTATCTCGTCAAGCTCCAGTTATGAAAGTTGTAGAGCTACTTCTTAGCTTTCCATAGCCTACTTAATCACCTAAATCCGAATTCGGACGAAGAAATTATGGCCTTTTTACCTGAGCTCGCTGGGGCGGGAATTGCCTACACAAATTCCTCGCCGCGGTGAGTTCGCACCGGGGCGAGAAAACTTAGGCCAAAATCCTCGCCGGGGCGAGCTCGCCTGTAGCAGAAAGCTAAAATGTGCGGGATTTTAGTCTATTTTGGTGTGCTAAGCTAGGTTAGGCATCCAGGGGGCTTATACTAACAGAGGAGGCACGAAAATAGGAGAATAGAAGATAGAAATCAGCAACTCTAGGGAGAGGAGGCTACACAATACATCAAATTAGAGGGCCAAAGTGCTAAAATCAAGCTAAATTAAGCAAGGCCAAGGAGCTAAAGCATCAAGGATTGCAAAACCATGGAGGAGAAGCTAGGGTTCATCATCAATCCATCAAACATCATATGAAAATCTACAAAAGTGGTTTTATCTCTAGTTTTCCCTTCTATTTTGTAATCCAACATGATGTATAAATTGAATACGGTGTTATTTGTAGTTATCATGACCTAGAACTTGTTTTCTAAGATTTCAATGGAACCCAACTCCTAGTTTGAATTGAATGCTCTCTCTTTGATGTTGGTTAATTATTTGTGATTGGATATCATAATTTGTGCTTTATATATTAATTACCTAGCTAGTAATTACCTTGGGAACTTATATGGAATTGAGAGAGGAAGTATAGGTTGAGACCTTGTTATGATATCATGTGAAAATTAGATATTCCTATGGGTAATTTATGAAATTAAGTGACGTGTGTTTTATTTATTACCCTAATGAATAGATAATTTGATTGTATTTAGGATAGACATATACCTAAATGCCACATGTATCCATTTGAGAATTCATGCTTAATGATTTCTATTGCGAAAGTTGGTAATTGATGGAGTAGTTAATGAGGTTTTGTGACATACACCTTACTAATTGTTCTTGATATGAGAATCTTGCTAGTGTGTAGAATAGAGATATATCTATACACCGCATTGGAAAATACGTATTTGACCATCGAGAGAGGCTTGTATATACTTGTAATTCTCGAATAACAATTCTTGTGATTTAACTAGTTGAAAAGAGAGAGTTAGGATATTTAAATGAAGTGTTGGGGAAAATTGCAATCTTAGACTTATTAATATTAGATTTCATTATATTAAAGCTTTCCATAGTTCTTTGATTATTTGTTATCTTCGTTAGTGCAAAACAACAAAAGCAATTATCGTTTGTTTAAATAAGATTGAGATGATAAAATGTTAGTACTTGGAAAAGACTAGTAATAATTCCTCGTGGGATCGATACTTTACTTACTCTTTATTACTTGTTGACCGCGTATACTTGCGCGTAAATTGTCGTTATATTAATCAGACAACAGGGGATCAACATGACTCGTCTCCCATTTTTTACCCTTTATGAACTATTTGTGGTTCGGCTTTCCAGTTCTCAGTGGTCATGTCGTTGTCAACGGTCGAGCTGGAGGCGACATTCCGAGGGGTAATGTCTTCAATGATGGCTGAGACTTGCTCGTTCTCTATATTGCCCGATTCCCTAGGAATGTCTACCTTGGTCCAATCAAGGAAAAGGATGATTTCATGGGCGATGACCGGTTTGGTACTGCCAATGTCTTCTTTGCCCCCATCTTCATATTGGCCTTGGGAGAGAGAGAATTGCCCTTCAAATTGCTGTTGGATTTCTTGCAGGAATCGTTCATTATTCTTTTTCTGCTTATTAGTCAAGATCAAGTTGTCCTCATTATCAGTTACTTCTTCAGATGAGCCGTCAGCCTTGGGTATCAGAAGATCTGATATTTGCACAAAAATCTTCTGCAGCAAGTTTGTGAGATTGAAATCGTTGATCCTTGGCATAAGGATGGAGGCCAGTTGAGGCGGAATCCTTTTGTGAGGACTTCTTCGCTTGCAACCACCATCATAACTTAACCTTATCTTTCTAAGTTGAGTGGGCATTTGGATTAGATCTTTCATTCCTTGGCCGCTCTTTCCTAACCCTTGGCCGGGTTGATGTTGACGAGTGAGCATTTCTCGAGCCATTGTCATAACTTCGGGAGATACCCTAGGTTTTAGAGGAGGGGAGCCGATGGGTTAATATCGGGCAGTGCTTACTTCAAAAGCCTGGAAGCTGACTAATTCAACCCTTCATCCAAACCAATCAGAAGTATGTCTCCGTGAAAATGAAGAGGGTATTCGGGTTAGGCGAATACGGTCACCAGATTCCCATTGATGATGTATTTCAGTTGCTAGTGAAGTGTTGATGGGACTGCCCTGGCCATGTGGATCCAGGGTCGCCCTAATAGCAAATTATACCCGGTAGTGATATTCAGCACCTGGAAGGAGATGTTGAAGGTATATGGACCTATTTCCATAGGAAGTTCAATTTCCCCAACAGTATCTCTCCTTGACCCGTCAAATGCCCTGACCACCACGTGGCTGCTTCGAATTCGATTGAGATTAATCTTCATTCTTTCCAGGGTATCGTAACGGCAGATATTCAGGGCTGATCCTCCATCAATTAAAACACCGCCCAATACGTATCATGAGGAGATCACCGCAATGTGCAATGGCTTATGATGGCCAGTCCCTTCGAGTGGTATGTCATCGTCTGTGAAAGAGATCGCATTACTATCTAGGATATGGCCAATCAGTTGGTTGAATTTCTCTGTATCCACGGTCTTGGGGAGGTGCGCCTCTTCCAGGACTCTAATCAATACTTTCCGATGATCTTCGGATGCCAGGATTAAATCAAGAATGGAGATTTGTGTTAGATCTTCTTCGAGGAACTTCACCACCTTTACCTCATTATGTCCCATTTTGGTAAGGAATTCAATCGCCTTTTCATCAGGTATTTTCATAACAGGTTTCATCACGGATTCTGTTGCTTGCTTTGATAAATATAGAGGGTTTTCCTTAGGCAAGACGACAGTGCATTCAGCTGCTTCACTCGTTTCTTTCCCGTAGTTCCAAGGAACTGCCTTCAAACTAATGATGGGATATTGTGGTCTAGATACCAGCACAAGAGTTTTAAGGACCTTCTTGATTTCCTTTGTGGCTCCTTGATCCATAAGAGGTCTGGTTTCTGCGCCTTCCAGGTATGTGATTACAGCCACTACTTCATCCGAGCTTTCTATCTTTGACGGGTATGACAAAGCCTTCGTTTCTAGGGTACTTTCCTCAATAGTGAGAACCTCGATATTACTGGCTATTCTCAATTCCCCAGCTTTAATGAAGTTTTGAATCTTATGTTGAATGGCCCAACATTCCTCTGTAGCATGGCCATGCGAATTTGAATGATACAAGTAAATCTTCGTAGGGTCGTATCTCTTTGAGCGAGGGCTAATAGGTGGTAGCAGTTATGTGACCTTTCTCTTGGTTATCAACAAGTGCAACGTTTCTTCCTTGGTTTGTCCTAGGAGGTGAACTATCAATTCATAGCTAACACACGATTCATCCTTTCTTTGTTCACCAGCCGGGCCTCCCGAGCTATCTTATCTTCCCAGCTTTCTTGTTCTCGGAGCCTGGCCTAATCCTCCTCAGTGAGGAACATAACTCTGGGAGGAGCCGTGGTTGATTTGCTCTTTGAACATTAACTAATCATTTGTCGCGTGAGCTGATGTTGGTATACAATTAATTTGGCCAATTGACTCAGCTGCATATTTATATTTGCTAATTCCTGTCTCGTTGCATACTCTCTTCCCATGGCTTCAGTCTTGGCCCACGGAGCACGCTCCTTAATCTTTCTAAGGCACTTGTGATTTCCGGTATTCCTAGAGTCGATCATATTCACACCTTCGGTATTGTGCTGCGGAAGAGGGTTGGTATGGACATTGGGCTGCTCAGGTGGTGTTACCATAATCTCACTGCTTTCTATTAGGTTCTGGATTTTATGTTTTAGAGACCAGCATTCTTGGGTATCATGACCAGGAGAACCAGAATGATAGGCGCACCTTTTGCTGTGATTATACCTCTTTCTTTTGGGATCAGCTTGGGGAGCCAGCTCCGTGATCGTTTTTTGAGCCAATAGTAGGGCCTATATATTTTCGAGAGAATCACTAAGATGAGTGAATTCGCGCATGCGCCTCTCTTCAACGCTTTTCTGTTGGGTTTGCTTGGGAGGAACTAGCATTTGTGATAACTGAGGATGATTGCCTTGCATTCAGATAGGCAGAATGCTTCTGTTTTCTCGGGGTTGCCCTTGTAGTGTGGCGCCCCCAAATCCGGGTCCCTTGAACCTCGGATCTGGTACGTCACGATACATCATCTTCATACCTACTCTATAACTAATGCGGAAAATATAAATATATATTATTTATTTCAGAGTATTCTACAACATTTCCCAAGGTCTACAAGCTTTATCTTGATACATTCCTTTAATAACGTACATAAGGTTTACATAAGTAACTTACATCTAAATAACTTAATAGTTAACGTGCATATCAACCTAATCTGGTCCTTTGCATTTGCCTCTATCCTTCCTCGAACATTCGTCTTAATCTAAATTGTTTTATCATGATATAGCAAGAGTGAGCAACTACTTTGCTCAGCAAGTTTAAATACAAAGAAGATATATCATGATTGAAGAAAAGAATATATCTTTAGAATTTTTTTTAACAATATAATAATTGTGAAAGAGCATGAATCAAAATTTCAATGATTGAATGACTGAATTCAATAATACAGGGTGTCAATAATGACCATGAACCAATTTAACTGAACCTTAAGGTAATGAAGGTGATTAGCCTTTCATACCTGATGAGCATATGAAACATGCACTAAGTGCGAATCAATAATCATAGATGTGGAATAATCAACAATAATTATTCACTAACATGCTTGAAAGATAATAACTCGAGTTTGAGTTAGGAAACTTGCCTTGATTGAAGATTACCGCTATAATTTAACTTAACTTCTCTCCACAAATCCTACACAATTGTATTTACATGCACATACATATTAGCTAATTTAATATGTTGCAAAACATACATGTATATTCTTTATCAATAAATATTAGTTAATAAAAATTAATATTATTTGTACTTTATTCAAAACCAATCTTGGTTTCTTTAGAAACTTATTCATTTTAATCCTTAATATAAATAATAAGGGTCACACATATTTTAAGATGTAAATATTTTACATCTTGAAGCTTAAACCATTTATATTCTATTTCAGAAATATCTTTTAACTTTACTCGTAAATTCGGAGTTTAAACAACTAATACATGGCTTTTATATTATTTTTTTAATTTAAATAATTTTTATATCTTTTTATCTGTCCATGTGTCAACTCGGACCATTGCCTAATAAATAAATATTTTATCTCGCCAACACATTAGCTTCGTGCTTCATTTAGTGAATAAATCACATTTTTGTTTTGTATATATATTAAGTATATATATGCATCGCTATATAAATCTCGGCTTAAAACCTTCATTTTGAACCCCGAAAACCTCCATTTCGCTACTTTTATGATTATTACACTTTTTCACGGTTTCAAGCTTTTCATTACGCTATAAAACTATTTTGCATACCCTCGCCGGCTTCCGTTTGCTTAAAAATAAATTTTAATATTTTTAATATATTTTTATTGCATTAATTATGCCCGGAATGAATTTTCATGGCATAAATTTATCAAAAACGTCAAAACTCTCATATTGGGACTTTATTAAACTTAACTTTGCTTAAAATCTCGCCCGAACGCGATTCGGAACGACGAATGTCAAAACAGCCCGGCGTGCCGACGCTCGGTGTCGCTCAAATTTTAGTTCTGACATGCCTTTTTGCCTATTTTTAATTCTCAAACCATAAATCATATAACAGCGAAATTTTGGGCATATTATAGAACTCATGGCGTAGTATTTTTTAAAAATTTCTAACTGTGAAAAGTAATCACGAAAGCCCCTCAAAACCGCGCGCCAAAAGCATGTCAGGCAGCTACCCAGCAGCGCAGCACGACATGCGCGCGCTGCCCAGTTGCTGCTGCTGCTGCTCATGCTGCTGGTATACTTTTTGCGATTTTCTCACGCCTTGCGCGTTTATCAGATTGATCCGAATTTCGGATATGTTATACATGGTATACCAGACTATTTTTAAAAAATATAACCCGTCCATTCCAGGTTCATTATGCTGCCTAAACAAGCAGAGGCTAATTTTCAGAACGCGCGTTTACACGTCAAAACTCGCCGTGGTTCGTTCCGGCTCATTTTGCTACCTAACCAAGTCTTTTTTAACATATTAAGACACGTCTAAAGTCTTGGCTTCGCAAAATTCCAAGTTTTTCATCATTTTTACTCTTTATGGTCATAAATTTTCAATTTTCGCGTTTAGAGGTCAAAACTCGCCTCGACGCGTTCCAACCCAACTTGCTTTACAACTAAGTCTTATTTAACATAATAAGACTCGTTTAAAGTATCGGCTTCATTAAATTCCAAGTTTTTACCATTTTTATCCTTTATGGCCATTTATCGCGTATAATGTGTATATTATCGAATTTATCCGATTTCTTCGTATTTTACCCTCGTATATCTCGTAATGCGCATCCTTATTACTCCACACAAATCAACCTAGTCTCCAAGGCTCTAATTTCACTTTTGATCGATACATAAGCTAATATTTACACTATAGCTTACTAACTTTCCAAATTTCTCATTTCTTGATTCAATTCCAATTCTTATGGTACATTAGATATCCGAGGATCAAAACTAGATTTAACATATAGACTTTTAGTCTAAATTCACAATCTAACCAACTTTTGTTCAAAAATTCAACTTTCTAATCATTTAAGAAAAATTTCATGAATTATTACTAAAATTCGAAATTGAATGCGATTCTATACCTCTTCAGCGGTGAATTAGAGTTTCCAATGTCTCCCAAGCTTCAATTTTCGGTTTAAGCTCGATTTCACTTAGAATTGGAAAGTTGAGAATTCACAGCTTCCTTGTTTCTATGGCTTAGAGAGAGAATTGGCTAAGAGAGGAGAAGAAGATTAGTTTGCTAGCTTAAATAGAAGAGATGATGGCCTCCCTTCCTTGGCCTTCATGAAAATTTGTTGCTCCCTACTCTCTCTCTCTCTCTCAATCACGACATATAAGGAAGAAATCTGGCTTGCTCCCTAATCTTTCAACAGTGAGGGTTTATAAAGGAAATTCCAAATTTGACTTAGTATATTAAATAACTCCTTTACCCTCTTGGAAATACATAAAATATATATATAATCATTAATATATAAATTATGTATTCCAAAATAAAAACATAACATAAAAATGTTTTTATTACATTCTCATTTTATATATGCAAAATAAATGCGTTAAGCATAATTTACAATACAAAAGAAATTACTCATTCACTTAAGATATTATACTAAAAATATAACTCCTTGTCTCGTTAAAATAATTCCATACAAGAATTTAATTTTAATATTCTTGGGTAAAGTATATAAAATATTATATACACTTAAACTGCCTCTTTCGCTTTGTTACACAAATTGTTTTCAACACGTTATTTTCTCGCGTAATAAATATATACATATAGATATATATTTATTACCTCGTAGCAATTCAATATACTGCGCATGATCATATATTACATATAGAAAATAAATAATAAATTTATTTTCTCACATTATAAATTGTTTATATCAACTTATTTACATACATAATTAAAATAATAATCGCTCTTTATTAAAATATTTCAATGCTAGAAGTTATTTTAATATCGTTTATTTAAAGTATACAATAATCCTTGCATACTTAAACTAATTATTTTCTCATTCCTTCTATAAATTGTTTTCAACAATTTAACTGTAATAAATATAATAATATATTTATTACATTAAAAACATGCATACATTACACTTAATAATGTAATATATGATTTCTTCAATAAAATGGTGGTTATACATTCAGTATATTTAATGCCACCAATTTACCATATTGAAATAATTTAATATTATAAATTATTTTAACTTACTTATTTTAATCTTACCCATCTTACTCCTTGTAATAAATGGCTCCTATAATTTACGTACATATAATATTTATTATACACCAAAATCATATATTGCATAGTTAATACCCATTTATGCAATAAAATCTTACACAACATAGTTTAACCTTGACTTTCATATATTTGGCTAGACATTTAATTTAATGTCTAAATAAAATCTCTTAATACAGTTTACTGCATTCAATAAGCCTTTATGATATGGCTTGTCATATATATTATTTAGTAATCTTACTCTTCAACCTTTCTATTGTTTACATTTAATTCTCTTTACATTCTTTTAAATATCAAACCATATAGGTTTTTCTGAAAATTTTAACCATTCATCTGCTTCCAATCTAGGTTTTATTCTTTAAACATTTATTTATTTATTCGAGATCTTATTTATAAGTCTCATAAATTTTTGGGTTGTCACATGTAGTGCCAGGGAGACATCCTCTTCTTTCTTCTTATGGCCTCTCTTGGGTGCATTTCCATAATTTCCTGACTGAATGTGTTCAGCCACAACTTTTAGTGCCGCGAGGTCCTTGATTTTTCCAGCTCTCAATCCTATTTATGCCATTTCTCCATACTTTATCATCTCAGAAAACGATTTACTAAGGCCAGCCAACACACTTTCATAGTATGGAGCCTCCTGAATGTCAATGAAGGTCATTACCATTTCGTTTTCCTCCATTAGTGGACTCACTTGGGTAACCAATCGTCTCCACCTTTGGGCGTAATATCGAAAGGACTTATTAGGTTGTTTCTTGATCTTAGTCATCTGATATCTGTTGGGAGCCATCTGAGACTGGAAACTGTATTGATTCAAAAAGGCATGGGCTAATTCCTCCCAACTGTGGATTTTGGAGTTGTCAAGCCGGGCATACCAAGTTCTTGCCTCGCCTGTCAAATTTTTCTGGAATAGCTGCATCATAAGGCTTTCGTCTTCGGCATAAGATCCGAGTTCCCCTATTTACACCTTCAAGTGAGTGTAAGGATCGCCGAGACCGTTGTATTTCTCAAAATCTGGCACTTGGAATCTGTCGGGATATCTGACTCCTGAAAATATGCATAGGTCAGAATATTGGACACTTTCGTAGTTTTCGGTCCTTTTCATAGATTTTATGGCCTCTTTGATTTGTTTTACTTTTTTCTTAATTCCTGCATCTTCTGTATCGTCTGGGATATTGATTATCTTGGTCTGGTTGGTAGACCCTTTGATATCCTTACCACCGAATTGGAAGATAAGAATCTGAGTTTGCATGCCCTAGACCTGACTGCCCCCTAGACTGAAGGGTTTGGGTTGATCTCTGGTGGTTTTGTACTGTTCTTTTTGTAGACTGGTTATCTGGTCTATCTACTTCTTGAAGTTCTCGAATTATTTCCGAGAGATAGGGATGGAATCTAGCACGGAACCTTCGGCCATTTTGATAGGTGGTGTTCGTACCCTACGAGCTCGAAGCCTAGTTCTTAGACCAATCTACAAAAGAAATAGGATGAAGTTTAATATCTAAATTTGGTTGGTTCGGATGCATGCTATGATTTTGCGTTGAGGGTTTTTTAATCTTTTCATACAGAACAACTATTAGTGGTTCTTTTATGAGAAGATTGAATTATGGATGATATTTTACATATAAGGTGTAACAGGGCATGGAGAGACTTCCCATAACGTTGGGTTTATCTGAGGCTGCCCTACCCTAGGGTTACTCTCGCGAGCTTTTCGGCATGAAGGTCCCCAGATCTTCGCAACTTACTCGATGGGAATGAATCCGATCTTTTAATTGGAGCGGATCTGAGTTCTGCCTTTCTTGAGCCTCGCAGGGGAACACCCCCTTGAGTCAAGTAATTAACAACCGACGGGTTCGCCTCCTGGAGGAGGAATCACACAACAAACATTCACATACATTCATCGTACCTTACCGCATGCATATGATGACAATTATGCGAAGCACTAAAATAAAGCATGTAAGACATTTATCACAACATTCATTCAAACCATTCACACCACACATAGATAAGAAAGGAAAACAATAAGATTGTACACGACTTAATCCCTCTAACATCCCCAGCAGAGTCGCCAGCTGTCGACGATGGGGAAAACATTTTTCCTAAGATTTTATTTTTTCTACCCTTTTTATGATTTTGATTCATTCATTTCGCTTTAAAGGGTGATTTTTAGGAAAAATCCGACATAAATGTCGATGGGGTTTTAAACGATCGATTTTAATTGACGAGCCAATTAGACAAAGTCGCCAGTTGGTAAAGGGTTAAAATGGATGTACCAACTCATCCGGATTTTTAGATTTTTGTAATATGGCCCAATATGTGACTCGGTAAAATTGGTCTCGGAACCGAGATTCATAGAGTTCGGGGGCTTGCTTAAGCGAGGGGAAGGTGTTAGACACCCCCCGACTTCCGTGAAAACACGGTTACCGCATCTTGATGTTATCCTAAGTGTGAAGTGTGTGTGTGATTTTGAAGGAAATCGCTATCTAGCTTTGATCGAAATCATGGGAAGTGCGTTATTTTGAAAGCAACTAAAAACCTCTTTGAACCTATGCGCGTGGGATTTGATTTAAAGAAAAGGTTCGTTTTAGCTTTGATTGGATAAAACATTTTGGGATGACGTTTCAAAAAATACGATTTTTTAACCCTTTCGCCAAATAGGAATCGAGATTTTTCGTTACTTTCAGTTTTAATCTAAAGTCGTCTTACTAACCTAATGCGATTTAATTTTAATTTTAGAAGATCTTTGTCGTTTTGTTTGGAAAATTATTTTTGGTGATAAACGGAAAATTAAGCATCAAAATAGGGTTGTGGCGACTCGTGGGCATGAAAGCCATCTCAATAGCCCCGAACACCCGTAATCACAATTTTCATTATCACAGGGCCTTAAATCCGGTTTTCATGGGATGGGACCCTCGATACCATTGTAAGGCCCAAATTTACATGTACAATGATTGAATATCTCTTATTACAATCGAAACCATGTCCATCGTGGGAATCTAATCAAGATTCGAGTTGTGGATCTCGACTCCAATATTCCTAGGCTCACATCCTAATGTATTGAATACGTAAGCAAAAAGAGATCTAAAAGCGGGTTCCCATAACCCTATCTTTTAGATTGCGATATCAAAGCCAACATTTCGAGGGACTATGTGGATTAACGTGATTTATGGAAAGAGACTTAGAATCTAGGATATAAATCTGTAGATCTAAAATGCCTCAGATCTATACAATGCCATAATCGGGATTTAAACAACAACGTATATAAAATTGTATCCTAAAACCGCTATCAGGTGATTCAATTATTAGAATCCTTAGCGCGATTAGTTAGGACCTCCTCCCCACTAGATACAGATCTAGGGTTTTGCGGAATATGGATAAATTAACTTAAAACATTGTAAACGATTAGATCCACCATATATCTAAGCAAGATCTAGCAAAAAGGTTAAAGCTTTAAACTTTAAAACCATTAATAAGCCAGATTCAAACTAGATCTAAGGTGGATCTAGCGAAAAGATTCAAACTTTGACAATGGCAAATGCAAAAATGATATAGATCTAAAAGGGACTTGATAAAAAGTATGACCATCGAAAAATAAGCAAACTTTGAGTGCAACAATGAACAAAACACAAGAGATCTAATAGATCTATATTGAATTTATAAGAAAGATTGAATCTTTCACCTTGAGGAAAGAGATTTGACACTTCCTTGCTCCCAAATGTATCTAGATCTAGCTAATCTAGTATAAAATTATACAAAATCTAGTAATTTATGCCTAAAATCCGAGCCCTTATCTCTAAATTCCACACTTTCTCTCTCTAAGAACCCTCTCTTTTTTGAAAATCTGCTGAAGTTCGATATTTATAGACTGGCCCAGGTGGGGTCCATGCGCCTCGAACTTCGTGCCATGCTATCAGTTCATCGCCTCGTTCGCTGGAATGTTCGTATCTTTCAATCCAGGAAGGGTTAGGAGACGTGCTATACCATTTCGGAAAGCTCTTTCTGAGAGTTATGCAATGACATATAGTTTGGCCAATTCCGAATTTGGGAGGATAAAGCAAAATGTAGAAATAGATCTTCCTGTTGATGCCAGTTGGTCAACCACCACGTCTTAAGTAGCTTGTCACCACGTAGTCGTTGAGATGGCTTCATGCCAGTTGATTTGAATCCCGAAATCCTCTGTTCGGATGTCCTCTGGTGAAAATGACTATTTTGCCCTCCTGCCAGGGTTAAAAAATATATACAAAATTTCGAGTGTCTACAATATGCTTATAATCAGACTTATACAATCATAACATTGAAACATCAAATACATCTCGGAGATAAAATCACATCATATGTTACTTCCTTTACTCTTCTTACAATTATCTTGGACTTAATTTTTCTTCATTTCTGAACCATACCTTTCCTTTCCAAGGAAACACCATCAACCTCAAATTTTCTATTTGCTTAAGTTGGTTTGCATATCTATATTTATGTTCTTTTGTCGATCTTTTCTTTATTGTCTTTGACATCAACCAAATCATTTTCGATTATTGTCAATTTACTACTATTGTTACTCTTATTTCTTTTTTTCATCATCATCCCTTCCTTAGGATAATTCCTTACTTAGTGGTCTAAAGCACCACACATACACTTCTGCTCTTCTTCAAATTTATCCATTTAGGATTAAATTATCTATCTTAAGCACTTGTCTCTCTTAAACATTTTCTTATGTAGTTCTTTCCACATTTCTTTTATTCATACCTCCATTCTCTACTTTCTCCCTTATTCATTCTCATCGATATTATTATTATCATTCTATTTTTTCTTATAATCTTCATCTCTTCTCTATTTCTTCTATTATTATTACCTCCTTTCTTGTTACCTTCTTTATTCTTCTTCTTTTTCTTCTATTTCTTATTATACTGGGTTAAGGCCTTACTTCAGCCTTTTGCTATGATAGTCTTCTAATATCATCGTAATTGGCCATTTGCAACATTAATAATTAACTATACAACCAGGATTTTAAATCTTGTTCAAATCTTCTTACATTTCCTTCTTCTTATGTGGTTTTACTTCTCCAGATATTTGACAGCTTATCTATCATTCTATGATTTCTCGTGATCACTCTACGAATTTAATGTCCACTCAACGATTTTTCTTCTAGAAACCACTATACGATCTTCTTTTACAATCGTTTTCACTCTACGATTATCTTATGCTGCGATTGTCTCATTTTACAATCGCCCTACTCTTCTTCATTTGTTTTACTCGACAATTTTCTTACTTTACGTTTTTATGCTATTTATCCGAAATTCTACTTCCCATAAACTTTTAACTCTTCAACTCTTTCCTTGCACTTCATCTGAAGTTTACTTATATCTTTTCTGCTATTCTCGAGTCATACATATCCAATATCTCAAGGTCTTTCTATAAAATATATTTTATTTTTTCATGATAATTAACACATCATACCTTAATCTTATCTTCTTTCTCTTTAAGATCTTCTTCCGGATCCTCCTTTGAATTTCCCTCCAAATTTTCTTCCAAATTTTTCTTAAGATTCCCTTACAGGGCCTTTCTTCATAATCTCATAAATATCTTTAACTTTCTCTTCACTTAGATATAAATTCTTCTCAATTTTCTTAATCCATCTTTTATCACTTAAAACTCTTACCTAAGGTTTATAACTTATAACTTTGATACCAACTTGTAAGGTATCAGATATCCAAACCTTATGTTTTTCATAACTTAAATCTTCTCAGCTCTTTTATAACGACATCTATGATGCCCTCGGCTCTGATACCATATTGTAACGCCCCCAAATCCCTTTAGTCGCTGAAGCAGATTCGGTGCATCACGATACACATGATCCATAATATTTATCAATATTTTTATTGATTTAACTAGTTTATTTAGACATTATATCACATACCTCGTCCTTGGATTGCAACTTAGGTCTCACTCTTCTTACTTAATACCAACCTGTAACCTTTATAGGATTTCTCTTTATCTTACTTTCTAGCTCCTGACCTTTTCGGTCCTATTATTCTTTTCTACCTGCAATATGTTAATGATTGCAAGGGTGAGCATCAAATATGCTCAACAAGTTTTAAAAAAAAAATTTAAAATCATAAGCACAAGTATGAATCTCAATCACTGAATGAACATTATAGATAACTTTAAAGGTTCAGAAAGAATCTTAAGATTTCTGAAGTTCACAACATAACATCACAGAACGTTTAACTTTAGATTTCAATGTCTATGAAATCCCATCACATCTTTATTCATGAGAATCATAATATTTTAGAGAGCTAACTGAGTGGTCGTAGGGACCATGAACAGTTTTCACAATGTTCAACAGTCACAAAGATTGCGAACTCTTCACAATGCTTAACAGTCACACAGACTAAAAATCTCTTCACTAGGTTCAACAATCACAAGGACTGTGAACTTTCCATAGGGTATTATTAGGTGATCAGCCCAATAACATCCCTAATCTTCACTGGTACCATAGGGGATTAGCCTATCGTACCCCATGTTATGCATAACAATCATTTCACGCTTAAAGCTTCAAGTCGGTTACCCAACATATAAACCCCCTTTATTAAGGTTATTCATACTCAGTCTTAGACTTAGAATTCGTACCAAAGAAATTTAGTTTGGATAACATCAATCATCACGATTAACTTTGTAATAGAGTAGCCGAAACAAATGGTATTCTCTCTATTTCTAATAAATTCATAAATATCAAGAACTTGCAAATTCAGAAATGACGCTTCGTTCATAAAACTTACTATATATTATGAGTTCAGGAACTTGCCATAGTAATATGAGTTCAAGAACTCATCAAGAACTTACCATACGACTATGAGTTCAATAACTTACCATACTAATATGAGTCACGAACCTACCATAATAGTATGAGTTCAAGAACTCATATATATCCCCAAAACTTGTAACTTAGCTCAATTATAAGAATTTACATAAATGCAAGGTAACAACAAATTAAGGAATTTGTTCAAATAAAGAGCTTGCTCAAATTAATTCTGCAAAACTTGCAATTCCAAAATCTTACTACAAGTTAAAGAACTTGCTCAAAGTGAGAAAACTTGCCTCGATTCGTTGTTCATCATCTACATCATTCACATCCAATATTTCTTCCTCCCGTACTCAATTTTGATTCATTCACAACATTATAGAATATTTCTCATCAACAATTTAACTTCCTCATAATAGTATTCACTTTTATTAATTTACGTTCCGTAATTATATTTTAACATTCCTGTTAACTTCTCCAATAATCTTATAATTCGAAATTAAATCCAAAAATTCTAAAATCTTGGACAATCTCTTCTTTATGTCAAATACGCTATTATACATCAAAATATATCATTACTCAAAAGCTCGTCTCAATCCGAGTTATAAAACTCGTTTTTCACAATTTTACTTTAACAAAACATTGTTTTTGTTTTTATCATAATTCTTTCGTTACTTATCCATTTTTATTCATTCTTGAGCCAAATTAAATCTTATACGGTCCAGTTTCATATTACCCTAACCCTGGTTCCAGCCTCTTCCTCAATCATTCCAGATTTCATCATTTATAAGCTAGGTCAGAAAGTTACAATTTCTAACCAGCCTTAGCAAATAATTCACCAAAAATAATCCACTCTGTAAAAATTGTCCAAACTTATGGGTCTTGCTAAATAACTTTCATGTCTATAACTTTCCTTTTTATACCATCTTCAAATTCCAAACACACGATTTTATATAATTTTTTACAAAAACAGTAACAAAATTTGCCATTTTCTACATTTTAGCTTTACCTTGTCTCGCTAGAAAAATCATAACAATTAATTTACTCAGTAGAATTTGATGAAATTTGTGGGGTTGTTTAGATAACTTCCGGGGCTACAACTTTTCTTTGGACAACAATTTCAAATTTTGTACACACAGACACATAAAATTCGCACATAAACTATGTCAGAATCTGATTTTCCAGATTCTGGCAATATATTTTTCTCTAAACCAACCTGACTCGAAAATTCACCATAAATAATATACTAGGAATTTTTGGGTGATTCTTGTTTTTATGTTTAGCTAACTTCGAGAGCTATTTTTAGACATCAGGATCATGTCCTAACTCATTATATATCAAGGGATATAGTTTTAACAAAAACAGGGCAGCAAACTAACTTTTCTGGAAATTTTTAGATTTTGTTCTTCGTTTGATTTCTTGATTCTATTGTTTGATTCTATTTATACAAGTTTAGTTTATCAAAAACAAACAGAAACATGTCCTCTCCACATAAAATCCATTAAATTTAACATCTATATATGAAAATCAAAGATTAATCAAGATTTTACAATTACCTCAACTAGTTTTCTTCCTTTTTCTTTATCTCCTTTGCTTCTTCTTCTTTCCTTTTATTCCTCTTTTTCTTCCTTTCATTTTTCATCCATGACACTCTCTCTCCTCTGCCCCTTGGAGTTACCGAGCTTAGTATGATGGGTGGAGGGGTGTGTGTGTGTGTTTGATTTTCTATTTTTTTTTGCTTCCTTTTTCTTACTTTTTGGACTTATATATATAGCCTATTAGATAAGGTTGACTTAAAAAATCTCGGAGTCCTTATCTTCTCTCCCTGCAGGAATTGCTATGGAATTCTCCAAATTTCTTGTAACGATCGTGAATCATGCCTAGCCTTGTAATTTGGATTTATGAATATTATTGAATAAAATAAATTTTTACGAATATTATTCTGTATTATGTGTTTAAAGGTCGTATTATGACCTATATTATGTTTACGTGATAGAATATACGAATTAGAGTTCCGTAGAAGAAAATAAAATTTTTTCGAGAAAAGACGTAAAAATAAAAAAAGGGGGATGTGAGGGAAGGGATACCCGACCACCCTTGGCTTTTTGGAGAAGCTTGGCCAAAGCTTCTCCCATTTGCAAGCAAGCCTCCTTAATACCTTAGCCCCAAAAGTCTTGCATTGATCATTTTAATCCAACCTTGGTTAGTTTAATTGCTAGATGATTAAGTTAGCCAAGGAAGGGTTAGTAAGGATTGAAGAGTTGTGGGGGATTGACCCTTCAAGATCCTAAGTCAAGTGGCCAAGATGGAAACCCTAGCAAAGTTATCCTAATGTCCAATATACCCCAACTTTTGAAATTGCTATAAATAACAACCCATTCTCTTCACAATCCTTACCAATTCATTAAGTACAAAAAAGAAACTCTACCAATATTGAGAGAGATAGGGTACGAATTTTAGAGGCAAAGAAGGATAAAAGCTAACTACTTTGTAAGCTTAAATAAGAACAAGAAGAAAGAACTAAGAAGGTACAAAACCCTAAAACCCTAGAATAACTTTTAAAGCTCTCTCTCTTTCTCTCTCTTTATATATATATTGCTTTGCTTGTTATTGTTGTGGAGGATTATGAAGGATTCGAGGATATAAGGATGATGGTGTAAATGTCTAAATCACCGGTAATATACATGATAAGTGAAAACGAAACTAAATTAACAAACCTAACCAAGAAAACATAAAAAACTTGTTAATTGTTGTTTATCGGACTAGCATAAATTGTTGTTCGTATATTATTTTTAAAATTTGAAAAGATGGAAATATATATATATATATGTGAGTTACGAAGATGTTCTAAGTGGAACGGAGTAAAAATATGCTATATGGAAGTTATGATGAAATTTTTAATAAAACATGTCAAAAGTAGAAACCCTAGGTTGGTACGACTTTCGGGCCAACTTTACGGGTAATTATTCCTTCCAAAAACATGTGATTTTCTAGGGGTTTAGTAGATCATAGTATAAGTGAGCCGTAGGCTCAAGAACGAGCTCAATCCGACTTTGGATGAGTAAGTTACGAAGAATTGAAAAATCGACGTTAGAATCGTCATATAGCAAAACTAGTCCATGAAGGATTTTTGAGCCATTGTTTTGGCTTGTTATTGAATCTGGAAAAATTTTCCATTTAGAGGAATTTGTAGAGGATGTTAATATCAAGAAAATGGCTCAATAATGAACTCATTGCGATATCGGATGAGCAAGTTATGAAGTTATGAAGTAGGGTCAATAAAATCGACAAAAGTAGAAAATTTCAGGAAACTGGAATTTGCCCCTGCATGGTTGGCGCGATAGCGCCATTCCTAGGCATATTTGTGGCGCGGAAATACCAAAGAGGCAGACAGCTCAAGCCTTGGGTTGCCGAGGCTACTTGGTCGTGCGACGTTAGGCATTTGCTTAGGCTGACGCTATGGCAAATGTGTGTAAAGTTGTTTAATTTTTCGATTCTAATAAAAAGAGACATTATAAGGCATGAATTAGAGTTAACATAAAACAATATAGAGGGTCATTATGTGGCTTATTGGTGTGTCATGGTGAATATAATTGTGTAGGACGATTGAAGAGCAATTAGCGTAAATTTTTAAAGGACGCTTAAAGTGAGTTTTCTAACTTCATTCGACTTTTGTTCTTATGATTGTTTTATGATGTTTGAAGTTCTAATTTGTACAATGCTTGTACATTTTATGAATTCTAAAACTTATGCAAATCTCTTATATTTGTACAAGTTCCAGATATGCTCAGTTATCAAACTGTTTAAGTTCTATATGCATGAACTGTTTATGAAGTACGTTGATGTCATTTGATTCAGCTAGACAGATTTTAAAATTTTTATTGATTTGCTAATAAATCTTTGAAATATTATTAATGTTAAGTAGAGCTATCTGTTAGGTTTGTATAAAACGCAAGCATGCAATCAAATTACATAGATAGGGCGGAAGCGTGATAAAACGAATTTTAAAATTTAATACAAACCATCACCATGATCTATCCTTGTGTTCAATTATCAACTAAACGAAAGAGAAAAAAAATAAGAATTATACCCTCGTAGATCAAAGCTTCCTCGGGTCCTTCGTGTTCTCCTCGAATTCCACCGATGAGATTCCTTCCTTTGATCAACGTTAGCCACCCAAGTGTTTGGCCTCTAGAAGTGATCCACCAAGGAAGAATAGGTATTCAAGAAGTTGGGTATTGGCAAAACCCTAGTTTCTATCTCTATATAAATTGTAAGTACTCTCCATAATCTAATGCAAGAGTGTGTAACCCTAATCTATGATAAGACTCCTCTTATTTATAGATGTAGGAATAACCCTTCTGTAACGATCGAGAATTTTAATTTCCTTGTAACCCGAGTTTATGTATGAATGAAATGAATTTTTATTTTTATTTATATTATTATGTGTTATGTGCTTAAAGGTTGTGGTATAACCTAGAATATGTGTATGTGTTGAATTTTACGTGTTATAGTGTCGTTAGTGTGAATATATTGACTTCGCGAAAAATCGCAAAATCACTATTCACGGGACACGCTTATCGAGGCACTATTTCATCCATAATATTTTTGCGTCTTTTTCGACCTTAATAAATTTTAATAATACACGTGTGCAAAGTGATAATTTTTCTAAGCGTCAGATTTTCATTTTGAGCCCAATCGTGTCGTATTCGATATCCGAATTATATAATATGACTGTTCCGAATAATTGGAAAAATTCCATAATAATTATTTTTACCCATCCCAATATTTATAATAATACCCATTTTAATTTTGGGTAGAGCTATTTACCAATTTTGGTACAAAAGTGGGAGTTTTCGGATATATTTTTGTGTATTTGGGTATTTATTTTGGCTTGTTACTCCAAGAGGGAACCAACCCCCAATTTTAGACCAATCAAATGCAAGGAGTGGAGAGGGTGGCGGCAGCATGCTGCTATTTGGTAGGCTCAATGCCTTATTTTTCTTCCAAATTGCTGAACTTTATTGAGCCATTCCCTTTCATCCTCCCAAAGCCTCCTAGCTGCCATTCCATTCAAACTTCTTCTCTCCCATTCATTCCCTAAACCAACTGAAGATAGAGAGGGATTGAGTGTGAAGGTGTTGCAGATTATTGAGAGCGAGAGAGAATTGAAGGAGAAGTAGAAGAACAAGAAGAAATAGAAGAACAAGAAAAGAAGAGGAAGAAGAACACGAAAGAACAAACAGCAAAGTGAGCGGGAGAAGAGAGGAGGAGCTCAATCCAATCGAACCTAATAAGTTTCTTAGCACCTAGAGAGGATTTACAAGGTAAACAATCAACCAACAAATTCATTCCATGTGATTTTGATAGGATTTTCGAGTTCTATGTGTTCTTAAGCTCAAACCATTGGGTTCGAGCATTTCTTACAATTTTTGTTGTAATTGTTGGTTGTGGTTGTTTAATATTATTACCAAGACACCTTGTAAGCCATTAATAACATCAAAGTGGAACAAACATCAAAGAAATCCGTGCCTATGCATAAAGGATGAAGAACATGAAGAACAATGGACAAAAATGGATTATGGACTGTTATGGACAAATTTAGAGGACTTTATAGCTATGATTCCTTGTTTGTTGTGCTTATTTGTTGTTATGATATTGTAGTTCCAAGGGTTATAAAGTTAACCCAACTGGAATGGAGTAAAAAGGGATTAAAACAAAGTTTTGGTGATGATTTTTGTGAAGAACATGAAAATAAAGAGTGAGTTGATACTTTGATCAAGAATTTGAACATGTTAATATTAAAGGATAGCTCTAAATTTTTGATATGTTGTAGCTCTATGTCTTAGGAGTCCATAGAGTCCGAAATGGACCAATTTGAAGGTGTATAGAAGGAGTTATGGTGGTTGGAAGCAAGATAGGCCTAGAACACCCAAAAAAAACAGAGTATTCCACGAGCTGGACAAACGAGCACCATAATCTATTGCTTACAGCGCTGGGGCACTGGACTAGGCTTGTTTTCAGCGCCGGGGCGCTAGGCCTCAGGTGGTAAAGGTCAATTTTGATGTCCTTTAGTAAAATGGACATAACTTTCTCATGCGAACTCGAAATTTGATGATTCAAGATGATTCGGAAAGAGGAAGAGTAGACCTACAACTTTCGTTCTTTAAGTTTTTCGATTTGAGGTCTGTATCATGGCCTAAATTAGCCATATATAGGACTGATGCGTAATTGGGGTCAATCGGAGGACGTCGGGCATACGCATTTGCACACGTAATGCCCTCGACCCTATAAAGTGATGTTCTAACTTTCATAACATGATTATTATGATTTATAATGATACTTAGCATTAACCAATAAGTATTAGATAAATCGAATGGGCGTGTTAGGCGTACGCAATTGCGTGTCGCTTGAGCATTCGAATAGGCAAGTTGGGCGTATAGGCGTGCAAGCGTCGTAACGCCGTAACTAGTGGGCATAACCTTGTGTGATATTTTGTTTCTTATTTGAATGAGACATTATAGAGTTGTGTAAACAAATATTTGGTATCCCGTATGTGACTAATTATATGTGAATATGTACCTAATTGTGTAGGATATTAAGGAGCGTGTGTTGTAATATTGTAGCAGACGCACCAGGCAAGTTTCCTAACCCGTACAACTTTTATTATTGTGCGAGTTTATTCTTATGAATACAAGTTTCTTAAACTCACTCAACCCTTACATTTGGGCAAGTTTCCTATTTTATACAAATGTTGTATATTATTGCAAGTTCCTTACTCAACTGTTTTTAATTGATGTAGTTTTCTAAACTTCCGCAACTTATTTCATTGTGCGAGTACTCTTATGATTATTCAAATGATTTGACATTCGTTCAAGTTATCTACCTATGCTATAATGCATGTTGTTGAGCCTTAAAGTTTCTTATTTCATAAATTGTTTAAAAGCTATGTTAAAGCCAATTGCTTCGGCTAGACACTTATTGATTTATTTATTGAAGTGAGGTTAAGCCCTCAAACTATTGTTGATGTTAAGTAAAGTTATCCGATCAAATTGTTTTGGTTCGGATTCCCATGTAAAGCTGAGAAGAACAACCCTCACAGCAGGGGCAATGGTATAAACGTCGGGAACCGACATGCGTGTAAATAGTAAGTGAGGCTTATGCATAACGCCAGGTATTCTAGGCTGATCACCTATTGTACCGTTTGTTTGTGGATTATCGGATGAATTTCCGGTAATTCTAGAATAGAGTTTTGTGCCTTGGTGCACCCTCAATATTGAATAGTTCCTTTCCTTGGGAAATTTTGAAATCCTTGGATACTTCAGAAAATCCTTTGGTCCACAGTGACCACTGTAATGGTGATAAAGAAGTTGTTTATTTTCTTGAGCTATCTCATTTTTAACTCCTATGAGCTATAAAGTTATTCATGTGATTATTCACTGCTATTTTACTTGCGGGGCAAATTTGTTGCTCACCCTTGCTTTCCTTAAACTTTTTCAGTTAGTACAGCATGTGGCGAGAGCTTAGGAAAGGATAAGGGAAAGGGCAAAACTACTGATTAGTTTTGTTTAATTGTACTAGAATCATCGTTTGTATCAAGACTCATTACTTGATGTTATGTATTAAGACTTATGTGTTAAGTTATGTTTTGGAGTAGTCTTAGTTTCGAGACTTGGGACGGGACTATTTATGTTATATCAATATAAATATTCCTTTATTTTCGCTGTAAGCTATCAATTATATGACGTATGTATTTGATAGTGACGAACCAGGTCCGTGGTTCGGGTGACCCGGATTTGGGGGCGTCACAGGTTGGTATCAAAGCCTTAGGTTATAAACCTTTAGAGAGAGGTCTTTAGGCTATAACCTTAGGAAGCGTATAGAGTATAAGAGTAGATAAAACTCATGTAAAGTTTTGGACGATCTTAGGTAGACGCGTCCTAGAGAGTTGTGAAAGGTATTTATATTCCTTACAATGAAGCTATATTTCATTACGAGTTGCTAATAGAGTATGTCGCTTGTTGTCTACTTGTAGTACTCATGATAGATATTCTCGTTGTATGATGAGATGATGACATTAAGCTTACTTACGTTTAGCAGAAAATGCCGCCCAGACGCAACGTACCACCCCCAGCAACACCTGAGGGATCGGTTAACAATGGAGGAGGTCCGACGAACCCCATGCAGCGGTTAGCGGATATACTGGAGAGAATGGAAAGGAGAAATACGGTACCCGTGAATCCCAACCCACCGGCAGTACTTGTAACAAGTTTCAAAGACTTCAAAAGCGTAGGACCCCCAGAGTTCAGGGGAACGACTGATCCGATTGAAGCCCAGTCATGGGTAAAGGAAATGGAGAAGGCTTTCGTTATCGCACGCGTGGGGGATGACCAGAAAACAGCATTCGCCACCTATATGATGAAAGGGGAAGCAAATTATTGGTGGGAAGCTAACCAACAACGAGCAGGCGAAGGAGTGGTATCGTAGGACAAGTTCAAAGAATTATTTTTCGAGAATTATTTCCCAAAGAGCATGGAAAGGCAAATGGTACTAAAATTCTTGGAGCTGAAGCAGGGAGACATGACGGTGACTCAGTACGCCGCCAAATTCAATGAACTTGCACGTTTTGTACCGCTTCAAGTAAGTACTGAAGAGCTGAAGGCGCAAAGGTTTGAACAAGGGCTGAAACCGTGGATATATAACAAGGTAGCTGTTCTTCAGATTGAAAATTTTAGTGCACTGCTGGAAAAAGAAAATCATAGCAGAAGGAGGGATTGAGGCCCTGAATCAACACAAGAAGAATAAGAAGAGTGGAGGAGACTACCGTGGAGGTGACAGTAGCGGTGGAAGCAATTCGGGAAAAAGAAAATGGGACGGTGGTAACAGTAACAGCAACACCAACAACACCAACACTAATCAGACAGGGAATAATTAGGGAGGATTTAAGAAGAAGATTGAAGCCTGTTTAAAATGTGGGAAAAATCATATGGGAGAGTGCTGGAAGGGACATAATGTCTGCTACAACTACAACCAGGGAGGGCATATAGCACCGCATTGCCCAAACCCAAGGAAGAACCTTAGATGCTATTCTTGTGGATCAAAGGAGCATCAGTTCAGAGATTGCCCGAAGAGAGGAAGCAACGGTGGTAGCGGTAATCGAGAAGGAGGCAACAAAGTAATGGTTGGAGGGCCGACTCCGCCGAACCGAACCCCTGCCCGAACATTCAACATGACCGTCCAGGATGCAGTGATTGCTAAAGACGTGGTGTCAGGTATTATCCCAATCAATAATATAAATGCCTGCGTATTATTTGATTCGGGTGCTACCCGTTCTTTTGTGTCTGAAGATTTTGCTAAACGGTTAAATTTACCCCAAGAACAGTTAGAAAATCCTTTGAGTATAGAAATTGCGAATAACGAGGTAATTCCTGTAGAGTTTATTCTTCGTAATTGTTGCGCTGAGATTAGTGAAAGTAGTATGCACATAAGCCAATCATATTTGATATGATGCAGCATATACTTTGTAATCTTATTCAATTATTAAAGGCATTTTACTTTATCAACATAGTGTTGTTATATTAAATGTGATAAACCCATAGTTTTGAGCAATGCTTTTAGAATCATGATGGTGATCATGCTAATGAGATCTAAATTCAAGATAGCTCACAAACTAAAATCGTTCCTAATCGTTGGATTACTAAAAAGGGGATTAGTGAATCCGGATAGATTAGTACATACGTTGCTTGCTCTTATGAAGAGGATGATTGATCTCATAATCATTTGTGTGGAGACACTAAAGCAAGTATATAGGTGCTTATTAGAGAATAAGTTCACTGAACGTGGCTCGCTAAGGAATACCTAATGGAGTTTTACTCGCCCGTCAATAGGAATTTCCTCTAGTGATAGTAGTACAAGTGATCCTTGGACTTGAGATCATCATAGTATCTTGTGTATGATGAGTTATACTTTGACATGTCCCTTAAGACCCTGAGGGTATATTTAAAGGGTATGATTGGGTATAATAAGTTATATATGGAGATAGGTGAATGATCAACAAAGAATCTACCACTTCTAGTAAAAGGAGAGAATGTCCTATGTGATTCGATAAATGACGACTCAGAAGTCTTTGGCCAAAGCAGAATGAAATTAGAAAGGAGTTTCTAATTTGCATTAATTAGAGTTGTGCATTTCAGAATCGAAATACATATAATTAAATAAAATAAGACTTGACAGTAATTCCATGTCTTATATTTAATTGGGACATTGTATGGTAGAAGGATTGAATTGTACGGTAACTATTCACTGAAAGGTTTCTTTTGTGATTAATGTTGAAATCTATATTATCTGGAAAGTCGTTGATCGCAAAGGGGGCTTACCCTTATTGTAGAATAAATATTATTTATTTAAATGAATTAAATAGTTTAATTTATTTATTTAAATAAGATTAGAATTGTTCTAAATGATTTATTCACAACCGGTTTAATATGGAGAACCTAAAGGGTCACACCGCAAAAGGAAAATATTTATTTAAGAAGTAAATGGCATAATCGTAATAATAAGTTAAGTGTATTTAATTTAATCTATGGAGATAGAATAAATTAAATAGCTTAATATTTATTATTTAATATTTTGGAAATATTAAATATAAATTAATAAGAGGAGTCTTATTATTATTATTACTATTACTATTGTTTAATTCCTAATAGGGGATTGGGAATTAATTAATAGAAGTACTCTCTCATGAATTCCTAATTGGATTAGGAGTTCAATTAATTAAAGGAGTTTAATTAAAATAAAAACCCTAATCCTAAATAGTTTTAGGAGGGTTCCCTATATCTATAAATAAGAGGAGTCTTATTATGATTTGGGTTAGACAATTTACACACTCTTGCATAAGAATTGTAAGAGTACTTTACAATTTTCTATAGAGATAGAAACTAGGGTTTTGCCAACACCCATCTTCTTGAACAAGTATTATTCCTTGGTGGATCACCTCTAGAGGCCAAACACTTGGGTGGCTAACGTTGATCAAAGGAAGGAATTTAATCAGTGGAATTCAAGGAGAACGCGAAGGATTTTGGAGGTGAACTTGTTCCTAAGGAAGCTAGAATTCTACAAGGGTATAATTCTTATTCTCCATCTCTTTCGTTTAATTAATAATTGTGCGTAAAGAAAGATCATGGTGATGGTTTGTATAAAATTTTAAAATCTGATTTTATCGCGCTTCCCGCACTATTTATGTAAATTTGATTGCATATTCGCGCTATGTACAAACCTAATAGTGGTATCAGAGCCAAACTTTATGCGAATTATTAATTGTTTTGATTCGGTATATACATTGATATGTGTTTAGAACAATTTAATTGGGCATAATTGTATGTGTAAAATTATTTATTTATTTTTTTTTTTATTTTGATTTTATTTATTTTCAATTAAGATAAAAAGGTTTATTTTAATTGGAATATGATTAAAATTAAAAGTTTTATTTGAACTTGAATTGGATTCTCGTTAACTAGAATAAAGGAGTTTATTCATATATGGAATAGGATTCCATGTTTCCTAGAATAAAGGAGTTTATTCACATATGGAATAGGATTCCATGTTTCCTAGAATAAAGGAGTTTATTTCACATATGGAATAGGATTCCATGTTTTCCTAGAATAAAAGAGTTTATTCACATATGGAATAGGATTCCATGTTTCCTTAAAAAATAAAGATGTTTATTTTGATAAGGAATAGGATTCAACATATTTTCTTTTCCAATAATTTTTAAGTTAAAAATAAAGGTGTTTATTTTAAACTTGAAATTGGTTTCCATATTAATTAAAATAAAGGAGTTTATTTTGATTTGGAATTTGATTAAAATAAAGGAGTTTATTTTTATTCAAAAAAAAAAAATTTAAATTAAAATAAAAGAGTTTATTTTGATTTGGAATATGATTAAAATAAAGAAGTTTATTTTAATTGAAATTGGATTTCATGATAACTAATTAGAGTTGGAATTGGATTCCATGATAACTAATTGGAGTTGAAATTGAATTTTATACTAACTAATATTGCCCATTAAATGATATCAATGCTATATGGAATGGTTTTATTATTCATGGGATGAATGTTATTTATTGATACATATAGAGATATTTTTGATAATAAATAGGGTTTGATTATGGACTATTGACCAATTTGTGATGGTATTTATTTTAGTGGATTCTTGAATTTATGGGTTTTTATATTTGGTGTCTGCGTACCTCGTCTTCTCTAATTTTTTCTTAATGTAAATTCTATCTCCCTCCTATGTATTTTCCCCTTGACTTCTGATTTAGGTTTCTCTTTTTTGTAAATAGTTTTTGTTATAGGACTAGTTTGTATTAATTTTTAATAATTGAAGTCTAAGTAGAATGGAGCGCTTGATGACCCGTTTGTAATGGAGCCCGGGTTTTTATGTAATAGTTATATTTAAATTTAATTCTTGCACCCTAGGTTTGACCTTTTGGTTCACTTGGTGGCTCTAGTGAACCAAACTAGAATAAAAGTCCATAATCAATCGGCTAGAAGATATAGTATTTTATATGTGCATGCTTACTATGTATATTAATTATATATTATACAACATGCTTCGCATGTTTAATAATATGACGCGTATTTTATATATATATATGTGCATGCGCGCTAAACAAAGATGAGACAAATAATAACCAAACCCCTCAAAGAAATTATATTAAGTCTTAAGCGTTCAAAGATATTTGGAATATCGAACGTCGCCTTCTAGCATGGTAAAGCGATAGAGTATTAAATATTTAATATGAGTTTTGTTGTGTCACACAAGGCAAGTATTAAATATTTAAGATGTTGCTTTATCACATTTGATGCTTATACATAGACTGAACGATACTGTTTTGTTGTGTCACACAAAGGACAATGTTTTTCTTTCGAATATATGGAAGTGCTAGGTTGGACTTAACTTAGATAATTTTGATTCGGATGTGTCACACTTGATCAAAATAATCTAAGAGGCAAAATACAAGGAGTTACATAGTGATGTAATTGACAATAGTTGTCTACCTATTTATTTATATATAGTTTGTTGTGTCACACAAGGCTATATACATTTGAAATGGGATCCTTATTCTCACTAGCAAATCTTTAATTAGATTTGCCGAAACTATATAATGAGGGGTAATATGGTTTGATGAAAATAGTGGGAGATATCAATTTAAAATAAAGACCTAATTTATTTTGGTAATTAATTAAAAATGAATGTATGCTAAAAATGTTGTTAAATTACAAATTCATTTACAGAATTTTTACGATGTCTAATTCACTATCACTGCATAGCATATTAGATGCTAATTAACCGGACCGAATTACACGGACTAGTTAAGGAATTTGAGAATAGTTCTCAAGGCTGAAAAGTTATCTTATGTCCTTAATATATCTATCCCTGCAATGGTTGCAGACAATGCCTCTGAGGAAGAGATTGCTACTTTTAGAAAGTGGCAAGATGATGCATAGTTGGCTCCATGCATCATGCTCGCATCCATGAGTAGCGAGCTTCAGCGTCAGCATGAAACTATGGATGCTCCTACTATACTCTTGCCACCTTCAAGGAGTTGAAGGGTGAGGAAAGTAGGACTATTAGATATCAGATTATCTAAGGAGCTCTTCCGATCTAGAATGACCGATGGCACTACAGTAAAGACAAATGTCCTAAAATGATCAATATGATTGAACAATTGGGACAACTGGGTTTTAATGGATGGAGAGTTGATCCAAGATTTGATCTTGCAAATCACTTCCAGACTCTTTTCTCACAAATTGTTGTGAATTTTTCACATGAACAAGCTATATGTCAGCCTGCCTGAGTTACTTTAAACATGTTAAAAACTGTAAGAGTCACTTTCCCAACCAAGAAAGACCAAGTCTTACTGGTAGATGTTTTCTTCCAGGAAGTGGAAGAGGAACCAAAGGATCTTCTTAAAAGAAGAACAACAATTCAAGAAGGTAAATGGAAAGGCAAAAACAAAGGATAATAAGAACAAGACTGATGCAGATAGCAAAGGAGTTGCTTCCACTGCAATAAGCCTGGATACTGGAAAGGAAAACCTGTAAGGAAAATCTTACAGAGGCTAACCAGAAGAAGCTTAATGAAGCTTCGGTTACAGATATAGATTTGTTCATGATTAAAAATAAATTTTTCTATAAGTCAAAGTTCTACTTGGGTATTGGATACCGGCTTGTAGTTCTCACGTATGCAATCCAATGCAGAGACTAAGCAGAAGTAGAAAGCTAAACAAAGAATAAGTAATCTTATACGCGTGGACAATGAAGCAATGGTTGCTGCATTAACCGTAAGAACTTATAGTTTAGCATTGCCTACGGGCAAGTCTATTAAGTTTAATAAGTTGTTATTATGTTCCAGTTCTCTTTAGAAACATTATTACTTCCGTTGTTGGACAAGGAAGGTTCTGGTATTAATATTTTAAGAACAATTGTTGTTCTATATATAATGATAATGTTTTGTTTGAAACTGGAAGATTACTTGATAGACCTTTGTATACTTGACTTACATGAAATTATTTTGCAAATTGAACAAACTAGTAAAAGAAAAGGGGGTGGTCATTCAAAGAGTTGAATGTGTTTATTTGATGAAATACAAGTCTGAATCATTTGAAATGTTCAAAGAATTCAGAAGTGAAACATATTGACAAAGTATTAAGATTCTTTGATCAGATCGAGGAAAGAATACTTGTACAATGAGTTTCTAGATCATCTCAAAATGGTATTTTCTCATAATGGACACTTCCTGATACGCAATAATTAATTGGTGTATCTAAAAGGAGAAATTGTACCTTGTTGGACATGGTGCAGTCCATAATGATTTTTACCGACATTCTAGTATCCATCTGGGGTCAAACCCTAGAAACGGCTGCATATCTACAAAATAAGGTAACCTCAAAAAATTTGAGCCCAAGACTTCATAAAGGTTATGGATAGGAAGGATTCCTACTCTTAAGTATGTTAAGATAAGGGGTTGTCCAGCTTATGTGAAAAGGTTTCAAAGATAAGTTTAGGACAAAATCTGACAAGTGCAGATTTGTGGGATATCCTAAAAGGTTTAGGGTATTATTACTATAATCCTACATGCTACCTTCTTAGATTAAAGGTTGTTTATCATTGAAGGAGCTAGTGGGAGGGTAATAGATCTTGAAGGAGTTCAAGAACCACAAAGCACTTTAAGTCGAACCGAGGAACCTGTAGATAGACCTATTGTACCACAACCGAATCGTAAATCTGAAAGAGTATCGAAGATACCTGGAAGGTATGGATTCATCATAGAGGATGATGATGAGGTACGCTCATCATAGAGGATGATGATCCAGTATATACGATGAGGCTATGAGTAGAAGACACTCACAGAATGGCAGATGGCCATAAAATCCGAAATGGACTCTATGTATAAGAACCAAGTATAGACTCTGGTATATATGGGTCTTTAAGAGAAAGACAGGGCAAATGGCAAGGTAGACACCTATAAGACCAGACCTGTTTAAAAAGGTTTTTCAAGTCAAGGAGTTGGACTGTGATAAAACCTTACTATCGGGTAATGCTCAAGTCCATTTGGATTTTGCTTGTGATTGCAGCTTATTACGAAATCTGACAAAATGGATGTGGAGACGTCCTTCCTCAATAAAGGCTTGGGGAGAATGTATGTATGATACAGCCAGAGGAATTTGTTTCAAAGGTTGAAGCAAATCGTGTTTTAAGCTACAATGATCCATTTATAGATTGAAGCAAGCTTCTCAAAGATGGAACATTCATTTTGATGAGACAATCAAAAGAGTTTGATTTTATCAAAAACGGGAATGAACCTAGTGTATACAAAAGGGTCAGTGGGAGCGCTGTGACATTCTTGGTATTATATGTTGATATACTACTGACAAGAAATAACACACCAATGCTACAATCAGTAAAGATAAAAATTGTCTAAACATTCCTCATGAATGACTTGGGAGGAGCATCCTATAAATTGGGGATATAAGTCTATATAGATAGATTTAAAAGGATGTTCGGCTTGACCCAAGGAACGTATATTTCATTTGATGCTAAAGGCGTTTAGCATGGCAAACTCCAAGAAGAGGTCTCATGATGATGAGCCATGGAGTGTATCTCTCTAAAATTGTCCCCAATTGAAAGAGAGATCACATGAGTTACTATCATATATGCAATGAATATACTAGGCTTGATGTTGATCAGTCATATTCTGGAGAAGATCACTGTAAGACAGTGATAAACATCTTTAAGTACTTAACCGGTATTGAAGATGTAATCATAATTCATGGTAGGTTTGAATTAAAACTAGAGGGGCTAAACAGACTCAAGTTTTTTTTTTCAGACTGACCAAGACGATAACAAATCCACTTTAAGGTAAATCGTTTACCTTGAAAGGTGGTGCAGTGAATTGGAAAGGTTCCAAACAGCAAAGAGTTGCTGGTTTAGTTGACAAAGACAAAGTATATAGCTGTAAATGAAGCTGCAAGTTGATTGTTTGGATGAAAAGTTCATCACAGAACTAGGAATAGTTCCTAAGTCTCATCTTGGATTCAAACATGTGTTGCGGCACTTTCATTTGATTAGTGGAATCATTGAAAGAGAAGAAGTCACTATAGAGATAGTGGACTCTCAAGAACAACATTGCATATCCATTTACTGAAGCTTTATCCAAACAGCAGGATGATCGTCACTTAGAGAAGAAGGGTATTAGATACCATGACGATTGGCTTTAGTGCAAGTGGGAGATTGAAAGTAGTATGCACATAAGCCAATCATATTTGATATGATGCAGCATATACTTTGTAATCTTATTCAATTATTAAAGGCATTTTACTTTATCAACATAGTGCTGTTATATTAAATGTGATAAACCCATAGTTTTGAGCAATGCTTTTAGAATCATGATGGTGATCATGCTAATGAGATCTAAATTCAAGATAGCTCACAAACTAAAATCGTTCCTAATCGTTGGATTACTAAAAAGGGGATTAGTGAATCCGGATAGATTAGTACATACGTTGCTTGCTCTTATGAAGAGGATGATTGATCTCATAATCATTTGTGTGGAGACACTAAAGCAAGTATATAGGTGCTTATTAGAGAATAAGTTCACTGAACGTGGCTCGCTAAGGAATACCTAATGGAGTTTTACTCGCCGTCAATAGGAATTCCTCTAGTGATAGTAGTACAAGTGATCCTTGGACTTGAGATCATCATAGTATCTTGTGTATGATGAGTTATACTTTGACATGTCCCTTAAGACCCTGAGGGTATATTAAAGGTATGATTGGGTATAATAAGTTATATATGGAGATAGGTGAATGATCAACAAAGAATCTACCACTTCTAGTAAAAGGAGAGAATGTCCTATGTGATTCGATAAATGACGACTCAGAAGTCTTTGGCCAAGCAGAATGAAATTAGAAAGGAGTTTCTAATTTGCATTAAATAGAGTTGTGCCATTTCAGAATCGAAATACATATAATTAAAATAAAATAAGACCTTGACAGTAATTCCATGTCTTATATTTAATTGGGACATTGTATGGTAGAAGGATTGAATTGTACGGTAACTATTCACTGAAAGGTTCTTTTTGTGATTAATGTTGAAATCTATATTATCTGGAAAGTCGTTGATCGCTAAGGGGGCTTACCCTTATTGTAGAATAAATATTATTTATTTAAATGAATTAAATAGTTTAATTTAATTTATTTACATAAAATTAGAATTGTTCTAATTGATTTATTCACAACCGGTTTAATATGGAGAACCTAAAGGGTCACACCGCAAAAGGAAAATATTTATTTAAGAAGTAAATGGCATAATCGTAATAATAAGTTAAGTGTATTTAATTTTTAATCTATGGGAGATAGAATAAATTAAATAGCTTAATATTTATTATTTAATATTTTGGAAATATTAAATATAAATTAATAAGAGGAGTCTTATTATTATTATTACTATTACTATTATTTAATTCCTAATAGGGATTGGGAATTAATTAATAGAAGTACTCTCTCATGAATTCCTAATTGGATTAGGAGTTCAATTAATTAAAGGAGTTTAATTAAAATAAAAACCCTAATCCTAAATAGTTTAGGAGGGTTCCCTATATCTATAAATAAGAGGAGTCTTATTATGATTTGGGGTTAGACAATTTACACACTCTTGCATAAGAATTGTAGAGAGTACTTACAATTTCTATAGAGATAGAAACTAGGGTTTTTTGCCAACACCCATCTTCTTGAACAAGTATTATTCCTTGGTGGATCACCTCTAGAGGCCAAACACTTGGGTGGCTAACGTTGATCAAAGGAAGGAATTTAATCAGTGGAATTCAAGGAGAACGCGAAGCAATTGGAGGTGAACTTGTACTTGAGGAAGCTAGAATTCTACAAGGGTATAATTCTTATTCTCCATCTCTTTCGTTTAATTAATAATTGTGCATAAAGAAAGATCATGGTGATGGTTTGTATAAAATTTTAAAATCTGATTTTATCGCGCTTCCGCACTATTTATGTAATTTGATTGCATATTCGCGCTATGTACAAACCTAATAATTAGGGCATATAATTTTCTTGTGGATTTGATCCCAATAAAGTTGGGAGAGTTCGATGTAATATTGGGAATGGATTAGTTGTGTGATCATGCGACACTGATTGACTGTCAGAAGAAAAGTGTGAACCTTCAGACCCCAAACCAGTCGAGGGTAGTATTTTATGGTAGTACATCGCTGAGACGTTCGTGTTATCTCACGATGATGCAGGCCAGTAAATTGTTAAAGAAAGGATGTGAAGGCTACTTAGCCTATATTGTAGATACAAAGAAAGGAGGGGTAGAAATTACAGATATACCGGTAGTAAGAGAGTTTCCAGATGTGTTTCCAAGTGAATTACCAGGTCTTCCGCCAGATAGGGAAATTGAATTTGCGATAGACTTAGTGCCAGGAACTGCACCAATTTCGAAGGCTCCATATCGTATGGCACCAGTGGAGATGAAGGAATTGTTGATACAACTTCAGGAATTGCTGGACAATGGGTATATTCAGCCAAGTGTGTCCCCATGGGGAGCACCGGTTTTGTTTGTCAAGAAGAAGGATGGATCGATGAGGCTCTGCATCGACTATCAGGAATTGAACAAATCAACGATCAAGAATAAGTATCCATTGCCAAGGATCGACGACTTGTTTGATCAACTAAAAGGAGCCAGATACTTCTCGAAGATAGATTTGAGGACCGGATATCATCAGCTAAAAGTAAGGAAAGAAGATGTACCTAAAACTGCGTTTCGGATGAGATATGGTCACTACGAGTTTTTGGTGATGTCTTTCGGTTTGACTAATGCGCCAGCAGCATTTATGGACTTGATGAACCGAGTTCTAAAGCCGTATTTAGATAAGTTCATGGTAGTTTTCATAGATGACATTTTAATTTATTCAAAGACCGAAGAAGAGCATGCCGATCATCTAACCAAAGTGCTAGAGACACTGAGAAGGGAGAAGTTATACGCGAAATTATCCAAGTGCGAATTTTGGATGGAAAATGTGCAATTTTTAGGGCATATGATTGACAATGACGGTATCTCAGTGGATCCTGCGAAGGTGGAGACAGTTAATAACTGGGAACAACCGAAGACGCCAACAGAAGTACGAAGTTTCTTAGGGTTAGCGGGGTACTATCGAAGATTTATCCAGGATTTTTCGAAGATAGCATGCCCATTAACCAATTTGACAAGAAAGACGGTGAAGTTTGTATGGTCTGAAAAGTGTGAAGACAGTTTTCAGGAGTTGAAGAAGAGATTAAGCGAGGAGCCTGTATTGTCCTTACCAGATGATACGGGAGGTTTTTAGTGTATAGTGATGTGTCACACAAAGGTCTTGGTTGTGTATTGATGCAACACGGCAAGGTCATTGCGTATGCGTCACGACAGTTAAAGGATTATGAGAAGCGATACCCTACCCATGACCTGGAATTAGCAGCTGTCGTCTTTGCATTGAAAATTTGGAGACATTACCTTTATGGGGAGAAATGTGAGATATACACGGATCATAAGAGTCTGAAATATATTTTCACATAGAAGGAGTTGAACATGCGACAGAGGAGGTGGTTGAAACTAATCAAAGATTACGACTGTGAAATTCTTTATCACCCAGGAAAAGCAAACGTTGTAGCAGATGCATTGAGTAGAAAGGGGAACGAGAAATTGTTTATGTTGACAACTCACGAGGAGTTAATACTGGAAATGGCGAGACTGGAAATTGAAGTGAAAAGTCCGGCAGAGGTAGCAAAGAAGTTATTCATAATTGAAGCTCGTCCGACGTTACTCGACAAAGTGAGAGAAACACAGGAAAAGGATGAAGAATGTGAAAGGATATAGAAAAGGATCGCAGAAAATGAGGAAGAGAAATTTCGAATGGATAAGGACGGTATCTTAAGATACGAGGAATGAGTGTGGGTGCCGGTCGTGACTGAATTAAGGGATGTGATCTTACATGAGGCACATAATTCAGCATATTCTGTTCACCCAGGAAGCACGAAAATGTACCAGGACCTTCGTCAATATTTTTGGTGGCCCAATATGAAACGGGACGTAGCAGAGTACGTCAGCAAATGTCTCACCTGTCAACAAGTCAAAGCAGAACATCAGAGACCGAGTGGGTTACTTCAACCACTAAATATACCAGAATGGAAGTGGGAGCATATCACTATGGACTTTGTGGTAGGACTTCCAGTTACACAGAAGGGTTTTGATGCCATTTGGGTTATCGTAGATCGATTGACGAAATCAGCACACTTTCTACCGATAAAGATCCGATTTAATTTGAACCAATTAGCCAAGTTGTATATAAAGGAAATTATTTCACGACATGGAGTCTCAGTGTCAATTGTCTCAGATCGAGATCCGCGCTTCATGTCAAATTTTTGGAAGAGCTTGCAAGAGAGAATGGGAACACAGTTGCGACTAAGTACTGCTTACCATCCTCAAACTGACGGACAGAGCGAACGAACAATTCAAACACTAGAAGACATGTTAAGAGCTTGTGTGATGGATTTTAAGGGAAATTGGGATGACCATTTACCACTTGTGGAATTTGCTTATAACAATAGCTATCATGCGAGTATCGGTATGCCGCCATATGAAGCCCTCTACGAAAGAAAGTACAGAACACCATTAAGCTAGGATGAGGTTGGCGAACGGCGACTGTTGGGACCAGAATTGGTGCAGTAGACAGCAGAAGTGGTCGAAGTGATCAGGGGAAGTTAGTTGCAGCCCAAGACAGACAAAAGAAGTATGTAGATCAACATCGCCAGATGAGAGACTTCGACGTCGATAGTTACGTGTTTCTGAAGGTATCTCCCTGGAAAGGAAAGATACGATTTGGTAAGAAGGGAAAGTTGAGCCCGAGGTTCGTAGGACCGTTCGAAGTATTAAGAAGAGTGGGTGAAGTGGCATACGAGGTAGCCTTGCCTCCTGAACTGGAGCATATCCACAATGTGTTCCACGTTTCAGTGTTACGGCCATATAAGCCCGATTATAAGCACGTGATATCCTATGAGCCCGTCCAAATAGAGAAAGATCTTACGTATGAGGAAATTCCTATTGTTGGTCGATTTCGCAATCAATAAAACACGCGCAAGTATACGCGGCCCACAAGTAATATAAGATAAGTAAAGTGTCGAACCCACGAGGAATTATGTTAAATAATTACCAAATATCAATCGCATGTAAAATCAATCTAATTTAAACAATGACAATATGGTTTGTGTTTGTTGTTGATTATAACTAAAATAAAGACAATTTAGAAAGCAAGGTTTTACTAACACGGATAAAGTTCAAGATAAAAAGATTTAAGATTACAATATCCCCGAACTTTTCATTTAAACATCATACTCTCTCTTGTTTGGTAAATTAGAACATAAGAATTGCTATCCGAGAAATCACAAGTATATATAAGCCTCTCTCGATGGTCGAATATGTATTTCCTATTGTGGTGTATAGATATATTTCTATTCTATACACTAGCAAGAATCTCATATCAAGAACAATTAATAAGACACATGTCACGTAAAATCTCATTAACCATTCTATCAATTACCAACTTTCACAATAGAAATCATTAAACACGGATTCTCAATTGGATATATGTGGTATTTAGGTATATGTCTATCCTAAATACAATCAAATTATCAACCCTCAAGGATAATACATAAGACTCACGTCACATAATCTCATACATGATCCATAAAGAACATCTAATTTTCACATGAATTCATAACTAGGTCTCAACTTACATTTCCTCTCTCAATTCCATATAAGTTACCAAAGTAATTACGGGCCAAGCAATTAATCCTTAAGCAAAGGTTATAAACTCCAATTCACAAAATGCCTAATTACCATTCAAGAGAGAGCATTCAACTTAAACTACAAGTTGGGTTCCATTGCAATCTTAGAATGAAGAGTTTAGCTCATATTAAATCTCAATAACATCATAATCTGATTATAGTACATGGTTGAAGTTACAAAATAAGAAAGAAGAACTAAAACATATGAAGATACACCCTTTTTGTGATAAGAATCCCGAATTGGTGTGGTGTAGTTCTTCTTCTCTAATCCTTGCTCTCCTATTTCGTGCTCCTAGCCTCCTTGGTTGATGAAATTCTGATAATCTTTCCTTTAGTTCCTTTGTTCATCTCTTTTTAGCTCCAAACCCTAGCTTTTTTCAATGTGTGTAACCAAACTTCAATGATGCAATACAAACTCCCTGGATGCCTGATAATTCTCTTCTCTCTCATCATATTCCCGTTCCTCAATTTCCTCCTCTAGTGCGCCACAAAAGCAGAACAGACAAAGCAAGCCGCACCTGCAAAACGCGCTCTCGCCTCGGCGAGAAAAACAGCCTGGGGAGCTCACCCCAGCGAGGGCTCGCCCTGGCGAAGTTTTAAGCCTTGGAGGCTCGCCCCGGCGAGAGCTCGCCCCGGCAAGGAAAATGGCCTGGGGAGCTAGCCGCGACGAGGTCTCATGTGCTGCGAAAATTACTCTTTTGCCCCTGGACTTGCTAAAAACCGCCACGATCGTCCACAACTGTTCTCTGCACAATAAAAGCATAAACCAAGTAAATAGATACTATAAGCACCTAAGGATAGCTAAGAATTGAGTTCAAAAGATAACTAATTCGTGGGTATAAAACCCACTCATCAAATACCCCCAAACTTAAGACTTTGCTTGTCCTCAAGCAAAAACAACGGAAATGACAAATACACAATGCAACTAATTAAATGAATGAAAATGCATGAACTATAAGCCTAGAGCAGCCAAGATAAGGAAATCAAGCCTCAACAATCAGAAACAAATAAACAACAACATCACAACTGTAGGACTATCAGAAATGAGACACGCACCAAATTTCGCCAAATGATTAACCCTTATGTGTGTGTGTGGTCAGAAAGAAAGAGTACGCAATGATTACAATTTGATCTAAGAACTATAGTGCTCAAAAGAAGATAAATTAGTCAAAACCACTACTAGCATCTCACATGCTCACTAGCTTTTATTTTCACACTCTATTTAGCTATATTTTATAACAATCACCGAGTGCGTTTTACGCTCCATCTCGATGATAGGTTTATTTACATCTAGATCTGTGCAATGTTTATCTTCATTAGGCTTTTCAATGTCACCCATGTAGCAAACTTTCCACCGATGACTCCCAAACCATATGGTTTTAGGGCATCAAGTGTAAACGCTCCAACGGGCTTACTTGTTCGAATGACAAAGGCCACAAAGATAAACTAGTCAAGATTTGCTCATATCTGTCTATATTTCATTTTCAATTATAACCAGCATTCAAGACAGACATCGAAGCAGTAAATAAGCATAAAATAATTTTTTTTTTAACTATCCTATCTTTTAATGAGCAACAACAGTTTCAAAGATTTGAACTTACAATCTCACGTACTCAACAACACTGATATGTGCATTAGTAACTCAAAGGGTTAAAAATTTAAGAAAATTAGGCACAAGTTAACATTTCTAATATAGCAATTCGGATCCAAAGTGTTGAATATCATAAAATTTTTTTATCACCATGTCATCATCGGCTCTCCTTAAGTGCGCTGCTCAAAAGCTTTCTAAATGCAAATTTTTTTTTTTTTTTAGAATGAAGACAAAGCAGACGATGAATATGTACAATGATCATCACACAAATGACAATAACAACAATAATCATTAATAGCAAGAAAAGTCATTTTGATGATATTATAAATGCTTAACTATAACATAAGTTTGAAACATACTATGTGAATGCAAAACTACAACTAAATGCAGCATACTAAAATACTATAACTAAAAGCTCTAAACACCCCCAAACTTGGAAATAACAATGTCCTCATTGTAAAAAAGATAAAGACATGAAGAACTGAGGACTTCCCTTGGATATCAATCGGAGGGGTGGTCGTCCATCTCCTCGACGTCTGAGTCTGATGGTGGGAAAGGTGGTAGTGGCGTAGGCACGGGAAAAGGAAGTGGAGCTGCACCCGGGTACTGTGCTGCTAGAACCGCGCTGAAGCTGGTGGTGAAGTTCCACATGTGCTCCTGCCTCTTTGCTATGTGCTGATTCTGCCTCTCTAGCCTCTTAGCTCGTCTGTCTATCAGTAACTGGAGGCTGCGGATCTAAGAGCTGAACTTAGCCTTAGGCCGCGATGAACTAGCAGGCAACTGCACATCCTCCTCCTCCTCCTCCTCAGAGGTAGCCACAATGATAAAGCCTCGGCCTCGAGGATGTGACTCAGCTCCGTCCCATACCTTGTACCTCGCGATCAGTCTGTGGTCGAGGATCTGTGATGGCTGCTGTGTGACCTCATCATCTCGCCACTGTACCCCTGCCTGTCTGCACAATCCACAAATGAGGGAGGGGTGAGGTAGTCCGCCCTGAACATTACCCCTCAGAAGCCAGCGGATACTACCCTCAATGATGTTCCCTACATCAATCGAGAAATCCATGACAATAGCGTATAGTAACGCTTCCTTCTCCTTCGAAACATCGCTCACGTGCTGGGATGGCATGAGCTTGGCACTCAGGAAGGCGTACCAAATCTTTCCATACAGGCTGAGGTCCTTGCTGGGGAAGAGAGAGGCACCTCTTTCTCGCTTAGTGATCCATGTGGTACTTGGTTTGCACAACTCTGTTACAATCTTGTCAAAATCAGGCTGAGAGCGAATGAACTCTGTGTACTGGCATAATGCAGGAGGCACCAAGTTGTAGTAGTGATTAATAGCCTGTGCACTAAAGGGTACCCTCATCCCCCTGACTATGGCCTCAAAAGGCTGTCTGTCCTGAGCGTTGGCGTAAAACTCCTGTACCACTGGAACGACTGCCGGGTCGGGGTGGTGGGTGAAAGTGTCCCACACCCTCTCATCTATCTGCTCCCAAATCTCCCCATCAACCCCCCTCTCTGGCCTGAGTCCTCGCTCGGGAGTTAGAGCTTTACCCGTGATGAAGTCATCAAACCTGTCTGCCGCCTCGGCACTAACAAATTTACTGTGGTCGTACTGCCGTGGTGGTGCGGAGGAGGATCCCTCAGTACGAGATCTCTTAGGAGGCATGGTAGCAACAAAGCAGAATTTCTTTTTCAAAACTGACCCAAGCACCACTGATTCAACTCACTGATATACAGAATTTCCCCCAAACTCGAATTTTTCGCAAACCAAAATTTCGTGTAAGACGTCTCAAAATACACAAAATATAATCCCAATCCTCCAGTTGAGCCAACACAAACTTAACTAGGCACTCAATGTCAACTAATTCAACAATATGCAGATATCTGACAGTTCAAAATGGTATCACACAATACTGCTAGACTCAACTGGTTGCCCAAACTACTCAATTCTTACCCAATTGCCTTCTCAGATGCTATATCAATCAAAATTAACTGTAAACATAGAGATAATTGCAATGAGAAAAAATTTCAGTCCTTAATTTGGTATACCTTCCTTCTGACAGTGGCTGTGTATGAGGATGAAGGCAATACTCCCTTGGACTCACCAAATTGAAGCTAGGAACCAAATTGAAGCGTAATGAGACTGAAGTTTAGCCCCAATCTCTCCAAACACTTGACCAATTCGAGCGGCACCAATGGTGGTGACTGTCAATGGTTGAAATTGAATGAAACCCTAATTGGCAGTGGATTTGTGTGGAAAAGGGTTGCTCAATCCTTAAATTAGTTGAAATCGAGAGTGGGCTGTGGCTAAGGTTGGATTTCGAGTGGTTTGGACGGGTTGAGGTCTTTGGGTATTAGGTTGCAGACTGTAAGGATGAAGGAGAGTGGAGAGAAATTCGAACGGGAGAAGAATTTTAAGTTCTGTAATTCTGCGTCTCTCGCCGGGGCGAGAGAATTCCTCACATTTTTCTCGCCGGGGCGAGAGATTCCAAGCCTAAAAACCTCGCCACGGCGAGCCCCCCTGCTGTAGCAAAAATTTGATTTTTGAAAATTGAATACAGGGGCTATGTTGGATACTTGCTCCCTGTATCCCTGCAACCTACAAAACATACATTAGAAACAATAGGCCAAAAATGACCCTCCAAAGTGACTTGGTGCTAAAAAATCCAAAACTAACACACAATACACTAAATATGAAAAGCTTAAAAGCTAACTACCATGAAAATGCAATAATTAAGACACACTACTGAATCATAAAAGGATACAAAAAATGGTGGGTTGCCTCCCACCGAGCGCGTGGTTTAAAGTCCTCGGCCCGACTTCACATCCATTCAAGGCTAATCGGCTAAAGTGATCGAGGTCTTCTGGCGAGCGAAGCCGCCACCCCAATAATGCTTAAGGCGCTGCCCGTTAACTTTGAACGTCTCCTCCGGATTATCACCATAGACTTCAACAGCTCCGTGTGGAAATGCATGCTTGACAATGAAAGGACCCGACCAACGTGATTTGAGCTTTCCGGGAAAAAGCCTCAATCTAGAGTTGTATAGCAAAACCGCTTGGCCAGGCTCGAATTTTCTGTCAACAATCTTCTTATCATGCCACCTTTTTACCTTCTCCTTGTACAATTTTGAATTTTCATAAGCTTGCAGTCGGAACTCATCAAGTTCATTGAGCTGAAGAAGCTTTTTCTCTCCTGCAGCTGTGAGATCAAAATTCAACTTTCTAATGGCCCAGAACGCCTTATGCTCAAGTTCAACCGGGAGATGGCATGCCTTGCCATAAACAAGCTGGTATGGTGACATACCAATGGGTGTTTTAAAAGCCGTTCTGTACGCCCACAGTGCATCATCCAGCTTTGTTGACCAATCTTTTCTTGTGGGATTGACGATCTTTTCCAGGATTTTCTTCACTTCTCTATTGGAAACCTCAGCTTGTCCATTGGTCTGGGGGTGATATGCAGTAGCAATTCTATGAGTGACCCCATATTTTCCCAAGAGGGCAGCAAAGTGCTTATTGCAGAAGTGACTCCCTTCGTCACTGATCATGGCCCTTGGAGTACCGAACCTTGTGAAGATATTCTTTTGAAGGAATTTCAGCACTACCTTGGAGTCATTAGTGGGAAATGCGGCTGCCTCCACCCATTTAGATACATAATCTACTGCCAAGAGAATATATAGATTGTTGAAAGAGGGTGGGAATGGCCCCATGAAGTCAATACCCCAAACGTCAAAGACTTCAACCTCTAGGATCATGTTTAACGGCATTTCATGTCGTTAAGAAATGTTCCCCATCCGTTGACATCTATCGCATCTTAGAACAAATTGATGAGCATCTTTAAACAAAGTTGGCCAAAAGAACCCTGCTTGCAACACCTTAGTGGCTGTTTTCTCACCTCCGTAGTGTCCTCCATATAGTGAATCGTGATAGTGATGTAGAATGCTGTCAACCTCGCTTTGTGGAACACATCTTCGAATCATTTGATCCACACAATGTTTGAACAAATACGGTTCATCCCACAAATACCTCTTCACGTCATGAAGAAACTTTTTCTTTTGCTGCCACGACAAGTCTGGGGGGAGTGTATTACTAACCAAGTAGTTAGCAAAATCAGCATACTAAGGAATTTCGCCTTGAACCACAAACAGCTGCTCATCCGGGAAAGATTCATTTATTAGAACTTTGTCTTCCTTATCAAGACCCGGATTCTCCAATCTAGATAGATGGTCGGCTACTTGGTTTTCAGTTCCTTTTCTGTCTCGAATCTCCAAGTCAAACTCCTGCAGCAATAAGATCCATCTAATCAATCTCGGTTTAGCATCCTTCTTAGCAATTAGATATCGAATAGCTGAATGGTCCGTGAATACAACAACCCTTGTTCCAATCAAGTAAAATCGAAACTTGTCAAATGCATAAACTACTGCAAGCAACTCCTTCTCGGTAGTGGTGTAATTGAGCTGTACATCAGTTAAGGTTTTGCTGGCATAGTAAATAGCATGAAACACCTTCTCCTTGTGCTGTCCCAAAACAGCCCCAACCGCATAATCACTGGCATCACACATCAATTCGAAGGGTTTTGACCAATCCGGAGCAATGATCACTGGTGCAGTGGTTAATTTCTTCTTTAAAAGTTCAAAAGCGATCAAGCACTCTTCATCAAACTTGAATGGCACATCTTTCTCTAGTAGACTGCATAAAGGCTTTGTGATCTTAGAAAAATCCTTAATGAATCTTCGGTAAAACCCCGCATGTCCCAGAAAACTGTGAATGCCCTTCACTGAGGTTGGTGGAGGTAAATTTTCAATTGTTTCAAGTTTTGCTCTATCCACCTCAAGACCCTTGGATGACACTTTATGCCCAAGTATTATCCCCTCTTGCACCATGAAGTGACATTTTTTCCAGTTGAGCACTAGATTAGTTTCCACACATCTCTTCAGTATTAGAACTAGATTTTCCAAGCAGTTGTCAAATGAATCACCAAACACTGAGAAGTCATCCATGAAAACTTCAACATTGCATTCTACCAAATCTGAGAAAATAGCCATCATGCACCTTTGAAAAGTGGCCGGTGCATTACACAATCTGAATGAGACCCTTCTAAAAGCAAAAGTACCAAATGGGCATGTGAAGGTAGTCTTTTCTTGATCTTCTGGAGCAATAGCAATCTGATTATATCCCGAATATCCATCCAACAAGCAATAGTACTCATGTCCAGCTAGTCTATCCAACATTTAATCAATGAAGGGTAATGGGAAATGATCCTTTCGAGTTGCTTTGTTAAGTCTCCTGTAATCCATGCACACCCTCCAACCAGTTACTGTTCTTGTTGGAATCAATTCATTATTCTCATTGGCTACAACTGTCATGCCCCCTTTCTTGGGTACACACTGAACTGGGCTCACCCACGCACTGTCAGAGATAGGATAAATTATTCCAGCATCTAACCACTTCAAAATCTCTTTCTTTACCACCTCCTTCATGATTGGGTTGAGTCTCCTCTGATGTTCCACAGTGGGCTTACTATCATCTTCCATCAAGATTTTGTGCATACAGTAAGATGGGCTTATTCCCTTGATGTCGGCGATGGTCCATCCAATAGCAGATTTGTACTCCCTAAGAACCCGCAACAGCTTGCTTTCCTGAAACTCGTTAAGCACAGATGCAATAATAACAGGTAAAGTAGCTGAATCACCTAAATATGCATACCTGAGATGGTTAGGCAAGGGTTTTAGCTCAAGTGATGGAGGTGTCTCAAGGGATGGTTTCAACCGATCTATAGCATTCTCAGCATGTTCAAGAGATTCAAACGGGATTTGAAACTTGCTTCCCCGTGGCACTGTATCCAAAATCTGTAGATATTCAACCAAATCTGGATCTTCCATGTCAAACTCTCCCAGAAGTGCAGTCTCTAATGGATCATTGTTTAACACATTCAGAAACTCGTCATTCACAGCTTGCTCGATAACATCCACTTGAAAACATTCTTCCTCATCCGAAGGGAATTTCATGGCCTTAAATACATTGAAGGTCACTTCTTGATCCTGAACCCTCATAGTTAGCTCTCCCTTTTGCACATCGATTAAAGTTCTTCCAGTGGCTAAAAATGGTCTCCCCAGAATAATAGGAATGTTTTTATCTTCCTCAAAATCTAAGATAATAAAATCAGCCGGGAAGATGAATTTATCCACCTTAACAAGAATGTCTTCAACAATTCCCCTTGGGTATGTAACCGACCTATCGGCAAGCTGAAGAGAAATGTTTGTAGGCTTTGGTGCAGGAAGCCCCAACTGAGTATACACGGATAATGGCATGAGATTAATACTAGCACCCAAGTCACACAAACATTTGTTGAAAGAAAGGCTACCAATAGTACATGGTATAGTGAAGCTGCCTAGATCTTTCAACTTAGGGGGTAGCTTTCTTTGCAATACGGCACTACATTCCTCCGTCAAAGCTACCGTCTCAAAGTCATTTAGCCTTTTCTTCCTAGATAGATTTCCCTTCATAAATTTGGCATAGCTAGGCATCTGTTCTAAGGCCTCTGCAAAGGGAATGTTAATTTGTAGCTTCTTGAAGACCTCCAGGAATTTAGCAAATTGTTTATCTAACTTTTGCTTCTGCAACCTCTGAGGGAAAGGTACTGGTGGATATACCTTTTGAGTAGGCTCAACACTAGGTTTATCTGTGGTATCTTTCTGCTCCGACTCAGGTGGTACACTGTTGTCCATTTCCTTAGAAAAATCTGCATTATTCAAGTCCGGAGGAGAGCTTGAGTGGGTTGCCCCCTTTTGCAATTCGGGCTCTTGTGAGGTTTGTTTACCACTTCTGAGAGTTACTGCTTGACACTCCTCTTTCCCATCTCTTCTTGGATTAGTCTCTGTGTTACTAGGAAGGGATCCCTGAGGTCTATTTGACATAGAACTAGCCATTTGCCCAATTTGATTTTCCAAAGCTTTAAGTGCTGCTGCTTGGTTTTTTATCAAGATATCCTAGTTAGCCATGTGTTTCAATATCAACTCTTCAAAATCTGATTTTCTCTCTGGTTGTGATTGTGAGGTTTGAGCTGTATGATGTTGTGGCTGATTTTGGAACCCTGGTGGATGGTGTGGCTTAGGAGCTTGCTGAAAATTTTGATTGTTGCTCCATGAAAAGTTAGGATGGTTCCTATTCCCAGCATTGTAAGTGTTTTGGTACTGATTTGGCGGTCTCTGGTAGCTACTTACAAACTGAACTGCCTCGTGGTCAAATGGGCATTGGTCGTTGGCATGTGTCCCTGCACAAACTTCACAAACAACAGCCACCTGCTGCACTTTTGAATCAGTCAAGGAATTAAGTTTCTTTGACATTGCTGCCATCTGAGCTGCTAAGGCTGTGATGGCATCCACCTCTAATACTCCGGCTACCTTTGGTTGACTCATCCTAGCAGTAGGCCATTATTAGTTATTTGCAGCCATAACCTCCAATAAATCAAGTGCTTCCCCATAATTTTTAGCCATAAAAGATCCTCCCGCAGCTGCATCTAAACTAGACCGATTGTGAGATCCTAATCCATTGTAGAAGGTATTCAATTGCATCCATGGAAGGAATCCATGATGTGGGCATCTCCGAAGCAAATCTCTAAATCTTTCCCAAGCTTCATACAATGATTCTCCATGGTGTTGTTCAAAGGTAGCAATTTCATTTCTCAATCTAGCAGACTTTGCAGGAGGGAAGAACTTTGCCAAAAATTTCTGTGCTAAGTCTGACCATGTAGTGATGGATCCCGGTGGCAATGAGTGAAGCCAACTCTTAGCTTTGTCTCTCAAAGTGAACGGAAAAAGTCTAAGTCTCAAGGCATCATCCGTCACTCCAACAAATTTGAAAGTATCACATATCTCAATGAAGCTCAACAAATGCTCATTAGGGTTGTCATTAGCCAAACCCCCAAACTGTAACGAATTTTGTACCATTTGTATTGTTCCCGGTTTGATTTCAAAGGCATTTGCAGTTATTGCCGGTCTTGTGATACTAGACTGTAAATCACTTATCTGCGGCGTTACATAGTCTCTCAATGCTTTTTGTTCATCTACCGCCATAGTTTCTTGATTGTTAGAATCCCTGATTCTTTCTCTTCTTAGTTGTCGACGCCGGTTTTTCGTCTTTTCCAATTTTTAGCCTTTTGATTAGATGATTTTTGGAAAAGGTCAGCATAAATGTCGATGAAGTTTTGAAAGATCATTTTTTATGATGAGCCAATTAACCAGAGTCGCCAGTTGGTATATTTGAAATGGATGTACCAACTCATCCGAGTTTCATTTTTTTGTAAATCGCTGACTCATATGTGACTCCGAATTAATTGGTCTGCGAACCGAGATTCATAGAGTTCGGGGGCTTGCTTAAGCGAGGGGAAGGTGTTAGGCACCCCCCGACTTCCGTAAAACACGGTTACCGCAACCTTGATGCTTTTCCTATCCTTTTAATTCTTAAAATGTGTATGCGTGCGCGTGTGTGTGTGTGTGCCTATGTGAATGTTGTGATGGGTTTGTATGAAAGAATCGTTTGAATTTTGAGGGAAAGTCGTGCTTTGAGAGTGCTCTGGAATGTCCTTCGGCTTCTACGAGAAAGCTTTATTCTTTATTTAAAAAGGTTTGATTTTAATTGTCAAAACTGCAAGGTTTTCATTAGGTGTCGTTTTTGGCATAACAAGAGTTTTTAAACCTTTGTTAAAATAGGAATCAAGACCTATACGTTGCTCTCATAGAATGACGGGCAATTTCTAGAATCTCTTTAACCCTATGCACAATGGTTTAATAAAACGTCATTTATTTCACAAAATCATTTTTGTGATGCTTGAAAACGATTTTCTTTAGCCTTCTCGTTAAGTGGGAATCGACACTCATTAGCACTTCTAATTACTTATCCTCGTGGGGCTAATAACCTAATTTGATTGATTTTATGAAAATCTTATATCGTTTTAGCTTTGAAATCAATTTTGTGTCATAAATCAAATCAAACATTAAAATGCGTTGGGGCTATTCATGGGCATGTGAGCCATCAAAATAACCCCGAACGCCCACAATCACATACTTCACTATTACGGGACCTTAAACACGATTCTCGCCTTGGCGTCGTTTTAAGGCCCGACGATTACATATTTACAATGAAAACTACATCGCTCCTACTACATATATCAAAAGATGTCCATCATCGGATTTGGATCACGGGGTCGCGCTCCTAGGCTCACATCCAAAATCGCTACACACCCACAAGATCCTAAAATAGCAATCTAAACAATCTATGCACGATACATCATTACAACGAGTTAAAAATTCACCAAATGGACATCATCGGGCCATTAGGAGGAATTTCGTTCCATTTGGAACCCTCACTAATAGCCCTCAATCCATGGATTCACCACAATATACAAAAATAACTACATTTAATATAATTCGGATGACAAAAAGCTTAACAAAAATGGTATAACAAAATGCTATAACAAAGGGTTTTTCACCTTGCAAATGATCCTCACAATATGTATGAACTTGTATATTGAGTAGAGTAGAAAATATATGATGTATAATCTCACAAAATGGATACAATTCCTCACTATTTTCTCTCTTTTCTCCCTTGATTTCCTCTTCTTTTTGCTGTTTTCTTCTTCTTTTCGGAGCTGCTGCCGCCTCCTCCTGTTTCTGTATGCGAAATGGCCTGATAAGGGGCTGCCTTAGGCAGCCGCAGATTGATCTGCTGCTGGCCTCGGTTTCCCCCGCGCCCGCCGCGCACTTCAGCCGTCCACCGCGCACTACCATTATTTTAATCGTTTGGCCGCAGATCAATCCGCGGCAGGATGGGCTGATTTTCTCGATTTCCGAGCCGCACCTTGATTCTCGTGTGGTATCGCTGATTTTCGCTTAAAGGCCTGTATTTTGCAGTCCGGGAACCGCTGGGAAAAGTGCCACATCATTTATGGGTGTTTGCTTCGCCCGTCGTCGTGTCAGCCCTGATCGCAAGTCGTCGTGGTGGCTTTGAGTGTTCGCACTTATGTCCACCTTCCGTCTCGTTGGCTGGGCTAATTGACGATTTTGCCCTCCTGTCAAGGTTAGTATAGAAAACGCAAAATTTGGGTGTCTACAGCTGCCCCTCTTTATCATGTTTATGAAATGTTAAATGAAATGAACATGATAAAGAAATAGACACCCGATGTATGAATGACAGTTCACAAGAATGACAATACATACATGATGCAACACATATAACTTATGATGCAACACAAGATGTAAGGCATGCAAAACATTTGTGGAGGTGTCAATGCGGATGATCGTCTCGTCGGGGCCGGGTCTCGTATCCGGTCACCCATCTCGTAATCGCCGGGTCTCGTCGTCGGTCGATCGTCTCGTCAGGGCCGGGTCTCGTATCCGGTCACCCATCTCGTAATCGCCGGTTATCGTTGCCGGTTGATCGTCTTGTCGGGGCCGGGTTTCGTCGCCGGTCACCCATCTCGTAATCGCCGGTTATCGTCGTTGGTCGATCGTTTTGTCGGGGCCGGGTTTCGTCGCCGGTCACCCATCTCGTAATCACCGGTTATCGTCGCCGGTCGATCGTCTTATTGGGGCCGGGTTTCGTCGCCGGTCACCCATCTCGTAATCGCCGGTTATCGTCGCCGGTCGATCGTCTTGTCGGGGCCAAGTTTCGTCGCCGGTCACCCATCTCGTAATCGCCGGTTATCGTCGCTGGTCGATCGTCTTGTCGGGGCCGGGTTTCGTCGCCGGTCACCCATCTCGTAATCGCCGATTATCGTCGCCGGTCGATCATCTTGTCGGGGCCGGGTATCGTCGCCGGTCACCCATCTCGTAACCACCGGGTATCGTCGCCGGTTGGTTGTCTTGTCGGGGCCGGGTATCGTCGCCGGTCACCCATCTCGTAACCGCCGGGTATCGTCGCCGGTCGATTGTCTTGTCGGGGTCGGGTATCATCGCCGGTCACCCATCTCGTAACCGCCGGGTATCGTCGCCGGTCGATTGTCTTGTCGGGACCGGGTATCATCGTCGGTCACCCACCTCGTAACCGCCGGGTATCGTCGCCAGTCGATTGTCTTGTCGGGGCCGGGTATCGTCGCTGGTCACCCATCTCGTAACCGCCGGGTATCGTCGCCGGTCGATTGTCTTGTCGGGGCCGGGTATCGTCGCCGGTCACCCATCTCGTAACCACCGGGTATCGTCGCCGGTTGGTTGTCTTGTCGGGGCCAGATTTCGTTGCCAGTCACCCATCTCGTAACCGCCGGGTATCGTCGCCGGTCGATTGTATTGTCGGGGCCGGGTATCGTCGCCGGTCACCCATCTCATAACCGCCGGGTATCGTCGCCGGTCGATTGTCTTGTAGGAGCCGGGTTTCGTCGCCGGTCACCCATCTCGTAACCGCCGGGTATCATCGCCGGTTGGTTGTCTTGTCGGGGTCGGGTTTCGTCGCCGGTCACCCATCTCGTATCGCCGGTTATCGTCGCCGGTCGATCGTCTGGATCTCAGCCCCTCCCAGGGGTTTGGTTGTTTGGATCTCAGCCCTTCCCAGGGTGTTAATTGTTTGGATCTCAGCCCTTCCCAGGGTGTTAGTTGTTTCGATCTCAGCACTTCCCAGGGTGCTTACCACCTTGTTATGGTTTGCTTGGATGCCTTCCCAGGTTTGCTCACCACCTTGTTGTGGCTTGCTCGAATGCCTTCCCAGGTTTGCTCACCACCTTGTTATGGTTTGCTTGGATGCCTTCCCAGGTTTGCTTACCACCTTGTTGTGGTTTGCTTGGATGCCTTCCCAGGTTTGCTCACCACCTTGTTGTGGTTTTGCTTGGATGCCTTCCCAGGATCACTTCTTGTTTGGATACCATCCCTTCCCAGGGGTCGTTGATTGGTTGGATACCAGCCCTTCCCAAGGGTCATTGATTGGTTGGATATCAGCCCTTCCCGGGGGTCGTTGGTTGGTTCGATACCAGCCCTTCCCAGGTGTCATTGATTGGTTGGATACCAGCCCTTCCCAGGGGTCATTGATTGGTGGGATACCAGCCCTTCCCAGGGGTCATTAATTGGTTAGATACCAGCCCTTCCCAGGGGTCATTGATTGGTTGGATACCAGCCCTTCCCAGGGTCATTGATTGGTTGGATACCAGCCCTTCCCAGGGTCATTGATTGGTTGGATACCAGCCCTTCCCAGGGGTCGTTGATTGGTTGGATACCAGCCCTTCCCAGGGGTCGTTGATTGGTTGGATACCAGCCCTTCCCAGGGGTCGTTGATTGGTTGGATACCAGCCCTTCCCAGGGGTCGTTGATTGGTTGGATACCAGCCCTTCCCGGGGGTCGTTGGTTGGTTGGATACCAGCCTTTCCTAGGTGTCATTGATTGGTTGGATACCAGCCCTTCCCAGGGGTCATTGATTGGTGGGATACCAGCCCTTCCCAGGGGTCATTAATTGGTTGGATACCAGCCCTTCCCAGGGGTCTTTGATTGGTTGGATACCAGCCCTTCCCAGGGGTCATTGATTGGTTGGATACCAGCCCTTCCCAGGGTCATTGATTGGTTGGATACCAGCCCTTCCCAGGGGTCATTGATTGGTTGGATACCAGCCCTTCCCAGGGGTCATTGATTGGTTGGATACCAGCCCTTCCCAGGGGTCATTGATTGGTTGGATACCAGCCCTTCCCAGGGGTCGTTGATTGGTTGGATACCAGCCCTTCCCAGGGGTCGTTGATTGGTTGGATACCAGCCCTTCCAAGGGGTCGTTGGTTTGATTTGAGTGATTTTTGCAGTGGGATGTGTAATCGGCTTCTGTCCTTGATCTCCCACCAACATCGTCCACGTACCATGCCGCAAAAGCCATCACAGTTTGATCATTTGTGAGGTTGAAAGCGACGTGCTTGTACTTTCCTGGAGATTTTCATTTTGATCGTACCTGTATGCATGAAAAAGATGTTATGCATGATCTGGCAGATATGTTATGGACAGATGAATGTGCACAACATATGTTTAGATAGAAATGACCCCTGTTCAGTCAAATGATACGATTCGACAGTCGTCGTTGTTTGCCAACATTTGATTGGATCACGCCTCATCGTGAAGTGTAGTTTCTAGACTTCAATATTGGTTTGGTACTCTACCTGTTCTTGGTCGTCTTCATTTCATCGAGTTGAGGCAGTCTGTTTCGCTCTTTGTGACGATCGACAGCTATGTTGGGCTCCTTGGCCTTTTGATCATTTCTAATGGCCGATATGCTGTTGTCCTGCATTATATCATCCTTGTATATGTTCATGCACGTGGATCATTTGGATGTCGAGGCAGTGATAGTCAGGATTGGGGAGAGGCCCAATGAGAAGTTCTGTGCAGCCTCAGCTTTCCTTCCATTTCACGATTCTTAACTGCCCCCGCCTTGGCGCGTGTCGCTACCACGAATTTCTATCGAAAACTCGCGATGTTGACCGTGCTGAGTTATCCACAGCTCTGCAAGATCCTGCATATCAGATGACTAACAAATGCCAAAACTTGAAGGCTCGGGCCGTTAGTGTTAGTTCAACACAAAGATACTATAATCTCGACAAAAGAGTAAATGCAGTTAAAGCACATGAAATTGAATATCTGTTGATCGCACAATCTAGCGAGTTGTGACCCGTGAATGTATTAGATTGGAAGTTATTTTCAATCCCTCGTGAGTTAATGATTTTCTATTTAACGAGTTATGGAATCGTAAGAACACCTTCAAGCATTCATGGTCATTGTACGTGAGTAAGGTCGAATTCAAAAGAACTACCTTCCCTCGTCAAAGGTATTCTATCTCCATTCTCGACAACGTCCTTAGCAGGATTGACGTCATATGACAAATGCGCTGTGCGATGCAGCATTCAGTAGGGGTTTTTCTTTCATTACTTGTTGTTTAAGGCCGATAGTTTTTCGTATTATCCTCTCTTTATTAGCCCACTTCACTTGTCTCGTTTTCTTAGGCTATTCAAAGTTACCCATTTAACGAGTTTTGGAACAATGACTCCTAAACCAGACGGTGTTGGGGCATTAGGTGTACAGCCACCCCTTCGGGTTTATTCACTCGAGTAACAAAGGCCACGGTTCGAGACAAGCTGGTGGTCTGCACCATTCATTCTTTGCTTGACCTTGAGCAAGATTCGTTTTCTTAGGCTTGAGTTACCCACGTAGCGAGTGTTAGGCCGGTGACTCCCAAACCAGACGGCTTTAGGGCACCAGATGCAGAGACACCCCTTAGGCTTAATTACTCGAGTAGCCCATGCCACGATTCGAATCTGCTCGGGCCTCCTCTACTGTAATGCTCGTTTCTTAGGCTCTGAGTTACCCATGTAATGAGTGTTGGGCCAGCGACTCCCAAACCAGATGGCTTTAGGGAACCAGGTGTAGAGACACCCCTCGGGCTTAATTACTCGAATAACCCAGGCCACGATTCGAGACATTAACTTGATAATCATTTATCGTCTGACTTCTTGATATTAGCTTGATAATTATTGATTGTCTGACTATGTGTTAATCGCCATCAATGTCGTCATAGTTTTATACCCCACAACTGAAAGTTTGTGCAAATGCAAAGTGAAGGTTGTCACATGAGGTCGATTCTGTCGCAAACGTTGCTTTGAATTAAGGCTTTGTACCCGATCAAAAGGTTGAATAGCCTTCTTCGTCTAATCATACTCACGATCGTGCTCCACGGTTGCTTGTCAGAATTAATCCGATTCCTATCAGGCCAAATAAAATCCCCTTTCACGCGGATCATCGTATCCTGGGAAAACTATGCTTGACAAATGCCAGATGATCGTACCGTTGAAGATTGAATTGATATAAGGTAGCATTTGATGTTGATGGTGCATGTTGATGGGATTGTTGCATGGGTGCCAATTTGCACGTCATCATTTCCTGGGTAGTTGCTAAATGCCCAGTGTTAAGTTGCTTTTCTTGTGATCTCCCTCGTACTGGTTGCATCGGTATCTCGCTGGGCTGACAAAAGATCCAGTCCTTTGACTTATTGAAAGGTTTGGGGGATTTTTGATTTTTTTTGATTTTTTTGATTTTTAAAATTTTTTTTTTTTAGATCACAGAGTTGTTTCACAGAGTCAGAATTAACGGGCTGGGGAACGCCTTCCTGTCCATTCCTTGTAAGATGAGGGCTCCCCCAGAGAGGATTTTTTTATCGTGACAGCTCCTTTTAATTTAGAGCGAAATTCCCCATAGCTTCGTCTTGGCAGGGCGCGATCCTTTTGAAGACTAAATCGTTTATTTTGAATTTCCGGGATCGTACCCTCTTGTCGTATGCCCGGGAGATGCGTAAGGGGCTGCCCCTGCAACTGTGCGAACTGAGGTTCAATAGGCAAACAGGGTGAGCGACAATAAATTCGGCCATCCCCGATGATTGGCGGACATTCTTCCCATGTTTTATTTGCAGCCCCCACTGCCCCATTCATTTTGGGCCGATAAATGACTGAATCAAAATGTTTGATCTTGAATTTGTCGTATATCTCCTCCTTGAGGGCATCGTTCAGATTTCTATAGTCGATGCGGCCCCTTACTTCTCCTCCAGGCTGTGGTACTGGGATTCTGTCAGAAAGCCATTCAGGGTAAATAGACACCGTGATGATTCCTGCTTTAAACCGCTTGACAATCTCGTCCTTTATTTTCAACCTCCATTCAGGCTTCAACGTTCTCAACTTTTGCTTAATTGGTCAGAACCCTCCTTGATAGGCAGTCGATGTCCTATAACGTATGTGGACAATCCAATCACGTCGCCACGGGACCAAGCGAACATATCTCCATACAGGCTCAACAACTCGGCTATTTTTTCTCTCTTTTTTTATTTTATTTATTTATTTATTTTTTAATGTCGAATTTGCCCCTACTCCGGGTCTTTGTGATCGTTAGGGGTTCTGATGTTTGATGGCGATGGTTTGGTCTAAGTCAGGTTTTGGGTTTGTCTCCGACCCCTCCTTTGATCTAGTCAGGCGTATTGTTGATATCTGTCTCGTCCTGCTCAATCCCCATCAGATCGAAATCTAGCTCTATACCAAAATCGTGATCCTCCTTCAAATTTGGCCTATCGCTTGTCAGGCTAGAATGCCTCAAATCGGGGTACCTGACATAAAACAAAAATGCTTGTCATATATATAAAACATTTCAGCACATGATCTTCTTTTTGGATAACATGACAAAATGACATGAGCGTGCAGGGATTTGAAATAAAACTCAGAATTTTAAAACCCATTAATCTTCTACTGGCCGGGATTCACTGCCATACTCCTGGATTTACCCCTTCCTGGATATCACTTGCTGCACGGTCCAACTGGCCACGGTGAGGTCAAGCAATGGAGCTCATTAGGAGGTGCATGGATCGCATTGGCATGGATCTGGCATTGATGGCATTTCCTAACATGAGCATCGCAGTCAGTTTTCATGGTTAGCCAGTAGTGACCCGTTCACATGATTTTCTTTGCCAACAATGTTCTGCTCATATGGGCTCCGCACACATTGCCATGTACTTCGTTCATTTGTCTGTGGGCTTCTTCGGCTTCCAGATATCTCAGCAGTCCCGTAGTTAGGTCCCATTTATGCCCTTTGGTGCTGTATATTCCCATGGCCCGCCGGATGACCAATTCGAGTCTCCAACTACTATCATCTTTTTGATTCCCATTCCCAGGGCTAATCTCAGTCCTAGGATGAATCCCTCGTATTCGGCCGTATTGTTGGAGTGGCAGAACTGTAATTTCATGGCTATCGGCCTCTGCCATTTGGATGGATGGAGTATGGACTTTACGGCCTCTTAGTTGGGTCGTAGGGGCAATCTCGCAAAACAAACAAGGGCCGTAGTTTAGTACTGTGCCAGTTACAAGTTGGCAGTTGCATGTCAACACTGGTGCATGATTATTATTTTTTCTTTTTTTTTTCTCTTTTTTTTTTAGGTTCTCTAATCTTATCCAACAAAACAAGGTCAGCGTTTGATGACAGGAGAGCATTTTTAGAAAACCTTGGTACGTGGTATGGATTGCCTTCCTGCAAAACCATGTCAGTATTCTCTTTATATGTGCAGGTGATGTAATCACATGATACATGACATATTTATCACGATGATGATGGTATGACAGTTGTATGCCATTTGCATGACATTTATTTGGTGGTCGAATATGCATTACGATGATGATGGCATTTTTTTTTGGTGGTCGAATATGCCCCTACTCCGGGTTCTTTGCGATCGTTATGCCACGCTTTCACGGTTCTCTAATCTCATCTTGCAAAACAAGGTCAGTGTTTGATGACAGGATAGTATTTAGAAATTTTAGAAAACCTTGGTACGTGGTATGGATGGCCTTCCTGCAAAACCATGTCAGTATTTTCTTTATATGTGCAGGTGATGTAATCACATGATACAGGATATGTTTATTATGATGATGACAGTATGACAGTTGTATGCCATTTACATGACATTTATTTATTTGACTGAACGATAAAAGGGCATGAAGAAGCTTCCCTTTCGTTAGGTTTATCAGAGGCTGACCTACCCTAGGGTTACTCTCACGGGCTTTTCGGCATGAAGGTCCCCAAATCTTCGCAATCTACTCGTCTGAATCGTTTCGATTGGAGCGGATTTGGGTGGTGCGTTTCCTGAGCCATCTCCGGGGAGCAGCCCCTTCGAGTCCAGTAATAAGCAACCGACAGGTTCGCCTCAGGAGGAGGTACTCTCTCAACATACATTCACATTCATCGTCCTCACCGTATGCATATGATTACTTTGAAGTAAATCAAATCCATTCAACCATTCATTTATTGGTAAAACACATTCACACAACAACAGGTCAAAATATCGCACGCACACACATTCATTCATGAATTTTAAAAGATAGGATAACATCAAGACTTGAACGCGGCTTAAGCCCTCTAATGTCCCCAGCAGAGTCGCCAGCTGTCGACGCCGGTTTTTCGTCTTCTCCAATTTTTAGCCTTTTGATTAGATGATTTTTGGAAAAGGTCAGCATAAATGTCGACAAGGTTTTGAAAGATCGTTTTTTATGATGAGCCAATTAACCAGAGTCGCCAGTTGGTATATTTGAAATGGATGTACCAACTCATCCGAGTTTCGTTTTTTTGTAAATCGCTGGCTCATATGTGACTCCGAATTAATTGGTCTGCGAACCGAGATTCATAGAGTTCGGGGGCTTGCTTAAGCGAGGGGAAGGTGTTAGGCACCCCCCGACTTCCGTAAAACACGGTTACCGCAACCTTGATGCTTTTCCTATCCTTTTAATTCTTAAAATATGTATGCGTGCGCGTGTGTGTGTGTGTGTGTGTGTGCCTATGTGAATGTTGTGATGGGTTTGTATGAAAGAATCGTTTGGATTTTGAGGGAAAGTCGTGCTTTGAGAGTGCTCTGGAATGTCCTTCGGCTTCTACGAGAAAGCTTTATTCTTTATTTAGAAAGGTTTGATTTTAATTGTCAAAACTGCAAGGTTTTCATTAGGTGTCGTTTTTGGCAAAACAAGAGTTTTTAAACCTTTGTTAAAATAGGAATCAAGACCTATACGTTGCTCTCATAGAATGACGGGCAATTTCTAGAATCTCTTTAACCCTATGCACAATGGTTTAATAAAACGTCATTTATTTCACAAAATCATTTTTGTGATGTTTGAAAACGATTTTCTTTAGCCTTCTCGTTAAGTGGGAATCGACACTCATTAGCACTTCCAATTACTTATCCTCGTGGGGCTAATAACCTAGTTTGATTGATTTTATGAAAATCTTATATCGTTTTAGCTTTGAAATCAATGTTGTGTCATAAATCAAATCAAACATTAAAATGCGTTGGGGCTATTCATGGGCATGTGAGCCATCAAAATAACCCCGAACCCCCACAATCACATACTTCACTATTACGGGGCCTTAAACACGATTCTCGCCTTGGCGTCGTTTTAAGGCCCGATGATTACATATTTACAATGAAAACTACATCGCTCCTACTACATATATCAAAAGATGTCCATCATCGGATTTGGACCACGGGGTCGCGCTCCTAGGCTCACATCCAAAATCGCTACACACCCACAAGATCCTAAAATAGCAATCTAAACAATCTATGCACGATACATCATTACAACGAGTTAAAAATTCACCAAATGGACATCATCGGGCCATTAGGAGGAATTTCGTTCCATTTGGAACCCTCACTAATAGCCCTCAATCCATGGATTCACCACAATATACAAAAATAACTACATTTAATATAATTCGGATGACAAAAAGCTTAACAAAAATGGTATAACAAAATGCTATAACAAAGAGTTTTTCACCTTGCAAATGATCCTCACAATATGTATGAACTTGTATATTGAGTAGAGTAGAAAATATATGATGTATAATCTCACAAAATGGATACAATTCCTCACTATTTTCTCTCTTTTCTCCCTTGATTTCCTCTTCTTTTTTGCTGTTTTCTTCTTCTTTTCGGAGCTGCTGCTGCCTCCTCCTATTTCTGTATGCAAAATGGCCTGATAAGGGGCTGCCCTAGGCAGCCGCAGATTGATCTGCGGCTGGCCTCGGTTTCCCCCGCGCCCGCCGCGCACTTCAGCCGTCCACCGCGCACTACCATTATTTTAATCGTTTGGCCGCAGATCAATCCGCGGCTGGGTGGGCTGATTTTCTCGATTTCCGAGTCGCACCTTGATTCTCGTGTCGTAACGCTGATTTTTGCTTAAAGGCCTGTATTTTGCGGTCCGGGAACCGCTGGGAAAAGTGCCACATCATTCATGGGTGTTTGCTTCGCCCGTCGTCGTGTTAGCCCAGATCGCAAGTCGTCGTGGTGGCTTTGAGTGTTCGCACTTATGTCCACCTTCCGTCTCGTTGGCTGGGCTAATTGACGATTTTGCCCTCCTGTCAAGGTTAGTATAGGAAACGCAAAATTTGGGTGTCTACATTAGTCTTCGGGTATTTCTCTCGATCTCGGGATCGTAAGGAAATAACTCAAGACTTTGTGATCGGCGCATACAAATCAAGGGTACCTACACAATCAAGTAAATAAAAATTAAAAACAAGTCTAAATTAAGATCAATTCAACTATAATCAATATTGGTAAAATTATTGTAAAATAATTCCCCGGCAACGGCGCCAAAAACTTGTTGGTCGATTTCGCAATCAATAAAACACGCGCAAGTATACGCGGTCCACAAGTAATATAAGATAAGTAAAGTGTCGAACCCACGAGGAATTATGTTAAATAATTACCAAATATCAATCGCATGTAAAATCAATCTAATTTAAACAATGATAATATGGTTGTGTTTGTTGTTGATTATAACTAAAATAAAGACAATTTAGAAAGCAAGGTTTTACTAACACGGATAAAGTTCAAGATAAAAAGGTCTAAGATTATAATATCCCCCAACTCTTCATTTAAACATCATACTCTCTCTTGTTTGGTAAATTAGAACATAAGAATTGCTATCCGAGAAATCACAAGTATATATAAGCCTCTCTCGATGGTCGAATACGTATTTCCTATTATGGTGTATAGATATATTTCTATTCTATACACTAGCAAGAATCTCATATCAAGAACAATTAATAAGACACATGTCACGTAAAATCCCATTAACCATTCTATCAATTACCAACTTTCACAATAGAAATCATTAAACACGGATTCTCAATTGGATACATGTGGTATTTAGGTATATGTCTATCCTAAATACAATCAAATTATCAACCCTCAAGGATAATACATAAGACTCACGTCACATAATCTCATACATGATCCATAAAGAACATCTAATTTTCACATGAATTCATAACTAGGTCTCAACTTACACTTCCTCTCTCAATTCCATATAAGTTACCAAAGTAATTACGGGCCAAGCAATTAATCCTTAAGCAAAGGTTATAAACTCCAATTCACAAAATGCCTAATTACCATTCAAGAGAGAGCATTCAACTTAAACTACAAGTTGGGTTCCATTGCAATCTTAGAATGAAGAGTTTAGCTCATATTAAATCTCAATAACATCATAATCTGATTATAGTACATGGTTGAAGTTACAAAATAAGAAAGAAGAACTAAAACATATGAAGATACACCCTTTTTGTGATAAGAATCCCGAATTGGTGTGGTGTAGTTCTTCTTCTCTAATCCTTGCTCTCCTATTTCGTGCTCCTAGCCTCCTTGGTTGATGAAATTCTGATAATCTTTCCTTTAGTTCCTTTGTTCTTCTCTTTTTAGCTCCAAACCCTAGCTTTTTTCAATGTGTGTAACCAAACTTCAATGATGCAATACAAACTCCCTGGATGCCTGATAATTCTCTTCTCTCTCATCATATTCCCGTTCCTCAATTTCCACCTCTAGTGCGCCACAAATGCAGAACAGACAAAGCAAGCCGCACCTGCAAAACGCGCTCTCGCCCCGGCGAGAAAAACAGCCTGGGGAGCTCGCCCCGGCGAAGTTTTAAGCCTTGGAGGCTCGCCCCGGCGAGAGCTCGCCCCGGCGAGGAAAATGGCCTGGGGAGCTCGCCGCGGCGAGGTCTCATGTGCTGCGGATATTACTCTTTTGCCCCTGGACTTGCTAAAAACCGCCACGATCGTCCACAACTGTTCTCTGCACAATAAAAGCATAAAACAAGTAAATAGATACTATAAGCACCTAAGGATAGCTAAGAATTAAGTTCAAAAGATAACTAATTCGTAGGTATAAAACCCACTCATCACCTATTCAGATAATCGATAGGACAGAGCAAGTATTAAGAAATAAAGTCATACCATATGTGAAAGTAGTTTGGCGAAACCACAATGCCGAGGAGGCTACGTGGGAATTAGAAGATAAGATGAAGGAGAATTACCCTCAACTTTTTGCTTAACCTTGTATTGTGATTCTGGGGACAGAATCCTTATAAGGAGGGGAGAATGTAACGATCGAGAATTTTAATTTCCTTGTAACCCGAGTTTATGTATGAATGAAATGATTTTTTATTTTTATTTATATTATTATGTGTTATGTGCTTAAAGGTTGTGTTATAACCTAGAATATGTGTATGTGTTGAATTTTACGTGTTGTAGTGTCGTTAGTGTGAATATATTGACTTCGCGAAAAATCGTAAAATCACTATTCACGGAGCACGCTTATCGAGGCACTATTCACGCCATAATATTTTTACGTCTTTTTCGACCTTAATAAATTTCAATAATACACGTGTGCAAAGTGATAATTTTTCTAAGCGTCAGATTTTCATTTTGAGCCCAATCGTGTCGTATTCGGTATCCGAATTATATAATATGACTGTTCCGAATAATTAGACAAATTCCATAATAATTATTTTTACCCATCCTTATATTTATAATAATACCCATTTTAATTTTGGGTAGAGCTATTTACCAGTTTTGGTACAAAAGTGGGAGTTTTCGAATATATTTTTGTGTATTTGGGTATTTATTTTGGCTTATTACTCCAAGAGGGAACCAACCCCCAATTTTAGACCAATCAAATGCAAGGAGTGGAGAGGGTGGCGGCAGCATGCTGCTATTTGGTAGGCTCAATGCCTTATTTTTCTTCCAAATTGCTGAACTTTATTGAGCCATTCCCTTTCATCCTCCCAAAGCCTCCTAGCTGCCATTCCATTCAAACTTCTTCTCTCCCATTCATTCCCTAAACCAACTGAAGATAGAGAGGGATTGAGTGTGAAGGTGCTGCAGATTATTGAGAGTGAGAGAGCATTGAAGGAGAAGTAGAAGAACAAGAAGAAATAGAAGAGCAAGAAAAGAAGAGGAAGAAGAACACGAAAGAACAAGAAGCAAAGTGAGCGGGAGAAGAGAGGAGGAGCTCAATCCAATCGAACCTAACAAGTTTCTTAGCACCTGGAGAGGATTTACAAGGTAAACAATCAACCAACAAATTCATTCCATGTGATTTTGATAGGATTTTCGAGTTCTGTGTGTTCTTGAGCTCAAACCATTGGGTTTGAGCATTTCTTGCAATTTTTGTTGTAATTGTTAGTTGTGGTTATTTAATATTGTTACCAAAACACCTTGTAAGCCATTAATAACATCAAAGTGGAACAAACATCAAAGAAATCCGTGCCTATGCATAAAGGATGAAGAATATGAAGAACAATGGACAAAAATGGATTATGGACTGTTATGGACGAATTTAGAGGACTTTATAGCTATGATTCCTTGTTTGTTGTGTTTATTTGTTGTTATGATATTGTAGTTCCAAGGGTTACAAATTTAACCCAACTGGAATGGAGTAAAAAGGGATTAAAACAAAGTTTTGGTGATGATTTTTGTGAAGAACACCAAGAACACGAAAATAAAGAGTGAGTTGATACTTTGGTCAAGGATTTAAACATGTTAATGTTAATGGATAGCTCTAAATTTTTGATATATTGTAGCTCTATGTTTTAGGAGTCCATAGAGTCCGAAATGGACCAATTTGAAGGTGTAGAGAAGGAGTTATGGTGGTTGGAAGCAAGATAGGTCTAGAACACCAAAATAAAACAGAGTATTCCGCGAGCTGGGCAAACGAGCACCATAATCTACTGCTTACAGCGCTGTGGCGCTGGACTAGGCTTGTTTTCAGCGCCGGGGCGCTAGGCCTCAGGTGGTAAAGGTCAGTTTTGACGTCCTTTAGTAAAACGGACATAACTTTCTCATACGGACTCGAAATTTGATGATTCTAGATGATTCAGAAAGAGGAAGAGTAGAACTACAACTTTCGTTCTTTAAGTTTTTCGATTTGAGGTCTGTATTATGGCCTAAATTAGCCATCTATAGGACTGATGCGTAATTGGGGTCAATCGGAGGACGTCGGGCATACGCATTTGCACACGTAATGCCCCCGACCCTATAAAGTGATGTTCTAACTTTCATAACATGATTATTATGATTTATAATGATACTTAGCATTAACCAATAAGTATTAGATAAATCGAATGGGCGTGTTAGGCGTACGCAATTGCGTGTCGCTTGGGCATTCGAATAGGCAAGTTGGGCGTATAGACGTGCAAGCGTCGTAACGCCGTAACTAGTGGGCATAACCTTGTGTGATATTTTGTTTCTTATTTGAATGGGACATTATAGAGTTGTGTAAACAAATATTTGGTATCCTATATACGACTAATTATATGTGAATATGTACCTAATTGTGTAGGATATTAAGGAGCGTGTGTTGTAATATTGTAGCAGATGCACCAGGCAAGTTTCCTAACCTGTACAACTTTTATTATTGTGCGAGTTTATTCTGATGAATGCAAGTTTCTTAAACTCACTCAACCCTTACATTTGGGCAAGTTTCCTATTTTATACAAATGTTGTATATTATTGCAAGTTCCTTACTCAACTATTTTTAATTGAGCTAGTTTTCTAAACTTCCGCAACTTATTTCATTGTGTGAGTACTCTTATGATTATTCAAATGATTTGACATTCGTTCAAGTTATCTACCTATGCTATAATGCATGTTGTTGAGCTTTAAAGTTTCTTATTTCATAAATTGTTTAAAAGCTATGTTAAAGCCAATTGCTTTGGCTAGACACTTATTGATTTATGTAGATAATGTAAAATTCCTTTAAGAAAATTAATTCTTTTATTAATAAATGAATAAGATTACAAAGTATATGCTACATCATATCAAATATGATTGGCTTGTGTGCATACTACTTTCACTATCTAACCGAATTGTTTTGGTTAGGATTTCGAGGCATGTATGAGATGAATAACCCCAATATTAGGGGTAGTTTTAGTCAGATATTCCGGCAAGGCCATGAGGCGCCTATACAAACGCATATAGTTGTTTAAAAAGTTGAATGTTGATCAACATAAAGTACAATAGGCTGATCGCCTAGAAGTACTCGTAAGCATGACGGTTTACAGTTAAATTATTGTTTAACCTTTTATGAACAGAAAAGAAAAGTTCAAGGTCTTATGACCGCTCAGTATGTCGTTTCAAAAATATTTTAAACAAAAGAAAAGTATTATTCCTGTTTATTCAGAATGTTTCACAACTATTGTTCAGTTGTTGAAGAAAGATGATATGATTCTTGATTCTATTGTTATTCAACTGTTATACTTGTTGAGCAATTAAATGCTCATTCTTGCTTTAAAATTAAATATTTTAGCTAAGCCCGAGCGGGTTGAAGGTTTCAGTATGAAGGATAAAGGAAAAGGAAAGATGAACGAGTAGAAGACGCTATGCAATAGCATATTAGTATTATATAATAATTATTATTATGATGTTTTGAAGATGTTAAGGTCCTAGAACTTGGGATTGTACAGATATGTTTGTAATAATGTAATAATTACATTCGTGTCATTAAGATTATATAGATAGATATGTGTGGATATTGTAGTACCATGGAGCACCGGACTCGGGGTTTGAAAGTACCTGGATTTGGGGGCGTCACATTTCTTTTTTTTTTCTTTCATTTTACCCGTCTTTGACTTTTTGACCCGAAAAGTCAAATTTTCATGTTTACAGTCGATTCTTACATAATTCGACGTCCTGAACATCGTGGCAATGTCCGTTTCTTCAAATTCTTCTTCAAACTCAAAGTTTAACTTTGTTCCTCATAAAAGTCAACTGTTGACTTTAACCAAAAAGTCAATCCCAACACCATATTGTATTTACAGTCTTTACCTACCATATTCGATGTTCCCGTCTCAACGGTGAAGTCTATTTCTTAAAATTCCCTTTCGAACTCAAATTCGAGTTTTGAACCGTCTAGTTCGTTCATTCACATTTACATGCGTTACTTTCCTTTCCTTTCTTCATTTATTTCCTTTTCCTTGCTTTACTTAACACCTTACTAATCATGTACAATCTCTTCATTTACATTTATAATCTTTGTTTCCTTATTTGAAAAATCCTGGGGTATTAGAATTCTAGTTTCTTATTTGGATAGATAAATAATAAAAGTTGACCTAACATAAGAAAAATCAAAGGTCGAACAAAAAAAATTAGGACAAATAGGTTATGCATAACTTTATGAAAATCTCAAATTTTAAGTTTCAAGTACGTATCAAAGTACACCCCGCACAAAATACAGTATAATGATATTGTTGTTAATTTTATTGTATTTTTCTAATAAATATATTATTAAATTTCTAGGTAAATTATTCTCATAGAAAAAAATTCTAAAATTATGTTATCAAAGTAATAATAAAATTTTGCTTATACTTGAAATATTGTTACATTATATTTTAATGATAATAACAAATTTAAGTTATGTAAGACGATCTATGTGGAAAAAAATATGTTAGGATAAATGCATATTTGATTTGATGATGATATAATGTATATTTGTAACCAGTAGCCTTTGTGAAGTCTTTATAATGAAATTAATGTAAAAAGACTTAGATTAGAAGATCAAACTTGTTAAGTTGATCTATTTCGTTGAGTAAACTTGATGTATAACTATAGGAAATTAAACGATCGTAAAGTTGTTTAGACGATCGTAAAGCTTAGTGAATGATTATAGAGCATACTGGTCAAGTTCGTAGAACTGTCTACTCTAAGATTGTAAAGAAAATTGAAGATCGCAGAGTCCGACAAAGATCATAGAGCTGTTGTCTCAGAGATCGTAGAGCTCATTGAAGACCGTAGAGTCTGTCAGAGATCATAAAGCAAGCCAATCGTAGAGTTATCTATCCAGATACTCTACGACCACCATGAAACTCTACGATTAGGAAAACCATAGAGTATGTTAGCTCTAACAATGGACTGACACTGTCAAGGCTTGTAGAGTGGAGATCCTAAGATAGTTGTTAAAACATCTTAGAGTTTGAAAAGAATATCAGATCGAAGTGTGTTTAAACAGCTAGTTTGGTGAAGTGACAGTGACCCACTTGAGTGTCTCTGTAGCAGTCTGATGTGACGTGTCACAACCGAAAGCAAGTTGACACATACTCCCCCTAAAGTCAACAATTAGAGATCATCTATGATTGGAGTATTAAATGACCAACAATAACTTTCCAATGGGATTATCTCATGCTTGCCTATAAGAGGCATGCAGATTCAATCTAACAGTAACGATCACATATCGTACAAGTTAAATTGCTGCCAATCTGTCAAGAACCTTATTCTACGAATCTAGAACTATTTGTTCTGTTGCTAAGTCTTTCATTACTAGAATTAAAGCCACTTAGCAACGCCTTTAACTCAATCTTTCCTTTAGTGATTGTTTAGGTCTTAGTGACCTTTGTAATCAAGTCTTAGTGACTTGTGTCAAGTCTTTATGACTTGTAAGTATCTTAGTGATTCAATCATTGTAACTGTTCTTAGTGAACATATCTTAGTGATCATTCCATCTTGAGTAGATTTCCTACTCGTGGAGTAGAAGAGTGGACTAGGAGATATTTATTCTCCGAACCACTTAAAATTCCCTGTCTCATTTACTTTTAGCATTTACTTTCCAGTTCATTACTTTCAATACTCTACAATTTAGCACTATGACTTAGTTCCACTTTTGTTTGCTAAATTTAGAACTATGACTTTCCTAAATATTTGAAAGGAGATTGTCAAAATATCATTCCGCTGTGCATATTTTGTGACACTCCCAAATTCGGGTACCTATATCTCGAATCTGGTGCTTCACGATCCATCTTATACAACATGCTAATATCAGCTAATAGCGGAATAATAGGAATATTTATATTAATATAACATAAATATTTCCGTCCCAAGTCTCGCAACCGTTACTAATCCGAATACATAACTTAATCCAAGACATAACTTAGTACATAATATCAATTAAGTCTTATTACAATATAATAATAAACTTCTAGTATGAAGGAACAAAGCTACGCCATAGCTTTGCCCTTGCCCTTGTCTTTTCCTGAGGTTCCACCCTGTTCTGCCTTAACTGAAATGTTTAAGAGAAGCAAGAGTGAGAAACAAATTTTCTCAGCAAGTAATATAACAATAAATGTGAACAAGTATATATAGAGTTCGTAATATCAAGGTTATAATAACAATTGATAGCTCAGGAATTTAAATAAGGATGTTGTGAACAAAGTACATATCAATGGTTCTAATTCTATCCTTTAAATATAAAATATTGAGTCACTCTACACCGCAGGATTACTAAAGGAATTCAAAGGTCTCAACAATTTCAAGTCAATGAGTATTTAATACTGAGTAGTCACTATGGACCAAGAACTTCTAATAGAATTAACAGTATTACACTGATAACCCACAATATAAACAAGTACAATAGATGATCAGTCTAAAGTACCCTATGTTATACATCACATTCAAATATGTTGTTCACGCGTGTGTTGGTTTCCCAACATATATCTATCCCCTTCTGTGAGGGTTGTTCATCTCAGCAGATTATAAAAGTCCGCGCCAAGTCAATTGGTTTGGATAACTTTTCGAATTTATAGATAATGGTCTAGCCGAATCAAATGGCTTAGACACCTTTTCTTAATACACTTCAGAATGATTCGCACACTCAAGGTATGCAACATGAATTCAAGAATATAATTGTGATTTTAATTCAAGAGCATGAATAATAACTTCCAAGAATTTTGATAACACAAAAGTTATTCAATAAAACGATTATACAATCAATAGATGTATTTGTCCATATATATAGTTTATATAACAACAATTAAACTTGCACAATATTCAAAGTTTTATAAGTTAGGGAATTTGCCTTTCGCGTAGCTTACAAGTCTAAAGCTTAACGTTACTGCAAAGTCTTATATTATCCTATTTATGTATATATATATATATATATACACGTTAGTCATACAAGTTCGATATGTATTCCAACAATCTTACATTCCTATGATACACAAGTGGAATCACAGTTGCTAAACATATATTTTCAGTCCTATCTTAGTTACACAATCAGGCGATATGGTTACCACATCAACGTTGTTTTACTTTTGGAAGCTTTACTAAGAAAACTTTTAAAACTTTTAAATTCTTGATTCCATACCACCATTACATGCTTGAACACTTTAGATATCATTCTAATAATGTATTACAGCTTAAGACATTAATGTACACATGCTACAGGGTTCAGTCTACAATTAAAAATAGTCAGACAGTTCTGTAGTGCGGCGCAGCTGCGCTGCATTTTGATCTGGGAGTGGTGCAACTGTGCTGCATTTTGATCTGGGAGTGGCGCAGCTGCGCTGCATCAGACCAGAGTTGGTTTTCCTCTTATACAGATTCATTCTTAGTATACTATGATATTGATACAAATCAGGAGCACATGATAAGAGGTATTGGACTAGGTTTGGTCCTTGTTAGTTATTGAATAATTGATGTTTTGAATTATAACAAAATTACGTGTGCTTGCATGGGATTGCATGGATTACGGTTTGATATAATATTATATAATATGTGTGGATTATGGTCGGATATAATATTATATAATATGCATGGATTATAGGTGGTTATAATGTTAAAATATAACAGTCTTTATAATCTAAATTTCGTGATTGCTGAAATCTCTCATCTCAGTTGTTGTGTAGGAATAAATTTGGTTAACTGTTAAGTTAATTCAAATTTGAATTAGAAGCTTAAAAAGGTATCTGATCTAAATATAGAAGATTTTTAACAAACTTATCTTTCATATCTTTTATATCCCTTCATTTCAGCTGCTTAGTATGATATCATATTGTTTGAATGAGCTCATCAAGGAAACAATATATCTGTTGATTCAAATATTAGTTGCTGATTTGTTTAACTGTGACTGAGGATTTCTTGGGATCAGTTTTCACATAGCCGTTGGAAGCTCGACTATAATATAACATCCTTCTCGGCTATTGAAGATATAACTTGGAAAAGCTTCAATCAATCTTATACGTTTTATTCAATAGCTATTCCAAGTTTCTTTCCAGCAATTTATTTGTACTGTTCTTAAATTGTATTGTGCTAGAAACTTGATAGTTTGTAATCAATATCTTTATTCTAAGTTTAAGCCATTTCGGCTTGGTCTATCTAGAGTAAATAGGATCTGTTCATAGAAGAGCTTTCAAGGTTGCAGAGGTACAAAGGTCTCAGTTGTGAGAAAGGTTGCAGAGGTGCAAATGGGCAGTGGTGTCCATAAGTGGAAAGCCTACTTTGAACAGGGAAGTTTTTGTATTATGTATTAAAAAGTTTATTTAATAAAAAGAGTCTCCAATACCAATTGGTATTGGACATAGATTAGGACATTAGTTAGAGGTTAAGGGCCGAACCATGTAAAAATCGTTGTATCTATAGTTTGTTAATGTGTGTGGTTTGTTAATTTAAGATTTCGTTCTGTCTTTAAAGTATTCTGCATATCGTTGTTCTGCTGGGTCTCGAATTGTACTAATCCAGACAACAAAGCAGACATGGTATCTTGTCTGATAATACTCAAACGAAGAACAATAACTAAAGTAGACAGCAAAGTAGACACTGATAACTAGGTTTCATACCTACTTATTGGATACTATTTTGTTCCATTTGTTGCTCATCTAATAGCTATCTAGTGTAATTTCATGCATTTTTCCCTCTCTTTCGGTTTTTGATTCACTATTCTCATTATATGGCTTTTGCATAGTTTTTGGTACATTTGGCTCGGGATGTTATGCATTTGTGGATGGATGCTATTTGATTGTTTGTTGATTGTGCAGGACGTGAGAGAAGAGAAATTATCCAACAGCAGCACTGCAGCAAACTGGCATCCAGCGCAGCTGCGCTCCTTTTACAAAGGGCACCGGCGTAGCTGCGCCCCTCCTGCTCATTCCTTGCCCTCGGCGCAGCTGCGCCCCTTTTACAAAGGGCGCCGACGCAGCCGCGCCTGTCGCCAGCCAGCCATGCAGTACGTTCCCTCCAGCGAAGCAGCATTATCAGAAAATGGGGTGGTGCCTGATTTTGAGGATTCAGTGGGTTCGAACTTTTGTAGTGGGAATCATAATAAGTCAAAATAAGACAATTCATGCATGCATTATTAGCCAATTTTGGAATTCAATTTGCAGCTCTCCTCCTACACGAAAAATAGAGTAGTTTACTGCATGTTAGCTTCAAAAATTAGAAATAGTCAGCTGAGCATTTTGGGCATTTGGGAATTGAAGAGTGGAGCTATATGGATGCTAAATTGGAGATTGGGAGCAAGGAATCAACTATCTACACAACTTGGAAAATCACCAAAAGTTGCAGAACGGAAACAGGGAGCTTGAATATTTTCTATTTTTGATTAATTCTCCTATTCTGTAATTATGATGATGAACCAATTGTGCATGATGAACTCTAGTATTGTTATTATGAACTAAATTTAATTCTTGGGATTATAATGGATCTTTTGCATGACTAAGAATTGAATTGCTTCCTTATTTTTACTAGTTGGTTGTGAAATGAATGTCTAGCATAATCTATACTCCATGTTTAATTGCTTGATCACCAATTACTGTGATAATTTATATGGAATTGAGAAAGGAAGTATAAATTAAGATCTCATTATGCTAGCATATGTTCATAATTATTACATTCCTCGTGAAATTATGTTTCGTGCTTAGGATAGAGATATACCGAAGCACCATATGTGGCCAATGGAAAACTTGTTCTTAAACCCTTTTGATTGTAATTCACATAGGAATATAGTGCGTTAGTCATCTAGGGTGTTCACATTCATTCTATCAATTGTGGATTTAGTGTGATATGGGTATGGTGCATCGAGAGATGGCCATATTTCACTTTCGTGTTTTCGACCAACATTCTATAGTAACCAACTAGCAACAATAGGAAGCATGGAAATCTAAATCTGCATTAAGTGAAATTATAATCCCAAGCCCATAAAATCTGTATTTTTACAACCAAATTTGTTTAATTGTTTCATTAGTAATTATTAGACTATTTCATCACTAAAACCGCTTGTTTAAAGAGACCGAACTAATTACAAAATCGGTGTTTGTAGTCATAAATGCAATTCAATTCCTCGTGGGATCGATACTTTAATTACTTTATATTACTTGTGGATCGCGTGCACTTGCGTGTATGAGTTTTATTTGTTATACATACAAATATCCCAACAGACACCCATTCTTGTCTGAATTTAATTTGCAGAATTAAAATTAAAAAGTTGTCTTCGTTTATCATTTCCACCTATTCACCCCCTCTAAGTGTGCTTATACACTGAATTACATTTGGTATCAGAGCTTGGCTCTACTAATATCGATCTTTGCATGTCGTAGGGTAAGATCCTATGGCACATCTAAACTTTCAAGAAGGGCAGTCCACGAGTAGACCTCCTTTGTTGCTGGGCAGCGAGAACTTCAACTTCTGGAAATTTAGAATTAAGATTTATCTCAACAGGGACCCAAAGGAATGGTGGGTTGTTGAAAATGGACCACTCATTCCACGACATGATGACGGCAAGCCGAAGAAACTCATGGAAATGGACGCAAACAAATCCTATATGATATCTTATGATTCCAAGGCCATGAATACATTGCTGAGTGGCACGGTTCAGTCAGAGATAGATAAGGTCTCCGCCTGTACTATGACTAAAGAAATTTAGGACACAGTCATCATGAGCCACATCACGGTTTGCCCCAATGGATGCAGCTGAACACATTTTACAATGGGTTGAATATTCAAACACGCGCAGGCATTGATGCAGCTGCGGGTGGGGCATTCATGGGTAAAAACTATGACGAAGCTTATGAACTTTTGGAGACTATGGCTGCAAACAACTATCAATGGCCATCCTCCAGATCCACTCAACCAAAGGTGGCAAGGATACTAGAGGTTGACACAGCCACTTCACTTCAAGCCCAGATTTCAGCTATGGCCAAAAAGCTTGACAACATATGTGAAGGTAAAGGTCAGCAAGTTTCCATGATTTGTGAGTTTTGTGCAGGTTCTCACGCTTCGGATCAATGTGCCATCAATGCTGAATCTGTGCACTTTGTGAGCAACTATCAGCGGCCAGCAAATCAATATCAGAATAACTACACTCCGGGGAATAGGAACCACCCAAATTTCTCGTGGAGCAACCGTCAAGATAATTCACAAGCTCCAAAACCTCTCAATCCGCCGGGGTTCCACAATCAGCAACAAGTCACATCCACTAATAGGATGGTCGCTGAAATGAGTGAGAATTTGGAGAAATACATGGCCAAAACTGACAGATTGGAGCAAGGCCAAACATTAGGCTTCAAGAATCTGGAAAATCAAATGAGTCAATTGTTTAGTTTGTTGTCTAGCAGACCTCAGGGAGCTCTTCCTAGCGACATGGAAATCAATCCAAGGAGAAATGGGAAGGAGCAATGCCAAGCTGTCACCACCAGAAGTGGGAAGCAGACCCTGCCAGACAGCGCAACTGCGCCATTGTCACACGAACAGACAGCGCAGCTGCGCCCTTCATCAGCATTGGAACCAAGCAGCGCAGCTGCGCCCATGTTGCAAAGGGAGACGGCGCAGCTGCGCCCTTCCCCAGAAACTGCATCTGCTGAACTTTTTGAAGAAGAGGATAACATTGAGAAATCTGAACCCCCACCCATAAAGAGCACAGAAAAGACTCAAGCCCCTCCCACCAGGTACTACCCACCTGTTCCATACCCTCAAAGGCAGCAAAAGCAGAGAATGGACAAGCAATTTTCTAAGTTTTTTGAGGTTTTCAAAAAGCTTCAAATCAATATACCATTTGCAGAAGCTTTAGAACAAATGCCAAGCTATGCCAAGTTCATGAAGAGTATTCTGTCAAGAAAGAAGAAACTGCAAGATTTTGAAATTGTAGCCTTAACAGAGGAATGCAGTGCAGTATTACAAAGGAAGCTACCTCCAAAATTAAAGGATTCGGGCAGTTTCACCATTCCGTGCACCATTGGAGACTTATCATTCAAGAAATGTTTGTGTGATCTTGGTGCAAGCATTAATCTCATGCCATTGTCCGTCTTTACTCAGTTGGGATTACCAGCTCCCAAGCCAACTAATGTCTCTCTTTAGCTAGCAGATCGTTCAGTCACTTATCCGAGAGGTATTATGGAAGATGTCCTGGTTAAGGTTGATAAGTTCATTTTCCCAGCTGATTTCATAATCTTAGACTTTGAGGAGGACAAGGACATCCCCATCATACTTGGGAGGCCATTTCTAGCTACCGGGAGAACTCTCATTGATGTGAAAAAAGGAGAATTGACAATGAGGGTTCAGGACCAAGAAGTTACTTTTAATGTCTTCAAGGCTATGAAATTTCCAACTGAAGAGGAAGAGTGTTTCCGAGTTGACATCATTGAAGAAGCAGTGACCGAGGAATTCATTAAGGCCACACATAGGGACTTGCTTGAGCAAACACTAACAGGGGGCATCGACTTGGACGAACCCGAGAACTGTGAGTATGTTCATTTTCTAGATGCAGTACCCAGGATGGCAAGATTCAAGGTACCTATTGAGCCCTTGAAAAGCTCAAACGATGCCTCATTTCAATTAAAACCATCCAGTGAGGTACCTCCTAAACTTGATCTCAAACCCCTGCCTAGTCATCTCAGGTATGCATTCCTAGGCATTTCAGATACATTACCTGTCATTATTTCCTCTGCACTAACATCCTTGCAGGAAGACAAACTGATAAGAATCCTCAGAGAATTCCAAGGGGCTATTGGATGGACCATTCCAGACATAAAGGGAATCAGCCCCTCATTTTGCATGCACAAAATCCTGATGGAAGATGACAGCAAGCCTACCATAGAGCATCAAAGAAGGCTGAATCCCATCATGAAGGAGGTGGTTAAAACAGAAATTCTGAAATGGCTAGACGCTGGGATCATTTATCCCATTTCTGACAATCCATGGGTGAGCCCAGTGCAGTGTGTACCAAAGAAGGGAGGAATAACTGTGGTAAAAAATGAGAACAACGAGCTAATACCAACCCGAACAGTCACGGGGTGGAGAGTTTGCATGGATTATCGAAAGCTCAACAAGGCCACAAGGAAAGATCACTTCCCACTCCCATTCATTGATCAAATGTTGGACAGACTTGCAGGGCATGAGTACTACTATTTTCTTGACGGATATTCTGGATATAATCAAATTGCCATCGCTCCTGAGGATCAAGAAAAGACCACTTTTACTTGCCCTTATGGAACTTTTGCTTTCAGGCGAATGTCTTTTGGTCTATGTAATGCTCCTGCCACATTTCAGCGATGCATGATGGCAATATTTTCTGACATGATGGAAATCAACATGGAGGTCTTCATGGATGACTTCTCAGTGTTTGGAAATTCCTTTGACAGCTGTCTTGAGAATTTAGTCATGGTATTGAAGAGATGCGTGGAAACAAATCTTGTGCTTAATTGGGAGAAATGTCATTTCATGGTTCATGAAGGAATAATTTTGGGTCACAAAGTCTCAGCCAAAGGTTTGGAGGTGGACAAAGCAAAGTTGGAAAGTATCGAGAAATTGCCTCCACCGACTTCTGTAAAGGGAGTTCGGAGTTTTTTGGGCCACGCTGGATTCTATCGGAGATTTATCAAAGACTTCTCCAAAATCACAAAACCCTTGTGCAATCTGTTGGAAAAGGATGTCCCATTTCTATTTGATGATAATTGCTTAGCAGCCTTCGAGTTGTTAAAACAGAAATTGACAACAACACCTGTGATAGTGGCACCGGATTGGTCTCTTCCATTTGAGCTTATGTGTGATGCTAGTGACTACGATGTGGGCGTGGTATTGGGACAGCACAGAGACAAGGTTCTACATGCAGTCTACTATGCCAGCAAAACACTTTCGGAGGCCCAAATGAATTACACCACCACCGAGAAGGAACTACTCGCGGTTGTCTATGCATTCGACAAGTTCCGATCCTATCTCATTGGAACAAAGGTAGTGGTGTACACTGATCATGCAGCAATTCGGTATTTGATCTCAAAGAAAGATGTCAAGCCAAGATTAATCAGATGGATCCTTTTGCTCCAAGAATTTGATTTGGAAATTAAGGACAAGAAAGGCACGGAAAATCTGGTAGCCGATCATCTTTCCAGATTGGATAATCCAGATTTGGAGAGCAAAGAGAAGGTTGAAATAAACGATTGCTTCCCTGATGAGCAGCTATTTGCAGTCACATCTGAAATCCCATGGTTCGCTGATATTGTCAACTATCTTGTGAGTCATGTGCTACCACCGGATATAACTTCTCAGCAGAAAAAGAAATTTCTGCATGATACAAAGAGATACATGTGGGATGAGCCTTATTTGTTCAAACGATGCCCGGATTCTGTGATCCGAAGATGCATTCCCGAGGTCGAGAGTACCAGTATATTACATGCATGTCATTCTTCTCTGTATGGTGGCCATTATGGAACGCAGAGAACAGCAACAAAGGTACTCCAGGCCGGATTTTATTGGCCCACCTTGTTCAAAGATGCCCACCACTTCATAAAGAATTGTGATCGATGCCAACGGGTGGGCAACATCTCCAACCGTAATGAAATGCCACTAAATGTGATCTTGGAGTGGAGATCTTTGACGTATGGGGGATAGACTTCATGGGACCATTCCCATCTTCATGCAATAATCTCTATATCCTTTTAGCGGTTGATTACGTGTCCAAATGGGTGGAAGCTTCGGCGTTACCAACCAATGATGCTAAGGTGGTTTTGAGGTTCCTACAAAAAAACATTTTTACTAGATTTGGCACTCCTCGGGCGATCATCAGTGATGAGGGGAGCCATTTTTGCAACAAACAGATCACAGCTCTCCTGGCCAAATATGGAGTAAGACACAGAATTGCCACTGCCTACCATCCACAGAAAAATGGTCAAGCCGAAGTATCCAATCGAGAGGTAAAAAGAATTCTGGAAAAGATTGTTAATCCTACCAGAAAAGATTAGTCTCTAAAGCTAGATGAAGCCTTGTGGGCTTATAGAACTGCATATAAAGCACCTCTCGGCATGTCTCCTTACCACATAGTTTATGGAAAGGCTTTTCATCTACCGGTCGAATTAGAGCACAAATCTTACTGGGCTATCAAAAAGTTGAATTTTGACCTATCTGCAGTAGGAGAAAGGAGACTTCTACAGTTAAATGAACTCGACGAGTTTCGATTGCAGGCCTATTAGAATTCTAAACTCTACAAAGAGAAGGTAAAGAGATGGCACGACCGAAAAATCATCGAGAGAAAATTTGAACCTGGCCAAGCGGTCTTACTATTCAACTCCAGGCTCAAGTTATTCCCGGGAAAGCTCAAATCCCGATGGTCGGGTCCCTTTACCATCACTACTGTGTTTCCACATGGAGCCATCGAGATTGTTGGAAAGGACAGTGAGCAACCATTCAAGGTTAATGGCCAAAGATTGAAGCACTATTGGGGAGGCGAATTTGATCGCCAAAAATCCTCAGTTGACCTGGCCATGGATTGAGCATCAATGATAGTCGAGCTAACCGACTTAAAACAAAGCGCTCCTCGGGAGGCAACCCGAGATTACTTTTATTACTTCTATTATTGTGTGATTTTTATTTAGCTTGTGTGATTTCATTTTAACATGCTTGTTTGTTTTTATTTCAGGTGTCCAATCATGCCCTCAACCGTTTGACTTGATCACACTTTGAGTTTGGGGGTGTATCGTTCCATTGCAAACACTAGCCGTTGTTTAGAGAAAGAAAATCTTTCAAGAATCCTGAGCTCCTGCGCAGCTGCGCCACATCTTCAGTGCTGCACCTGCGCAGCTGCGCCGGGCCACCCTTGCATGCAACATCTGAACAACTGCGCAGCTGCGCCTCACCATCAGTTCATTTCCGGTGCAGCTGCGCCGATGTCCGCCTGAGCCAAGCCTGAAGCTCAGCGCAGCTGCGCCCCCTTCCCAGTACAACTGCGGCGCAACTGCGCCGATCGCGGAATTTTTTTTTTATAAATAGGTCAGTCCCCATCAGTCACAATCATCCAACCCTAAACTTAACTGACTCTCTAGCAGCAAAACAAACCCTCTCCTCTCATCCCTACCCACTCTCTCAAAACCTTAACTACCTACACTCTTCCTTCAAACCCTAATCACATACCACCATGCCGAAGCGTGCGCGCACTCCCCAACCTTCTTCTTCCAGCAGCAGCGGATCCGAATCTACTGGTGGTGGCATCAACACTCTGGATGCCACCAAATTTGTCAATCTCTCTGCACAACATTACTACTGGGAGGTGCTTAGCGTCAAATCCTTCATACCAGAGAGGGGTTTGAAGCCCAAAGCACATGATGGGCGTATTCTTGACCAAATCCGGTGTTTGGGTTGGTTGCTATTCATTGAGACACCGAAGTCAGCCCCGATAGCCATTGTTCGAGAGTTCTATGCCAACGCCCGGGAAACACAGAATGGGATTTCCTTCGTGCGGGGCAAGCAGGTATCCTACTCAGCGCAGGCAATCAATGAACTTTTTCGCCTGCCATCTGCTACTGCTGAGGCCACCGACTGGGTGGTACATGAGCGCTACGAAACCGACCTTGATGCTTTGATACATGAGATGTGCCAACTGGGCACGCAGTGGAAGACTCAGCCAGGCACCACCTTGAAGGTACACTTCCCTCAGACCGCGCTAAATAGATTTGCCAAGGCGTGGTACGCCTTCATTTGCGCGAGTATCTTGCCGACCACCCATCATCAGGACGTGACACGGGACCGCGCGGTACTCTTGCACCGCATTCTGCGTGGAGGGAGTATCGACGTGGGCTATATCATCAACCAGTCCATGCTTCGTTTCATGCGGGTTGTCACTTCCGGTGCCATTCCACACGCCTCGATCATCACACGCCTATGCTTAGCGGCAAACGTGGAATGGGGCAAAGAGGCTCTCCAGCTACCTATGCGAGACATCGATAGCGCCACGATCCGAAAATACAATGTTTGGCGCGGTGGAGAGTCCCGGCCTAATGGGTTGGGTTTTATTGTGGCTGATGAGGTGGAGGAGGCCAGTGAGGAGGGCATGCCTGCTCCGCTAGTGCAGCAAAGGGGCGTCAGTGGACATGAGCGCGACATGCGCCGCCTGCAGCGCCGTATGGACGCGTTGCACACGAGCTTCAGGGATTATAGCGTCTCCTTCGCTGGTGCACTTTTGGAGGCGTTCAGTCAGCAAGGGGTCCACATTGAGTTTCCCACATTCGGCTCTAACATCCCTTATCCTCCGCCCGACATGCCGCCTAGCGGCGCCGAGGACGCTTCTTAGGGGAGTACTCTTTACCCTATTATCTCCAATGAGGACATTGCATATTTTAAGTTTGGGGGTATTAGGCTTGCCTAGTTATTTTGTGATGCTTTAAATTATCTGTTTTTATTGTTATTTATTTGCTTTATTGTTATTTTAGGTATTTGTTTCCTTATTTTCGTTTAAAAAAAAAAGAATGGTGAATTTCTCATGCATATCATATCACATCATGTAGTTTAGTTGCATGATCCTCTTATATTGATTAGTATGCATCCCCACATGCCTATGATGAAAACTTTTTGATTTTTGCTAACTGTTAAGACTTCGAGTCGAATGCCATGATACATTGCAACTCTTGTCTTGCGTTTGCTATGATAAAACCGGTTTGCACGTTCTTAGTAGTTTTTTTTAACTAAGTAGTCCAATGATTCGCATAATTGAGTTCTGGGGAGAATTGGTTGTGTTTTTAATGATTGTGGCATTTGTGGGTAGTATTAGTTGAGATCACACGTGTTCAAGTTTGGGGGAGTACTTAGTAGAGTATTTATGCAACGAAATGGAGCGTAAAACGCATTCGTTGACAAAAAAAAGAAAAGTATTAATAAATGCGTGGTCAGCCTAATTTTGTGGCCTTTGATATTCGAGTATGTACACCCTAGGGGATGTCTTTACACCTAGCACCCTAAGACCAATTGGTTTGGGAGTCGTTGGCCGAAAGCTCGTTACATGGGTATCATTGAATAGCCTAATGGAACTAGGCATTGCACTACCAGGCATCATGTTCCGTATAGCGTCTAAGTACATCCCCACGTTTTGATATAGTGTGGTTTCAACTATATTTACCCCAATTGTCTTATGGTAGTTCGAATATATAAATTTCCCCTAAGAAACATATTATGAGAATCGATTGGGATTACTATAGTTGATGATTACTGCACACACACACTCTATCATTCACCACAAAATTTGAGCTGCATGATTATCATGGTACACGGACCAAGTTTTGATGTTTCGCTAGATTATTCTGAGGCAAATCTTGTGGATTGCTTGCTAATTGATGAGGGTCATGGTGCATTCTTATATCATTACATTGCATTCATATTTTGCATTCATTTCGTTGTATTTGCTTGAGGACAAGCAACAATTTAAGTTTGGGGGTATTTGATAAGTAGGTTTCATACCTACTTATTGGATACTATTTTGTTCCATTTGTTGCTCATCTAATAGCTATCTAGTGTAATTTCATGCATTTTTCCCTCTCTTTCGGTTTTTGATTCACTATTCTCATTATACGGCTTTTGCATAGTTTTTGGTACATTTGGCTCGGGATGTTGTGCATTTGTGGATGGATGCTATTTGATTGTTTGTTGATTGTGCAGGACGTGAGAGAAGAGAAATTATCCAACAGCAGCACTACAGCAAACTGGCATCCGGCGCAGCTGCGCCCCTTTTACAAAGGGCACCGGCGCAGCTGCGCCCCTCCTGCTCATTCCTTGCCCCCGGCGCAGCTGCTCCCCTTTTACAAAGGGCGCCAGCGCAGTCGCGCCTGTCGCCAGCCAGCCATGCAGCACGTTCCCTCCAGCGAAGCAGCATTATCAGAAAATGGGGTGGTGCCTGATTTTGAGGATTCAGTGGGTTCGAACTTTTGTAGTGGGAATCATAATAAGTCAAAATAAGACAATTCATGCATGCATTATTAGCCAATTTTGGAATTCAATTTGCAGCTCTCCTCCTACACGAAAAATAGAGTAGTTTACTGCATGTTAGCTTCAAAAATTAGAAATAGTCAGCTGAGCATTTTGGGCATTTGGGAATTGAAGAATGGAGTTATATGGATGTTAAATTGGAGATTGGGAGCAAGGAATCAACTATCTACACAACTTGGAAAATCACCAGAAGTTGCAGAACGGAAACATGGAGCTTGAATATTTTCTATTTTTGATTAATTCTCCTATTCTGTAATTATGATGATGAACCAATTGTGCATGATGAACTCTAGTATTATTATTATGAACTAAATTTAATTCTTGGGATTATAATGGATCTTTTGCATGACTAAGAATTGAAGTGCTTCCTTATTTTTACTAGTTGGTTGTGAAATGAATGTCTAGCATAATCTATACTCCATGTTTAATTGCTTGATCACCAATTACTGTGATAATTTATATGGAATTGAGAAAGGAAGTATAAATTAAGATCTCATTATGCTAGCATATGTTCATAATTATTACATTCCTCGTGAAATTATGTTTCGTGCTTAGGATAGAGATATACCGAAGCACCATATGTGGCCAATGGAAAACTTGTTCTTAAACCCTTTTGATTGTAATTCACATAGGAATATAGTGCGTTAGTCATCTAGGGTGTTCACATTCATTCTATCAATTGTGGATTTAGTGTGATATGGGTATGGTGCATCGAGAGATGGCCATATTTTACTTTCGTGTTTTCGACCAACATTCTATAGTAACCAACTAGCAACAATAGGAAGCATGGAAATCTAAATCTGCATTAAGTGAAATTATAATCCCAAGCCCTAAAATCTGTATTTTTACAACCAAATTTGTTTTAATTGTTTCATTAGTAATTATTAGACTATTTCATCACTAAAACCGCTTGTTTAAAGAGACCGAACTAATTAAAAAATCGGTGTTTGTAGTCATAAATGTAATTCAATTCCTCGTGGGATCGATACTTTACTTACTTTATATTACTTGTGGATCGCGTGCACTTGCGTGTATGAGTTTTATTTGTTATACATACAAATATCCCAACAGACACCCATTCTTGTCTAAATTTAATCTGCAGAATTAAAATTAAAAAGTTGTCTTCGTTTATCATTTCCACCTATTCACCCCCTCTAAGTGTGCTTATACACTGAATTACATTTGGTATCAGAGCTTGGCTCTGCTAATATCGATCTTTGCATGTCGTAGGGTAAGATCCTATGGCACATCTAAACTTTCAAGAAGGGCAGTCCACGAGTAGACCTCCTTTGTTGCTGGGCAGCGAGAACTTCAACTTCTGGAAATTTTGAATTAAGATTTATCTCAATAGGGACCCATAGGAATGGTGGGTTGTTGAAAATGGACCACTCATTCCACGACATGATGACGGCAAGCCGAAGAAACTCATGGAAATGGACGCAAACAAATCCTATATGATATCTTATGATTCCAAGGCCATGAATACGTTGCTGAGTGGCATGGTTCAGTCAGAGATAGATAAGGTCTCCGCCTGTACTATGACTAAAGAAATTTAGGACACAGTCATCATGAGCCACAAAGATACTACTAAAGTGAAGGAGGTCAAGCTGAGCATGCTAATGCATGAATATGAACTGTTCAAATTGGAGAAAAATGAATCAATTAGAGATGCCCAGGCAAGGTTCCTCACTCTAATGAATTCTTTAAGCATGCTTGGACGAAAGATTGATCAAAAGGAAATCAATCGAAAGCTTCTCAGAGTCATGCCGAAGTGGTTCGCACCAAAGGTTACTACACTTCAAGATTCAACCACAATCAGTACCATGGAAACCCTCACGTTATTTGGGGAGCTTGAGGAGTTTGAAAACCAACTGAAACGGTATGACGAAGAAGATGAGGCACCTAAGAAGAAGACCTTGGCACTACAAACTGAAAGTTGCATAGAAGGTGATGACGAAGATTCAGATGAAGAAATAGCTCTAATGACCAGAAAATTGAGGGAGCTGATCCGAAAGAAGAACAGATCAAAATTTCCAACAAAAACTTTCAACAACAAGAAAGACTTCAAGCAAAAGCCACAAGAGGAAACTTGTTTCGAATGTGGAAGGCCAGATCGCTTCAAAAGAGATTGCTTCCAACTGAACAGAAAGAACAAGGCAAATGGTTCGAAAGGGAAGGCTCTAATGACATGGAGTGATGATGAATCCGATCATGAAGATCAAGAAGATGAAACTGCTCAGTTGTGCTTCACTAGATTAAACAATGAAGAAACATCCGAGGTAAGTTCTGAACTTGGAGAGATTACTGTTTCAAGATTATCTTGTTTTAAAAAATGAAAATCTTCGCATAAAAGAGAAAAATGCTCATTTGAAAAGTTGGATAAATGATTTAATGAAAGAAGTAGAAACTTTAATTGAGAAAAAACAAGAAATAGTTAAAGATTGCACATCATGTGAAGTATCCCAGTTAAATGCTAAAATTAGATATTTAGATAATTATAATAAAATTTTATACAATCGTGCAAACAAATTAAATGAAGAAAATAATAGTCTTAAAAAGGAAAATGAAAATCTAAATAAAAGTTTGAAAATGAGAGATGCATGTATTGATGTTTTTAATGATGGAAAATTAGTAAACATGCAAAACAATACTGAGGAAGAAATAATCTCCTTAAAAAGGGATATTGCAAAGTTTGTTCAAGGAGAGGAAAACTTGAAAATTATGTTAGGCACTCAAAGGTCAAGTCTTGATAAGCAAGGAATTGGTTTTAATCCTGTTAAAAATGTGAAAAGCACTACTAATAAAATTAGAGTAATAAATAATAAACCTAAGTACAAACCTCTTTATTGTTCACCTTTTATCACTTGCATGAATTGTGGATTAAAAGGACATTTTGATACAAATTGCAATAAAATAAAGATAAAACAAGTATGGGTAAAGAAAGGTGAATTAACTACTACTAACAAAATCAGACCCAAACAAATTTGGGTACTAAAAGATGAGATGCTTCTTTATTTTGTAGGTATGCTTAAAGGCTAAAGTACCATCACACAAATGGGTACTAGACAGTGGGTGCTCAAGACACATGACAGGTGATAAATCAAAATTCACCTCACTTATAGCAAAGAAAGGAGGAACGGTTACCTTTGGAGACAACACCATATGCCTGATCATCGGTAAAGGTAAAATTAGAAATGGTAAGGTTTTCATTGACCATGTCCAATATGTTGAAGGTTTAAAATATAACTTAATTAGTGTAAGTCAACTAATGGATAACGATCATAAAGTAGTTTTTGATAAAAATAAATGTTCTATCATTCATGCTTCTCATAATATTCCTTTAGTAGCTAACAGGGAAGGTAATATATATACAATAAATTTTGAAAATCAAAATGAAGATATCTCCTTAGCTGCTGCTCAAGACCAAACTATTATATGGCATAGAAGGTTAGGGCATGTGCATATGGAGCTAATTAACAAGTTAGTTGCAAATGACCTTGTTAAAGGATTACCCAAGCTAAAATATGAAAAGACAAGAATATGCAATGCATGTGAATTAGGTAAACAAGTGAAAAATTCTTTTATGAGCAAAAATCAGGTATCAACTTCCTTACCTCTTCAATTATTGCATCTTGATTTATTTGGACCTGAGAGATATGCTAGTTTAGGAAATAATCATTACGTCTTTGTTATTGTTGATGATTTTTCAAAATTTACGTGGGTTCTATTTTTAAAAACTAAAGATCAAGCTTTTTCAGAATTTGAAAAGCTTATAAAGAACCTTGAAACTAAACACAACTTCAAGTTAGTTGGTATAAGGAGTGATCACAGTGGTGAATTTGGAGAAGATTTTATCCCTAATTGCAGTGAAAAAGGTGTTACTCATGAGTTTTTAGCACCAAGAACGCCACAACAAAATGGTGTGGTGGAACGCAAAAATCGTACTCTTCAAGAAACAGCAAGAACATTATTCAAGAAAGTAAACTGCCTAAGAAATTTTGGACAGAGGCTGTAAGTATTGCATGTTACATTTTGAATAGAGTACTAATTAGACCCATCTTATTGAAAACACCATATGAGCTAATAAACAAGAGAATTTGTGAGGCCCCCAAACCTGGGTCCCTTGAACCTCGAACCTGGTGCGTCACAATACATCATATTTACAACTACTGCGGAAGATATAAACATAAATTGTTTATACAATAATCTCTGCTACATATCCCAAGATCTATAACCTTTATTTTAATACATATTTACCTTTAAATTCACAAAAGGTTTACACCATATCATTTACATCAGATAATTAAATAGTTATCGTGCATAACCATCTAATCTCGTCCTTTGCTTTTGTACTGTCTTTCCTCGAACGTTCACCTTAAATTTGAAATTTGTTATCATGATATAGCAAGGGTGAGCAACTACTTTGCTCAACAAGTTAAATACAATAAAGATATATCATGATTGAAAGAATGAATAAGCTTTAGAACTTTTCAACAATATAATAATAGTGAAAGAACATGAATCAAAATTTTAATGATTGAATGACTGAATTCAATAATATAGGGTGCCAATAATGACCATGAACAAATTTAACTGAACTTTAAGGTAATGAAGGTGATCAGCCTTTCATACCTGATGAACATATGCAACATGCACTAAGTGCTAATCAATAATTTAAGGAGGTGGAAGAATTATAAATAATTAAACCACTAGCATGCTTGAAACATAACCACTCAAGTTTGAGTTAAGAGGAACTTGCTCAATATAAACTTGAGTAAGGTTAAGGAAACTTTCCTGTACCGTCGATTACTGCTACACAATCTAACGTAATTTCTTATGAAAGACCTATCAGTTATAAGATTAATCTTTCAATTAGCATCACATATTATACCTCATAACACTACTTCTAATATTTAAGCGCATAAGCAAATATTAGATAGTGCCTTAGCACTATACGCATTCATAATTCTAAAACTAGCACACATCGAGTCTTTAACAGTGTTCAATATGGTATGCTGAGTGGTTTCCTACAAACAACTAACAAACTAGTTTCCGTCTCGTCTACACTGTTTTCACAGTGAGTTAGATCGGTTGCTAGTTCGTATATACCTCCGCTCCTTGAAAGAATTGTTTAGCCCAGCTACTATACATCAACTATTAAAGAACATGACTGTACTACTACTTTATCGTAAACCTTATGACTTAACACTAGGTCTTTCATTTTATAAGTTCTTCTTTATAATTTATTAAGCCTGAATACCTAATTCAGCAAGTTGGATTATCTAAACATACCAATCCAGCAACCTGGATTTAAACTAACATCTAATCCAACAACCTGGATTCGAACTATCCTACAATCCAGCAACCTGGATTCACTAATTCAGTAAACCATATTCATTAATTCAGTAAACCATATTCACCAATTCAGCAAGCCAGATTCAATCAATTCAGCAAGCTGAATACTACAATCCAGCAAGCTGGATTCAACTATAAATTCCTATTTTAGTTGACACTTAACAGTCGGTTAAATGTTTAAAGCTTGACTTGACTTTGTATTGAGAGCCTCTCATTCAATATAATTGATTAAGGTTAATTATGTAACCTTTTATATCAAGTCCCTTTATATTTGTCTTCGATTGATACTTAACATTTAGTTAAGTATCTTTACATCACGCTCAATGTATAATTATTGTTAACATTAATAAGGTTAGCGTTTGCCTCATCCTTCTTTAGAGTTCTCTTTTGATCGACACTTAACGTTTGGTTAAGTTATCGTAGTCGTCATTACATCATATTTTAGAGGTATTACATTTGTTAACAATATTTAGTAAACTATCGTGTCATATTTCTTTATGTTTTCCTTTTCGTCGACACTTAACGTCCAGTTAAGTAGTCTTAGTCTGAAGTTACATTATATCAATGTATTATCTTCATTAAAGTTAATTAAATAACTCTCCCATCTTGCCTTTAGGCAACTTCTTTTTAATGTTTACTTAACACTTTAGCTAAGTTCTTATACTCTTGTATTAACATCCTTCACATGTTTATTAGGTTAATAGAATAATTACATCAACATTCAAGTCATCATTTAACTTCATATTATACCCTCAAGGTATTTCTTTCAATTAATACTTAACACGTAGTTAAGTCCTTATCAAATGTCTCCATATCGTTTTGGATGTATATTAGATTAATAAAAGAAAATCTTAAATCATGCTTTTGCTTAACTTCTCCCATTTATACTTAACATGTAGTTAAGTATTTAAACTTTTAAAATATAACCTATTATGGTTAATCCTTACCTTAATATTCAAGATTTACACTTTATAATACTTAGAACGGTAGTTAGTAGGTTCGGAACGCTTTACGGTTCATGGAACGCAAGCCCGACACCTTTCATTCACATCCGGTTGAGCAACGTCTTCAAAATACTCATTTTGACCTTTTCCCAAAATCTTTAATTTTAGTTTTTATTATCTAAAATTGTAGTACTATCTTTAAGCTTTTTAAAACATCTTGAATTATCAAATTTGGACTTCGTATGCAAAAGTTATGCTTGTTTTAGTTTTAGATGTCAAAATCACATTGCCTAGCTCGCGAATTTCAGACCCAACCTCGCTTAAATAGTCATAACTTCTTCGTTATTTAACATTTTTGGGTGATTCCAGTGGTCATGCGAAGATAACTTCCATATCTACAATTTTGTCCTACTGAAATATTTCCAGTTCCTAACACATCAATACAGGAATCGCACGTAAGGGGGCTGACCCCAAAATTCGCTGGGCAGTTTTACACTATTACTTAGATTGGTCATAACTTTTTGCTCCGAAGTCAGAATTAGTCCGTTCCAGAGTCTATGGAAAGCTTATTCAGTGTACAATAACATACCAAAAGTATAGAATTTTTAGAGTAATCTAGCTAGCCCCGAATTTTCTAATTTTGGGCAGCAGCTCAATAGTCTTTCTCTTCTCTCCGTTTGATTTTCATATTTTGAGTTTTACACAACCAAATCAAATGATTTCAAGTTCTATGAACTCGTAACTCATAATATTACAACATATTAAATCTACATAATTTTTCATCCATAACCACTATGCGGATCTAAGGATCAAAAGAAAATAGGGGTTTTAGAGTTTTAAAAGAGTATTTCTTAGATCCAAGCTTAATAACCCATAAAACCTCTAGATCCAACCATGAATCATCATAAATCATGTAAATCTATCATTATCTAGTTCAATCACATCAACCTAATACTAGATCTAAGTTAAAATACATTAAAATAGCTAGAGTTTTGGGTTTTACCTTTGTGTTCTTCATTTTCCTTTCTTTCTCTTTCCTTCCATGGATCTTCTTCCAAAGCTTTCTTCTTCCCCCATCTATGGCCAAGCCTTCTCTCTCTCTCCCTCCCTTCGGTCAGACCTCTCTCTCTCTCCTCCTTTTGTTTTTGCCGAGAATGAGAATGGGAGAGTGAATAATATACATATATATTTTACTTCCTTTATTCCTTTATTCCTTTCTTATTCTTTTATATATATATATATATATATATATATATATATTAACATTCTCCCAATTCTATTTATTACATAATTAATTAAATCCTTTGGGTCATGAAATAAAATAATTCAACCCACATAATCACTTTATCCTAATATTTAATTAGGATTTCTTTTCCATAAAATTTGGAATTTAAAATAACTATTCACTTACATTTATTTATATAACTCAATTAAATTCTTCCTTAATTAAGTTAAAATAAATAATAACTGAGATATATATTAAAATAAATCTCTCTCACATTACTTTTACTAGTACACTTCAATCGTCATCATTAATCTTCATACTTTACATATAAAGATTAATTTACAATACTTCATGTTATTTGTTTATTATATAATAAACAATTATATATACAATCTCATAAGATTGTTATTCATTTATCTCTCATATTCATTCTATATATACCTCGACATAATTTAATATGCCATATAAACTACATAGATCAAACACTATGCTTTTCCAATAGCTATAACCCTTCGGTTATTAAATTTTTCATTCATAATATATAATATATTAAGTTATATAGTTCTTTTATTACACTCTACGCCGTCGATAAATATACATATTCACAATATATATATTCAATTTATCATCAAATAATTAATATTTTTTATATAATAGGCTTGACATTTAACCTCATGTCTTATCAAAAATCTCTTTTTACTATTTGCTAAGCTCCACAAGCCTTTATTATATGGCTTACCATATACAGTTCACTTACCATGGTCTTCATCCCTTCTTGGACTTTTATTAAACTTCCAATACTTGAGTACTAGGTTAGGCTCATTTAATTAACACTACCGCACCTAGTTCATCTCTTCTCAATTTAATATCTTTGGGTTCTCTGCAACTACCATTCAGGTTCAGTTTTCATTAATCTATATGATCAATTTAATTAAACTTTATAAGTATAGGAATATATAATTATACATATACTCATTCTCTTGTTCCTTATTATAATAAGCTAATATTGCTAATACAGCAAACTGCTTTTCTAATTCAGCAAACTGAATACACTAATTCAGCAACCCGAATACACTAATTCAGCAAACCGAATACACTAATTCAGCAAACCGAATACACTAATTCAACAATCTGAATACACTAATTCAGCAAACCGAATACACTAATTCAGCAAACCGAATACACTAATTCAGCAAACCGAATACACTAATTCAGCAAACTGAATACACTAATTCAGCAAACTGAATACACTAATTCAACAAACCGTTTCTTTTTCCATATGTATCTTTACATAATCTCTATCCTTAATTCACGTAAGGTTAAAGGTAACATAATACCTTGTTCTTAACATACATTCATGTATAGTTCCATTCGGGGTTTTGAATTTTGTAACCCTTATTCTCTCAATTCTCTTTTAGATTGTAAACCATATAGGTTTTTCTTAGGAATTTTCAATAAATTCACAAATTTCTATCGAGGTTTTATTCTTTAACCTTTAATCATCATCCAAGATTTTATTAATAAATCTTATAAATTCTCGGGTCGTCACAGAATTCCTAATATTAGCTATTTTAAAGTATTTGGTGTTAAATGTTTCGTTTTAAATACTAATAGTAATCTTGGAAAATTTGATGCTAAATCAACTGAATCTATATTTCTTGGTTATTCAATGCATAGTAAGGCATATAGGGTCTATAATCTTGATAAATATAAGGTTGAAGAATCTGTGCATGTTATATTTGATGAATTTAACTGTGATATATCAAAAGAAAAAAATGAGGATTCTGCAGCAAAATTTGTGGTAAACAAACAGTTCAATTCAGACAGTCTCAGCCGTCTGCTTTAGAAGAAAAAATAGATGAACCAAAGCAAACAGATAAAAATAGACAACTAGAGCCGTCTGCTTTAGAAGGAAAAACAGATGAACCAAAACAGACAGATGAAAACAGACAACTAGAGCCGTCTGCTTTAGAAGAAAACTCAGACGAACTTTCAGATGCAGAAACCGAATTTCTAGTACATGAACCTGAAGAACAATTGTCCACTGTAAGGCTTCCAAGATCATCTAGAACTGTGAGAAATCATCCACCCAATCTAATCATCGGAGATCCCAACACATGGATGAATACAAGAAGGAAAGCACGAAATTATTGTGCATTTTCAGCCTTTCTCACAGATAGAAGCAAAAAATGACAAGGAAGCAATTCAAGATAAAAATTAGACAATCGCCATGCAAGAAGAATTGAACCAATTCGAAAGATGTCAGGTATGTGATTTAGTTAAACCTCCTAAATATGCTTCTATAATTGGTACAAAATGGGTTTTTAAAAACAAACTTGATGAAAATGACATGATAACTAGAAACAAAGCAAGGTTAGTAGCTCAAGGCTATAACCAACAGGAAGGAATAGATTTTGAAGAAACCTTTGCCATTGTTGCAAGGTTAGAAGCAATTAGAATCTTGTTAGCTTATACATGTTATAGAAAATTCAAATTATATCAAATAGATGTAAAAAGTGCTTTCTTAAATGGATATTTGAATGAAGAAGTGTATGTTAAGCAGTCACCAGGATTTGAACATGAAAAATATCCACACCATATGTTTAAATTGAAAAAGGCTTTGTATGGATTAAAACAAGCTCTAAGAGCTTGGTATGAAAGGTTAAGTAAGTTTTTATTAGATAATGGTTTTAATCGTGGCAAAATTGATTCTACTCTTTTTATTAAAACAAACAATAAGGACTTATTAATTGTTCAAATTTATGTTGATGATATAATCTTTGGAGGTAACTCTTTGTGCGAGTGACTTTCCCAATGCATGCATAACGAATTTGATATGAGCCTTATGGGTGAGTTAAATTATTTCTTGGGGCTTCAAATTAAACAATCCAATGAATGGATTCACATTTATCAAACGAAGTATGTAAAGGAGTTGTTAAAGAGATTTGGTTTTGAAAATACAAAACCAAAGTCAACCCCAATGAGCACAACTGTCAAGTTAACAACTGATGCTACAGGTAAAAATGTTGAGGTAACAATGTATAGAGGTATGATTGATTGTTTACTGTATTTAACTGCATCTAGACCCGATATTATGTATAGCGTATGCTTATGTGCTAGATTTCAGGCTCAACCCAAAGAATCACATCTTAAAGCTGTAAAAAGAATATTTAAATATTGAGCTGGTACTATTAATCTTGGATTATTCTATGCTGTATCTCCCAGTTTTGAACTCATCTGATACTCAGATGCAGATTATACAGGATGTTAAGTTAATAGAAAAAGCACCAGTGGTGCATGTGAATTCTTAGGTCAAAGCCTTGTCGTTTGGCACAGTAAGAAACAAACATCAGTTGCCTTATCCACTACTGAAAGTGAATATCTGGCTGCAGGTAGTTGTTGTTCACAAATTTTGTGGATGATACAAACCTTACATGATTTTAATGTGATATGTGAAAATGTGCCTATTATGTGTGACAATACTAGTGCGATTGATATTTCAAAAAATCTTGTGCTTCATTCTCGTACTAAATATATTGAAGTGAGACATCATTTTTTGAGAGATAATGTTGCTAAAGGATTAATTAAATTAGTATTTGTACCTACTGAACATCAATTGGCTAACATTTTCACAAAACCTTTAAGTGAAAAGTGTTTTTGTACTTTGCGAAGAGAGCTAGGCATGTCTATCTGTACTTAATCGATCATATATATTAAAAAAATAAAAAAAATTAAAAATTAAAAAAAGAAATATATATATATATATATATCATACAATGTTCATGTTATATTTTTTTATTTATGTGTTAATATATTGTTTTGCCTTGCACATTCACTATCAGTATTTAATAAGGGCAAAATTGGTAACATTAGTTCACTAAAGGGTTTTTGGCTACATTTCTTTTAGCGGGAACAAACAACTCAAGGGTTTAAGTCTTGCGCTTTACCCAATCATTATACCATCTCCCTCACTGCGTCCGTTCCTCTCCCTTCTCTCTCTACTTCATCTTCTTTCGTTCTCTCCCAAATAAGAAAAGCTAGGGTTTGGCTATAGTGTTCAGATCAAATGGCTAGGATAAGGGGAGGGCATACAGTTAACACCGGTCGACAGCTCGTTCGACGAAAATAGAAATTGACAATGGCTCCAAGGGAAACACGACGACTGAATCGAAACCTTCAAAAGCTTGCTGCAGATCTAGGTGCATCATCTTCTCAAATGAAATGAAAATCTTCAAAGGGTAAAACCCCCATAGCTGTGAGTATTTTTGATTCTCTTCCCTTTGTTCCTCATGCTCATGGCACAACCTTAACTTTTAGGTCTTCTAAATTCGCCACTCGATTTCAAAACACAATGATGAACAAAATAATTGTCTTAGGAAAACAGGTTAACCCAGTTTTATTTCAAAATATTGGGGTCACACAATTGTTTGAGAAAGTTGGTTTATCTACTATGCTCTTCCCTTCTAACTCTGCCTATCATAACAATTGACTCGGCTTTGTTGGGAACATTGTTTGATATACCCTGTTCTGGCTCTTCACTTTTTACTCTTAAGGGCCCAATTAAATTTGACAATTTATCTCTTCTTGATCAACTAAGGATTGTCAAAGATTGTTCCACAACTGAATTGGTATCCTTGCCTATTGTTCTTGAAATAACACCTCTAAACAGTGTTCTTCATAAGGTCATTCATGCCAATTTAGTTCCTAGAACAGGTGGAAGGTCTGATATGACCTATCAAGACTTAATACTCTCAACATTAATTCTCTCTAGCCGAAAATTCAATTTTGCTCTGTTCATGATAAATCACATGGAAAGTTGCCTTAAGAATAAAACCAAATGTTTTCCTTATGGTGGTTTTCTAACCAAAATCTTAGCTCACTTTGGAATTTCATTTGAAAATGAGGAAATGGTTCCTCTTTCTGAGGTAATTGATGAATCAGTTTTTACAAACTCAAAATTGAAAATTGATGCTGATGGTACTTTGTCTTGGGTTGTATCTGAACCTCCTATTCTAGACCTTTCTTATACTCTTCCTACTCTTTCAATGTCTACTACTCCTACTCCTCAAGTGTCTGAAATTATTGAACTTATTCAAAAAATGGACCAAAAACTAGACACTGTAATTAACACTATCCAATCCTTCTCTGTCACACTCAATTTATTCTCTGATAAGATCGACACAGCTACATACAAGGTTAATGCATTGGTTGAAGCTTGTAAGAACTTGTCTGACTCTGATGAGGACTAAACCCCTCGTTTTGATGATGCAAAAGGGGGAGAGAATTTGAGAGGGGGCTGCTGAGAATATGGATATGGAGGGTGGCTTTGGAAATGGCTGCTGAAGCTTGGGAGATTGACTTAGAGCTGATATATGGAGGTTATTTGTGTTAGTTTTTTGGATATAGTGGTTAAACTTTGAAAATGTTGATTGGTTATTATGATTGGTCATTATGATATCTGATGATTATTGGATGCTTATGTTATATTATCTGTTATGGCTATGGCTTATTATATTATGATATTATGTTGTTATGGCTTATCATTTTTGTGACGCCCCCAAATCTCTATACTCCCCTGTAGCAGATCTGGTGCTCACGTGAAGCTAAACAACTATAACCATTTAATAAAATATGACATCTATCTATCTAAGGTTCACAGTATCCAATAACAGGTACTAGTTCCGGCCAGAACGTTGTCTGTGTTTGGATACCCTCACTTGGATGTATAGATTCATATCTAATGAATACCTCTTTCATATTTATATTCCCTATCTATCTGACATTCACAGTATTAATGATAAGATTATCCATAGAACTAATGGGCGCATTCCAGTAAAGATGGCACCTTACCAGCACTCATTAAGTGTAACCTCAGAGCTTATAGGACTTTCAACATCATTTAAATACCCTCATTTAGATGTATAGTTCGTATAGATACTGTATTTAACTTAGTACAGCTATGCTAAATAAAATAAAGATCAGAGTATAACGCATTCGATGAAATAAAGGATCATAATATATTACATATCATTTGGTTCGATTATATCGTTCTCAGTACTAAGTTATTACAACAAAGCCTTATAGAAGACTTGGATTATTCAAAACAGAAATAAAACTAACAAACATGTCCTTTTCCTTTATCTGTACCAGAGGTGCTGGGATTATCATTTAAAGCTGCAAAGAAGATATGCGCAAGAATGAGCTACAAATGCTCAGCAAGTTCATTTGAATATTTAAACACAATGTGTTTGATTTGAAAGATGTCAGTTGATGTATATAACTGAGGGTTCTATACCGGAACCATATATTTCATTTAGTTCTATCAGTCTTCAAGGACTTAGAACCATTTGAGTTCGGATATCTGGTAGGTGATTAGCCTCACCAATATCCTAGGAGTATGCATATCATCCTACCATTTATGTCAATTTTATTCCATTGATGTCACACTACCTTATCATAAGGCTTTCGAGATCACCTTCCATCTAAGGTGTCTCATTTTACTCAGTATAAGATGTCGTACCAAAACAATTTGGTTTGACACAATAAATTTCCGCTTTAATATAAGAACAATGATTCATTTTTAAGTTATGCTGAACAAGAAGCAATAACTTTACAATAATTGATAGCAAGATGTATAATAGTTGCATAATATAACAAGGTTAGAAGACTTGCCTCGTATATCTTTTACAGTTAATATAACGGTCTAAACGTTCGTCGTAAATCCTATACGATTATAAGTTTATGTAGACAATTAAGCATTGAACGATTAAATCTTTTAAGTTTTATTTTGGATATCATAACCACATATAAATAAGACTTCTTTTACAATATATGAAATAATTTTAGCATTATAACTGCTTACAGAATGAATATTTTTTAACTATATTTAAAATAAATTGAGCATTATAATTGCTTGCAAAATGAATATTCGGCTATTATATTTGAGAAAATTTCAGCATTATAACTGGTTATAAAATGAATATTTTTACTAAATAGTTGAAGAAATTCGGACATAGTAACTGCTTATAAAAGTATATTTTCTAATATATAAGAGAAATAAATTGGACATTATAACTGCTTGTAAATAGGACTTTTGTACTATATACTTAAAATAATTTGGGCATTATAACTGCTTATAAAAGTATATTTTAACTAAATATATAAAGAAGAATGAAAATAATAACCACTAGAGTAATACCTCTTGTAGTTGCTAGCTTTACTTCCAATCACGCAGCGCTTCGATGCTTAGAAAGTAATTTTTATCTCACAATATCTCTCAGAATATAAATATAGAGTGTTTTTGCTCTTGAACTACTCTTGAAAAGTAGTAAGGAATGAATGAACTGAGCTTGCTATTTATAGAAAAACCAAGTTTCGCTAATTGCACGTTAGGGGCTCGGCTTATTACACTTTGCACCCGACTTATTACACTTTGGTACCTAGGTTAATTACACTTTAAGCTACGAAAAAGTGGTTAATTATACTTTAGTACCTAGGTTAATTACACTTTAGTACCTGGCCTGTAAGCTGGCGTGTGCCAGGCGTAAGTTGGCGTGTGCCAGGCGTAAGCTGGCGTGTGCCAGGAGTAAGCACGACAACGTGTAAGCATGACAAAGCGTAAGCACTATAAAGCGTAAGCACGACAAGGCGTATGAAAGTAGTATGCACACAAGCCAATCATATTTGATATGATGTAGCATATACTTTGTAATCTTATTCATTTATTAATAAAAGAATTGATTTTCTTAAAAGGCATTTTATATTATCTACATGGTGCTGTTATATTAAATGTGATAAACCCATAATTTTGAGCAATGCTTTTAGAATCATGATTGTGATCATGCTAATGAGATCTAAATTCTAGATAGCTCACAAACTAAAATTGTTCCTAATCGTTGGATTACTAAATTGGGGATTAGTGAATCCGGATAGATTAGTACATACGTTGCTTGCTCTTAGGAAGGGGATGATTGATCTCATAATCATTTGTGTGGAGACACTAAAGCAAGTATGTAGGTGCTTATTAGAGAATAAGTTCACTGAACGTGACTCGCTAAGCAATACCTAATGGAGTTTTACTCGCCTGTCAATAGAATTCCTCTAGTGATAGTAGTACAAGTGATCCTTGGACTTGAGATCATCATAGTATCTTGTGTATGATGAGTTATACTTTGACATGTCCCTTAAGACCTTTAAAGTATATCAAAGGGTATGATTGGGTATAATTAGTTGTACATGGAGATAGGTGAATGATCAATAAAGAATCTACCACGTCTAGTAAAAGATGTGAATGTCCTATGTGATTCGATAAATGACAACTCAGTAGTCCTTGGCCAAGGTAGAATGAAATTAGAAATGAGTTTCTAATTTGCATTATTTAGAGTTGTGCATTTGGGAATCGAAATGCATATAATTAAATAAAATAAGACTTGACAGTAAATCCATGTCTTATATTTAATTGGGACATTGTATGGTAGAAGGATTGAATTGTACGGTAACTATTTACTCAAAGGTTCTTTTGTGATTGATGTTGAAATCTATATTATCTGGAAAGTCGTTGATCGCTAAGGGGGCTTACCCTTATTGTAGAATAAATATTATTTATTTAAATGAATTAAATAGTTTAATTTATTTATTTAAATAAGATTAGAATTGTTCTAATTGATTTATTCACAACCGGTTTAATATGGAGAACCTAAAGGGTCACACTGCAAAAGAAAAATATTTATTTAAGAAGTAAATGGCATAATTGTAATAATAAGTTAAGTGTATTTAATTTAATCTATGGAGATAGAATAAATTAAATAGCTTAATATTTATTATTTAATATTTTGGAAATATTAAATATAAATTAATAAGAGGAATCTTATTATTATTATTACTATTACTATTATTTAAATCCTAATAGGGATTGAGAATTAATTAATAGAACTATTATTTATTTCTAATAGGGATTGAGAATTAATTAATAGAAGTACTCTCTCACAAATTCCTAATTGGATTAGGAGCATAATTAATTAAAGGAGTTTAATTATAATTGAAACCCTAATCCTAAATAGTTTAGGGAATGGTTATTCCTACATCTATAAATAAGAGGAGTCTTATCATAAATTAGGGTTACAAACTCTTGCATTAGATTGTGGAGAGTACTTGCCATTTCTATAGAGATAGAAACTAGGGTTTTGCCAAATACCCAACTTCTTGAATACTTGTTCTTCCTTGGTGGATCACCTCTAGAGGCCAAACACTTGGGTGGCTAACGTTGATCAAAGGAAGGAATCACACCGTAGCATTCGAGGAGAACACGAAGGACTAGAAGTTGAACTTGTACCCGAGGAAGCTTTGTTCTACGAGGGTATAAATTCTTATTCTTTTTCTCTTTTGTTTATATCGTTAATTGAGCACAAGGATTGATCTTGGTGATGGTTTGTATAAAATTTTAAAATCCGTTTTATCGCGCTTCCTCTCTATTTATGTAATTTGATTGCATGCTCGCGTTATATACAAACCTAACAGTGGTATCAGAGCCTAATCTTGTGCTAATTATCGATTTTGATAATTCCATGTATGCTTGATATGCAATTGGATCGAAATTTTTGGGCAGAATAAAAAATTTTGAATCAGTGACACGGCGCAGCTGCGCCGCCTCCAGTTCATTCTGGAGCGCAGCTACGCCGAAACTCAGAATCGGTTTTTTCTGGGGAGCAGCGCAGCTGCGCCGTTGTCCAGTTCATTCTGGGCGCAGCTGCGCCGGCTAGCAGAATTCAAAATTTTTTTTCCCGTTCAATTGAAATAAATGGTTTATTTAATTGATATAAGTTTAAAATAAAGATGTTTATTTTATCTGAAATAGGATTTCAGATTGCTAAAATTAAAGGAGTTTAATTTGGATTTGGTTTTTGATTAAAATAAAAGAGTTTATTTTGTTTCAAAAACTAAATATTAGCAAAACTTTTGCCCATTAATTGATATCAATGCATATATGGAATGGATTTATTATTCATGAGATGAATGTTATTTATTGATACATATAGAGATATGTATGATAATAAATAGGGATTGATTATAGACTATTGACCAATGTGTGATTGGATTTATTTTAGTGGATGCTTGAATGTATGGGTTTTTATAAATGGGGTCTGCGTACCTCGTCTTCTCTAATTTTTCTTAATGTAAATTTTATCTCCCTCCTATATACTTCCCCTTGACTGCTGATCAAGGTTTCTATTTATTGTAAATAGTTCATGTAATAGGAATAGTTAGAATTAATTTTGAAGAATTGGAGACAAAGGAGCAAGGAGCGCATGAAGACCCGTTTGTATTGGAGCCCGGGTTTAAATGTAATAGTTATATTTAAATTTAATTCTTGCACCCTAGGTTTGACCTTTTGGTTCACTTGGTGGCTCTAGTGAACCAAACTAGAATAAAAGTCCGTAATCAATCCGGGTAGAATATAGTATTCTATATGTGCATGGTTACTATATATATATTATATATTATCCAACATGATTCACATGTAAAATAATATGACGCGTATTTTATATATATACGTGCATGCGCGCTAATCAAGATGAGACTAATAATAACAAACCCCTCAAAGGAATCATATTAAGTCCTAAGCGTTCAAAGATATTTGGAATATCGAACGTCGCCTTCTAGCATGGTAAAACAATAGAGTATTAAATGTTTAATATGAGTTTATTGTGTCACCACAAGGCAAATATTAAATATTTAAGATGTTGCTTTATCACATTTGATGCTTATAAATAGACTAAACGATGCTGTTTTGTTGTGTCACCACAAGGACAGTGTTTTTCTTTCGAATATGTGGAAGTGCTAGGTTGGACTTAACTTGGATAATTTTGATTCGGATGTGTCACCACTTGATCAAAATAATCTAAGAGGCAAAATACAAGGAGTTACGTAGTGATGTAATTGACAATAGTTGTCTACCTATTTATTTATATATCGTTTGTTGTGTCACCACAAGGCTATATACATTTGAAATGGGATCCTTAATCTCACTAGCAAATCTTTAATTAGAATTGCCGAACTATATAATGAGGGTAATATAGTTTGATGAAAATAGTGGGAGATACCAATTTAAAATAAAGACCTAATTTATTTTGGTAATTAATAAATTGAATGTATGCTAAAATGTTGTCTATTTCACATGCAGAATTTAAAAATGTCAAACCCACTATCACTGCGTAGCATACTTGATGCTAACAAACTGACCGGACCGAATTACACGGACTGGTTAAGGAATCTGAGAATTGTTCTCACTGCTGAAAAGATTTCTTATGTCCTAAATTCGCCTGTCCCTGCAAGTGTTGCAGAAACAGCCTCTGAGGAAGAGATTGCTACTTTCAGAAAGTGGCAAGATGATACAATCTTGGTTCAATGCATCATGCTCGCATCCATGAGTAACGAGCTTCAGCGTCAGCATGAAACTATGGATGCTCCTACTATATTGTTGCACCTCAAAGAGTTGTATGGTGAGCAAAGTAGGACTGCTAGATATCAGATATCTAAGGAGCTCTTCCGATCTCGTATGACCGAGGGCACTGCTGTTGAGACTAATGTCCTTAAGATGATCAATCTGATTGAACAGCTTGGACAACTTGGGTTCGTGATGGATGGGGAGTTAAATCAAGATTTGATCTTGCAGTCACTCCCGGACACCTTCTCACAATTTGTTGTGAATTTTCACATGAATAAGTTGGACGTCAGCTTGCCTGAGTTACTTAACATGTTGAAAACTGCTGAAGGTCACTTCTCATCCAACAAGAACCAAGTCTTACTAGTGGATGATTCTTCCAAGAAAAGGAAGAGGCCCAAGGTATCTTCTGAAAAGAAGAAAAACAAGAAGGCTAAGGGCAAGGCGAAGAGGAAGGATAAAAAGAAACCTGATCCAGATAGCAAAGGAATTTGCTACCATTGCAATAAGCTGGGACACTGGAAGAGGAACTGTAAGGAGTATCTTGCAGACCAGAAGAAGCTTGGAGAAGCTTCGATTTCCGATCTAGGTTTGTTCATGATTGAAATTAATTTTTCTGAAAGTCAAAATTATACTTGGGTATTGGATACCGACTGTAGTTCTCACATATGTAATAATGTGCAGGGACTAAGCAGAAGTAGAAAGCTGGACAAGAATGAAGTCGTCCTACGAGTGGGAAATGGAGCAAAGGTTGCTGCATTAGCTGTAGGGACTTATCGTTTAGCACTGCCTTCGGGCAAGTTCATTAGTTTAAATAATTGTTATTATGTTCCGACACTCATTAGAAACATTATTTCAATTTCTGTATTGGATATGGATGGTTTTGATATTATAATAAAGAACAACAGTTGTTCTATTTATAATAAAAATGTTTTATATGGTGTTGGGAACTTACTGAATGGACTGTACATACTTGACTTGCATGAAAATATACTTCAAATTGAACAAACTAAGAAAAGAAAAAGAGATGATGTTAATTATACCTTTATGTGGCACTGTAGACTAGGTCATATCAATGAAACAAGATTATCCAAGTTGCATAAAGATGGGCTTTTAGAGCTATCTGATTACGAATCATATCCAACTTGTGAATCTTGTCTCATGGGTAAGATGACTAAATCTCCTTTTAGTGGAAAAGGAGAAAGAGTTACAAAGTTGTTAGCGTTGGTACACACAGACGTATGTGGACCTATGACAACGAATGCACGAGGAGGGTATTCTTATTTTATTACTTTCACTGATGATCATTCTAGATTTGGATATGTGTATTTAATGAAATACAAATCTGAATCGTTTGAAAAGTTCAAAGAACTCAGAAGTGAAGTAGAGAAGCAAACTGGTAAGAGTATTAAGATTCTTCAATCGGATCGAGGAGGGGAATACTTAACCAATGAGTTTCTCAATTGTCTCAAAGAAAATGGTATAATCTCACAATGGACTCCACTAGGAACGCCACAGTTGAATGGTGTATCTGAAAGGAGAAATCGAACATTGTTGGACATGGTTCGTTCCATAATGAGTTTTACCGACCTTCCAGTATCCTTCTGGGGTTATGCCCTAGAATCGGCTGCATACCTACTTAACAAGGTACCTACCAAATCCGTCCCAAAGACCCCATATGAGATATGGACAGGGAGGAAACCAAATCTTAAGCATGTTAAGACTTGGGGTTGTCCAGCTTATGTCAAAAGGTTTGAGCAAGATAAGTTGAAGACTAGATCCGAAAAATGTAGATTCGTGGGATACCCTAAAGAAACATCAGGGTATTATTTCTATCATCCTACTGATCAAAAGGTGTTTGTTGCGAAACACGCTGCCTTCTTGGAAAAGGAGTTTATCCTCGAAGGGGTCAGTGGGAGTAAGATATATCTTGAAGAAGTTCAAGAACCACAAAATACTACGGATCAAAGTCAGGTACCTGACCAAGTAGAAGAACCTACTGTACCACAACCTATTCGTAAATCTGGAAGAGTACTGAAGATACCTGAGAGGTATGGATTCATCATGGAGGATGATGATGAGGTACGCATCATAGATAATGATGATCCATTAACTTACGAAGAGGCTATGAGTAGTGATGACTCAGAGAAATGGCTAGAAGCCATAAAATCCGAGATGGACTCCATGTATGAAAATCAAGTATGGACTTTGGTTTCACCACCTGAGGGCATTAAGCCTATTGGGTGTAAATGGGTCTTTAAGAGAAAGACCGGAGCAGATGGCAAGGTAGAGACCTATAAGGCCCGACTGGTTGCAAAAGGTTTCAAACAAAGACAAGGAGTTGACTATGATGAAACCTTCTCACCAGTAGCTATGCTCAAGTCCATTCGGATTTTGCTTGCAATTGCAGCTTATTATGACTACGAGATCTGGAAAATGGACGTGAAAACGGCCTTCCTCAATGGAGAGCTTGAGGAGAATGTATATATGATACAGCCAGAGGGTTTTGTTTCAACGGTTGGAACAAACCAAGTCTGTAAGCTACAACGATCCATTTATGGATTGAAGCAAGCTTCTCGAAGATGGAACATCCGTTTTGATGAGATAATCAAAAGGTTTGATTTTATCAAAAATGAGGATGAACCATGTATGTACAAGAAGGTTAGTGGGAGCGCTGTTTCATTCCTTGTATTATATGTTGAAGACATATTACTGATAGGGAATGATGTTCCTATGCTACAGTCGATCAAAATTTGGTTATCTAAACACTTCTCCATGAAGGACTTGGGTGAGGCATCCTATATTTTGGGGATAAAGATCTATAGAGATAGATCTAAAAGGATGCTGGGCTTGACCCAAGGAAAGTACATTGACTCGATGCTAAAGAAGTTTAGCATGGAAGATTCCAAGAGAGGTCTCATGCCGATGAGCCATGGAATACATCTCTCCAGGAAACAAGCCCCAAACACACCTGAGGAGAGAAACCGGATGAGTAAGATTCCTTATGCTTCCGTAATAGGATCTATCACGTACGGTATGATATGTACTAGACCAGATGTCGCTCATGCACTTAGTGTAACGAGCAGATATCAGTCGAATCCAGGAGAAGAGTACTAGATGGCAGTGAAAAACATCCTAAAGTACTTGAGAAGAACTAAGGATGTATTTCTTGTCTACGGTGGGTCTGAATTGAAACTAGAGGGCTATACAGACTCAAGTTTTCAAACGGACCAAGAGATAGTAAATTCGTTTCAGGGTACGTGTTTACCTAAAACGGTGGCGCAGTGAGTTGGAAAAGTTCCAAGCAGCAAACAGTTGCTGATTCAATGACAGAGGCAGAGTACATAGCTGTAAGTGAAGCTGCAAAGGAAGCTGTTTGGATGAAGAAGTTCATAACTGAACTTGGAGTGGTTCCTAGCATTAGAGGAGCAGTGCCTTTATTCTGTGACAACAATGGAGCTGTTGCGCAGGCTAAGGAACCCAGGTCTCATCAGAAATCCAAACACGTGTTGGGGCGGTTTCATTTGATTAGAGAGATCATTGAAAGAGGAGATGTCACCCTGGAGCGTGTGGACTCTCAAGACAACATTGCAGATCCATTTACTAAAGCTTTAACTCAACAGCAGTTTGATCGTCACTTATAGAAGATGGGTATTAGATACCATGGCGATTGGCTTTAGTGCAAGTGGGAGATTGAAAGTAGTATGCACACAAGCCAATCATATTTGATATGATGTAGCATATACTTTGTAATCTTATTCATTTATTAATAAAAGAATTGATTTTCTTAAAAGGCATTTTATATTATCTACATGGTGCTGTTATATTAAATGTGATAAACCCATAGTTTTGAGCAATGCTTTTAGAATCATGATGGTGATCATGCTAATGAGATATAAATTCTAGATAGCTCACAAACTAAAATTGTTCCTAATCGTTGGATTACTAAATTGGGGATTAGTGAATCCGGATAGATTAGTACATACGTTGCTTGCTCTTAGGAAGAGGATGATTGATCTCATAATCATTTGTGTGGAGACACTAAAGCAAGTATGTAGGTGCTTATTAGAGAATAAGTTCACTGAACGTGACTCACTAAGGAATACCTAATGGAGTTTTACTCGCCTGTCAATAGGAATTCCTCTAGTGATAGTAGTACAAGTGATCCTTGGACTTGAGATCATCATAGTATCTTGTGTATGATGAGTTATACTTTGACATGTCCCTTAAGACCTTTGGGGTATATCAAAGGGTATGATTGGGTATAATTAGTTGTACATGGAGATAGGTGAATGATCAATAAAGAATCTACCACGTCTAGTAAAAGATGTGAATGTCCTATGTGATTCGATAAATGACAACTCAGTAGTCCTTGGCCAAGGCGGAATGAAATTAGAAAGGAGTTTCTAATTTGCATTATTTAGAGTTGTGCATTTGGGAATCGAAATGCATATACTTAAATAAAATAATACTTGACAGTAAATCCATGTCTTATATTTAATTGGGACATTGTATGGTAGAAGGATTGAATTGTACGGTAACTATTTACTCAAAGGTTCTTTTGTGATTGATGTTGAAATCTATATTATCTGGAAAGTCGTTGATCGCTAAGGGGGCTTACCCTTATTGTAGAATAAATATTATTTATTTAAATGAATTAAATAGTTTAATTTATTTATTTAAATAAGATTAGAATTGTTCTAATTGATTTACTCACAACCGGTTTAATATGGAGAACCTAAAGGGTCACACCGCAAAAGAAAAATATTTATTTAAGAAGTAAATGACATAATTGTAATAATAAGTTAAGTGTATTTAATTTAATCTATGGAGATAGAATAAATTAAATAGCTTAATATTTATTATTTAATATTTTGGAAATATTAAATATAAATTAATAAGAGGAGTCTTATTATTATTATTATTATTATTATTATTATTATTACTATTACTATTATTTAATTCCTAATAGGGATTGGGAATTAATTAATAGAACTATTATTTATTTCCTAATAGGGATTGAGAATTAATTAATAGAAGTACTCTCTCACAAATTCCTAATTGGATTAGGAGCATAATTAATTAAAGGAGTTTAATTATAATTGAAACCCTAATCCTAAATAGTTTAGGGAAGGGTTATTCCTACATCTATAAATAAGAGGAATCTTATCATAGATTAGGGTTACACACTCTTGCATTAGATTGTGGAGAGTACTTACAATTTTTATAGAGATAGAAACTAGGGTTTTGCCAAATACCCAACTTCTTGAATACTTGTTCTTCCTTGGTGGATCACCTCTAGAGGCCAAACACTTGGGTGGCTAACGTTGATCAAAGGAAGGAATCACACCGTAGCATTTGAGGAGAACACGAAGGACTAGGAGTTGAACTTGTACCCGAGGAAGCTTTGTTCTACGAGGGTATAAATTTTTATTCTTTTTCTCTTTTGTTTATATCGTTAATTGAGCACAAGGATTGATCTTGGTGATGGTTTGTATAAAATTTTAAAATCCGTTTTATCGCGCTTCCGCTCTATTTATGTAATTTGATTGCATGCTCGCGTTATATACAAACCTAACAGCGTAAGCACGATAAAGTGTAAGCATGGCAAAGCGTAAGCACGACAAATCACTTTGTCATTTCGAAGCACGACATAACAACTTACTAAAAATAATTTGTCAGGACGCTTCTCGGTGAATTCGCCGGAAACACGACAAATCATTTTGTCCGTGTAAGCACGACACAACTGCTTGGCGAAAAATTTTTATTTGACCAAATTTATCGTTTACACGATATAATCACAAAACACCTGCTTCAAAATATCATTTGGATCTTTATTTAAGCACATATGATACAAAATTTGAATCTCATTGGGGTTTAAGATTTTAAACTTCTCGATACCTAGTTTTACGTTATACGTTCTAATTCTAAACGTATACGATAATATTTTTGAATCGTATTAAGTTTTCAAAGATTACCTGAACAGCCGTTAATCAGAATATATCATCACATAACACAGAGTCGGAATAAGAAATTTCATTTAATAAACACATAATTTACATATACAAATCTTATTAGGGTTTGGAATATTACATTCACCCCCACTAATAAGAATTTCGTCCTCGAAATTACAGTAAAGATTATCTCGCATTTTACTCTCGAGCTCCCACGTAGCTTCCTCTATGTTTTGATTCATCCAAATAACTTTGACTGAAGGTATCACTTTATTGCGTAGATGTTGTTCTTTCCTATCTATGATTTCAATATGAACTTCTTCATATGATAAATCTTTTTCGATCTGAATAGGCTCGTAATCTATAACGTGTTTATAATCAGGTTTATATGGTCGTAACACGGACACATGAAACACGTTACGGATATGTTCTAACTCAGGAGGTAAAGTTATCTCATAAGCTACTTCACCTATCTTTCTTAATATTTGAAATGGGCCAATAAATCGTGGACTCAATTTTCCTTTCTTTCCGAAACGTATTTTTCTTTTCCACGGAGAAACTTTTAAAAACACGTGACTACCGATATCGAAATCTTGTAGCTTCCTGTGTTGATCCACATATTTCTTCTGTCGATCTTGAGACGCTTGTAATCTTTCCCGTATAATTCGAACTACCTCAGCGGTTTGTTAAACTATTTTGGGTCCTAACATTTGTTGTTCCCCAACCTCGTCCCAACATAACGGCGTCCTACATTTTCTTCCATATAGTGCTTCAAATGGTGACATTCCTATGCTGGCAAGGTAACTATTGTTGTAGGAAAATTCTACGAAAGGTAATTGATCTTCCCAACTTCCCTTGAAATCCATGATGCAAGAGCGCTACATGTCTTCCAATGTTTGAATGGTTCTCTCACTCTGACCGTCAGTTTGTGGATGGTATGTTGTGCTTAGTCTCAACTAAGTTCCTAAATTTTTCTGGAGACTCGTCCAAAAATTTGAAGTAAATCGTGGACCTCGATCTGATACTATAGAAACAGGGACTCCATGTCTAGAAATAATTTCATTGATGCAAAGTTTGGCTAACTGGTCAAGACTGAAGTTGACTTTTATGGGTAGAAAATGAGCTGATTTGGTAAGACGATCTACAATTACCCAAATGGCATTATGACCTTTCTGTGTATTTGGAAGACCTATGACAAAATCCATGGTAATATGCTCCCATTTCCACTTAGGAATTTCTAAGGGTTGTAATAATTCACTCGGCTTTTGGTGTTCAGCTTTAACCCTTTGACACGTTAAACATTTACTTACCCACTCTGCTATTTCTCTTTTCATATTAGACCACTAAAAATGTTGGCTCAAGTCTTTGTACATTTTTGTACTCCCTGGATGTACAACAAATTTAGAACTGTGGGCTTCATTCAGTATTTCATCTTTCAATTCTTGTACTGAAGGTACCCAAATTCTATTTTCGTATCTCAGTACTCCATCTTTGTCCACTCTAAATTTGACATTCTTTTTATGGGATACCTCAGCCTTATACTTCTGACATTCTACATCTGTCTCCTTTAGTCTCTTGACTTTATCCAACAAAGTTGTACCATTATCCACAACAAATAACCTTTGGGTAGAATTCACTGGAACTATTACCTTTATCTCAAGTTTGTCAAACTCTTTTATCAGTACCTCGTTATTAGTGATTATATTCAACTTTTCTTGGTTCTTCCTACTTAACGCGTCTGCTACGACGTTAGCTTTCCCTGGATGATATAAAATTTCATAGTCGAAATCTTTTATCAACTCTAGCCATCTCCTCTGCCGCATGTTTAACTCCTTCTGAGTGAATATATACTTTAGACTCTTGTGATCTGTGTATATTTCACACTTCTCTCCGTACAAGTAATGCCTCCAAATTTTTAAAGCAAATACTATAACGGCTAACTCCAGATCATGCGTAGGATACCTCTTCTCATAATCTTTGAGTTGTCTTGATGCATATGCAATCACTTTCCCATGTTGCATTAACACACAACCTAATCCCTTGTGTGACGCATCACTATAAACTACAAGGCCACTTGTATCATCCGGTAAAGATAACACTGGTGCCATGCTTAATCGCTTCTTCAACTCTTGGAAACTTTTCTCACATTTATCTGTCCAGACGTATTTTACCGTCTTTCGAGTTAAATTGGTTAGCGGGGTCGCTATCTTTGAGAAATCTTGTATAAAACGTCTATAGTACCCTGCTAAACCGAGAAAACTTCACACTTCTGTTGGAGTTGTTGGTTGTTCCCAATTCACAACCGCTTCTATCTTTGTTGGATCTACTGCAATCCCATTCTTGTCAATCACATGACCCAAGAACTGGACTCATTCCAACCAAAATTCACACTTGGAAAACTTTGCATAAAGTTATTCTTTGCGTAATATCTCTAATACGCTCCTTAAGTGTTTAGCATGCTCCTCTTTTGTTCTCGAGTATACTAAAATATCATCGATGAACACTACGATAAATTTGTCTAAGCATGGTTTAAACACTCAGTTCATCAAGTCCATGAATGCTGTCGGCGCATTTGTTAATCCAAAAGACATCACAAGAAACTCATAATGTCCGTAGCGTGTCCTAAACGCTGTCTTCGGCACATCTTCTTTTCTTACTTTTAATTGATGATAACCTGATCGTAGGTCGATCTTCGAAAAGTGTTCGGCCCCTTTCAACTGGTCAAACAGATCATCAATTCGTGGTAAAGGATATTTGTTCTTTATGGTTAACTTATTTAATTCTCTATAGTCAATGCATAACCTTAACGTACCATCCTTCTTCTTTACAAACAATACCGGTGCTCCCCATGGTGAAACACTGGGTTGTATGTACTTTTTGTCTAAGAGTTCTTGTAACTTCACAAGTAACTCTTTCAACTCTACGGGTGCCATCCTGTACGGTGCTTTAGAAACTGGCGCCGTACCAGGTGCAAGTTCGATAACAAATTCGATCTCTCTATCCGGAGGTAGACCTGGTAAATTATCTGGAAATACGTCCAGAAATTCTCTAACTACAGGTATTTGATCTAACTTTGCTCCTTCTTTTTGAGTATCTACTATATATGCCAAATAACCTGTACAACCCTTCCTAAGTAATCTTTCTGCTTGCATTACTGTCAAACATCGAGATTGCTTAGGTGAACAACCACCGTTGAACACTACCTTTGACTTCGACTCAGTCAACAGGTTTACACGTTTCCGATGACAATCAATCATTGCATTATGATTAACCAACCAATCCATGCCTAAGATTATATCGAATTCCCCTAGCTGTATAGGAAAGAGGTCCACAAGAAACTTGTGTCCCTTAATCTCTATGTTACAACCTTTATATACAGTTTTAACGGGAATTATCTCTCTATTGGCAATTTCTACATTGAAAGGTATGTCTAAGTCTTCGCATGGTATCTTCAATTTCTTAGCAAAGCTATTAGACACAAATGAACAAGTAGCACCAAAGTCGAACAACACATATGCATTTAAAGTGTCGATAGGGATGATACCTGTCACCACGTCCGGTGTAGCAACAGCATCCCTCATCGTCATATTAAACGTTCTGGCGGTTGGACGACTCGGACCTCCAGCTCCTGCTACTGTGGGTTTGAGGGTGTTGTTTGGGGCTTGATTTCCTCCCCCTATTTGGTTTCTATTCCTTGGACAATTCCTTGATATGTGACCCGTTGCGCCACAAATATAACACTTAAAACTCTGATTTCCCTGATTGGTGTTATTATTAATCTTCTTGGGACAATCAGAGGAATAATGTCCCCCTTGACCACAACTGTAACAAGTAACCACCCCTCTGCGGCATACTCCTGGGTGGTTCTTTCCACATGTGACATAACGTCATACCTTATTATTATTATTCTGGTTTCTGTTGGTGTTGTTGTTGTTATTGTAATTATTCCCCTTCCTTCCAAAGTTAGTAGAAAAAGTAGTATCCCACTTCCTCTTGTTGTTATTAGTACCCCCTATACTAACTTCTCCTTTAAACTTTCCCCCTTTATTCAAACTCCTCTTCTCCTTATGAAACTTGAGAAGATTTTCATTCTCGATTTCAGCTATAACAGCCTTCTCAAGAATCTCTGAAAATGTCCTTAACTTGAAGATTGATATTTTACTCCTTATTTGAGGCTTTAATCCTTCCTCAAATCTTCTAGTTTTTCTCGTCTCAGAGTTCACTTGATGTGAAGCAAAACGAGACAACTCATTAAACTTGGCTGTATACTGTGATACAGTCATATCCCCTTGTTTTAACTCTAAGAATTTTACTTCCATTCGGTCATGCGTTGTTTGTGGAAAGTAATTTTCAAAGAATAATTCTTTGAATCTTACCCACGGAACTACTCCTTCACTGGCCCTAGTTTTTGTGGTTTCCCACCAAAAGTTTGCCTCACCTTTTAGAAAAAAAGTTGCAAATATGGTCTTCTGTTCCTCACTTACATTAGTTACAGTGAAAAACTTCTACATTTCGGTTATCCAAATCTGTGCCTCAACTGGGTCCGCAGTTCCTTTGAACTCAGGTGGTCCAACGGTTTTAAAATCCTTAAATGCCGACCTATGTGGATTATTTGGGTTGGGCTGATATGGTGGTTGACCTGTAAAACTCCTAACAGTAAATTTACCAATTGTTGAGTTAGGTTTGGTTCAGGGGTTTCATTTCTGGTTTGGGTTCTTCGTCCTGATGCCATGACTCTAAAATAAATAAAAACATGTATAAATACAAGGATACGCTACACATAGAACTAGCACTTTGATTGTACAAACAAAATTTGTATTTCACATACAAAACGGTTACATATTTGACTAGTGGTTTATACTACCACTAGTTAGTACAACAGATTTCCTATTTACAAACCAAAATTTTTATAATACAAACTACAACAACCAAACTTAAGTACTAAACTAGACCGATCGATCACGTGCCTCCTTATAGGCAACTTGGATCATATGACAGATCACTAACCGGTCTATCATATAATCCACCATGTTCTCCTCCGCTGGGTACTTCAGCACCCGATGCTCTAAGTTGCCGAATGTCTCCTGGCATCCCGTATCCACTCGGTATAAATACATCTGAGCCTCTTGCCTCTCTTTCTGAGCATTCCGGAGAAGTGTTCTAAGACGATGAGTGTTATCCCTCTCACTCTCCAATAATACTACAACTATGTGTGCTCAAAAATTAGCCGCCTCTAGATCTGTTGCTGACTGCTGGACTAACCTGGTCACTATCTCCTCGTGTCTGTCGACACGCATTATCTGACTCGCTCTAATTACCTCATCGGGCTCTAGATCTACCAGCTGTCCATCTATAGGATAATCAGCATCCTCAGCCTCTAATATCTCCTGATCATGTAGGAGTTCTTCCTCCTCTGGTTCCTCCTATGGATCCTCCTCTGGATCTAACTCAGGAGTGGCTGACTCATAATCTGGGACCTCGTCTGGCTCACTATCTGATAGCCATCCTACCATGTGTTGATCTACCACTGCCATCCTATAAAAGAATTTTAGTTTGTTTAGTATTAACGCGAAGCAAATTTACACATAAGATAAAGCTTTTAAGATTATTTTATGTATGATTAAGTATTTTATGGACTCAAAGACTATATCCTAAGGTATTTCCTAACTACTTTAGAGCTATAATCTACAGCTCTGATACCAACATGTGACGCCCCCAAATCTCTACACTCCCCTATAGCAGATCTGGTGCTCACGTGAAGCTAAACAACTATAACTATTCAATAAAATATGACATCTATCTATCCAAGGTTCACAGTATCCCATAACAGGTACTAGTTCCGGCCAGAACGTTGTCTGTGTTTGGATACCCTCACTTAGATGTATAGATTCATATCTAATGAATACCTCTTTCATATTTATATTCCCTATCTATCTGACATTCACAGTATTAATAATAAGATTGTCCATAGAACTGAGGGGCGCATTCCGGTAAAGATGGCACCTTACCGACGCTCATTAAGTGTAACCTCAGAGCTTATAGGACTTTCAGCATCATTTAAATACCCTCATTCAGATGTATAGTTTGTATAGATATTGTAGTTAACTTAGTACAGCTATGCTAAACATAATAAAGAGAACAGAGTATAACGCATTTGATGAAATAAAGGATCATAATATATTACATATCATTTGGTTCGATTACATCGTTCTCAGTACTAAGTTATTACAACAAAGCCTTATAGAAGACTTGGATTATTCAAAACAGAAATAAAACTAACAAACATGTCATTTTCCTTTATCTGTACCAGAGGTGCTGGGATTATCATTTAAAGCTGCAAAGAAGATATGCGCAAGTATGAGCTACAAATGCTCAATAAGTTCATTTGAATATGTAAACACAATGTGTTTGATTTGAAAGATGTCAGTTGATGTATATAACTGAGGGTTCTGTACCGGAACCATATATTTCATTAGTTCTATCAGTTTTCAAGGACTTAGAACCATTTGAGTTCGGATATCTGGTAGGTGATTAGCCTCACCAATATCCTAGGAGTATGCATATCATCCTACCATTTCTGTCAATTTTATTCCATTGATGTCACACTACCTTATCATAAGGCTTTCGAGATCACCTTCCATCTAAGGTGTCTCATTTTACTCAGTATAAGATGTCGTACCAAAACAATTTGGTTTGACACAATAAATTTCCGCTTTAATATATGAACAATGATTCATTTTTAAGTTATACTGAACAAGAAGCAATAACTTCACAATAATTGATAGCAAGATGTATAATACTTGCATAATATAACAAGGTTAGAAGACTTGCCTCGTATATCTTTTATAGTTAATATAACGGTTTAAACGTTCGTCGTAAATCCTAGACGATTATAAGTTTATGTAGACAATTAAGCATTGAACGATTAAATCTTTTAAGTTTTATTTCGGATATCATAACCGTATATAAATAAGACTTCTTTTACAATATATGAAATAATTTTAGCATTATAACTGCTTACAGAATGAATATTTTTCAACTATATTTAAAATAAATTGAGCATTATAACTGCTTACAAAATGAATATTCGGCTATTATATTTGAGAAAATTTCAGCATTATAACTGGTTATAAAATGAATATTTTTACTAAATAGTTGGACATTATAACTGCTTGTAAATAGGACTTTTGTACTATATACTTAAAATAATTTGGGCATTATAACTGCTTATAAAAGTATATTTTAACTAAATATATAAAGAAGAATGAAAATAATAACCACTAGAGTAATACCTCTTGTAGTTGCTAGCTTTACTTCCAATCACGCAGCGCTTCGATGCTTAGAAAGTAATTTTTATCTCACAATATCTCTCAGAATATAAATATAGAGTATTTTTGCTCTTGAACTACTCTTGAAAAGTAGTAAGGAATGAATAAACTGAGCTTGCTATTTATAGAAAACCAAGTTTCGCTAATTGCACGTTAGGGGCTCGGCTTATTACACTTTGCACCCGACTTATTACACTTTGGTACCTAGGTTAATTACACTTTAAGCTAAGAAAAAGTGGTTAATTATACTTTAGTACCTAGGTTAATTACACTTTTGTACCTGGCGTGTGCCAGGCGTAAGCTGGCGTGTGCCAGGCGTAAGCTGGCGTGTGCTAGGCGTAAGCTGGCGTGTGTCAGGCGTAAGCTGGCGTGTACCAGGCGTAAGCACGACAAAGCGTAAGCACGACAAAGCGTAAGCACGACAAGGCGTAAGCACGACAAAGCGTAAGCATGACAAAGCGTAAGCACGACAAATCACTTTGTCATTTCGAAGCACGACACAGCAGCTTACTAAAAATAATTTGTCAGGACGTTTCTCGGTGAATTCGCCGGAAGCACGACAAATCATTTTGTCCATGTAAGCACGACACAGCTGCTTGGCGAAAAATTTTTATTTGACCAAATTTATCGTTTACATGATATAATCACCAAACACCTGCTTCAAAATATCATTTGGATCTTTATTTAAGCACATATGATACAAAATTTGAATCTCATTGGGGTTTAAGATTTTAAACTTCTCGATACCTAGTTTTACGTTATACATTCTAATTCTAAACGTATACGATAATGTTTCCGAATCGTATTAAGTTTTCAAAGATTACCTGAGCAGCCGTTAATCAGAATATATCATCACATAACACAAAGTCGGAATAAGAAATTTCATTTAATAAACACATAATTTACATATACAAATCTTATTAGGGTTCGGAATATTACAATTTTTATATTGCTATCTTTCATAACAGTTTCTGTGATATTATAGGCTTAAATTTAGGGGTAGCCATATAGCTAATGGGAACATATTGCACTTATTTTGTCATCATCAAAAAGGGGAAGAATGTTAGTTATTAAATAATTGATGTTTTGAATGATAACAAAATTACGTGTGCTTGCATGGGATTGCATGCATTATGGTTTGATATAATATTATATAATATGCATGGATTATGGTTGGATATAATATTATATAATATGCATGGATTATGGGTGGTTATAATGTTAAAATATAACAGTCTTTATAATCTAAATTTCGTGATTGCTGAAATCTCTCATCTCAGTTGTTGTGTAGGAATAAACTTGGTTAACTGTTAAGTTAATTCAAATTTGAATTAAAAGCTTAAAAAGGTATCTGATCTAAATATAGAAGATTGTTAACAACCTTATCTTTCATATCTTTTATATCCCTTCATTTCAGCTGCTTAGTATGATATCATATTATTTGAATGAGTTAATCAAGGAAACAATATATCTGTTGATTCAAATATTAGTTGCTGATTTGTTTAAATGTGATTGAGGATTTCTTGGGATCAGTATTCGCATAGCTGTTGGAAGCTCGACTATAAATATAACATCCTGCTCGGCTATTGAAGATATAACTTGGAAAAGCTTCAATCAATCTTATACGTTTTATTCAATAGCTATTCTAAGTTTCTTTCCAGCAATTCATTTGTACTGTTCTTAAATTGTATTATGCTGGAAACTTGATAGTTTGTAATCAAAATCTTTATTCTAAGTTTAAGTCGTGTTTGGCTTGGTCTATCTAGAGTAGATAGGATCTGTTCGTAGGAGAGCTTTCAAGGTTACAGAGGTGCAAAGGTCTCAGTTATAAGAAAAGTTGCAGAGGTGCAAAGGGGCAGTGGTGTCCATCAATGGAAAGCCTACTTTAAACAAGGAAGTTTTTGTATTATGTATTAAAAAGTTTATTTAATAAAAAGAGTCTCCAATACCAATTGGTATTGGACGTGGCTTAGGCCATTACTTAGAGGTTAAGGGCCGAACCACGTAAAAATCGTTGTGTCTATGGTTTGCTAATGTGTGTGGCTTGTTAATTTAAGATTTCGTTCTGTCTTTAAAGTATTCTGCATATCGTTGTTCTGTTGGGTTTCGAATTGTACTAATCCAGACAACAAAGTAGACAGGGTATCTTGTCTGATAATACTCAAACGAAGAACAATAACTAAAGTAGACAACAAATCAGACACCCATTCTTGTCTGAATTCAATCTGCATAATTAAAATTAAAAAGTTTCATCGTTTATCACTTCCACCTATTCACCCCTCCTCTAGGTGTACTTATACACTGAATTACAGTCCTATCTTTTTACTGTCAAACAAGTTATAGTTTTAGTGGGAAATTTCTATTTAACAAGGTTAAAAGAGTTTATGCAACAAGGACTAGCTACATTAGTCAATAAACCACATTGCCATGCTAAATAAATCCTTACTACGCTTGCTCACATGTAATTGACTCATTTACACATAGTTAGTATAGTCTATCATTTGAGAAAAATATGCTTGTATCAAGAACATGTTTAATAGTACTGTTACCTCTTGAGGCTAAATTGCTAACTTTTGCTCCCAAAACCTCTGATTGCTCTCCAATTTTCACAACACTCATTCTCTTTATATTGAACTGATACAAATTCTAGCAACTGGAAATTGGCAAGGGAGGATTCCTATATATAACTAAGCGATTGACCAAACGCTGGACTTTGCCCTGTGATTTAAACTAGCAGAAAGAAGAAGAAGCCATTGGTTAAGAAGGAGTTGATGGAAAGTGTTCAACTGCTCCCTCGCCATCATGCCCGAAGCTATCATTCTCTATTCTTGATTTTCAGCAAAGTGGGTGCTAGGCCATTGGCTTATATACGGCTAAATAAAGGCTAATGGGACTACTATTTTAGGACAAGTAATTTAGCTACACAGTTCTGGCATTAGGTCCTCAGTATTATTAATGAGGGTTACTAATTGGACTCACAACTTCAATTTTTAATGACTCAATGTTATTATCTAGGTTTAGTTAGTGCACCAATTCAAATATATATAATCCATGCACATTGAGTCAGTCCAAATAATATTTAAATTGGGTTAGAATATAAATTAGTTGGGTACTAACATCCCATTATTTTCCATCGAATTTATTATTTCAAATACACCCAAAAATGCTATAATGACAATTAATATCAAATATTTTTTTTTCTTAAAAATTTTACCTTCTCCCATACTTTTAAAATGCACATTTAATTGACTCACCATGAATCATTATATCATACAAGGCTTACTTTTAACATATAATCTTAAAATAATTATTCACATTATCACATCTTATATTTTATGCATGAGGCAACTTTATTGAATTTAATATTTATATAACCATGCAACACCTGTAATCGTACATAACAACAATTAAATAAATAATATTAATTAATTCATCACATTATCTAATTATTCCCTTTATTAAATTAATTAATAGCTCACTTATTTCATCACTTTGCCATACTAGACATATTTCATAAGCTTAATAAACTTTATTATTGTTTCCACCATATTTCTGCATCGTCATACACCTTATTCAATTTAAATGGAATTATCACATTTGATGCCATAAAATACATATGTTTTCACAATAATTATTCTAACATTTTCATTTTCAATATTTATATTATTAATAAAAATTACAGATATTACATCCTCTCCCCTTATAAAAATTCCGTTCTCGGAATTGGTATAAGGTTACATAAACAGATGGGGATAATCCCTTCTCATATTATCTTCTAATTCCCACGTAGCCTCCTCGGCGTCGTTGTGACGAACGAGATTTTTGTAATTTAATTTAAATATTTATTGAATTAAATAAATATTTTTCGATGATTTAATTATTGAATTAGATAGTTAATTGATGAAATTGTCGTAGATTAATTTAATTATATGTGTTACATTAGTTAAATTAATGTGGAGAATTTTTTATATTTAAAATATGTATTTAATTGAGTTTATTTGATTAAATGCATTATTTAAACAAGTATAATGTTATTCTAATTAATTTAATAATTTAATTAGAGATTTAATAATTTGTCATAATCAATAAATGAGAATTTTAATTATGTGACAATGTGATTTAATGTGGTATTATACTATTTTATTTAATTAATTTAAATGAGATTATTTAATTGATTAAAAATGTGACATGAATTATATTATAAGAAAGTTATTAAAATAAACTAGAAGGGAGGATAAAAGGATTAGCCAAACGAGGCCTTAGTAGGTGTTGGTCGATTTCGCAACCGATAAATACGCGCAAGTATACGCGGTCAACAAGTAATATAATGATAAGAGAGTTGTCGAACCCACAGGGAATTGTTCTAGTGTATCCCAAGTACCAACTATATATCGTCTCGATTTTATTTAGACAATTGATGATTTGATATTTTTGTTGTTGGAAGTGAATAAGATAATAATAATCAAGTAAAAGACAATGAAATCTAATATTAACAAGTCTAAGATTGCAATTTCCCCTAACACTTCATTTGAATATCCTAACTCTCTCATTTGAATTAATTAACAACATAAAATTGCCAACCGAGAAATCAAAGCTACTTATAAGCCTCTGTCGATGGTCAAATTCGAATCTTCCTAATGCGGCATGTAGGTATATGTCTATCCTACACACTATCAAGAGACCAATTTCAAGAACAATAACAAGACACGTGTCACTAAATCTCATTTACCGTCCCTTCAATTACCAACTTTCACATAGGAAGTCATTAAGAATAGATTCTCCATTGGTTGCACACGGTATCTAGGTATATATCTATCCTAAATACTATCAAGTTACCTATCATTGAGGATAATCAACAAGACACACGTCACTTAATCTCAATTAATAACCCACGATAATCTTTAACTTTCGCATGATATCATAACAAGGTCTAAACACTATAATCCGTTCGTCAAGTTCATATAGGTTCCCACGGTAATTACTAGCTAGGCAATTAATATATGAAGCATAAATTATGACATACAATTCACAAATGAGTAATTAATAACAAAGAGAGAGAAATCAATTCAAACTATGTGTTGGGTTCCATTGAAATCTTAGAAATTAAGGTCTAGTTCATGGTAGCTAAGAAAAACATCAAACACATGGTGTTCATCATAAATTAGAATTACAAATTCAAAGGAAAGCAAGAGATGATAAAACCCAATTAGAAGATATTCATATGTTGCTTGCTTGGTTGATGTCAATCTCTAGCTTTTCCTCTTCATTTGGCATTCGTTTCTCTTTTTGCTCCTGAGCTTGTTGCTGGAATTTTCTTGATTTGTAGCCCTCAAGCTCCTCTTGATGATGTATGTGCAGCCTCCCAAGGTCTAGATATGCCTTGACAATCCCTTCCTTCTTGGTTGTTTGGCTTTTGCTGAGATTTCCTTGTATTGCAGCACTTTTGCTCTCTATTTTGATTTTTAGTCTAGCCTCTCAATCCCTAGTTGTTGAAATATGAAGCCCCAATGAGATATTATATAGTGCCTCCATGAAAACCCTAACAAAAATCAGATTATGGGTCAAAAATCCGCTCAGATCGCACCAAAAGGCCAGCTGGAATCGCACTCAGCACGGCGTTGGCGCGCCCGCACGCCAGCGCGCGCGCCCGCGCCCAGCGCCTGGGCCGCACGCCCAACGCCGCACGCCCACACGCTGGCTGCCGCACACCCGTGTCGCGCGCCCGCACGCCAGCGCGCGCGCCCGCGCCCAGCGCCTGGGCCACACGCCCACGCCTGCTGCCCCGCACGCCCGCACCGCGCGCCCGCACGCCGGCGCGCGCGCCCGCGCCCAGCGCCTGGGCCGCACGCTGGCCGCACGCCCAACTGCCGAGTCCGCCGAGCCCCGCGCGCGCGCGCGCCAAACGCCGAGGCTGCCGAGCGCCCAGCGCCCGCGCCCGCCGCACACGCCCCCACACGGCCGCACGCCCAGCGCGCCAACACGCCCGCACGCCCAGCGCGCGCCTGCACGCTGCGCCCATGCGCCCGCGCCCAGCGCCTGGGCCGCACGCTGGCGCCCCCGTCTGCCGCACGCCGTGCCCGCGGCTTGGTCGACGCCGCACGCCGTGCACGTTTTCCAACGCCGTGCACGCCCAACTTCCAAATGTCATCAAATTAAGCCCCGAGCATCGCCAAACATAATTTTTCACCGTGTTATCATTCGGGCACGGATATCTAGGCACGGGCTTGCCCTCGTGGCTTGGCCGACGCCGTACGCCGTGCACGCATTCCGACGCCGTGCACGCCCAACTACCAAATGTTGTCAAATTAAGCACCGAGCGTCGCCAAGCACAAATTTCCATCATACTACCATTCGGGCACAGACGTCCAGGCACGGACATTGAGTCAATACAAACAACGATCCGAGCGGTCTTTATTTCAATTCCTACAAACATAATGAAAATGCATCAAAGTAACATAAAACATGTAAAAATAACTAAAAACTGATTTATGTAGAAATAAGATAAAAATACATAAAAACCACATAAAATACCTAAAGACTTACAAATTATCAAGGCCAAAAGTACCCAAATTGTGTGTATAAAATACACTCATCAGTAGGGGTTGGTGCCAATTACTAACTGACACCATGTTTTGCCAGTTTAATTATTACGTAGTATCATTATTATTATTTTCTGAGTTAAGTCTGAGGAATACAGAGAGAAAAAGGGAGAAATACTTGTGAGATTTTGGAATTGAAGAAGAAATCCTTTCATTTGTTGCACAATCTAGCATCTAATCAAAGGTAATCCTTAAATATCAACCTTTAAATTATGTTTTCTTAGTTTTCTCCATGAAAAGTTAAGTTTAGTCCTCTGTAATTTGAATTCTATGGTTAAATTCTAAATAACTTGATGTTAGATATTTGTAAGCATGCATAAATTTATTTTATATAGTTTGTATATGATTTATAGTAATTAAATCCATGAGATTATGTGTTTAAATAAAGTTCTGAAATTTACAGAGAAACAGTGTTTGAATATACTTTAAATGTATGAAATTGATGTTTGTTTTGCATGTTAATCGGTTAAATTGATAATTGATTATGTTTATGCATGTAAAAACGAAGAACATAAAACTTAAACGGATTAAATTGGTGTTATAACGAATCTGCTATGTGGGAATTTATAAAAATTGATGAAACTTTGAATAATAGCAAGAACATGAAAATTATAAGTTTAAATTCAATTGTTTGAGTTGTTAAACTTGATAAAATCATGCTATGATTGTTACTGTACGTTTTTGTAAAGTCCAGAACCTATGGGTAGAATTATACTGTCGATTTAATGAAAAACTTTAGCTAAATTTGGCATTTTTTGTGTTCTTCGCGAACTGCAGGAACTGGGTTTCGGGTCCACCGCCCCGACAGTGGAATTACACTAGGAATAGTCGCCCTGGCGGCCTCTTCGCCCCGACGGTCTAAATGAATTGATTTTGTCGCCCCGGCGGTGTCCTCGCCCCGGCGCCCAAAATGAACTAACTTAACCACCCCGGCGGTAGCCTCGTCCCGGCGCTAGTTTATGAAGGAATATACCGCCCCGGCGGTGGAACAAAAATAAAATTTTCCTTTTTCTTTGTGCTCATATTATGTTACCATATGCATGGTTGAAGCTTAGACTAAGGTATTAAATGAATAATAAGATACTATGATGGGTAATAAGCAAATACCTATTAATTATTCGGTGACAATTGAAATATTAAAATGAAATTGGATGAGAATAAATCCTGAAGTGTTTATAATACTGTAACTAATTATTGTTACTACTTTATAAAAGGAATGTATAGGTTGATTAAGGAATGTGGATTTTAATTTGTAATCTACGCACGAGGCAAGTTTTTTACCCTTAATCTTTTTATTTCGTTGGAAGCAAGTTTTCTATCCTTAATCTTTTTATTTCGTTGAGAGCAAGTTTCTTAACTCCACTTTTCATTGAGCAAGCTCTAAAACCTTATCTCTCTTTTATGCAAGTTTCTATACTCTATTTCATATTTAGCAAGTTCTTTACTATAATTCATTCAAGTTCGTGAATTCAAATGTGTTATTCTGATTCATTTTAAGTAATACTTCAGTTATACAAGATTTATTCGATTGTATGCCTTTGAGAATCAATCTTTTGTTCTTGAATACCTTTCATATTAAATTATTGAACCTTGATTGACTAGCGAACCCTTATTGATTCGACTAGTCTATAGTTGATGAGCGTTCTAAATTCTAGAAACGTTATTGAAATAAATCCAAACCAAACTTCCTTTGGTGCGGACTCTGATGTCAAACTGAGATGAATAACCCTTTTATAGGGGATTATTTTACGCGTTAGCGTTTAGATGTTATGCACATACATGGTACAAAGGGCTGATCCCCCTAAGTACGAGAAGTAAGGTCCATATAGTCTTACGACTGTTAAAGGTTTAAAGTAGAAATACTTGATAATCTAGGACATAGTTCGTGGTATTGTGACCCTCAAATGTTCTTTTGATTCTTGTTTTTTTCTAATCTTGATTCAAAAGCTGAGAATTCTATTATCCGATATCCATTGATTATTCGCATGGTATTATTATTTTTATTGTGTTACTTGCTGGGCAATTGTTGCTCACCCTTGCATAATTACATTGCAGCTAAAGTTGAAAGAATTGATGAGCCATGTAATGCCCGTGAATTTTGAACGTCCTTATTAATTAAATCTAATTTAATTCAATGAGTTAACGTTGTGTTCTATTTAAACCAGCTTGGGTTAATTGGTGGGAGATGTATAAGATGTGTCTATACTCGTGTTGGCAGGTATGATATAACTATGGTTAAGAGATAACCATAGGTGAGTCAAGTGTAGGAATTGGTGGGTAATGACTAAAATGGCCAAGAGTGGTTAATAACCAAGGTAATTATGTAAGGGCAATAACCATTGTATATCCAAGTGGTTAATAACCAATGAAATGATGGTGGGTTAATAACCATTGTGTTTAACCAATGTAATGATGGCAAGATAATAACCAATGTCTAATAACCAATGAAGAATGGGTAATAACTAATGGATAATTAAGATTTTGCGAAAAGACTATTTTAACCTTGAAAGAGGTTGGGAAAGGACTAAAATACCCTTGAGGAAGTTTCTAGGAAACTTCCTACTATTGATGAATTGACCAAATTGCCCTTGTCTAGTCATGATTAATGACTATTTTGCCCATGGTCTCTACTTTCCTATAAATAGTACCCCTCACCAAAGTTAACAAGGGTTGGCTCACTTATTATTCACCAAGTAGAGAGTTTGTGAGCTTGAGAGAGTTTTGAAGAGAGAAGCAAGAGAAAGTCTTGTGAGAGGAAGAAGAAGACCTTGAAGTGTTTACGCCATCTCCATCTGCATAGCCATTAAAGCTAGGTATAAACTCCATTCCTTCAAACCCTAGTTTCTTGTTGCTAGTATTATATTATGATTTCTACACACTATTTTGTTGGAAACTTTTATGTGTGTTGATTGGGGTTGGTGGTATAAAGGGAGTATTCATGGATCTAAGTTTTTATTTTTGTTAGATCTACATTTTTCTAAAAGATTGTTTAACTCATGATTTTAAAACCAAGGTATGGATCTTCATTTCTTTTAAAACCCTAGTTGTGCGTGGGATTAATTTTTGATTGTTGTTTGATAATTATGAAAGGGATGAGGTGTGTATAGATCTATGTTTTATTTTGCTAGATCTATGTTTTATTTTGTTAGATCTATATATTTTTTTTAAAGAATGCTTAACTCATGATTTTAAAACCTAGGTGATGACAAATAATGGTTTAGTATGTTTTATTAATAATATGTTGAAGTTTAAAAATATTTGTAGCAAGTTTTAGTGGTTTGATGGGCTAAAACATGTGTACAATAATTTATTGGAGTACAAAATTTATTGATAAAAAAATATTGAGTTAAGTCATAAATATTTTGTTGTAATATTAGAAATATTTTCTTAGTCATGGGTAAATTTTTGGGAATTTATTTGGAGTATAAAACTTGTTTGATGGTGATTAGAACTCAATTGGTGTGTGCAAGAAAAAAAAAAAAAAAAAAAAAGCAACCAACTGCCTGGAAGCCAAAACCGGAACCAGCCTGGCCGCGCATGGCGCGACAGGCTTAAGTTGGTTAACAGGTGTAGACACCCAAATTTTGCGCTTCGTATACTAACCGTGACAGGAGGGCAAAATCGTCAAATGAACCGGCCTGTGAGAGCGAGGGATGCACAAGTGCGAACACTCGACGCCACCGCAACGATTTGCAAATCAAAACCGACGTGACAGCAGGGCCGTCCGAAATGAGCATGCCCGAATGATGTGGCACGTCTCCCAGTGATTCTCGGACTGCAAAATACAAGCCTGTCGGCGAAAACCGACGTCACGACACGAGAAACAAGGTGCGGTTCGGAAAACGAGAAAATCAGCCCACCCAGCCGCGGATTGATCTGCGGCCAAACGATTAAAATAATGGTGGTGCGCACGGGACTCGAAACCAGGAAACCAGCTGAGTGCGATGGGGGGTGGGCCAGCCAGCCGCAGATTGATCTGCGGCCAGCCGCAGATCAATCTGCGGCTGCCCTAAACCAGCCTATTTCAGCTTAGTTTCGTTGCAGCATACAGGGGGTTGGAAGAATGTGAAGGAAGAAGAATTCTGCAGCAGCAAGAACACGGAAATAGAGAGAAAAAGGAGCAAATTTTGCAATCAAATAGGAAGAAAAGAGAGGAAAAAAAGAGAGGATTTATATTCTTTGATTTTGATTGTACCAAATATACTCCTTATCTTAGTCAAATACACAAGTTCACATCCATTTGAGATCATTTGCAAGGTGAAAATTCCCTTTGTTCTAGCAATTTATATCATATTGTTTGGTTAAATTAAATGTAGTTTTTCTTGTATATTGTTGTGGATCTATGGATTGAGGACTATTAGGGAGGGTTCCAATTGGAACGAAATTCTTCCTAATGGCCCGATGATATCCATTTGGTGAATTTTAGCTCGTTGTAATGATGTATTATGCATAGTTTATTTAGATTGTTATTTTTAGGATCTCGTGGGTGTGTAGCGATTTTGGATGTGAGCCTAGGAGCGCGACCCCGTGGTCCAAATCCGATGATGGACATCGTTTGATATATGTAATAAATTCGATGTACCTTTCATTGTAAATATGTAATCGTCGGGCCTTAAAACGACGCCAAGGCGAGAATCGTGTTTAAGGCCCCAAAATAGTGAAACTTGTGATTGTAGGCGTTTGGGGTTATTTTGATGGCTTACATGCCCATGAATAACTCCGATGCGTGTTTATGCTTGATTTGATTTATGACACGAAATTGATTTCAAAGCCAAATGATAAGATTTTCATAAAAATCAATCAAATTAGGTTGTTAGCATCACGAGGCTTAAAATGAGAAGTGCTAACGAATGTCGATTCCTATTTAACGAGAAAGCTAAAGAAAATCGTTTTCAGAAATCACAAAAATTGTTTCATAAAATAAGTGACGTTTTATTAAACCGTTGTGCATAGGGTTAAAGAGATCCTATAAATTGCCCATCATTTGAGTTACGAGGGCAACACATAGATCTCGATTCCTATTTTGACGAAGGTTTGGAAAACTCTTGTTTTGCCAAAACGACACCTAATGAAAATCTCATAGTTTTTGACAATTAAAATCAAATCTTTCCTCATAAAGCTTTCTCGTGTATGCCGAAAAGACATTCCGAAGCATTCTCAAATTAAAGCACGACTTTTCCTAAAAATCCAAATGATTCTTTCATACAAACTCACCACAACATTCACATGGGCACACACACACATACGCGCATACACACACACACACATTCGAGAATTAAAGGATAGGAATGCATCAAGATTGCGGTAACCGTGTTTCACGAAAGTCGGGGGGTGCCTAACACCTTCCCCTCGCTTAAGCAAGCCCCCGAACTCTATGAATCTCGGTTCGCAGACCAATTAATTCGGAGTCACATATGAGCCAGCGATTTACGAAAACGAAATTCGGATGAGTTGGTACATCCATTTCAAATATACCAACTGGCGACTCTGGTTAATTGGCTCATCATAAAAACGATCTTTCAAAACCCCGTCGACACTCAAGCCGACCCTTTTTCCAAAATCACATAATAAAAAGGCTAAGATCGGAAAAGGACGAATATCGCGAAGGAGACGCGAAAACCCGGCGTCGACAGCTGGCGACTCTGCTGGGGATATTAGAGGGCTTAAGCCGCGTTCAAATCTTGATGCTATCCTATCCTTTAAAATTCATGAATATGTGTGTGCATGCGATATTTTGATCATTTTTACTTTTGTTGTGTGAATGTGTGTTTTGTCCAATAAGTGAATGATTGAATGGGATTGCTTTAGTTTAAAGTAAAATCATTTGCATACGGTGAGGACGATGAATGTGAATGTATGTTGAGAGAGTACCTCCTCTTGAGGCGAACCTGTCGGTTGCTTATTACTGGACTCGAAGGGGCTGCTCCCCGGAGATGGCTCAGGAAACGCACCACCCAAATCCGCTCCAATCGAAAGGATTCAGACGAGTAGATTGCGAAGATTTGGGGACCTTCATGCCGAAAAGCCCGCGAGAGTAACCCTAGGATAGGTCAGCCTCTGATAAACCTAACGTAAGGGAAGCTTCTTCATGCCCATTTATCATTAAGTCAAATAAATAAATGTCATGTAAATGGCATACAACTGTCATGCCGTCATCATTGTAATAAATGTGTCTTGTATCATGTGATTACATCACCTGCACATATAAAGAGAGTACTGACTTGGTTTTGCAGGAAGGCCATCCACACCACGTACCAAGGTTTTATAACTTCTAAATACTATCCTGTCATCAAACACTGACCTTGTTTTGCAGGATAAGATTAGAGAACCGGAAAAAAAAAAAAAATAAATAAAAATCAGGCATCAGTGTTGACATACATCTGCCAATTTGTAGCTGGCATAGTACTAAACTACGGCCCTTGTTTGTTTGGTGAGATTGCCCCTAGTACCCAACTGAGAGGCCGTAAAGTCCATACTCCATCCATCCAAATGGCAGAAGCCGGTAGCCATGAAATTACAGTTCTGCCACTCCAACAATACGGCCGAATGCGAGGGATGCATCCTAGGACTGAGATTAGCCCTGGGAATTGCGGCACAGACTTGTCCAGCCTATGAGGATCAGATCGGAGAGATCTCCCATAGTGACGCCCTCCCTGAATGGGCTTGGTATCAAAACATTAAGGAGTTCCTTCGAGACAACCCCTCTACCGAAAATGCAGACCTGACCGGGGAAAGAGAATCCAAAGATGGGCAGTGAATTTCTTCCTAAGCTACGGAACTGCTGAGATATCTGGAAAGCCGAAGAAGCCCTGATTAATGAACGAAGTACATGGCGATGTGTGCGGAGCCCATATGAGCAGAACATTTTTGGCAAAGTAAATCATGTGAACGGGTCACTACTGGCTAACCACGAAAACTGACTGCGTCAAGAAATGCCATCAATGCCAAATCCATGCCAATGCGATCCATACACCTCCTAATGAGCTCCATTGCTTGACCTCACCGTGGCCAGTTGGACCCTGCAGCAGGTGATATCCAGGAAAGGAAAAATCCCAGAGTATGGCAGTGAATCCCGGCCAGTAGAAGATCAATGGGTTTTAAAATTCTGAGTTTACTTCAAATCCCTGCACGCTCATGTCATTTTGTCATGTTCTCCAAAAGGAAGACCATGTGCTGAAATGTTTTATATATATGACGAGCATTTTTGTTTTATGTCAGGTACCCCGATTTGAGGCACTCTAGCCTGACGAGCAATAGGCCAAATTTGAAGGAAGATCATGATTTTGTATAGAGCTAGATTTCGATCTGATGGGGATTGAGCAGGGCGAGACAGATATCGACAATACGCCTGACGAGATCAAAGGATGGGTCGAAGACAAACCCGAACCCGGCTTAGACCAAACCATCGCCATCAAACATCAGAGCCCCTAACGATCACAAAAAACCCGGAGTAGGGGCAGATTCGACCACAAAAAAAAAATCAAAAAATTAAAAAATCAAAAATCCCCCAAACCTTTCAACAGGTCAAAGGACCAGATCTTTTGCCAGCCCAACGAGATACCGATGCAACCAGTACGAGGGAGATCACAAGAAAAGCAACTTAACACTGGGGCATTTGTCAACCACCCAGGAAATGATGACGTGCAAATTGGCACCCATGCAACAATCCCATCAACATGCACCATCATCATCAGATGCTACCTCACGTCAATTCAATCTTCAACGATACGATCATCTGGCATTTGTCAAGCATAGTTTTTTCGGGATACGATGACCCGCGTGAGAGGGGGATTTTATTTGACTTGATAGGAATCGGACAATTTCTGACAAGCATCCGTGGAGCACGATCGTGAGTATGATTAGACGAAGAAGGCTATTCAACCTTTTGATCGGGTACAAAGCCTTAATTCAAAGCAACGTTTGCGACAGAATCGACCTCATGTGACAGCCTTCACTTTGCATTTGCACAAACTTTCAGTTGTGGGGTATAAAACTATGACGACGTTGATGGCAATTAACACGTAGTCAGACAGTCAATAATTATCAAGCTAATATCCAGAAGTCAAACGATAAATGATTATCAAGCTAATGTCTCGAATCGTGGCCTGGGTTATTCGAGTAATTAAGCCGAGGGGTGTCTCTACACCTGGTGCCCTAAAGCCATCTGGTTTGGGAGTCGCTGGCCCAACACTCGTTACATGGGTAACTCAGAGCCTAAGAAAACGAGCATTACAGTAGAGGAGACCCGAGCATATTCGAATCGTGGCGTGGGTTACTCGAGTAATTAAGCCTAGGGGGTGTTTCTGCATCTGGTGCCCTAAAGCCGTCTGGTTTGGGAGTCACCGGCCTAACACTCACTACATGGGTAACTCAAGCCTAAGAAAACGAATCTTGCGCAAGGGCAAGCAAAGAATGAATGGGGCAGACCACCAGCTTTTCTCGAACCGTGGCCTTTGTTACTCGAGTAAATAAACCTGAAGGGGTGTCTGTACACTTAATGCCCCAAAACCGTCTGGTTTGGGAGTCATTGGTCCAAAACTCGTTAAAAGGGTAACTTTGAATAGCCTAAGAAAACGAGACAAGTGCAGTGGACTAATAAAGAGAAGAGATAATGCGAAAAACTTTCGGCCTTAAACAATGAGTCATGGAAGAGAAACCCTTACTGAGTGCTGCATCGCACAGTGCATTTGTCATATGACGTCAATCCTGCTAAGGACGTTGTCGAGAATGGAGACAGAGTGTCTTTGACGAGGGAAGGTAGTTCTTTTGAATTCGACCTCACTCACGTACAGTGACCATGAATGCTTGAAGGCGTTCTTACGATTTCATAACTCGTCAAATAGAAAATCATCAACTCACGAGGGATCAAAAAAAAAAAAAAAAAAATACATTCACAGTTCACGACTTGCTAGATTGTACGATCAATAGATATTCAATTTCATGTGCTTTAACTGCATTTTTGTCGAGATTATAATAGCTTTGTGTTGAACTAACACTAACGGCCCGAGCCTTCAAGTTTTGGCATTTGTTAGTCATCTGATATGCAGGATCTTGCAGAGCTGTGGATAACTCAGCATGGTCAACATCGCGAGTTTTCGATAGAAATTCTTGGTAGCGACACGCGCCAAGGCAGGGGCAGTTAAGAATCGTGAAATGGAAGGAAGCTGAGGCTGCACAGAACTCTTCGGCATTGGGCCTCTCCCCAATCCTGACTATCACTGCCTCGACATCTAAATGATCCACGTGCATGAGCATATACAAAGATGATATAGTTCGGGGCGACAACATATCGGCCATCAGAAATGAGCAAAAGGCCAAGGAGCCCAACATAGCTGTCAATCATCACTGAGAGCGAAACAGACTGCCTCAAATGAAGACGACCAAGAACAGGCAGAATACCAAACCAATGAAACAGACTGCCTCAAATGAAGACAACCAAGAACAGGCAGAGTACCAAACCAATGTTGAAGTCTAGAAGCTACACTTCACGACGAGGCGTGATCCAGTCAAATGTTGGCAAAAACCAACGGCTGTCGAATCGTATCATTTGACTGAACAGGGGTCATTTCTATCTAAAACATATGTTGTGCACATGCATATGTCCATAACATATCTGCCAGATCATGCATAACATCTTTTTCATGCATGCAGGTACGATCAAAATGAAAATCTTCAGGAAAGTACGAGCACATCGCTTTCAACCTCACAAATGAACAGAGTGATGGCTTTTGCGGCATGGTACGTGGACGATGTTGGTGGGAGATCCAGGACATGAAGCCGATCACACATCCGACTTCAAGAAATCATAAAAAAAAAAAAAGGAAAAAAGACAAAAAATAACAAACCCTGGGAAGGGCTGAGATCCAAGCGAACCACGACAAAGATGGTGAGCACCCCTGGGAAGGGCTGATATCCACAAAAAGAAAAAAGACAAAAAACAACAAACCCTGGGAAGGGCTGAGATCCACGCGAACCACAACAAAGATGGTGAGCACCCCTGGGAAGGGCTGATATCCACCAAAAGAAAAAAGACAAAAAACAACAAACCTTGGGAAGGGCTGAGATCCACGCGAACCACAACAAAGATGGTGAGCACCCCTGAGAAGGGCTGATATCCACCAAAAGAAAAAGATAAAAAACAACAAACCCTGGGAAGGGCTGAGATCCACGCGAACCACGACAAGATGGTGAGCAACCCTGAGAAGGGCTGATATCCACAAAAGAAAAAAGACAAAAAACAACAAACCCTGGGAAGGGCTGAGATCCACGCGAACCACAACAAGATGGTGAGCAATCCTGGGAAGGGCTGATATCCACAAAAAGAAAAAAGACAAAAAACAACAAACCCTGGGAAGGGCTGAGATCCAAGATAACCAACCGGCGACGATAACCGGGGGTTACAAGATGGGTGTCCGGCGACGAAAACCGGCCCCGACAAGACAATCGACCGGCGACGATAACCGGCGATTACGAGATGGATGTCCGGCGACGAAAACCGGCTCCGACAAGATAACCAACCGGCGACGATAACCGGGGGTTATGAGATGGGTGACCGGCGACGATACCCGGCCCCGACGAGACAATCGACCGGCGACGATAACCGGCGATTACGAGATGGATGTCCAGCGACGAAAACCGGCTCCGACAAGATAACCAACCGGCGACGATAACCGGGGGTTATGAGATGGGTGACCGGCGACGATACCCGGCCCCGACGAGACAATCGACCGGCGACGATAACCGACGATTACGAGATGGATGTCCGGCGACGAAAACCGGCTCCGACAAGATAACCAACCGGCGACGATAACCGGGAGTTACGAGATGGGTGACCGGCGACGATACCCGGCCCCGACGAGACAATCGACCGGCGACGATAACCGGCGATTACGAGATGGATGTCCGGCGACGAAAACCGGCTCTGACAAGATAACCAACCGGCGACGATAACCGGGGGTTACGAGATGGGTGACCGGCGACGATACCCGGCCCTGACGAGACAATCGACCGGCGACGATAACCGGCGATTACGAGATGGATGTCCGGCAACGAAAACCGGCTCCGACAAGATAACCAACCGGCGACGATAACCGGGGGTTACGAGATGGGTGACCGGCGACGATACCCGGCCTCGACGAGACAATTGACCGGCGACGATAACCGGCGATTACGAGATGGATGTCCGGCGACGAAAACCGGCTCCGACAAGCGGTGACACCTGTAGAATTGTATCAAAAGACTGTACAGGGGTCATTTTTCATTTTAAATGTTGTGTCACATGCATTGAATAAGTGATAATTCTGTACGTGATCCATGCAGGTTAGGTGTCAAGGTCCTAGCCTATCAGAGTCAAAAGCAATGGTTGCCGAGAACGATGTGCGAGGACGAATTCCAAGGATGCCCTTCAAAGCTAGTCAGGAGAATAACTTCCTTTGATGACAATGGGATGGAATAAGGTGATTACGAGAGGGGTGACCGGATATGAGACCCGACATTCATAGGACAATCGACAGGATACGAGACCCGGCGATTACGAGACGAGCGACAGGTTAAGGATTGATGCATTGACACCTTTACGAATGTGTTGCATGCCTTACATCTTGCGTTACATCATAAGTTGTATGTGTTGCACTGTCATTCTTATGCACTGTCATTCATGCATCGTGTGTCTACTTCTTTATCATGTTCATTTCATTTAACATTTCATAAACATGATAAAGAGGGGCAGCTGTAGACACCCAAATTTTGCGCTTCGTATACTAACCGTGACAGGAGGGCAAAATCGTCAAATGAACCGGCCTGTGAGAGCGAGGGATGCACAAGTGCGAACACTCGACGCCACCGCAACGATTTGCAAATCAAAACCGACGTGACAGCAGGGCCGTCCGAAATGAGCATGCCCGAATGATGTGGCACGTCTCCCAGTGATTCTCGGACTGCAAAATACAAGCCTGTCGGCGAAAACCGACGTCACGACACGAGAAACAAGGTGCGGTTCGGAAAACGAGAAAATCAGCCCACCCAGCCGCGGATTGATCTGCGGCCAAACGATTAAAATAATGGTGGTGCGCACGGGACTCGAAACCAGGAAACCAGCTGAGTGCGATGGGGGGTGGGCCAGCCAGCCGCAGATTGATCTGCGGCCAGCCGCAGATCAATCTGCGGCTGCCCTAAAGCAGCCTATTTCAGCTTAGTTTCGTTGCAGCATACAGGGGGTTGGAAGAATGTGAAGGAAGAAGAATTCTGCAGCAGCAAGAACACGGAAATAGAGAGAAAAAGGAGCAAATTTTGCAATCAAATAGGAAGAAAAGAGAGGAAAAAAAGAGAGGATTTATATTCTTTGATTTTGATTGTACCAAATATACTCCTTATCTTAGTCAAATACACAAGTTCACATCCATTTGAGATCATTTGCAAGGTGAAAATTCCCTTTGTTCTAGCAATTTATATCATATTGTTTGGTTAAATTAAATGTAGTTTTTCTTGTATATTGTTGTGGATCTATGGATTGAGGACTATTAGGGAGGGTTCCAATTGGAACGAAATTCTTCCTAATGGCCCGATGATATCCATTTGGTGAATTTTAGCTCGTTGTAATGATGTATTATGCATAGTTTATTTAGATTGTTATTTTTAGGATCTCATGGGTGTGTAGCGATTTTGGATGTGAGCCTAGGAGCGCGACCCCGTGGTCCAAATCCGATGATGGACATCGTTTGATATATGTAATAAATTCGATGTACCTTTCATTGTAAATATGTAATCGTCGGGTCTTAAAACGACGCCAAGGCGAGAATCGTGTTTAAGGCCCCAAAATAGTGAAACTTGTGATTGTAGGCGTTTGGGGTTATTTTGATGGCTTACATGCCCATGAATAACTCCGATGCGTGTTTATGCTTGATTTGATTTATGACACGAAATTGATTTCAAAGCCAAATGATAAGATTTTCATAAAAATCAATCAAATTAGGTTGTTAGCATCACGAGGCTTAAAATGAGAAGTGCTAACGAATGTCGATTCCTATTTAACGAGAAAGCTAAAGAAAATCGTTTTCAGAAATCACAAAAATTGTTTCATAAAATAAGTGACGTTTTATTAAACCGTTGTGCATAGGGTTAAAGAGATCCTATAAATTGCCCATCATTTGAGTTACGAGGGCAACGCATAGATCTCGATTCCTATTTTGACGAAGGTTTGGAAAACTCTTGTTTTGCCAAAACGACACCTAATGAAAATCTCATAGTTTTTGACAATTAAAATCAAATCTTTCCTCATAAAGCTTTCTCGTGTATGCCGAAAAGACATTCCGAAGCATTCTCAAATTAAAGCACGACTTTTCCTAAAAATCCAAATGATTCTTTCATACAAACTCACCACAACATTCACATGGGCACACACACACATACGCGCATACACACACACACACATTCGAGAATTAAAGGATAGGAATGCATCAAGATTGCGGTAACCGTGTTTCACGGAAGTCGGGGGGTGCCTAACACCATCCCCTCGCTTAAGCAAGCCCCCGAACTCAATGAATCTCGGTTCGCAGACCAATTAATTCGGAGTCACATATGAGCCAGCGATTTACGAAAACGAAATTCGGATGAGTTGGTACATCCATTTCAAATATACCAACTGGCGACTCTGGTTAATTGGCTCATCATAAAAACGATCTTTCAAAACCCCGTCGACACTCAAGCCGACCCTTTTTCCAAAATCACATAATAAAAAGGCTAAGACCGGAAAAGGACGAATATCGCGAAGGAGACGCGAAAACCCGGCGTCGACAACAGGCGCACACCAAACGACGCCGTTTTAGGCCGGGCAAGGAAGGCACGCGCGCAATGCGCGGGAGGCACCGACGGAAAAATTACAGAATTGCCCCTCCGTCCGGATTTTTGCATTATTTACTGATTTGCCATCCAGATTTATATTAATTAATTTAAATACTTTAAATTATATTATTAAATTTTGTAAAATTAGTAAATGCAAAAAAAAATTAAGTTTGCGCATTTAATCTTGTGTTTTCTGAATATATTATATTAATTAACTATTGTTTAATTGTTATTAAATAATGATTAAGGATAATTAAGAATTGTAAATTAATTATTTATTATTTAATTAACCTTAAGAAATAAATAAATCTAATTAGTTATTATTTATTATTAAATAATACCTAAAGATAATTCATATTTACTAATTAATTATTTATTATTTGATTAACTTTAAATAATAAATAAACCTAATTAGTTATTATTTATTATTAAATAATAACTAAAGATGATTATTACACACTAATTAATTATTTATTATTTGATTAACTTTAAATAATAAATAAACCTAATTAGTTATTATTTATTATTAAATAATAACTAAAGATAATTATTACTCACTAATTAATTATTTATTATTTGATTAACTTTAAATAATAAATAAACCTAATTAGTTATTATTTATTATTAAATAATAACTAAAGATAATTATTACTCACTAATTAATTATTTATTATTCGATTAACTTTAAATAATAAATAAACCTAATTAGTTATTATTTATTATTAAATAATAACTAAAGATAATTATTACTCACTAATTAATTATTTATTATTTGATTAACTTTAGATAATGAATAAACCTAACTAATTATTTTTTTTCTAATCTTAAATAATAATTAGAGACAATTAAAATTTATAATTCGATTATTATTTAATTAATAATTAAATAATAAGTAACTATAATTAGTTATTAATTACTATTATTAATAACTAAAGATAATTAATTAATTACTATTTAATAGTAATTAAATGGAGATAAAGTTAATAAAATAGAAAGAGTTAATAACCTATTAATTAAACAATCAAAATAAATTGTTTAAGGGTTTAATAAATGAATATGACTTAAGAAAGAGTAATGTTAATTAATTGAACAATTATTATTAATTGTTTAAGGGTTTAATAAGTGTTTTATCACTTAAGGGAAACATTGTTAATTAATTAAACCATCAACCTAAGGATCGATTAAGTGTCTTATATGAGTTACGATTAACTTATGTGTGTTATGTGATTTGTTTAATTGTTAAATAAATAACATAAGTAAGCGTATCGATATACAACTACGCAGTACTAATTGATAGATCGACATTATCAATGTTAGGTTCTTCAAGGCCAATTAGTTAAAGCTAGATTATTTGTAGCTGAGCAGACAGGCAAGTTCCTAACCCTAAACTTCTTACATTATTGCAAGTTCCCTAACTCAAACTCGAGTTATTATTTTTGAAGCATGTTAGTGAATAATTATTGTCGATTATTCACATCTATACTATTTATTGAGATTCGCACATTGTGCAATTGAATTCCTATCCTATTATGATTGAACTGTAAATTTAATTAAAGTTCTTTCAAGTATGAATTGTTTATGAGATCGATCTATGCTATTTGTATCAGCTAGATCCAGCATGTCTAAATTAGTTAAGACAATGGTATTTTAAAAGTTGTTCTTATTAAATTGTTGTGGTAAGAACTCTTGGCTGAGAAAAGGATAAACTTGTTTAAGGCATGATATCAATGCTGGTTATTAAGTGTTTATGCATAGATCACGGGGTATGAGAGGCTGATCCCCTCGATTACCAAAACTTTTTAAGAGGTCCAGCTTACATGCTGAGAACCTTGGAAAACGTCCTTGGTTATTTCAAACCACTCAGTAATTGTCATTCAATTATTCGGATATTCAACTGTTGTTTACTAATTCATGTTCCTTCACCACCTTATACTGTTGTTGAACATTGAAAGCAAAATTTCCTTCTATCATGATATATCTCTTGTGTATATACTTGCTAAGCAAATTAGTTGCTTACCCTTGCTATATCATGATCTTTATTTCAGCTAAGGCAGAAACGTCTAGAGGAGACAAAGGAAAAGGGAAGGTGCAGGAATAGATGCCCGATAGTGCCTATGTACTAGTTATTATTGAATGTTGTTTGATTAGGGAACCTTTTGTTGTATTAAGGGTACGTTTTATGTTAAGGTTAAAGAACCTTGGGACCAGAATTGTAAGACTTTATTTCATTCGATAAACAATGTATGTTTATTATTCCGCATTTAGTTAGATAGTATGTTTGTCGTCGATTATCGTGAGCACCGAACTCGAGGTTTGGAAACCTGGATTTGGGGGTGTCACAGGTTGGTATCAGAGCTGTAGGTTATAAACGTTAGGAACAAGAAACCTAGGATATAACCTTAGTAGAAAACTCACATAGAGTGTGAAGGTGATGGGTCGGGGAGATTCATAGAGTTCTAGTCGTACCGAATAAAATATCATTTCATTTCATCAATGAATATATTTTATTGTGGTACTAATATGGATTTATTGTGCGATGTTTGTAGGATGTCGAACGAGAGTCAAGATAGATGTCCAGTGACCCAGGAGCCCATAGAGCCTGATGTGATAGGAGGTTTGCTGGCGAGGAACGCCGAGCTAGAGGTTAGGGCTAAACAATTAGAGGCGCAGAACCACATCCACCAGATTTCTGAACAGCAGTACCAGGACGCTGCTTACCAGGCCCAGGCTGAGTTAGCCGAGTTGTGAGGGAGGCTGCTGCTAAGGGAGCTGCAGTTAGGACAATTGAAGGATGAGGTAAAGGCTAAGGATGCGAAGATAGTTGAATTGGAGCGAGCCTTAGACATTGTCTGGATGCAGTTCGACGCTAGATGGATGAATCTGCCCTCCAGTAGCGAGAGCAAGCGTGAGTTGCATTCACCTTGTGTCCCCTAGAGGATAGTTGGAAGTGGGTGGTTATGCCTTGATCAGTGTTATTGGTACTACCATTTGGTTTACTAGAAATTGTATTAACCTCAGCAAGGTGCGAGGTAGTTCGTAGGTAGGATGTACTTCCCAACTATGTAGGTAGGAAAGAATGGTTTAAGTGAATCCCACCTTTTGTTATATTAAATGGGATAGTAGCAATTATGACAATATGCCTGTGATAAACGTGTAAGACGCTTAAGTCGGTATATGAATATAGATGCATTATTATGGTATGTGCTTGAGAATTTTACTTGATATACCATTTATGCAATGATTATGTTAATTCAGTGAGACTGAATCGGTATCTTAGTAACTTAAATCACTAATCGGGAAAGCAGAATTTCCGAGGTTGGGTAATCTAAAACTTCCACACAAGAGTCATGTGATTATTGTATTACATGCTAAATACTTATGTTTTAAGAAAGCCCGAGTAACGTGTTAGGGTTTGCTTAAACAGATAATGCCGCCCAGACGAATCCTACGAAACCAAGAGAATGAAGAGTCAGTTAACAATGTAGAGGGAACTCCACCAAACCCAATGCAAAATTTTATCAACATGATGGCGGAAGCTCTGCGGAATCAAACGACTACCGCAGGAAACCAGACGGGCAACCACTTAGCCAATTTTAAAGACTTCAAGGCAGTAGGGCCTCCGGAGTTTAGAGGAACAGCGAACCCGATAGAGGCCCAGTCATGGATAAAGGAGATTAAAAAGGCCTTTGTCATCGCTAGAGTCGCTGAGGAGCAGAAGACAGTTTTTGCTACTTACTTAATCAAAGGTGAGGCTAACTTCTGGTGGGAAGCCAATCAGAACAAAGCTGGAACTGGAGTCGTGGCGTGGGAAGCTTTCAAGACGTTGTTTTTCGAGAATTACTTTCCTGAGAGTACGCAGGCAAAAATGGAGATCAAGTTTCTAGAATTGAAGCAAGAAAATTTGTCAGTGTCGGAGTACGCTGCAAAATTCAATGAATTGGCTAGATTCGCCCCACATCAGATGGATACTGAGGTGAGGAAGGCCAGGAGATTCGAGAATGGATTAAAGTCGTGGATCTACAACAAGGTAGCGATTTTGCAAATTACATCGTTCTCAACCTTGTTGGAGAAAGCTCTCATTGCTGAAAGTGGGAGTGGAGCGGTTTCGAAATATAATCGGGAAAGGAACAAGAAGAAGGTAGAAGGAGGAAATGTAAACGTTAGCGGTGGTGGCAGCAACAATAGGAAGCGTTAATGGAGCAGTGGGGGTAGCAATTCTGAAATTCAGCAAGGGAGCATACAACAGAAAAGGCCGATATGTGGGAATTGCGGAAAGGGTCACTCAGGAGAGTGTATGAAGGGGAAGATGGTCTGTTATACCTGTGGACAAGAAGGGCATATCTCGCCCAATTGTCCTAAGGCGAAGAAGGGAGGTTGCTTCAATTGCGGAGAGATAGGACATCGGAGCAAGGAATGTCCCCGAAAGAGAAACATGGATGGCGGAAATGGCAATAGGGGCAACAACTCGAGAGCAACCAGTGGAGGACCAGCCCAGCCAAATAAGCCAACAGCAAGGACCTTCAACATGACAGTGCAAGATGCCGTGGCATCCAGGGAGGTGGTGTCAGGTATTATTCCAATCAACAGCATAGATGCCTATGTGCTATTTGATTCGGGAGCTTCATGTTCTTTTGTTTCTGATGAATTTGCTCAAAGACTTAATTTACCTAATGAACTGTTAGAACAGCCGATGAATGTAGAAGTAGCGAACAAAGAGATTATCCCCGTGAACTACATTTATAAGAATTGTTGTGTTGATGTGAGAGGGTTTAAGCTTAACGTGGACTTGTTGCTGATTCGTCTTGGAGAATTCGATGTAATCCTTGGGATGGATTGGTTAGCGAGCCACGGGGCGGTCATTGACTGTAAGAAAAAGTGCATACACCTGCAGACTCCGGGTAAGTCAAAGGTGGTGTTCTATGGTAGTAAATCGTCAAGACAATCTTGTTGTCTAACGATGATGCAAGCGAAGAGATTGCTTAAGAAGGGTTGTATAGGTTATTTGGCTCACGTGGTAGATACTCGACGGGTCGAGGGTGAACTGAGTCAGATACCCGTTGTAAGGGAATTCGCTGATGTCTTCCCAGATGAACTTCCGGGACTGCCGCCGGATAGAGAGATAGAATTTGCAATCGACTTGGTACCCGGGACGACACCGATATCTAAGGCGCCTTACCGAATGGCACCAGTAGAGATGAAAGAACTGATGATTCAACTGCAGGAACTGTTAGACAGGGGTTATATCAGGCCGAGCGTGTCACCATGGGGAGCACCAGTTCTGTTCGTAAAGAAGAAGGATGGCTCGATGAGGCTTTGTATCGACTACCGCGAGTTGAATAAAGTTACGATTAAGAATAGGTATCCGCTACCCAGGATAGACGATCTGTTTGATCAACTCAAGGGAGCGAAATACTTTTCAAAGATCGATTTAAGGACGGGCTATCATCAACTAAGGGTGAGGCAGGAGGATATCCCGAAGACGGCATTCAGAACTCGTTATGGACATTTCAAGTTCCTGGTTATGTCATTTGGATTGACAAATGCACCAGCGGCATTCATGGATATGATGAACAGAGTGTTCAAGCAGTATTTGGACAAGTTCGTGGTAGTATTCATCGATGACATCTTGGTGTATTCAGTGTCAGAGGAAGAACATGTTGAACATCTAAGGATTGCCTTGGAGGCATTAAGAAGGGAGAAGTTATACGCGAAGTTTTCAAAGTGTGAATTTTGGTTGCAGAGGGTGCAGTTTCTTGGACACGTCATTGACAGTAATGGTGTTTCGGTAGACCCAGCAAAGGTGGAAGCCATTATCAACTGGGAGCAACCAAAGACGCCAACGGAGATCAGGAGTTTCCTAGGGTTAGCGGGATACTATCGGAGATTCATCCAGGATTTTTCGAAGATAGCATCACCGTTGACCAATCTGACTAGAAAGACGGTAAAGTTCGTCTGGACAGAGAAGTGCGAGGAGAGTTTCTTGGAGTTGAAGAAGAGACTTAGCCAAGCACCAGTGTTGGCATTACCAGACGACACTGGAGGTTTTGTAGTATACAGTGATGCGTCACACAAGGGCCTTGGTTGTGTACTAATGCAGCACGGCAGGGTCATTGCGTACGCTTCACGCCAGCTGAAAGACTATGAGAAGGGATACCCGACTCATGATCTGGAATTAGCAGCAGTAGTGTTCGCCTTGAAGATTTGGAGGCACTACCTATATGGAGAGAAGTGCGAGATATATACAGATCACAAAAGTCTGAAATATATCTTCACTCAGAAGGAGCTGAATATGAGGCAGCGCCGATGGTTAGAATTAATCAAGGATTACGATTGTGAGATTCTGTACCATCCGGGCAAAGAAAATGTAGTGGCATATGCCCTGAGTAGGAAAGGCAGAGAGAAGTTGATGAGGCTTACAACTCAGGCAGAGCTGATAAAGGACTTTGGACGCCTGGAATTGGAGGTTAAGTATCCAATGGAGACGGACGAAAAATTGTTCACCGTGACAGTGGGTCCGACTCTACTGGATAAGATAAAGGAGGCTCAAGAATTTGATGAAGAATGCATTGGCATTAAGAAGCAACTATCGGAAGGAAAAACGTTGAAGTTCAAGGTTGACAGCACGGGTCTGCTGAGATTCGAGGGAAAGATCTGGATACCCTATGTACCAGACTTAAGGGAAGAAATATTGCAGGAGGCCCATAATACGAGATTTTCGGTACATCCGGGTAGCACCAAGATGTATCAAGATCTTCGTCAATATTATTGGTGGCCGCATTTGAAAGGGGAAGTTGCGGAATTCGTCAGTCGGTGTTTAACTTGTCAGAGGGTCAAGGCAGAGCACCAACGGCCGAGCGGATTGTTGCAACCCTTAGAGATTCCCGAGTGGAAGTGGGAGCACATCACTATGGATTTTGTGGTAGGACTCCCGATAACACAAAAGGGTCTAGACGCCATCTGGGTGATCGTAGATCGGTTGACCAAGTCTGCCCATTTTCTACCGATCAAGATCAGGTACAAATTGGAGCAGTTGGCAAAACTCTATGTAAAGGAGATAGTATCGCGACATGGGGTGCCGGTTTCTATTGTATCTGACAGAGATCCGCACTTTACGTCAAATTTTTGGAGAAGCCTACAGGAGAGACTGGGAACACAGTTGAGAATGAGTACGGCGTATCATCCTCAGACCGATGGTCAGAGCGAGCGAACTATTCAGACCTTAGAGGACATGCTCCGGGCAGTTGTGATGGACTTAGGTGGCAGCTGGGACGATCATTTGCCCTTGGTAGAGTTCGCTTACAACAATAGTTACCACGCTAGCATTGGTATGCCACCGTACGAAGCATTATATGGAAGGAAGTGTCGAACGCCGTTGTGTTGGGATGAAGTTGGTGAACGGAGATTGTTGGGACCAGAATTGGTACAACAAACCGTGGAAATCATTAAAGTAATGAGGCAGCGGTTAGTAGCGGCCCAGGATCGTCAGAAGAAGTATGCCGACTTACATCGTTAGAAGCGAGACTTTGAAGTTGGCAGCTATGTATTTTTGAAGGTATCTCCCTGGAAAGGGAAGATCCGCTTTGGGAAGAAGGGCAAGCTGAGCCCTAGGTTCATAGGACCTTTCGAAATATTGAGGAGAATAGGCGAAGTGGCGTACGAGGTAGCATTACCCCCTGAGCTTGAGCACATTCACAACGTGTTTCATGTATCGGTGTTACGTCCATATAAGCCAGACTACAAGAATGTTATTTCCTATGAGCCAATTCAAGTCGAGAAGGACTTATCGTACGAGGAGGTTCCTGTCCAGATTCTCGATAGGAAGGAACAGAAGCTGAGAAACAAGACCATACATTCCGTCAAAGTTCTCTGGAGGAATCACGCAGTCGAAGAAGCTACATGGGAAATCGAAGAGAAAATGAAGGCGAATTATCCGTTCTTATTTGAGTAACCCTATTTTTGCAATTCCGAGGACGGAATTTTTATAAGGGGAGAGGGATGTAATGCCCGTGAATTTTGAACGTCCTTATTAATTAAATCTAATTTAATTCAATGAGTTAACGTTGTGTTCTATTTAAACCAGCTTGGGTTAATTGGTGGGAGATGTATAAGATGTGTCTATACTCGTGTTGGCAGGTATGATATAACTATGGTTAAGAGATAACCATATGTGAGTCAAGTGTAGTAATTGGTGGGTAATGACTAAAATGGCCAAGAGTGGTTAATAACCAAGGTAATTATGTAAGGGCAATAACCATTGTATATCCAAGTGGTTAATAACCAATGAAATGATGGCGGGTTAATAACCATTGTGTTTAACCAATGTAATGATGGCAAGATAATAACTAATATCTAATAACCAATGAAGAATGGGTAATAACTAATGGATAATTAAGATTTTGCGAAAAGACTATTTTAACCTTGAAAGAGGTTGGGAAAGGACTAAAATACCCTTGAGGAAGTTTCTAGGAAACTTCCTACTATTGATGAATTGACCAAATTGCCCTTGCCTAGTCATGATTAATGACTATTTTGCCCATGGTCTCTACTTTCCTATAAATAGGACCCCTCACCAAAGTTAACAAGGGTTGGCTCACTTATTATTCACCAAGTAGAGAGTTTGTGACCTTGAGAGAGTTTTGAAGAGAGAAGCAAGAGCAAGTCTTGTGAGAGGAAGAAGAAGACCTTGAAGTGTTTACGCCATCTCCATCCGCATAGCCATTAAAGCTAGGTATAAACTCCATTCCTTCAAACCCTAGTTTCTTGTTGCTAGTATTATATTATGATTTCTACACACTATTTTGTTGGAAACTTTTATGTGTGTTGATTGGGGTTGGTGGTATAAAGGGAGTATTCATGGATCTAAGTTTTTATTTTTGTTAGATCTACATTTTTCTAAAAGATTGTTTAACTCATGATTTTAAAACCAAGGTATGGATCTTCATTTCTTTTAAAACCCTAGTTGTGTGTGGGATTAATTTTTGATTGTTGTTTGATGATTATGAAAGGGATGAGGTGTGTATAGATCTATGTTTTATTTTGCTAGATCTATGTTTTATTTTGTTAGATCTATATATTTTTTTTAAAGAATGCTTAACTCATGATTTTAAAACCTAGGTGATGACAAATAATGGTTTAGTATGTTTTATTAATAATATGTTGAAGTTTAAAAATATTTGTAGCAAGTTTTAGTGGTTTGATGGGCTAAAACATGTGTACAATGATTTATTGGAGTACAAAATTTATTGATAAAAAAATATTGAGTTAAGTCATAAATATTTTGTTGTAATATTAGAAATATTTTCTTAGTCATGGGTAAATTTTTGGGAATTTAGTTGGAGTATAAAACTTGTTTGATGGTGATTAGAACTCAATTGGTGTGTGCAAGAAAAAAAAAAAAAAAAAAAAAAAAAAAAAAAAGCAACCAACTGCCTGGAAGCCAAAACCGGAACCAGCCTGGCCGCGCATGGCGCGACAGGCTTAAGTTGGTTAACAGGCGCACACCAAACGACGCCGTTTTAGGCCGGGCAAGGAAGGCACGCGCGCAATGCGCGGGAGGCACCGATGGGAAAATTACAGAATTGCCCCTCCGTCCGGATTTTTGCCTTATTTACTAATTTGCCATCCAGATTTATATTAATTAATTTAAATACTTTAAATAATATTATTAAATTTTGTAAAATTAGTAAATGCACAAAAAAATTAAGTTTGCGCATTTAATCTTGTGTTTTCTGAATATATTATATTAATTAACTATTGTTTAATTGTTATTAAATAATGATTAAGGATAATTAAGAATTGTAAATTAATTATTTATTATTTAATTAACCTTAAGAAATAAATAAATCTAATTATTTATTATTTATTATTAAATAATACCTACAGATAATTCATATTTACTAATTAATTATTTATTATTTGATTAACTTTAAATAATAAATAAACCTAATTAGTTATTATTTATTATTAAATAATAACTTAAGATAATTATTACTCACTAATTAATTATTTATTATTTGATTAACTTTAAATAATAAATAAACCTAATTAGTTATTATTTATTATTAAATAATAACTAAAGATAATTATTACTCACTAATTAATTATTTATTATTCGATTAACTTTAAATAATAAATAAACCTAATTAGTTATTATTTATTATTAAATAATAACTAAAGATAATTATTACTCACTAATTAATTATTTATTATTTGATTAACTTTAGATAATGAATAAACCTAACTAATTATTTTTTTCTAATCTTAAATAATAATTAGAGACAATTAAAATTTATAATTCGATTATTATTTAATTAATAATTAAATAATAAGTAACTATAATTAGTTATTAATTACTATTATTAATCACTAAAGATAATTAATTAATTACTATTTAATAGTAATTAAATGGAGATAAAGTTAATAAAATAGAAAGAGTTAATAACCTATTAATTAAACAATCAAAATAAATTGTTTAAGGGTTTAATAAATGAATATGACTTAAGAAAGAGTAATGTTAATTAATTGAACAATTATTATTAATTGTTTAAGGGTTTAATAAGTGTTTATCACTTAAGGGAAACATTGTTAATTAATTAAACCATCAACCTAAGGATCGATTAAGTGTCTTATATGAGTTACGATTAACTTATGTGTGTTATGTGATTTGTTTAATTGTTAAATAAATAACATAAGTAAGCGTATCGATATACAACTACGCAGTACTAATTGATAGATCGACATTATCAATGTTAGGTTCTTCAAGGCCAATTAGTTAAAGCTAGATTATTTGTAGCTGAGCAGACAGGCAAGTTCCTAACCCTAAACTTCTTACATTATTGCAAGTTCCCTAACTCAAACTCGAGTTATTATTTTCGAAGCATGTTAGTGAATAATTATTGTCGATTATTCACATCTATACTATTTATTGAGATTCGCACATTGTGCAATTGAATTCCTATCCTATTATGATTGAACTGTAAATTTAATTAAAGTTCTTTCAAGTATGAATTGTTTATGAGATCGATCTATGCTATTTGTATCAGCTAGATCCAGCATGTCTAAATTAGTTAAGACAATGGTATTTTAAAAGTTGTTCTTATTAAATTGTTGTGGTAAGAACTCTTGGCTGAGAAAAGGATAAACTTGTTTAAGGCATGATATCAATGCTGGTTATTAAGTGTTTATGCATAGATCACGGGGTATGAGAGGCTGATCCCCTCGATTACCAAAACTTTTTAAGAGGTCCAGCTTACATGCTGAGAACCTTGGAAAACGTCCTTGGTTATTTCAAACCACTCAGTAATTGTCATTCAATTATTCGGATATTCAACTGTTGTTTACTAATTCATGTTCCTTCACCACCTTATACTGTTGTTGAACATTGAAAGCAAAATTTCCTTCTATCATGATATATCTCTTGTGTATATACTTGCTAAGCAAATTAGTTGCTTACCCTTGCTATATCATGATCTTTATTTCAGCTAAGGCAGAAACGTCTAGAGGAGACAAAGGAAAAGGGAAGGTGCAGGAATAGATGCCCGATAGTGCCTATGTACTAGTTATTATTGAATGTTGTTTGATTAGGGAACCTTTTGTTGTATTAAGGGTACGTTTTATGTTAAGGTTAAAGAACCTTGGGACCAGAATTGTAAGACTTTATTTCATTCGATAAACAATGTATGTTTATTATTCCGCATTTAGTTAGATAGTATGTTTGTCGTCGATTATCGTGAGCACCGAACTCGAGGTTTGGAAACCTGGATTTGGGGGTGTCACAAGCCATCCACTAGTAAGGGCAAAGGCAAAGCAAACAAGTGATGAAGACTTGTTATATTTGTTTAAACGATGTTTATGTAATAGACTTATGTTATGTTTCCGCATTGATGTTTATTAAGGTTAGATGACCTGGGATTTATTTGTTAAAGATGTTGTAACCCTTTAATGGGAGATTTGTATTTTAATTAAGAGTTTTCATTTATATTTGAATGGGTAGTTAGATGTGATGTGATTAATTTGGATAGTGAACACCAAATTCTGTGGGAATGAAGTACGTGGATTTGGGGGTGTCACAGTCATGGTTTCGCCAAACTACTTTTACAGAAGATATAACTTTATTTATTAATGTTTGCTCTTTCCTATCTACTATCTGGACAGGAATTTCTTCATACGTTAGATTTTTTTCTACTTGAATGAGCTCATAGGATATCACATGCTTATAGTCGGGCTTATATGGTCGTAGCACGGAAACATGAAACACGTTGTGGATGTGCCCCAGTTCGGGAGGTAAAGCTACCTTGTATGCCACTTCACCTACTCGCTTTATTACTTCGAATGGTCCTATGAATCTCAGACTCAATTTTCCTTTCTTGCCGAATCTTATCTTCCCCTTCAAGGGAGACACTTTCAAAAACACAAAACTACCAACTTCAAAATCTTGATTTTAACAGTGCAAGTCTGCATATTTCTTTTGTCGATCCTGAGCTGCTACTAATCTGGCTCTTATTGTCGTCACCACCTCTGTCGTTTGTTGAACCAACTTCAGCCCCAAAAGTCACCGTTCTCCAACCTCACCCCACCACAACAGTGTTCTGCACCTTCTTCCGTAGAGGTCTTCATACGGTGGCATGCCGATACTCGCATGATAGCTATTATTGTACGCGAACTCCACTAAGGGTAAGTGATCATCCCAGTTACCTCTGAAATCCATCACGAAAGCTCTGAGCATGTCTTTTAGCGTTTGTATGGTTCGTTCACTTTGCCCGTCAGTTTGAGGGTGATAAGTAGTACTCAATCTCAACTGTGTTCCCATTCTCTCTTGTAAACTCTTCCAGAAATTTGACGTGAAACGCGAATCTCGATCGGAGACAATTGACACCAGCACTCCTTGTCGCGAAACAATTTCCTTTACATATAAACTTGCCAACTAATTTAAATTGAATCGGATCTTGATTGGTAGAAAATGAGCTGTCTTTGTCACTCGATCCACAATAACCCAAATTGCATCAAAACCCTTCTGTGTGGTTGAAAGTCCCACCACGAAGTCCATCATAATGTGCTTCCATTTTCATTCCGGTATTTCCAGCGGTTGAAGTAGACCACTCGGCCTATGGTGTTCTACTTTGACTCGTTGACACATAAGACATCTACTGACGCACTCCGCGACCTCATGCCTCAGATTGGGCCACCAAAGAGCTGTCGAAGATCCCGGTACATTTTCGTGCTTCCCGGATGAACAGAATATGTTGTGTTATGTGCCTCGTGCAAAAGTTTCTCTCTCAATTCAGTTACTGTCAGCACCCACACTCTACCTTCGAATCTTAATATACCGTCTTTATCCATTCTGAACCTTTCTTCTCCATTTTCTGCTATCCTTTTCTTTATCTTCTCGCACTCACCGTCCCTTTTTTGTGGTTCTTTTACTCTATCCAATAATGTTGGACGAGCTTCCATTACAAAAACTTCCCCTCGGACTTTCTGGGTTCCTTTACTTCTATTTCTAATCTTCTCATTTCTCTTATTAGTTCTTTTTGAGCCTTCAATTTCAGTAAATTCTCCTTTCCTTTCCTACTCAATGCATCGGCTACTACGTTTGTCTTTCCCAGGTGATAAAGAATTTTGCAGTCGTAGTCCTTAATTAATTCCAACCACCTCCTTTGTCGCATGTTCAACTCCTTTTATGTGAAGATATATTTCAGACTCTCGTGGTCTGTATATATCTCACATTTCTCTCCATACAAATAATGTCTCCAGATTTTCAATGTAAAAACTATCGCCGCTAACTCCAAGTCATGGGTAGGGTATCGCTTTTCGTAATCTTTCAATTATCGCGATGCATACACAATGACCTTGTCGTGTTGCATTAGCACACAACCAAGACCTCTGTGCGACATATCACTGTATACCACAAAGCCTCCCGTATCATCTGGTAAGGATAACACATGCGCCTCGCTTAATCTCTTCTTTAATTCTTGGAAACTCCCTTTGCACTTTTCCGTCTAAACGAACTTTACTGTCTTTCTCGTTAGATTGGTCAACGGGGTTGGTATCTTAGAAAAATCATGGATAAATCTTCGATAGTACCCGGCTAACCCTAAAATACTTCTTACCTCCGTTGGCGTCTTCAGCTGCTCCCAATTACTTGTCGCCTCTACCTTTGCAGGATCCACTGAAATTCCATCCTGGTCTATTACGTGCCATAAAAATTGGACCTTCTCCATCTAAAATTCGCACTTAGAAAATTTTGCGTACATCTTCTCTTTTATCAATGCTTCTAATACCATCTTTAGATGTTCGGTGTGTTCTTCCTTGGTCTTTGAGTAAATCAGAATGTCGTCAATGAAGACTACCACGAACTTATCCAAGTATGGCTTGAAAACTCGATTCATCAAGTCTATGAATGTTGTCGGAGCATTAGTCAAACCAAATGACTGTTATAAGGGAATTGAAGAATCTAATTAGTTAAATTCATGAGAGCTCTGCTAAGAAAGTGGGATGCTAAAACCAGTACTATAAGGGAATTGAAGAATCTATATGAGATGACTGTGCTAAAGCTCTGCGGTAATCTCTTTACCTACGAGCTCGAGCTAAACCAAAGGGCAGAGACTACTTTAGAATCGAAGAGAAAAGAAAGAGAAGCCACCCTTAAAGCATTAAAGGCAGCTTAAAAAGATCTAGTTAAAGATGATTCTGATGATGATGAAGACGATGATGAAGATATTGCTCTGCTTACCAGAAGATTGAGGAAATTCATGCGAAAAGGCAGAACCAGCAAGCCCAATAGATATGACAACAGGAACAACAAATATCGTGATCATTCAAAGGACTTGTACTACAATTATAAGAAGCCAGGTCATTATATAGCTGAATGCAATAAGCCCTGAGAGAGGAGTTGAAGAAAGATAATAAGAAGAAAGAATCAGCTCCAAACAAAGATTTTAAGGGCTACACAAAGTCCCAAAAGAAGGATAAAGGCTTTGTACCAGAGGGTTCGTGGAGTGATTAAGAGAATGATTCAAGCTCAGAATCAAGTGATAATGAAAGACCCCTTATGGCTAATCTTTGTCTTAGGGCCATAAAAGCTCAAGCAGATAACAACACTGATCATCAAGAAATTGATATCAGTGAGGTATTTGATTTCAATTCTCCAGATATAGATGATTTAAGAACTGTTTTACATGATATTACATCTGATCTTCATAAGTATATAAACTGGTTCAGGGTTCTATTAAAGGACCATTCTCTTCTTTAAGAGGAGAAATAAATAGTACAAGTGGAGTTAGAAACATTTCTATGAAATGTTGGCTCTCTCTCCAATCTTGAAGTTGAGAATGAAAGATTGAGAAAGATAATTGAACGATCGTCACAGAGAGAATCAACTCTGGTGTAGACACCCAAATTTTGCGTTTCCTTCTACTAACCATGACAGGAGGGCGAAATCGTCAATTGAACCGGCTTGCGGGAGCAAAGGAGCGGGCACAAGGGCGAGCGCCCGACACCACCGCAATGATTTGGGCAGCCCAAGTTTACGTGACAATAAAGCCGTCCGAGGCAGGCATTTCCGAATGAGGTGGCACGTCTCCCGGAAGTTCCCGGACTGCGGAATACGAGCCTGTCAGCGAAAACCGACGTTGCGGTACGAAAATCGAGGCGTGACACGAAAATCGAGAAAGTCAAGCCCGCCAGCCGCGGATAGATCTGCGGCCAAGTGGGGTGCGCCTGCACTAAAACCGGTAAATCAGAACTCATCAGATTAGTGCGATGGGAGGCGTGCCAGCTGGCCAGCCGCAGATCTATCTGCGGCCAGCCGCAGATAGATCTGCGGCTGGCTCTGGCCAGCCTATTTAAGCCAGCTTCGGCAGCATACAGGGGGTTCAGCAGTTTTGAAGAAGAAGAATTCCTGCAGCAGCAAAAAAATACGGAAATAGAGAGAAAATAGCTAGATTTTGCAACAAAATAAGGAGAAAGAAGAGGAAAAAAAGAGTGGAATTAATTCTTTTGAGTTTGATTGTATCAAATACATCATTTATCCTATTCAAATACACAAGTTCACATCCATTTGAGATCAATTGCAAGGTGAAAATTTCTATTTGTTCTAGCAATTCATGTCCTATTGATTTGGGTAAATTAGATATAATTTTCATGTATCTTATTGAACAATGAATTAGGGATTATTTGCGAGGGTTCCATTGGAACAAAATTCTTCTTAATAACCCGATGATATTCATGTTTTGATTTCTTGTTTGTTGTATAAGAGATGTATTGGTTGTGGTTCCTTTAATTTGCTATTTAGGATGTCGTGATATTGTTAGAAATTCCGCGTTGGTTATTTATTGTAATGTTTGATTTGTGAGTATGTAATAATCGTGGTTGTGAGCCTAGGAAAGTGACCCCGTGGTCCAAATCCGATGATGGACATGTCTTGATGTATATAGCGGGTAGGATGTAGCCTCCTTGTAACGTGTAACCGTCGGGCCTTAAAACGACGCCAAAGCGAGAATCGGATTTAAGGCCCCATATTAGTGGAACTTGTGATTGTAGGCGTTTGGGATTATTTTGATGGCTTACATGCCCATGAATAGCCCCAACGCATTTTAATGCTTGATTTGATTTACGACACGAAATTGATTTCAAAGCTAAATGATAAGATTTTCATAAAATCAATCAAAGTAGGATATTAGAATCACGAGGTTAAAATCTGAGAAATGTTAATGAATGTCGATTCCTATCTAACGAGAAAGCTAAAGAAAAATCGTTCTCAAACATCACAAAATCTGATTTTAGAAATAAGTAACGTTTTGTTAAATCTTTGTGCATAGGGTGAAAGAGATTCTAGAAATTGCCCGATCATTTCACGAAAGCAACGTATAGATCTCGATTCCTATTTTGGCAAAGGTTTAAAACTCTTGTTTTGCCAAAACGACACCTAACGAAAATCTCATAGTTTTGACAATTAAAATCAAACCTTTCCCATAAAGCTTTCTCGTGTATACCGAAAAGACATTCCGAAGCGTTCTCAATTTAAAACACAATTTTCCCTAAAATCCAAATGATTCTTTCATACAAATTCACCACAACATTCACATAGGTACACACACACACACACGCACTTACATACACATATTCATGAATTAAAGGATAGGAAAGTATCAAGATTGCGGTAACCGTGTTTCACGGAAGTCGAGGGGTGCCTAACACCTTCCCCTCACTTAAACAAGCCCCCGAACTCTATGAATCTCGATTCGCAGACCAATTAATTCGGAGTCACATATGAGCCAGCGATTTATAAAAAATTCGGATGAGTTGGTACATCCATTTCAAATATACCAACTGGCGACTCTGGTTAATTGGCTCATCATAAAAAACGATATTTCAAAACCCCGTCGACACCAATGCCGACCTTTTCCAAAAAATCATTAAATCAAAAGGCTAAAAATTGGAAAGGGTTACAACCCCCGCGTTAAGCGAGAAAACCCGGCGTCGACAGCTGGCGACTCTGCTGGGGAATATTAGAGGGCTCAAGCCGCATTAAAATCTTGATGCTATTCTATCCTTTAAAAAATTCATGAATATGTGTGTGCATGCGATATTTTGATCTTTTGTGTTTTTGTTGTGTGAATGCGTGTTTTGTCCAAATGAATGAATGATTGAATGGAATGGCTTTACTTTAAAGAAATCATTTGCATACGGTGAGGACGATGAATGTGAATGTATGTTGAGATTGTACCTCCTCCTGAGGCGAACCCGTCGGTTGCTTATTACTGGACTCGATGGGGCTGCTCCCCGGAGATGGCTCAGGAAACGCACCACTCAAATCCGCTCCAATCGAAAGGGCTCAAACGAGTAGATTGCGAAGATTTGGGAACCTTCATGCCGAAAAGCCCGTGAGAGTAACCCTAGGATAGGTCATCCTCAGAATAACCCAACGCAGGAAAAGTCTCTTCATACCTTTTTACGTTTATATGTCTAAATGTCATGATCTCATTCAATATTCATACATCCCTTTTTCTATGTCGAAAGAGATTACTAACCGCTGTGAATTGCAGGGAATAGTTGGGGGAGCATAATAAAGCATGTTTAGCATTGGTTATGGCACTAAAGGACTACTAACTTTCTCTTTTGCAGGGAAAGATTAAAGAACCCCAACACACAAAAAATTTATAGCTTTAGCATGCATCCATGTTTTCAGTTCCCCAGAACTAAACTTCGAACCATTTGTCTCTGTAGGATTGCTCCTCAAACCCGTTCGCAGTCTAAGAAAGCCCAGGTCTCTACATCTGAAATGGCTGATCTTCCTAACCATAATTCCATATCTCGGGAGGAGTTTGATGATTTTAAGAGACAGATGATGGAAATGGCCACAATGTTAAAGGAACTGTTCTTGATCAGACAGGATCCGGTAAATCAGGGATCGCATAATACTCCACCACCAGGGGATGATCAGAATCCTCCTAAAAATGGTACAAACTTGCTTAAAGAGGACCAACCCCGACTCAAGGACGAGCCAGTCATCCCAAAGGCCGTTCCCATACCTAGCAGGACAGTGATTACTATCCCAGAGGAGGGGGACCATGACGACCTTCGGAGAAAAATGAAATACATGGAGGAAACCATCCAATCTCTAAAGGGCATAGGCTCCCTGGGCAGGGTTAATTACTCAGATCTGTGTGTTTTCCCCGGGGCCAGATATCCAGAAAAGTTTAAAGTTCCCGAGTTTGAAAAATACAATGGAAAGGGAGACCCCTATACACACTTGAAAATCTACATTGGAGAACTCGGGTCGTATGCCGAAGACGAGGGGTTAAGAATGCAGCTATTTCAGAAAAGCTTAACAGGGGAGGCAAGAATATGGTATGCCCGCCTCGACAACGCCCGAATCCATAACTGGGAGGAATTGGCCCATACCTTCTTAACCCAATACAGCTTTCAGGCCCAGATGGCTCTTGACAGGTACCAAATGACAAAGGTTAAAAAGCAGCCTAGGGAATCCTTTAGGGAATATGCGCAAAGATGGAGGGGCATGGCTGCCCAGGTAACTCCCCCGATGAGCGAATCAGAGATGGTAATGACCTTTGTAGACATTCAGGAGGCACCGTATTATGAGAGGGTCATCTCAGGGATTGGAAGACCTTTTGCGGAAATGATTAAACATGGAGAGATGGTTGACATGGGGTTGAAATCGGGTAAAATCCGGGATCTTACTGCTTTAGAAACTGCCGCCAGAGCAAATACAGAATGGAAACTATGGTAGCACTTCCCGGAGAGTCCAAAAGAGGAAGGAAGAGGATGTCTCCCTCATCCTACAAGGGTCGTCCAGTAAAGCAGAAAACCATCTTCCGGTACAGGCACAGAGGGGAGGGCCACCCCGACAGCCCAATTTCTCAGATCAAAGAGCAGAGGGGCGAAGAAGATATGAGGCATCGCAAAACCGAGTATTCACCCCGCTCGGGGAGCCGCTTGAACGAGTATTAGCGGTATTAGTAGCCCAAAAGAAGATTGTTGGTTTGGCACCCCCGAGTGACCCAAAGGGTAGAAGGTTTGACCCGAGCAAGCGGTGTGCATACCACTCCAGTTCCCCTGGCCATGATACACAGGATTGCTGGACGTTAAAGCATCGAATCCAAAACCTGATTGACAGTGGAGAGATTGTGGTGGAACAGCCGGATTCCCCGAATGTTAAGGCAAATCCCCTGCCAAGACATGATGGGGGGGGAGTCAATGCGACGGAGGCAAGTGAGGCTGGGGGGCCGCCAAGGTTGAACTATGTGCAGAAAATTGAGGAGATGATAAATGTGATACATGACCATGGGAGTGCGAGGATAACGCCCATCAGGTTGATAGGGGTAAGTACGAATAACATAGAGGGACCTATCAAGTTGACAGCTCCGAGGCCCATCATTTTTGCTGCAAGGCCACAACTCCCTATCAGTAGTCTGAAGACTGTACCCTGGAATTACGGGGGAATACCCGAGGAAGCGGCCAGTTGTGCTTCCGTGACGACCAGGGGGAACCCCTTATATCTTCCCGGGCGAGTCCTTGAGAGCCAAAAGAGAAAAAATGAAGAGGTTTCCGAGGAAAGGGCCATAGAGTTTTTGAAAAGGATGGATCACCCAGAAATGAGGGGGATCCAGATTTTAAATGAGGAATCAACCCTAACATCAGTCATGGACTTGGTGTTGTCATCCAGTGAGCATTGCAAAACCCTGATGAAGGTTCTAGAGGAGGCATTTGTGTCCAAAGAAATTAGTGAGGAGGGTTTCGGCCAGCTGATAGGCCACTTATTGGAAACCGATGCAATATCCTTTACGGATGAGGACATTCCCAAAGAGGGAAGGGGGCACCGAAAACCGCTACACATCGCGGTAATCTCCTCAGGATATGTCATGAATGGGGTGCTGATCGACGGGGGATCGGCATTGAATATATGTCCTCTCAGCACGCTGAAGAAAATGAACATCAGTCTCAAGCGCCTGCGAGCCAGTCATGTGGTGGTTCGGGCTTTTGACGGATCCCGGAGGGATACCATCGGAGAGATAGAATTGCCAGTGGAGATAGGGCCCTGTACTTTTGATATATCCTTCCAAGTCCTAGATATTACGGCAAGCTACAACCTGCTGTTAGGGAGGCCGTGGATACACATGGCCGGGGCAGTTCCTTCCACGCTCCACCAACAAATCAAGTTGATCATCGATGGGAATCTGGTAACAATCTCGGCCGAATGTGATGACCCTTCTCCTCCCAGGAGTGGCCTACCAGTAATCAATGTGGATGAGTCAGCGGCGCCTGCCAGCTTTCAAGCACTAGAGATTAGCACTCCCCATTATAGATGCCTGGGAGCTCCAGCTGTGAAACCAAGGGTCTCTCCGGAACTCACCTTTGTGGCAAGGGAAATGATTAAAATGAACTTCCAACCTGGACAAGGACTAGGGAAAAGCAGTCAGGGAATCACCAAGCCCATCCACCTACCACAGCAGATAGGCAAGGCAGGATTGGGATACCATGTGGGCGCAGTACGGGGACACCGTCAGGGTGCGACTCCGATTCGACTAGTTGGCAGTCCAGCGACCAAAGCCGACAATGAGCAGGGGATCAGCGGACCTATGATTGGGGCAGGGAATGAAGAGTTAACCCCCACACGTAATGAGTCGGCCCGGAGGGAAAGTTTCCTGCAGGAGGTCGCAAAAGAGTTTGAAACCAAATGCTACATCCCCGGACAATCAACAAGCAGTAAGGAGGGGACGAATATTGTCATACCACCGGGAGCCCAACAAGTTGTGCCTGTCATCGATTGGGCAGGACTGATTATTCCTGGAGAGGGTATGGAGGAGAACTCAGGCGACGTATCCGTAATCATCGGGGAGGTGTCCGATGTGAGGACCTCTGTCATCCAGCGCATTTCAGCTGACCTGACCATCGACAATTGGACCCAGAAACCAGTGATATCCAAACAGGGGTAAAGCTCGACGGCAGGGTGGTTGACCCCAGATGAGGGGGAATGAAGAAGTTTTATTTTGTTGTTGTTTTATTTCTGCATAATTGTGTCGTTTCTTCGTGTTATTTGAAATTGCGATCGTCGTGAAAAAATGATTTATATATGACAAGTATTTTGTTTCATGTCAGGTGTACCCATTTGAGTAATCCTTGCCTAACAGATGGTCCTTCAAATTTGAATGATGATTATGATTTTGACATTGAGCTGGATTTCGATTTAATGGGCATTGAACAAGACGAGACAGATTACGACGACGCACCTGACGAGATCAAAGGATGGGTCGAGGATAAACCCAAACCCAACTTGGACCAAACCATCACCGTTGATATTGGAACCCCTGACAATCCAAAAGAACTCAAGATAGGGACAGACCTTAACCCCAGCCAAAAAGCAGAAATAATTGAGTTACTAAGCCAATATGAGGATGTCTTTGCCTGGTCGCACGAGGATATGATCGGATTATCCACCGACATTGTGGTGCACCGGTTGCCCATCAAGGAGGGTTTCAGGCCTGTCAAGCAGAAACTAAGAAAGTTGAAACCTGAGTGGAGCTTAAAAGTGAAGGAGGAGATCATCAAACAGTTCAGGGCGGGAATCATTATGGTGTCCACTTACCCGGAATGGCTATCCAATGTGGTCCCAGTGGCTAAACCTGGAGGAAAGGTGAGGGTATGCGTAGACTACAGAGATCTAAACAAGGCCAGTCTCAAGGATAACTTCCCGGTGCCTTTCATACACATCCTGGTAGATAACACAGCCCAGTACGAAATGTATTCTTTTGTGGATTGCTTCGCGGGATATCATCAGATAATGGTGGCGGAGGAAGATCGGGAAAAGACCGCATTCATCACCCCCTGGGGCACTTTCTGCTACAGACGACTGGCTTTCGGTCTCACAAATGCAGGGGCTACTTATCAGAGAGCCATGATGGCCTTGTTCCACGATATGATGCACAAGGAGATAGAAGTCTACGTGGATGACATTATTGTGAAATCGAAGGAAGAATCTGATCATATAACCCATCTCAAAAAGCTATTCGATCGGCTCAGAAAGTATAATTTGAAACTCAATCCAGCCAAGTGCGCTTTCGGAGTACAGTCGGGCAAGCTCTTGGGTTTCCTGGTTAGTGATCGGGGCATTGAGTTGGATCCAGCAAAGATTAAGGCCATTGTGGATATGCCAGCACCTCGCACAGAGAAGGAGATAAGAGGATTCCTGGGGAGAATAAACTTCATCAGCCGTTTTATATCTCACTTGACGACTACATGTGAGCCGATTTTTAAATTGTTAAGAAAGGGTGCTTCCCAAGAATGGAATGAGCAGTGTCAGAAGGCTTTTCAGATCATTAAGAAACAACTGACGGAGGCACCAGTGCTGGTACCCCCCCGAAGGATGGGATCCCTTTATTTATGTATATATCCGTCAACACCATCGCGATGGGATGTATGTTGGGACAGAAAAATGAGGCGGGTAAAGAGCAGGCCATCTATTACCTCAGCAAAAGATTTAGCCAATGTGAGCAGAATTACACTCCCATCGAGAAGACTTGTTGTGCTCTGGCCTGGGCGGCAGGGAGATTACAGCACTACCTCCATGGGCATACAACGTACCTGATATCAAGAATGGATCCCCTGAAATATATTTTCGAAAGGCCCATGCTGAATTGTCGACTATCAAGATGGCAGTTAATTTTACAACAGTTTGACATGGTGTACGTGACCCAGAAGGCCATGAAAGGGCAGGGAATTGCAGATCAGTTGGCAGAAGCCCCGGCAGGAGGGACGGAGCCGTTAGAAACTCCTCTTCCGGGCGAGGATATATTTTGGGTATCGCACGAAAAATGTGATGACGAGGGACAATTCTGGAAGCTGTATTTTGATGGTGCCATGAATGCCGAGGGGGCAGGAGCCGGAGCGGTCCTAGTCTCTATTACCGGAGAACAATATCCCGTGGCCACCAAGCTTCGTTTCAGCAATTCGAACAACACCGCTGAATACGAGGGGTGTATCTTGGGACTCCGATTGGCCCGTGACATGGGAGTAAAAAGACTAGCGGTGTTCGGGGATTCAGAATTGGTAATCAGACAAGCAATTGGGGTATACAACACTAAGGAGCTTCGGTTACTTCCATACCATCGTTGTGTCACCCAGCTTATGCAAGAGTTCGAAGATATCGCCTTCCGCCATATTCCTCGGGGACGAAATGATTTTGCCGATGCGTTGGCGACTTTGGCTTCCTTAATCCACGTGATCAAGAGTAGGGACAGTCCACAGATTGAGATCACCGTACAGAATGCCCCGGCATATGAGGAAAATGTGGCAGTGTTATCAAATGAGGTGGTGTTGACGAGGCAGCCCTGGTATCACGACATAAGGGAATATCTGAGAGACAGATCCCTTCCCGATCAGGCAAATCGGACTGAAAGGATGAGAATTCAAAAGATGGCGATGAAGTTTTACCTGAGTGGCGATTCACTCTACAAAAGGGATGCCGGGTTGGGACTGTTGCAGTGCGTAGATGAAACACAGGCCCGAAAGATTATGAATGAAATACATGGTGGAGTGTGTGGGCCCCATATGAGTGGACCGATGCTTGCCAAAAAGATTTTGAGGACAGGGCATTATTGGTTGACGCTGAGGGCCGATTGCGAAGATCATGTCAAACGGTGTTATCAATGTCAGGCGCACGGTAATGTGATACATACGCCTCCCCATGAACTGCACTGTATGACCTCCCCGTGGCCATTTTCGATGTGGGGAATGGATGTAATCGGACCAATAGAGCCCAAAGCAAGCAACGGGCACCGGTTCATTTTCGTCATGATCGATTATTTCACCAAATGGGTAGAGGCAGCGTCTTTCCCTAAAGTAACTCAGGAGGTCATCGTCAGCTTCATCAGGAATAATGTCATTTGCCGATATGGGCAACCTGAGGTTGTGGTCTCTGACAATGCCAAGAATTTAAACAATGCCCTCATGAAGGGACTGTGTGACCAGTTCAAGATTAAGCACCTCAATTCCGTCATTTACCGTCCCAAAATGAATGGGGCAGTGGAGGCGGCCAATAAGAACATCAAGAAGATCATGGCGAAAATGTCTGCTAATCATCGGGGATGGCCGGATCTGTTACCACCCCTCACCCTGCTGGCATACCGAACATCCACGCGTACTTCTACGGGAGCAACCCCTTACGCCTTGGTATATGGAATGGAGGCTGTCCTGCCAGTTGAAGTTGAGATGGCGTCCCTCAGAATAGTGATCGATGCTCAGATAAGCGAGGAGGATTGGATGCAAAGTCGATACGACCAATTGGCCCTAATTGATGAAAGGAGGGTGGCTGCTGTCTGGCACGGCCAGCTATATCAACAGAGGATCTCCCGATCATATGACAAAAGGATCAGACCTCGGATATTCAAGAAGAATGACCTGGTGCTAAAGAGAATCATGTCTTGTCAGGACGAAGCCAGGGGGAAGTTTGCCCCGAATTGGGAAGGACCATTCGTGATTAAGAAAGTGCTGTCCGGAGGAGCCCTCATATTGCAAGAAATGGATGGTGAGGTATTTCCACAACCCCTCAATGCTGACTCGGTGAAGCGGTTCTACGCTTAAATTATCAGTTCTTTTTTCCTTTGAGAGCGAACTACGTAGGACCTGATCTCCCAACTTGTGGGGGTACGTAGGCAGCCATCATGGCGCGGTCCGATCCTTTAAAAAAAAAAAAATAATAATCCTTTCCTTAACCAAAACCAATTTTCGATAGCCAGATAAAACCTTCCTACACCCTCAAAACCTTCCCGAAACTAACTGCCTAACCAGTTTCATCCCAGAATACATACCCTGATCCAACCCAAACAGTTATCCAAAATCTGAGATTCAATCCGACGAAATCAGAAGGTGTGCGGCAATATCTGTCAAAATCTCCATCAAGTCTTGAGGAAAGAAAGAAGGCGAAATGTCAAGATCATGGTCAGATGGATAAAATGATGATCCAATGGATGGCAATGATGCGACAAAAGGGGGAAAATGACTAAATTTAAATGCATGTCTATATATATAAGTCGTTTTATTACAAGATTTCTCTTTCAATAACTGATGAAACCAACATAGTCTATGCAGGAAATAAAATAATCTACAAATCTGAAACTAACCGAAGCAGGATGGACAGGGTGGTGGATAGATCTGAAGCATCAGCATCTCCTGCAATCTGCTGCCCCATCATATCAATACGATCCAGTAAAGCAGTAGCTCGGTTGACAGTCCCAAAATGAGCATCTACCACTGCCCTGGTCTGAAATACAATGGCCTCTCTATCGGCAATGGCAGCATCTCTAGCCCGAATGGCCTCATCTCTCTCGGCAAGGGCGGCATCCCTCTCGGCTTCAGTAGTAATCAGCGCCAGGCGGAGTCGGGAATCATCAGCGACCCGACTCGGGGCATAATCGGCTGAAATGGAGTGGTCTGTGGTATCTTCTGTGAAAATCACTCCAGAGTCATCAAAGGCCCCAGTCCGACTCAAACTAGCCGAATCCAGGTCTCCACGCAACCACTGTGCGTAGGCAAATGTCTGGATGTGACAGCTCGCACTATATTCGGCAAAGATCCTGTGATTCCAAAGCTCGTATACCTGCAATAGATCCCTCTCTGTACAGAATGATATAAGGAATCGGTATGCGGCTGTACCCGCGAAGGGGTGTAAATCCTGTGTCTGATCAAACTGCCCCATAACCGCCAGGGGATGATAGGTCGTCACGCCCCTTAACCCAGCAATGGGAATGAAATCCATGCCAGGCACATGAGTCAAGAAGCTCAGGAAGGAGCAATAGCCCGAATAAACCAATAGATGAAAGGGGTCCTCAATGATAGACAAAAATGATGTCCAGGAGGCCACATCAGTACAACTCACGGGACGAAACGAAAACTGAGCGGCTATGTTGTGACTGAAGCAAAACCCTTGGCGGCGGAAGTGGCCGATGGGACTAAGATGACTCATGAACCACACATACAGCAAAGTCGAGCTCCCTCTGAAGAATCTTCCTCGGAAGGACTGGCAATATGTGGCCGACATATAGGTATCCGCCAATATCATGGGGAGAATGGTGTGATCCTCCTGAAGGGCCCTAATGGCCGCAACAATCCGCATGTCCAAGTGATCGGATCCTGCAGGCAAATACAAAACTGAGATGACACAGGCCATCAGAACGCCCACTCTCAAGGCATCCCAGCGCTCCTCGGACACGGAAAAATCACCGAGGAAAAGACGGAAACTGTCAGGTGAGCCAAATCGGTCAATCAAGAACTGAAGAGGAACCATATGGTCTGATGTGATTACCGGTAATAGGACAGCCCTCCGCAAACCGGTAAAAGTCAAGAATTGACGGCGCATGGAACCAACAGTAACCCTAGCACAGGGACCATCCAACGGCAGGCCGGTGAAGCGAGCATACTCCTCAAGGGTGGGGGTCAGCTCTACTGTCCCAAACCTAAACACCTGACGGGCAGGGGCCCAATGGCTCAGAAGACCATCCACAAAACCCGCTGGCACCTGAAAGGTCAGTAAGGACCAAGAATGTCCCAAAAGACCATCTGCGATAATCCTGTCTGCCGGCAGTAAACTGTCCAACCAGCGGAAGAGGCTGCCAATCAACCCTGTGGGAGGAATGGAATCCAAACGAACCACGGCATCCGAGGACGACATCTGTGAAAAAATAGTATCAAAAAGACTGTACAGGGGTCATTCTCTATCCATAAATAAAAGAGCATGCATCATACAGTTAATAATAAACCAGGTGAATCCCATAAAAATGAAAAAGAAAACTGTGCATAAATAAATAAATGAGTTCCTGTACATAGTGCATAAATGAAAAAAGAAATCTAAGCAGGTGCTGATACAAAAGACCCTATCCTATCCTGGTCTAAATAAAATCAGTATCATCTATGAAAGCAGGATCCTCGAACTGATCCCCTGGAGTCGCCGAGCTCGGAGGACCAAAATTCATATCAGGGATGTAGGGATGCGCTGTGGCATCAGATGAACTCGGGCCTGCATCATAACCTGCACCGTCAGGATCGTAGGTGTAAGCCTCCTCCGGGGCCCGGCCCAACCCCCGAATAAACAGCGATAACTGATCTACCTGACGTGTCAATGCGGCGATCTGCTCAGCGTGGGTGGGAGTCCGAACACAGGCAGCCCAATCGGTCATCGTCACCGAGCCTGGAACCATGTCTCCAAGGAAGAAAGTGGCCCGAGTCTGAGGACCGATGGTACGGGGCACCCACCATGTACGGAATGCATCACTCGTAGTGGGACCCGTGGAAAGCATCCGGCCGTCCTCCCCGGCAAGCATGATCTCCGAGGGCTGAGAATCCAACGGCCAGAAAGTAGTGAAAGAAAGGGAGTGCGGGATGCGGATCTCTCCAGTGACGCATCTGAATGCTCGCTCTCCCAGATACATCACCCAGCCTCCAACACTCTGCAAAGTGAGGCGGCGGGTGGAAAGCTCGAACTCCGGGCCGGAAGGATGCCCGTCAGCAAACCCCACAGTCAGATGATCGGAGAGGTAGGGAATCCAGACGACCTCTGCAGCCGTGATCAGCTCCAGCTGGATGCGACAGTGTGCAAAACTGCCAGACACGGGGACCCTCCTCGAGAGTACTATGATGCCATCGCCGACCCCGAGGATAAGTGTCCGGGCCCAGAGTAGTGATAGGCCTCAGACATGGCAGCCGCTCGTAAGCCCAGAACTGTGAATAGAAACAAGGCAAGGCATGAGTCACTATCAAATACAGAAAAGAGATGAAAGGAAAAGAAATACAGTAAGAGAGAGGAGGAGGGGACTCACCAACAGAAAGTGGTAGAAGCCGAGCCAGGCATCAGTCTGTCCCTCCGAGCGTAGGCGCATGCCGTGGAGGAAGTAGGCAAAGGTGAATGACCCCCAGTCATAGTCACCGATGCGGTCCACGTCTCTGACCGCTCCTACGACGCTGAAATGAATGGTAGAGGAGTTATTCCCCAGAAAACAACCCCTCATGATGGTCAGGAACAGGCGTCGTAGCAGAATGTCCCTGGTGCCCTGATCCGCGGGAATGGGCAGTGCGTACAGACCCCCGACTGCATCGACAGCCAAGGCACCAGATCGGATACTGCGGGCCTTAAAGACCCGGTCCTCAGCAGCGAAGCCCAGCAAAGCTCGAACCTCCACAGGAGTGATATCAAGATCCAAGGGGACGCGGGAACCGGTAAACTCGATGCCGGTAATGTACCTCCAGTCCCATGGGGTCAACACGACCTCGCAGTCGAGGAGATGAAGAGACTGCGTCTGGTGGAACCATCGCTCGGATAAAGCCCTCATGTAACCCCAGGGGCACTGGCGGGGGATGATAGTGAAGAAATGTCGGAAGCCCCAAGAGTCCACCATCGCCCGATAATCACTGTGCAGGGCCGCGTAAAGGGAATAGATGTTGAACCAGTTACCCCTCGGCTGGGTAAACTCGGGTACCTGGGGCAATCACCAAGAGGTCAATCCGGATAAAAGGAGAATGGAGAAATTGAGAGTGAAATCAGAATAGAGCTGAAATATACCTCGTTAGCCACGAGAGATGCTGAGGGGTGACGACTGAGATCCCGACCCAAAAGATCGGGTATCTGCACAGAGGCGCCAGAAGGAGCCTGATGAGTAGATGGAGCCGGTGTGCTGGAGGATGGCCCCTCTGCCGCGACCTCCGGGGGAACAGCCTCCTCAACGTCCGGAGGACCAGGACGAATAACAGCTTCCGTCAAACGACGAGCCTGACGGGTCCGAGGAGGAACAGGAGTGGGTGCAGCCCTACGACGGCGAACACCCGAAGTCCGAGAGGCGGAGGAGCTACTGGGCGCATCACGATCCATAGCTGGAATAGAACGGGCGAGAAAGAAGGTAAGTTTCCTTTTAAAATTATGTAATGAACATTTCTAAATTTCTAGCCTCATCATATGATTAATGCAACATGATGCATGCTTAAAAAAAAAAAAAAAAAAAAAAAAAAAAAAAACAAAAAAAAAAAAAAAAAAAAAAAAAAAAAAAAAAAAAAAAAAAAACAAAAAAAAAAAAAAAATCGGCAGAGTTCCGTTTGTAAATTGAACATCCCAGGCATAAGCCAAACGTGTTTTCCATCAATCAAAGCCTCAAACAGATTTAAATTGCATTCATATATGTAATTACAGCATGTAATGCATGATTTTATTGCAGAAAAGGAATAACAATATGTGGGACCGCCGCCTCATGAACATAAAATAGGACTCACATAGTTGATACATAGCATGTATTTATGATGGTACATTACATAGCATTGTAAAGCATACATTTTATCTCTAAACATGCAAATAGTCAAATGTATAGCAAAACATTGACGAAATTGAAAAGTGACCGGTCAAAGTGTTACCGGTAGCGTGTAGATCAATCCTACCGGAACAGTTTTTTTTGCAGGAAAAGTTGAAAAAATCGACAAAAAGCCCTTGCGAACAAGAAAAATCGAGAGAATCTCTTTGAATTACAAGTTGAAAGTGACAGATCTGGAGGAGCCGCGTTGGATTTAAGGCCCGATCATGGCCGCAGATGTATCTGCGGCTGGCCGCAGATCCATCTGCGGCTGGCCGCAGATCCATCTGCGGCTGGCCCTGGTGGGTCCCACCTTGCTCCCTTGCAACCATTTGACGTGTTGAAGTGAAAAGTTTACGAGATGGGTGACCGGCGACGATACCGGCCCCGACATGACGATCGACCGGCGACGATAACCGGCGATCACGAGATGGATGACCGGCGACGATAACCGGCTCCGACAGATAACCAACCGGCGACGATAACCGGGGGTTACGCGATGGGTGACCGGCGACGATACCCGGCCCCGACGAGACGATCGACCGGCGACGATAACCGGCGATCACGAGATGGATGACCGGCGACGATAACCGGCTCCGACAGATAACCAACCGGCGACGATAACCGGGGGTTACGAGATGGGTGACCGGCGACGATACCCGGCCCCGACATGACGATCGACCGGCGACGATAACCGGCGATCACGAGATGGATGACCGGCGACGATAACCGGCTCCGACAGATAACCAACCGGCGACGATAACCGGGGGTTACGCGATGGGTGACCGGCGACGATACCCGGCCCCGACGAGACGATCGACCGGCGACGATAACCGGCGATCACGAGATGGATGACCGGCGACGATAACCGGCTCCGACAGATAACCAACCGGCGACGATAACCGGGGGTTACGAGATGGGTGACCGGCGACGATACCCGGCCCCGACATGACGATCGACCGGCGACGATAACCGGCGATCACGAGATGGATGACCGGCGACGATAACCGGCTCCGACAGATAACCAACCGGCGACGATAACCGGGGGTTACGCGATGGGTGACCGGCGACGATACCCGGCCCCGACATGACGATCGACCGGCGACGATAACCGGCGATCACGAGATGGATGACCGGCGACGATAACCGGCTCCAACAAGGTAAACCAACCGGCGACGATAACCGGGGGTTACGCGATGGGTGACCGGCGACGATACCCGGCCCCGAACGAGACGATAGATTGAAAGAGTGAACCCAAAGACTAACAAACACGGTCAGGGGGTTGATACATTGACACTCTTACGAATGTCTTGCATGCATTGCATCTTATGTTGCATCATAAGCTATATGTGTGAGACATCATGTATACACTGTCATTCTTACACACTGTCATTCATGCATCAGGTGTCTATTCTTTATCCTGTTCATTTCATTTATCATTTCATAAACATGATAAAGAGGGGCAGCTGTAGACACCCAAATTTTGCGTTTCCTTCTACTAACCATGACAGGAGGGCGAAATCGTCAATTGAACCGGCTTGCGGGAGCAAAGGAGCGGGCACAAGGGCGAGCGCCCGACACCACCGCAATGATTTGGGCAGCCCAAGTTTACGTGACAATAAAGCCGTCCGAGGCAGGCATTTCCGAATGAGGTGGCACGTCTCCCGGAAGTTCCCGGACTGCGGAATACGAGCCTGTCAGCGAAAACCGACGTTGCGGTACGAAAATCGAGGCGTGACACGAAAATCGAGAAAGTCAAGCCCGCCAGCCGCGGATAGATCTGCGGCCAAGTGGGTGCGCCAGCACGAAAACCGGGAAATCAGCACTCAGCAGCTGAGTGCGATGGGAGGCGTGCCAGCTGGCCAGCCGCAGATCTATCTGCGGCCAGCCGCAGATAGATCTGCGGCTGGCTCTGGCCAGCCTATTTAAGCCAGCTTCGGCAGCATACAGGGGGTTCAGCAGTTTTGAAGAAGAAGAATTCCTGCAGCAGCAAAAAAATACGGAAATAGAGAGAAAATAGCTAGATTTTGCAACAAAATAAGGAGAAAGAAGAGGAAAAAAAGAGTGGAATTAATTCTTTTGAGTTTGATTGTATCAAATACATCATTTATCCTATTCAAATACACAAGTTCACATCCATTTGAGATCAATTGCAAGGTGAAAATTTCTATTTGTTCTAGCAATTCATGTCCTATTGATTTGGGTAAATTAGATATAATTTTCATGTATCTTATTGAACAATGAATTAGGGATTATTTGCGAGGGTTCCATTGGAACAAAATTCTTCTTAATAACCCGATGATATTCATGTTTTGATTTCTTGTTTGTTGTATAAGAGATGTATTGGTTGTGGTTCCTTTAATTTGCTATTTAGGATGTCGTGATATTGTTAGAAATTCCGCGTTGGTTATTTATTGTAATGTTTGATTTGTGAGTATGTAATAATCGTGGTTGTGAGCCTAGGAAAGCGACCCCGTGGTCCAAATCCGATGATGGACATGTCTTGATGTATATAGCGGGTAGGATGTAGCCTCCTTGTAACGTGTAACCGTCGGGCCTTAAAACGACGCCAAAGCGAGAATCGGAGTTAAGGCCCCCTATTAGAGGAACTTGTGATTGTAGGCGTTTGGGATTATTTTGATGGCTTACATGCCCATGAATAGCCCCAACGCATTTTAATGCTTGATTTGATTTACGACACGAAATTGATTTCAAAGCTAAATGATAAGATTTTTCATAAAATCAATCAAAGTAGGATATTAGAATCACGAGGTTAAAATCTGAGAAATGTTAATGAATGTCGATTCCTATCTAACGAGAAAGCTAAAGAAAAATCGTTCTCAAACATCACAAAATCTGATTTTAGAAATAAGTAACGTTTTGTTAAATCTTTGTGCATAGGGTGAAAGAGATTCTAGAAATTGCCCGATCATTTCACGAAAGCAACGTATAGATCTCGATTCCTATTTTGGCAAAGGTTTAAAACTCTTGTTTTGCCAAAACGACACCTAACGAAAATCTCATAGTTTTGACAATTAAAATCAAACCTTTCCCATAAAGCTTTCTCGTGTATACCGAAAAGACATTCCGAAGCGTTCTCAATTTAAAACACAATTTTCCCTAAAATCCAAATGATTCTTTCATACAAATTCACCACAACATTCACATAGGTACACACACACACACACACGCACTTACATACACATATTCATGAATTAAAGGATAGGAAAGTATCAAGATTGCGGTAACCGTGTTTCACGGAAGTCGAGGGGTGCCTAACACCTTCCCCTCACTTAAACAAGCCCCCGAACTCTATGAATCTCGATTCGCAGACCAATTAATTCGGAGTCACATATGAGCCAGCGATTTATAAAAAATTCGGATGAGTTGGTACATCCATTTCAAATATACCAACTGGCGACTCTGGTTAATTGGCTCATCATAAAAAACGATATTTCAAAACCCCGTCGACACCAATGCCGACCTTTTCCAAAAAATCATTAAATCAAAAGGCTAAAAATTGGAAAGGGTTACAACCCCCGCGTTAAGCGAGAAAACCCGGCGTCGACATCTGGTTTCTAAAATCGAGGAGCTAGAGAAGACTATCTCTATGTAGAATAGGTCTTTTTCTTCCGTGGACTCCCTAATCACAAGTTAGAGAGCAGTCTCAGACAGATCTGGTTTAGGGTTTGGGAATTTATCCTCAGATCGTAGTGTGGACACAACAATGAAGATTAACAACAACAGTGCTTCTACCTCCTATAGAAACATTGTGTTTGTGAAATCCACAGAGGTTGTAGAGCCAATTATTTCAAGTTGTACGATCTCTGTTGATTAAGTTGTGATCCTTGAGAACAACAGATCACACACTAGTTGTAATAACCAGTTAAAAAAAAGAGAATAATAATAATACAATAATTAGATAATAGAAGCGTAACTAATAATTTTTTTAATGCATATTTGTATCCTATAAAGATAAGATAAGTCATTTAAAGTTGTAACAACTTTTTAAATTTTAAAAGGACTCTTTTACTTGGTAGCCTATTTTGCAAAGGAATTAAATATATATAAACAACTAAAGAGAGAAAAGAACGTAAACAATTATTTGGCTTTGGAATTATTGCAGAGTAGAGAAGAAGAAAAGAAGAAAAGAAGAAAACTCAAAGGTAAACCTAAACCCTTATTTTTCAATTATAAGTTGATTCTTATGTATGATTAGATATTTTAAACCAATAATTATACGAACAAAAAGATTATGAAAAGTGTGTTATGTACATAGTTTTTGTGAAAACTAATGAGTTTTTATTATTATTTTAAAACCGTATATATGTATATATATATATATATATATTTGTGGAGTGAAATATTAATATCAAATATACCTGTATATGTATATAATTTTTGTACAAGTGTGCGGAAATTTTAGTCGAATAGATTACAAATTTTGTAACTTCATTGGCCTGTGTTGCATATTTATAATCTGTCTAGCATGCTTGTAAGTATATATATATATATATATATATATATATATATGTATGTATGTATGTATGTATGTATGTATGTACCCGTGTGGGGGTAAGAGAAATTTTTATCTTTATGGGTGTATATGGGTGGTGTCAGTATGTTACAAATGCATAATATGAGGGCTTTATGCATTCATTAAATATATGTCGTGTATTTGAAGCATGGGTTAATGTTAAGTTACCGCAACTATTAATATAAAATAGTAAATTCAATCAAGACAAGGATGTTTTGGCAATACACTTCTACAGTTTTACACACACCCACACATGTATGTATATACATATACATATAAGGTGAATATTTAATTTATGACAGAGTTGTTAGCTACTGTTATTAATATTATGCATCTCAAGTATATTTTCCAACACTGAAACTTATAAATTTTATAAAATTCTTATAATTTAAAGTATAATAATTAAGTACGGATTGATTAAAGAAAATAAGATTAATGTGCATAAGATTTGAATAAAGAGCGTGAGTAAATTATAGTATTGTATCCTAATAATTTTATTTGTTATAAATTTATATTTAGGATTTGTTCGATTTTAATTTCGTGTTTCGAAATATCGGGGTAAGTGGCTTTTCGAACTATTTAGTGTTTTTAAAATTATAGTTTATTTTTATGTATGCCTTAGTAATTACTCGGATGCCTAAATGTACCGTTTCAAAATTGTTATGTTTTATTTAAGTCTTCCATTTAAATTAAAATGTTATGTTCTTTATTTCAAACTTCGGATCAAGTATTTGTTTTTGAACTGTGAAATGAGATTATATGATTTTGAACTGTGAAATAAGTATAGTTTTGAATATCGATGAGATTGTGAAATATTTTTGAAATCCTCAGTCCGACTATGTATAGAACCTGTTAGTGTTTACGTTTAGTTCCAGAGCTAATATAGGACCTACTAAGGCGCACACCTTTTAGATGCCCTTCGGGGAGCGTGTATTTTTATAGATACCTTAGTAGAGTGCGTGAACACTGACACTATCAAACTTTTGGGCCGTGTTATAGGGCTATTGTAACCTTAGTCGCTAGGGCTGTGGATTGAAAGATATATTGTATACATTGAAATCATTTTTGAATTGTTTTAATTTTGAAAGCATATATACTATTGTTATTGAGCAAAAAGATATTTCGAAAAAGTATTTTTGCAAATTGTACTTGATTCGGCTAGATAAGGAGGATTGCTACTTGCTGAGCTTTATCGCTAACCCCTTACATAAATTTTTACAGGTCTCATCGTTGATAGCGAAACACTCGTGTGATATGCTTTGGATGGTTGTAGCTAGTTTAAGATATTTTCTTCTTTTGTAGTTAAAATTGTAATAAGACTCTTATTTTCGGGGAGCTGCGTCTCCATTTTCGATTTTGATATTTAGTGGTTTTTCATTTGAAAATGGATTTGAAAGATGTTTATTGTTGGGTTTAATTTAAGATTATTGTTGAATTATTTTGTTTGGGTTGCGCTATTGATATTGTTACCTTGCGGGCCTTTAGGCTTGCGGCGTGTAGCACTTCGGGCCTGTAGCGGGTTCGGGTTGTTACACTAGTCTAGGGTTCAAGAAATAGCAGGGTAAGTCAAACACTACCTTCAAGCCTCAAAGGATCGTAGAGTTAGGTAATACTTACTCTACGAACCAACTAGTCAAGAGTCGTAGAGTTAACTTCGACCCTATGAAATCTTAAAATCGTAGAGTAATGTGGAAACAGAGAGAGTATAAGCCCAGAAGAAAGGTTGTAAGTGTCTATAGTCCACATGTGTCCTGGAAGAGAAGAAATCCACACACACACAAGCAAACATCATATAAAATGTTATAATTATCATGAATATGGACATATTGTCGCTTTGTGTTATTATGATTATTATCCTGTTCATTATAGACCTAGAATCAAGTAGGTATGAGTCCCAAAAAGAACTAACAAATCAGGACCCAAGCAAATCTAGGTACCAAAGTAAAACTTGATTTGTATTACAGGAAAAGAGTTCCACTAGCTCTATCTGGTATCTTGATAGTGGGTGCTCGAGGCACATGACTAGAAATAAGGCTCTCTTATTGAACTTGAAAAGGATGGTCCTACAGTTGTCTCCAAAGACAACAACTCTAGAAAGACTAGAGGATATGGCTCTATTGGAAATGGCGCAGTATCCTTCAGATTAGCCAGCTATGTGATAAAGAGCACCAAGTGATCTTCCTCAATAACCAGTCAAGTCAGAGACCTGGAATCTAATTTGTTGAAGCTGACTGGAACTAGAGAAGGCAATGTATATGTGGTGAATCTTGCATAACTAAGTTCAACCGAGACTGCCTGTTTTTTTTGCTAAAGCATCAAAAGATATTAGCTGGTTGTGGCGTCGAAGACTATCTCATTTGAACTTCAGAAACATGTCAAAGTTTGCCTCCAAAGATCTAGTTTCAGGCTTACCAAAGCTCAATTTTGTAAAGGAAAAGCCTTGCAAAGTCTATCAGCTAGGAAAGCAAACAAGAATCTTATTCAAAGGCAAGACAATTAACTCCAATGATATGCCTCTACAACTACTTCATATGGATCTCTTTGGGCCTATCCCAATTGTCAGCTTTGGAGGAAAAAGATACTCACTGGTCATAATAGATGACTATACCGGATTCACATGGGTATTCTTCTTGAGCTTTAAGGATGAAACCAGCTCTCAATTAATCAAATTCTTCAAGCTGGTCGAGAATGAGAAGGGCGAGAAGATCAAGGCTATAAGGAGTGATCATGGAAGAGAATTCGGCTTCTTAGAGATGGACAAGTTCTGTGAAGACAATGACACTAATCATAATTTTTCAGCTCCAAGAACTCCATAATAAAATAAGAGTAGCTGAAAGGAAGAACAAAACTCTCATAGAGGCAGGAAGGACTCTTCTAGCAGCAGCTCGTCTACCTGAATATTTCTAGGCTGAAGCTATCAATATTGTCTGCTATACTCAGAATCGATCTCTCATTTACTCTGTGACACCCCCAAATCCAGGTACCAATGCCTCGAATTTGGTGCTCACGATAAACACATCCAACCACCTTCGATCAACATATGACAACTAAATGCAGAATGAATAATCATATATTAATTGATACAAAAGGTTTACAAAGGTCCCAAGGTCTATAACCTTAAATAAATACATCACGAAGTTCCAAAATAACTATTAGGACTCGTGTTACATAACTGTTATCTAAACAGAACACTAAGACAAATAATCATGTCTATTCGAAGTCTAGAACTTCATCTTCTCCTTGCCCTTATCTCTGCTCGAGCACTCGGGCTTAGCTGTAAAATTTTCATGATATAACAAGAGTGAACAACGAGTTTGCTCAGCAAGTTTAAAATGAATAAGAGAGATATATCATGAATGAATAAGAACAACAATATCATAGTTCAACAATTTTAAAAACAATTAATGAAACAAACGAACGGTATAATCAAAGTTCAAATGTGAAATGAAGATTGATTATTTATTGTTGATAGTCAAATAGACTATGGACACACTTTAAGGCATCAGTCACATTGACCGACCCGTATTAGGTTGCTAACTGCAGAGTTTTGTACTCAAGGGGATCAACCTCTTGTACACCATGTATATGCCTAACATTTAATTCTGCTTTATATCGTATTTCAGATACTTAGGAAACTCCCCTCCATGGGGTTGTTCATCTTAGTCTAAGAATCCGTGCCAGACTACTGGTTTGGATAGCTTTAAAATTAATAAACATACACAATTCTAACCGAATAAGTAGTTTAAACTTCTCTTGAATAGTTCTTAAATGACAAAACCTTAGATGGTAATACAGTCCAATAATAGAACTGAATTCAAAAGCACTATGTGCGAATGCCAATAATATCGATGTGGAATAATTTTAAAACAATTAAACCACTTAGCACATGCTTGAAAAGTAGCACTCGAGCTTAATTTGAGAAACTTGCATTATGTAAGAAATTTCTGAACTTGCTCAATATAAGGATTGAATAAAACAGAATTTGCACCCAGTATATAGGGTGTGTAAGATAGGGGATCTTACAGAGATATACACAATAGTATAACAATTAGTATAAAAGCCCGAAGCAAGGGAAACTTGCATAATATTAGAACCCGCACACAATATGTAAAGGTATATAGGTTAGGAACTTGCTTGGTTAGCTGCTTATTGATTAGTCTACATTTCTGCTTCGACAAGTATCCTACAGTAATTATAATTTTACTCTCTGATCAGACATAGCTATGCATTAATAACATACTAAATAAATTGCATGAGTGACTCATATGGTCTGCTCTATAGTCCACTCAAATACTCTTCGGTCTGTTAGAACAGCTCTACGATCAGTGGGGTTTTAGCACAGTTGATAGAGTCACTCTACGATCAGTGGGGTGACTCTACGATCACCAACTAAGTTCTACGACTCGCTTGTGAAGCTCTACGATCGTCTAGTGAGGCTCTACGCTCAGTAGAGTTCATCATACGACTGACTGGCGAGACTCTATGATCGGCAGAATTTACTCTATGATCGCAGGGTTCACTCTACGATCCCTTCGTGGACCGATCAAACTTACTCTACGACATGCGAGCAAACTCCATGATTGCCGAGTGGAACTCTACGATTACCGAGTGGAACTCTACGATCGGTAGAGTCCACTCTACGATGGCCAAGTGAAACTCTACGATCGTAGGGTTCACATTACGATCCATCAGGATTTAGAAGTATTTTAAATATCAGCTCAAGGAACATCCTTTGGCCGATTAATATAAGGTTAAACATGTCTAGAAATATAGTTTTGGGCCTGGCCGATCCTCTGCCGACAAGATTTTGGCTTCGGCTCCAAGTCTGAACCTTTCATAGTTCGGGAGTCTCTTCGGGGCCGGATGGTACACTTATATTTGGCTTCAGGAATTAGGTTCGGACATTGCTGACACTAGGGGTTCGACTTCGGGTCTAGTACTTTACTAAACCCAGAGCAAATGCTATTGCCATCAGTTTTGACTACAGCTTCCACTTGGAAGGCTAGTCTACGGTTTGGGGTCGGTGACCATCGATATCTAACCCCGTTACTAAGGTCCATGGGTTCCTCGGGACATCTTCGGTGCTTCCGATGTTAACTGAGCAACATGGATAGGGTTATTAATACGACTCTGGTTTAAGCCACTATCCAGTTCTATATATATATAGCATGCGCTTTCTGTATAGCTACTCTACTACTCCAGAGTTTGACATTACTCCAACATTACAATGAATCATGCTTGACTCAACTTTTACTGACTTAATCAGTAAGGAAAAACTAACTGAACAAGTAAAGGCTAATGTTTGAAGAAAAAGAAAGGGTTTCACCTCTCCGGAGCTTCGTTTGCTATCTCTCTAGTTTTTCAGATTCTGCTCGTCTCTCCGAACGGCAAGGACTCCTCAAGGTTACTCTTACCTCACAATATCTCTCTTATATTAGAACTAATAAACTTAGCAAGCTCTACAAGAGAAATCGGGATCTCTATTTATAGAGAATCCTTTATCCAATCATTGGTCATTAACCCGACCTTCAGACTGGTTCTAACCGAATTAACCGTTGGTCAAGAGAGGTTTGGTAGAAAGTTTTTACCAACCCATCTTTCAGCCATACCCAGTAATCATCAGATCAGACTTTAATCAGTGAAGTAGGAGAATAGGCCATTGGCCTGATGCGGCGGATTATACTTTTATGCAAAGATAAAATATTTGATTAGTATTCAACAGTAAGGACCACATGGTTGGGCTGCTTCTGATTTGGGCCTATTAAATAACTTAACTCTCCAGCTTACTACCCACATACCATTAGCTTGGGTCGGGCTTGTTTAATGAAATAAAATAGACCAGTCCACTATTAAGAATCCCTTAGTGGAATTATTTAAGATTAATAGTATTAATTATCTACAAGACCATTTCACAAGTAGCTACTTGAGTTTGTTTAAAATAATTTACAAGGCTAGTCCATTATATTTGGACTATTAAATCAATTCACATATAACCACACATAATCACCCAAATCATTTAAGGGTTTAAAAATAATATGCAAAAGAATTTAATAACAGAGATTAAATTATTGACCTTAATAATATTGTTTTGAAAAACAGTGGTCATTACATCCTCCCTCCTTATAAGAATTTCGTCCCTGGAATTTCAACATAAGGTCACTCGAAAAGATACAGATAGATTGCCCTCATCTTCTCCTCAAGCTCCCACGTAGCTTCTTCAACTGCATGGTTCCTCCAGAGTACTTTGACTAAAGGAATGATCTAATTTCTTAATGTCTGCTCCTTCCTATTAAGTTTCTGGACAGGAATTTCCTCATACGATAAATTTTTCTATATTGAATTGGTTCGTAGGATATAACGTGCTTATAGTCAGGTTTATATGGTCGCAATACTGAAACATGGAGCACGTTATGAATGTGCTCTAGTTCAGGAGGTAAGGCTACCTCGTACGTCACTTTACCAACTCGCTTCAGGATCTCAAAACGTCCTATGAATCTAGGGCACAATTTTCCCTTTTTCTCAAAACGGATCTTCCCTTTCCAAGGAGATACCTTCAAAAACACAAAACTACCCACCTTAAAGTCCCGCTTCTGATGATGTATGTTGGCGTACTTCTTTTGTTGATCCTGGGCTACTACCAGACGAGCCCTTATTAATTTGATCGTATCTGCGGTTTGCTGCACCATCTCAGGTCCCAGCAGTCTTCGTTCTCCCACTTCATCCCAACACAACGGGGTTCGACACTTTCTTTCATATAACGCTTCGTACAGTGGCATGCCGATACTAGTATGATAACTGTTGTTGTAAGCAAACTCCACTAACGATAAGTGATCATCCCAGTTGTGTGACGCCCCCAAATTCTGACGTCACTGTCTCGAATTTGGTTCATCACGTTCTAACACAATAATGACATAAAACTAATACAGCGGAAAAGATAGAATAAATTACATTGATTTAATATAATTATTCTCGTCCCAAGGTCTCGCAACCGATACCACAATACTATCCAAAAGTCTTAATTTAAACTGAAACATAGTACTAATACATAATCCATGCCTAAGCTTATTACATAACCAAATTTAGAAAATTTAAGCAACATAGTAATTAATATCCTTCCTAAGGAGGAACAAAGCTACTCCGTAGTTTTGCCCTTTCCCTTATCCTTGCCTGAAGGTTCACCTCGCTCTACCTTAACTGAAAGGTTTAAAGGAAGCAAGAATGAGCAACAAATTTGCCCAGCAAGTATATACAATGAGGGTGAACAATATAAAGTTCAAATTTCAAGGGTATGACAGTAAAGGATAATTTAAGGATAATAAGGAAAATCAATTGTTATACATAAGAGTCGCTATGGACTGAAGAATATCAATAGGATTCTTGCATCTAATCATTTCAAGTCCAAGAATATGAACACTGAGTAGTCACTAAAGGACTAAGAACTCCTGCTAGAATTAACAGTTTTTATATTGAAAATCCAATAAAAACAAGTACACAGGTGATACCCCAGATTATGCATAAATGTCACATGCTTATAAGTGCGCACGTCGGTCCCCCGACAATATATAATTTTCCCTTTTTATGAGGGTTGTTCATCTCAGTAGATTAGAGTCCTCACCAAGACAATTGGTTTGGAATAGCTTTCTAACACATGCATAATAGTCTAACCAAAAACAATGGTTTAGACAACTTTTATAATCATATTCAATGATTTAATAAATACCAATACTCGCAATGAGGTTTAAGGGATATTAATCTTAAACCAATCTTTAGAATATGAATGACAATTTATAAAGCATAAGAGTCATTGTCACATACTTGTACGATACATGAATATACAATTTATAAAGCATAAGAGTTATTGTCACATACTTGCTCAATAAAGAGAAAAGGGTTCGAATACTTGTACAATATACCACATCTTGCTCGAATGTAAATTGAGTAGGGTTAAAGGAAATCTCGCAATTTGTAAGAGGTTCAAGGTAAGAAACTTGCTCAATATAAGTTTGAGTAAGGTTAGGGAACTTGTCTTTAGCGCAGTCTATGAATTTAAAGCTTAATGACATGTTGCAATCCTATTGTATAATAGTTATATATAAGAATTCCATTAGTCATACAATTTCATACATCAAATAATACTACATCATACTTGGATACCAAAAACATTACTACAACTTCTGCTCTATACTTTAGAATAACAATGCAAGCAATCCACAAGACTCAGATTACAAAAAGAATCACTTGACCACTCTGCAGGAGGGCGCAGCTGCGCCCTGGTTAAGCTTAAGGACGGCGCAGCTGCGCTGTCCCCTGGCCAGACCAGGGTTGAGCTTTTGCCTTCCTGGTTTTAGTCCACTATCTAGCATACCAATACAGTAACAATTACTATGTACACATGTTAAAGAGGTTTGCATGTTCACACGATCATTTCAAGTTTATATTACTACTCTATAATTTCTTAGTCTAGAACATTGGTAAAATAATGTCGGACAAGTTTAAGAATTCACGTGACTTACCATACCATGTACTTATTCATATACAAAGGTTATAACATCGGAAATACGCATGTTCATGTGTTCATATCATCTATACTTAGTTAACATAGTCCACAACTCGGAAATTTTACCTAAATTCATGCTTGAACGATGCAATGCTATAACATACTAGAGGAACACATATACACATCATGCCTGAGAAATATTAGAGTACTAACATGCATGTCCAACATTTCTTAATGAAATTATCATTATAATCATGCATGTTTGCTTTAAAATGTCCAAGGTTGCCTTTAAAAGTCGTTTTAAACTAAGTTGTGATCGTCTAGCACACGTGAAGCATCTTGGAACCTTATGTCATGCATAATCAGACTATATACACATGTTTGTATGATCAGAACTTAAACATTGTAAGTTTTGGTAAGGTCTAGTTTTAAAACTATAAGTTTTCTTTAGAAAAACGCATACAAGGTGAAGCTAGGACACTCATGCTATGCAAGGCTAATCATAAATAGATTTTAAACTCATTTATATACTTAATAAGGTCAAACTAACATGTCGGAAACTTTCGAAAATCAGCAGAACAAATTGGGTTTGTCTGGCACCCGGCGCAGCTGCGCGGGTTTATACTGTGGAAGGGGCGCAGCTGCGCCCTTCGACTCAGTGCCAGGAATGGCTCTGTTTCAGCGTAATCCTACAATGGCCATGGTTAACCCTTCCTGGATGCAACTAAACCCAACCATGTTATGTTCTTAGCATATATATCAACTCACAGAACAATATAGCATCAACTAATAACTAATTAACAAGAGAATTTTATGTATTTCTAAGAGTTTGCCAAAATCGAAATCAAAGCATGATAAATTTAATATTACCTTCTTGAAGCTAATTGCTAACTTGCTCCCAAACTCAGATTGTTCTTCACTATCACACACTCACTCTCTATATATCACTGATGCAATTCTCTAGCAACTTGAATTGTGAGGAAATGATTCCAATTTATAGAAAACCATTTAACTGGGCATTGCAATTATCCAAATCAGGAAAACCAACGTGAAGAAGAAGAATGTGTTGGGTAATTGTGGTTTGGTGTAACAGTTGCAAATACTGTGAGGACCACTCCCCATTCATCATTTGCAATCTACTGATGGCTTGCAAGGAAGTAGGCTTATAGCCTTTTTGTAGAACACGAAAATGAAGGTTTGGGCAAGAAGGTGACTCTTATTGTGGGACAAGAGTAATACTCAGACATTACAAAAGAGGCTTATTAGCATACTCGATTTAAAAAATATAACTTAGGCCATATAGTGTGCTAGTCACATGGTATCAAATAAAGTTACATGTACACATATCATATAATTCATACACATTAATTAAAGTAAAGTCTCATTAATCGCTAACACCCAAATATTCAACATACATTATTATTCCATAGTGCATTTATTACAATAATATTTAAGTATGGAAGTAATTATCATGTAACAAATATGAATTACTCCACATAATTCTCGTGTATTTTAATTGGGTATTATTAACTCATACTTTCGATAAAACTTAATTATTAATATGTCCACATACATGTTAAAATAAATATTTGATAATAAATATTTATTTACTAAATTCATTTCCTTTCATATAGTTAAAATGCACATTTAATAGATCCACCATATCCTATGAAGACACATAAATTGCCTTATACTATTTAATAAATTATAACATTCAACCCACTTTTACTATAAGGTTTTATTCAGTACATATTCATACATTAATGTTACACATCAAGATGTCACATAGGTTGTTCATGCAATTTAAATGTCACACATCTATTGAATGAACACCGAAACTTTATTACAAATCATATACATTTCCTCACACGGTTACACCTCAGATAGCATGGCATATAACACTTAAATAATTTAATAGAGATTATTAGTCATACAATAATTAATCATTAATAAATTCTTTTCTTAATAAATCATTTCTTTAATAAATAAAACAAGAAGTCACTTTATCACACCACTACCAAAATGGTAGATCACGTATACTCATATTCGAATAAATATTCAATTTAAATAGAAAAGTCAATATTAATATTATTCAAAATTCTCGGGTATTACAAGCTGCCTTTCAAGTCCATCACGACCGCTCTGAGCATGTCTTCCAAGGTCTGAATCGTTCGCTCACTTTGGTCATCAGTTTGAGGGTGATATGTCGTACTCAACCTCAACTGTGTCCTCATTCTATCTTGTAAACTCCTCCAAAAGTTCGATGTGAAATACGGATCTCTATCAGACACAATTGATACTGGCACCCCATGTCGCGACACAACCTCCTTCCCATAGAGCTTCTCTAATAGCTCCAGATTGTATCTGATCTTGATCAGTAGAAAATGTGCGGATTTAGTCAAATGATCCACGATCACCCAAATCACGTCTAAACCCTTCCGACTGGGTGGAAGTCCTACCACAAAATCCATCGTAATGTGCTCCCATTTCCACTCTGGAATCTCCAGTGGTTGTAGCAGTCTGCTCGGTCGCTGGTGCTCTACCTTAACTGTGACGCCCCCAAATCTCTACACTCCCCTGTAGCAGATCTGGTGCTCACGTGGAACTATACAACTATAAATATTCAATAAAATATGACTTCTAGTTATCCAAGGTTCACAGTATCCCATAACAGGTACTAGTTCCGGCCAGAACGTTGTCTGTGTTTGGATACCCTCACTTAGATATATAGATTCATATCTTATGAATATCTCTTTCATATCAATATTCCCTATCTATCTGACATTCACAGTATTAATGATAAGATTGTCCATATAGGACTCTCCACATCATTTAGATACCCTCATTCAGATGTATAGTTCATATAGACACTGTATTTAACTTAGTACAACTATTCTAAAGAATTTAAAGATCAAAGTATAACGCATTCTATAACATACAGGATCATAATATATTACATAATGTTTTGTTCGGTTACATCATTCGTTATACTAAGTTATTACAACAACAAGTCTTTAAAAGACTTAAAGTATTCATCAATAGAAATTTAAAGCTAATAAGCATGGCTTTTCCCCTTGTTAGTCCCAGACGTGCCAGGGATATCATTTATAGCTGCAAAAGAAGATATGCGCAAGAATGAGCTACAAATGCTCAGCAAGTTCATTTAAATATATAAACACCATGTGTTTGATTTGAAAGATGTCAATGATGTATACTGAGGGTTCTGTACATGAACCATATATTTCATTTAGTTCTATCAGTCTTTAATGACTTAGAACCATTTGAGTTTTGGATATCTGGTAGGTGATCAGCCTCACCAATATCCTAGGAGTATGCATATCATCCTACCATTTTATGTTGATATATTATCAACTGTTTTTCACCTTATATTAAGGGAATTTCGTCACCTTATTTTAAGGGAAAATTTCTAGTTCACCTTACATCAAGGTGTTCCATTTCTCAGTGTAAGATGGCGTACCAAACAATTTGGCTTGACACAACAATTTAAGCTCGAACAAGCAATATATGAATAATAATTCATTTCTTAAGTTATGCTGAACAAGAAGCAATAACTTCACAATAATTGATAGCAAGATGTATAATACTTGCTTAAATATAACAAAGTTGGGAGACTTGCCTTAGCGTAGCTCACTATAATTTTAGTACAATCGGTCAACGCACGTAGTCTACGTATACCAATAATAAGCGTTAGCACGTATATAAACATGTATTACGCTAATCTAAACAAGTTTCATTAAGGTTCGACGTTGATTCGGTATCTCGGTCGCATCCTTAATGGCTAAACACATAGATTGTTCGATAAAACTTCATTTGGAAGTCGAATTATTAGTCTAAATAATTTAATTATTATTTCTAACATTTTTAGAAGCTTGGTATTATTTTTAAATAATTTTCAGAAGCTTGGAAGTATTTTTAAATAATTTTACAAGCTTAGGAATATTTTTAAATGATTTAATTATCATTTAGAATAATTTTAAAACATTTAATATGTTATTTAAATAATTTATTTATCATTTAGAATATTTTTAGATATTTAAAATATTATTTAAATGATTTATTTATCATTTATAATATTTTTAGAAAGATAGAATATTATTTAAATGATTTATTTTATCATTAATAATATTCTTAGACTTTATTTTATCATTAATATAATTTATTTATTACTTATAATAATTTTCAAAACTTAATTTGATATTTAAATGATTCAATTATCATTTAAAGTACTTTTTAAATACTTAATATATTATTTAAATGATTTATTTATCATTAATAATATTTTAATATTTAACATTTTATTTAATTATTATATATAATAATTTTATTTACCTTAATATCATTTTTAAATAATTAATATAATTATTTAATAATTTAATATCATTTTTAAATAATTAAAACAATTATTAAATGATTTATCATAATTATTATTTAATATTTAATTAAATTAAATAATAATTCAGAATATATAAAAATATTAAAAATAAATTTTTATAATTTAAAAATGAATTTTCGTATTTATTTTTTAATTATTAATAATTATTTAATATTTATTTATTATTTTATAATTTATTTAATAAATTTTTATTTATTTTTATTAAAAAAATCCGTCGCTAAAGGGCTTTAGCGACGGTCTGCATAGAATTTTAGTTTTCTGGGTTTGTGCATGCATTTCGTCGCTAAAGGTGTTCTTCATGAAGAACACCTGGTCAACGTCTAACAGTGACATTTGACCTCAATTTAATTCCAACGGGTTTGATGTTTGTGTTTGATTTTTGTTTGTTGTTATAGCCAACATGGCAGTGTACAACGACATATCAAATTTCACCTCAAACTATATCATATCATGCTCTAAATTTGATGGTCAAACCACCGGGTTCAAACTGTTCTTGAGTTTCTGGGTTACCCAGAAACTCAAGCAGTCATGGTCAGTCAACATGATTTGACCATGAATAACTTTGATTATGTGTTTGCTAAATGTGTTTTTATGTTACCAGATTGTACTCTACATAGCATAGAACAAGTCTAAACAAAGAAATCACATAAAACATATCATATAGGTCGATTCTGGGTTGCTTGAAAGTCTGACAAATCTTGTCAGACACCTTCAAGAGAATTCTGGGTTGCCCAGAAATGAAAATCCGAACGGTCAAAGCACTTTTGACCTATCATATCTTTCATCCTAGTTATTTGTTTGCTATGATACACGTCGGGCTTTAAAGATCACATGGTAGGCTACACATAGATGCATAAAAACAGATCAAACAACTAATCTAAGAGGATCAAAAGGCCTGACAAAAAGGCCTGTCAGACTGTTCTTGACTGCCAAGAACAGTTTGAGTTTTTGGCTTGATTTTCATACCTAGATGTTATGTAAGCATGTTTTAACCGCCTAGATCATTTAATAACATGTTAACAAGTATTCCTAAACATCTAAAACACAAAAATTTTCCAGGCTTGAAGATCAAACATAAAATTAGGGTTTGCACCTTTTTCTTCAAAGTTTTAATTCCTAGCTTCTGATTCTGAACTTGGGCTTGCAGAGGCTTGTTTAGGCTTGATAATTAAGTGTCTAGGTTTACAATTTCGTAGGTTTTAACTCCAGCATCTCATTCTATTTATAGTGATTTGAAATTAGGGTTTCCTAGCTAATTTCCAAGCTTTTGCCTCCTAAAAGATCCTAGACTTGGGACTTGTGCTACTCAAGTCTGATCTTGGGCACCTACTTGTGCTGGAGTGTGTCAAGCACAAGCTTGCACACTCCTAGCTTCATTTTCATTGGCTAGGATTTTATTTTTCATTTATTTACTTACTAATTAAATCTAGATTTTTGTTAATCATGATTAGGATGTTAATTTAGGTTTAGTAATACCCCAATTATGATATTATATCACAATTAAGATTTATAACTCCATAATTTAGTGTTCTTGAATCAAATTAGGGTCTTAAGGTTTCTAATTAGGGTTTAGGGTTTTCAATCCTACAATTAGGGTTTTCAATCTTCCGTTTAGGGTTTAATTTAATCTTAATAATTCATAATTAATATTATGATTCATCATTTAAATCTTAATTACATCAATTAAAATTATTGTACAATAATTGGGGTTTTAATTGATCAATTCGGACAATTATTACCAATTAGGGTTTTCAATTTAGGGTTTCTATTTCCGCGTAACATTTTAAACTCTATTTAACTTATTTTAAAATTTTATCATTTAATATAATATTATATTAATGTCGAAGCACGACAAAGCACTTCGTCAATTCCAAGTACGACACAGCAGCTTACAAAAATAATTTGTCGAAACGCTTCTCGGTGAATTCGCCGAAAGCACGACAAATCATTTTGTCCGATTAAGCACGACACAGCTGCTGGGCGAAAAAAATTTTTATTTGACCTAATTGTTTAATAAAATACACAATCACATAATACCAAGTCAGAACAAGAAATTTCATTTATTAAACACATAATTTACATATACAGATCTTATTAGGGTTCGGAATATTACATTAACTCGTTGACATGTCAATCACCGGCTGACACATTCCGCTACCTCCCTTTTCATGTTTGGCCACCAGAAGTGCTGTCGTAAGTCTTTATACATCTTGGTACTCCCCAGATGAACATAATACCTTGAATTGTGGGCTTCTTGTAGAATCTCTTCTCTCAACTCTGGAACCATCAGTATCCAAATCCTCTCTTCAAACCTTAGCAGCCCTGTGCTATTAACCTTATACTTCAACTCTTCTGTGACACCCCCAAATCCAGGTACTTAATTCCCAATGATTTGGTGTTCACTATAACATACATTTAAAACTAACTACCCAATAAAATAACAATTAAATAAACTTAAAGAAATATCTTCCCAAAATGGGTTACATCACCAAACTATTAAACAATCAAATCCCAGTCTAAACCTTAATACATCAAATGCAGAATAAAACATAATTTAAAACAAGTATTGTTACAAATAATCATCAAGTAAATAGCAGGTCGTTAGCTATTTATGCATCTTGCCCTTGCTTTTGCTCGTGGACGGCTCGTCCGACTTCTCAGTCTTAGCTGCAATGATTAGTGCAAGAGTGAGCAAACAATTGCTCACAAGTACGATAACAATAATATTCAAATGAAATGGATTTCAACTGAGGAATAATAATTTTCTGAATCTCATTCAATAAATGATCGAAGTCTAAAAGCTCGTTTGAATGCTCGATTCAAAGAAAAATAGATTTCAAGATTTAAAAATTATATTTGAGGGTCACAAGACCTCGAACTATGTCCTAGGTTAACAAGTATCTCTACCGTAACCTTTAACAGTCATGTAGACTATGGACCAACATCTCGTACTCAGGGGGATCAGCCATTTGTACAATGTATTGTGCACAAACATTTTAACGCTATCGCGTAAGTAATCCCCTATATTAGGGTTGTTCATCTCAGTTTATCGTCTGAATCCATACCAAAAAGGAAATTGGCTTGGAATAAGTATAGAAAACATTCTAAATCTTTGAAACGCTCATCAACTAAGGACTAGCTGAATCAATAAGGGTTTGCTAGTCTAATTCATCAATAGAGTTTGTTCAATAGAAACTATACTCGAAGTTTGAATAACAAACAATGATTGGAATAAAGCTTAAGTATATAATCTTGATAGTAACCTTGCTTGAATATCAATAAGCTAAGGTCGATAAGCTCGCTCAATATAAATAAACTTGCATTGAATATTTTAACAAGTTAAAGGAAAGAACAACTTGCTCAACATAAAAGTAATAAATTGAGATTAGGAACTTGCCTCAAGCGTAGATTACTAATTAAATATCTCACGATCCTTAAACAACCTATACATTTAATTATAAAAATGGTAACATAATTAGTCACATAATTATAATCACTTTTAAATTTGCTCTTATCCTTTTATTATAACATCTCATTTAGCATACCATGGTCAACAAGTACTAGTTTAGCAACCATCTTGGTAATACATTAGTCACATTAATATAAGTTTAATTATGCATCATAACTTCCAATAAAAGAAAAAAAAACAATAATAATAATAATTTTTTTTTAACAGCAGTGATTCTCGTCGGGGCGAGAAAAAACTTAACAAAATCGTCGCCGGGGCGAAGCTGTCGCCGGGGCGAAGATGTACTTAACAAATTCGTCGTCGGGGCGAAGCTGTCGCTGGGGCGAAGATGTACTTAACAAATTCGTCGTCAGGGCGAAGCTGTCGCTGGGGCGAAGAACACAGAGTATTTCTACCGCCGAAGCGATAGACTCTGTTGTCGTCTTCCCAGTTCGCGAAACAGTGAAAACTTAGGCCAAATTTGGCCAAATTTTCCGAATTCTACCATCCAGAAAACAAATTAAATATACCCAGACATCATATATGATACAAAATATTTATCCAACATGTTTTCTAAACATTTTAACCATTCTAACACATAAACAACCAATTTAAAACCCAAAATTTCACTGTTAAACTATTTATTCAAGTTTTAACCATTTTCAAGAAATCAAACTTTGTAAACTCATTTTTCAACCAATTAAAACCATTCTTCTTGCATTATTCTTGTTTTTCATCATATAATCATAAACAATTATTAACCTACCGAATAACAACTAATTTAAGCATCAATTTTCATACATATATACAATTCATGAAGTAAACTCTGTAAAAACTAAAAACTAATTTCAAAGACATATTTTCATGAATTAACCATTCAAATTAATCTATAATCATCACATAATCATCTAACACATGCTTTCTAACATTTACATCAAATAATTCATCTTTTGAACAATTGAGTTCACATACAGAAAACTACAAACCATATACAGAGGAGTGAAATAATAAGATTATAATGAAAAACAAAACTAATAAGAATTATACCTTCTAATTCTTAGAAAATTTGATTAAACTTCCTTGCTTGAATTCTTACTCCAATCTCCAAGCTTTTCTCACAATTTCTCTCTTTTCTCTCAACTCTCAAATTCACAGAGTTCTCTCAATTCTAACTCTCTCAATACTCTGTTCTTTTCTCTTCTTTCTTTTCTTTCTTAACTGACGTAGTTTTTAAAAAAAAAATATAAACTGATAACTTTAATAAACAAATAAAAACTGATAATTTAAAAGAATAATAACGTATGATATAATATCTATCAGTTAAAAATTTCAAAAGCCTCTAAGGCTTGTTTGGTTAAATTAAAATAGAATAATCCATTATTCTAACTAAAGGTCTTAAGGCCTTGTTTGGTAAAACACTAATAAAATAACCCATTATTTCCAAACAAAGGTCATAGGGCCTTGTTTGGTAAAACTGAATTAAACACTTTCTCATTTATTTAATAAACCACTATAACATATAGTTTTAAAATGTCACACTTCTAATTTAATTGAACTTATTATTAAATAAATTCAATTAAACCTTACTAACTCAAATAATAAATTTACTTAACCATTAACAATAACACCAAATGAATTATATTATTCAAATAAATCATTTATTCAAATAAATCTCTTCATTATCTAATTTAATCATTAAATTAAATTAGAATAAACATAACAAATCACATTCAAATAACATTTAACATTATTAAACTCAACATATACCCACTTCACAAAACTTAATATATTATTTATTTAGCTCAATAAATTAGTAAAAATATTTATATAACTCAATAAATATTTTTATTCAATCATAAAAATTGCATTCGTTACATCTTCACCTTCAGAAATTCGTTTCCTTAAGCCATCACATTCTTCATCCTTTTCTTGAGGCTCGTTTACTTTATCTAGTAAAGTCGGACTTGTTACTATTGCGAATTTCTCATTTGAATCTTCCAAATACTTGACTTCCAACTCTAGTCTTTCCATATCCCTTATCAGTTTTTCTTGAGTTGTCAACATCATCAACTTTTCTCTGCCCTTTCTACTTAGAGCATCAGCTACTACATTGGCTTTACCGGGATGGTACATAATTTCACAATCGTAATCTTTGATCAATTACAACCATCGTCGTTGCCTCATATTCAGCTCCTTTTGAGTGAAGATATTGAAAGTAGTATGCACACAAGCCAATCATATTTGATATGATGTAACATATACTTTGTAATCTTATTCGGTTATTAAAGGCATTTTTATTATCTACATGATGTTGTTATATTATATGTGATAAACCCATAGTTTTAAGCAATGCTTTTAGAATCATAATGATGATCATGCTAATGAGATCTAAATTCTTAGAAAGCTTAAAACTAAAATCGTTCCTAATCGTTGAATTACTAAAAAGGGGTTTAGTGAATCCGGATATATTCGTACATACGTTGCTTGCTCTTAGGAAGAAGATGATTGATCTCATAATCATTTGTGTAGAGACACTAAAGCAAGTACGTAGGTGCTTATTGGAGAATAAGTTCACAGAACGTGACTCGCTAAGGAATACCTAATGTAACGAATGCAATTTTTGTGATTGAATAAAAATATTTATTGAATTATATAAATATTTTTATTAATTTATTGAGCTAAATAAATAATTTATTAAGTTTTTGTGGAATGGGTATATGTTAAGTTTAATAATGTTAAATGTTATTTGAATGTGATTTGTTATGTTTATTCTAATTTAATTTAATAATTAAATTAGATTAATTAAATTAGATGATGAAAAGGTTTATTTGAATAAATGATTTATTTGAATAATATAATTTATTTGGTGTTATTGTCATTGGTTAAATAAATTTATTATTTAAGTTAGTAAGGTTTAATTGAATTTATTTAATAATAAGTTCAATTAAATTAGAAGTGTGACATTTAAAACTATATGTTATAATGATTTATTAAAATAAATGAGAAGTGTTTTAATTTAGTTTTTCCAAACAAGGCCTTATGACCTTTGGTTGGAAATAATGGATTATTCTATTTTAATTTAACCAAACAAGCCTTAGAGGCTTTTGAATTGTGTAACTGATGGATTAAATATTAGAATACGTTATATCAGTTTTTTATCTTTTGCTTATCAATTGTTAAAAATAAGAAAAACACAGAGTTAAAAAAAAGAGAAAGAAAGAAGAAAGAGCAGAGTTCTATCAAGTGAGAATAGAGAGAAATTGTGAGTTGGAGAGTTTGTGGATTGAGAAGAGTTTGTGATTGAAGAGAAATCTAAGTTCTTAAAGCAATAGAAGGTATAATTCTTTTCCTCTTTGTTTTACTTTACTGTATATGGTTTCTAGTTTTCTGTATGTGGACTCAATTGCTCAAAGATGAAATATTTGATATAATTGTTAGAAAGCATGTGTTAGATGATTATATGATGATTATATGATGATTATAAGTTAAATTAAAGGTGTTAGTTTATGAATGTATGTTTAAAATTGAGTTTTGGTTTTCACAGAGTTTATTTCATGAATTGTATATATGTATGAAAATTGATGCATAAATTAGTTATTAATTGGTTAATTGATAATTGTTTATGATTATATGATGAAAAACAAGAATAATGCAAGAAGAATGGTGTTGATTGGTTGAAAAATGAATTTACAGAGCTTAATTTCATGAAAATGGCCAAAACTTGAATAAATTGTTTAACAGTGAAATTCTTGGGTTTAAATTGGTTGTTTATGTGTTAGAATGATTAAAATGTTTAGAAAACATGTTGGGTAAATGTTTTGTGTCATATATGATGTCTGGGTATATTTAATTTATGTATTGGATGGTAGAATTCGGAAAATTTGGCCAAATTTGGCCTAAGTTTTCACTGGTTCGCGAGCTGGGGAAGACGACTGTCGAGTCTCTCGCCCCGGCGAGAAAAATGTAAAGGAATCTTCGCCCCGGCGAAGTCTCGCCCCGGCGAGATTTTTGTTCTGTAAATTCCCGCTCCGGCGAGGTCTTGCCCCGGCGAGCGTTTTGTTCAGTAAATTCCCGCCCCGGCGAGGAACAATAACTGAAATATTTTTATTTTTATTTTTATTTTATTATGATGTCGTGTACATGATTAAAGCTTAGATTAAAGTATTTAATGATAAATAAGATACTATAATGAGTGGTAAGCAAAATGAATATCAAATGACATTTGATATATTAAGTGAAATAGGATAAGAATAAATCCTAAAGTGTGTATATTGTTTTGTAGCTAATTACTGTTACTATTTTATAATCAAAATGTATAGGGTGATTAAGGAACGTGCATTGTTTAAATTTGTAATCTATGCTTGAGGCAAGTTTTCCTCCCTTAAACTTGAAAATTATTTATAGCAAGTTGTTCTTCCCTTTTAACTTGTTAATTTATTCAAAGCAAGTTTATTTATAATGAGCAAGCTTATTGACCTTAGCTTATTGATATTGAAGCAAGGTTACTATCATGTTACGTACTTAAGCTTTATTCCATTTATTGTTTGTTATTCAAATTTCGAGTATAGTTTCTATTGAACAAACTTTATTGTTGAATCGAATGTATGAGCGACTAGCAAACCCTTATTGATTCAGCTAGTCCTTAGTTGATGAGCGTTTCAAAGACTTAGAATATTTTCTATACTTGTTCCAAGCCAAGTTCCTTTTGGTACGAATTCAGACGATAAACTGAGATGAACAACCCTAATATAGGGGATTACTTACGCGACAGCGTTAAAATATTTGTGCACAATACATTGTACAAAGGGATGAACCCCCTGAGTACGAGATGGAAGGTCCATAGTCTTTAAGACTGTTAAAGGTTACGGTAGAGATACCAGTTAACCTAGGACAAAGTTCGAGGTCTTGTGACCCTCAGATATAATTTCTAAATCTTAAAATCTATTTTCCTTGAATCGAGCATTTTAACGAGCTTTCAGACGTTGATTCCTTATTAATTGAATTCAGAATATTATTATACCTCAGTTGAACTCTGTTTTATTTGAATGTTATTATTATCATACTTGTGGGCAATTATTTGCTCACTCTTGCACTAAACATTGCAGCTAAGCCAAAAAAGCAGGACGAGCCGTCCACGAGTAAAGGAAAGGGCAAGTTGCAGAAGTAGCTTAAGACTTGTTGTCTAGTTGATGTTTTATGTAACAAGAATTGCTTAAATTAAGTTTTATTCCGCATTGATGTATTAATGTTAAGATAACCTGGGATTTGATTGTTTAAGAGTTTGGTGATGTAACCCAATTTTGGGAAGATGTTTCATTAAGTTTATTTAATTGTTCTTACTAAGGGTAGTTAGTTTAAATGTATGAGATAGTGAACACCAAATCAGTGGGAATTAAGTACCCGGATTTGGGGGTGTCACAGGTTGGTATCAGAGCTGTAAGTTATGAACCTTTAGATGGGGAAAACCTTAGGGTAGTAGCCTTTTAGAAGATAGAGAATATAGTGGTGATAAACTCTTATCGAGTTTTAAGGAATGGATTACGGAAATTCATAAAAGATAATAAAATGATTATGTGCTATGTGCTTACTTGATAACAAACTTATGTGCTCGCGAGTATTATCGATTAGTAATTAAAACATAAAATTTTGTTGTCAGGATGACTGATAGAGGAGAGCCCAGCCAGGCTAGGGAGGAAGAGCCCCGAGATATTCACGTAGTGCATGAGCAGTTAGTGCAGAGGGAGCCATCCCCATTGGTCACAGTTGCAGGTCCCGAGTACGAGCTTGAGACTGATCCTGAGGAGGATCCGGAGGAGGTTGAGGAGGAGGAGGAGGACCCTGAGGAGTATCACTAACCTCCTTAGGTGTTCAGATGTATGAGCAGGTGTATGATCGCAACATTGAGTTGCAAGATAGAGTGGAGGAGTTAGAGAGGCAGCTGGCCAAGCGACAGACTGTCTTGGAGCAGAAGAACAATGAGATAGAGGAGCTAGATATACGTCTTGGAGATGTGGAGTGGAAGCTGGTTCATGTAGAGAGTGAAAAGGAGGAGTTAGAGGAACAGGCTGCGGAACGTCAAGCCACTTTAGAGCAGAAGGATGCTGAGATCCAAGACCTTTCATCACGTCTTGCAGAGGCTGAGCAGAGGCTAACACAGTCTGAGTATCGACGAGGACAGTTGATAGCCAGGAATGAAATTGTACGAGATGAGTTGAAAAAGGAGTCAGCTGAGCGGGCGAGAGCTGAAACTGCTTGGTTGAGGGAGGTTAACCGTGCAGATCTTGTTGAATGTGAGGTGCGGTCAAAGAAGGCCAAGATTGACGAGATGGAGTATATTTTTCACACCACAGTGGATAGAGCTCAGGATCGAGTTCATCGTCATCCAGATGTAATGGGTCGAGGGATGGTGACTCGTATTATGGAGCAGGAACGCCAGGAAGCTGTGCGTCGTGGGTTATCATCGTAGATTATGATTAGATTTGTCATTATGAAATTTATGAGTTAATAAGTTGTAAATCCCAGTTTTATATAATGGGATAGAATAATGATGTAATCCTGGAACTTTATGATGTCAGGATAGATGATGTAAATAACTACGATACTATTTTTATTATGTTTTGAAACAGTAAATGAATAAAAATGCGAAAGTTTATCAGAAGTGCTATGTGTTAAGTGTTGTTTATAAATGTTTAAGTTAAGACTTAAATATTTAAGTAATTGAATAATAATCTAATAGCGCGAATTCTTAACAGTAAGATGCCGCTAAGAAGACAAACCCGTCAACAAACTCCTGAGGGATCCACCAATAACGAAGAAGTCAACGCTAATCCAATGCAGCAGCTGGTAAACCTGCTAGCGGGAGCATTTGCCAATCAACCCCACGCTAGGCTACAACTTTTAAAGACTTCAAGGCTGTCGGACCTCCGGAATATCACGGCTCTATGAATCCAATTGAAGCCCAAACTTGGGTCATGGAGATGGAGAAGGTGTTTGATGTCGCTAAGGTCAATGAGGACCAAAAGACGGCATTTGCAACCTTTATGCTGAAATCAGAAGCTAGTTACTGGTGGCAAGCAAATAAGACTCGAGGTGGCCAAGGGATTATTCCGTGGGAGCGATTTAAGGAAATATTTTTCGAGACCTATTTCCCAACAAGTGCTCAGAATCAGATGGATGTGCAATTTCTAGAGCTGAAGCAAGGTACCATGATGGTACCCGAGTATGCAGCAAAATTCAATGAGCTGGCGAGGTTTGCGCCATATCAGGTCAACACGGATGAGCGAAAGGCTAGAAGATTTGAGCAGGGATTGAAGCCCTGGTTATATAGTCGAGTTAGAAGATTAGAAAAGGCGATTATCGCCGAAGGAGGAAGTGATGCTCTGTCCAAGTACAATCAGGGGCAGAAGAAAAAGAAGAATGAGAATGAAAATAAGGAAAGTGGTAGTCATGGGGGTAGTGGCCAGAAAAGAAAGTGGAGTGATAGTAACTCTGCGGGAAGTCAGCAGGGTAATCAGAAGAAGAAGATAGAGGTGTGCAACAACTGCGGAAAGAGCCATATGGGTGTGTGCTTAAAAGGTAAGAGGGTGTGCTTCAACTGCGGACAGGAGGGTCATATCGCACCAAGTTGTCCTAATCCGAAGAAGGGAGCATGTTTTATTTGCGGGTCAAAGGATCACTTTGCCCGAGACTGCTCTAAGAAAACAACTACAACAGGTGGAGCTAATGCAGGTAAGGGAAACAGCAGTGGTGGTAATCTGACTATCAGCGGACTGACACAGCCCAATCGATCTACCGCTCGAACATTCAACATGACGGTGCAGGATGCTGTGCAGTCAAAGGATGTAGTGTCAGGTATCATTCCAGTCAATAATGTTAATGCTTATGTATTGTTTGACTCGGGTGCTACTTGCTCATTTATATCCGATGATTTTGCTAAGAAATTAGAGTTACCTCAGGAAGAATTAGATTATCCCATGAATATAGAAATTGCAAATAGGGAAGTGATTCCTGTTAGGTTTGTCCACAAAAACTGTCAGATAGATATTAAAGGTCATGTGATGACAGTAAACTTAATCCCAATTCGTCTTGGGGAGTTTGACGTCATTTTGGGAATGGATTGGTTGTTCAACCATGGGGCAGTTATTGACTGTTAAAAGAAGTGTGTAAACCTTATGACTCCGTCCAAGGTAGTGTTTTATGGCAGCAAGTCGCCTAGACAAACGAGTTGTCTGACGATGATGCAGGCCAGAAAGATGTTGAGACAAGGATGTGTAGGATATCTAGCCTACATAGTTGATACCCGAAAGGTGGGTGCAAAGCTGGAGGAGATACTAGTAGTTAGAGATTTTGCGGACGTGTTTCCTGATGATTTGCCAGGATTACCGCCAGATAGGGAAATCGAGTTTGTGATTGATTTAGCACCGGGAACGGCCCCTATATCGAAACCCCCGTATCGAATGGCTCCAGTAGAATTAAAGGAGTTGATGGTGCAGCTACAAGAGCTGCTAGATAAGAAGTATATTCAACCGAGCGTTTCGCCATGGGAAGCGCCGATATTGTTTGTTAAGAAGAAGGATGGATCAATGCGTCTTTGCATTAATTATAGAGAGTTGAACAAGGTCACGATCAAAAACAAGTACCCGTTGCCAAGGATTGATGACCTGTTTGATCAACTGAGGGGAGGAAGGTACTTTTCAAAGATAGACCTGCGAAGTGGATACTATCAATTGAAGGTGAGAAAAGAGGACATACCAAAGACGGCGTTTCGAACCAGATATGTTCACTATGAGTTTTTGGTTATGTCATTTGGTTTAACAAATGCGCCTGCAGCATTCATGGACTTAATGAATAGGGTGTTCAAACCATTTCTGGATAAATTTGTGGTGGTATTTATAGACGACATTCTGGTCTACTCCAAAACTAAGGAAGAACACGTGGATCACTTGAGGGTAACATTGGAGGCGTTAAGGGAAGAGAAATTGTATGCAAAATTTTTGAAGTGCGAATTTTGGTTGGAGCGTGTTCAATTCCTAGGGCATGTTATCGATAAAGACGGGATTTCAGTGGATCCAGCGAAAGTGGAAGCTATGATGAACTGGGATCAGCCGAAGACACCGTCAGAAGTGAGGAGTTTTCTAGGTTTGGCAGGATACTACAGACGTTTTATTCAAGATTTCTCCAGGATCGCCACTCCGTTAACGAATTTAACAAGAAAATCCGTGAAGTTTATTTGGACGAAGAAGTGCGAAGAGAGTTTTCAAGAACTAAAGAAGAGACTAAGTTCGGCGCCTGTGTTGTCTTTGCCAGATGATACAGGAAATTTTGTGGTGTATACGCATCGCATAAAGGACTTGGTTGTGTGTTGATGTAGAATGGTAAGGTTATTGCATATGCATCGCGCCAACTAAAAGACTATGAAAAAGGGTATCCGACCCATGATTTGGAGTTAGCAGCTGTGGTGTTTGCTCTAAAAATCTGGAGGCACTATCTCTATGGGGAGAAGTGTGAAATATATACAGACCATAAAAGTATGAAGTATATTTTTACACAGAAGGATTTGAATATACGGCAAATGAGATGGATAGAATTGATCAAAGACTATGACTGTGAAATTCTATACCATCCAGGGAAGGCTAATGTGGTTGCTGACGCTTTGAGTAGAAATGGTCGGGAAAAACTACTTTTGTTAACTGATCAGGAGAAGCTCGTAGAGAAAATGGTTAAATGGGAGCTAGAGGTGAAATGTTTGCCAGAGTCTAATGAAAAATTGTTCCAGATGGAAACCCAACCAACTTTGATAGAAAAGGTGAAGGAAGCGCAACTTCACGATGAGGAATGTGATAAAATACGGCAAAGAGTGCTTAAGGGAGAAGAGCTTAAATACAAAATCGACACCGAAGGAATGCTGAGATTTGAGGACAGAATCTGGGTTCCGTCAGTGCCAGAGATCAGAGAAGAGATTTTGAACAAAGCTCACAGTTCAAGATTTTCGATTCACCCGGGTAGCAGAAAAATGTACCAGGATCTTCGACAACATTTTTGGTGGCCAAACATAAAAAGAGAGGTTGCTGAGTGTGTTGCGAAGTGTCTCACTTGTCAGAGAGTTAAAGCGGAGCATCAACGACCAAGTGGTTTGCTACAACCCTTGGAGATACCAGAATAGAAGTGGGAGCATATCACAATGGATTTTGTGGTAGGGCTTCCAACTACTCAGAAGGGGTATGACGCAATATGGGTCATAGTTGACAGATTGACGAAATCAGCACATTTCTTGCCTATCAAAATCAGATTCACTTTGGATCAGTTTGCAAAATTATACGTCAAGGAGATTATCTCAAGGCACGGTGTTCCAGTGTCAATAGTGTCAGACAGAGATCCATGTTTCACCTCAAAATTTTGGAGGAGTCTGCAAGCTTGTTTGGGAACGCAGTTGAGAATGAGTACAGCCTACCATCCTCAAACCGATGGCCAGAGCGAAAGAACAATTCAAACGTTGGAGGATATGCTTCAAGCGTGCGTCATGGATTTTAAAGGCAACTGGGATGATCATTTACCTCTGGTCGAGTTTGCCTATAACAATAGTCATCACGCTAGTATCGGCATGCCGCCTTATGAAGCATTGTACGGAAGAAAATGCAGAACTCCGTTATGCTGGGATGAGGTTGGTGAACGACGACTATTGGGACCCGAGCTGGTACAACAAACTACTGAAATTGTCAAGGTGATAAGAGCCAGACTGATAGCCGCTCAAGACAGACAGAAGAAATATGCTGATCAACACCGATAAAATCACGAATTTGAAGTCGGCAGTTTTGTGTTTCTCAAAGTATCTCCCTGGAAGGGGAAAATCAGATTTGGTAAAAAGGGTAAGCTGAGTCCGCGATTCATTGGACCCTTTGAAGTGTTGAAACGGGTGGGTGAGGTAGCTTATCAGGTAGCTTTACCTCCTGAGTTAGGCCACATTCACAATGTTTTCCACATATCGGTGCTACGACCGTACAAGCCAGATTATAAACATGTAATAGAACATGAACCGATACAATTTGAACAAGATTTATCCTATGAAGAGGTTCCTGTATAGATAATAGACATGAAAGAACAAGTACTTAGAAATAAAGTGATACCTTCTGTTAAGGTAATCTGGAGGAACCACAGTGCTGAAGAAGCTACGTGGGAACTCGAGGAGAAAATGATGCAGAATTATCCTCAATTATTTGTTTAGTTTTTGTATCACGATTCTGGGGACAGAATCTTTGTAAGGAGGGGAGAATGTAATGGACGAATTAATTGCGTTGTGATTCTAGGGACAGAATCCTTTTAAGGAGGGAAAGATGTAACGAATGCAATTTTTGTGATTGAATAAAAATATTTATTGAATTATATAAATATTTTTATTAATTTATTGAGCTAAATAAATAATTTATTAACTTTTTGTGGAATGGGTATATGTTAAGTTCAATAATGTTAAATGTTATTTGAATGTGATTTGTTATGTTTATTCTAATTTAATTTAATAATTAAATTAGATTAGTTAAATTAGATGATGAAAAGGTTTATTTGAATAAATGATTTATTTGAATAATATAATTTATTTGGTGTTATTGTTATTGGTTAAATAAATTTATTATTTAAGTTAGTAAGGTTTAATTGAATTTATTTAATAATAAGTTCAATTAAATTAGAAGTGTGATATTTAAAACTATATGTTATAATGATTTATTAAAATAAATGAGAAGTGTTTTAATTTAGTTTTTCCAAACAAGGCCTTATGACCTTTGGTTGGAAATAATGGATTATTCTATTTTAATTTAACCAAACAAGCCTTAGAGACTTTTGAATTGTGTAACTGATGGATTAAATATTAGAATACGTTATATCAGTTTTTTATCTTTTGCTTATCAGTTGTTAAAAATAAGAAAAACACAGAGTTAAAAAAAAGAGAAAGAAAGAAGAAAGAGCAGAGTTCTATCAAGTGAGAATAGAGAGAAATTGTGAGTTGTAGAGTTTGTGGATTGAGAAGAGTTTGTGATTGAAGAGAATTCTAAGTTCTTAAAGCAATAGAAGGTATAATTCTTTTCCTCTTTATTTTACTTTACTGTATATCGTTTCTAGTTTTCTGTATGTGGACTCAATTGCTCAAAGATGAAATATTTGATATAATTGTTAGAAAGCATGTGTTAGATGATTATATGATGATTATATGATGATTATAAGTTAAATTAAAGGTGTTAGTTTATGAATGTATGTTTAAAATTGAGTTTTGGTTTTCACAGAGTTTATTTCATGAATTGTATATATGTATGAAAATTGATGCATAAATTAGTTATTAATTGGTTAATTGATAATTTTTTATGATTATATGATGAAAAACAAGAATAATGCAAGAAGAATGGTGTTGATTGGTTGAAAAATGAATTTACAGAGCTTAATTTCATGAAAATGGCCAAAACTTGAATAAATTGTTTAACAGTGAAATTCTTGGGTTTAAATTGGTTGTTTATGTGTTAGAATGATTAAAATGTTTAGAAAACATGTTGGGTAAATGTTTTGTGTCATATATGATGTTTGGGTATATTTAATTTATGTATTGGATGGTAGAATTCGAAAAATTTGGCCAAATTTGGCCTAAGTTTTCACTGGTTCGCGAGCTGGGGAAGATGACTGCCGAGTCTCTCGCCCCGGCGAGAAAAATGTAAAGGAATCTTTGCCCCGGCGAGATTTTTGTTCTGTAAATTCCCGCCACGGCGAGGTCTCGCCCTGGCGAGCGTTTTGTTCAGTAAATTCCTGCCCCGGCGAGGAACAGTAACTGAAATATATTTATTTTATTACGATGTCGTGTACATGATTAAAGCTTAGATTAAAGTATTTAATGATAAATAAGATACTATAATGAGTGGTAAGCAAAATGAATATCAAATGACATTTGATATATTAAGTGAAATAGGATAAGAATAAATCCTAAAGTGTGTATATTGTTCTGTAGCTAATTACTGTTACTATTTTATAATCAAAATGTATAGGGTGATTAAGGAACGTGCATTGTTTAAATTTGTAATCTATGCTTGAGGCAAGTTTTCCTCCCTTAAACTTGAAAATTATTTATAGCAAGTTGTTCTTCCCTTTTAACTTGTTAATTTATTCAAAGCAAGTTTATTTATAATGAGCAAGCTTATTGACCTCAGCTTATTGATATTCAAGCAAGGTTACTATCATGTTACGTACTTAAGCTTTATTCCAATTATTGTTTGTTATTCAAATTTCGAGTATAGTTTCTATTGAACAAACTTTATTGTTGAATCGAATGTATTAGCGACTAGCAAACCCTTATTGATTCAGCTAGTCCTTAGTTGATGAGCGTTTCAAAGACTTAAAATATTTTCTATACTTGTTCCAAGCCAAGTTCCTTTTGGTACGGATTCAGACGATAAACTGAGATGAACAACCCTAATATAGGGGATTACTTACGCGACATCGTTAAAATGTTTGTGCACAATACATTGTACAAAGGGATGATCCCCCTGAGTACGAGATGGAAGGTCCATAGTCTTTAAGACTGTTAAAGGTTATGGTAGAGATACCAGTTAACCTAGGACAAAGTTCGAGGTCTTGTGACCCTCAGATATAATTTCTAAATCTTAAAATATATTTTCCTTGAATCGAGCATTCTAACGAGCTTTCAGACGTTGATTCCTTATTGATTGAATTCAGAAAATTATTATACCTCAGTTGAACTCTGTTTTATTTGAATGTTATTATTATCATACTTGTGGGCAATTATTTGCTCACTCTTGCACTAAACATTGCAGCTAAGCCAGAAAAGCAGGATGAGCCGTCCACGAGTAAAGGAAAGGGCAAGTTGCAGAAGTAGCTTAAGACTTGTTGTCTAGTTGATGTTTTATGTAACAAGACTTGCTTACATTAAGTTTTATTCCGCATTGATGTATTAAGGTTAAGATAACCTGGGATTTGATTGTTTAAGAGTTTGGTGATGTAACCCAATTTTGGGAAGATGTTTCATTAAGTTTATTTAATTGTTCTTACTATGGGTAGTTAGTTTAAATGTATGAGATAGTGAACACCAAATCAGTGGGAATTAAGTACCCGGATTTGGGGGTGTCACACCTAATGGAGTTTTACTCGGCTGTCAATAGGAATTCCTCTAGTAATAGTAGTACAAGTGATCCTTAGACTTGAGATCATCATAGTATCTTATGTATGATGAGTTATACTTTGACATGTCCCTTAAGACCTTTAGGGTATATCTCAAAGGGTATGGTTGGGTATAATAAGTTGTACATGGAGATAGGTGAATGATCAACAAAAAATCTACCACATCTAGTACAAGATGAGAATGTCCTATGTGATTCGATAAATGACAACTTAGTAGTCCTTAGCCAAGGCAGAATGAAATTAGAAAGGAGTTTCTAATTTGCATTATTTAGAGTTGTGCATTTTGGAATCGAAATACATATAATTAAATAAAATAAGACTTCACAGTAATTCCATGTCTTATATTTAATTGGGACATTGTATGGTAGAAGGATTGAATTATATGATAACTATTCACTGAAAGGTTCTTTTGTGATTAATGTTAAAATCTATATTATCTGGAAAATCGTTGATCGCTAGGGGGCTTACCCTTATTGTAGAATAAATGTTATTTATTTAAATGAATTAAATAGTTTAATTTATTTATTTAAATAAGATTAGAATTGTTCTAATTAATTTATTCACAACCGGTTTAATATGGAGAACCTAAATGGTCACACTGCAAAAGAAAAATATTTATTTAAGAAGTAAATGACATAATTGTAATAATAAGTTAAGTATATTTAATTTAGTCTATGGAGATAGAATAAATTAAATAGCTTAATATTTATTATTTAATATTTTGAAAATATTAAATATAAATTAATAAAAGGAGTATTATTATTATTATTATTATTATTATTATTATTATTACTACTACTACTATTACTATTATTTAATTCCTAATAGGGACTGAGAATTAATTAATAGAAGTACTCTCTCAAGAATTCCTAATTAGATTAGGAGTTTGATTTAATTAAAGGAGTTTAATTAGAATAGAAACCCTAATCCTAAATAGTTTAGGGGAGAGTTTTCCTACATCTATAAATAAGAGAAGTCTTATCATAGATTATTGTTACACACTCTTGCATTAGAATTGTAGAGTACTTACAATTTCTATAGAGATAGAAACTAGGATTTTGTCAACACTCATCTTCTTGACTAGATATTATTCCTTGGTGGATCACCTCTAGAGACTAAACACTTAGGTGGCTAACGTTGATCAAAAGAAGGAATTTAATCGGTGAAATTCAAGGAAACGCGAAGGAATTGGAGTTGAACTTTGATGAGTAGATTATATATCTATTAATTGGGTATGTTTGATTTGAGTATTTTACTTTTCTTAAGAGTTTTTAGTAGTATTTTAGTGCATTTTAATAGTTTTTGTGAATAATTTATTTCAGCCTGCGATTGTGTAAATAATGGATATTATTGCAAGTTTAGCTTGGAATTATTGCTACAAGTGAGGATTATTATTTGGCGAAAGTTAAACAGGTGAATAAGTTTTAGTAGCTGTAATTTATGAGGAAGATTGGCCAAAACAGATGAACAAAGGAGAATTAAAGAAGGCCAGGGTTTTAGAAGCTGAGGCGTGCAAAAAATGAACAGGAGCCGCGGCACATAAATTACAAAGGGCAGGAGCCGCGATGCTTGAACGCGGATTGGAGCACGCGTGGAGCTACGCGCACAGATGATTTGTTTCCTTTTGGCTAAAGATTTGATTTTATTTGCACTTATCATTTACGGGTTGGAACTTATTAGTAGGGGGTAATAGACTAATAATTAGGGTTTTCATTCATTCATTTTAAAAGAGAAGAGAGGACAGGAAAGGAGAGACTAGATAGAGTACGTAAAAAAAAGGTTTTCAGCAGAGCTTTATTCCAGAGGAGAACTAAGGCTTAGGAGGAAGAGCAAATTCGATAGAGTTTATTTCTTCTCTCTTATTTCTTTATTTGTAATCTAGAATGGGTTCTAATGAATCATTGATGTTCTTTATTGTCAATATGAAGTAATTCTTTTAGTTAAGGATTCAATTGAACCCGATGATGATTTTATTTAATATTTATTAGTTCTTCTATTTAAGTTGATATTGATTGAGTTGTTTATTATAACCTGTTTTAATTGTATAATTGCTTGATCAACAATTATTAGATGGACTTAGATGACATTTGACAATGGAATCTAGGTTGAGATCTGGTTATAATAACTTGTGATTAGTAATTTCTTCAGTAATAAGGATTATTGATTGAATGCTAATTTTGTGGACGGGATAAAAATATACCTGAATACCTCAAGCAACTATTGGAAAATGAATCTTAATGAATTTGTTATTATTGTTTCTCATAGAAATATAGGAGAATTGATCATAATAGGTATGCTGTATAACTATCCGAAAGGTGGTTATAATAATTATTAGTGATTTTTCGTTAGCAGTTAATTATTTAGTTAGTTCACTTAGTTGATATCGAAATTATCTAGATTAAATTAATTGATGAATAATTAGTATTTAGAATTAGTTAGGTTATAATTCGCTCCTCGTGAGATCGACAACTCTACTTTCACTTTATTACTTGATTGACCGTGTATACTTGCACATAAATTGCTAGTATAGATTTAGCCGATCAAGTTTTTGGCGCCGTTGCTGGGGAGCAATTGATAGCTTAAATTTTTCTTTTTATTAATTTTCATCGTTTAGTTTTAATTTAGATTTTGTTACGAATTTACAAATTTGGTCTTTATTCGCAGGTAGCTTTGTATGCAAACTATGTCAAATGAGCATGAGTTACTGCCGTTTGAGGACGAGATTGATAGAAGGCTTTGAAGAATACGACAATTTTGCAAAGAAACAATTAAGCAACAAGCTATGGTTGCGGAAGACGCACCAAAATCACTTAAGGACTATGCGATGTCGCAAGTCACTAAAATTCATTCAAGCATTAGGAGGCCAACAATTCAGGCTAATATTTTTGAAATCAAACCTGGTACGATTCAGATGGTGCAGAATTCAATTCAATTTGGGGGCATGCCAAATGATGATCCGAACAATCACCTTCTAAGTTTTTTGGAAATTTACGATACATTCAAATACAAGGATGTGAGTGACGACGCAGTGAGACTTAGGCTCTTTCCTTTCACACTTCGTGATAAGGCAAATAGTTGGTTACATTCGTTACTAGCAGGGTCAATCACTACTTGGGATGACTTAGCTCAGAAATTTTTAGCTAAATTCTTTCCCCCAGCAAAGGAAGCAAAAATGAGAAATGAGATTACATCTTTCACACAACTGGATTCTGAATCATTGTATGAAGCATGGGAACGATTCAAGGATTTGATAAAAAGATGTCCACATCATGGACTTCCGAAGTGGTTGCAAGTACAAACTTTTTACAATGGGTTGTTTAACACAACACGCACTTGTATTGATGCAGCTGTCGGAGGAGCCTTAATGGGTAAGAGTTTTGAAGAAGCATATGAATTATTGGAGAAAATGGCTGCAAGCAATTATCAGTGGCCAACTGTGCGAATAACTCAACCAAGGACTGGAGGAAAAATTAAGGTAGATGTAGTGACAGCTCTGGCTGCACAAATGCTAAATTTGTCGAAAAAGGTTGATCCAATGGGAACCCAATCAGTGCAACAGATAGCTGCAGTCTGTGAATTATGTGCAGGGAATCATCATACAAACCAGTGTGCAATTAATACTGAATCAGTGAATTTTGTAGGAAACAAGCAGGGTATGTATTCTAAACCTACAATCTGGGGTGGAGAAATCATCCAAACTTTTCTTGGAGCAATAATCAGAACCAATCATCAGCTCCAAGACAGTTCCATCCCCTAGGATTCCAAGGTTAAGCGAACCCCCAACCAGAAAGGAAGGCTAGCATAGAAGAAATACTCACAAAGTATATTGCAGTGAATGACACGAGGATGAATAGCTTATAAGGTTCACTTCAAAATTTGGAAACTCAGATGGGACAACTAACAAGTGCAGTGAATAGCCGTCCACATAGTGCTTTACCGAGTGATACCAAAGTCAACCCGAGAAGAGAAAATCACCAGCACTGCAAAGCTATTACTTTGAGAAGTGGGAAGAGTTTGACGAAAGAGGATACCATACCAGCAAGAAAAATTAACAATGATAAAAAAGATGGAATTGAAAATGACGTGAACAGGAGTGAAGAAAAGAAAAATGAACAATTAGGATTGAACCAGTGCAAGGGTAAGTAAGGAGCAGAGAACTCCGTTACAGCATATCCACAACGGTTAAAGAATCAGAAGTTGGACAGTCAATTTTCAAAATTCTTGGAGGTTTTTAAGAAGTTGCAGAGCAATATCTCATTTGCAGAGGCATTAGAGCATATGTCGAGTTATGTCAAGTTTTTAAAGGAAATTCTCTCAAAGAAAAGAAGGATGGGAGATTGTGATATGGTAGCCTTAACAGAGGAGTGCAGTTATTCAGCAGAAGTTACCAACTAAAATGCAAGATCTAGGGAGTTTCACAGTCCCGTGCACTATTGGAAAGCAATTTGTAAGAAATGCTCTATGTGATCTTGGCGCAAGCATTAATCTCATGCCTTTATCAATCTATGAGAGACTTGGGTTGAAAGGAATAAAACCAACGAAAATGACTATACAACTGGCAGATAAATCAATCACACATCTAAAAGGGATTATCAAAGATGTGCTAGTGAAGGTTGATGCATTTGTTTTCCCGGTGGATTTTGTTATACTTAATTATGATGAAGATGAGAAGATTCCATTGATTCTGGGACAACCATTTCTAGCCACCGGATGCACTTTGATTGATGTTAAGAACGGAGAGCTCACATTAAGGGTTAATGACTAAGAAATCACATTCAGTGTGATAGACTCCATGAAAATGCCAAATTAGGTGGATGAGTGTTATGTGACACAAGAGATTTTAGAAGATGAGACCGGGGAAGAAGATTACAGTGAAGAAGAAAAAGGAAATGAAAAGCAAGGGAACATAGCCGAGATTGCGCAAGGAAAGCATGATATAGGGTGCACAACCAAGGCCGTTCTCGATCATGTCGATAAGCCCGAGTGATTGAAAAAGAAGAAGTCAGGTTGACGACTTAAAAACAAGCACTATTGGAAGGCAACCCATGGGTTAATTAAAAATTAGATTTGAATTCATTTAGTTTATTTATTTTTGTTTAGTTTCTATATAATTAATTGATTAAGTTGAGCTTTGCTGGCAAATTAATTTTGGGGATACAAGATGTTCATCAAAATCATGGAGATTGAAAATTAATTCATTGTGTGAGAAGCATGCATTGGAATGGCTTTGGAAAGGGGAAAATTTTGGTCTAGCAAGCTTTCAGCCGCACACCATCAGAGATCAGGAGCCGCGACATATTTTAAGAGTTGCGGCACCAACTTTCCAGAGCCGCGATGCTCAAACCTTCAGCACAGAATAAAAAACCCAATCAGAGATTAGGGGCCGCAGCGCGCAAACTCAAAGGCCGCATTGCTCATTCAGGAGCCGCGATGCACATATTAAGAGCCGCGACCGTCGTGCGTATATCAACAATTCAATTGCAGCATCCGCACGCCCATCTCGCCCATTTCCCCCACTTCTTCCCCCATCTTTTGACATTCCCTCTCCCACTCAAACACAACTTTCCAAAAAAAAACTACCCACCTTCCATATTAACCCAACCAAATCAATTCCTACCATAAATAGAGATTCAATTCCATAATAACTCAACAACTTAACCCTAATTTCATCTCTGCAAGGATGTTCAAGTATTTATAGTAGAAGAAGGAGTTGGAACCTCACATTCACAAGTTCTTTTCATCTTCTTCAAACACATGCATGTAATCACTTCTCTCTATCCTTGTGATTGAATTACACTAGTTGTGATCCTTTTTGGTGTTTGAAACAACGATTTGAGGGACTGCACATATTCAAAAGGCTTTGATTTTGGGTCAAAAATTGGGCGCACACCAAGTGTTCGATAAATTGCCCAAACCACATCTTTCATCACCATTTTGGTTTTAAGCATTATCAAGCTGTCAAATGGCACCCAAACGTCAACGTACCTCTTAGGCTTCCTCTTCCACCTATGATCATTCAAAATTTATCAGTGAAGAAGCCTCGGAGCACTTCCATGCCTCGTTAGTGAACAAAAATTTAATTCCGGAACGTGGCTTGGTGCCACTCGAGAGCAATGGAGTTGAAATCTGACAAATGATTTAGGAGCGTGGTTGGGGAACATTGACATCTCAACCCGAAGCCGCTGTAGTAGCAGTTGTAACGGAATTTTATGCTAATGCGGTTGAGGCGGTGAACAAAGTAGCCATGGTTCGAGGTAAGGTGGTTCCTTTTGATAGAAAGGTGATCAATGAATACTATGGCCTATAAAACATTGAGGAGGATGAATATACGAAGTTCTTTCAGGATAGATCAAACTGGGACGAGGTTATTCAAGGCATATGCAAGCCTGGGACGCAATGGACAATTCGAGTAGCCTCTGCAGTTTCTTTCCCCCAGAATGGACTGAGTCGACATGGTAAGGCTTGGTTTTATTTTATTAGTGCTAAATTAATGCCTTCCTCTCATGTTTCAGAAGTAACCAAGGCCAGGGCAACCCTCCTGTATTCAATTGTAACTGGAAAAAGTATTGACGTGGGCAAGGTCATCTATAGCTCTATCCTTCATACATTACAAAGTGGTACATCTGGCGGATTTCCACACCCATCTCTCATATGTGGGTTATGTAAGAACGCTGGAGTTGTTTGGCAGATAGATGAAATATTTAAGCAACCAAAGTCAGTGTTAGACAGCAACACCATAGCTAAATTCAAGGAGCCCGTAGGTAGTTATCCAAATATGAGTGGAGCTGGATATAATGAATCTTTTGATGCTGTTGCTGCCGCTGGACAAATCGAATGAGCGGTTCCATCGCAAGGAGCGAGTTCATCTCAGGGAGCTAGGTGAGTAGGACGTGGTGCTTCGTCTGATGCTACTTTGGACTTGATTCTTGCTGAAGTTCGGGCTATAAGGAGGACACAGACGAACTTGGAACAAGGCCAGGATAATCTGCTTAGTCTGAATCGTCAGCAAACCCGCCAAGTGAATCAAATAGCAGACAGAGTTGACAACTATGTGAACTACACAAATAGCATTATCAATACATTTGCAACTCAGTTCAACGTCAACAATCCAAATCCGATTCACTTTCCTCCGTCCCCAGTCTTCCATGATTCTGCTTTTGAGTCAGAGGAGGAGTCTGATAGTCTTGCTGAGGATGAGGATGATGCTGATAATGGTGGTGCTGCTGCTGGCGATACTGGTGATGCTTGATTTCCAGGAAAGTTTTTGGTATTACATTGAGGGCAATGTAATATTCAAGTTTGGGGGGATGGTTTGATGATACTTTACATTTTAATTTGTTGGTTTGGTTTGTTTAAGACTTATTTAATTTTCTGCATGGTTAATTTTAGGATTTAATTTTGGGATTTTATTTAATTCTTGCATAACTAGCTATTTATAAAAAAAATGAAATGATATAAAAAATGGTAGATAATAAGTAGTGAATTTTAGAGTAGCCGATGATAAGAGATGATTAAAGGTGATTAGCATGTTAGAAAACTTTTGAATCTTGTGTGTAACCCTTTAAACCATTTTAGAAGTCAATTTTGCGTAGTTATGATCTATATTATCTTGAGCACTTAGATCCTACTGAAATTGGTTGAATCTTAAGGAGACTATAGTTTGAAACCTTGGTAAGAGATATTGTCACGAGTTAGGATTATGTTACGACTTTAATTGAAGCAGGGGTAGTGAATTGTTTAAGTTTGGGGGAAAGGTAAGGTTCAAATGAAAAGAAAGAAAAAAGATGCTATGCTTCCTAGAGTTAAGAAATCTGGTGGAGTGAATTGAGCTTAAAAGTGTACTCCTTGGAATTATTAAGACGAGATGGAGCGTAAAACGCACTCATCATACATGTGAGAAGGAGCGTAAAACGCACTCACCTTGAAAAAAAAATAATAAAAAAAATGATAAAACTCTAGGAGGAATAGCATAGCAGAAAATTAGAATTGAACTGAATTCTCTCGATTTGAACGATGAATATCTTGGCTGAGGTTACCTTTGTGATATGTCCTGTAAGTTGATGATTTCTTTATACCATGAGTTCGGCATATAGTCCTTTTAAGGTTAAATTGATTTGGTGGACTTGCACACACACACACACACACACACACACTCTATGGGATTGTAACTATTGTGATTTGATGACTGAGTGGTTAATAAGTTTGCACAGATTTAATTGTTGAAAGTTATTGTATGATCTTTGTGGCTATGCATGGATTTATGATGAACTTAGGAGTAGGATGCATGTTTTTAATTTTTAGAATTTATTTATTTATTATTTTGAGTTTTGTTTGAGGACAAGCAAATTTTTAAGTTTGGGGGTATTTGATGAGTAGATTTTATATCTATTAATTGGGTATCTTTGACTTGAGTATTTTGCTTTTCTTAAGAGTTTTTAGTAGTATTTTAGTGCATTTTAATAGTTTTTTGTGAATAATTGATTTCACCTGTGATTGTGTAAATAATGGATATTATTGTAAGTTTAACTTGGAATTGTTGCTACAGGTAAGGATTATTGTTTGGCGAAAGTTAAATAGGTGAATAAGTTTTAGTAACTGCAATTTATGAGGAAGATTGGCCAAAACTGATGAACAAAGGAGAATTAAAGAAGGCCAGGGTTTTAGAAGCTGAGGCACGTGGAAAATGAACAGGAGCCGCGGCATATGAACCCGAGAGCCGCGACGCATAAATTACAAAGGGCAGGAGCCGCGACGCATGAACCTGAGAGCCGCGGCGCTTGAACTCGGATTGGAGCACGCGTGGAGCTACGCGCCCGGATGATTTGTTTCCTTTTAGTTGAAGATTTGATTTTAGTTGCACTTATCATTTACGGGTTAGAACTTATCAATAGGCGGTAATAGACTAATAATTAGGGTTTTCATTCATTCATTTTAAAAGAGAAGAGAGGACAAGAAAGGAGAGACTAGGCAGAGTACGTAAAAAAGAAGGTTTTTAACAGAGCTTTATTCCGAAAGAGAACTAAGGCTTAGGGGGAAGAGCAAATTTAACAGAGTTTATTTCTTCTCTCTTATTTATTTATTTGTAATCTAGAATGGGCTCTAATGAATCATTGATGTTCTTTATTTTCAATATGAACTAATTCTTTTAGTTAAGGATTCAATGGAACCCGGTGATGATTTTATTGAATATTTATTAGTTCTTCTATTTAAGTTGATATTGATTGAGTTGTTTATTATAACTTGTTTTAATTGTATAATTGCTTGATCAACAATTATTAGATGGACTTAAATGACATTTGACAATGGAATCTAGGTTGAGATCTGGTTATAATAACTTGTGATTAATAATTTCTTCGGTAATAAGGATTATTGATTGAATGCTAATTTTGTGGACGAAATAAAAATATACCTGAATACCTCAAGCAACTATTGGAAAATGAATCTTAATGAATTTGTTATTATTGTTTCTCATAGAAATATAGAGGAATTGATAATAATAGGTATACTTTATAACTATCCGAAAGGTGGTTATAATAATTATTAGTGATTTTTCGTTAACAATTCTAATTAATCAATTTAATAGAAGAATAATAGTATTACTTAAATGAATCATCGGGAAAAATTGATTCTTTAACCTCTTTATTTATTGATTTAATATTTTAGCAGTTAATTATTTAGTTTGTTCACTCAGTTGATATCGAAATTATCTAGATTAAATTAATTGATGAATAATTAGTATTTAGAATTAGTTAGGTTCGTTCCTCGTGGGATCGACAACTCTACTTTCACTTTATTACTTGATTGACCGTGTATACTTGCACGTAAATTACTAGTATAGATTTAGCCCATCAAACTTGTACCTGAGGAAGCTAGAATTCTACAAGGGTATAATTTTTATTCTTCATCTCTTTCGTTTAATTAATAATTGTGCATAAAGAAAGATCATGGTGATGGTTTTTGTAAAATTTTAAAATCTGATTTTATCATGATTCCGATTTATTTATGTAATTTGGTTGCATGTTTGCGTTATATACAAACCTAACAATAGTATCAAGAGCCAAACTTTATACGAATTATTAATTGTTTTGATTCCGTATATGTATGGGTATGTGTTTAGAACAATTTATTGGGCATAATATGTTATATAAAATCATGGGTTTTGAAAACAATTGCAGAAAATCGAGTTTTGGATGAAAACTGATCAAATTCGCGACTGCAGAAAAAATTGGAAAACGAATCTGATGACCTGGCACAGTTGCGCCGTGTCCCTTTGTTGGACATGGCGCAGCAGCGCTGTATCCCCGTGTCGGACACAGCCGGCGCAGTAGTGCCGTTTTGCTTCACAAAACCGGTGCAGCTGCGCCACTATTACAGATTGTGCGATTTTGATTAGATTTTGCAAATTCAAGAATTAAAATAAAGAGTTATTTTACATAGTTTTATAATTAAAATAAAGAGTTATTTTATACATGAAATTAGATTTCATGCAACTTTAAATTGCCCATTAAATGATATCAATGCATATATGGAATGGTTTTATTATTCATGAGATAAATGTTATTTATTGATGTATATGGAGATATGTATGATAATAAATGGGATTTATTGACTATTGACCAATGTGTGATTGGAATTATTTTAAAGGATACTTGAATGAATGGGTTTTATAAATGAGGTTTGCGTACCTCGTCTTTTTTAGTTTTTCTTAATGTAAATTCTATCTTCCTCCTATGTATTTCCCCTTGACTGCTGATCAAAGTTTCTTTTTATTATAAATAGTTTATGTAATAGGATAAGTTAGAATTATTTTGAAAAATTAGAGACAAAAGAGCAAGGAGCGCTTGGAGACCCGTTTGTAATGGAGCTCGGGATTTAAATGTAATAGTTATATTTAAATTCAATTCTTGCACCCTAGGTTTGACCTTTTGGTTCACTTGATGGCTCTAATGAACCAAACTAGAATAAAAGTCCATAATCAATCCGGGTAGAATATAGTATTCTATATGTGAATGTTTACTATATATATTATATATTATACAACATGTTTCGCATGTTAAATAATATGACGCATATTTTATATATATGTGCATACACGCTAAACAAGATGAGACTAATGTGACACCCCCAAATCCGGGTACTTCAATCCCACAGATTTGGTGTTCACTATTCCATACATTCATGTCTAATTACCTATGATAAGAGATAATGTAATTAAACTGAATAAAACATCTCCCATAAAAGAGGTTACAACTTAAAACTCTTAAGTAAGAAATTCCCAGGTTATCTAACCTTTATTACATCAATGCGGAAATTAAAACATAAAATTAAATATGTTTTATTACAATAAAACATCAAATGAATAACAGGTCTTTAGCTATTTCTGCATCTTGCCCTTGCCCTTACTTGTGGACGGCTCGTCCGACTTTTTTGTCTTAACTGCAATATTTAATGTAAGAGTGAGCAAATAATTGCCCACAAGTATGATGACAATAACATTTAAATGAAATAGATTTCAACTGAGGTATAATAATTTTCTGAATTCAATCAACAAATAATCAAGGTCTGAAAGCTCGTTTAGAACTCTTGATTCAAGAAAAAATAGATTTCAAGATTTGAAGTTATATCTGAGGGTCATAAGACCTCGAACTATGTCCTAGGCTAGCAAGTATTTCTACCGTAACTTTTAATAGTCTTATAGAATATGGACCATCCATCTCGTACTTAGGGGGATCAGCCCTTTGTACAATGTATTGTGCACAAACATTTTAACGCTGACGCGTAATTAATCCCTATATTAGGGTTGTTCATCTCAGTTTAGCATCAGAATCCGTACCAAAAAGGAACTTGGTTTGGAACAATTTTAAAATATTCTAAGTTTTTAGAACGCTCATCAACTAAGGACTAGCTGAATCAATAAGGGTTCACTAGTCACTAAAGCATTTGATTCATCAATAGAGTCGTACAATAAAATTTATATTCGGAATTTGAATAACAATCAATGATCGAATAACAACTAACTGGAATAAAGCTTAAGCACCTAACATGGTAACAACCTTGCTTGAATAACGATAAGCTAAGGTTAACAAACTTGCTCAATGAAAGTAAACTTGCTTTAAATAAAATAACAAGTTTAAGGGAGGAAAAACTTGCCTCGTACGTAGATTACAGATTTAATTTCACGTTCCTTAATCAACCTATACATTTTGATTATAAAATGGTAACAATAATTAGTTACAAGATTATATGCATTTTAGGATTTGTTCTTATCCTATTTCATTTCATATCAAATATCATTTGCTATTCATTAAATATTTGCTTACCACTCATTGTAGTATCTTATTTATTATTAAATACTTTAATCTAAGTTTTAAACATGTACACGGCAACATAGCAAGATTAAAAAAAATTAAATAAAAATTTCCAGTTACTGTTCCACCGCCGGGGCGGTGGATTTCTATACAAAAACGTCGCCGGGGCGAGGCTACCGCCGGGGCGAGGAAACTAGTTCAACTATGCCGTCGGGGCGACAGGACCACCGGGGCGAGATTTCCAGTTCATTTCTACCGTCGGGGCGGTAGACTCGACTGATACCTTCTACAATTCGCGAACCAGTGCAATTTCAGACCAAATTTTCCAAATTCTATCATCCGATACATAAAATAAACATACCCAGACGTCAAACATTATGTAAAACAATTACCCAACATGTTTCTAACAATTCTAACCATTATAAACACATAATCAACCAATTAAAGACTCAAAAATCCACTGTTCATGCTCTTTTTCTATACTTTGACACACTTAGTGAAATCAAACACTGTAATCTTGTTTCTAAACCATTTTGATCCGTTTAAGTTGCATTATTCTCGTTTCTTATCATATTAACACAATCAACAATCAATTTACAGATTAATATCCGAATTGAACATCAAATTTTATACATTTAAGCCATACATGAAAGTGAAACTCTATTAAACCAAAAACTCTAATCTAAAGCATGCTTTCATGGATTAATTCCTTCAAATTGGTTTATAAACAATATATAATGGCCAATACATGCCTACTATCAATTACAATCAAGCAATTTATGCATTGAACAAATAAATTCATATACAGTAAAGTAATACAGTGAAGAACTTTTAAAAAGGATTATACCTTTATGCTAAACAAGATGATTTCCTTAGCTTCCTCTCCTTCTTCTTGATTCTCTCAATTCCACTCTCCAATTTTAACAGAAAAATTCTTCTCTCTTTTTACACTCTTCTCTCTAATCTCTTTGCTAAACTCTGTTTTTTTTAACAACCTGATGAACCTTCAAGGCTCTACTTTAACGTATTTTAATTTTAATTTGTCAATTAAAAGAAACAAAGAGTTAGGCCATGTTTGGCAAACTCAAAATAAGAAAAATGAAATTTCAAAGGCTGCAAGGCATCGTTTGGTTGAACCACAATAAAATAATCCATTTTTACCAACCAAGGGTCACAAGGCCTTGTTTGGTTTAACTAAAATTAATCTTTTTCAATTTATTTTACTAACTCATTATACTATATAGTTTTAATTGTCACACTTCTACTTTAATTAAACTTAAATAAATTATCTTATTCAAATAAATCCTTTATTCAATTATTTAATCATCTAATTTAATTATTAAATTAAATTAAAATAATCACATTCAAACAACATTTAACATATTTACACTTAACATGAACTATTCCACAATAACTTTATAAATTATTTATTTTACTTAATAAATAAATTAACAAAATATTTATATAACTCAATAAATATTTTTATTTATTCACAAAAATCACATTCGTTATAACTAATAATAACAAACCCCTCAAAGAAATCATATTAAGTTGTAACGTTCAAAGATATTTGGAATATCGAACGTCGCCTTCTAGCATGGTAAAACAATAGAGTATTGAATATTTAATATGAGTTTGTTGTGCACACACTTAACCAGAGTTGATTGGGTTTCCATCTGGAATAGTTTTTCATTCGGCTCCGCCTGACACTTCACTTCCAACTCCAACTTTGTCATTTCCTCTATGAGCTTCTCCTGAGCAGTTAACAAAAACAACTTTTCCCGACCCTTCCTACTTAAAGCGTCGGCAACCACGTTAGCTTTACCCGGATGATAAAGAATCTCATAGTCATAATCCTTGATAAGCTCCAACCACCTCCTCTGACGCATATTCAAATCCTTCTATGTGAAAATATATTTCAGACTTTTATGGTCTGTGTATATCTCACACTTCTCCCCATAGAGATAGTGCCTCCAAATTTTCAAAGCAAATACCACGGCTGCTAACTCCAAATCATGGGTCGGATACCCTTTTTCATAGTCTTTTAATTGGCGCGATGCATATGCAATAACCTTACCGTTTTGCATAAGCACACAACCAAGTCCTTTATGCGATGCGTCACTATACACCACAAAATTCCCTGTGTCATCTGGCAAAGACAACACAGGTGCCTTACTTAATCTCTTCTTTAATTGTTGGAAACTCTCTTCATACTTCTCCGTCCAAACGAACTTCATTGATTTTCTTGTCAAATTCGTCAACGGAGTGGCGATTCTGGAGAAATCTTGAATAAAATGCCTATAATAACCTGCCAAACCTAGGAAACTCCTCACTTCTGACGGTGTCTTCGGCTGATCCCAGTTCACCACAGCTTCAACTTTTGATGGATCCACCGATATTCCGTCCTTATCAATCACATACCCAAGAAATTGCACACGCTTCAACCAAAATTCGCACTTTGAAAACTTTGTATACAATTTCTTTTTCCTTAACACCTCCAATGTCACCCTCAAGTGCTCCACGTGTTCTTCCTGAGTTTTGGAATATACCAAAATATCATCTATGAATACCACTACGAATTTATCCAAAAATGGTTTAAACACCCTATTCATTGAATCCATAAATGCTGCAGGTGCGTTTGTTAAACCAAATGACATAACCAAAAACTCATAGTGACCATATCTAGTTCGAAATGTCGTCTTTGGTATGTTAACCAAAAACTCATAGTGACCATATCTAGTTCGAAATGCCGTCTTTGGTATGTCTTCCTTTCTCACCTTTAACTGATGATACCCACTTCGCAGATCTATCTTTGAAAAATATCTCCCTCCCTTCAGTTGGTCAAACAGGTCATCGATCCTTGGCAACGGATACTTGTTTTTAATCGTGACCTTGTTTAACTCTCTATAATCAATGCAAAGACGCATTGATCTGTCCTTCTTCTTGACGAATAACACCGGCGCTCCCCACGGCGAAACGCTCGGTTGAATATAATTTATATCCAGCAGCTCTTGCAATTGCACCATCAACTCCTTCATTTCTACCGGAGCCATTCGGTACGGGGCTTTTGATATAGGGGCTGTACCCCGGTGCTAGATCAATTACAAATTCAATTTCCTTATCTGGCGGTAATCCCGGCAAATCATCAGGAAACACGTCCGCAAAATCCCTAACTACCGGTATCTCCTCTAGCTTTACACTCATCTTTCGTGTATCGACTATGTAGGCTATATAACCTACACACCCTTGTCTCAACATATTCCTGACCTGCATCACCGTCAAACAACTCGTTTGTCTAGGTGACTTGCTGCCATAAAACACTACCTTTGACGGAGTCATAAGGTTCACACACTTCTTTTGGCAATCAATAATTGCCCCATGATCGAACAACCAATCCATGCCTAGAATAACGTCAAACTCCCCAAGGCGAATTGAAATTAAATTTACCGTCATCACATGACCCTTAATATCTATATGACAGTTCTTGTGGATAAACTTAACAGGAATCACTTCCCTATTCGCAATTTCTATATTCATAGGGTAATCTAACTCTTCCTGAGATAACTCTAATTTCCTAGCAAAATCATCAGATAAATATGAACAAGTAGCACCCGAATCAAATAATACGTAAGCATTTACACTATTGACCGGAATGATACCTGACACTACATCCTTTGACTGCACAACATCCTGCACCGTCATGTTGAATGTTCGAGCGGTAGGTCGATTGGACGGCGTTGGTCCAGTGATAGCCAAATTGCCTCCACCACCGCTTCCCTTTCCTCCACTTGCACTTCCTATAGCTTTCTTAGGGCAATCTCGAGCAAAGTGATCCTTCGACCCGCAAATAAAACATGCACCCTTCTTCGGACTAGGACAATTTGGTGCGATATGACCCTCTTGTCGGCAGTTAAAGCATACCCTCTTACCCTTCAAACAAACACCCACATGATTCTTTCCACAGGTACTGCATGCCTCCACCTTCTTTTTCTGATTTCCTAGCTGACTGCCACCAGAGTTACTATCACTCCACTTTCTCTTTTGATTACTGCCACAATGGCTACCACTCGCCTTATTAGCATTCTCACTCTTCTTTTTCTTCTGCTCTTGATTATATTTAGACAGAGCATCACTCCCCCCTTCAGCGATACTCGCCTTTTCTAATACTGCTGCAAATGAATTCAGTTGAAACATCGAAACTTGGCTATACAGCCAGGGCTTCAATCCCTGCTCAAACCTTCTAGCCTTTTGCTCATCCGTATTAACTTGATATGGCGCAAACCTCGCCAACTCGTTAAATCTCGCAGCATACTCAGGCACCGTCATGGTACCTTGCTTTAACTCCAGAAATTGCACCTCCATCTGATTCTGTGCGCTTGCCGAAAAATAAGTCTCAAAAAACATCTCCTTAAATCGCTCCCACGGTATTATCCCCTGACCACCTCGAGTTTTGTTAGCTTGCCACCAGTAACTTGCTTTTGATTTGAGCATAAATGTTGCAAATGCAGTCTTTTAGTCCTCGTTGACCCTAGCGACATCAAACACTTTCTCCATTTCCATGACCCAAGTTTGTGCTTTGATCTGATTCATAGACCCTTGAAATTCTGGGGGTCCAATAGCCTTGAAGTCTTTGAAAGTTGTGGCCTGAGCTTGGGGTTGATTCGCAAATGCTCCCGTTAGCAAATTTACCAGCTGCTCATCGTTGTTATTTGTGGATCCCTCAGGGGTCTGTTGACGGGTTTGTCTTCTTCTTGGCAGCATCTTACTGTTAAGAAGTCGCGTTATTAGATTATTACTCAATCACTTAAACATTTAAGTCTTAACTTAAACATTTATAAACAACACTTAACACATAGCACATCTGATAAACTTTCGTATTTTATTCATTTATTGTTTTAAAACATAGCATAGATAGCATCATAGTTGCTTATATCATCTATCCTGAAATCATAAAATTACAGGATTACATCATTATTCCCCGTTATGCAAAACTGGGATTTACAACTTATTAACTTCATAGATTTTCATACTAGCACGTCTAAACATAATCTACGATGACATTCCACGGCGCACAACTTCCTCGCGTTCTTGCTCCATAATACAAGTCACCATCCTTCGGTCCATCATATACCGGGGTTGATCATCGAACTGCACTAGATGACGATGAACTCGATCCTGGGCTTTATCGATTGTGGTGTGAAAAATATACTCCATCTCATCAATCTTGGCCTTCTTTGACCGCACCTCACATTCAACACGATCTGCGCGATTAGCCTCCCTCAACCAAGCGTCTTCAGCTCTAGCCCACTTAGCTATCTCCTCTTTTAATTCATCTCGTACAATTTCATTTCTAGCCAATAACAGACCTCTTCGGTACTTAGACTGAGCTAGTCTCTGCTCGACCTCTGCAAGACGGGATGAAAGGTCTTGGATCTCGACATCCTTCTGCTCTAGAGTGGCTTGACATTCCACAACTTGATCTTCTAACTCCTTCTTTTGGCTCTCTTCCTGAACCAGCTTCCACTCCACGTCCCCAAGACGTATATCAAGCTCTACAATCTCATTATTCTTCTGCTCTATGGCAGTCTGACGATCTGCTACCTGCTCCTCCAACTCCTCCACTCTATCCTGCAACTCTATGTTGCGGTCATACACCTGCTCATACATCTGAACACCTAAAGAAGATAATGGTATCTCCTCAGGGTCTTCTTCCTCCTCCTCAATCTCCTCCGGATCCTCCTCAGGATCAGTCTCAGGCTCGTACTCTGGACCTACAACTGTGATCAATGGGGATGGCTCCCTCTACACTAGCTGCTCCCGGACTACATGAACATCTCGGGGCTCCTCCTCCCTAGCCTGACTGGATCCTCCTATATCAGACATCCTGCCATCAAAATTTTAAGTTTTAATTACTACGCGATACTACTCGCGAGCACATAAGTTTGTTATCAAGTAAGCACATAACACGTAATCATTTTATTGTCTTTTTTGAATTTCCGTAATCCAGTCCTTAGAACTGATAAGTAGGTTTCATACCTACTTATTGGATACTATTTGGCTTTATTTGTTGCTTAACTAGTAGCTCCATAGTTTGTTTTCATGCATTTTCCCCTTCTTTTTGGTTTTGATTCACTATTTTCATTATATGGCTTTTGCACATTTTTTGGTTAATTTGACACGAGTTATGATGCAATCGTTGTTTGGGAGCTAAATGATTATTTGTTGCCTATACAAGACACGAGAATCCAGAAATCAGGCTACAGCAGTACAACAGCAAACTGGCAGCCTGCGCAGCTGCGCCCCCTGTTCCTGCCAAACTCCCCTGCGCAGCTGCGCCCCTTTTGCAAAGGATGGCGGCGCAACTGCGCCTGTCGCCAGCCAGCCAGCCATGCAGACACGTTCCAGCCAGCGAAGCAGCACTACCATAAAATCATGCAATGCCAGATTTTGAGGTTTTAGTGGAGCAAAACTTTATTAGTGGGAATCAGAATAAGTCAATAGAAGACAAATTAAGCATGTAATATATGGAATTGAGAATTCAATTTTGAGAGAGTTCATCCTCTACGAAAATTAGGAAGTTTACTGCATTATTAGTTCTAAAATAAAAACACTCCAACTGTGCTTCAATTTTGCTTGGGAACTGAAGAATGAAGCTACATGGATGCTGAATTGAAGCTTGGGAGCAAGAAATCAAGACTCAACACAACTTGGAAAATCATCATAAGTTGCAGAACAGAAGAACTGAAATAGGGAGCTTTAATATTTTCTGTTTTTGATTAATTTTCCTATTCTGTAATTATGATGATGAACCAATTATGTATGATGAATTCTATTATTGTTATCATGAACTAAATTTCATTCTTGGGATTATAATGGATCATTTGCATTATTAAAAATTGATATGCTTCCTTATTATTGCTAGTTGGTCATGAAATGAATGTCTAGCATAATCCATACTTATTGTTTAATTGCTTGATCACCAATTACTGTGATAATTTATATGGAATTGAGAAAGGAAATATAAATTAAGATCTAATTATGCTAGCATATGTTCATAATTTTTACATTCCTCGTGAAGTTATGTTTCGTACTTAGGATAGAGATATACTGAAGCACCATGTCGACGCCGGGAGAATCGCTTCTATGCTAATTATTACCCTTTTCCAATTTTAGCCTTTTTATTAGATGATTTTTTTGGAAAGGGTCGGCACAATTGTCGCCGGGGTTTTGAAAGATCGTTTTTTATAATGAGCCAATTGACCAGAGTCGCCAGTTGGTATATTTGAAATGGATGTACCAACTCATCCAAGCTTCGTTTTCGTAAATCGTTGGCTCATATGTGACTCCGAATTAATTGGTCTGCAAACCGAGATTCATACAGTTCGGGGGCTTGCTTAAGCGAGAGGAAGGTGTTAGGTACTCCCAAACTTCCGTGAAACACGGTTACCACAATCTCGATGCTTTTCCTATCCTTTAATTCTTAAAATGTGTATGTGCGCGTGTTGTGTGCCTATATGAATGTTGTGGTGAGTTTGCATGAAGAAACCATTTGGTTTTTTATGAAAAAGTCGTGTTTTAATTTGAGAATGCTTTAGAATGTCCCTCGGCCTATACGAGAAAGCTTTATTTTTTATGAGAAAGGTTTGATTTTAATTGTCAAAAACTGTAACATTTTCATTAGGGGTCGTTTTGGCAAAACAAGAGTTTTTAAACCTTCGTCAAAATAGGAATCGAGACCTTTACGTTGCTTGCTTTGGGCTCTACTGGTCCGATTACATCCATACCCCACATTGAGAATGGCCAAGGGGAGGTCATACAGTGCAGTTCATTGGGAGGCGCATGGATTACATTGCCGTGCACCTGGCATTGGTAACATCGTTTGACATGATCATCGCAGTCGGCTTTCAGTGTTAACCAGTAATGCCCCGTTCTCAAGATCTTTTTGGCCAGCATCGGTCCACTCATGTGTGGCCCACACATTCCACCATGTATTTCGTCTATAATCTTTTGGGCCTGCATTTCATTTACACACCGCAACAATCCCAAACTGGCATCCCTCTTGTACAGTGAATCCCCGCTCAGATAAAATTTCATTGCCATCTTTTGGATTCTCAACCTCTCAGCTCAGCTTGCTTGGTCGGGAATGGATCTATCCCTCAGATACTCCCTTATGTTGTGATACCAAGGTTGCTTTGGCAGAACCACCTCCTCCGATAATACTGCCACATGCTCCTCGTATGCCGGGGCATTCTATACCGCTATTTCAATCTGTGGAACGTCCCTGCTTTTGATTATGTGGATTAAGGAAGCCAGAGTTGCCAATGCATCGGCAAAATCGTTCCGTCCCCGGGGGATATGTCGGAAAGCGATATCTTCAAACTCTCGCATCAATTGGATAACACATCGGTGGTATGGAAGTAACTGGAGCTCCTTAGTGCTATACACCCCGATCGCCTGTCTGATTACCATCTCTGAATCCCCGAACACTACTAATCTCTTTACTCCCATATCGCGGGCAAAACGGAGTCCCAATATACATCCCTCATACTCAGCTGTGTTATTCAAATTACTGAATAGCAATTTAGTGGCCACGGGGTATTGCTCTCCAGTGATAGAGACCAGGACTGCTCTGGCTCCTGCCCCTTCAGCATTCATGGCACCATCAAAATACAACTTCCAGAACTGCCCCTCGTCATCACATCTCATGTGTAAGACCCAGAATACATCTTCGCCCGACAAAGGAGTTTCTAAAGGCTCCAATCCCCCTGCTGGCATTTTTAACAACTGATCTGCAATTCCCTGCCCTTTCATGGCTTTCTGAGTTACGTATACGATGTCGAACTGCTGTAAGATTAACTGCCACCTTGACAATCGACAGTTCAGCATGGGCCTTTCAAAGATATACTTCAGGGGATCCATTCTCGATATCAGGTACGTAGTGTGCCCATGGAGATAGTGCTGTAATCTCCCTGCAGTCCACACCAAAGCACAACAGGTCCTTTCGATGGGGGTGTAATTCTGTTCACATCGGCTAAATCCCTTGCTGAGGTAATAGATGGCCTGCTCTTTGCCTGATTCATTCTTCTGTCCCAGCATACATCCCATCGCAATGGCATTGACCGATATATACATAAACAGAGGGATCCCATCCTTCGGGGGTACCAGCACCGGTGCTTCTGTCAGCTGCTTCTTAATGGTCTGAAAGACTTTCTGACATTGCTTATTCCACTCTTGGGAGACATCTTTCCTTAACAGTTTAAAAATTGGCTCGCATGTAGTTGTTAAGTGGGATATGAAGCAGCTGATGAAGTTTATTCTTCCCAGAAATCCTCTTATCTCCTTTTCTGTGTGAGGTGCCGGCATATCCACAATGGCCTTAATCTTCGTCGGATCCAACTCAATGCCCCGATTACTAACCAGGAATCCCAAGAGCTTGCCCAACTACACTTTGAAAGCATACTTTGCCGGATTGAGCTTCAAATTATATTTTCTGAGCCGATCAAATAGCTTTTTGAGATGGGTTATATGATCAGATTCTACCCTCGATTTCACGATAATGTCATCCACGTAGACCTCTATCTCCTTGTGCATCATGTCATGGAACAGGGCCATCATGGCTCTCTGATAAGTAGCCCCCGCATTTGTGAGACCGAAAGCCAATCGTCTGTAGCAGAAGGTGCCCTAAGGGGTGATGAAAGCGGTCTTTTCCCGGTCTTCCTCTGCCACCATTATCTGATGATACCCCGCAAAGCAATCAACAAAAGAGTACATCTCGTATTGGGCTGTGTTATCTACCAAGATGTGTATAAAAGGCACTGGGAAGTTGTCCTTGAGACTGGCCTTGTTCAGATCTCTATAGTCGACACATACCCTCACCTTCCCTCCAGGCTTAGCCACTAGGACTATATTGGATAGCCATTCCGGGTAAGTGGACCCCATAATGATTCCAGCCTTGAACTGTTTGACGATTTCTTCCTTTACCTTCAAGCTCCACTCCGGTTTTAGCTTTCTTAGTTTCTGCTTGAGAGGCTTGAATCCCTCCTTGATGGGCAACTGGTGTACCACAATATCGGTGGACAATCCGATCATGTCCTCATGAGACCAGGCAAAAACATCCTCATACTGGCTTAGTAACTCGGTTATTTCTGTTTTCTGGCTAGGGGTCAGATTTGTCCCTATCTTGAGCTCTTTAGGTTTGTCAGGAGTTCCGATATTTATGGTGATGGTTTGGTCTAAGTTGGGTTTAGGTTTGTCTTCGACCCATCCTTTGATCTCGTCAGGCGTGTCGTCATTATCTGTCTCATCCTGCTCAATGCCCATTAAATCGAAATCCAGCTCAATATCAAAATCATAGTCATCTTTCAAATTCGAAAAATCGTTTGTTAGGCAAGAAATACTCAAATTGGTACACCTGACATGAAACAAAAATATTTGTCATATATATAAGTCATTTTCCCACCATGATCATCTTTAAAATAACATGACAAAATAACATAATCATGCAAAATTCAAAATAAAGGACAAAAACTGGTATCTATTCATCCCCCACCATCTGGGGTCTACCATCTTGACGCCATATGTTACCCTCGTTTGGATATTACTGGCCCCATTGTCCAGTGGTCGGTAATCAGATCGGCCGAAATGCGACAGATGAAAGGAGACTTCGCATCGAAAACTTTTTCGATGACTACAGCCACATTGCATTGGTCCCTCTTCATAACCTCTTCAGGAATAGTCAGCCCCGCCCAATTGATGACAGGCACACTCTGTTGGGCTCTTGCCGGTGTGGCAACATCCTTCCCTTTTCCACTGCTTACTGACTGTCCAGGGATATAACATTTGGTTTCAAACTGTTGCATGACCTCCTGCAGGAAACTCTCCCTTTTGGCCGACTTATCATTCGTGGGGGTCAACTTTCCACCTCCTATCGCAGACACGGGGTTGCCGGTACCTTGTTCATTGTTGACTTTCGGCATCAGACTTTCAGCCAGTTGAGTTGGGGTCCCCCCTTGAGAGTGTTTCTGTTCTACGCCTCCATAATACCCCAACCCTGCCTTGCCTATCTGATTGGGCAGTTGAATAGGCTCAGTAATTCCTTGACTGTTCTTTCCCAACCCTTGCCCAGGTCGAAACTTCATCTTCATCATTTCTCTAGCAACAAAGGTAAGTTCAGGAGAGACCTTAGGTTTTACGGCTGGAGCCCCCAGACATCTGTAGTGGGGAGTATTGATTTCCAGCGTCTGAAAACTGGCGGGTACCACCGATTCGTCCAAACTAATCACCGGCAGGCCAATCCTGGAAGGAGAAGGGCCATTACGCTCTACGGAGACCGTCACCAGATTCCCATCGATGATAAACTTGATTTGCTGGTGTAGCGTAGAGGGAACTGCCCCGGCCATGTGTATCCATGGCCTTCCCAATAACATGTTATAACTTGCCGCGATATCCAGGACTTGGAATGAAATATCGAAAGTACAAGGCCCTATCTCCACAGGCAATTCTATTTCCCCCATCGTATCCTTCCGGGATCCGTTAAAGGCTCGTACCACCATATAACTGGCCCGCAGGCGCTTGGGATTGACGTTCATTTTTTCCAATGTACTGAATGGACAGATATTCAATGCTGATCCCCCATCAATTAGCACCCCATTCAGAACATATCCTGATGAGATTACCGCAATATACAGCGGTTTTCAATGCCCCCTTCCCTCTTTGGGGATATCATCATCTGTGAACGATATTACATTGTTTTCTAACAGATGGTCCACTAGATGGGCGAAACCTTCTTTGCTAATCACCTTGGGAATGTGTGCCTCCTCCAGGACTTTAGCCAGAATTCTGCAGTGATCGTCAGATGATAATACCAAATCCATGATCGATGTCAGATTCGATTCCTCGCTCAATACCTTGACCCCCCTCGCTTCTGAATGATTCATCTTCCATAAGAATTCCACAGCTTTCTCCTCGGATATCTTTTCGTTCTTCTTCCCTTTGCTCTCAAGGACTCGTCCTGGAAGATATAAAGGATTCCCCCTTGATGTTACAGAAGCACAACTGGCCGCCTCCTCTGATACTTCCCCGTAATTCCATGGTACTGTTTTCAGACTGCTAATGGGGATTTGTGGTCTTGCTGCAGTGGTGAGAATCTTCGGAGCCGTTAACCTGATAGGCGCCTCTGTGATACCCCTACTTAGACCCGCCAACCTAATCGGTGTCCCTCGTATATTCTCCTGATCACTTGTCATGCAAATCATCTCATCGATTCTCTTTATATAATTCAGCCTTGGTGGTCCTCCGGCTTCACTGGCTTCCACCACATTGACCCCTTCCCCATCATGCTTAGGCAGGGGATTGACTTTAACATTTAGTGACTCTGGCTGTTCTACCACGATCTCCCCGCTATTGATCATGTTCTGAATCTTGTGCTTCAGCGCCCAGCATTCCTGAGTATCATGACCAAGGAAACCCGAATGGTACGCATACTTCTTACTCGGGTCAAATCTTCTCCCTTTCGGGTCAATTGGGAGTGCCAAATCGACTATCTTTCTCTGTGCTATTAATACTTCCAAAATCCGTTCAAGAGGATCCCCAAGCGGGGTGAATACCCGATCTCTGGTGGTCTCAAATTTTCTTCGTCCGTCCATCCTTTGATTATCGAAATTAGGTTGTCGGGGTGGCACAAATCTCTGTATTTGCACTGAAGGGCTATTTTCCACCTTCCTAGATGATCCCTGCAGGATGAGGGAAACATCTTCCTCCTTTCTCTTTTGGGTCCTGCGGGAAGCACTGTCATAGTTTCCACTCTGGATTTGCTCCGCAACTGTTTCTAGAGCTGTGAAGTCCCGGATCTTGCCAGACTTTAACCCCATGTCAACCATTTCTCCATGCTTTATCATTTCAGCAAAAGGCCTTCCAATCCCCGCTATCACTCGCTCATAATAGGGCGCCTCCTGAATATCCACAAAGGTCATTACCATCTTCGCCTCGCTCATTGGGGGATTCACCTGTGCAGCCATACCCCTCCACCGCTGTGCATAGTCCCTATAAGATTCTTTTGGTTGCTTCTTGACCTTTGTCATCTGATATTTGTCAGGGGCCATCTGTGCCTGAAAGCTGCATTGTGTTAAGAAAGTATGGGCCAACTCCTCCCAGTTGTGGATCCGAGCATTATCAAGGCGGGCATACCAAGTTCTAGCTTCTCCCGTTAGGCTCTTTTGGAATAACTGCATCCTCAGTCCTTCGTCCTCTGCATAAGACCCAAGTTCCCCAATGTATATCTTCAGGTGTGTATAAGGGTCTCCCTTCCCATTATATTTCTCAAATTCGGGGATCTTGAACTTCTCCGGATACCTGGTTCCTGGAAAGACACACATATCTGAATAATTTACCCTGCCCAAGGAACCTATGCCTTTCAGAGACTGGATAGTCTCCTCCATCTGCTTCATTTTCTTTCGAAGATCATCAGTGTCTCCCTCCTCTAAAATAGTGATTACTGTCATGTTAGGTGTAGGAATGGCTTTGGGGATGACTGGCTCGCCCTTAGGCTGGGGTTGATCATCCTTAGGCGAAGCCTTGTTTGGCGGATCTTATCTCGGTAGCAACTGCTCTTTCAGCATCGTGGCCATTTCCAACATCTATTTTTTAAAATCATCGAATTCCTCCCGAGATATGGAACCAGGATTAGGAGGTGGAAGATCAGCCATTTCAGATGTAGAATCCTGGGCCTTCTTAAATTGCAAACGCGTTTGAGGAGCAATCCCACAAGAAAAAATGGTTTGAAGTTTAATCTTGGGAAATGAAAGATGTGGATGCATGCTAAAGCTGTAACTTTTGTGTTTTTGGGTTTTTTAATCTTTCCCTGCAAAACAAAATGTTACCAGTCCCTTATTGCAATAATAAATGCTAGACATGAATTATTATGCTTTCCCCGCTATTCCCTGCAAAACATAGAGGTTAGTACTTTCTTTTGACAAAAAGGGGAGGTATATATGAAAATATTGAATGGGACTATGGCATTTATACGCGTAAACGTAAAAGGGCATGAGGAGACTTTCCCTGCGTTGGGTTAATTTGAGGCTGACCTACCCTAAGGTTACTCTCGCGGCTTTTCGGCATGAAGGTCCCCAAATCTTCGCAATCTACTCGTCCGAGTCCTTTCGATTGGAGCGGATCTGGGTGGTGCGTTTCCTGAGCCATCTCCGGGGAGCAGCCCCTTCGAGTCCAGTAATAAGCAACCGACATGTTTGCCTCAAGAGGAGGTACACTCTCAACATACATTCACATTCATCGTCCTCACCGTATGCAAATGATTACTTTAAAGTAAAGCAATTCCATTCAGTCATTCATTCATTGGAAAAAAACACGCATTCATACAACAACAAGTAACAGGTCAAAATATCGCACGTACATACACATTCATAAATTTTTAAAGGACAGGACAGCATCAAGATTTGAACGCGGCTTAAGCCCTCTATTATCCCCAGCAGGGTCGCCAGCTGTTGACGCCGGGAGAATCGCTTCTATGCTAATTATTACCCTTTTCCAATTTTAGCCTTTTTATTAGATGATTTTTTTGGAAAGGGTCGGCACAATTGTCGACGGGGATTTGAAAGATCGTTTTTTATGATGAACCAATTGACCAGAGTCGCCAGTTGGTATATTTGAAATGGATGTACCAACTCATCCAAGCTTCATTTTCGTAAATCGCTGGCTCATATGTGACTCCGAATTAATTGGTCTGCAAACCGAGATTCATAGAGTTCGGGGGCTTGCTTAAGCGAGGGGAAGGTGTTAGGCACCCCCCGACTTTCGTGAAACACGGTTACCAAAATCTCGATGCTTTTCCTATCCTTTAATTCTTAGAATGTGTATGTGCGCGCGTTGTGTGCCTATATGAATGTTGTGGTGAGTTTGCATGAAGAAACCATTTGGTTTTTTATGAAAAAGTCGTGTTTTAATTTGAGAATGCTTTAGAATGTCCCTCGGCCTATACGAGAAAGCTTTATTTTTTATGAGAAAGGTTTAATTTTAATTGTCAAAAACTGCAAGATTTTCATTAGGGGTCGTTTTGGCAAAACAAGAGTTTTTAAACCTTCGTCAAAATAGGAATCGAGACCTATACGTTGCTTTCGTAAATAAAGTGATGGGCAATTTCTAGGATCTCTTTAACCCCATTCACAACAGTTTAATAAAACGTCATTTATTTTTATAAAATCATTTTTTGTGATGTTTGAAAATGATTTTTTCTTTAACCATCTCGTTTAAATAGGAATCGAAATTCATTAGATTTTAAGCCTCGTGGTGCTAATAACCTAATTTGATTGATTTTATGAAAATCTTCATCGTTTAGCTTTGAAATCAATTTTTGTGTCGTAAATCAAATCAAGCATTAAAATGCATTGGGGCTATTAATGGGCATGTAAGCCATCAAAATAACCCCAAACGCCCACAAGCACATATTTCACTATTACGGGGCCTTAAACCCGATTTTCGACTTGATATCGTTTTAAGGCCCAACAATTACATATTTACAATAAAGGGTGCATCGACCTTACTACATACACCCAAAAATGTCCATCATCGGATTTGGACCACGGGGTCGCGTTCCTAGGCTCACATCCAAAATTGCTAGACACCCACAAAATGGATACTACCAAAAATATGCAACACCGGGTTGCCTAACACACCACAATATCCTAAAATAACAATTTAAATACACTACGCATAATACATTACCATAACAAGCTAAAAATCACCAAATGGATATCATCGGGTCATTAGGAAGAATTTTGTTCCGTTGAAACCCTCACTAATAGTCCTTAATCCATGGATCCTCAATAATATACAAGAAAACTACATTTAATGTAGCCCGAATGACAAAAGGTTTAACAAAATGATATAACAAAAATGCTATAAAAAGGTTTTTTTCACCTTACAAATGACACCACGATGCATATAAACTCGTATATTGAATAGAGTAGAAAATGTATGTGATACAATCTAACAAAAGGGTATAAATCCTCATTTTTCTCTCTTTTCTCTCTTATCTCGCCGCTGCCTGCTGCTGCCTTCTGTTTCTTTTTTTTTTCAATTCCTTCTCCCTGTATCCCCTGGATGAAAATGAAGAACTGCATTGATAAAGGCTGCCAGAGGCAGCCGCAGATTGATCCGCGGCTTGGTCGCAGATTGATCTGCGGCTAGCCTCGGTTCCCCCGCACCGATCCTCGGTTCCCCCACGCCGCGCTCGAGTGCCTTATCGTCAGACATCCCATCATTGGTCGCAGATTGATCTGCGGCTGGCTCGGCTGATTTTCTTAATTTTTGTACCGCACCTCGATTCTCGTGTCGTACTGTTGGTTTTCGCTAAAAGGTTTGCATTTTGCAGTCCGGGAACCGCTGGGAAACGTGTCATATCATTCAGGAATGCTCATTTCGAATGGCTGTGACATGACACAGGATTCGTATTTGGAGCTTAGTTTCTAGAGGCGCTGCCCCCCGACCTCCACTAGCTCACCGGCGAGCAGGTAAGCGTAGTGGCCAATAGTCGATTCCTGATATCCGTTCGTTGTCGTGTCGGCTTTGATCGCAAGTCGCTGGGGTGGCCTTGAGTGTTCGTACTTATGTCCACCTTTCGTTCTCATAGGCTAGGTTAATTGACGATTTTGCCCTCCTGTCAGGGTTAGTATACGAAGTGCAAAATTTGGGTGTCTACACACCATATGTAGCCAATTGAGAACTTGTTCTTAAACCCTCTTGATTGTAATTCACATAGAGATATAGTGCGTTAGTCATCTAGGGTGTTCACATTCATTCTATCAATTGTGGATTTAGTGTGATATGAATATGGTGCATCGAGAGATGGTCGTATTTTACATTCATGTTCTTGACCAACATTCAATAATAATCAATTAGTAACAATAGGAAGCATGGAAATCTAGGTTTGCAAGAAGTGAAATTATAATCCCAAGCCCATAAAAATCTGCATTAGTATTATCATATATTGTTCTCTTTGTTTCTTTAGCAATAAATAGACAATTTCTTCATTATAATCAATTGTTTAAAGAGACCGAAATAATTATAAAATTGGTGTTTGTAGTCGTAAATGCAATTCTATTCCTCGTGGGATCGATACTTTACTTACTTTATATCACTTGTGGATCACGTGCACTTGCGTATATGAGTCGTATTTGTTATACATAAAAATATATCAACAAGTTTTTGGCGCCGTTGTCGGGGAATTGTAATTGCGTTTATAACTTTCATCATCAATTTAAATTAGATTGGTTTTAGTTAAACAAATATGTTCTTGTCTTAATTCTATTTTATTTTCTTTTACATTGTCATTGGTACTCTTGAGTAGTGTATGCATACTCGATCGAAGAATCCTAACCTATTGCCTTTCGTGGATAACATGAAAGTGTGCTGAAAATACTCTGGAGAATCTAGATCAACCACAAGCAATGGCGGGAGAAGTGCAAAAAGCATTGAGAGATTATGCTACGCTAAGGATCAATGATTTTCAATCAAGTATCTCAAGGCCGGCCATAACAGCCAATTCCTTTGAAATCAAACTAGGGACTATCCATATGATCCAAAACTCTGTCTAATTCGGGGGATTGGTGGTTGATGACCCAAATGAGCACTTGATAAATTTTTTAGAGATCTGCGATACATTCAAATTCAGCGGGATTTCAGAAGATGCAGTGAGATTGCGGTTATTCCCATTCACATTGAGGGATAAAGCAAAGAGTTGGCTACATTCACTCCCACCGGGATCTATTACCACTTGGCAAGATTTGGCGCAGAAATTCTTAGCAAAATTCTTCCCACAAGCCAAAACTGCTAAGTTGAGAAATGACATCTCCTCATATGAGCAACATCATGGAGAATCCTTGTATGAGACATGGGAGCGGTAGAAGGAACTATTGAGAAAGTGTCCACATCACGGTCTGCCGCAATGGATGCAACTTAACACATTTTACAATGGGTTGAATATTCAAACCCGGGCAGGCATTGATGCAGCTTCGGGAGGAGCATTCATGGGTAAGAACTATGACGAAGCTTATGAACTTTTGGAGACCATGGCTGCGAATAATTATCAATGGCCATCTTCTAGATCCAACCAACCAAAAGTAGCAGGGATATTAGAGGTTGACACAGCCACTTCACTTCAAGCCCAGATATCTGCTATAGTCAAAAAGATTGACAACCTATATGAAGGAAAGGGGCAGTAAGTTTCCATGATTTGTGAGCTTTGTGCAGGTTCACACTCTTTTGATCAATGTGCCATCAATGCTGAATCTGTGCATTTTGTAAGCAACCATCAGCGGCCAGCAAATCAATATCAGAACAACTACAATTCGGGGAATAGGAATCACCCGAACTTCTCATGGATCAACCGTCAAGATTATCTACAAGCTCCAAAACCTCTCAATCCTCTAGGTTCCACAGTCAGCAACAAGCCACAGCTACTGATAAGAAGGTTGCTGAAATGAATGAAAATTTGGAGAGGTATATGGCCAAAACTGATAAGTTGGAGCAAGGCCAAACATTAGGCTTCCAGAATTTGGAAAATCAAATGAGTTAATTGTTCAGCTTGTTGTCTAATAGACCTCAGGGGGCTCTCCCTAGCGGCACAGAAATCAATCCAAGGAGAAATGGAAAGGAGCAATGCCAAGCTGTCACACTCAGAAGTGGGAAGCAGACTCTGCCAACCGGCGCAGCTGCGCCCAGTTTGCAAAGGGAACCAGCGCAGCTGCGCCATCCTCCTGAAGTTGATCCAGCCGGCGCAGCTGCGCCCATTAAGCAAGGGGAGCCGGCGCCGCTGCACCCTTCCCCAGATGTTGACTCTGCTAAAATTTTTGAAAAGGAAGATATCATTGAGAAATCTGAGCCTACATCAATAAAAAGCATAGAGAAGACTCAACCCCATCCCACCAGATATTATCCACCAGTTCCGTACCCTCAGAGGCAGCAAAAGTAGAAGATGGACAAACAATTCTCTAAGTTTCTTGAGGTCTTCAAAAAGCTTCAAATCAATATACCATTTGCAGAAGCCTTAGAACAAATGCCGAGCTATGCCAAGTTCATGAAGGGGATTTTGTCAAGGAAGAAGAAATTGCAAGATTTTGAAATTGTAGCTTTGACAGAGGAATGTAGTGCGGTATTACAAAGAAAGCTACCTCCAAAGTTGAAGGATCCGGGCAGTTTCACCATTCCTTGCACCATTGGAGACCTGTCATTCAAGAAATGCTTATGTGATCTTGGTGCAAGCATTAATCTCATGCCATTGTCCGTCTTTACTCAGTTGGGATTACCAGCACCTAAGCCAACAAATGTCTCTCTTCAGCTAGCAGATCGTTCAGTCACATACCGAAGAGGAATTGTGGAAGATGTTCTTGTTAAGGTTGATAAGTTCATATTCCCAGCGGACTTCATAATCCTAGACTTCGAGGAGGACAAGGATATTCCCATCATACTTGGGAGGCCATTTTTAGCTACCGGGAGAACTCTCATTGATGTGCAAAAAGGAGAATTGACAATGAGGGTAAAAGACCAAGAAGTCACCTTTAATGTCTTTAAAGCTATGAAATTCTCGACCGAAGAGGAAGATTGTTTCCGAGTTGATATCATTGAAAGTGCAGTGACCGAGGAATTCATTAAGGTCACACGTGGTGACTTGCTTGAGATGACACTGACAGGAGACATCGACTTGGGCGAGCCCGAAAACCGTAAATATGTTCATTTTCTAGATGCAATACCCAGGATGGCAAAGTTCAAGGTACCAATTGAGCCTTTGAAAAGCTCAAATGATTCCTCATCTCATTTGAAACCATCTAAAGAGGTACCTCCTCAACTTGATTTAAAGCCTTTGCCTAGTCACCTCAGGTATGCATATCTAGGCACTTCAGATATATTACCTGTCATTATTTCTTCTGCACTAACATCTTTATAGGAAGGCAAGCTGATAAGAATCCTTCGAGAATTCCAAGAGGCTATTGGGTGGACCATTGCTGATATAAAAGGAATCAGCCCCTCATTTTGTATGCACAAGATTTTGATGGAAGATGACAGCAAGCCCACCATAGAACATCAAAGAAGGCTGAATCCCATCATGAAAAAGGTGGTGAAAGCAGAAATTCTAAAATGGCTAGACGCTGGGATCATCTATCCCATCTTTGACAGTCCGTGGGTGAGCCCTGTGCAGTGTGTACCAAAGAAGGGAGGAATAACTGTGGTAAGAAATGAGAACAATGAGTTGATACCAACTCGAACAGTCACGGGATGGAGAGTCTGTATGGACTATCAAAAGCTCAACAAAGCCATGAGGAAAGATCACTTCCCACTTCTATTCATAGATCAAGTGTTGGACAGACTTGCAAGGCACGAATACTACTGTTTACTTGACGGATATTCTGGTTATAATCAAATTGCCATAGCTCTAGAGGATCAAGAGAAGACCACTTTTACTTGTCCATATGGAACTTTTGCTTTCAGGCGAATGTCTTTCGGTCTGTGTAATGCTCCAGCAACTTTTCAACGGTGCATGATGGCAATATTTTCTGACATGGTGGAAATCAACATAGAGGTTTTCATGGATGATTTTTCAGTGTTTGGAAATTCCTTCGACAGTTGTCTAGAGAATTTGGTCATGGTACTAAAGAGATGCGTGGAAACAAACCTTGTGCTTAATTGGGAGAAATATCACTTCATGGTTCAAGAAGGAATAATCTTGGGTCACAAAGTTTCAGCAAAAGGGTTGGAAGTGGATAAAGCAAAGTTAGAAACCATTGAGAAATTGCCTCCACCGACTTCTGTGAAGGGAGTTCGAAGTTTTTTGGGCCATGCTGGGTTTTACCAGAGATTTATCAAAGACTTCTCCAAAATCACAAAACCCCTGTGCAATCTATTGGAAAAGGATGTCCCGTTCATATTCAATGAAAATTGCTTAGCAGCTTTTGAGTTGTTGAAAAAGAAATTGAGAACAACACCTGTGATAGTGGCACCGGAGTGGTCTTTACCATTTGAGCTCATGTGTGATGCTAGTGACTACACTGTGGGTGTGGTATTGGGACAGCACAGAGACAAGGTTCTACATGTAGTTTACTATGCCAGCAAGACACTCTCAGAGGCCCAAATGAATTACACCACCACCGAGAAGGAATTACTCGCTGTTGTTTATGCATTCAATAAGCTCCGGTCCTACCTCATTGGAACAAAGGTAGCAGTGTACACAGACCATGCAGCAATTCGGTATTTGATCTCAAAGAAAGATGCCAAACCCAGATTAATCAGGTGGATCCTTTTGCTCCAAGAATTTGACTTGGAAATAAAGGACAAGAAAGGCACGGAGAATCTAGTTGGTGATCATATGTCCAGACTAGACAATCTGGATTTGGAGAGCAAAGAGAAGGTTGAAATAAATGATTGCTTCCCTGATGAACAGCTATTTGCAATCACATCTGAGATCCCATGGTTCGCTGATATAGTTAACTATCTTGTGAGTCATGTACTACCACCAGATCTCACTTCTCAGCAGAAGAAGAAATTTTTGCATGATGCAAAGAGATACATGTGGGACGAGCCTTACTTGTTCAAACAATGTACAGATCTTGTGATTCGAAGGTGCATTCCCGATGTCGAGACTACCAGTATATTACAGGCATGTCATTCTTCTTTGTATGGCGGCCATTATGGAACGCAAAGAACTGCAGCCAAAGTACTCCAGGCTGGATTCTATTGGCCCACTTTGTTCAAAGATGCCCACCAATTCATAAAGAATTGTGATCGATGCCAACGGGTGGGCAACATCTCCAACCGCAATGAAATGCCACTAAATGTGATTTTGGAGGTGGAGATCTTTGACGTATGGGGCATAGACTTCATGGGACCATTCCCGTCATCCTACAACAATCTCTATATCCTTCTTGCGGTTGACTATGTGTCCAAATGGATGGAAGCTTCTGCCTTACCTACCAATGATGCTAAGGTGGTTCTTAGGTTCCTGCAAAAGTGCATTTTCACTAGATTTGGCACTCCTCGCGCAATCATCAGTGATGAGGGCAGTCATTTTCGTAACAAACAATTCACAGCCCTCCTAGCTAAATACGGTGTGAGGCACAGAATTGCCACAACATACCACCCACAAACAAATGGGCAGGCTGAAGTATCAAATAAAGAGGTCAAGAGAATTCTAGAAAAGATTGTCAATCCTTCCAGAAAGGACTGGTCGTTGAAGCTAGATGAAGCATTATGGGCATATAGAACTTCCTATAAGACACCCCTCGGCATGTCCCCATACCATGTGGTCTACGGCAAAGCGTGTCATCTCCCGGTTGAATTAGAGCACAAAGCCTATTGGGCGATGAAGAAGTTAAATTTTGACCCATTTACAGTAGCAGAGAGGAGACTTCTACAGCTAAATGAACTTGATGAGTTTCGTTTACAAGCCTATGAGAATTTTAAACTCTACAAGGAGAAGGTAAAGAGATGGCACGACTGAAAAATCATCGAGAGAAAATTTGAACCTGGCCAAGCGGTCTTGCTATTCAACTCCAGGCTCAAATTATTCCCGGGAAAGCTCAAATCCCGATGGTCGGATCCGTTTACCATCACAGTTGTATTCCCACACGGGGCCATCGAAATAATTGGAAAGGACAGTGAGCAACCGTTCAAGGTGAATGGCCAACGGCTGAAGCACTATTGGGGAGGCGAAGTCAATCGCCAAGAATCCTCAGTTGTCCTAGCCATGGACTGAGCACGAATGGATAGTGGAGCTAACCGACTTTAAACAAAAGCGCTTCTCGGGAGGCAACCCAAAATTACTATTATCACTTTTTATTCTTGTGTGATTTTTGTTTAGTTTGTATGATTTCATTTTAACATGATTATTTGCTTTTCAGGTGTCCAAGCGCGCCTTCATCCGTATGACTTAGATAGACTTTAAGTTTGGGGGTGCATAGTTTTCAATGCATTGCGTATGCATCGTTTGTAAGTTTGCAAGTTTGAATTGAGATTTTCGTTTTTTTTAGATGTGTTGGATATTTATAAGAATTGAGTTTTTCACCTGATATTCTAATGTGTGTCAAGTGTGTTTAAAAAAAATTTAATTTTCATCCAGGGAGTTGGAAGGCCGGCGCAGCTGCGCCGTTCCTCAAGTCATCCATTGTACAGCTGCGCCGGGATCTGTCAGCACGCGACACCTGAACCTTAGCGCAGCTGCGCCCCACCATCAGTTCATCATCAGCGCAGCTGCGCCGGAGTCTACCTGAGCCTCAACTGAGTATCAGCGCAGCTGCGTCCCCTTATCAGTACATCTATGGCGCAACTGCGCCCCTCACGAAAATTTTTTTTATATAAAGGCAGGTCCCCATCAGTCAAGTCACATCACAAATCATAAACCCTAAACCTAAACACTCTCAAGCAGCAGAAGCAAACAAGAAAACCCTCTCCTCTCATCCCTTGCCATACTCATCAAACCCTAATCATGTCGAAGCGTACACGCACTCCCCAGCCTTCTTCTTCCTCCAGCAGTGAATCTGAATCTACGGGTGGTGCCATCAACACTATGGATGCCACTAAGTTCGTCAATCTCTCAGCCTAACACTACTACTGGGAGGTGCTGAGCGCCAAATCCTTCATACCAGAGAGGGGTTTGAAGCCCAAGGCACAGGATGGGCGAATTCTGGACCAAATCCGGCGTCTGGGCTGGTTGCTTTTCATTGAGACACCCAGGTCCGCCCCGATGGCCATTATTCGGGAATTTTATGCCAATGCTCGTGAGACCCAAAATGGCATATCCTTCGTTCGGGGCAAGCAGGTCTCCTACACTGCGCAGGCAATCAACGAGCTTTTCCGCCTGCCATCTGCTACTGCTGAGGCCACCAACTGGGTGGTACATGAGCGCTTCGAGACTGATCTCGATGCTTTGGTGCGGGAGATGTGCCAGCCGGGCACTCAATGGAGGACTCAGCCAGGCACCACTCTAAAGGTTCACTTCCCTCAGACTGTGTGACGCCCCCAAATTCTCTACTCTCTCTGTAGCAGAATTTGTGCTCACGTGGAACTATACAACTGTAAATACTCAATAATATATGACTTCTATCTATCCAAGATTCACAGTATCCCATAACAGGTACTAGTTCCGGCCAGAACGTTGTCTGTGTTTGGATACCCTCACTTAGATATATAGATTCATATCTTATGAATATCCCTTTCATATCCATATTCCCTATCTATCTGACATTCACAGTATTAATGATTAGATTGTCCATAGAACTGAGGGGCGCATTCCGGTAAAGATGACACCTTACCGGCGCTCATTAAGTGTAACCCCAGAACTTATAGGACTCTCAACATCATTTAGATACCCTCATTCAGATGTATAGTTCATATAGACACTGTATTTAACTTAGTACAACTATTCTAAAGGATTTAAAGATCAGAGTATAACGCATTCTATGACATAAAGGATCATAATCTATTACATAACATTTTGTTCGGTTACATCATTCGTTATACTAAGTTATTACAAGAACAAGTCTTTAAAAGACTTAAAGTTTTCAACAACAGAAATAAAACTTAATAAGCATGGCTTTTCCCCTTGTTAGTCCCAGACGTGCCAGAGATATCATTTATAGCTGCAAAAGAAGATATGCGCAAGAATGAGCTACAAATGCTCAGCAAGTTCATTTGAATATATAAACACCATGTGTTTGATTCGAAAGATATCAACAATGTATACTGAGGGTTCTGTATAAGAACCATATATTTCATTTAGTTCTATCAGTCTTTAAAGACTTAGAACCATTTGAGTTTTGGATATCTGGTAGGTGATCAGCCTCACCAATATCCTAGGAGCATGCATATCATCCTACCATTTGTGGTCAATATATTATCGACATTTATTGGCATTCCTATGAAGGCATTTTCCATTTACTCAGTATAGATGTCGTACCAAACAATTTGGTTTGACACAACAATTTAGCTCGAATAAACAATATATGAACAATGATTCATTTCTTAAGTTATGCTGAACAAGAAGCAATAACTTCACAATAATTGATAGCAAGATGTACAATACTTGCTTAATATAAGTTGAGTAAGGTTAGGAAACTTGCTCAAAAGTAAATAAGTTCGGGATACTTGCATTAAGATAACAAAGTTGGGAGACTTGCATTAAGATAACAAAGTTGGGAGACTTGCCTTAGCGTAGCTCACTATAATTTAGTACAATCGGTCAACGCACGTAGTCTACGTATACCAATAATAAGCGTTAGCACGTATATAAACATGTATCACGCTAATCTAGACAAGTTTTATTAAGGTTCGACGTTGATTCGGTATCTCGGTCGCGTCCTTAATGGCTAAACACATAGATTGTTCGATAAAACTTCACTTGGAAGTCAAATTATTAGTCTAAATAATTTAATTATTATTTCTAACATTTTTAGAAGCTTGGTATTATTTTTAAATAATTTTCAGAAGCTTGGAAGTATTTTTAAATAATTTTACAAGTTTAGAAATATTTTTAAATGATTTAATTATCATTTAGAATAATTTTAAAACATATAATATGTTATTTAAATAATTTATTTGTTATTTAGAATATTTTTAGATACTTAAAATATTATTTAAATGATTTATTTATCATTTATAATATTTTTAGAAAGATAGAATATTATTTAAATGATTTATTTTATCATTAATAATATTTTTAGACTTTATTTTATCATTAAAATAATTTATTTATTACTTATAATAATTTTTAAAACTTAATTTGATATTTAAATGTTTTAATTATCATTTATAATATTTTTAAATACTTAATATATTATTTAAATGATTTATTTATCATTAATAATATTTTTGAATATTTAATATTTTATTTAATTATTATATATAATAATTTTATTTACCTTAATATCATTTTTAAATAATTAATATAATTATTTAATAAGTTAATATCATTTTTAAATAATTAAAATAATTATTAAATGATTTATCATAATTATTATTTAATATTTAATTAAATTAAATAATATATCAGAATATATAAAAATATTAAAAATAAATTTTTATAATTTAAAAATGAATTTTCGAATTTATTTATTAATTATTAATAATTGTTTAATATTTATTTATTATTTTATAATTTATTTAATTAATTTTTATTTAATTTTTATTAAAAATCCGTCGCTAAAGGGCTTTAGCGACGGTCTGCTTAATTTCTTAGTTTTCTGGGTTTGTATATGAATTTCGTCGCTAAAGGTGTTCTTCATGAAGAACACCTGGTCAACGCTGGACAGCCTACTTTGACCTCAAATTATTTTCAGTTGGTTCATGCTTGGTGTTTGATTGTTGTTGCTAGTTACAGTCTATATAGTAGAGAGTAACGACATATTTTGTTTGAGATCAAACAACATTATTTGATGCCATTTAAATTTGGTCAAACTAGCAGGGACCAACTGTTCTTGAGAATTTCTGGGTAACCCAGAAATTCATAAGTCAGGTTCGGTCAAGGCACTTTGACCATAATTTCTGGCTGGATTAATTATTGTTTATGTGTTTTAATATTATGAGGTTAGTATCTATGTAACATACAGCAAGTCTAAGCAAAGAAACTACAAAAACATATCATATAGACCGATTCTGGGTTGCATGAAAGTCTGACAAACCTTGTCAGACACCTTCAAGGGAATTCTGGGTTGCCCAGAAATGGAAATCCGAACGGTCAAGGCACTTTTGACCGATCATAACTTTCATCTTAGCTATTTGTTTGCTATGCTACACGTCGGGCTTTAAAGATAACATGGCAGGCTACACATACATGCATAAAAACCGATCAAACAACTAATTTAAGACGATAAAAAGGCCTGACAAACTTGCCTGTCAGACTGTTCTTAGTTGTTCTTGACAGTTACACTATTTCATCAAATTCGACCATTTAAATGTTATGAAACCTTGTTTAACCAACCTAGATCGCTTATTAACATCTTATAACACATATCTAAACATCTAAAACATAAAATCACTAACAACTTAAAGATCTAGCATCCAAAATTGATTTAATACCTTTCTAAGTGGATTTTTGATTTCTGGCTGTTGATTCTGACCTTGTGTTTGCAGAGGCTTGATATGGTATGTCTTATATGTGTTTAAGCTTCAAAACTTTCGTGGCCAACTGATCAGATTGCTCTCCTATTTATAGAATTGACAAATTAGGGTTTCTTAGGTCATTTTCCAAACTTTGCCTCCAAAAATATCCTAGTCTAGGGACTTGTGCTACTTGATCTCTGATCCTAATGACCTACTTAAGCTAGATATTTATAAACATCTGACTTTGATGTTCTTATCCTATTTTGATTGGTTTAAACTTTTATTTTTGAATTATTTACTTACTAATTAAACCTAGATTCTTGCTAATCATGATTAGGATGTTAATTTAAGTTTAGTAATACCCTAATTAGGTTTATATATCATAATTAAGGTTTTACATTACATAAATTAGGGTTATTAAACTAAATTAGGGTTTTAGGATTTCAAATTAGGGTTTAGGGTTTTCAATCCTACAATTAGGGTTTTAATCTACCGTTTAGGGTTTAGTTTAATCTTAATAATTCATAATTAATATTATGATTCATCATTTAAATCTTAATTACATCAATTAAGATTTTTGTACAATAATTAGGGTTTTAATTGATCAATTCGGACAATTATTACCAATTAGGGTTTTCAAATTAGGGTTTCTATCTTAGTTTAACATTTTAGACCCTATTTAACTTATTTTAGAATTTTATCAGTTAATATAATATTATATTAATGTCGAAGCACGACAAAGCACTTCGTCATTTCTAAGCACGATACAGCAGCTTACAAAAATAATTTGCCGGGACGCTTCTCGGTGAATTCGCCGGAAGCACGACAAATCATTTTGTCCATTTAAGCACGACACAGCTGCTTGGCGAATTTTTTTTTATTTGACCTAATTATTTAATAAAATACACAATCACATAATACAAAGTCGGGTCATGAAATTTCATTTATTAAACACATAATTTACATATACAGATCTTATTAAGGTTCGGAATATTACATTCACCCCCACTAATAAGATTTCGTCCTCGAAATTATGGTACGGGTTATAAAAACAAGTGTGGGTAGTTATCTAGCATTTTGCTCTCGAGCTCCCTCGTAGTTTTCTCTATGTTTTGATTTCCCTAAATAACCTTGACTAAAGGTATCACTTTATTCCGTAGATTTTGTTCGTTTCTATCTATGATACCAACCTGTGACTCATATCCATAAAAGAATAGCATCTCACAAGCGTACTGACTTCTTCGGCGTCCTATATTTCCTGTCGTACAAAGCTACAAATGGTGGCATTCCTATGTTTGCATGATAACTATTATTGTAGGAAAATTCTATTAAAGGTAACTGATCTTCCCAAATTTTCCTTGAAGTCCATGTGGCAAGTTTGCAACATGTCCTCTATCGTTTGAATCGTCCTCTCACTCTGACCGTTTGTTTGTGGTGATAAATTGTGCTTAACCTCAACTGGGTTCCTAAGTGTTTCTGGAGACTTGTCAAAAAATTTGAAGTAGATCGGGGATCTTGGTCGAATATAGAAGAAACAGGGACTCCATGTCTAAAAATAATTTCATTGATTTAAAGTTTGGCTAACTGGTCAAGACTGAAGTTGACTTTTATGGGTAAAAAATGAGCTAACTTGGTAAGACGATCTACAATTACCAAATGGCATTATGACCTTTCGGTGTATTTGGAAGACCTACTACGAAGTCCATGGTAATATGTTCTCATTTCCATTCGGAAATTTCTAAGGGCTGTAGTAATCCACTCGGCTTTTGGTGTTATGCTTTAACCCTTTGACATGTTAAACATTTACTTACCCATTCTACTATTTCTCTTTTCATGTTAAACCACCAAAAGTGACAGCTTATATCTTTGTACATTTTTATACTACATGGATGTACGACGAACTTAGAACTATGGGCTTCATTCAATATTTTATCTTTTAGTTCTTGTACTGAGGGTACCTGAATTCTATCCACGTACCTCAGTACCCCATCCTTTTCTATTCTGAATTTGTCATTTTTTTATGAGTTATTTCGGTCTTACACTTCTGACACTCTCTTCATCTACCTCTTGTAGTTCTTTGACTCTATCTAATAAAGTCGAACTATTCTCTATGACGAATAACTTATGGGTAGAGTTAATTGGAACTCTTACCTCTATCTCAAGTTTTGTCAAACCCTTTTATCAATACCTCGTTGTTGGTTATTATATTCAACTTTTCTTGATTCTTTTTACTTAACGCGTCTGCTACAACGTTGGCTTTCCCAGGGTGATATAAAATTTCACAATCAAAATCCTTTATCAACTCTATCCCTCTCCTCTGCCTCATATTTAACTCCTTCTGAGTGAATATATACTTTAGACTCTTGTGATCTGTGTATATTTCACACTTCTCCCCGTACAAATAATGCCTCCAATTTTTTAAGGCAAATACTACGGCGGCTAACTCAAGATCATGCGTAAGATACCTCTCCTCATAATTTTTGAGTTGTCTTGATGCATATGCAATCACCTTTCCATGTTGCATTAACACACACCTTAACCCCTTGTGTGATGCATCACTATAAACAATGAGACCTCCTGTATCATCTAGTAAAGATAACACTGGTGCCATACTTAACCGCTTCTTCAACTCTTGGAAGCTTTCTTCACATTTGTCTGTCCAGACGTACTTTACCGTCTTTCGAGTCAAATTGGTTAGCGGGGTCGCTATCTTTGAAAAATCTTGTATAAAATGCCGATAATACCCTGCTAAACCGAGAAAACTTCTTACTTCTGTTGGAGTTGTTGGTTGTTCCCAATTCACAACCGCTTCAATCTTGGCTGGATCTACCGCTATTCCATTTTTGTCAATTACATGACCTAAGAACTGGACTCGTTCCAACCAGAATTCACACTTGGAAAACTTTGCATAAAGTTGTTCCTTGCGTAATATCTCCAATACGTTCCTTAAGTGTTCAGCATGCTCCTCCTTTGTTCTCGAGTATACTAAAATATCATCGATGAACACTACGACAAATTTGTCTAAGCATGGTTTAAACACTCGGTTCATTAAGTCCATGAATGCTGTTGGTGCATTCGTTAATCCAAAGGACATCACAAGAAACTCATAATGTCCATAGCGTGTCCTAAACGCTGTCTTCGGCACATCTTCTTTTCTTACCTTTAATTGATGATAACCTGATTGTAGGTCAATCTTCGAAAAGTGTTCGGCCCCTTTCAACTGATCAAACAAATCATCAATTTGTGGTAAAGGATATTTGTTCTTTATGGTTAACTTATTTAGTTCTCTATAATCAATACATAACCTTAATGTTCCATCCTTCTTCTTTACAAACAACATTGGTGCTCCCCATGGTGAAACACTGGGTCGTATGTACTTCTTGTCTAAGAGTTCTTGTAACTGTAAAAGTAGCTCTTTCAACTCTACTGGTGCCATTCTGTACGGTGCCTTTGAAACGGGTGCCGTACCAGGTGCTAGATCGATAACGAACTCGATCTCCCTATCCGGAGGTAAACCAGGTAAGTCATCTGGAAACACATTCGGAAATTCTCTAACTACAGGTATTTGTTCTAGCTTTACTCCTTCTTTTCGAGTATCTACTATATATGCCAAATAGCCTGTACAACTCTTCCTAAGCAATCTCTCTACTTGTCTTACCGTCAGACATCGACATCGTTTTAGGTGAACAACCACCGTTGAACACTATCTTTGACTTCGATGTAGTCAATAGATTTACACGCTTCCGATGGCAGTCAATCATTGCATTATGATTAATTAACCAATCCATGCCTAAGATTATATCGAATTCCCCTAACTGTATAGAAATAAGGTTCACAAGAAATTTGTGTTTCTTAGTCTCTACGTTACAATTTCTATAGATGGTTTTAACGGAAATTATTTCTTGATTTGCAATTTTTACGTTTTAAAAGGTATATCTGAATTTATTAATTGTTGGGTTAGGTTTACTTCTCTATTTTCTGCCTCTACTACTGCCTATGGTCTTCTTTCAAGCGGCGTTAAGTTATATAAGTATGAACACTAGCATAATTGCAAGTATGTAACGCACATATTGTTCAAACATAATTTGTATATTCATACAGAAGGTTTACATATTCGGCTAGTAGTTTATATAAGTACTACTAGCATTCCCAAACCAGTTTCGCAAAAACTTGGGTAAAGTAGTTTAGATACTACTATTTACATACACACTTTGGTGACCAGATTTATCTAAAGCTTAATCTTACGATACTCATCACACAGCATACTGGATACCACCCACCTATTGATGTCGTACCCAGTCTTTCCATTCTCTACGGGATAATCCTCTATTCGCTTATCCAGATCCACAAGTGTTTCACGAAATTCTTTATTAGTCCTATCAAGCCTTGCTTGGATTTGATATCTTTCTCTTTCCTTTCTTGACAACAGTATCTGAAGTCGGATATTGAATCGTCCTTCATTCTCCAACCTTTCTTCCACATATGTCACCCTATTGTTTAAGGTATGTATTTCCACCTGGGCTTGTTCTAGTAGGTTTTCCTCCTCTGGGTTTCCTTCTTCTAACACTTCTACAGACTGATTTCGAACTTCTGATATATCCCTCCATATTATTGGTTCTTCCTCATCTGCTCCCTCTTCTATAATCTGAACCTCTACAGTGTCCTCATTAGGTTCTGTCGCTATCGCATCATAAAATTCTAAGTTATATTGAATTTCTTGTCCTTCCCGATCAATGCCTTGCTCAAGCTCTATCACCTGTGAACCTATCTCTCCTGAACTATCTTCCCAATCTGGGTCTGCCATCCTACAAAAGAATTTTAATTTATTTAGTATTTATGGAAACAAATTTACACATAAGATAAAGCTTTTAAGATTATTTTATGTATGATTAAGTGTTTTACGGACTCAAAGACTATATCCTAAGGTATTTTCCAACTACCTTAGAACTATAATCTACAGCTCTGATACCAACCTGTGACGCCCCCAAATTCTCTACTCTCTCTATAGCAGAATTTTTGCTCACGTGGAACTATACAACTGTAAATACTCAATAATATATGACTTCTATCTATCCAAGATTCACAGTATCCCATAACAGGTACTAGTTCCGGCCAGAACGTTGTCTGTGTTTGGATACCCTCACTTAGATATATAGATTCATATCTTATGAATATCCCTTTCATATCCATATTCCCTATCTATCTGACATTCACAGTATTAATGATAAGATTGTCCACAGAACTGAGGGGCGCATTCCGGTAAAGATGACACCATACCGGCGCTCATTAAGTGTAACCCCAGAACTTATAGGACTCTCAACATCATTTAGATACCCTCATTCAGATGTATAGTTCATATAGACACTATATTTAACTTAGTACAACTATTCTAAAGGATTTAAAGATCAGAGTATAACGCATTCTATGACATAAAGGATCATAATCTATTACATAACATTTTGTTCGGTTACATCATTCGTTATACTAAGTTATTATAAGAACAAGTCTTTAAAAGACTTAAAGTATTCAACAACAGAAATAAAACTTAATAAGCATGGCTTTTCCCCTTGTTAGTCCCAGACGTGCCAGAGATATCATTTATAGCTGCAAAAGAAGATATGCGCAAGAATGAGCTACAAATGCTCAGCAAGTTCATTTGAATATATAAACACCATGTGTTTGATTCGAAAGATATCAACAATGTATACTGAGGGTTCTGTATAAGAACCATATATTTCATTTAGTTCTATCAGTCTTTAAAGACTTAGAACCATTTGAGTTTTGGATATCTGGTAGGTGATCAGCCTCACCAATATCCTAGGAGCATGCATATCATCCTACCATTTGTGGTCAATATATTATCGACATTTATTGGCATTCCTATGAAGGCATTTTCCATTTACTCAGTATAGATGTCTTACCAAACAATTTGGTTTGACACAACAATTTAGCTCGAATAAACAATATATGAACAATGATTCATTTCTTAAGTTATGCTGAACAAGAAGCAATAACTTCACAATAATTGATAGCAAGATGTACAATACTTGCTTAATATAAGTTGAGTAAGGTTAGGACACTTGCTCAAAAGTAAATAAGTTCGGGATACTTGCATTAAGATAACAAAGTTGGGAGACTTGCATTAAGATAACAAAGTTGGGAGACTTGCCTTAGTGTAGCTCACTATAATTTAGTACAATCGGTCAACGCACGTAGTCTACGTATACCAATAATAAGCGTTAGCACGTATATAAACATGTATCACGCTAATCTAGACAAGTTTCATTAAGGTTCGACGTTGATTCGGTATCTCGGTCGCGTCCTTAATGGCTAAACACATAGATTGTTCGATAAAACTTCATTTGGAAGTCGAATTATTAGTCTAAATAATTTAATTATTATTTCTAACATTTTTAGAAGCTTGGTATTATTTTTAAATAATTTTCAGAAGCTTGGAAGTATTTTTAAAAAATTTTACAAGTTTAGAAATATTTTTAAATGATTTAATTATCATTTAGAATAATTTTAAAACATTTAATATGTTATTTAAATAATTTATTTGTTATTTAGAATATCTTTAGATACTTAAAATATTATTTAAATGATTTATTTATCATTTATAATATTTTTAGAAAGATAGAATATTATTTAAATAATTTATTTTATCATTAATAATATTTTTAGACTTTATTTTATCATTAAAATAATTTATTTATTACTTATAATAATTTTTAAAACTTAATTTGATATTTAAATGATTTAATTATCATTTATAACATTTTTAAATACTTAATATATTATTTAAATGATTTATTTATCATTAATAATATTTTTGAATATTTAATATTTTATTTAATTATTATATATAATAATTTTATTTACCTTAATATCATTTTTAAATAATTAATATAATTATTTAATAATTTAATATCATTTTTAAATAATTAAAACAATTATTAAATGATTTATCATAATTATTATTTAATATTTAATTAAATTAAATAATATATCAGAATATATAAAAATATGAAAAATAAATTTTTATAATTTAAAAATAAATTTTCGAATTTATTTATTAATTTCTTAGTTTTCTGGGTTTGTATATGAATTTCGTCGCTAAAGGTGTTCTTCATGAAGAACACCTGGTCAACGCTGAACAACCTACTTTGACCTCAAATTATTTTCAGTTGGTTCATGCTTTGTGTTTGATTGTTGTTGCTAGTTACAGTCTATATAGTAGAGAGTAACGACATATTTTGTTTGAGATCAAACAACATCATTTGATGCCATTTAAATTTGGTCAAACTAGCAGGGACCAACTGTTCTTGAGAATTTCTGGGTAACCCAGAAATTCATAAGTCAGGTTCGGTCAAGGCACTTTGACCATAATTTCTGGCAGGATTAATTATTGTTTATGTGTTTTAATATTATGAGGTTGGTATCTATGTAACATACAACAAGTCTAAGCAAAGAAACTACAAAAACATATCATATAGGCCGATTCTGGGTTGCATGAAAGTCTGACAAACCTTGTCAGACACCTTCAACGGAATTCTGGGTTGCCCAAAAATGGAAATCCGAACGGTCAAGGCACTTTTGACCGATCATAACTTTCATCTTAGCTATTTGTTTGCTATGCTACACGTCGGGTTTTAAAGATAACATGGCAGGCTACACATACATGCATAAAAACCGATCAAACAACTAATCTAAGACGATAAAAAGGCCTGACAAACTTGCCTGTCAGACTGTTCTTAGCTGTTCTTGACAGCTACACTATTTCATCAAATTCGACCATTTAAATGTCATGAAACCTTGTTTAACCAACCCAGATCGCTTATTAACATCTTATAACACATATCTAAACATCTAAAACATAAAATCACTAACAACTTAAAGATCTAGCATCCAAAATTGATTTAATACCTTTCTAAGTGGATTTTTGATTTCTGGCTGTTGATTCTGACCTTGTGTTTGCAGAGGCTTGATATGGTATGTCTTATATGTGTTTAAGCTTCAAAATTTTCGTGGCCAACTGATCAGATTGCTCTCCTATTTATAGAATTGACAAATTAGGGTTTCTTAGGTCATTTTCCAAACTTTGCCTCCAAAAATATCCTAGTCTAGGGACTTGTGCTAGTTGATCTCTGATCCTAATGACCTACTTAAGCTAGATATTTATAAACATCTGACTTTGATGTTCTTATCCTATTTTGATTGGTTTAAACTTTTATTTTTGAATTATTTACTTACTAATTAAACCTAGATTCTTGCTAATCATGATTATGATGTTAATTTAAGTTTAGTAATACCCTAATTAGGTTTATATATCATAATTAAGGTTTTACATTACATAAATTAGGGTTATTAAACTAAATTAGGGTTTTAGGATTTTAAATTAGGGTTTAGGGTTTTTAATCCTACAATTAGGGTTTTAATCTACCGTTTAGGGTTTAGTTTAATCTTAATAATTCATAATTAATATTATGATTCATCATTTAAATCTTAATTACATCAATTAAGATTTTTGTACAATAATTAGGGTTTTAATTGATCAATTCGGACAATTATTACCAATTAGGGTTTTCAAATTAGGGTTTCTATCTTAGTTTAACATTTTAGACCCTATTTAACTTATTTTAGAATTTTATCAGTTAATATAATATTATATTAATGTCAAAGCACGACAAAGCACTTCGTCATTTCTAAGCACGACAGAGCAGCTTACAAAAATAATTTGCCGAGACGCTTCTCGGTGAATTCGCCGGAAGCACGACAAATCATTTTGTCCGTTTAAGCACGACACAGCTGCTTGGCGAATTTTTTTTTTATTTGACCTAATTGTTTAATAAAATACACAATCACATAATACAAAGTCGGATCATGAAATTTCATTTATTAAACACATAATTTACATATACAGATCTTATTAGGGTTCGGAATATTACAGACCGCGCTGAACAGATATGCCAAGGCATGGTATGCCTTCATCTGCGCGAGTATTCTGCCGACCACTCATCACCAGGATGTGACCCGGGACCGAGCGGTTCTATTGCACCGCATTCTGCGTGGAGGAAGCATTGACGTGGGTTACATCATTCACCACTCCATGCTTCGTTTCTTGCGTGCAGTCACTTCTGGTGCCATTCCACACGCCTCGATTATCACACACCTCTGTCTTGTGGCGAAGGTGGAATGGGGCGAGGAGACCCTCCAGTTGCCCATGCGGGACATTGACAGCGCCACGATCAGAAAGTACAATGTATGGCGCGGTGGAGAGTCCCGGCCTAATGGGTTGGGTTTCATTATTGCTAATGATGAGGAGGAGGCCAGTGAGGAGGACGTGCCTGCACCGCCAGTGCAGCAGGGAGGAGACGGTGGACATGAGCGCGAGATGCGCCGACGCGTTGCACATGAGCTTCAGAGACTACATCGTCTCCTTTGCTGGTGCATTATCGAAGGCATTCAGCCAGCAGGGGGTCCACGTCGAGTTTCCCACCTTCGGAGCCAGCATCCCTTATCCTCCGCCTGACACACCACCTGGCGGCGCCGAGGACGACTCTTAGGGGAGTACTCTTTACCCTTTTATCTCCAATGAGGACATTGCATATTTTAAGTTTGGGGGTATTAGGCTTGCCTATATTTTTGTGATGCTTCTATTTATCTGTCTTTATTATTAGTTTATTTGCTTGTTTTAATTAAGTTCTATTAATAATTGCATAAAAATAAAAAAATAAAAAAAATTAAAAAAAATTAAAAAAATAAAAAATAAAAAAATGGTGAATTTCTCATGCATATTATATCATATCATATAGTTTAGTTGCATGATCCTAACATCTTGCTTAGTAAACATCCTCACTTGCCTGTGATGAGAATTTTTGATATTTGCTAATTACTAAGACTTGGGTCGAATGCCATGATATATTACAACTCTTGTCTTGTGTTGATTATGATAGAACCGGTTAGCACGTTTTTAAGTAGTTATCTCACTAAGTAGCCTAAAGGTTTGCATAATTGAGTTCTGGGGGGAATTTGATGTGTTATTAATAAATAAAGCAATTGTGGGTAGTGTTAGCTGAGACAACATGTGTCTAAGTTTGAGGGAAAACTTAGTGGAGCATTTGAACAACGAAATGGAGCGTAAAACGCATTCGTTGACAAAAAAAAAATTGAATAAAAGCTTGGTTAGCCTAGTTTTGTGGCCTTTGATATTCGAGTAAGTACGCCCTAGGGGATGTCTCTACACCTAGCGCCCTAAGACCAACTGGTTTGGGAGTCATTGGTCGAAAGCTCGCTACATGGGTATCATTGAATAGCCTAAGGGAACTAGGCATTGCACAACTAAGTGTCATTATCCGAATAACCTCTAAGTCGGTCCCCAATTTAGACATAGCGTTGTTTTAACTGTAACTTACCCCATTTGTTGTGTTGCAAGTTTGAGTATACGAATTTCCCCCTAAGAAAAATATTATGAGAATCATTTGGGTTGCTATAAGTTTGATGAATACTACGCACACACACACTTTATCGTTCACTACAGGATTTGAGTTATATGACTATCATGGTACACGAACCAAGTTTTGATGAGATGCTAGAATCTTCTGAGGCAAAAACTCGTTCGGATTGTTTACTAATTGATGAGGGTCATGGTGCATTCTTAGATTATTGCATTTCATCCATGTTTGCATTCATTTCATTGTAATTGCTTGAGGACAAGCAACAGTTCAAGTTTGGGTTATTTGATAAGTAGGTTTCATACCTACTTATTGGATACTATTTGGCTTTATTTGTTGCTTAACTAGTAGCTCCATAGTTTGTTTTCATGCATTTTTTCCTTCTTTTTGGTTTTGATTCACTATTTTCATTATATGGCTTTTGCACAGTTTTTGGTTAATTTGACACGAGTTATGATGCAATCGTTGTTTGGGAGCTAAATGATTATTTGTTGCCTGTATAGGACATGAGAATCGAGAAATCAGGCTACAGCAGTACAGCAACAGACTAGCAGCCTGCGCAGCTGCGCTCAGCTTGGCCTTGAGGCCGGCGCAGCTGCACCCCCCCTGTTCCTGCCAAACTCCCCTACGCAGCTGCACCCCTTTTGCAAAGGATGGCGGCACAACTGCGCCTATCGCCAGCCAGCCAGCCATGCAGACACGTTCCAGCCAGCGAAGCAACACTACCATAAAATCATGCAATGCCAGATTTTGAGGTTTTAGTGGAGCAAAACTTTATTAGTGGGAATCAGAATAAGTCAATAGAAGACAAATTAAGCATGTAATATATGGAATTGAGAATTCAATTTTGAGAGAGTTCCTCCTCCACGAAAATTAGGAAGTTTACTGCATTATTAGTTCTAAAATAAAAACACTCCAGCTGAGCTTCAATTTTGCTTGGGAACTGAAGAATGAAGCTACATAGATGCTGAATTGAAGCTTGGGAGCAAGAAATCAAGACTCAACACAACTTGGAAAATCATCATAAGTTGCAGAACGGAAGAACTGAAATAGGGAGCTTTAATATTTTCTGTTTTTGATTAATTTTCCTATTCTGTAATTATGATGATGAACCAATTGTGTATGATGAATTCTATTATTGTTATCATGAACTAAATTTCATTCTTGGGATTATAATGGATCTTTTGCATTACTAAAAATTGATATGCTTCCTTATTATTGCTAGTTGGTTATGAAATGAATGTCTAGCATAATCCATACTTATTGTTTAATTGCTTGATCACCAATTACTGTGATAATGTATATGGAATTGAGAAAGGAAATATAAATTGAGATCTAATTATGCTAGCATATGTTCATAATTTTTACATTCCTCGTGAAGTTATGTTTCGTGCTTAGGATAGAGATATACCGAAGCACCATATGTGGCCAATTGAGAACTTGTTCTTAAACCCTCTTGATTGTAATTCACATAGAGATATAGTGCGTTAGTCATCTAGGGTGTTCACATTTATTCTATCAATTGTGGATTTAGTGTGATATGAATATGGTGCATCGAGAGATGGTCGTATTTTACATTCGTGTTCTTGACCAACATTTAATAATAATCAATTAGTAACAATAGGAAGCATGGAAATCTAGGTTTGCAATAAGTGAAATTATAATCCAAAGCCCATAAAAATCTGTATTAGTATTATCATATATTGTTCTCTTTGTTTCTTTAACAATAATTAGATAATTTGTTCATTATAATCAATTGTTTAAAGAGACCGAAATAATTATAAAATTAGTGTTTGTAGTCGTAAATGCAATTATATTCCTCGTGGGATCGATACTTTACTTACTTTATATTACTTGTGGATCACGTGCACTTGCGTGTATGAGTCGTATTTATTATACATACAAATATATCAACAAGAACTCGATAAGAGTTTATCACCACTATATTCTCTATTTTCTAAAAGGTTACTACCCTAAGGTTTTCCCCACCTAGAGGTTCATAACCTACAGCTCTGATACCAACCTATGACATCCCCAAATCCGGGTACTTCAATTCCACAGATTTGGTATTCACTATTCCATACATTCATGTCTAATTACCCATGATAAGAGATAATATAATTAAACTGAATAAAACATCTCCCATAAAAGAGGTTACAACTTAAAACTCTTAAGCAAGAAATTCCCTGGTTATCTAACCTTTATTACATTAATGCGGAAATTAAAACATAAAATTAAATATGTTTTATTACAATAAAACATCAAATGAATAATAGGTCTTTAGCTATTTCTGCATCTTGCCCTTGCCCTTACTCGTGGATGGCTCGTCTGACTTTTCTGTCTTAGCTGCAATGTTTAATGTAAGAGTGAGCAAAAAATTGCCCACAAGTATGATGACAATAACATTTAAATGAAATAGATTTCAACTGAGGTATAATAATTTTCTGAATTCAATCAACAACTAATCAAGGTCTGAAAGCTCGTTAGAATGCTTGATTCAAGAAAAAATAGATTTCAAGATTTGAAGGTATATCTGAGGGTCATAAGACCTCGAACTATGTCCTAGGTTAGCAAGTATTTCTACCGTAACCTTTAATAGTCTTATAGACTATGGACCATCCATCTCGTACTTAGGGGAATCAGCCCTTTGTACAATGTATTGTGCACAAACATTTTAACGCTGGCGCGTAATTAATCCCCTATATTAGGGTTGTTCATCTCAGTTTAGCATCAGAATCCGTACCAAAAAGGAACATGGTTTGGAACAATTTTAAAATATTCTAAGTCTTTAGAACGCTCATCAACTAAGGACTAGCTGAATCAATAAGGGTTCGTTAGTCACTAAAGCATTTGATTCATCAATAGAGTCGTACAATAAAATTTATATTCGGAATTTGAATAACAATCAATGATCGAATAACAAATTACTAGAATAAAGCTTAAGCACCTAACATGGTAACAACCTTGCTTGAATAACGATAAACTAAGGTTAACAAACTTGCTCAATGAAAGTAAACTTGCTTTAAATAAAATAACAAGTTTAAGGGAGGAAAAACTTGCCTCGTACGTAGATTACAGATTTAATTTCACGTTCCTTAATCAACCTATACATTTTGATTATAAAATGGTAACAATAATTAGTTACAAGATTATATGCATTTTAGGATTTGTTCTTATCCTATTTCATTTCATATCAGATATCATTTGCTATTCATTAAATATTTGCTTACCACTCATTGTAGTATCTTATTTATTATTAAATACTTTAATCTAAGTTTTAAACATGTACACGACTGAAAGTAGTATGCACACAAGCCAATCATATTTGATATGATGTAGCATATACTTTGTAATCTTATTCATTTATTAATAAAAGAATTGATTTTCTTAAAAGGCATTTTACATTATCTACATAGTGCTGTTATATTAAATGTGATAAACCCATAGTTTTGAGCAATGCTTTTAGAATCATGATGGTGATCATGCTAATGAGATCTAAATTCAAGATAGCTCACAAACTAAAATTGTTCCTAATCGTTGGATTACTGAATTGGGGATTAGTGAATCCGGATAGATTAGTACATACGTTGCTTGCTCTTAGGAAGAGGATGATTGATCTCATAATCATTTGTGTGGAGACACTAAAGCAAGTATGTAGGTGCTTATTGGAGAATAAGTTCACTGAACGTGGCTCGTTAAGGAATACCTAATGGAGTTTTACTCGCCTGTCAATAGGAATTCCTATAGTGATAGTTGTACAAGTGATCCTTGGACTTGAGATCATCATAGTATCTTGTGTATGATGAGTTATACTTTGACATGTCGCTTAAGACCTTTGGGGTATATCAAAGGGTATGATTGGGTATAATTAGTTATACATGGAGATAGGTGAATGATCAACAAAGAATCTACCTCGTCTAGTAAAAGATGTGAATGTCCTATGTGATTCGATAAATGATAACTCAGTAGTCCTTGGCCAAGGCAGAATGAAATTAGAAAGGAGTTTCTAATTTGCATTAATTAGAGTTGTGCATTTGGGAATCGAAATACATATAATTAAATAAAATAAGACTTGACAGTAAATCCATGTCTTATATTTAATTGGGACATTGTATGGTAGAAGGATTGAATTGTACGGTAACTATTTACTCAAAGGTTCTTTTGTGATTAATGTTGAAATCTATATTATCTGGAAAGTCGTTGATCGCTAAGGGGGCTTACCCTTATTGTAGAATAAATATTATTTATTTAAATGAATTAAATAGTTTAATTTATTTATTTAAATAAGATTAGAATTGTTCTAATTGATTTATTCACAACCGGTTTAATATGGAGAACCTAAAGGGTCACACCGCAAAAGGAAGATATTTATTTAAGAAGTAAATGGCATAATTGTAATAATAAGTTAAGTGTATTTAATTTAGTCTATAGAGATAGAATAAATTAAATAGCTTAATATTTATTATTTAATATTTTAGAAATATTAAATTTAAATTAATAAGAGGAGTCTTATTATTATTATTACTTTTACTATTATTTAATTCCTAATAGGGATTGGGAATTAATTAATAGAAGTACTCTCCCATGAATTCCTAATTGGATTAGGAGCATTATTAATTAAAGGAGTTTAATTATAATACAAACCATAATCCTAAATAGTTTAGGGAAGGGTTATTCCTACATCTATAAATAAGAGGAGTCTTATCATAGATTAGTGTTACACACTCTTGCATTAGATTGTGGAGAGCAATTTCTATAGTGATAGAAACTAGGGTTTTGCCAAATACCCAACTTCTTGAATACTTGTTCTTCCTTGGTGGATCACCTCTAGAGGCCAAACACTTGGGTGGCTAACGTTGATCAAAGGAAGGAATCACACCGTAGCATTCGAGGAGAACACGAAGGACTAGGAGTTGAACTTGTACCCGAGGAAGCTTTGTTCTACGAGGGTATAATTCTTATTCTCTTTATCTTTCGTTTATATCGTTAATTGAGCACATAGATTGATCTTGGTGATGGTTTGTATAAAATTTTAAAATCCGATTTTATCGCGCTTCCGCACTATTTATGTAATTTGATTGCATGTTCGCGCTATATACAAACCTAACAGTGGTATCAGAGCCTAATCTTGTGCTAATTATCGATTTTGATGATTCCATGTATGTTTGATATGCGATTGGATCGAAATTTTTGGGCAGAATTTTTTTTTTCTAAATCAGCGAAGCGGCGTAGCTGCGCCGCCTCCAGTTCATTCTGAAGCGCAGCTGCGCCGAAACCCAGAGTCGGTTTTTCTGGGGAGCAGCGCAGCTGCGCCGTTGCCCAGTTCATTCTGGCCGCAGCTGCGCCGGTAAGCAGAATCTAAAAAATATTTTTTCTTCAATTAAAATAAATGGTTTATTTAATTGATATAAGTATAAAATAAAGAGTTTATTTTATCTGGAATAGGATTTCAGATTGCTAAAATTAAAGGAGTTTAATTTGGATTTGGTTTTTGATTAAAATAAAAGAGTTTATTTGGTTTCAAAACTAAATATTAGCAAAACGTTTGCCCATTAATTGATATCGATGCATATATGAAATGGTTTTATTATTCATGGGATGAATGTTATTTATTGATACATATAGAGATATGTATGATAATAAATAGGGATTGATTATGGACTATTGACCAATGTGTGATTGGAATTATTTTAGAGGATGCTTGAATGTATGGGTTTTATAAATGGGGTCTGCGTACCTCGTCTTCTCTAATTTTTTTTTCTTAATGTAAATTCTATCTCTCTCCTATGTACTTCCCCTTGACTGCTGATCAGGGTTTCTATTTATTGTAAATAGTTTTTTTTAATAGGACTAGTTAGAATTATTTTTTTGAAGAATTGGAGACAAAGGAGCAAGGAGCGCTTGAAGATCCGTTTGTAATGGAGCCCGGGTTTAAATGTAATAGTTATATTTAAATTTTATTCTTGCACCCTAGGGTTGACCTTTTGGTTCACTTGGTGGCTCTAGTGAACTAAACTAGAATAAAAGTCCATAATCAATCCGGGTAGAATATAGTATTCTATATGTGCATGCTTACTATATATATATATATTATATATTATCAAACATGCTTCGCATGTAAAATAATATGACGCGTATTTTATATATATATGTGCATGCGCGCTAAACAAGATGAGACTAATAATAATAAACCCCTCAAAGAAATTATATTAAGTCTTAAGCGTTCAAAGATATTTGGAATATCGAATGTCGCCTTCTAGCATGGTAAAACAATAGAGTATTAAATGTTTAATATGAGTTTGTTGTGTCACCACAAGGCAAATATTAAATATTTAAGATGTTGCTTTATCACATTTGATGCTTATAAATAGACTGAACGATGCTGTTTTGTTGTGTCACCACAAGGACAGTGTTTTTCTTTCGAATATATGGAAGTGCTAGGTTGGACTTAACTTGGATAATTTTGATTCGGATGTGTCACCACTTGATCAAAATAATCTAAGAGGCAAAATAAAAGGAGTTACATAGTGATGTAATTGACAATAGTTGTCTACCTATTTATTTATATATCGTTTGTTGTGTCACCACAAGGTTATATACATTTGAAATGGGGTCCTTAATCTCACTAGCAAAACTTTAATTAGATTTACCGAACTATATAGAGAGGGTAATATAGTTTGATGAAAAATAGTGGGAGATACCAATTTAAATAAAGACCTAATTTATTTTGGTAATTAATTAAATGAATGAATGCTAAAATGTTGTCTATTTCACATGCAGAATTTAAAAATGTCAAACTCACTATCACTGTGTAGCATACTTGATACTAACAAATTGACCGGACCGAATTACACGGACTGGTTAAGGAATCTGAGAATTGTTCTCACTGCTGAAAAGATTTCTTATGTCCTAAATTCGCCAGTCCCTGCAAGTGTTGCAGAAACAGCCTCTGAGGAAGAGATTGCTACTTTTAGAAAGTGGCAAGATGATGCAATCTTGGCTCAATGCATCATGCTCGCATCCATGAGTAACGAGCTTCAGCGTCAGCATGAAACTATGGATGCTCCTACTATATTGCTGCACCCTCAAAGAGTTGTATGGTGAGCAAAGTAGGACTGCTAGATATCAGATATCTAAGGAGCTCTTCCGATCTCGTATGACCGAGGGCACTGCTGTTGAGACTCATGTCCTTAAGATGATCAATCTGATTGAACAACTTGGACAGCTTGGGTTCGTGATGGATGGGGAGTTAAGTCAAGATTTGATCTTGCAGTCACTCCCGGACAGCTTCTCACAATTTGTTGTGAATTTTCACATGAATAAGTTGGACGTCAGCTTGCCTGAGTTACTTAACATGCTGAAAACTGCTGAAGGTCACTTCTCATCCAACAAGAACCAAGTCTTACTAGTGGATGATTCTTCCAAGAAAAGGAAGAGGCCCAAGGTATCTTCTGAAAAGAAGAAAAACAAGAAGGCTAAGGGCAAGGCGAAGAGAAAGGATAATAAGAAACCTGATCCAGATAGCAAGGGAATTTGCTACCATTACAATAAGCCGGGACATTGGAAGAGGAACTGCAAGGAGTATCTTGCGGACCAAAAGAAGCTTGGAGAAGCTTCGACTTCCGATCTAGGTTTGTTCATGATTGAAATTAATTTTTCTGAAAGTCAAAATTCTACTTGGGTATTGGATACCGGCTGTAGTTCTCACATATGTAATAATATGCAGGGACTAAGCAGAAGTAGGAAGCTGAACAAGGATGAAGTCATCGTACGAGTGGGAAATGGAGCAAAGGTTGCTGCATTGGTTGTAGGGACTTATTGTTTAGCACTGCCTTCAGGCAAGTTCATTAGTTTAAATAATTGTTATTATGTTCCAACACTCATTAGAAACATTATTTCAATTTCTGTATTGGATATGGATGGTTTTGATATTATAATAAAGAACAACAGTTGTTCTATTTATAATAAAAATGTTTTATATGGTGTTGGCAATTTACTGAATGGACTTTACATACTTGACTTGCATGAAAATATACTTCAAATTGAACAAACTAAGAAAAGAAAAACATATGATGTTAATTATACTTTTATATGGCACTGTAGACTCGGTCATATCAATGAAACAAGATTATCCAAGTTGCATAAGGATGGGCTTTTAGAGCTATCTGATTATGAATCATATCCAACTTGTGAATCTTGTCTCATGGGTAAAATGACTAAATCTCCTTTTACTGGAAAAGGAGAAAGAGTTACAGAGTTGTTAGCGTTGGTACACACAGACGTTTGTGGACCTATGACAACGAATGCACGAGGAGGGTATTCTTATTTTATTACTTTCACTGATGATCATTCTAGATTTGGATATGTGTATTTAATAAAATATAAATCTGAATCGTTTGAAAAGTTCAAAGAATTCAGAAGTGAAGTAGAGAAACAAACTGGTAAGAGTATTAAGATTCTTCGATCGGATCAAGGAGGGGAATACTTGACCAATGAGTTTCTCAATTGTCTCAAAGAAAATGGTATAATCTCACAATGGACTCCACCGGGAACGCCACAGTTGAATGGTGTATCTGAAAGGAGAAATCGAACATTGTTGGACATGGTTCGTTCCATGATGAGTTTTACCGACCTTCCAGTATCCTTCTGGGGTTATGCCCTAGAATCGGCTGCATACTTACTTAACAAGGTACCTACCAAATCCGTCCCAAAGACTCCATATGAGATATGGACAGGGAGGAAACCAAATCTTAAGCATGTTAAGACTTAGATCTGAGAAATGTAGATTTGTGGGATACCCTAAAGAAACATCAGGGTATTATTTCTATCATCCTACTGATCAAAAGGTGTTTGTTGCGAAACATGCTGCCTTCTTGGAAAAGGAGTTTATCCTTGAAGGGTTCAGTGGGAGTAAGATATATCTTGAAGAAGTTCAAGAACCACAAAATACTACGGATCAAAGTCAGGTACCTAACCAAGTAGAAGAACCTACTGTACCACTACCTATTCGTAAATCTGGAAGAGTACCGAAGATACCTGAGAGGTATGGATTCATCATAGAGGATGATGATGAGGTACGCATCATAGATGATGATGATCCATTGACTTACGAAGAGGCTATGAGTAGTGAAGACTCAGAGAAATGGCTAGAAGCCATGAAATTCGAGATGGACTCCATGTATGAAAACCAAGTATGGACTTTGGTTTCACTACCTGAGGGCATTAAGCCTATTGGGTGTAAATGGGTCTTTAAGAGAAAGACTGGAGCAAATGGCAAGGTAGAGACCTATAAGGCCCGACTGGTTGCAAAAGGTTTCAAACAAAGACAAGGAGTTGACTATGATGAAACCTTCTCACCAGTAGCTATGCTCAAGTCCATTCGGATTTTGTTTGCAATTGCAGCTTATTATGACTACGAGATCTGGCAAATGGACGTGAAAACGGCCTTCCTCAATGGAGAGCTTGAGGAGAATGTATATATGATACAGCCAGAGGGTTTTGTTTCAATGGTTGGAACAAACCAAGTCTGTAAGCTACAACGATCCATTTATGGATTGAAGCAAGCTTCTCGAAGGAGGAACATCCGTTTTGATGAGATAATCAAAAGGTTTGATTTTATCAAAAATGAGGATGAACCTTGTGTGTACAAGAAGGTTAGTGGGAGCGCTGTTTCATTCCTTGTATTATATGTTGATGACATATTACTGATAGGGAATGATGTTCCTATGCTACAGTCGATCAAAATTTGGTTATCTAAACACTTCTCCATGAAGGACTTGGGTGAGGCATCCTATATTTTGGGGATAAAGATCTATAGAGATAGATCTAAAAGGATGCTAGGCTTGACCCAAGGAAAGTACATTGACTCGATGTTAAAGAAGTTTAGCATGGAAGATTCCAAGAGAGGTCTCATGCGATGAGCCATGGAATACATCTCTCCAAGAAACAGGCCCCAAAGACACCTGAGGAGAGAGACCGTATGAGTAAGATTCCTTATGCTTCCGTAATAGGATCTATCATGTACGGTATGATATGTACTAGACCAGATGTCGCTCATGCACTTAGTGTAACCAGCAGATATCAGTCGAATCCAGGAGAAGAGTACTGGAAGGCAGTGAAAAACATCCTAAAGTACTTGAGAAGAACTAAGGATGTATTTCTTGTCTACGCTGGGTCTGAATTGAAAATAGACTCAAGTTTTCAAACGGACCAAGATGACAATAAATCCGTTTCAGGGTACGTGTTTACCTTAAACGGTGGCGCAGTGAGTTGGAAGAGTTCCAAGCAGCAAACAGTTGCTGATTCGGTGACAGAGGCAGAGTACATAGCTGCAAGTGAAGCTGCAAAGGAAGTTGTTTGGATGAAGAAGTTCATAACTGAACTTGGAGTGGTTCCTAGCATTAGAGGAGCAGTACCTTTATTCTGTGACAACAACGGAGCTGTTGCGCAGGCTAAGGAACCCAGGTCTCATCAGAAATCCAAACACGTGTTGCGGCGGTTTCATTTGATTAGAGAGATCATTGAAAGAGGAGAAGTCACCCTGGAGCGTGTGGACTCTCAAGACAACATTGCAGATCCATTTACTAAAGCTTTAACTCAACAGCAGTTTGATCGTCACTTAGAGAAGATGGGTATTAGATACCATGGCGATTGGCTTTAGTGCAAGTGGGAGATTGAAAGTAATATGCACACAAGCCAATCATATTTGATATGATGTAGCATATACCTTGTAATCTTATTCATTTATTAATAAAAGAATTGATTTTCTTAAAAGGCATTTTACATTATCTACATAGTGCTGTTATATTAAATGTGATAAACCCATAGTTTTTGAGCAATGCTTTTAGAATCATGATGGTGATCATGCTAATGAGATCTAAATTCAAGATAGCTCACAAACTAAAATTGTTCCTAATCGTTGGATTACTGAATTGGGGATTAGTGAATCCGGATAGATTAGTACATACGTTGCTTGCTCTTAGGAAGAGGATGATTGATCTCATAATCATTTGTGTGGAGACACTAAAGCAAGTATGTAGGTGCTTATTGGAGAATAAGTTCACTGAACGTGGCTCGCTAAGGAATACCTAATGGAGTTTTACTCGCCTGTCAATAGGAATTCCTATAGTGATAGTTGTACAAGTGATCCTTGGACTTGAGATCATCATAGTATCTTGTGTATGATGAGTTATACTTTGACATGTCCCTTAAGACCTTTGGGGTATATCAAAGGGTATGATTGGGTATAATTAGTTATACATGGAGATAGGTGAATGATCAACAAAGAATCTACCTCGTCTAGTAAAAGATGTGAATGTCCTATGTGATTCGATAAATGATAACTCAGTAGTCCTTGGCCAAGGCAGAATGAAATTAGAAAGGAGTTTCTAATTTGCATTAATTAGAGTTGTGCATTTGGGAATCGAAATACATATAATTAAATAAAATAAGACTTGACAGTAAATCCATGTCTTATATTTAATTGGGACATTGTATAGTAGAAGGATTGAATTGTACGGTAACTATTTACTCAAAGGTTCTTTTGTGATTAATGTTGAAATCTATATTATCTGGAAAGTCGTTGATCGCTAAGGGGGCTTACCCTTATTGTAGAATAAATATTATTTATTTAAATGAATTAAATAGTTTAATTTATTTATTTAAATAAGATTAGAATTGTTCTAATTGATTTATTCACAACCGGTTTAATATGGAGAACCTAAAGGGTCACACCGCAAAAGGAAGATATTTATTTAAGAAGTAAATGGCATAATTGTAATAATAAGTTAAGTGTATTTAATTTAGTCTATAGAGATAGAATAAATTAAATAGCTTAATATTTATTATTTAATATTTTAGAAATATTAAATTTAAATTAATAAGAGGAGTCTTATTATTATTATTACTTTTACTATTATTTAATTCCTAATAGGGATTGGGAATTAATTAATAGAAGTACTCTCCCATGAATTCCTAATTGGATTAGGAGCATTATTAATTAAAGGAGTTTAATTATAATACAAACCCTAATCCTAAATAGTTTAGGGAAGGGTTATTCCTACATCTATAAATAAGAGGAGTCTTATCATAGATTAGTGTTACACACTCTTGCATTAGATTGTGGAGAGCAATTTCTATAGTGATAGAAACTAGGGTTTTGCCAAATACCCAACTTCTTGAATACTTGTTCTTCCTTGGTGGATCACCTCTAGAGGCCAAACACTTGGGTGGCTAACGTTGATCAAAGAAAGGAATCACACCGTAGCATTCGAGGAGAACACGAAGGACTAGGAGTTGAACTTGTACCCGAGGAAGCTTTGTTCTACGAGGGTATAATTCTTATTCTCTTTATCTTTCGTTTATATCGTTAATTGAGCACATAGATTGATCTTGGTGATGGTTTGTATAAAATTTTAAAATCCGATTTTATCGCGCTTCCGCACTATTTATGTAATTTGATTGCATGTTCGCGCTATATACAAACCTAACAACGACAACATAGCAAGATTAAAAAATAATAATAATAAAAATTTCCAGTTACTGTTCCACTGCCGGGGCGGTGGATTTCTATACAAAAACGTCGTCGGGGCGAGGCTACTGCCGGGGCGAGGAAACTAGTTCAACTATGCCGCCGGGGCAACAGGACCGCCGGGGCGAGATTTCCAGTTCATTTCTACCGTCGGGATGGTAGACTCGACTGATACCTTCTACAATTCGCGAACCAGTGCAATTTCAAACCAAATTTTCCAAATTCTATCATCCGATACATAAAATAAACATACCCAGACGTCAAACATGATGTAAAATAATTACCCAACATGTTTCTAACAATTCTAACCATTATAAACACATAATCAACCAATTAAAGACCCAAAACTCCACTGTTCATGCTCTTTTTCTATACTTTGACACACTTAGTGAAATCAAACACTGTAATCTTGCTTCTAAACCATTTTGATCCGTTTAAGTTGCATTATTCTCGTTTTTATCATATTAACACAATCAACAATCAATTTACAGATTAATATCCGAATTGAACATCAAATTTTATACATTTAAGCCATACATGAAAGTGAAACTCTGTAAAACCAAAAACTCTAATCTAAAGCATGCTTTCATGGATTAATTCCTTCAAATTGGTTTATAAACAATATATAATGGCCAATACATGCCTACTATCAATTACAATCAAGCAATTAATGCATTGAACAAATAAATTCATATACAGTAAAGTAATATAGTGAAGAACTTTTAAAAAGGATTATACCTTTATGCTAAACAAGATGATTTCCTTAGCTTCCTCTCCTTCTTCTTGATTCTCTCAATTCCACTCTCCAATTTTAACAGAGAAATTCTTCTCTGTTTTTACACTCTTCTCTCTAATCTCATTGCTAAACTCTGTTTTTTTTAACAACCTGATGAACCTTCAAGGCTCTACTTTAACGTATTTTAATTTTAATTTGTCAGTTAAAAGAAACAAAGAGTTAGGACATGTTTGGCAAACTCAAAATAAGAAAAATAGAATTTCAAAGGCTACAAGGCATCGTTTGGTTGAACCACAATAAAATAATCCATTTTTATCAACCAAGGGTCACAAGGCCTTATTTGGTTTAACTAAAATTAATCTGTTTCCATTTATTTTAATAACTCATTATACAATATAGTTTTAATTGTCACACTTCTACTTTAATTAAACTTAAATAAATTATCTTATTCAAATAAATCCTTTATTCAATTATTTAATCATCTAATTTAATTATTAAATTAAATTAGAATAATCACATCAAATCACATTCAAATAACATTTAACATATTTACACTTAACATGAACTATTCCACAATAACTTTATAAATTATTTATTTTACTCAATAAATAAATTAACAAAATATTTATATAACTCAATAAATATTTTTATTCATTCACAAAAATCGCATTCGTTACAACTAATAATAACAAACCCTCAAAGAAATCATATTAAGTTGTAACGTTCAAAGATATTTGGAATATCGAATGTCGCCTTCTAGCATGGTAAAACAATAGAGTATTGAATATTTAATATGAGTTTGTTGTGCACACACAAGACAAGTATTAAATATTTAAGATGTTGTTTTATTATATTGGATGTTTATAAGGAATTGAACATTATCGCTTTGTTGTGCACACACAAGGGCTATATTTTTCTTTTCACTTATATGAAAATGCTAGGTATGACTTAACTTAGATTATTTTAGTTCGCATGTGCACACATTTAACCATTATGATCTAAGAGGCAAAATACAAGGAGTTACATGGTGATGTAATTGACAATAGTTGTCTACCTATTTATTTATATATAGTTTGTTGTGCACACACAAGGCTACATACATTTGAAATGAGATCCTTATTCTCACTAGCAAATCTTTAATTAGATTTGCCGATTTATATAATGAGGGTACTATAGTTTGAAGAAAATAGTGGGTGATACCAATTTAAATAAAGACCTAATTTATTTTGGTAATTAATAAAATGAATGTATGCTAAAATATTGTTAATTCATTTATAGAATTTTACAATGTCTAATTTACTATCACTGTTGAGCATATTAGATGCTAATTAACCGAACCAAATAACACGGACTGATTAAGAAATCTAAGAATAGTTCTCAAGGCTGAAAAGCTATCTTATGTCCTTAATACGCCTATTCCTACAATGGTTGCAGACAATGCCTTTGAGGAAGAGATTGCTACTTTTAGAAAGTGGCAAGATGATGTAACCGTGGCTCAATGCATCATGCTCGCATCCATGAGTAACAAGCTTCAACGTTAGCATGAAACTATGGATGCTCCTACTATATTCCTGCACCTCAAAAAGTTGAATGGTGAGGAAAGTTGGACTGCTAGATATCAGATATCTAAGGAGCTCTTTCGATCTAGAATAACCAATGACACTACAGTATAGACAAATGTCCTCAAAAATAATCAATCTGATTGAACAATTAGGACAACTGGGTTTTATAATGGATTGAGAGTTGATCCAAGATTTGATCTTGCAGTCACTCCCGGACTCTTTCTCACAATTTATTGTGAATTTCCACATGAACAAGCTATATGTCAGCCTGCCTGAGTTGCTTAAACATGTTGAGAACTACAAAAAGTCACTGTTCAACCAAGAAAGACCAAGTCTTACTGGTAGATGATTCTTCCAGGAAGTGGAAGAGGGCCAAAGGATCTTCTGAAAGGAAGAACAATTCAAAGAAGGTATAAGGAAAGGAAAAAACAAAGGACAATAAGAATAAAACTGATGCGGATAGCAAAGGAGTTTGCTTCCACTATAATAAGTCTGGATACTGGAAATTAAACTATAAGGAGCATCTTACAGAGGCTAACCAGAAGAAGCTTAGTGAAGCTTCGGTTACAGATATAGGATTGTTCATGATTAAAATAAATCTTTCTATAAGTCAAGGTCTACTTGGATATTAGATACCAACTATAGTTTTCATGCATGCAATTTAATGTAGAGAACAAGCATAAGTAGAAAGCTAAACAAAGAGTAAGTAATCTTACGTGTGGGGGATGGAGCAATGGTTGCTATATTAGCCGTAAGAACTTATAGTTTAGCGTTGCCTACGGGCAAGTCTATTAAGTTAATAAGTTGTTATTACATTCCAGTTCTCATTAGAAATATTATTTCTTTCCGTTGTTGGACAATGAAAGTTTTGGTATTATATTTAAGAACAATGGTTGTTCTATTTATAATGATAATATTTTGTTTGAAACTAGAAAATTACTTGATAGACCTTGTATACTTGACTTACATAAAAAATAATTTTGCAAATTGAACAAACTAGTTAAAGAAAAGGAGATGGTCATTCAAAGAGTTGAATATGTGTATTTGATGAAATACAAGTTTGAATTATTTGAAATGTTCAAAGAATTTAGAAGTGAAATAAATTGACAAAGTATTAAGATTCTTTGATCAGATCGAGAAAGGAATACTTGTGCAATGAGTTTCTAGATCATCTCAAAATGGTATTTTCTCATAATGGACACCTCCTAATATGCAATAATTGATTGGTGTATCTAAAAGGAAAAATCGTACCATGTAGGACATGGTGCGGTCCATAATGATTTTTACTGATATTCGAGTATCCTTCTAGTGTTATGTCCTAGAAACGGCTGCATATCTACAAAATAAGGTAACCTCAAAATCCGGCCCCAAGACTCCATAAAAGTTATGGATAGGGAGGATTCCTAGTCTTAAGAATGTTAAGATAAGGGGTTGTCCATCTTATGTGAAAAGGTTTCAAAAGGATAAGCTTGGGACACAATCTGACAAGTGCAGATTTGTGGGATATCCTAAAGAAAGTTTAGGGTATTATTACTATAATCCTACACGCTGCCTTCTCGGATAAAAGTGATTATCATTGAAGGAGCTAGTGGGAGGGTAATAGATCTTGAAGGAGTTCAAGAACCATAAAGCACTATAAGTCAAACCGATGAACCAGTAGATAGACCTATTGTACCACAACCGAATCATAAATCTGGAAAAGTACTGAAGATACCTAGGAGGTATGGATTCATCATAAAGAATGATGATCCAGTTATATACGATGAGGCTATGAGTAGTAAATTCTCAGAGAAATGGCAGATGACTATAAAATCCAAAATGGACTCCATATATGAAAAACCAAGTGTGGACTTTGGTTAACCCTCCGGTAGGCATAAAGCCTAAAGGGTGTATATAGGTCTTTAAAGGAAAGGTTGGAGCACATGGCACGGTGGAGACCTATAAGACCAGACCTATTTAAAAGGTTTCAAATAAAGTTAAGGAGTTAACTGTGATAAAACTTTATTACCGGTAATAATGCTCAAATCCATTCGGATTTTGCTTGTGATTGCAGCTTATTATTATGAAATCTGGCAAATGGATATGGAGACGTCCTTCCTCAATGAAGACTTGAGGAGAATATATGTATGATACAGCCAGATAGATTTGTTTCAATGGTTGAAGCAAATCATGTATATGAGCTACAACAATCCATTTATGGATTGAAGTAAGCTTCTCAAAGATGAAACATTCGGTTTGATGAGACAATCAAAGAAGTTTCATTTTATCAAAACGCGGATGAATCAGATGTGTACAGAAGGTCAGTGGGAGTGCAGTGACATTCCTAGTACTATATGTTGATATATTACTGATAAGGAATGACACACCAATGCTACAATCAGTAAATATAAAATTATCTAAACATTCCTCCATGAATGACTTGGGAGGAGCATTCTATAAATTGGGGATATAAATCTATATAGATAGATTTAAAAGGATGCTCGGCTTAACCCAATGAATGTATATTCATTCGATGCTAAAGGCTTTTAGCATGGCAAACTCCAAGAGAGGTCTCATAATGATGAGCCATGAAGTGTATCTCTAAAATTATCCCTAATTCAAAGAGAGATCGCGTGAGTTACTATCATGTATGCAATGAATATACAAGGCCTGATGTTGATCAGTCATATTCTGGAGAAGATCACTGTAAGACTGTGATAAACATCTTAAAGTACTTAACCGAAACTAAGGATGCGATATAATACATTGTGGGTCTGAATTAAAACTAGAGGGATAAACATACTCAAGTTTTTCAGACTGACCAAGATGATAACAAATCCACTTTAGGGTAAGTCGTTACCTTGAATCGTGGTGCAGTGAATTGGAAAGGTTCCAAACAGCAAAGAGTTACTAGTTTAGTGATAAAGACAAAGTAAATAGCTGTAAATGAAGCTGCAAGTTGATTGTTTGGATGAAAAGTTCATTACAGAACTAGGAATAGTTCCTAAGTCTCATATTTGAATTCAAACATGTGTTGCGACACTTTCATTTGATTAGAGAAATCATTGAAAGAGGAGAAGTCACTTTAGAGATAGTGGACTCTCAAGAACAATACTGCATATCCATTTACTGAAGCTTTATCTAACAACAAGATGATTGTCACTTAGAGAAGAAGGGTATTAGATACCATGGCGATTGGCTTTAGTGCAAGTAGAAGATTGAAAGTAGTATGCACATAAGCCAATCATATTTGATATGATGTAGCATATACTTTGTAATCTTATTCGGTTATTAAAGGCATTTTCATTATCTCCATGATGCTGTTATTAATATGTGATAAACTCATAGTTTTAAGCAATGTTTTTAGAATCATGATGATGATCATGCTAATAAGATCTAAATTCTTAGAAAGCTTAAAACTAAAATTGTTCCTAATCGTTGGATTACTAAAAAGGGATTAGTGAATCCGGATAGATTAGTACATACATTGCTTGCTCTTAGAAAGAGGATGATTGATCTCATAATCATTTGTGTGGAGACACTAAAGCAAGTATGTAGGTACTTATTGGAGAATAAGTTCACTGAACATGACTCGCTAAGGAATACCTAATGGAGTTTTACTCGCCTGTCAATAGGAATTCCTCTAGTGATAGTAATACAAGTGATCCTTGGACTTGAGATCATCATAGTATCTTATGTATGATGAGTTATACTTTGACATGTCCCTCAAGACCTTTAGGGTATATAAAAGGGTATGGTTGGGTATAATAAGTTGTACACAGAGATAGGTGAATGATTAACAAAGAATCTAGCACATCTAGTAAAAGACAAGAATATCCTATGTGATTCAATAAATGACAACTCAGTAGTCCTTGGTCAAGGCAGAATGAAATTACAAAGGAGTTTCTAATTTGCATTATTTAGAATTGTGCATTTGAGAATCGAAATACATATAATTAAATAAAATAAGACTTGACAATAATTCTGTGGCGCCCCCAAATCCGGGTACTTGAAACCCGTACTTGGTGCATCACGATACCATTTCTTTGAGTTGTTTAATAAATTACAACTTAATATTTATATCAGAGTTGTCTATTCCCCAAGTATGGCAACCTTTAATTACATTCTTTACATGTTACATAATATATATGATCACAATATAAAAGACTAATTATTACAGATAACACCATACAACTTATTCCTTCAACTTTCCTTTGCCCTTATCTTTGCCAGAGCCTTCTGGTCGATCACACTTAGCTGAAAACATTTAAGTCAAAGCAAGAATGAGCATTCAATTGCTCAGCAAGTAATAACAATTATAATAATACGCTGAAGAAGTAAATGTTTTCTTTGAGGACTACTTCTACCACGAATCAGTAGTGGTGAAGTCATTTGTGTTAGGTTTGTATAACGCGAACATGCAATCAAATTACATAAATAAAGCAGAAGCGCGGTAAAATCATATTTTAAAATTTTATACAAACCATCACCATGATCTTTCTTTATGCACAATTATTAATTAAACGAAAGATATGGAGAATAAGAATTATACCCTTGTAGAATTCTAGCTTCCTCAAGTACAAGTTCACCTCCAATTCCTTCGCGTTCTCCTTGAATTCCACCGATTAAATTCCTTCCTTTGATCAACGTTAGCCACCCAAGTGTTTGGCCTCTAGAGGTGATCCACCAAGGAATAATACTTGTTCAAGAAGATGGGTGTTGACAAAACCCTAGTTTCTATCTTTATAGAAATTGTAAGTACTCTCCACAATTCTTATGCAAGAGTGTGTAACCCTAATCTATGATAAGACTTCTCTTATTTATAGATGTAGGAAAACCCTTCCCTAAACTATTTAGGATTAGGGTTTCTATTCTAATTAAACTCCTTTAATTAAATTAAACTCCTAATCCAATTAGGAATTCATGTGAGAGTACTTCTATTAATTAATTCCCAATCCCTATTAGGAATTAAATAATAATAATAGTAATAATAATAATAAGACTCCTCTTATTAATTTATATTTAATATTTCTAAAATATTAAATAATAAATATTAAGCTATTTAATTTATTCTATCTCCATAAATTAAATACACTTAACTTATTATTACAATTATGCCATTTACTTCTTAAATAAATATTTTCCTTTTGCGGTGTGACCCTTTAGGTTCTCCATATTAAACCGGTTGTGAATAAATCAATTAGAACAATTCTAATTATATTTAAATAAATAAATTAAACTATTTAATTCATTTAAATAAATAATATTTATTCTACAATAAGGGTAAGCCCCCTTAGCGATCAACGACTTTCCAGATAATATAGATTTCAACATCAATCACAAAAGAACCTTTGAGTAAATAGTTACCGTATAATTCAGTCCTTCTACCATACAATATCCTAATTAAATATAAGACATGGATTTACTGTCAAGTCTTATTTTATTTAATTATATGTATTTCGATTCCCAAATGCACAACTCAAAATAATGCAAATTAGAAACTTCTTTCTAATTTCATTCTGCCTTGGCCAAGGACTACTGAGTTATCATTTACCGAATCACATAGGACATTCACATCTTTTACTAGACGACGTAGATTCTTTGTTGATCATTCACCTATCTCCATGCACAACTAATTATACCCAATCATACCCTTTGATATACCCAAAAGGTCTTAAGGTACATGTCAAAGTATAACTCATCATACATAAGATACTATGATGATCTCAAGTCCAAGGATCACTTGTACAACTATCACTATAGGAATTCCTATTGACAGGCGAGTAAAACTCCATTAGGTATTCCTTAGCGAGCCACATTCAGTGAACTTATTCTCCAATAAGCACCTACATACTTGCTTTAGTGTCTCCACACAAATGATTATGAGATCAATCATCCTCTTCCTAAGAGCAAGCAACATATGTATTAATCTATCCGGATTCACTAATCCCCAATTTAGTAATCCAACGATTAGGAACAATTTTAGTTTGTGAGCTATCTAGAATTTAGATCTCATTAGCATGATCACCATCATGATTCTAAAAGCATTGTTCAAAACTATGAGTTTATCACATTTAATATAACAACACCATGTAGATAATATAAAATGCCTTTTGAGAAAATCAATTCCTTTATCAATAAATGAATAAGATTACAAAGTATATGCTACATCATATCAAATATGATTGGCTTGTGTGCATACTACTTTCAATCTCCCACTTGCACTAAAGCTAATCGCCATGGTATCTAATACCCATCTTCTCTAAGTGACGATCAAACTGCTGTTGAGTTAAAGCTTTAGTAAATGGATCTGCAATGTTGTCTTGAGAGTCCACACGCTCCAGGGTGACATCTCCTCTTTCAATGATCTCTCTAATCAAATGAAACCGCCGCAACACGTGTTTGGATTTCTGATGAAACCTGGGTTCCTTAGCCTGCGCAACGGCTCCATTGTTGTCACAGAATAAAGCTACTGCTCCTCTAATGCTAGGAACCACTCCAAGTTCAGTTATGAACTTCTTCATCCAAATAGCTTCCTTTACAGCTTCACTTGCAGCTATGTACTCTGCCTCTGTCACTGAATCAGTAACTGTTTGCTGCTTGGAACTTTTCCAACTCACTGCGCCACCGTTTATGGTAAACACGTACCCTGAAACGGATTTACTATCATCTTGGTCCGTTTGAAAACTTGAGTCTGTATAGCCCTCTAGTTTCAATTCAGACCCACCGTAGACAAGAAATACATCCTTAGTTCTTCTCAAGTACTTTAAGATGTTTTTCACTGCCTTCCAGTGCTCTTCTCCTGGATTCGACTGATATCTGCTTGTTACACTAAGTGCATGAGTGACATCTGGTCTAGTACATATCATAATGTACATGATAGATCCTATTGCGGAAGTATAAGGAATCTTACTCATCCAGTCTCTCTCCTCAGGTGTCTTTGGGGCCTGTTTCTTGGAGAGATGTATTCCATGGCTCATCGGCATGAGACCTCTTTTGGAATCTTCCATGCTAAACTTCTTTAGCATCGAGTCAATGTACTTTCTTTGGGTCAAGCCCAGCATCCTTTTAGATCTATCTCTATAGATCTTTATCCCCAAAATATAGGATGTTTCACCCAAGTCCTTCATGGAGAAGTGTTTAGATAACCAAATTTTGATCGACTGTAGCATAGGAACATCATTCCCTATCAGTAATATGTCATCAACATATAATACAAGGAATGAAACAGCGCTCCCACTAACCTTCTTGTACACACAAGGTTCATCCTCATTTTTGATAAAATCAAACCTTTTGATTATCTCATCAAAACGGATGTTCCATCTTCGAGAAGCTTGCTTCAATCCATAAATGGATCGTTGTAGCTTACAGACTTGGTTTGTTCCAACCGTTGAAACAAAACCCTCTGGCTGTATCATATATACATTCTCCTCAAGCTCTCCATTGAGGAAGGCCGTTTTCACGTCCATTTGCCAGATCTTGTAGTCATAATAAGCTGCAATTGCAAGCAAAATCCGAATGGACTTGAGCATAGCTACTGGTGAGAAAGTTTCATCATAGTCAACTCCTTGTCTTTGTTTGAAACCTTTTGCAACCAGTCGGGCCTTATAGGTCTCTACCTTGCCATCTGCTCCAGTCTTTCTCTTAAAGACCCATTTACACCCAATAGGCTTAATGCCCTCAGGTGGTGAAACCAAAGTCCATACTTGGTTTTCATACATGGAGTCCATCTCGGATTTCATGGCTTCTAGCCATTTCTCTGAGTCTTCACTACTCATAGCCTCTTCGTAAGTCAATGGATCATCATCATCTATGATGCGTACCTCATCATCATCCTCTATGATGAATCCATACCTCTCAGGTATCTTCGGTACTCTTCCAGATTTACGAATAGGTAGTGGTACAGTAGGTTCTTCTACTTGGTCAGGTACCTGACTTTGATCCGGAGTATTTTGTGATTCTTGAACTTCTTCAAGATATATCTTACTCCCACTGACCCCTTCAAGGATAAACTCCTTTTCCAAGAAGGTAGCGTGTTTCGCAACAAACACCTTTTGATCAGTAGGATGATAGAAATAATACCCTGATGTTTCTTTAGGGTATCCCACAAATCTACATTTGTCGGATCTAGTCTTCAGCTTATCATGCTCAAACCTTTTGACATAAGCTGGACAACCCCAAGTCTTAACATGCTTAAGATTTGGTTTCCTCCCTGTCCATATCTCATATGGAGTCTTTTGGACGGATTTGGTAGGTACCTTGTTAAGTAGGTATGCAGCCGATTCTAGGGCATAACCCCAGAAGGATACTGGAAGATCGGTAAAACTCATCATGGAATGAACCATGTCCAACAATGTTCGATTTCTCCTTTCAGATACACCACTCAACTGTGGCATTCCTGGTGGAGTCCATTGTGAGATTATACCATTTTTTTTGAGACAATTGAGAAACTCATTGGTCAAGTATTCCCCTCCTCGAACCGATCGAAGAATTTTAATACTTTTACCAGTTTGTTTCTCTACTTCACTTCTGAATTCTTTGAACTTTTCAAACGATTCAGATTTGTATTTCATTAAATACACATATCCAAATCTAGAATTATCATCAGTGAAAGTAATAACATAAGAATACCCTCCTCGTGCATTCGTTGTCATAGGTCCACATACGTCTGTGTGTACCAACGCTAACAACTCTGTAACTCTTTCTCCTTTTCCACTAAAAGGAGATTTAGTCATTTTACCCATGAGACAAGATTCATAAGTTGGATATGATTCGTAATCAGATAGCTCTAAAAGTCCATCTTTATGCAACTCGGATAATCTTGTTTCATTGATATGACCGAGTCTACAATGCCACATAAAGGTATAATTAACATCATCTCTTTTCCTTTTCTTAGTTTGTTCAATTTGAAGTATATTTTCATGCAAGTCAAGTATGTAAAGTCCATTCAGTAAATTGCCAACACCATATAAAACATTTTTATTATAAATAGAACAACTGTTGTTCTTTATTATAATATCAAAACCATCCATATCCAATACAGAAATTGAAATAATATTTCTAATGAGTGTTGGAACATAATAACAGTTATTTAAACTAATGAACTTGCCCGAAGGCAGTGCTAAACAATAAGTCCCTACAGCCAATGCAGCAACCTTTGCTCTATTTCCCACTCGTAGGACGACTTCATCCTTGTTCAACTTTCTACTTCTGCTTAGTCCCTGCATATTATTACATATGTGAGAACTACAGCCGGTATCCAATACCCAAGTAGAATTTTGACTTTCAGAAAAATTAATTTCAATCATGAACAAACCTAGATCGGAAGTTAAAGTTTCTCCAAGCTTCTTTTGGCCCGCAAGATACTCTTTGCAGTTCCTCTTCCAGTGTCCCGGCTTATTGTAATGGTAGCAAATTCCTTTGCTATCTGGATCAGGTTTCTTTTTTCCTTTCCCTTCGCCTTACCCTTAGCCTTCTTGTTTTTTTTCTTTTCAAAAGATACCTTGGGCCTCTTCCTTTTCTTGGAAGAATCATCCACTAGTAAGACTTGGTTCTTGTTGGATGAGAAGTGACCTTAAGTAGTTTTCAGCATGTTAAGTAGCTCAGGCAAGCTGACATCCAACTTATTCATGTGAAAATTCACAACAAATTGTGAGAAGGTGTCCGGGAGTGACTGCAAGATCAAATATTGGCTTAACTCCCCATCCATCACGAACCCAAGCTGTCCAAGTTGTTCAATCAGATTGATCATCTTAAGGACATGAGTCTCAACAGCAGTGCCCTCAGTCATACGAGATCGGAAGAGCTCCTTAGATATCTGATATCTAGCAGTCCTACTTTGCTCACCATACAACTCTTTGAGGTGCAGCAATATAGTAGGAGCATCCATAGTTTCATGCTGACGCTGAAGCTCGGTACTCATGGATGCGAGCATGATGCATTGAGCCAAGATTGCATCATCTTGCCACTTTCTGAAAGTAGCAATCTCTTCCTCAGAGGCTATTTCTGCAACATTTGCAGGGACTGGCGAATTTAGGACATAAGAAATCTTTTCAGCAGTGAGAACAATTCTCAGATTCCTTAACCAGTCTGTGTAATTCGGTCCGGTCAGTTTGTTAGCATCTAGTATGCTACGCAGTGATAGTGAGTTTGACATTTTTAAATTCTGCATGTGAAATAGACAACATTTTTAGCATACATTCATTTAATTAATTACCAAAATAAATCAGGTCTTTTATTTTAAATTGGTATCTCCCACTATTTTCATCAAACTATATTACCCTCAATATATAGTTCGACAAATCTAATTAAAGTTTTGCTAGTGAGATTAAGGACCCCATTTCAAATGTATATAGCCTTGTGGTGACACAACAAACGATATATAAATAAATAGGTAGACAACTATTGTCAATTACATCACTATGTAACTCCTTTTATTTTGCCTCTTAGATTATTTTGATCAAGTGGTGACACATCCGAATCAAAATTATCCAAGTTAAGTCCAACCTAGCACTTCCATATATTCGAAAGAAAAACACTGTCCTTGTGGTGACACAACAAAACAGCATCGTTCAGTCTATTTATAAGCATCAAATGTGATAAAACAACATCTTAAATATTTAATACTTGCCTTGTGGTGACACAACAAACTCATATTAAACATTTAATACTCTATTGCTTTACCATGCTAGAAGGCGACGTTCGATATTCCAAATATCTTTGAACGCTTAGGACTTAATATAATTTCTTTGAGGGGTTTATTATTATTAGTCTCATCTTGTTTAGCGCGCATGCACATGTATATATAAAATACGCGTCATATTATTTTACATGCGAAGCATGTTTGATAATATATAATATATATATATAGTAAGCATGCACATATAGAATACTATATTCTACCCGGATTGATTATGGACTTTTATTCTAGTTTGGTTCACTAGAGCCACCAAGTGAACCAAAAGGTCAAACCTAGGGTGCAAGAATAAAATTTAAATATAACTATTACATTTAAACCCGGGCTCCAATACAAACGGGTCTTCAAGCGCTCCTTGCTCCTTTGTCTCTAATTCTTCAAAAATTAATTCTAACTATTCCTATTACATAAACTATTTACTATAAATAGAAACCTTGATCAGCAGTCAAGGGGAAGTACATAGGAGAGAGATAGAATTTACATTAAGAAAAAATTAGAGAAGACGAGGTACGCAGACCCCATTTATAAAAACCCATACATTCAAGCATCCACTAAAATAAATCCAATCACACATTGGTCAATAGTCCATAATCAATCCCTATTTATTATCATACATATCTCTATATGTATCAATAAATAACATTAATCCCATGAATAATAAAACCATTCCATATATGCATTGATATCATTTAATGGGCAATATTAGTTAGTATAAAATCCAATTTCAACTCCAATTAGTTATCATGGAATCCAATTCCAACTCTAATTAGTTATCATGAAATCCAATTTCAATTAAAATAAACTTCTTTATTTTAATCATATTCCAAATCAAAATAAACTCTTTTATTTTAATTTATCCAATTTTGAATAAAATAAACTCTTTTATTTTTAATCAAATTCCAAATCAAAATAAACTTCTTTATTTTAATTTATCCAATTTTTTTTTTTGAATAAAAATAAACTCCTTTATTTTTAATCAAATTCCAAATCAAAATAAACTCCTTTATTTTAATTTACAAAAAATAAAATAAAATAAAATAAAATAATTTTACACAAACAATTATGCCCAATTAAATTGTTCTAAACACATATCAATGTATATACAGAATCAAAACAATTAATAATTCGCATAAAGTTTGGCTCTTGATACCACTGTTAGGTTTGTATAACGCAAACATGCAATCAAATTACATAAATAAAGCAGAAGCGCGGTAAAATCAGATTTTAAAATTTTATACAAACCATCACCATGATCTTTCTTTATGCACAATTATTAATTAAACGAAATATATGGAGAATAAGAATTATACCCTTGTAGAATTCTAGCTTCCTCAGGTACAAGTTCACCTCCAATTCCTTCGCGTTCTCCTTGAATTCCACCGATTAAATTCCTTCCTTTGATCAATGTTAGCCACCCAAGTGTTTGGCCTCTAGAGGTGATCCACCAAGGAATAATACTTGTTCAAGAAGATGGGTGTTGACAAAACCCTAGTTTCTATCTTTATAGAAATTGTAAGTACTCTCCACAATTCTTATGCAAGAGTGTGTAACTCTAATCTATGATAAGACTTCTCTTATTTATAGATGTAGGAAAACCCTTCCCTAAACTATTTAGGATTAGGGTTTCTATTCTAATTAAACTCCTTTAATTAAATTAAACTCCTAATCCAATTAGGAATTCATGTGAGAGTACTTCTATTAATTAATTCCCAATCCCTATTAGGAATTAAATAATAATAATAGTAATAATAATAATAAGACTTCTCTTATTAATTTATATTTAATATTTCTAAAATATTAAATAATAAATATTAAGCTATTTAATTTATTCTATCTCCATAGATTAAATTAAATACACTTAACTTATTATTACAATTATGCCATTTACTTCTTAAATAAATATTTTTTTTTTGCGGTGTGACCCTTTAGGTTCTCCATATTAAACCGGTTGTGAATAAATCAATTAGAACAATTCTAATTATATTTAAATAATAAATTAAACTATTTAATTCATTTAAATAAATAATATTTATTCTACAATAAGGGTAAGCCCCCTTAGCGATCAACGACTTTCCAGAAGACATAGATTTCAACATCAATCACAAAAGAACATTTGAGTAAATAGTTACCGTACAATTCAATCCTTCTACCATACAATATCCCAATTAAATATAAGACATGGATTTACTGTCAAGTCTTATTTTATTTAATTATATGTATTTCGATTCCCAAATGCACAACTCAAAATAATGCAAATTAGAAACTTCTTTCTAATTTCATTCTGCCTTGGCCAAGGACTACTGAGTTATCATTTATCGAATCACATAGGACATTCACATCTTTTACTAGACGACGTAGATTCTTTGTTGATCATTCACCTATCTCCATGCACAACTAATTATACCCAATCATACCCTTTGATATACCCAAAAGGTCTTAAGGTACATGTCAAAGTATAACTCATCATACATAAGATACTATGATGATCTCAAGTCCAAGGATCACTTGTACAACTATCACTATAGGAATTCCTATTGACAGGCGAGTAAAACTCCATTAGGTATTCCTTAGCGAGCCACATTCAGTGAACTTATTCTCCAATAAGCACCTACATACTTGCTTTAGTGTCTCCACACAAATGATTATGAGATCAATCATCCTCTTCCTAAGAGCAAGCAACATATGTACTAATCTATCCGGATTCACTAATCCCCAATTTAGTAATCCAACGATTAGGAACAATTTTAGTTTGTGAGCTATCTAGAATTTAGATCTCATTAGCATGATCACCATCATGATTCTAAAAGCATTGTTCAAAACTATGAGTTTATCACATTTAATATAACAGCACCATGTAGATAATATAAAATGCCTTTTGAGAAAATCAATTCCTTTATTAATAAATGAATAAGATTACAAAGTATATGCTACATCATATCAAATATGATTGGCTTGTGTGCATACTACTTTCAATTTGAAACTATTCTTAACAACATATCAAATCATTTTAAGATTTCTTTGAAATTACTGAACAATAAGTCATTTCAAGTAACAAAAATTTTCTTGAATTTCATGCTGAGTAATACATCAAGAATGAAAGAGTTAAAATTCTTTCAAAGATTCAATAATATTCAATTGATTATGAAGGATTAGAAATTTTGCGATAATATTCAATACATAGGGTTATTCCCAGATTTCATGCTGAGTGATCACAAATGGATCAAGAACTGCTAGAGGAATCATCAGTTATTTTATTACTGACTACCTCAAGAGTAAAAGTTAGCTATAAAAACTAATCTTTACTCTTCTGCAAGTACGTAAGGTGATCAGCCTCATTGTACCCGAGATTATGCATAATTCTCAAACATAGCGCGCGGTCGGGTTACCGACAAAAAAGTTTCCCCTGATTTATTTTTCAGGGTTGTTCATCTCAGTCTTACATCATGAGTCCGTACCACATCAATATGGTTTGGATTGCTTTCAAAGAAATACTTTGAGTTCAACATTTTATAATAATTTTGATCTAGCCGAATCAAATGGCATATATCTTTAATAACGAATTAGTTCCAATAATAGAATGTTTCATGCGATATCAATTTAATATTAGTCTAGCCGAAAACAATTAGCTGAGACATGGCTAATAGACAGTTCATAAATAGAGAACTCTAATTACTGTTCAACAATGCTTTTTGAATTAGGTCTAGCTGGTCAAATAGCGTAGACAATCTTTAGACTAGGTATACATACCGAAATTTAATAGTATGTATCAGAACTTGTCAACGAATTTCGAATTCAAGGGTAATTGATAATGTACAATAGTTCATACAAGTGGGGACACTTGCATAACCGAACTTAGAATACAAATTTTCAATATGAGTCATAGCAATTCAGTAATGAGATACTTTTAACAATGAACGAATCGAAGGAATTTCGAATTTATAATAATCATAACAATTTGTACAAGTGAGGACACTTGCACAAAGAACAGAATAATTTCGATTATAAATGCATCACATGAGACAATATCGAGATATTTGAAATCAATAAATAGCTTGAACAAAGTTTAAGAATACTTGCATAACATGTGGATCCATTGCATAAAGTAAATGCAAGGGTTACGATAATTACATAAACGAATAACAAAGATCATTATGGATATGAATAATTAACAATAATTATTCACGAGCATGCTTTGAAATTGATAACTCATGTTGAGTTAGGAACTAGCATAACATATACCTGTTTGCACAAAATAAAAGTAGTGCATAAGGTTTAGATACTTGCACAATAAAAGAAGTTGTGTAAGTTAGAAACTTGCACAATAAAAGATTGAGTTAAGGAACTTGCTTACACAGATCCAATTCATAAAGTAAATGAAAAGGTAAGATACTTGCCTTGGTCGTTGATTACTGCTACGCAATTTAATTTAACTTCTTTTGAAAGACCTATCAGTTATAAGATTGATCTTTCCGTCAGCCAATCATATTATACCTTAAAATATTACTTCTTTACAAGTAAATTATCTAACATTCAACCACATAATCAAATATTAGATAACACATTAACACCATACGCATTCAATTCTAAAGTTAGCATACATCGAGTCTTTAACAGTGTTCAATATAGTATGCTGAGTGGTTTCCCACAAACAACCAACAAACTAGTTTCCGTTTCGTCTACACTGTTTTCACGGTGAGTTAAATCGGTTGCTAGTTCGTATATACCTCCGCTCCCTGAAGGAATTGTTTAGCCCAGATACTATACATCGACTATTAAAGAGTACGACTGTACCACTACTTTATGAATTAACACCAAGTCTTTTCATTATATAAGTCTTTCTTTATGGTCTTGTAGGTTAAATACCCATTCCAGCAAATTGGATTCCAAATCCAGCAAACTAGATGGCAATCTAGCAAACTGGATTCCAAGCTAGCAAACTGGATTCCAACCTGGATTATAATCCAGCAAACTGGATTCCAACTATTCAATTTAATCAACTATTTTTGCAATCCAACAACCTGGATTCAAACTATCTTCTAATACAGCAAACTAGATTCATTTTATTCAATTCAACAAACTATATTCATCAATTCAGCAAACTATATTCACCAATTCAGCAAACTGTTTTCATCAATTCAAACTATTTTCATTAATTCAGCAAATTATTTTCATCAATTCAGCAAACCGTATTAGAAGCTGCATTCTTAAAATAACTTATCCTCTTTAAAAATCAATTTTTTTATTTTCTTCAAATCTTGCCACACATATGTACATATATTCCATACAAAAAAATACTTTCCTTATGAAAGTTTTCAATTTTCTTTAACATTTTTCAATGTCTGTTTTAACTTTCAAAACTAAGAAAAATGATCACTATCTTGCACAACTCGGATGACTCCAAATTGTTTATAGGATCTTATACATATTAACATGAGGTTTCAGTTAAAATTTCGTGGCCATCGGAGTTATAGAACGCCAATTTTAGCCGTTTTCGTCGAAAAACTCTACGTTTTTATTTTAGCCGTAGATTCTTCGTTACAAGTCGGAATGCAACGATTTTTAGCCAGGAGCTACATAACTTCCTATATTTTCAGTGGTAAAAAGCCCTGAATTTATTGCACCTTCCAAGGGGTCCAAACAGTGCACATAAAGTAAAGGACAGCGGGTTTGGTCCGTTTTCTCGATTTGAGGTCCTTCGCCATAAAATCCATAACTTTCATTCTATAAGTCCAAAAATTCTCAAATTTTTACAAAACTCATATAACTTATCATATTATCACTCCAAATATTTATAGAATTTTTAGAGCATAAGAATTGGACGAAAATGCCCCTGGATGGGACTGCCCTGTAGCAGCCCCTTTCCTCTTTTGAACCACCTGGACTGTTTTTACCAAAACAGTCCCCACGAATTTTATACTCATTATTTGTGAGTTCTACCACTTAAATTTTGTAGTTAACTTACATATCTAGTACACTATTTGACGGATCGTAAAAAGAGTTTACGGATCTCAAGTTATACACTTACAAAGTGATGAAAAGCTAGGATTTTCTAGTTTTATTTTAAAACAACCTAGTTTTCCTTTTTCTTTTCTTAACCAACTAAACATATCAACACACAAGTTGAGCACAACCAAGTATTTAGCATCGATCTTTAACTATTTAGCATAAAGCTTGTCTATCTGATTATACGGAATATGATTTCTAATAGAACTCAAATTCCTCCTTCAAAACACGTTAATAAAACGATTTATTATTTAAATTATGTATTATTTATTTATTAATCTAGGTCATTTTCCTATAGTTTCGATGTTTTCAAACGTAAACGTACCCCACGGTATATATAAGAATAAATTATTATTCGAATAATACCTGGAACTCCATCCCCGACTGTTACCGTATCTTGAACCGTCATGATGAAGGTCTTTGCGGTTAGTTTGTTTGTTAGAGTTAGATAAGTAATCGCCAGCTTTCTGCTGATTTTGCTTGTGTTCGCACTTTCCCTATCTGCCCTTCTTTTCGGATTTCGTATTACGAGTTCGGAACTGTTGCGCGTTTTGAACCATTGCTTATAGTCTGCTTGCACCATGTCGTTTAGTGTTTCCTTGCGTTTGAGACTTGATACAATAGCGTGCCCACATGATTTTTCTTCCAAAAATCCTTTCATTAACGAGTTATTTTAACCCATTTTCTATTTACTAATAGTCTTCATTATCTATCCTTTACACATACCAATATATACTTGTCACAAATCATACATATCAAATATTTTTATTATCTGGTTATATAAAACCTTAAATTATTATAAGATTCTTCATATTCCTTTATGCCATATAGTATCATAACCTTATGAAACAAAATTCAAAACTTAGACCAATTCAGCTTACCGGATTACCCAATCCAGCTTGCTGGATTGTCCAATTCAGCTTGATGGATTCATGAATTCAACTTGCTGAATTACCCAATTCAGCTTGCTGGATTCCTAAATTCAGCTTGCCGAATTACAATTTATCAGTTTAAACAACATACTGTCTTAATCAAACATATAACCATACCATTTCATTCATATTCATATTCGTTCAAATGGTACAACATACTTTTCATTGCACAACACCTGTTGTTACAACCACTTACTATCCCTTAATGACAATAAAAGTCGGGAGTAGTACATTACACACACATCATATCATACATAATCTTAAAGTACTTATCCTATTTATTCCCTACACCATTCTTAGATCTTGGGCAAATCTTTGCCTGGTGACCTACTATTCCACATACAAAACATACGCATTGCTTTGGTTCGGGACAATGAGAAGAAACATGTCCTTCACGTCCACAATTATAACACACATTCTGTCCTTTCATGCATACACCTTCATGTTTCCTGTTGCAATTTGCACACCTTAATACTTTCTTAAAGTTTCCCTGGTCAGAATTTTCCATATCACAGTCATTTATCTTTCTTTTTCTTTTCTTGCTTGGAGTTGCAGACGATTTGCTGCATTTAGCTCCCATTACATCAATTTGGCTTTTCAGCTTATCTTGTTCTTCCATTATTTCCATTAACGCTTTTCGCATTTGACCATTTAATACCCTTTCCATTTCCAATAACTTTTCCAGACATAACACCCCATCCCTTAGATTCTGCACTTCTGTTGATGCCTGGTCAGCTCCAACTTCAGTGTCCGAATCACTATCTGTCAGCACAACCGTTACTGGTTCTGGTACTATATTTTCCAAGATGATTACCTCATCTAGGTTGCTTTCAGGGTGAGCCTCCATTTCAGTTATTGATTTGGATATTGGCTCAGGCAGAGTGATTTGCTCCTTAGTCACGACATAAGAGTGTAACGAATGCAATTTTGAGAATTAATAAAAATATTTATTGAATTGTATAAATATTTTTGTTAATTTATTGAGTTAATTTATGATTTATTAAGCTATTGTGAAATAAGTTTATGTTGAGTTAATTGTGTTAATTGTTACTTGAATATGATTTGTGATGATTATCTTAATTTAATTGTTAATTAAATTAGATGATGAAAAGAATTATTTGAATAAATGATTTATGTTAATAAATAATTTATTTGAATAATACAATTCATTTGTTATTATTGTTAATGGTTAAGTAAATTTATTATTTGAGTTAGTAAGGTTTAATTGAATTTATTTAATAATAAGTTCAATTAAATTAAATGTGTGACATTTTAAACTATATGTTATATTGGTTTATTAAAATAAATGAGAAAGTGGTTAATTTAGTTTTACCAAACAAGGCCCTATGATCTTTGTTTGGAAATAATGGGTTATTTTAATTGTGTTTTACCAAACAAGACATAAGAATAATAGGTTATTCTTATTAGTAATTGCCAAACATAGCCTTATGGCTTTTGAATTTTATAACTGATGAATTAAGTTAGATTATACGTTATTATATTAAGTATCAGTTTTATTATTTTAAATTAACAGTTTTTATTCCATCAGTTTTGTTTTACGTCTATTGTAAAAAGAAAACAAAGAAGAGAAAGAACAGAGTTTGAGAGAAAGAAAGAACAGAGTTGAGAGAGAGCTCTGTGAAATTGAGGGTTGAGAGAAAAGAGAGAATTGAGAAAGAGGAGGAAGAAAAGTGCTAAACTAAGAATCATATAGCTTGAAGGTATAATTCTTTTAGTTTTATTCTTCATTATATCCTTAATATTTTACTTCTCTGAATATGATTTTTATTTCACTGTATATAAATTTATGTGCCAAATATATGAATTACTTGGTGATAAATGTTAGAAAGCATGTGTTAGATGGTTATGTGTTGATAATAGATTAATTTAGAGGTATTAATTCATGAAAATATGCTTTAGAATTGAATTCTTAGTTTTACAGAGTTTATTTCATGAATTGTATATATATATATATATATATATATATATATATATATATATATATGAAAATTGATGATTCAATTTGACTATTAATTGGTTAATTAATAATTGTTTATGATTATTTGGTGAAAAACACGAGTAATGCAAAAAGAATTGTTTTAATTGGTTGAAAAATGAATTTACAGAGTTTGATTTCATGAAAATGGTCAAAGCATGAATATTTGGTTTTAACAGTGAAATTTTGGGCTTTAAATTGGTTGTTTATGTGTTAGAATGATTAAAATATTTAGAAAACATGTTGGCTATTTGTTTTCTAGCATATTTGATGTCTGGGTATATTTAATTTGTTTTCTGGATGGTAAAATTCGGAAAATTTGGCCAAATTGGCCTAAGTTTTCACTGGTTCGTGAGCTGGGGAAGACGACAGTCAAGTCTATCGCCCCGGCGATAGAAATGAACTGATTTTTTCGCCCCAGCGACAGAGTCGCCCCGGCGACAAAATTGTTAAGCATAATGCCGCCCCGGCGACGATTTTGTTAAGTTTTTTCTCGCCCCGGCGAGAAACGCTACTGTTTAAAAAAAAAAATTTAAATTATTATTTTCTTTTCTGGGGAAGTTATGATGCATAATTAAACTTATATTAATGTGACTAATGTATTACCAAGATGGTTGCTAAACTAGTATTTGTTGACTATGGTATGCTAAATGAGATAAAAAGCGAGCCATAAATGCTTTTAATTTTGTGACTAATTATGTTACAATTTTATAATTAAATGTTTAGGTTGTTTAAGGATCGTGAATTACTTAAATTTGTAATCTACGCTTGAGGCAAGTTTTCCTCCCTTAAACTTGAAAGTTATTTATAGCAAGTTCCTTATCTCAACTTATTATTTTATGTTGAGCAAGTTTTCCTATCTTAAACTTGTTATTTCATTTAAAGCAAGCTTATTTATATTGAGCAAGCTTATTGACCTTAGCTTATTGATATTCAAGCAAGGTTACTATCATGATTATATACTTAAGTTTTATTCCAATCATTGTTTGTTATTCAAACTTCGAGTACAATTTCTATTGAGCAAACTCTATTAATGAATTAGACTAGCAAACCCTTATTGATTCAGCTAGTCCATAGTTGATGAACGTTTCAAAGACTTAGAGTATTTCTATACTTGTTCCAAGGCAAGTTTCTTTTGGTACGGATTCAAACGATAAACTGAGATGAACAACCCTAATATAGGGGATTACTTACGCGACAACGTTAAAATGTTTGTGCACAATACATTGTACAAAGGGCTGATCCCCCTGAGTACGAGATGTTGGTCCATAGTCTATACGACTGTTAAAGGTTACAGTAGAAATACTTGTTAACCTAGGACATAGTTCGAGGTCTTGTGACCCTCAGATATAATTTCTAAGTCTTAAAATATATTTTTCTTTGGAATCAAGTGTTCTAACGAGCTTTTAGACTTTGAACATCTATTGACTGAGATTCAGATATCTATTATTCCTCACTTGAAATCCATTTCATTTAAATGTTATTGTTATCATACTTGTGAGCAATTGTTTGCTCACTCTTGCACTAATCATTGCAGCTAAGGCTGAGAAGTCGGACGAGCCGTCCACGAGCAAAGGCAAGGGCAAGATGTCAAAGCAGCAATTGATGTTTATCTGTAATCAAAGACTTGTTTTAATTTATGTTTTATTCTGCGATGATGTATTAAGGTTTAGATAACCTGGGAATTGAATGTTTAATAGTTTGGAGATGTAACCCATTTTGGGTAGATGTTCCTTTAAGTTTATTAAATTGTTGTTTTATTGGGAAGTTAGTTTTGAATATATGTTATAGTGAACACCAAATCAGTGGGAATTAAGTACCTGGATTTGGGGGTGTCACAGGTTGGTATCAGAGCTGTAGGTTATGAACTTTTAGGTGGGGAAAACCTTAGGGTAGTAGCCTTTTTAGAAGATAGAGAATATAGAGGTGGTAAACTCTTATCGAGTTCTAAGGAATGAATTACGAAAAGTCATAAAAGACAATAAAATGATTATGTGCTATGTGCTTATTTGATAACAAACTTATGTGCTCGCGAGTATTATCGATTAGTAATTAAAACTTAAAATTTTGTTGTCAGGATGATTGATAGAGGAGAGCCCAGCTAGACTAGGGAGGAGGAGCCCCGAGATATTCACGTAGTCAGTGAGCAGCTAGTGCAGAGGGAGTCATCCCCATTGATCACAGTTACAGGTCACGAGTATGAGCCTGAGACTGAGCCTGAGACTGATCCTGAGGAGGACCCTGAGGAGGATCCTGAGGAGGAGGAGGAGGAAGACCCTGAGGGGATATCGCTATCTACTTTGGGTGTTCAGATGTACGAGCAGGTGTATGATCGCAACATAGAGTTGCAGGACAGAGTGGAGGAGTTAGAGGGGCAGCTGGCTGAGCGACAGACTGCTTTGGAGCAGAAGAACAGTGAGATCGAGGAGCTAGACATACGTCTCGGTGACGTGGAGTGGAAGCTGGTTCATGTAGAAAGTGACAAGGAGGAGTTAGAGGAACAGGCTGTAGAACGTCAAACCACTCTAAAGCAGAAGGATGCTGAGATTCAAGACCTTTCATCACGTCTTGCAGAGGCTGAGCAGAGGCTAGCACAGTCTGAGTATCGACGCGGACAGTTGATAGCCAGAAATGAGATTGTACGAGATGAGTTGAAAGAGGAGTCAGCTAAGCGGGCGAGAGCTGAGACAGCTTGGCTGAGGGAGGCTGATCGCGCAGATCGTGTTGAGTGTGAGATGCGGTCAAAGAAGGCCAAGATTGATGAGATGGAGTATATTTTTCATACTACCATAGACAGAGCTAAAGATCGAGCTAATCGTCATCCAGATGTTATGGATCGTAGGATGATGACACGCATTATGGAGCAGGAACGCCAGGAAGCTGTGCGTCGTGGGATGTCATCATAGATTATGATTAGTTATGTTATTATGAAATTTATGAGTTAATAAGTTGTTAATCCCAGTTTATATAATGGGATAGAATAATGATGTAATTCTGAAACTTTGTGATTTCAGGATAGATGATGTAAATAACTACGATGTTATCTCTATTATGTTTTGAAGCAGTTAATGAATAAAATGTGAAAGTTTATCAGATGCACTGTGTGTTATGTGTTTAAGAGTTGTTAATAAATGTTTAAGTTAAAACTTAAATGTTTGAGTAATTGAACAATAGTCTAATAACGAGAATTTTTAACAGAAGATGCCGCCAAGAAGACAACCAACACGTCAACAGACCCCTGAGGGATCTACTAACAACGAAGAAGCCAACGCTAATCCGATGCAGCAGTTGGTGAATCTGCTAACGGGAGCCTTTGCAAATCAACCACAAGTTCAAGCCACGACCTTCAAGGATTTCAAGGCTGTCGGACCTCCGGAATATCACGGGTCTATGAATCCGATAGAGGCTCAAACATGGGTCATGGAGATGGAGAAGGTGTTTGATGTCGCTAGGGTCAATAAGGATCAGAAGACGGCATTTGCAACCTTTATGCTGAAGTCAGAAGCTAGCTACTGGTGGCAGGCAAATAAGACTCGAGGTGGCCAAGGGATTATTCCATGGGAGCGATTTAAAGAGATGTTTTTCGAGACCTACTTTCCGGCAAGTGCTCAAAATCAAATGGAGGTGCAGTTTCTGGAACTGAAGCAAGGTACCATGACGGTACCTGAATATGCTGCAAAGTTTAATGAGCTGGCGCGATTTGCGCCATATCAGGTCAACACGGATGAGCGGAAGGCCAGAAGATTTGAGCAGGGACTAAAACCCTGGTTATATAGTAGAGTTTCGTTGTTTCAACTGAACTCGTTTGCGGTAGTGCTGGAAAAGGCGATTATCGCTGAAGGAGGCAGTGATGCTCTGTCCAAGTATAACCAGGAGCAGAAGAAAAAGAAGAATGAGAATGAAAACAAGATAAGTAGTAGCCATGGGGGCAGTGGCCAGAAAAGGAAATGGAATGATAGTAACTCTGCGGGAAGTCAGCAGGGTAATCAGAAAAAGAAGATAGAGGTGTGCAGCAACTGTGGAAAGAGCCATATGGGTGTTTGTTTGAAGGGTAAGCGGGTGTGCTTTAACTGTGGACAAGAGGGTCATATTTCACCAAATTGCCCTAATCCGAAGAAAGGAGCATGTTTCTTCTACGGGTCGAAGGATCACTTTGCTCGGGAATGCTCTAAGAAAACAACTACGGGTGGAGCCAATTCAGGAAAGGGAAATAGCGGTGGTGGAGGCAATCTTACTATCACAGGACCCACGCAGCCCAACCGACCTACTGCTCGAACATTCAACATGACGGTTCAGGATGCTGTGCAGTCAAAGGATGTAGTGTCAGGTATCATTCCAGTCAATAATGTTAATGCTTATGTATTGTTTGACTCGGGTGCTACTTGCTCATTTATATCCGATGATTTTGCTAAGAAATTAGGGTTACCCCAGGAAGAGTTAGATTACCCCATGAATATAGAAATTGCGAATAGGGAGGTGATTCCTGCTAAGTTTATCCACAAGAACTGTCAGGTAGATATTAAGGGTCATGTGATGACAGTAAACTTGATCCCAATTCGTCTTGGGGAGTTTGACGTTATTTTGGGTATGGATTGGTTGTTCAACCATGGGGCAGTTATTGACTGTCAAAAGAAGTGTGTGAACCTTATGACTCCGTCAAAGGTAGTGTTTTATAGCAGCAAGTCGCCTAGATAAACGAGCTGTTTGACGATGGTGCAGGCCAGAAAGATGTTGAGACAAGGGTGTGTAGGATATCTAGCCTACATAGTTGATACCCGTAAGGTGGGTGCAAAACTGGAGGAGATACCAGTAGTTAGGGATTTTGCGGATGTATTTCCTGAAGATTTGCCAGGATTACCGCCAGATAGAGAAATCGAGTTTGTAATTGATTTAGCACCGGGAACGGCCCCTATATCGAAAGCCCCGTATCGAATGGCTCCGGTAGAAATGAAGGAATTAATGGTGCAATTACAGGAATTGCTGGATAAGAAGTATATCCAACCGAGCGTTTCACCATGGGAAGCGCCGATATTGTTTGTTAAGAAGAAGGATGGGTCAATGCGTCTTTGCATTGATTATAGAGAGTTGAACAAGGTCACGATTAAAAACAAGTATCCATTACCAAGGATTGATGACCTATTCGACCAACTGAAGGGAGCAAGATATTTTTCGAAGATAGATCTGCGAAGTGGATACCATCAGTTGAAGGTGAGAAAGGAGGATATACCAAAGGCGGCATTTCGAACCAGATATGGTCACTATGAGTTTTTGGTTATGTCGTTTGGTTTAACGAATGCACCTGTAGCATTCATGGACTTAATGAATAGGGTGTTCAAACCATTCTTGGATAAGTTTGTAGTGGTGTTCATAGACGACATTCTGGTTTACTCCAAAACTCAAGAAGAACACGTGGAGCATTTGAGGGTGACATTGGAGGCGTTAAGAAAAGAGAAATTGTATGCAAAATTTTTGAAATGCGAATTTTGGTTGGAACGTGTTCAATTCCTTGGGCATGTTATCGATAAGGACGGGATTTCGGTGGATCCAGCGAAAGTGGAAGCTGTGATGAACTGGGATCAGCCGAAGACACCGTCGGAAGTGAGGAGTTTCCTTGGTTTGGCAGGATATTATAGACGTTTTATTCAAGATTTCTGTAGAATCGCCACTCCGTTGACGAATTTAACAAGGAAATCAGTGAAGTTTGTTTGGACGGAGAAGTGCGAAGAGAGTTTCCAAGAACTAAGGAAGAGACTAAGTTCGGCACCTGTGTTGACTTTGCCAGATGATACAGGAAATTTTGTGGTGTACAGTGATGCATCACATAAAGGACTTGGTTGTGTGTTAATGCAGAATGGTAAGGTTATTGCATATGCATCGCGCCAACTAAAAGATTATGAAAAAGGGTATCCAACCCATGATTTGGAGTTAGCAGCCGTGGTGTTTGCTTTAAAAATCTGGAGGCACTATCTCTATGGGGAGAAGTGTGAAATATATACGGACCATAAAAGTCTGAAGTATATTTTCACGCAGAAAGACTTGAATATGCGGCAAAGGAGATGGATAGAATTGATCAAAGATTATGACTATGAAATTCTATACCATCCAGGGAAGGCTAATGTGGTTACCGACGCTTTGAGTAGAAAAGGTCGGGAGAAACTGTTTATGTTAACTGCTCAGGAGGAACTTGTGGCGGAAATGGATAAGATGGAATTAGAGGTGAAAAATCTGGCAGAGCCTAACGAAAAATTGTTCCAGATAGAAACTCAACCAACTTTAGTGGACAAAGTCAAGGAAGCGCAACTCAAGGATGAGGAGTGTATTAATATTCGAAAAAGAGTGCTTGAAGGTGAAGAGCTTAAATATAAAATCGATACTGAAGGGTTGCTGAGATTTGAAGGCAGAATTTGGGTACCGTCAGTATTGGCAATCAAAGAGGAGATTTTAAACGAAGCTCACAATTCACGATTTTTGGTTCACCCGGGAAGCACAAAGATGTACCAGGATCTTCGCCAACATTTTTGGTGGCCAAACATGAAAAGAGAGGTTGCCGAATACGTTGCGAAATGTCTCACTTGTCAAAGAGTCAAATCGGAGCATCAACGACCAAGTGGTTTGCTACAGCCCTTGGAGATACCAGAATGGAAGTGGGAGCATATCACGATGGACTTCGTGGTAGGACTTACAACTACTCAGAAAGGTTATGACGCGATATGGGTTATAGTTGACAGATTGACGAAATCAGCGCATTTCTTGCCGATCAAAATTCGATTCACTTTGGATCAGCTGGCGAAATTATATGTCAAAGAGATTATCTCAAGACACGGAGTTCCAATATCAATAGTATCAGATCGAGATTCACGATTTACATCAAAATTTTGGAGGAGTTTGCAAGCTTGTTTGGGGACACAGTTGAGAATGAGTACAGCCTATCATCCTCAAACCGATGGTCAGAGCGAAAGAACAATTCAAACGTTAGAGGATATGCTCCGAGCGTGCGTTATGGATTTTAAAGGTAACTGGGATGATCATTTACCTCTGGTCGAGTTTGCTTACAACAATAGTTATCACGCTAGTATCGGCATGCCGCCCTACGAAGCATTGTATGGAAGGAAATGCAGAACTCCATTATGCTGGGATGAGGTTGGTGAACGACAACTATTGGGACCCGAGCTGGTACAACAAACTGCTGAAATTGTCAAGGTGATAAGAGCCAGACTGATAGCCGCTCAAGACAGACAGAAGAAGTATGCTGATCAACACCGACAAAATCGCGAATTTGACGTCGAGAGCTTCGTGTTTCTTAAAGTCTCTCCCTGGAAGGGAAAGATCAGATTTGGTAAAAAGGGTAAGCTGAGTCCGCGGTTTATTGGACCCTTCGAAGTGCTGAAACGGATGGGTGAAGTAGCTTATGAGGTAGCTTTACCTCCTGAGTTAAGCCATATTCACAATGTCTTCCACATATCGGTGCTACGACCGTATAAGTCTGATTATAAACATGTCATAGAGTATGAACCGCTACAATTCGAGAAAGATTTGTCATATGAAGAGGTTCCTGTACAGATAGTGGACAGGAAAGAGCAAGTACTTAGAAATAAAGTGATACCTTCTGTTAAGGTGATCTGGAGGAACCACAGTGCTGAAGAAGCAACGTGGGAACTCGAAGAGCAAATGTTGCAGAATTACCCTCACTTGTTTGTCTAATTTTTTTTGTATTGCGATTCTGGGGACAGAATCTTTGTAAGGAGGGGAGAATGTAACGGTCGATTTAATTGCGTTGTGATTCTGGGGACAGAATCCTTTTAAGGAGGGAAAGATGTAACGAATGCAATTTTGAGAATTAATAAAAATATTTATTGAATTGTATAAATATTTTTGTTAATTTATTGAGTTAATTTATGATTTATTAAGCTATTGTGAAATAAGTTTATGTTGAGTTAATTGTGTTAATTGTTACTTGAATATGATTTGTGATGATTATCTTAATTTAATTGTTAATTAAATTAGATGATGAAAAGAATTATTTGAATAAATGATTTATGTTAATAAATAATTTATTTGAATAATATAATTCATTTGTTATTATTGTTAATGGTTAAGTAAATTTATTATTTGAGTTAATAAGGTTTAATTGAATTTATTTAATAATAAGTTCAATTAAATTAAATGTGTGACATTTTAAACTATATGTTATATTGGTTTATTAAAATAAATGAGAAAGTGGTTAATTTAGATTTACCAAACAAGGCCCTATGATCTTTGTTTGGAAATAATGGGTTATTTTAATTGTGTTTTACCAAACAAGACATAAGAATAATAGGTTATTCTTATTAGTAATTGCCAAACATAGCCTTATGGCTTTTGAATTTTATAACTGATGAATTAAGTTAGATTATACGTTATTATATTAAGTATCAGTTTTATTATTTTAAATTAACAGTTTTTATTCCATCAGTTTTGTTTTACGTCTGTTGTAAAAAGAAAACAAAGAAGAGAAAGAACAGAGTTTGAGAGAAAGAAAGAACAGAGTTGAGAGAGAGCTCTGTGAAATTGAGGGTTGAGAGAAAAGAGAGAATTGAGAAAGAGGAGGAAGAAAAGTGCTAAACTAAGAATCATATAGCTTGAAGGTATAATTCTTTTAGTTTTGTTCTTCATTATATCCTTAATATTTTACTTCTCTGAATATGATTTTTATTTCACTGTATATAAATTTATGTGCCAAATATATGAATTACTTGGTGATAAATGTTAGAAAGCATGTGTTAGATGGTTATGTGTTGATAATAGATTAATTTAGAGGTATTAATTCATGAAAATATGCTTTAGAATTGAATTCTTAGTTTTACAGAGTTTATTTCATGAATTGTATATATATATATATATATATATATATATATATATATGAAAATTGATGATTCAATTTGACTATTAATTGGTTAATTAATAATTGTTTATGATTATTTGGTGAAAAACATGAGTAATGCAAAAAGAATTGTTTTAATTGGTTGAAAAATGAATTTACAGAGTTTGATTTCATGAAAATGGTCAAAGCATGAATATTTGGTTTTAACAGTGAAATTTTGGGCTTTAAATTGGTTGTTTATGTGTTAGAATGATTAAAATGTTTAGAAAACATGTTGGCTATTTGTTTTCTAGCATATTTGATGTCTGGGTATATTTAATTTGTTTTCTGGATGGTAGAATTCGAAAAATTTGGCCAAATTGGCCTAAGTTTTCACTGGTTCGCGAGCTGGGGAAGACGACAGTCAAGTCTATCGCCCCGGCGATAGAAATGAACTGATTTCTTCGCCCCAGCGACAGAGTCGCTCCGGCGACAAAATTGTTAAGCATAACGCCGCCCCGGCGACAACCTCGCCCCGGCGACGATTTTGTTAAGTTTTTTCTCGCCCCAGCGAGAAACGCTACTGTTTAAAAAAAAAATTTTAAATTATTATTTTCTTTTCTGGGGAAGTTATGATGCATAATTAAACTTATATTAATGTGACTAATGTATTATCAAGATGGTTGCTAAACTAGTATTTGTTGACTATGGTATGCTAAATGAGATAAAAAGCGAGCCATAAATGCTTTTAATTTTGTGACTAATTATGTTACCATTTTATAATTAAATGTTTAGGTTGTTTAAGGATCGTGAATTACTTAAATTTGTAATCTACGCTTGAGGCAAGTTTTCCTCCCTTAAACTTGAAAGTTATTTATAGCAAGTTCCTTATCTCAACTTATTATTTTATGTTGAGCAAGTTTTCCTATCTTAAACTTGTTATTTCATTTAAAGCAAGCTTATTTATATTTAGCAAGCTTATTGACCTTAGCTTATTGATATTCAAGCAAGGTTACTATCATGATTATATACTTAAGTTTTATTCCAATCATTGTTTGTTATTCAAACTTCGAGTACAATTTCTATTGAGCAAACTCTATTAATGAATTAGACTAGCAAACCCTTATTGATTCAGCTAGTCCATAGTTGATGAACGTTTCAAAGACTTAGAGTATTTCTATACTTGTTCCAAGGCAAGTTTCTTTTGGTACGGATTCAAACGATAAACTGAGATGAACAACCCTAATATAGGGGATTACTTACGCGACAACGTTAAAATGTTTGTGCACAATACATTGTACAAAGGGCTGATCCCCCTGAGTACGAGATGTTGGTCCATAGTCTATACGACTGTTAAAGGTTACAGTAGAAATACTTGTTAACCTAGGACATAGTTCGAGGTCTTGTGACCCTCAGATATAATTTCTAAGTCTTAAAATATATTTTTCTTTGGAATCAAGTGTTCTAACAAGCTTTTAGACTTTGAACATCTATTGACTGAGATTCAGAAATCTATTATTCCTCACTTGAAATCCATTTCATTTAAATGTTATTGGTATCATACTTGTGAGCAATTGTTTGCTCACTCTTGCACTAATCATTGCAGCTAAGGCTGAGAAGTCGGACGAGCCGTCCACGAGCAAAGGCAAGGGCAAGATGTCAACGTAGCAATTGATGTTTATCTGTAATCAAAGACTTGTTTTAATTTATGTTTTATTCTGCGATGATGTATTAAGGTTTAGATAACCTGGGAATTGAATGTTTAATAGTTTGGAGATGTAACCCATTTTGGGTAGATGTTCCTTTAAGTTTATTAAATTATTGTTTTATTAGGAAGTTAGTTTTGAATATATGTTATAGTGAACACCAAATCAGTGGGAATTAAGTACCTGGATTTGGGGGTGTCACAGAGAGTCTCCTAATCCTTTCTTACCTGACATCTATACACAAATTGTTTTGATTAGTACATAATATATACACATATCAAACAATAGCTTATATAAGTTACTTTTTATTTCGTTTTACGATGAATTCCCTTAATTCATCTCCTTTAAACTCTATTTGAGTTATTTATTTTTCAATGCTTCTATCTAGCTTAAGGTTATAACCTAAGGTAATCCCCTACCTAAGGTTTCTAACCTATAGCTCTGATACCAACCTGTGACTTTCATGGTGCTTCCAACCATAGCACCTCACAGTGGTACCTATCAGCTTGCCACCAACTTCATGGCGTCCCCTACGGAGAGTCTGGCTTTGGTGCTTCCCATTTTATAGGCAGTCACCAGCGAGAGGCTCGGGGCTCTTCACACCAACTTGTGTTTATAGCTCTGATACCAACCTGTGGCGCCCCCAAATTCGGGTACTTGAAACCCGTACTTGGTGCATCACGATACCATTTCTTTGAGTTGTTTAATAAATTACAACTTAATATTTATATCAGAGTTGTCAATTCCCCAGGTATGGCAACCTTTAATTACATTCTTTATATGTTACATAATATATATGATCACAATATAAAAGACTAATTATTACAGATAATACCATACAACTTATTCCTTCAGCTTTCCTTTGCCCTTGTCTTTGCCAGAGCCTTCTGGTCGATCACACTTAGCTGAAAACATTTAAGTCAAAGCAAGAATGAGCATTCAATTGCTCAGCAAGTAATAACAATTATAATAATACGCTGAAGAAGTAAATGTTTCCTTTGAGGACTACTTCTACCACGAATTAGTAGTGGTGACGTCATTTGAAACTATTCTTAACAACATATCAAATCATTTTAAGATTTCTTTGAAATGACTGAACAATAAGTCATTTCAAGTAACAAGAATTTTCTTGAATTTCATGCAGAGTAATACATCAAGAATGAAAGAGTTAAAATTCTTTCAAAGATTCAATAATATTCAATTGATTATGAAGGATTAGAAATTTTGCGATAATATTCAATACATGGGGTTATTTCCAGATTTCATGCTGAGTGATCACAAATGGATCAAGAACTGCTAGAGGAATCATCAGTTATTTTATTACTGACTACCTCAAGAGTAAAAGTTAGCTATAAAAACTAATCTTTACTCTTCTGCAAGTACGTAAGGTGATCAGCCTCATTGTACCCGAGATTATGCATAATTCTCAAACATAGCGCGCGGTCGGGTTACCGACAAAAAAGTTTCCCCTGATTTATTTTTCAGGGTTATTCATCTCAGTCTTACATCATGAGTCCGTACCACATCAATATGGTTTGGATTGCTTTCGAAGAAATACTTTGAGTTCAACATTTTATAATAATTTTGATCTAGCCGAATCAAATGGCATATATCTTTAATAACGAATTAGTTCCAATAATAGAACGTTTCTTGCGATATCAATTTAATATTAGTCTAGCCGAAAACAATTAGCTGAGACATGGCTAATAGACAGTTCAACAATGCTTTTTGAATTAGGTCTAGCTGGTCAAATAGCATAGACAATCTTTAGACTAGGTATACATACCGAAATTTAATAGTATGTATCAGAACTTGTCAACGAATTTCGAATTCAAGGGTAATTGATAATGTACAATAGTTCATACAAGTGGGGACACTTGCATAACCGAACTTAAAATACAAATTTTCAATATGAGTCATAGCAATTCAGTAATGAGATACTTTTAACAATGAACGAATCGAAGGAATTTCGAATTTATAATAATCATAACAATTTGTACAAGTGAGGACACTTGCACAAAGAACAAAATAATTTCGATTATAAATGCATCACATGAGACAATATCGAGATATTTGAAATCAATAAATAGCTTGAACAAAGTTTAAGAATACTTACATAACATGTGGATCCATTGCATAAAGTAAATGCAAGGGTTACGATAATTGCATAAACGAATAACAAAGATCATTATGGATATGAATAATTAACAATAATTATTCACGAGCATGCTTTGAAATTGATAACTCATGTTGAGTTAGGAACTAGTATAACGTATACCTGTTTGCACAAAATAAAAGTAGTGCATAAGGTTTAGATACTTGCATAATAAAAGAAGTTGTGTAAGTTAGAAACTTGCACAATAAAAGATTGAGTTAAGGAACTTGCTTACACAGATCCAATTCATAAAGTAAATGAAAAGGTAAGATACTTGCCTTGGTCGTTGATTACTGTTACGCAATTTAATTTAACTTCTTTTGAAAGACCTATCAATTATAAGATTGATCTTTCCGTCAGCCAATCATATTATACCTTAAAATATTACTTCTTTACAAGTAAATTATCTAACATTCAACCACATAATCAAATATTAGATAACACATTAACACCATACGCATTCAATTCTAAAGTTAGCATACATCGAGTCTTTAACAGTGTTCAATATAGTATGCTGAGTGGTTTCCCACAAACAACCAACAAACTAGTTTCCGTCTCGTATACACTATTTTCACGGTGAGTTAGATCGGTTGCTAGTTCGTATATACCTCCGCTCCCTAAAGGAATTGTTTAGCCCAGATACTATACATCGACTATTAAAGAGTACGACTGTACCACTACTTTATGAATTAACACTAAGTCTTTTCATTATATAAGTCTTTCTTTAAGGTCCTGTAGGTTAAATACCCACTCCAGCAAACTGGATTCCAAATCCAGCAAACTAGATGGCAATCCAGCAAACTGGATTCCAAGCTAGCAAACTGGATTCCAACCTGGATAATAATCCAGCACACTGGATTCCAACTATTCAATTTAATCAACTATTTTTGCAATCCAGCAACCTGGATTCAAACTATCTTATAATACAGCAAACTAGATTCATTTTATTCAATTCAGCAAACTATATTCATCAATTCAGCAAACTATATTCACCAATTCAGCAAACTGTTTTCATCAATTCAGTAAACTATTTTCATTTATTCAGCAAACTGTTTTCATCAATTTAGCAAACCGTATTGGAAGCTGCATTCTTAAAATAACTTATCCTCTTTAAAAATTGATTTTTTTATTTTCTTCAAATCTTGCCACACATATGTACATATATTTCATACAAAAAAATACTTTCCTTATGAAAGTTTTCAATTTTCTTTAACATTTTTCAATGTCCGTTTTAACTTTCAAAACTAAGAAAAATGATCACTATCTTGCACAACTCGGATGACTCCAAATTTTTGATAGGATCTTATACATATTAACACGAGGTTCCAGTTAAAATTTTGTGGCCATCGGAGTTATAGAACGTCAATTTTAGCCGTTTTCGTCGAAAATCTCTACGTTTTTATTTTAGCCGTAGATTCTTCGTTACAAGTCAGAATGCGGCGATTTTTGGCCAGGAGCTACATAACTTCCTATATTTTCAGTGGTAAAAAGCCCTGAATTTATTGCACCTTCCAAGGGATCCAAACAGTGCAAATAAAGTAAAGGACAGCGGGTTTGGTCCATTTTCTCGATTTGAGGTCCTTCGCCATAAAATCCATAACTTTCATTCTATAAGTCCAAAAATTCTCAAATGTTTACACGACATATAACTTATCATATTATCACTCCAAATATTTCTGGAATTTTTAGAGCATAAAAATTGGACGAAAATTCCCTTGGATGGGACTGCCCTGTAGCAGCCCCTTTCCTCTTTTGAACCACCTGGACTGTTTTTACCAAAACAGTCCCCACGAATTTTATACTCATTATTTTTGAGTTCCACCACTTGAATTTTGTAGTTAACGTATACATCTAGTACCACTATTTGACGGATCGTAAAAAGAGTTTACGGATCTCAAGTTATACACTTACAAAGTGATGAAAAGCTAGGATTTTCTAGTGTTATTTTAAAACAACCTAGTTTTCCTTTTTCTTTTCTTAACCAACTAAACATATCAACACACAAGTTGAGCACAACCAAGTATAAAACATCATTTAGCATATAGCTTAAGGGTTTTAGACGTTAAGATCACAACCTCATACCATCAAAAATTAAATCAAACAAAAAGAAATAAACTAGGGTTTTTGTTATACCTTTTTCTTGATTTCCTTTCTCCTTTCTTCCTAGGCTTTGTTTATGGAACTTGAAGCACACCAAAACTCCTTCCATTTCCCCCCTCCATGGTTGCCGTAGCCTCTCCCCTTCCTCTCTCTTTAGATTTTATTTTTTAGAGAGAAGATTAGATGAAAGAGAATGGAGTAGTTTTTAATTTTCTCTCTTCAAACTAGGAAAATGAAGATGAAAAAGAGACTCTTGATTTATTAAAACCAATACTTGCAATATCTATCGATATAGAAAATATATCTATATACTTTATCATGATTAGCTAGTACACCCATTTTGACAACTTGGTGATGTGCCATCATTTCAAATTGTCCTTCTTTCTCCATTCCTACAAGCAACCCATTAAAAAATCAACAACTCACCACTTGTGGGACCCATATTTCGGCAGCCCCCTTGCATTATTGTCCCATTTTCTTTGTCTCCTTTTATTGCTTTAATATTGTCGACGCCGGTTTTTTTTCCCTTCGCGGGTCCTTTTAGTCTTTTCCAATTTTATCCTTCTTAATTTAATGATTTTGGGAAAAGGTCGGCATTAATGTCGACGGGGTTTTGAAAGATCGCCTTTTATGATGAGCCAATTAATCAGAGTCGCCAGTTGGTATATTTGAAATGGATGTACCAACTCATCCGAGTTTTCGTTTTTTTATATATCGCTGGCTCATATGTGACTCCGAATTAATTGGTCCGCGAATCGAGATTCATGGAGTTCGGGGGCTTGCTTAAGTGAGGGGAAGGTGTTAGGCACCCCTCGACTTTCGTGAAATACGGTTACCGCAATCTTGATACTGTCCTATCCTTTAATTCATGAAATGGGCATATGTGCAGGTGTGTATGTGTGCTTATGTGAATGTTGTGGTGAGTTTGTATGAAAGAATCATTTGGATTTTTAGGGAGAATTGTGCTTTAGTTTGAGAACGCTTTGGAATGTCTTTTCGGCATACACGAGAAAGCTTTATGAGAAAGGTTTGATTTTAATTGTCAAAAACTATGAGGTTTTTTATTGGGTGTCGTTTTGGTAAAAACAAGAGTTTTAAACCTTTAACCAAAATAGGAATCGAGATTTGTACGTTGCTTTCATAAATGATAGGCAATTTCTAGGATCTCTTTCGCCCTATGCATCAAGGTTTAATAAAACATTTAATTTCTTTTATAAAACCCCTTTTCGTGGCATTTGAAAACAACTTCTTTTTTAGCTCTCTCGTAGAATAGGAATCGACTTTCGTTAGCATTTCCAAATTTTTAGCCTTGTGATGCTAATATCCTACTTTGATTGGTTTTAGAAAAATCTTTATCGTTTAATCTTTTGGAATCATTTTGGTGTCACAAAATCTAATCAAGCGTAAACACGCGTCGGGGGTATTCACGGGCATGTCAGCCATCAAAATATCCCCAAACGCCAACAATCACATATTTCACTAATACGGGGCCTTAAACCCGATTCTCGCCTTAGCGTCGTTTTAAGGCCCGACAATTACATATTACAAAACAAGCACCTTGAATCTATTACATACATCAAAACGTCCATCATCGGATTTGAACCACGGGGTCGCTTTCCTAGGCTCACACGAGATTACGACGTACCCACGAAATGAATGCTACACAACTAACCAACCCGGATTTATCTAATACACCATGATATCCAAAAATGACAATCTAAATAAATTACACCCAATAAATTATCACAAACAAGCTAGAAATTTTATCAATTGGATATCCTCGGGTTATTAGGAAGAATTTTGTTCCGATGGAACCCTCACCAATAATCCCTAATCCATGATTGTTCAACAAGATCCATGAAAGTTATAACTAATTTACCCAATCAATATGACATGAATTACTAGAACAAATAGAAATTTTCACCTTGCAATTGATCTCAAATGGATATGAACTTGTGTATTTGAATAGGATGAAGAGTGTATTTGATACAATCAAAAATCAAAAGAATTAAATTCTCTCTTTTTTCTTTCTTTTCTTCCTATTTGATTGCAAATTTTTGCTCTTTTTCTCTCTATTTCCGTGCTTCTTCTTCTTGCTGGAATTCTTCTTCTTCCCCAACTTTCAACTTCTTCCCCCCCTGTATGCTGAGCGAAAAATGAGCTGAAATAGGCTGGCTGGCTGGCCCATTTCCCATCGCACTCAGCTGATAGTGCTGATTTCCTGGTTTCCGTGCTGGCGCACCCACTTGGCCGCAGATCAATCCGCGGCTGGCTGGCTTGACTTTCTCAATTTTCGTGTTACGCCTCGATTTTCGTGCCGTGACGCTGCTTTTCGCTGACAGGTTCATATTTTACAGTCCAGGAATCATTGGGAGGCGTGCCACACCTTCCGGGAATGCCAAATTCGGATAGCCTTGCTGTCATGTCGATCTCGGTTGCAAATTGTCATGGTGGCGTCGAGCGTCCGTACCTTCTCTGTCTTTTGCTCTCGCAGGACGGTCCATTTGACGAATTTTCCCTCCTGTCAAGGTTAGTATACGAAGTGCAAAATTTGGGTGTCTACAGCTGCCCCTCTTTATCATGTTTATGAAATGTTAAATGAAATGAACAGGATAAAGAAACAGACACCCGATGTCTGAATAACAGTGCACAGATATGATAATAAACACACGATGCAACACATGTAGTTTATGGTACAACACAAGATGTAGCGCATGCAAACATTCGAAAGAGTGTCAATGCAGCAACCCTCTGACCGTATTTGTTGGTCGTTAGGTTCACTCTTCCAATCTATCATCTCGTTCGGGGCCGGGTATCGTCGCCGGACATCCATCTCGTGATCGCCGGTTATCGTCGCCGGTCGATTGTCTTGTAGGGGCCGGTTTTCGTCGCCGGACACCCATCTCATAACCCCCGGTTATCGTCGCCGGTTGGTTATCTTGTCGGAGCCGGTTTTCGTCGCCGGACATCCAAATCGTAATCGCCGGTTTATCGTCGCCGGTCGATTGTCTCGTCGGGGCCGGTTTTCGTCGCCGGACACCCATCTCGTAACCCCCGGTTTTCGTCGCTGGACATCCAAATCGTAATCGCCGGTTATCGTCGCCGGTCGATTGTCTTGTAGGGGCCGGTTTTCGTCGCCGGACACCCATCTCATAACCCCCGGTTATCGTCGCCGGTTGGTTATCTTGTCGGAGCCGGTTTTAGTCGCCGGACATCCAAATCGTAATCGCCGGTTTATCGTCGCCGGTCGATTGTCTTGTCGGGGCCGGTTTTCGTCGCCGGACACCCATCTCGTAACCCCCGGTTATCGTCGCTGGTTGGTTATCTTGTCGGAGCCGGTTTTCGTCGCCGGACATTCAAATCGTAATTGCCGGTTATCGTCGCCGGTCGATTGTCTTGTAGGGGCCGGTTTTCGTCGCCGGACACCCATCTCGTAACCCCCGGTTATCGTCGCCGGTTGGTTATCTTGTCGGAGCCGGTTTTCGTCGCCGGACATCCTTCTCGTGATCGCCAGTTATCGTCGCCGGTCGATCGTCTCGTCGGGGCCGGTTTTCGTCGCCGGACACCCATCTCGTAACCCCCGGTTATCGTCGCCGGTTGGTTATCTTGTCGGAGCCGGTTTTCGTCGCCGGACATCCAAATCGTAATCGCCGGTTATCGTCGCCGGTCGATTGTCTTGTAGGGGCCGGTTTTCGTCGCCGGACATCCTTCTCGTGATCGCCGGTTATCGTCGCCGGTCGATCGTCTTGTCGGGGCCGGGTATCGTCGCCGGTCACCCATCATGTAATCTTTTTTCACTCAACACGTCAATTGGCTGCAAGGGAGCAAGGTGGGACCCACCAGGGCTTTTGTACCTGTACCTGTTTAGATTTATTTTTCATTTCATGCACTATGTACTGAACTCATTTATTTATTTATGCACAGTTCTTTATCTTTTGTCTCCATGAAATTCATTTGCTTTATTATTGTCTATACGATGCATGCTTTTTATTCATGGATAGAAAATGACCCCTGTATAGTCTTTTTGATACTATTTTTTTTCACAGATGATGTCCTCAGATGTCGTGGTATGCTTGGATTCCATTCCTCCTACAGGGTTGGTTGGCAGCCTCCTCCGTTGGTTAGACAGTTTATCGCCGGCCGACAGGGTCATCGCGGATGGTCTTTTGGGACACTCTCGGTCCTTATTAACCTTTCAAGTGCCAGCAGGCTTCGTGGATGGTATTTTGAGATATTGGGCCCCTGCTCGTCAAGTGTTCAGGCTAGGAACAGTAGAGCTGACCCCCACCCTCGAGGAGTATGGTCGATTCACCGGTTTGCCTTTGGATAAACCTTGTGCCAGGACCACGTCTGGCCCCATGCGCCGTCAGTTCTTGACTTTTACTGGGCTGCGGAGGGCGGTTCTGCTATCGGCGATCACATCAGATCACCTGATTCCTCTTCATTTTTTGATTGACCGATTCGGCTCACCTAACAGTTTTCGCCACTTCTCTGGGGATTTTTCTGTATCGGAGGAGCGCTGGGGCGTTTTGAGGCTAGACGTTTTGATGGCCTGTATCCTCTCAGTTCTGTACTTGCCCGCGGGACCTGATCATTTGGACATGCGGGTGGTCGCGGCCGTCAGGGCCCTTCAGGAGGATCACACCATTCTTCCCATGATATTGGCGGATACTTACATGTCAGCATCATACTGTCAGTCCTTCCGAGGCAGAGTATTCCGAGGGAGCTCGACTTTGTTGTATGTGTGGTTCATGAGTCATCTTAGTCCCATCGGCCACTTCCGTCGCCAAGGGTTTTACTTCAGTCATGACATAACCACGCAGTTTTCATTTCGTCCTGCGAGCTGTACTGATGCGGCCTCCTGGATAGCATTTCTGTCGGTTATTGAGGATCCTTTTCATCTCCTGATCTATTCGGGTTATTGCTCCTTTAGGAGCTTCTTGACTCATGTGCCTGACCTGGACTTCATTCACATCGCTGGCTTGAGGGGCGTGACGACTTATCATCCCTTGGCGGTTATGGGCCAGTTTGATCAGACACAGGATTTACACCCCTTCGCGGGTGCAGCCGCCTACCGATTCCTTATATCATCCCGGACAGAGAGGGATCTACTGCAGGTATACGAGTTTTGGTCTCGCAGGATCTCCGCCGAATATAGTGAGAGCTGTCACATCCAGACATTTGCTTACGTGCATTGGCTACGCGGAGATTTGGATCCGGCTGGTTTGAGTCAGTCTGGGGGCCCTGATGACTTGGGGATGATTTCTCCAAATGATACTACATACCACTCCGTCTCTGTCGACTCTGCCCCAAGTCGGGTTATTGAGGATACCCGACTCCGTCTGGCCTTGATTACTGCTGAGGCTGAGAGGGATGCTGCTTTTGTCGAGAGAGATGATGCTATTCGGGCTATAGACGCTGCCATTGCTGACAGAGAGGCCATTGTACTTCAGACCAGGGCAGTTGTAGATGCTCATTTTGGGACGGTCAGCCGAGCCACTGCTTTACTGGATCGTATTGATATGCTGGGGCAGCAGATTGCAAGAGATGCTGATGCTTCAGATTTATCCACCACCTTGACCATCCTGCTTCAGCTGGTTTCAGATTTGTAGATTATTTTATTTCCTGCATAGACTATGTTAGTTCCATCAGTTATCGAAAAGCAATCTTGTAATAAAATGACTTATATATATAGACATGCATTTAAATTTAGTCATTTTCCCCTTTTGTCGTATCATTGCCTTTCATTGGATCCCCATTTTATCCAGCTGACCCTGATTTTGACATTTCACTTTCTTTCTCTTCTCAAGTCTTGATGGAGATTTGACAGATATTGCCGCACGCCTTTTGATTTCATCGGATTGAATCTCAAATTTTTGGATAACTGTTTGGTTGGATCAGGGTTATGTCCTTTGGGATGAAGCTGGTTAGGCAGTTGGTTTCGGGAAGGTTTTGAGGGTGTAGGAGGATTTTATCTGGCTATCGAAAATTGGATTTGGTTAGGGAAAGGATTATATTTTTTTTTAAGGGATCGGACCGCGCCATGATGGCTGCCTACGTACCCCCACAGGTTGGGAGATCAGGTCCTACGTAGTTCGCTCTCAAGGAAAAAGGACATGATGATTCAAGCGTAGAACCGCTTCACCGAGTCAGAATTGAAGGGTTGTGGAAATACCTCACCATCCATTTCTTGCAATATGAGGGCACCTCCGAATAACACTTTCTTAATCACAAACGGCCCCTCCCAGTTTGGGGCGAACTTTCCCTTGGCTTCGTCTTGACAAGGCATGACTCTTTTCAACACCAAATCATTTTCTTTGAACTTCCGAGGTCTTATCCTTTTGTCACATGATCGAGAGATCTTTTGTTGATATAATTGACCGTGCCAAACGGCAGCCACCCTTCTTTCATCAATTAGGGCCAATTGGTCGTATCGATTTTGCATCCAATCCTCCTCACTTATCTGAGCATCGATCATTACTCTGAGGGATGCCATCTCAACCTCAACTGGTAGAACAGCCTCCATTCCATACACCAAAGCGTAAGGGGTTGCCCCTGTAGAAGTACGCGTTGATGTTCGGTATGCCAGCAGGGTGAGGGGTAACAGATTCGGCCATCCCCGATGCTTAGCAGACATTTTTGCCATAATCTTCTTGATGTTCTTATTTGCAGCCTCCACTGCCCCATTCATCTTAGGACGGTAAATGACGGAATTGAGGTGCTTGATTTTGAACTGGTCACACAGTCCCTTCATGAGGGCGTTGTTTAAATTCTTGGCATTGTCAGAGACCAAAACCTCAGGCTGCCCGTATCGACAAATGACATTATTCCTGATGAACCCGACGATGACCTCCTGAGTTACTTTGGGGAAAGAAGCTGCTTCTACCCATTTGGTGAAGTAATCGATCATGACGAAAATGAATCGGTGTCCGTTGCTTGCCTTGGGCTCTATTGGTCCGATTACATCCATTCCCCACATTGAAAATGGCCACGGGGAGGTCATACAGTGCAGTTCATTGGGAGGCGTATGGATCACATTACCGTGCGCCTGACATTGATAACACCGTTTGACATGATCATCGCAATCAGCTTTCAGCGTTAACCAATAATGTCCTGTCCTTAAGATCTTTTTGGCCAACATCGGTCCACTCATGTGTGGCCCACACACCCCGCCATGGATTTCATTCATAATCCTTTGGGATTGCGTTTCATCTACGCATTGCAACAGTCCCAACCCGGCATCCCTTTTGTAAAGTGAATCCCCACTCAGGTAAAACTTCATCGCCATCTTTTGAATTCTCATTCTCTCAGTCCGATTTGCCTGGTCGGGAATGGACCTATCTCTCAGATATTCCCTTATGTCGTGATACCAAGGCTGCCTCGTCAACCCCACCTCGTCTGATAACACTGCCACATGTTCCTCATATGCCGGGGCACTCTGTACGGCTATCTCAATCTGTGGAATGTCCTTTCTTTTGATTATATGGATTAAGGAGGCCAGGGTTGCCAATGCATCTGCAAAATCATTCCGTCCCCGGGGAATATGTCGAAAAGCGATATCTTCGAACTCTTGCCTCAACTGGGTAACACAACGATGGTATGGAAGTAACCGAAGCTCCTTAGTGTTGTATATCCCGATTGCCTGTCTGATCACCAATTCTGAATCCCCGAACACCGCTAGTCTCTTCACTCCCATGTCTCGGGCCAAGCGGAGTCCCAAGATACATCCCTCGTATTCAGCGGTGTTGTTCGAATTACTGAACTGCAATTTAGTGGCCACAGGGTACTGCTCTCCGGTGATAGAGACCAGGACCGCTCCGGCTCCTGCCCCCTCGGCATTCATGGCACCATCAAAATACAGCTTCCAGAACTGTCCCTCGTCATCACATTTTTCGTGCGATACCCAAAATATATCCTCGCCCGGAAGAGGAGTTTCTAACGGCTCCATCCCTCCTGACGGGGTTTCTGGCAACTGATCTGCAATTCCCTGCCCTTTCATGGCCTTCTGGGTCACGTACACCATGTCAAACTGTTGTAAGATTAACTGCCATCTGGACAATCGACAATTCAGCATGGGTCTTTCAAAAATATATTTCAGGGGATCCATTCTTGATATCAGGTACGTCGTATGCCCATGGAGGTAGTGCTGTAATCTCCCTGCAGCCTAGGCTAGAGCACAACAGGTCTTCTCGATAGGAGTATAATTCTGCTCACATTGGCTAAATCTTTTGCTGAGGTAATAGATGGCCTGCTCTTTACCCGCCTCATTTTTCTGTCCCAACATACATCCCATCGCGATGGAATTTACCGATATATACATAAACAGAGGGATCCCATCCCTCGGGGGTACCAGCACTGGTGCCTCAGTCAATTGCTTTTTAATGGTCTGAAAAGCCCTCTGACATTGCTCATTCCATTCTTGGGAAACCCCTTTTCTTAACAGTTTGAAAATGGGCTCACATGTAGTCGTCAAGTGGGATATAAAACGACTGATAAAGTTTATCCTTCCGAGGAATCCTCTTATCTCCTTCTCTGTGTGAGGCACCGGCATATCCACAATGGCCTTAATCTTTGCTGGGTCCAACTCAATGCCCCGATCACTAACCAGGAAACCCAAGAGCTTACCCGACTGCACTCCGAAAGCACACTTGGCTGGATTGAGTTTCAAATTATACTTTCTAAGCCGATCGAACAGCTTTTTGAGATGGGCTACATGATCAGATTCTTCCCTCGACTTTACAATAATGTCATCCACGTAGACCTCTATCTCCTTATGCATCATATCGTGGAATAAGGCCATCATGGCTCTTTGATAAGTGGCCCCCGCGTTTGTGAGGCCAAAAGCCAATCGCCTATAGCAGAAAGTGCCCCAAGGGGTGATGAATGCGGTCTTTTCCCGATCTTCCTCTGCCACCATTATCTGATGATACCCCGCGAAGCAATCCACAAAAGAGTACATTTCGTACTGGGCTGTGTTATCTACCAGGATGTGTATGAAGGGCACCGGGAAGTTATCCTTGAGACTGGCCTTGTTTAGATCTCTGTAGTCTACACATACCCTTACTTTTCCTCCAGGCTTAGCCACTGGGACTACATTGGACAGCCATTCCGGATAAGTAGACACCATAATGATTCCCGCCCTGAACTGCTTGATGATTTCTTCCTTTACTTTTAGGCTCCACTCCGGTTTCAACTTTCTTAATTTTTGTTTGACAGGCCGGAAACCCTCCTTGATGGGTAATCGGTGTACCACATTGTCGGTGGACAATCCGATCATATCCTCATGAGACCAGGCAAAGACATCCTCATATTGTTTTAGCAACTCAGTCACTTCGGCCTTTTTGCCGGGGGTAAGGTCTGTCCCTATCTTGAGTTCTTTTAGCTTGTCAGGGGTTCCAATATCAATGGTGACGGTTTGGTCCAAGTTGGGTTTGGGTTTGTCCTCGACCCATCCTTTGATTTCGTCAGGCGCATCGTCGTAATCTGTCTCGTCTTGTTCAATGCCCATTAAATCGAAATCCAGCTCAATGTCAAAATCATAATCATCATTCAAATTTGCAAGACCATTTGTTAGGCAAGGATTACTCAAATTGGTACACCTGACATGAAACAAAATACTTGTCATATATAAATCATTTTTCACGACGATCGCATTTTCAAAATAACACGAAGAAACGACATAATTATGCAGAAATAAAACAACAACAAAATAAAACTTCTTCATTCCCCCATCCTCTGGGTCCACCACCCTGACGTCGGGTTTTACCCTTTTTTGGATATTACTGGTTTCATGGTCCAGTTGTCGACAGTCAGGTCAGATGAAATGCGCTGGATGAAAGGGGGCTTTACATCGGACACTTCCCCGATAATTACGGCTACGTCGCCTGAGTCCTCCCTCCTATTCTCCTCAGGAATGATCAGCCTTGCCCAATCGATGACAGGCACAACTCGTTGGGCCTCGGGTGGTGTGATAATATTCGTCCCCTCCCCACTGCTTGTTGATTGTTCAGGGATGTAGCATTTGGTTTCAAACTCCTTTGCGACCTCCTGCAGGAAACTTTCCTTCCAGGCCGACTCATTACGTGCGGGGGTTAACTCTTCATTCCCTGCCCCAATCACAGGCTCGCTGATCCCCTGCTCATTGTCGACTTTGGTCACTGGACTGCCAGCTAGTCGAATCGGAGCCGCACCCCGATGGTGTCTCCGTGCTGTGTCCTCATGGTATCCCGGCCTTGCTTTGCCTATCTGCTGTGGTAGATGAATGGGCTCGGTGATTCCCTGATTGCTCCTTCCTAACCCCTGCCCAGGCTGGAAGTTCATTTTTATCATTTCCTTTGCCACAAAGGTAAGTTCGGGAGAGACCCTAGGTTTCACAGTTGGAGCTCCCAGGCATTTATAGTGGGGAGTGCTGATCTCCAGTGCTTGAAAGCTGGCAGGTGCTGCCGACTCATCCACATTGATCACTGGCAGGTCACTCCTAGGAGGAGAAGGTCATCACATTCGGCCGAGATTGTTACCAGATTCCCATCGATGATTAGCTTGATTTGTTGGTGGAGCGTGGAGGGAACTGCCCCGGCCATGTGTATCCATGGCCTCCCTAACAGCAGGTTGTAGCTGGCCGCGATGTCAAGAACTTGGAAAGAGATGTCAAAAGTACAGGGCCCTATCTCCACCGACAACTCTATTTCTCCAATGGTATCCCTCCGGGATCCGTCAAAAGCCCGGACCACCACATGACTGATCCGTAGGCGCTTGGAACTGATGTTCATTTTCTTTAGCGTACTGAGAGGACATATATTCAATGTCGATCCCCCATCGATCAGCACCCCATTCATGACATATCCTGAAGAGATTACCGCAATGTGTAGCGGTTTTCGGTGCCCCCTCCCCTCCTTGGGAATGTCCTCATCCGCAAAGGATATTGCGTCGCTTTCCAATAGGTGGCCCACCAGCTGGCCGAAAACCTCCTCACTAATTTCTTTGGGCACGTATGCCTCCTCCAGAACCTTCGTCAGGGTTTTGCAATGCTCACTGGATGACAACACCAAGTCCATGACTGATGTTAGGGTTGACTCCTCATTTAAAATCTGGATCCCTCTTGTTTCTGGGTGATCCATCCGTTTCAAAAATTCTATGGCCCTTTCCTCGGAAACCTCTTTATTTTTTCTCTTTTGGCTCTCAAGGACTCGCCCGGGAAGATATAAGGGGTTCCCCTTTGTCGTCACCGAAGCACAGCTGGCCGCTTCCTCTGGTATTCCCCCATAATTCCAGGGTACAGTCTTTAGACTACTGATAGGGAGTTGCGGCCTTGCCGCAAGGATGATGGGCCTCGGAGCCGTCAACTTGACAGGTCCCTCTGTGCTATTCGTACCTATCCCTATCAACCTGATGGGCGCTCCCCGTGCACTCCCATGATCATGTATCACGTTGATCATTTCCTCAATTTTCTGCACATAGTTCAACCTTGGCGGCCCCCCAGCCTCACTTGCCTCCGTCACATTGACTCCCCCTCCATCATGTCTTGGCAGGGGATTTGCCTTAACATTCGGGGAGTCTGGTTGTTCCACCACAATTTCCCCATTGTCGATCATGTTCTGAATTATATGTTTCAATGTCCAACAATCTTGTGTATCATGACCCGGGGAACCCGAGTGGTAGGCGCACCGTTTGCTTGGGTCAAATCTCCTTCCCTTCGGGTCACTTGGGGGAGCCAAATTGATTATCTTCTTTTGGGCCATCAATACCGCCAAAATCCGCTCGAGAGGCTCCCCGAGTGGGGTGAATACTCGATTTTGCGAGGCCTCATATCTTCTTCGCCCCTCTGCCCTTTGATCTGTGAAGTTTGGCTGTCGGGATGGCCCTACCCTTTGCACCTGTACCGGAAGATGGCTTTCTGTTTTTCTGGATGACCCCTGTAGGATGAGGGAGACATCCTCTTCCTTCTTCTTTTGGACCCTCCGGGAAGTGCTGCCATAGTTTCCATTCTGTATTTGCTCGGCAGCCGTTTCTAAAGCAGTAAAATCCCGGATTTTACCCGATTTCAACCCCATATCTACCATCTCTCCATGTTTAATCATTTCAGCGAAGGGTCTTCCAATCCCCGAGATGACTCGTTCATAATACGGTGCCTCTTGAATGTCTACAAAGGTCATCACCATCTCTGATTCGCTCATCGGGGGGGTTACCTGTGCAGCCATGCCCCTCCATCGTTGCGCATATTCCCTGAAGGATTCCCTAGGTTGTTTCTTAACCTTTGTCATTTGATACCTGTCAGGGGCCATCTGGGCCTGAAAGCTGTATTGGGTTAAGAAAGTATGGGCCAATTCCTCCCAGTTGTGGATTCGGGCGTTGTCAAGGCGGGCATACCAAATTCTTGCCTCCCCCGTTAAGCTTTTCTGGAACAGTTGCATTCTCAACCCTTCGTCCTCGGCATAAGACCCGAGTTCTCCAATGTATATTTTCAAGTGGGTGTAGGGATCCCCCTTCCCGTTGTATTTTTCAAACTCAGGGATTTTAAATTTCTCCGGGTATCTGGCTCCGGGGAAAACACATAAATCTGAATAGTTAACCCTGCCGAGGGACCCTATGCCCTTCATAGATTGGATGGTTTCTTCCATTTGTCTCATTTTCTTCCGCAAGTCATCTGTATCTCCCTCTTCCGGGATAGTAATCACTGCTTTGTTTGGTACGGGAATGGCCTTTGGGACGACTGGCTCGCCCTTAGGTGGATCATCCTTAGGTAGTTCCTGCCTGGGTATCAACTGCTCTCTTAGCATTATGGCCATTTCTAACATCTGCTTCTTAAAGTCATCAAATTCCTCCCTAGATATGGCACCGGAATTGGTAGATGGAATATCAGCCATTTCAGATATGGAGTTTTGGGCCCTTTTAGACTGCGAACGGGTTTGAGGAGCAATCCTACAGAAACCAGAGTTCGAAGTTTAGTCTTGGGGAGTAAAAAAATGCGGATGCATGCTGAAGCTGTAATTTTTTGTGTCTTTGGGGTTTTTTAATCTTTCCTTGCAAAACAGAAATTTAGTAGTCCTCTAATGCAATGACAAATGCTAAACATGGCTTTATTAAGCTCCCCAGCTGTTCTCTGCAAAACATAGAGGTTAGTAATTTATCTCGGCAAAAAGGAAGGCGGATATGAATAATATCATGATATTTATGCGTGAAATGTAAAAAGGCATGAAGAGACTTTTCCTGCGTAGGGTTAATCTGAGGCTGACCTATCCTGGGGTTACTCTCACGGGCTTTTCGGCATGAAGGTCCCCAAATCTTCGCAATCTATTCGTCTGAGCCCTTTCGATTGGAGCGGATTTGGGTGGTGCGTTTCCTGAGCCATCTCCGGGGAGCAGCCCCTTCGAGTCCAGTAATAAGCAACCGACAGGTTCGCCTCAGGAGGAGGTACTCTCTCGACATACATTCACATTCATCGTCCTCACCGCATGCAAATGATTACTTGAAAGTAAAGCAATTCTATTCAATCATTCACTTATTGGACAGAAACACACATTCACATAACAAAACGTTCAAAAGATCACAATATCGCACACACACACATATTCATGAATTTTAAAGGATAAGAAAGCATCAAGATTTGAAAGCGGCTTAAGCCCTCTACTTGTCCCCAGCAGAGTCGCCAGCTGTCGACGCCGGTTTTTTTTCCCTTCGCGGGTCCTTTTAGTCTTTTCCAATTTTATCCTTCTTAATTTAATGATTTTGGGAAAAGGTCGGCATTAATGTCGACGGGGTTTTGAAAGATCGCCTTTTATGATGAGCCAATTAATCATAGTCGCCAGTTGGTATATTTGAAATGGATGTACCAACTCATCCGAGTTTTCGTTTTTTTATATATCGCTGGCTCATATGTGACTCCGAATTAATTGGTCCGCGAATCGAGATTCATGGAGTTCGGGGGCTTGCTTAAGTGAGGGGAAGGTGTTAGGCACCCCTCGACTTCCGTGAAATACGGTTACCGCAATCTTGATACTGTCCTATCCTTTAATTCATGAAATGGGCATATGTGCAGGTGTGTATGTGTGCTTATGTGAATGTTGTGGTGAGTTTGTATGAAAGAATCATTTGGATTTTTAGGGAGAATCGTGCTTTAGTTTGAGAACGCTTCGGAATGTCTTTTCGGCATACACGAGAAAGCTTTATGAGAAAGGTTTGATTTTAATTGTCAAAAACTATGAGGTTTTTTATTGGGTGTCGTTTTGGTAAAAACAAGAGTTTTAAACCTTTAACCAAAATAGGAATCGAGATTTGTACGTTGCTTTCATAAATGATAGGCAATTTCTAGGATCTCTTTCGCCCTATGCATCAAGGTTTAATAAAACATTTAATTTCTTTTATAAAACTCCTTTTCGTGGCATTTGAAAACAACTTCTTTTTTAGCTCTCTCGTAGAATAGGAATCGACTTTCGTTAGCATTTCCAAATTTTTAGCCTTGTGATGCTAATATCCTACTTTGATTGGTTTTAGAAAAATCTTTATCGTTTAATCTTTTGAAATCATTTTGGTGTCACAAAATCTAATCAAGCGTAAACACGCGTCGGGGGTATTCACGGGCATGTCAGCCATCAAAATATCCCCAAACGCCAACAATCACATATTTCACTAATACGGGGCCTTAAACCCGATTCTCGCCTTAGCGTCGTTTTAAGGCCCGACAATTACATATTACAAAACAAGCACCTTGAATCTATTACATACATCAAAACGTCCATCATCGGATTTGAACCACGGGGTCGCTTTCCTAGGCTCACACGAGATTACGACGTACCCACAAAATGAATGCTACACAACTAACCAACCCGGATTTATCTAATACACCATGATATCCAAAAATGACAATCTAAATAAATTACACCCAATAAATTATCACAAACAAGCTAGAAATTTTATCAATTGGATATCCTCAGGTTATTAGGAAGAATTTTGTTCCGATGGAACCCTCACCAATAATCCCTAATCCATGATTGTTCAACAAGATCCATGAAAGTTATAACTAATTTACCCAATCAATATAACATGAATTACTAGAACAAATAGAAATTTTCACCTTGCAATTGATCTCAAATGGATATGAACTTGTGTATTTGAATAGGATGAAGAGTGTATTTGATACAATCAAAAATCAAAAGAATTAAATTCTCTCTTTTTTCTTTCTTTTCTTCCTATTTGATTGCAAATTTTTGCTCTTTTTCTCTCTATTTCCGTGCTTCTTCTTCTTGCTGGAATTCTTCTTCTTCCCCAACTTTCAACTTCTTCCCCCCTGTATGCTGAGCGAAAAATGAGCTGAAATAGGCTGGCTGGCTGGCCCATTTCCCATCGCACTCAGCTGATAGTGCTGATTTCCTGGTTTTCGTGCTGGCGCACCCACTTGGCCGCAGATCAATCCGCGGCTGGCTGGCTTGACTTTCTCAATTTTCGTGTTACGCCTCGATTTTCATGCCGTGACGCTGCTTTTCGCTGACAGGTTCGTATTTTACAGTCCGGGAATCATTGGGAGGCGTGCCACACCTTCCGGGAATGCCAAATTCGGATAGCCTTGCTGTCATGTCGATCTCGGTTGCAAATTGTCATGGTGGCGTCGAGCGTCCGTACCTTTTCTGTCTTTTGCTCTCGCAGGACGGTCCATTTGACGAATTTGCCCTCCTGTCAAGGTTAGTATACGAAGTGCAAAATTTGGGTGTCTACAAATATATTAATCAAGTTGGTAAAAACCTTTCCCAAGTGAGCTAACATTTGGGCTTTAATAAAATTTCTTTTTGGGCTCATTCTTACTAGTTTATGCCACTAGTTTTCTAAATATTTTTAATCCATGTTTGGTTAATAATTTAATAAGTGTTGGACCAATTTAATTAGTCCACATATTAATTATCCAAGTCCACAATTAAATAAATGAGTGAGTTTGGTTACTAAATTAATTAAGCTAGTCCATTAGTTTTTCTTACTAATTGGACTATAAAAATTTATTATACATATAACACATAATCTTCATTAATTAATACCCATATTAATAAATGTATAAAATTTATTCACTTACTATATTCACTTTGATTGAATATTTAATTAACTAACTATCTTATTAATTGTTTAATATTAATATTCTTAGGTTAGTCCACTAATTTAAATAACTATTAGTGGGCTATACATAACTAACAATTAGTCACATATATTATCTATATAATCATAACATATTTATCATCATTGATAAATAATTATCATACACATTGAATCACATATTGTACATACACACATTCAAATATAATCAATACTTGTATTTAGTATTCAATTTCCTTAAGAAAATGAATTCTTATTATCCATATACACATACATCCCTTTTTAAATATAATTATAACAATAATTGTATTAATCATTAAAATCCATAATCATAGATCAAATTAGGGTTTTGATCATCTCTTTATCTATGTCTCATTTACCATACTTAGTCAATTTAAAATATATTGACTAGTCTTACAAATTCATATCATAAAGGAATAATCATAGTAATAATAATAATATTAATAATCATTTCTTAAAATATACATTTATCCTTTAAATAATATATTAACCATATTTTTATAAATAATCATTTATCTTTAGTATAAAAATTAACTTATTAACCGAATATAATTTATAGTTATCAACTATTTCTTTAATAAAAAATTTACTTGAAACTATATATGAAATAAATATATATGTACATATTACATAATCACATTTCTTTCCTTGCACACATTCTCATACTTGCTTTAATATATAATAAAAATAATTTTATTATATAAAAAAAAATTTCATACGTAAAATTTCTTATTTTAATATATCAAAAATCTTGGGTTATTATAAATTCCATATCTTATATTTAATTGGGACATTGTATGGTAAAAGGATTGAATTGTATGATAACTATTCACTGAAAGTTCTTTTGTGATTAATGTTGAAATCTATATTATCTGAAAAGTCGTTGATCGTTAAGGGGGCTTACCCTTATTGTAGAATAAATGTTATTTATTTAAATGAATTAAATAGTTTAATTTATTTATTTAAATAATATTAGAATTGTTCTAATTGATTTATTCACAACGGGTTTAATATGGAAAACCTAAACGGTCACACTGCAAAAGAAAAATATTTATTTAAGAGGTAAATGACATAATTGTAATAATAAGTTAAGTGTATTTAATTTAGTCTATGGAGATAGAATAAATTAAATAGCTTAATATTTATTATTTAATATTTTGGAAATATTAAATATAAATTAATAAAATGAGTATTATTATTATTATTATTATTATTATTATTATTATTATTATTATTATTATTATTACTATTACTATTATTTAATTCCTAATAGGGATTGAGAATTAATTAATAGAAGTACTCTCTCAAGAATTCATAATTAGATTAGGAGTTTAATTAGAATAGAAACCCTAATCCTAAATAGTTTAGGGGAGGGTTTTCATGCATCTATAAATAATAGAAGTCTTATCATAGATTATGGTTACACACTCTTGCATTAGAATTGTGGACAATACTTACAATTTCTATAGAGATAGAAACTAGGGTTTTGCCAATACCCATCTTCTTGAATAGATATTATTCCTTGGTGGATCACCTCTAGCGGCCAAACACTTGGGTGGCTAATGTTGATCAAAAAAAGGAATTTAATCGGTGGAATTCAAGGAGAACGCAAAGGAATTGGAGTTGAACTTGTACCTGAAGAAGCTAGAATTCTATAAGGGTATAATTCTTATTCTCCATCTCTTTCATTTAATTAATAATTCTGCACAAAGAAATATCATGATAATGGTTTGTATAAAATTTTAAAATCTGATTTTATCGCGCTTCCGCTTTATTTATGTAATATGATTGCATGTTCGCGTTATATACAAACATAACAGATATACTTCAGACTTTTGTGGTCTGTGTATATCTCACACTTTTCTCCATATAAATAGTATCTCCATATAAATAGTATCTCCATATAAATAGTATCTCCATATCTTCAAGGCAAAAACTACTGCCGCTAACTCCAAGTTATGAGTCATATATCCCTTCTCATAATCCTTCAATTTTCGTGACGCGTACGCAATGACCTTACCATACTACATTAGCACACAACCAAGGTCTTTATGTGACGCATCACTATACACCACAAATCCCCCTGTATTGTCAGGTACAGACAATATAAGTGCTTCACTAAGCCTTTTCTTCAATTTTATGAAACTCTCCTCACATTTATCCGTTCAAACGAACTTAACCGTCTTCCTGGTCAGATTGGTTTACGACGATGATATCTTTGAAAAATATTAAATGAATCTTCGATAGTATTCCGCTAATCCCAAGAAACTCCTGATCTCCGTCGGCGTCTTCGGTTGCTCCTAGTTGATAACTGCCTCCACCTTTACTGGATCCACCGAAACACCATCCTTGTCGATGACATGCCCCAAAAACTGCACCTTCTGCAACCAAAATTTGCACTTTGAGAACTTCGCATACAACTTCTCCTTTCTCAAAGTTTCCAATACTATTCTCAAATGTTCAACGTGTTCCTCCTTTGTCTCCGAGTACACCAAAATATCATCAGTGATCAGGACGACTAATTTGTCTAAGTGCTGTTTGAACACTCTGTTCATCATATCCATGAAAGCTGCTAGCGCATTTGTTAGTCCAAACGACATCACCAGAAACTCATAATGTCCATACCGAGTTCAGAATGTCGTCTTTGGAATATCCTCCTTCCTTACTTTCAACTGGTGGTAGCCAGTCCTCAAATCGATCTTTGAAAAGTATTTTGCTCCCTTCAATTGATCAAACAGATCGTCAATTCTGGGCAACGGATACTTGTTCTTAATAGTAACTTTGTTCAACTCGCGGTAGTCGATACAAAGCCTTAACGATCCATCTTTCTTCTTCACGAACAGGACTGGCGCTCCCCAAGGTGACACACTTGGTCGAATATAACCTTTATCTAGCAGCTCCTATAGTTAAACCATCAGTTTCTTCGTCTCTACGGGAGCCATTCTGTAAGGTGCCTTGGATATTGGTGTCGTTCGTGGTACCAAGTCGATTATAAATTCTACTTCTCTATCAGACGGCAAACACGGTAATTCCTCTAGAAAAACGTCGGGGAACTCCCTTACCATAGGTATCTAGTCCAGTTCCCCCTCTACTCTTCGAGTATCTACCACATGAGCCAGATAACCCATGCAACCCTTCTCTAGCAATCTTTTGCTTGCATCATCGTCAGACAACAAGATTGTCTTGAAGATTTACTACTATAAAATACTACCTTCGACTTATCTGGAGTCTTCAGGTGTATACACTTCTTTTGACAGTCAATTACTACTCCGTGGTTTGATAACCAATCCATCCCGAGAATCACATCGAATTCTCCCAAACGAATCGATATCAAATTCACGCTGAGCTTAAACCCTCTCAAATCGACACAACAAGTCCTATGAACGTAATCTACGGGAATAATCTCTTGATTGGTTGATAAGTGTGTTTTATACACACAATTTGGGCACCTTTGACCTTGGAATTTTGTTAGCTTTTGGGAATTTTATATGGTTTTTAGCTATTTTTATCATATTTCTAGATAATTTAGTTTTTAGTTATTTTTACATGTTTTATGTTGCTTTGATAAATTTTCATTATGTTTGTAGGAATTGAAATAAAGACCGCTCGGATCGTTGTTCGTAATGACTCAATGTTCGTGCTTGGACGTCCGTGCCCGAATGATAGTACAATGGAAATTAGTGTTTGGCGACGCTCGATGTTTAATTTGATGAAATTTGGAAAGCGTGCACGGCGTTCGGCGTCAGCCAAGTCGCGAGGGCAAGCCCGTGCTTGAATATCCGTGCCCGAATGGTATTATGGTGAAAATTAGTGTTTGGCGATGCTCGGTGTGTAAGTTAATGAAATTCGGAAGTTGAGCGTGCACGGCGTGCGGCATCGGCCAAGCCACGGGCGCGCGATGGGCGCTGGCATGGGCGTTGGGCGTCGTGCGCTGTCATTGGGCGTCGGCAGGCAGCAGGCGCATGGGCACTGGGCGCGCGCGTGTGCGCGGGCCTTGGCAGCACTCGGCAGGCAGGTGCGGGGTGCCAAGCGTGCAGCAGGCGGGGCGCCAAGCAGGCGGCCAGGGCGCGGGCACGCGTGCGAGCGTCGGCATTCAGCGTGCGGCGTGTGGCACCTGGCAGCGTGCTGGGCATGGCCAAGCGGCAAGCGGCAGGCTCCAGGGCCTGGGCGCGAGTGCGCCAGGCGGTGTGTGGGTGCGCCAAACCTCCTGAGTGCGATTCCAGCTGGCTTTTTGGTGCGATCTGAGCGGATTTTTGACCCATAATCTGATTTTTGCTAGGGTTTTCACAGAAGTTCTATAGAATATCTCATCGGGGCTTCATGTTGGATATTTAGGGATTGGGAAGCTAGACTAAAACATCAAAATAGAGAGCCAAAGAGCTACAATACAAGGAAAACTCAACAAAAGCCAAAGAACCAAGAAGGAAAGGATTGTCAAAGAGATATCTAGACCTTGGGAGGCTGCACATACACAACAAGAGCTTGAGGGCTGCAATTCAAGGAATTTTCCAGCAACAAGCTAAGCAGCAAAAAGAGAAAAGAATGCCAAAGGAAGAGGAAAAGCTAGAGATTGTCATCAACCAAGCACGCAACACATGATTATCTTCTAAATGGGTTTTTTCATTTCTTGCTTTCCTTTGAATTTGTATTTCTATTTCATGATGTACACCATGTGTTTGATATTTTGCTTAGCTACCATGAACTAGAGTTTGTATTCTAAGATTTCAATGGAACCCAACACATAGTTTGAATTGACTTCTCTCTCTTTGTTATTAATTACTCATTTGTGAAATGAATATCATGATTTATGCTTCATATCTTAATTGCCTAGCTAGTAATTACCGTGGGAACCTATATGAACTTGACGAACGGATTATAGTGTTTAGACCTTGTTATGATATCATGCGAGAGTTAAAGATTGTTGTGGGTTATTAATTGAGATTAAGTGACGTGTGTCATGTTGATTATCCTCAATGATAGGTAACTTTTTAGTATTTAGGATAGACATATACCTAGATACCGTGTGCAACCAATGGAGAATCTATTCTTAATGATTTCTTACTTGAAAGTTGGTAACTGAAAGGACGGTTAATGAATTTTAGTGACACGTGTCTTGTAATTGTTCTTGAAATTAGTCTCTTGATAGTGTGTAGGATAGACATATACCTACATGCCGCATTAGGAAGATTCGAATTTGACCTTCGACAGAGGCTTATAAGTAGCTTTGATATCTCGGTTCGCAATTCTATGTTGTTAATTAATTCAAATGAGAGAGTTAGGATATTCAAATGAAGTGTTGGGGAAAATTGCAATCATAGACTTGTTAATATTAGATTCCATTATCTTTTACTTGATTATTATCTTAGTCTCTACCAACAACAAAAACATCAAATCATCATTTGTCTAATTAAAATCAAAACGATATATAGTTGGTACTTGGGATACACTAGAACAATTCCCTGTGGGTTTGACAACTCTTTTATCATTATATTACTTATTGACCGCGTATACTTGCACGTATTTTTCGGTTGCAAAATCGACCAACAAGTTTTTGGCGCCATTGTCGGGGAATTGTTCTTCTAGTGTTTTTTCAATATTAATGACAATCGAATTGGTCTTAATTTAGACTTGTAAATAATTTACTTATTAGTATTTTGTTTTGTTTTGATTTTGTTTTTCAGTTAATGAATGAACATAACTCTCAATGGGATTATGAGGGGACGACACAACCAAGTTCGTCAAAACTTCTTGAGCAATTGTAAGAACAAGTTGCAACGCTTTCAAGGGCTGTTAACACTCTTGAAAGCCAATCCACTCAGAATGCCTACTGTCAAAATCAAGCTGACTACAGCCCAAACTACTATCATCCGGGTTGGCAAGATCATCCAAGCTTTTCTTGGGACAACAATCAAGATCAATGCTATGATCCAAATCTCTCATACCATTCAGAATTTGTACACCATCCTCCACCGCAAGAAAAGGATACATCTTATTTGGAGGAGATTCTTTCCATGCAATTAGAGCAACAAGATTCAGTACGAATTCTCGAGAACCAAATGGCACAACTTGTTGAGGCTATGTGTGACAACCTCAAATTCAGGTACCAATAACTCGAATCTAGTGCTCATGCTAAAATACAACCATACACCTCTAAACAACATAAATCAACTAGTGCGGAATAAATAAACATATGTTGTTCATTACAAAAGGTTTACTACGGTCCCAAGGTCTAAAACCTTAAATAAAATACATCGCAGAATACCATAATAACACAAAATGATTCCACGAATTGCATAACAGGATAGTACATATAACTATTCATTAAGTTTTCCCTTGCCTTTGTCTGCTTTGGAACTCCCCGGCTTAGCTGCAATAGGTTCATGATATAGCAAGGGTGAGCAACTACTTTGCTCAGTAAGTTTAATATGAATAAAGAGGATATATCATGAATGAATGAGAACAATAATCGCATAGGTCAACAATTTAAGACATTGAAGAAATAGTTGACAATATAATCAAAGTTCAAAAGAAATGATGAATATTGATTATTTACTGCTGAGTGGTCCAATAGACCATGAACTATTTGGCAAAAGGATCAGTTATTCAACTAACCCTTTTAAACGCCTGGCCCGTTAGTAGTACTCGAGGGGATCAGCCTCTCGTACCCTATGTATATGCATAACATTTAGCCCTGACTGCATCGAATAATCGACACATTAAAATCCCCTACATAAGGGTTGCTCTCTCAGTCCAAGAATCTGCACCAACAATTGGTTTGGATAGCTTTTAAAATAATAACCTGTACGTGTCTAGCCGAAACAAGTGGCGTAGACTATTTCCTTAGACAGTTCATGAATGAAGAACTTAACGTTTCACAATCCAATAGCAGATAATGAATTCAAATGCATAAGCTGCGAATATCAATAATTTATCCTTGATGTGGAATAATTAACAATAATCAATCCACTAGCATAACTTGAAAGAAATAACTCGATTTGAATCATGAAACTTGCAACCATTTACAACACTTGTATAAAATAGGAAACTTGCTCAAATGAAAACAATTGAGTAAGGAACTTGCAATAATATAGAATGATTGCTCAATTAATAAATAACTCGCACAATAAATAAAAGTTATACGGTTGAGAAAACCTGCCCAATATTAAATTGAGTTAAGGTAAGAAAACTTGCCCAACACATGGGTTAGACAAGCATTAGGAAACTTGCCTGAAGCGCTGCTACAATATTATACACGCTCCTTAATATCCTACACAATTAAGTACATATTTACGTAACAATTAGTCACATTCCAAATAATGGTTCAAAACGGACGCTGCATCATCAAAACACATTGATTGCCCTATGACTACCCAGTCGGGGGTCTCGCTCCCCGGTAAGCGAGCGACTACCCAAGCCTAAATTGCAATTAGATTATTCAATTTCCGCCTTAAGACAACATCACCTAGGTTTACATTTAATAAATAATAAAGCATTTAGGGCTTAACAAAATATGCTTAGTTAACCTATCTAATCATTTAATACAAGGAAAAATATAAGTGTTGGACCCGTTGAAAAGGATTTATTAGGTCCGACCTGACCTGACCCGACCTGACTGCCCGACCCGGTCCAGACACGGAACTGGCGCTGCAGCACCGGGCCAAAGCACTGGGCCTCACGCTGCGGCGTGAGTCCCGTGTTTTCTCCCTAACAGGGCTTCACGCTGTGGCGTGAGCCTTAAAGCTTGGGCCTCATGCTGTGGCGTGAGCCCCAGTCTTTCCCCATAATGCCCCTCACTTTAGCATGAGCTGCAGGGCTTATGAGTGGCGCTGCGGCGCCATTCTGCAGTAGCCGAATTCTGGGTTTGTTCTCGAATCGCGACTCCGACCTCCGGCCACTCCAACCTCCATAACTCCTTCAATACACAAGCAAATCGGTCCATTTCGGACTCTATGGACTCCTAACTTATGGGGCTACAACATAACAATAATTTAGAATTACCCATAAATATTAACATGGCCAAATCTTAAGCCAAAATGCAAAGTTCATACTCTGTTCTTTGAGTTCTTCACAAGTTTTACAAAAATCATTCCTACGAACTCGTTTTAACTCCTTTTTACTCCATTCCAACTGGGTTAGCTTCGTAACCTATGGAACTACAATACCATAACAACAAACAAAATTAACAAACACGAAATCATAGCTTTACAGTCTTCTAAAAAGTTCAAATGTCCAAGTTCATGTCCAAAGTCCATTGTTCTTGCTCCATTAAGCCAAGATAAGGATTTCTTGCATTTTTTCCACTTTAATGTTATTAATAGCTTATATAGTCTCTTAAGAACATTTACAAACAATCACAACAAATAAAAACACCAATAATCGCCATAAATCTGGCCCACAAGCTTAAGAGTTTAAAACTAAGAAAATCTTGAAAATCTTTACAAGAAATCGAATGGAAAGGATTTGGTTGGTGTTTACCTCTGTAAATCCCTCCTAGATGGTTAAGAAGCTCGGCTAGGCTTTGTTTTTTGGGTTTTCCTTGCTTGGTTCCTCCACCCGTGCCTTACTCTTCTTCCTCCTTTCTTTTCCGGCGAGTTCCTCCTCTTTTTCCTTGAAATGGGTTTGAATGAGGAGCTGATGAATTGCAAGAGAGAAATGAAATGGTTGAATGATTAGGGAGAAGTGGAGCAATTTTGGGAGAAAAATGGAAATGGGTTGGTTGCTCAAGGAGCTTGTCGGCAACCTCCCTCCTTGCTCAATTCTAATTGGTCTAAAATGAGGGATTGGTTCCCTCTTGGAGTAACAAGCCAAAATAAATACCCGAAAACACCAAAAATATATCCACAAACTCCCACTCTTATACCAAAACTAGTAAATAACTCTACCCAAAATTTAAATGGGTACTACCATAAATATTGGGATGGGAAAAAATAATTATTATGGGATTTGTCCAAATATTCGGAACACCCATTTAATACATTTCGGATACGGATAAAATCACGTATCAGCTCAAATAAAATTTCTGACACTTGAAAAAATTATTCGTACGCATAAACGTATTTATGAAATTTATTAAAGTCGAAAAAGACATAAAAATATTATGGCGTGAATAGTGCCTCGGAAAACGTGCCCCGTGAATAGTGATTTAGCGACGCTACGCGAAATCAATTATTCACTCAAACAAAACTATAATACGTAAAATTTCATGCATTCACATAATCCAGGTTGTCACACAACCTTGACACATACAACACAAAAATAATATTAATAAAATATAATATATTTATTAATATTCAAAAATTCGAATTACAAGGCAATTTCAGAATTCTCGGTCGTTACATCCTCCCCCCTTATAAGAATTTTGTCCCCAGAATTACAGTCTAGGTACGGAAAAATTAACATGGGTTCACTCGAAAAGATGTGGATAATTCTTTCTCATCTTCTCTTCTAGCTCCCACGTAGCTTCTTCAGCTGCGTGATTCCTCCAAAGTACTTTGACCGAATGGATGACCTTATTTCTTAACGTCTGCTCTTTCCTATCCAATATCTGGACAGGAATCTCTTCATATGACAAGTCTTTCTCAACTTGAATTGGTTCATAGGATATCACATGCTTGTAGTCAGGTTTATATGGCCGCAACACCGAAACGTGGAACACGTTATGAATGTGCTCAAGTTCAGGAGGTAGAGCTACCTCGTACGCCACTTCACCTGAACCTGGGACTCAATTTTCCCTTCTTCCCAAATCTGATCCTCCCCTTCCAGGGAGATACCTTTAAAAACACAAAGCTGCCCACTCCAAAGTCTCGCTTCTAACGATGCAAATCGGCGTATTTCTTCTGTCTATCTTGAGCTGCTACCAATCGAGCTCTTATCACTTTGACGACATCCACAGTCTGCTGTACCAATTCAGGTCCCAACAGTCTCCGTTCACTGACTTCGTCCCAACACAGAGGTGTTCGACACTTCCTCTCGTATAATGCTTCGTATGGCGGCATGCTAATACTCGCATGATAACTGTTATTATAGGCAAACTCCACCAATGGTAGATGATCATCCCAACTGCCTTTAAAATCCATCACATATGCTCTAAGCATGTCCTTCAGCGTCTGAATCATTCGTTCGCTCTGCCCATCCGTTTGAGGATGATACGCTGTACTCAACCTCAACTGGGTTCCCATCCTTTCTTGCAAGCTCTTCCAGAAATTCGACGTGAAACGCGGATCTCTGTCAGATACAATAGATACCAGCACTCCATGTCGTGACACAATCTCTTTCACATATAACTTTGCTAGCTACTCCAGATTGTACCTTATCTTGATCGGTAAAAAATGTGCAGATTTAGTGAAACGATCCACGATCACCCAAATCGCGTCGTAACCCTTCTGAGTTGGTGGAAGCCCCGTCATAAAATCCATTGTGATATGCTCCCACTTCCACTCTGGAATCTCCAGCGGTTGTAGCAGTCCACCCGATTTTTGATGTTCTGCTTTTACCCTCTGACATGTCAAACATTGCCCAACACATTCCGCGACCTCCCTCTTCATGTTCGGCCACCAGAAGTGCTGACGCAAATCCTGATACATCTTGGTACTACTGATGAGTGTATTTTATACACACAATTTGGGTACTTTTGGCCTTGATAATTTGCAAGTCTTTAGGTATTTTATGTGGTTTTTATGTATTTTTATCTTTTTTCTACATAAATTAGTTTTTAGTTATTTTTATATGTTTTATGTTGCTTTGATGCATTTTCATTATGTTTGTAGGAATTGAAATAAAGACCGCTCGGATCGTTGTTTGTATTGACTCAATGTCCGTGCCTGGACGTCTGTGCCCGAATGGTAGTATGATGGAAATTTGTGATTGGCGACGCTCGGTGCTTAATTTGATAACATTTGGTAGTTGGGCGTGCACGGCGTCGGGAAGCGTGCACGGCATGCGGCGTCCGCCAAGCCACAAGGGCAAGCCCGTGCTTAGATATCCGTGCCCGAATGATAACACGGTGAAAATTTATGTTTGGCGATGCTCGGGGCTTAATTTGATGACATTTGGAAGTTGGGCGTGCACGGCGTTGGAATGCATGCACGGCGTGCGGCGTCGACCACGCCGCGGGCACGGCGTGCGGCAGACGGGGCGCCAGCGTGTGGCCCAGGCGCTGGGCGCGGGCGCATGGGCGCGCGCTGGGCGTGCGGGCGTGTCGGCGCGCTGGGCGTGCGGGCGTGTGCGGCGGGCGTTGGGCGCTGGGGGCCAGGCGCTGGGCGCGGCGTGCGGGCGCGCGGCGTTGGCGCGCGCGGGGCCTCGGCAGCAGGCGTGGGGGCGCCAAACGCCGTGCTGAGTGCGATCTGACACAGTTTTAGTGCGATCTGAGCTCCATTTTGTCCGATTTTTGCTAGGGTTTCTTGATGGAGGCTATATATAATCTGTTCTAAGCTTCATATCAGATAACTAGGGATTGGGAGGCTACACTAAAACATCAAAATTGAGAGCAAAAGTGCTGCAATACAAGGAAAAACTCAGCACAAGCCAAAGAACCAAGAAGGAAGGGATTGTCAAGGCATATCTAAACCTTGGGAGGCTGCACATACATCATCAAGAAGAGCTTAAGGGCTGCAATTCAAAGAAATTTCCAGCACAAGCTAAGGAGCAAAAAGGAGAAAAGAATGCCAAAGGAAGAGGAAAAGCTAGAGATTGGCATCAACCAAGCAAGCAACATATGAATATCTTCTAATTGGGTTTTATCATCTCTTGCTTTCCTTTGAATTTGTAATTCTAATTTATGATGAACACCATGTGTTTGATGTTTTGCTTAGCTACCATGAACTAGACCTTAATTTTTAAGATTTCAATGGAACCCAACACATAGTTTGAATTGATTTCTCTCTCTTTGTTATTAATTACTCATTTGTGAATTGTATGTCATAATTTATGCTTCATATATTAATTGCCTAGCTAGTAATTACCGTGGGAACCTATATGAACTTGACGAACGGATTATAGTGTTTAGACCTTGTTATGATATCATGCGAAAGTTAAAGATTATCGTGGGTTATTAATTGGGATTAAGTGACGTGTGTCTTGTTGATTATCCTCAATGATAGGTAACTTGATAGTATTTAGGATAGATATATACCTAGATACCGTGTGCAACCAATGGAGAATCTATTCTTAATGACTTCCTATGTGAAAGTTGGTAATTGAAGGGATGGTAAATGAGATTTAGTGACACGTGTCTTGTTATTGTTCTTGAAATTGGTCTCTTGATAGTGTGTAGGATAGACATATACCTACATGCCGCATTAGGAAGATTCGAATTTGACCATCGACAGAGGCTTATAAGTAGCTTTGATTTCTCGGTTGGCAATTCTATGTTGTTAATTAATTCAAACGAGAGAGTTAGGATATTCAAATGAAGTGTTGGGGGAAATTGCAATCTTAGACTTGTTAATATTAGATTTCATTATCTTTTACTTGATTATTATTATCTTATTCACTACCAACAACAAAAATATCAAATCATCATTTGTCTAATTAAAATCGAGACGATATATAGTTGGTACTTGGGATACACTAGAACAATTCCCTGTGGGTTCGACAACTCTCTTATCATTATATTACTTGTTGACCGCGTATACTTGCGCGTATTTATCGGTTGCGAAATCGACCAACAAGTTTTTGGCGCCGTTGCCGGGGAATTGTTCTAATAATTTTACCAATATTAATTTCAATCGAATTGATCTTGATTTAAACTTGTAAATACATTTATTTTTAACATTTTTTTCTATTTAATGCCTTATTCGTTACGAGGTACACCATGGCCAACTATAATTATCAATGGCCTCACACGGGAATGACCCAATCAGGAGCGGCATGGATGGATGGATTTGATGAGGTGGTGGCTCATTTAGAGGAGCTGTCAAGGAATCTTAACGCTCTAGTGGCCCAACGTACTCAACGTGTTACGGTGAATTGTGATTATTGTGATGGAAACCATCCGAGTCATCTATGCACCATTAATTTCGAGTCGGCATGGTAGGATGGAATTGTACGGTAACTATTCACTGAAATGTTCTTTTATGATTAATGTTGAAATCTATATTATCTGAAAAGTCGTTGATCGCTAAGGGGGCTTACCCTTGTTGTAGAATAAATGTTATTTATTTAAATAAATTAAATAGTTTAATTTATTTATTTAAATAATATTAAAATTGTTCTAATTGATTTATTCACAACCGGTTTAATATGGAGAACCTAAATGGTCACACCGCAAAAGGAAAATATTTATTTAAGAAGTAAATGACATAATTGTAATAATAAGTTAAGTATATTTAATTTAGTCTATGGAGATAGAATAAATTAAATAGCTTAATATTTATTATTTAATATTTTAAAAATATTAAATATAAATTAATAAGAGGAGTCTTATTATTATTATTACTATTACTATTATTTAATTTCTAATAGGGATTGAGAATTAATTAATAGAAGTATTCTCTCAACAATTCTTAATTAGATTAGAAGTATAATTAAAGGAGTTTAATTATAAAAGAAACCTTAATCCTAAATAGTTTAGGGGAGGGTTTTCCTACATCTATAAATAAGAGAAGTCTTATCATAGATTAGGGTTACACACTCTTGCATAAGAATTGTGGAGAGTAATTACAATTTCTATAAAGATAGAAACTAGGGTTTTACCAACACCCATCTTCTTGAACAAGTATTATTCCTTGGTGGATCACCTCTAGAGGCCAAACACTTGGGTGGCTAACGTTGATCAAAGGAAGGAATTTAATCGGTGGAATTCAAGGAGAACGCGAAGAAATTGGAGGTGAACTTGTACATGAGGAAGCTATAATTCTACAAGGGTATAATTCTTATTCTCCATCTCTTTCGTTTAATTAATAATTGTGCATAAAAAAAGATCATGGTGATGGTTTGTATAAAATTTTAAAATCTGATTTTATTGCGCTTCCACTTTATTTATGTAATTTGATTGAATGTTTGCGTTATACAAACCTAACAGTGGTATCAAGAGCCAAACATTATGCGAATTATTAATTGTTTTGATTCTGTATATACATTATTATGTGTTTAGAACAATTTAATTGGGCATAATTGTTTGTGTAAAATTATTTTATTTTTTTTAATTAATTTTTTTATAAAAAAAACGTTGGTCAAAGTCAACGGTCAAACGTTGACTGGTCAACTGATGACATGGCACTGGCTGCTGATATGGCACTGACTGCTGACGTGGCGCTAACTGGTCAACCTTTAAAAATGAAATAATTAATGTGGAGCTAGAAGGTTTTGAACCCTTGACCTATTGGTCATAAGTTAGAAACCTTACCACTATACCAAAATCACTTTTGATTAGGAATCAGATTGTTTAATATTTAAACTATATAATTCTGGGTTTGAAGTTTGACTTAAAGGCTTGTTTGATTATTTCTTTTAAAGGTTTATGATCAAGGGTTGACCTCATTTTTTTTATTTATTTTTTTTGTAAATTAAAATAAAAGAGTTTATTTTGATTTGAATTTGATTAAAAATAAAGGAGTTTATTTTTTATTCAAAATTGGATAAATTAAAATAAAGGAGTTTATTTTGATTTGGAATATGATTAAAATAAAGAAGTTTATTTTAATTGAAATTGGATTTCATGATAACTAATTAGAGTTGGAATTGATTCCATGATAACTAATTAGAGTTGAAATTGGATTTTATACTAACTAATATTACCCATTAAATGATATCAATGCATATATAGAATGGTTTTATTATTCATGAGATGAATGTTATTTATTGATGCATATAGAGATATGTATGATAATAAATGGGATTGATTATAGACTATTGACCAATGTGTGATTGGAATTATTTTAGAGGATGCTTGAATGAATGAGTTTTATAAATGGGGTCTGCGTACCTCGTCTTCTCTATTTTTTTTCTTAATGTAAATTCTATCTTCCTCCTATGTACTTTCCCTTGACTGCTGATCAAGGTTTTTATTAATTTTAAATAGTTTATGTAATAGGATTAGTTAGAATTATTTTGAAGAATTGGAGACAAAGGAATAAGGAGCGCAAGAAGACCCGTTTGTAATGGAGCCCGGGTTTAAATGTAATAGTTATATTTAAATTTAATTCTTGCACCCTAGGTTTGACCTCTTGGTTCACTTGGTGGCTCTAGTGAACCAAACTAGAATAAAAGTCCATAATCAATCCGGGTAGAATATAGTATTCTATATGTGCATGCTTACTATATATATTATATATTATTTAACATGCTTCGCATGTTAAATAATATGACGCGTATTTTATATATATGTGTGCATGCGCACTAAACAAGATGAGACTAATAAATACAAACCCCTCAAAGAAATTGTATTAAGTCCTAAGCGTTCAAAGATATTTAGAATATCGAACGTCACCTTCTAGCATGGTAAAGCAATAGAGTATTAAATATTTAATATGAGTTTGTTGTGTCACCACAAAGCAAGTATTAAATATTTAAGATGTTGCCTTATCACATTTGATGCTTATTAAGGAATTGAACATTACTATTTTGTTGTGTCACCACAAGGACAATATTTTTCTCTTCACATATATGGAAGTGCTAGGATGGACTGAACTTAGATAATTTTGATTCGGATGTGTCATCACTTGATCAAAATATTCTAAGAGGCAAAATGCAAGGAGTTACATAGTGATGTAATTGACAATAGTTGTCTACCTATTTATTTATATATCGTTTGTTGTGTCACCACAAGGCTATATACATTTGAAATGGGATCCTTAGTCTCACTAGCAAATCTTTAATTAGAATTGCCGAACTATATAATGAGGGTAATATAGTTTGATGAAAAAAGTGAGAGATATCAATTTAAAATAAAGACCTAATTTATTTTGGTAATTAATTAAATGAATATATGCTAAAATGTTGTCTATTTCACATGCAGAATTTAAAAATGTCAAACTCACTATCACTGCGTAGCATACTTGATGCTAACAAACTGACCGGACTGAATTACATGGACTGGTTAAGGAATCTGAGAATTGTTCTCACTGTTGAAAAGATTTCTTATGTCCTAAATTCGCCTGTCCCTACAAATGTTGCAGAAACAGCCTCTGAGGAAGAGATTGCTACTTTCAGAAGTGGCAAGATGATGCAATCTTGGCTCAATGCAACATGCTCGCATCCATGAGTAACGAGCTTCAACGTCAGCATGAAACTATGGATGCTCCTACTATATTGTTGCACCTCAAGGAGTTGTATGGTGAATAAAGTAGGACTGCTAGATATGAGATATCTAAGGAGCTCTTCCAATCTCGTATGACCGAGGGCACTACTATTGAGACTCATGTCCTTAAGATAATCAATCTGATTGAACAACTTGGACAGCTTGGGTTCGTGATGGATGGGGATTTAAGCCAAGATTTGATCTTGCGGTCACTCCTGGACACCTTTTCACAATTTGTTGTGAATTTTCACATGAATAAATTGGACGTCAGCTTGCCTGAGTTACTTAACATGCTGAAAACTGCTGAAGGTCACTTCTCATCTAACAAGAACCAAGTCTTACTAGTAGATGATTCTTCCAAGAAAAGGAAGAGGCCCAAGGTATATTCTGAAAAGAAGAAAAATAAGAAGGCTAAGGTCAAGGCGAAGAGAAAGAATAAAAAGACACCTGATCCTAATTGCAAAGGAATTTGCTACCATTGCAACAAGCCGGGACATTGGAAGAGGAACTGCAAGGAGTATCTTGCGGATCAAAAGCAGAAGAAGCTTGGAGAAGCTTCGACTTCCTATCTAGGTTTGTTCATGATTGAAATTATTTTTTTTGAAAGTCAAATTTCTACTTGGGTATTGGATACCGGCTGTGGTTCTCACATATGTAATAATATACAGGGACTAAGCAGAAGTAGAAAGTTGAACAAGGAAGAAGTCATCCTACGAGTGGGAAATGGAGCAAAGGTTGCTGCATTAGCTGTAGGAACTTATTGTTTAGCACTACCTACGAGCAAATCTATTAGTTTAAATAATTATTATTATGTTCCAACACTCATTAGAAACATTATTTCAATTTCTGTATTGGATATGGATGGTTTTGATATTATAATAAAGAACAACAGTTGTTCTATTTATAATAAAAATGTTTTATATGGTGTTGGCAATTTACTGAATGGACTTTACACACTTGACTTGCATGAAAATATACTTCAAATTGAACAAACTAAGAAAAGAAATAGAGATGATGTTAATTATACCTTTATGTGGCACTGTAGACTCGGTCATATCAATGAAACAAGATTAACCAACTTGCATAAAGATGAACTTTTAGAGCTATCTGATTACGAATCATATCCAACTTGTGAATCTTGTCTCATGTGTAAGATGACTAAATCGTCTTTTAGTAGAAAAGGAGAAAGAGTTACAGAGTTGTTAGCGTTGGTACACACAGACGTATGTGGACCTATGACAACGAATGCACGAGGAGGGTATTCTTATTTTATTACTTTCACTGATGATCATTCTATATTTGGATATGTGTATTTAATGAAATACAAATCTGAATCGTTTGAAAAGTTCAAAGAACTCAGAAGTGAAGTAGAGAAGCAAACTGGTAAGAGTATTAAGATTCTTCGATCGGATCGAGGAGGGGAATACTTAACCAATGAGTTTCTCAATTGTCTCAAAGAAAATGGTATAATCTAACAATGGACTCCACCTGGGACGCCACAGTTGAATGGTGTATCTGAAAGGAGAAATCGAACATTATTGGACATGGTTCGTTCCATGATGAGTTTTACTGACCTTCTAGTATCCTTGTGGGGTTATGCCCTAGAATCGGCTGCATACCTACTTAACAAGGTACCTACCAAATCCGTCCCAAAGACTCCATATAAGTTATGGACGGGGAGGAAACCAAATCTTAAGCATGTTAAGACTTGGGGTTTTCCAGCTTATGTCAAAAGGTTTGAGCATGATAAGCTAAAGACTAGATCTGACAAATGTAGATTCGTGGGATACCCTAAAGAAACATCAGGGTATTATTTCTATCATCCTACTGATCAAAAGGTGTTTGTTGCAAAACACGTTGCCTTCTTGGAAAAGGAGTTTATCCTTGAAGGGGTCAGTGGGAGTAAGATATATCTTGAAGAAATTCAAGAACCACAAAATACTACGGATCAAAGTCAGGTACCTGACCAAGTAGAAGAATCTATTGTACCACAACCTATTCGTAAATCTGGAAAAGTACCGAAGATACCTAATAGGTATGGATTCATCATAGAGGATGATGATGAGGTACGCATCATAGATGATGATGATCCATTGACTTACGAAGAGGCTATGAGTAGTAAAGACTCAGAGAAATGGCTAGAAGCCATGAAATCCGAGATGGACTCCATGTATGAAAACCAAGTATGGACTTTGGTTTCACCACCTGAGGGTATTAAGCCTATTGGGTGCAAATGAGTCTTTAAGAGAAAGACTGGAGCGGACGGCAAGGTAGAGACCTATAAGGCCTGATTGGTTGCAAAAGGTTTCAAACAAAGACAAGGATCTGACTATGATGAAACCTTCTCACCAGTAGCTATGCTCAAGTCCATTTGGATTTTGCTTGTAATTACAGCTTATTATGACTACGAAATCTGGCAAATGGACGTGAAAACGGCCTTCCTCAATGGAAAGCTTGAGGAGAATGTATATATGATACAGCCAGAGGGTTTTGTTTCAACGGTTGGAACAAACCAAGTTTGTAAGCTACAACGATCCATTTATGGATTGAAGCAAGCTTCTCGAAGGTGGAACATCCGTTTTGATGAGATAATCAAAAAGTTTGATTTTATAAAAAATGAGGATGAACCATGTGTGTACAATAAGGTTAGTGGGTGCGCTGTTTCATTCATAGTATTATATGTTGACGATATATTACTGATAGGGAATGATGTTTTGATGCTACAGTCGATCAAAATTTGGTTATCTAAACACTTCTCCATGAAAGACTTGGGTGAGGCATCCTATATTTGAGGGATAAAAATCTATAGAGATAGATCTAAAAGGATGTTGGGCTTGACCCAAGGAAAGTACATTGACTCGATGCTAAAGAAGTTTAGCATGAAAGATTCCAAGAGAGGTCTCATGCCGATGAGCCATGGAATACATCTCTCCAAGAAACAGGCCCCAAAGACACCTGAGGAGAGAGACCGTATGAATAAGATTCCTTATGCTTTAGCAATAGGATCTATCATATACGGTATGATATGTACTAGACCAGATGTCGCTCATGCACTTAGTGCAACGAGCAGATATCAGTCGAATCCAGGAGAAGAGCACTGGAAGGCAGTGAAAAACATCCTAAAGTACTTGAGAAGAACTAAGGATGTATTTCTTGTCTACGGTGGGTCTGAATTGAAACTAGAGGGCTATACAGACTCAAGTTTTCAAATGGACCAAGATGATAGTAAATCCGTTTCAGGGTATGTGTTTACCTTAAACGGTGGCGCAGTGAGTTGGAAGAGTTCCAAGCAGCAAACAGTTGCTGATTCAGTGACTGAGGCAGAGTACATAGCTGCAAGTGAAGCTGCAAAGGAAGCTGTTTAGATGAAGAAGTTCATAACTAAACTTGGAGTGGTTCCTAGCATTAGAGGAGCCGTATGTTTATTCTGTGATAACACCGGAGCTGTTGCGCAAGCTAAGGAACCCAGGTCTCATCAGAAATCCAAACACGTGTTGCGGCAATTTCATTTGATTAGAGAGATCATTGAAAGAGGAGATGTCACCCTGGAGCGTGTGGACTCTCAAGACAACATTGCAGATCCATTTACTAAATATTTAACACAACAACAGTTTGATCGTCACTTAGAGAAGATGGGTATTAGATAACATGGCGATTGGCTTTAGTGCAAGTGGGAGATTGAAAGTAGTATGCACGCAAGCCAATCATATTTGATATGATGTTGCATATACTTTGTAATCTTATTCGGTTATTAAAGGCATTTTACTTTATCTACATTGTGCTGTTATATTAAATGTGATAAACCCATAGTTTTGAGTAATGCTTTTAGAATTATGATGGTGATCATGCTAATGAGATCTAAATTCAAGATAGCTTACAAACTAAAATCGTTCCTAATCGTTGGATTACTAAAAAGGGGATTAGTGAATCCGGATAGATTAGTACATACGTTGCTTGCTCTTAGGAAGAGGATGATTGATCTCATAATCATTTGTGTGGAGACACTAAAGCAAGTATGTAGGTACTTATTGGAGAATAAGTTCACTGAATGTGGCTCGCTAAGGAATACCTAATGGAGTTTTACTCGGCTGTCAATAGGAATTCCTCTAGTGATAGTAGTACAAGTGATCCTTGGACTTGAGATCATTATAATATCTTGTGTATGATGAGTTATACTTTGACATGTCCCTTAAAACTTTTAGGGTATATCAAATGGTATGATTGCGTATAATGAGTTGTACATGGAGATAGGTGAATGATCAACAAAGAATCTACTACGTCTAGTAAAAGATGTGAATGTCCTATGTGATTCGATAAATGACAACTCAGTAGTCCTTGGCCAAGGCAGAATGAATTTAGAAAGGAGTTTCTAATTTGCATTAATTAGAGTTGTGCATTTGGGAATCGAAATACATATAATTAAATAAAATAAGACTTAGCCATAAATCTATGTCTTATATTTAATTGGGACATTGTATGGTAGAAGGATTGAATTGTACGGTAACTATTCACTAAAAGGTTCTTTTGTGATTAATGTTGAAATCTATATTATCTGAAAAGTCGTTAATCCCTAAGGGGCTTACCCTTATTGTAGAATAAATATTATTTATTTAAATAAATTAAATAGTTTAATTTATTTATTTAAATAAGATTAGAATTGTTCTAATTGATTTATTCACAACCGGTTTAATATGGAGAACCTAAAGGGTCACACCGCAAAAGAAAAATATTTATTTAAGAAGTAAATGGCATAATTGTAATAATAAGTTAAGTATATTTAATTTAGTCTATGGAGATAGAATAAATTAAATAGCTCAATATTTATTATTTAATATTTTAGAAATATTAAATATAAATTCATAAGAGGAGTCTTATTATTATTATTACTATTACTATTATTTAATTCCTAATAGGGATTGGGAATTAATTAATAGAAGTATTCTCTGAAGAATTCCTAATTAGATTAGAAGTATAATTAAAGGAGTTTAATTATAAAAGAAACCCTAATTCTAAATAGTTTAGGGGAGGGTTTTCCTACATCTATAAATAAGAGAAGTCTTATTATAGATTAGGGTTACACACTCTTGCATAAGAATTATGGAGAGTACTTACAATTTCTATAGAGATAGAAACTAGGGTTTTGCCAACACTCATCTTCTTGAACAAGTATTTTTCCTTGGTGGATCACCTCTAGAGGCCAAACACTTGGGTGGCTAACGTTGATCAAAGGAAGGAATTTAATCGGTGGAATTCAAGGAGAACGCGGAGGAATTGGAGGTAAACTTGTACCTGAGGAAGCTAGAATTCTACAAGAGTATAATTCTTATTCTCCATCTCTTTCGTTTAATTAATAATTGTGCATAAAGAAAGATCATGATGATGGTTTGTATAAAATTTTACAATCTGATTTTATCGCGCTTCCGCTTTATTTATGTAATTTGATTGCATATTTGCGTTATACAAACCTAACAAATTCTATGTTGTTAATTAATTCAAATGAGAGAGTTAGGATATTCAAATGAAGTGTTAGGGGAAATTACAATATTAGACTTGTTAATATTAGATTTCATTATCTTTTACTTGATTATTATTATCTTAGTTTCTTCCAACAAAAAAACATCAAATCATCATTTGTCTAATACCCTTGAGGAAATTGCTAGGAAGCTTCTTATTATTGATGAATTGATCAAATTGCCCTTACCTAGTAATGATTAATGACTATTTTGCCCATGGTCTTTACTTTCCTATAAATAGGACCCCTCACCAATGATAGTAGGGGTTGGTTCATTTATTATTCACCAAGCAAGAACATAGAGTAAGAGCTTAGAGAGGAAAAGAGAGTGAGATTAGCATAGTTCATGCATCTCAAGTTCATCACATACTTTGGTAGATCAAGGAGAGTAACTACAAGATCAAGGTGAAACCCTAAACCATTTCCTTCTTTCTTACTTTATTTTATTTTCATAGTTTTTGAGAGATTTTGTTCTAAGACTCAAGAATCATTAGATCTTCATGATTCATGTATAGATCTAATCCTCTTGAGTGTTAGAATGGAGATTCAAAGGAAGAAAAGGAACTTATGTTCTTAAAGGGTAAAAACCCTAGCTTTTCTTCACTTGGATCACCCATAACTTGAGATCTACAACTTGGATTTGTGATCCATTGAAAGGGGGTGCTTGGTACATGAGTTAGATAGTAAATCCAAGTGGTAGAACACAAATCCAATAATTTTTGAATCCTTGGGGGCTATTTTCCCAAAACAGTCCAGCTATAAAACTTAAAGCTTTAAAACCCTAAAAGCTTGCTGTCCTTGTTTTTCCAAAGGTTGTTTCGGCCAGTTATGTATCTTTTAAAAATCTGGGAAAAATCACAGAGGTACCTTAAGAAGTTATCTACAAGTAGCAAAAAGAATGAACACGTTTCAATGTGTACGTTTTGTGTAATGGCTTTTACCGTGAAGGACTCCTAAATATTCATACCCAGATTTTTCACTGTGTGTACCTTGAAAACATATGAAATTTTTACAGTATGTTTATGCACGTTAGGAGAGTGTACCCTGAAAATTTCAGAATTTTCTAAACAAAACTTGATTTATGAAAAAATGTAACATGATTCGGAGGTTTTGAGTACTTTAAAAATAGTAAATCACTTTCTAAAATTCCAGGAAACTTTGTGGGTCATTGTTGGATCATATACTATCCAGATCCAGAGGATAATAATTTTTAGAACCTATTCGCTATTTTTCATAATAATGTTATAGTTATGGTTAAAAGAAAATAAATGGTTAAATGATGTCATAAATAAGGAAAATGTGATTTTTAAGCTTGGATACTCTTAATATTATATATTATGACTATTGAGGGGTATTTTAGTAATACTTAATGAAAAATAATATTTATGACCTTTTATGGGTAGTAAAGGAGTTGTTTAATAAAGGGTAAAACAATTAGAATAAATTGTTTATTCGTCTAATAACTTATTAAAATATTACGATGATATTTGTAATATAAGAATTCAATATTTTTAAGTAAACAAAGAAATATTAAGATTAAAACTTTATGGAAATATTATTGAATGGGTAATAATATTTGTTTTATGCATTAATAAATGATTAAGATATTATTAAAATGGCTAATAATATTAGATTAAAATATTATTAATGATATGAGAATTAAAATATTATTAAGAGATTTATAATATTAGATTAAAGTATTATTGGATGATTAAAATATTATTAAGATGTTAATAACATTAGTAAACGAATAAAAGTGTTATTAATGGACTAATAATACCAAGAGGTGAATTAAATATTATTAGGATTGATAATATTAAGTGTCTTATACGATTTACGATAGTCTATTTGCTTATGTGTGCTATGTGATTGGCTTAATTGTTAAATAAATAGCATAAGTAAGCGTGTCGATATACAACTACGCAGTACTAATTGATAGATCGACATTATCAATGTTAGATTCTTCAAGGCCAATTAGTTATAGCTAGATTATTTGTAGCTGAGCAGACAGGCAAGTTCCCTAACTCAAACTCGAGTTATTATTTTCGAAGCATGTTAGTGAATAATTATTGTTGATTATTCGCATCTATACTGATTATTGAGATTCGCACCTTATGCAATTGAATTCCTGTTCTATTATTATTGAATTGTGAATTTAGTTAAAGTTCTTTCAAGCATGAACTGTTTATGAGATAGATCTATGCTATTTGTATCAGCTAGATCAAGCATGTCTAAATTTGTGAAATCAAATGTATTTTAAAAGTTGTTCTTATTAAATCGTTATGGTAAGAACTCTTGGCTGAGAAAAGGATAAATTGATTAAGGCATGATATCAATGCTGGTTATTAAGTGTTTATGCATAAATCACGGGGTATGAAAGGCTGATCCCCTTGATTACCAAAACATATTAAGAGGTCCAGTTTAAATGCTGAGAACCTTGGCAAATGTCTATGGTTATTTTCAACCACTCAGTAACTGTCATTCAAGTATTCGAATATTCAACTGTTGACTATTAATTCATGTTTCTTCACAATTTTATACTGTCGTTGAACATTGAAAGCGAAACTTCTTTTTATTCATGATATATCTCCCTTGTGTATAAACTTGCTAAGCAAACTAGTTGCTTACCCTTGCTATATCATGATTTTTATTTCAGCTAAGGCAAAAACGTCAAAAGGGGACAAAGGAAAAGGGAAGGTGCAAGAATAGTTGCCTGATAGGGCTTATGTATTAGTTATCTGAAAATGTTATTTGGTTATGTGAACTCTTATTGTATTAAGGGTATGTTTTTTAAGTTAAGGTTAAAGAACCTTGGGACCATGATTGTAAGACGTTATTACTATTTCGATAGACATTGTATGATTATTATTCTGTATTTAGTTAAAAAGTATGTTTGTTGTTGAGTATCGTGAACACCGAATTCGAGGTTAGGAAACCCAAATTTGGGGGTGTCACATCGTTGGTCTATTTACTTGATTAGTTGGTCCTCCAATAGTCAGCTTGTTGTTGCTGTTGTTGTTGTTCATGTTGCCACTGGTTGTCTCACCCTTCTTTTTCGGACAGTCCTTAATCTGATGATCCAATGCTCCACATGAGTAACATCCCCCTTCTTTCCTTTAGGACATTGAGGAGCAATGTGCCCTTGCTGCCCACATTTATAGCAAATACCTTTCCCTCTCATGCACTCACCCGAATGACTTCGTCCGCAGTTGTTGCACTTATTCTCTTTCTTAACCTCCTCTCCAGACTTGTTGCCTCCAGAGGATTGGCTATCACTCCACTTTATTTTGTTCTGGTTGCTACTTCCCCTACTTCCCCCTTTGTTTCTGTCATGACTCTTCTTCTTGTCCTGGTTGTACTTGGCTAACGCCTCGTTTCCTCCCTCGGCGATAATTGCCCTCTCCAACAGTGTTGAAAAATGTACCACTCTGCAGAACTACAACCCGGCTATAAATCCATGGTTTCAGTCCTTGCTCAAACCTCTTGGCTTTCCTGGCCACAGTATCCACTTGGTGTGGGGTAAACCTGGCCAACTCGTTGAACTTTGACGCATACTCAATGACCGATAATATTCGATTGCATACTCTCCGGGAAGTAATTCTCAAAGAATAATTCTTTGAATCATTCCCACGGAATCACTCCTTCCCTAGCACGACTATTATTCACCTTCCACTAATAGTTTGCCTCACCCTTCATCATGAAGGTGGCAAATCCCGTTTTCTGTTCTTCGGACACTCGTGCGACGTCAAACACTTTTTCCATCTCTTCTACCCATATCTGGGCTTCGATTGGATCTAAGGTTCCCTGGAACTCCGAAGGTCCTACCAATTTAAAATCCTTAAAACTAGCGAAGTGACGTCCTGGCTACTCAACTACGGGTGGGGGTCTATTCTGCATCACTTCCGCTAACATCTCGACAAAATCCCTCATTGGGTCTGGTTGACCCAGCTTGTTGTTTACTGATTCTTCTACCATTGGATTCCTGGTTTATCTTCTAGGCGGCATTATCTGCTACAAACAGACCTTACTTTATCACTTTGTGTTTGGAAACCTCATACAACACTTCATTAGCGTTAGTATTTAAAAACTATAGCATCTATCAAACATATTTGATTTGAATAAGCAACTGCATTTATATTCATATACCACTATTTTAATACAACGAGACCCAACCTGTGGCATACTTCTATAAATGCTCATGGCAGAGCCTACCAACTGCTATCTATCCCCTAATGAACAAAAGTGGGGATTTACAACATCCTACCCCTCTAATCAAAAATAATATTAGGGGTTCTAATACTATCCCATACATACCACAAAGTATAGGGATTTACAACACAAATATGTCCCTATTATAAACAAAAAGGGGGACCTATGGCAGCAATATATGATTTCTAATCTACCACATCAATACATGCTATGATGAGTTGCATCGGCATGCTCCGGCTGCACATAGCCATGTACCAATCGGCGTCGAACTGGATGGCTAGGCTGACCTTCCTCAGCAGGGTACCTCTACTCTCTGCCTCTCAGATGTCCAACAGCTAGGTCCAATGCAAAGCCCATGGACTCAATCCTAACAGCCTTAGCCTGGACCTCTCTTTCCAGCTGATCCACCTTCCTAGCCGACCAAACCCAAGCTTCCTTTATACGGATCTCGTGGGCTATCTCCCAATTGAATTCGGACTTCATGGCCTCATGTTCTACCTCCAGTCCTACCTGCTCCTTCTCTTCCCTCAGCTCAGTATTCCTAGCCACCAACTGATGAAGTAGTGGCCCCACTTGTTGTGCCAAAATCACATATCCCTCCAATTGTTCCTTCAACACTTTCACCTCATCTTCTAATTCTAAGTTTCTATTGGCTAGTTGGTCCAATAAGTAGTTCCCAGTTAGCCGCTCTTTGGCTTCATCTGCATTTTGGTCCTCCTCGGACTCACCCTCATCATCTTGACTACCCGATCTCATCACCCTGCCCCTGACAGGTTCCTCTGTCTCGACTAGGTAATCCTCGTCCTCCTCAGGTTCGGACTCTACTGGGGCAACTGGCTCCACTGGCCCATTTCCTAACAGTTATTTGGTGTCCATAAGGATGCATGTGAACTCCTCCTCCATGACTATCCGACTCAGCTCTCCTATCTCAGCCATCCTACAATGCACCAAAAGACAACATCAGTACAACAATAAAATATATTCATTGATGAAACGAAATAATATTTTATCATGTACAGATTCGACTTTATGAATTTCCACAAATCCATCTCTAAACACATATGACTTAATGAATCTCCTCGATCCATGTCCTAGCGTACTCAATACGAGTTTAATACTAAGGTTATGACCTAGGTTTTGTATTCCTAAAGTTTATAACCTACAACTTTGATACCAACCTGTGACACCCCCAAATTCAGGTATTAATGCCTCGAATTTGGTACTCACGATAAACACATCCAACCACTTTCCATCAACATATGAAAACTAAATGCGGAATGAATAATCATATATTGATCGATACAAAAGGTTTACAAAGGTCCCAAGGTCTATAACCTTAAATAAATACATCACAAAATTCGAAAATAACTATTAGGACTCGTGTTACATAACTGTTATCTAAACAGAACATTAAGACAGATAATCATATCTATCCGAAGTCTAGAACTTTATCTTCTCCTTGCCCTTATCTCTGCTCAAGCACTCGGGCCTAGCTGTAAAATTTTCATGATATAGCAAGGGTGAGCAACGAGTTTGCTCAGCAAGTTTAAAATGAATAAGAGAGATATATCATGAATGAATAAGAACAACAATAGCATAGTTCAACAATTTTAAAAACAATTGATGAAATAAACGAATGGTATAATCAAAGTTCAAATGTGAAATGAAGATTGATTATTTACTGTTGACAGTCAAATAGACTATGAACACACATTAAAGCATCATTCACATTGACCGACCCTTATTAGGTTGCTAACTTCAGAGTTTTGTACTCAAGGGGATCAGCCTCTTGTACACCATGTATATGCATAACATTTAATTCTGCTTTGTATCGTATTTCAGATACTTAGGAAACTCCCCTCCATGGGGTTGTTCATCTTAGTCCAAGAATCCGTGTCAGACTACTCGTTTGGATAACTTTAAAATTAATAAACATAAACAAGTCTAACCGAAGAAGTAGTTTAGACTTCTCTTGAATAGTTCTTAAATGACAGAACCTTAGATGGTCATACAGTCCAATAATAGAACCGAATTCAAATGCACTATGTGCGAATGCCAATAATATTGATGTGAAATAATTTTAAAATAATTAAACCACTTAGCACACGCTTGAGAAGTAGCACTCGAGCTTAATTTGAGAAACTTGCATTATGTAAGAAATTTCTAAACTTGCTCAATATAAGGATTGAATAAAACGGAATTTGCACCCAACATACAGGGTGTGTAAGATAGGGGATCTTACAGAGATATACACAATAGTATAACAATTAGTATACAAGCTCGAAGTGGGGGAAACTTGTATAATATTAGAAACCCGCACACAATATGTAAGGGTATATAGGTTAGGAACTTGCCTGGTCTGCTGCTTACTGATTACTCTACGTTTCTGCTTCGGCAAGTATCCTACAGTAATTATAATTTTACTCTCTGATTAGACATAGCTATGCATTAATAACATACTAAAGAAATTGTAGGAGTGACTCATACGGTCTGCTCTATAGTCCACTCAAATACTCTTCGATCTGTTAGAACAACTCTACGATCAGTAGGGTTTTAACACCGTCGATAGAGTCACTCTACGATCAGTGGGGTGACTCTACGATCACCAACTAAGTTCTATGACTTGTTTGTGAAGCTCTACGATTGTCTAGTAAGGCTCTAAGCTCAGTAAAGTTCATTATATGACTGACTGGCGAGACTCTACGATCGGTAGAATTTACTCTACGTTCGCAGGGTTCACTCTATGATCCCTTCGGGGACCGATCAAACTTACTCTACGACATATGAGCGAAACTCCACCATTGTCGAGTTGAACTCTACGATTTCCTAGTGGAACTCTACATTCGGCAGAGTCCACTCTACGATGGCCGAGTGAAACTCTATGATCGTAGGGTTCACATTACGATCCATCAGGATTTAGAAGTATTTCAAATATCAGCTCAAGGAACATCCTTTGGCCAATTAATCTAAGGTCAAACATGTCTAAAAATATAGTTTTGGGCCTGGCCGATCCTCTGCGGATAAGATTTTGGCTTCGACTCCAGGTTTGAACCTTTCATAGTTCGGGAGTCTCTTCGGGGCCGGATGGTACCCTTATATTTGGCTTCGGGAATTAGGTTCGGAAATTGCTAACACTAGGGGTTCGGCTTCGGGTCTAGTACTGAACTGAACCTAGAGCAAATGCTACTGCCATCAGTTTTGACTATAACTTCCACTTGGAAAGCTAGTCTACGGTTTGGGGTCGGTCACCACCAATGTCTATGTTTGCCAAAATCTATACTAGCAAAAATACGCAAGTATACGCAGTCCACAAGTAATAAAGTGAAAATAGAGTATCGTCCCACAAAGAAGAATTGATTCTATAATAACAAATTCCCAATTTAAATCAAATCAATTTTTAGTAAACAAATGATCAATGATTTCTGAGGTTTTGAATTTAACTAATTAATTCTAAATTAAATTACTATCACTAGTTGAAAACAAATTTTTAAAGACTTAAAACTATAACTTCACTTAATGCTTTATTTTACTTAACATGCTCCCCTTTGAATTATGCTAGTTATTCTGGATTGTTAACAGGAACGCATCATTATTTATGATTATCTTTCAATGTTCCATAAACAACTTAACTTAAATTCACAATTGATAGACTCAAGTTAATCACCCTAGATAACTAACTCACTATATTTCTATGTGAATTACAATTAAAAAGGATTTAAAGCCCAAGTTCCCTATTTTGATTACATGCAGTGAATAGTTATATCTCTATCCTAATCATGAATTATGAATTCCATCGACAACAGAAGACACAATCACATGTTATTATGGTCGGATCTAAATCTATACTTCATCTTTCAAATTCATACAGATTATCTCAGTAATTATTGGCCAGATAATTAAGCAATTCAGCACAAACCGTAATAGACAATCCAAAAATAACTAATCATAATATTCAAAGAAGCATGCTATTCAAAACTACACACTAAGATCCATTATAGCCTTAAAAGAAATTTAGTTCATAAATAAACTAGAATTCATCATCCACAAGTTTAATAACATCAAAAGTTTGGAATAGAGAGAAAAGAGAAGAAACACTGTAAGCAATCCTTCAATCTCTGTCCTGCTCCTCCTTGCTTTCTCCTTGCTATCAACTTGCTTCGAGTCTTCTCCAATTTCTCCAAACTAGGGTTTGCTAATAATCAATTTTGATTACCAACTAGAAAACACCTATTTATAGTATCTGATAAAATCCCCTAATTAATTACAAAGTTTCAAAACCAAAATCAAATCAAATCCAATTAAAACATCTAAAAAGTCAATTTTGCCCTCACTCGAACCGACGCGGCCGCGCCTGGATTAAGCTTGTAAGGCGCGCGACCGCGCTGCTACCCAGTTCATTTTGGGCGCGGCCGCGCTGCTCTGAAATCCTGCAACATCAGCAACATCAGCAACATCAGCAACTTCATCCACTCGAACGTCCAATTCTCGCCCAATGCAATCCCAACATGTGCAACCTACAAAAACACACAAAATACATGAAAAGTAACTGAAAACCATGGAAATAAACAATAATTCGCTTATATTGGTATCCGATTCGTAGGTATAAAACCTACTCATCAAATTGCCCTAAAGTTAAACTATTGCTTGTCCCCAAGCAACACAATGCAATGCAATAACTAACACACTGCAACACAATGCCATGAATGCACTAAAAACTAGCATGCCTACGAATCCAACCAATAGCCAGTATGAATGTTAACTGTATGCCTCAGAGATATCAATAAACAGCTTGAAACAGCAAATCCAGTCACAAGGAACTAATAATCTCAACCAATCAAGCAATAGACACCTATCATCACCCAAGTCGTGCGTGTGTGTTCATTAATCAAGTTAACTGCCCAAAGTTCAAAATAAAGCCTCATAACCAACTCTATAACAAGAATACTCTATTTTTACTTCAATTCAAGCAAATACAACAAATCCAGCCAAAATCAAGCAAATACCGAGCATGAAGGTTCCAATCAAAATTTATTCCTAACTTTATTCTTCTACGAGTGCGTTTTACGCTCCATCTCGTATTTATACTTAATTGTGCAATGTCAAGTTCCCTTAGGCTTTTCAGGGCACTAGGTGTTAAGACACCCCTACGGATCTAATTACCCGAGTGATAGAGGCCACAGAACCCAACCAGTCAACATTTATTGTATTTATTTATTTCTCTTTTTTTTAAAAAAAAAAGAGCCCCCAAACTCAGCTTTTACCCTATTTAACCTTCCTTGTTAATTCACCTATCAATGTTTTACCCAATTCTTATGTAAAAATTAGTTATGCAACCCTTTGAACCCCAGCAGTCAAATCAATCAATTTATTCGTGCTATCCAAAAACTCAAGTTATGACAGGCATAATTACCCTCATGATCAAAATTATTATATCCCTAACGACTTTCAAACTGTCCAAGCTAACACAATAATACCCATCTCATCATTGGCCGAGCCAAAATCATACCAACTAATCAATTGGATTCATACAAACAAACTAAATGCACCTAACACAACCAAACTAAACTGTGCAAGATACTAATATGCCAACATACTAACAAATATGATGCACAAAACCAATAAACATGCTAAACAAAAACCTAAAAGAACTCCCCCAAACTTAAAACAGACAATGCCCTCATTGGATAAAATAATAAAAGAAAAAGAAAAGGAAAGAAAAACTCCCCTAATCCGAAGTAGCATCATCTGCCTCCTCCCCATCGGAAGGCGTGTCCGGAGGCGGATAAGTCGAGGCTGCACCAGACGTCAGAAATTGAACTTAAACGCCCAACTGAGAAAAAGCCTGCGAGAAACTATCTGAAAGCTGAGTGGAAAAAGAACGAAGCTCGGTCATACTCAAATGTATAGCATCCATCCTGCGAGTCATACGCCTCTTCATGCGCTCCAATCGAGCCTGCGAGATATTAACCGGCTGTTTAGGCTCAGGCACCGGCTGATCAGATGCCTCCTCACTCTCAGAATAGTCCCCTAACAAGAATCCTGCTCCACGAGCATGCGACGGGGCTCCTTCCCACACCTTATACTTTGCTATCGTCGCGTGATCAATGGTATTCATCGGGAGCTGCACTGGCTCACTGTCGGTGTGACACCCCCAAATCCAGGTACTTAATTCCCACAGATTTGGTGTTCACTATCTCATTCATTCACATCAAACTACCCATAATCAAGAACAATTAAATAAACTTAAAGAAATCATCTACCCAAAATGGGTTACATCACCAAACTATTAAACAATCAAATCCCAGGTTATCTTAACCTTAATACATCATATACGGAATAAAACATAATTTAAATAAGTCTTATTACAATCAAACATCAAGTAAATAGTAGGTCTTTAGCTATTTATGCATCTTGCCCTTGCCTTTGCTCGTGGACGGCTCGTCCTGCTTTTCAGGCTTAGCTGCAATGTTTTAGTGCAAGAGTGAGCAAACAATTGCTCACAAGTACGATAACAATAATATTTAAATGAAATGGATTTCAACTGAGGGTTAATAACTTTCTAAATCTCAGTCAATAAATGATCAAAGTCTAAAAGCTCGTTAGAATATTTGATTCAAGGAAAAATAGATTTCAAGATTTAGAAATTGTATCTGAGGGTCACAAGACCTCGAACTATTTCTTGAATCAAATAGACTATGGACCAACACTATTTCTTGAATCAAATAGACTATTTAGAAATTTGTATCTAAGAAATTGTATCTGAGTCATATAGACTATGGACCAACATCTCGTACTCAGGAGGATCAGCCCTTTGTACAATGTATTGTGCACAAACATTTGAACGTTGTCGCGTAAGTAATCCCCTATATTAGGGTTGTTCATCTCAGTTTATCGTCTGAATCCGTACCAAAAGAAACTTGGCTTGGAACAAGAATAGAAAATATTCTAAGTCTTTGAAATCGCTCATCAACTAAGGACTAGCTGAATCAATAAGGGTTTGCTAGTCTAATTCATCAATAAAGTCAAACAATAAAAATTCTATTCAAAGTTTGAATAACGATCAATGATCGAACAATAAACAACTGGAATAAAGCTTAAGCATTTAATCATGACAACAACCTTGCTTGAATGACAATAAGCTAAGGTAAATATTCTTGCTCAATGATATTAAACTTGCTTTAAATGAAATAACAAGTTTGAGATAGGAAAACTTGCTCAACGTAAAAGTAATAAGTTGAGATAAGGAACTTGCCTCAAGCGTAGATTACAAATTTAAGTAATTCACGATCCTTAAACAACCTAAACATTTTAATTGTAAAATGGTAATATAATTAGTCACAAGATTAAAAGCTTTCTAAGCTTGCTCTTTTATCATAACATCTCATTTAGCATACCATAGTCAACAAGTACTAGTTTAGCAACCATCTTGGAAATTCTTTAGTCATTTAATACATTAATATAAGTTTAATTATGCATCATAACTTCCAAGAAAAGAAAACAAAATAATTATAACAATAAATTTTTTTTTAACAGCAGTGATTCTCGCCGGGGCGAGAAAAAACTTAACAAATTCGTCGCCGGGGCGAAGAATCTAGTGTAATTATGCCGCCGGGGCGACAGAGCCGCCGGGGCGATAATCCTAGCTCATTTCTACCGTCGGGGCGGTAGACGCGACTGACACCTTTTACAGGTCGCGAACCAGTGAAAACTTAGGCCAAATTTGGCCAAAATTTTCCGAATTCTACCATCCAAAATACAAGTTAAACATACCCAGACATCAAATATGATATAAAATAATTACCCAACATGTTTCTAATCAATCTAAGCATTATAAAACACATAATCAACCAATTTAAAACCAAAAATTCACTGTTAAAACCAAATATTCAAGTTTTAACCATTTTCATGAAATCAAGCTCTGTAAATTCATTTTTCAACCAATTAAAACCATTCTTCTTGCATTATTCTTGTTTTTCATCAAATAATCATAAACAATTATTAAATCACTGATTAATAACCAATTTAAATCATCAATTTTCATACAAATATGCCATACATGAAATAAGGCTCTGTAAAATTAAGAACTCAATTCTAAAGCATGTTTTCATGAATTATTTCTTCAAACTAGTTTATAATCATCACATAATCTCTAATACATGCTTACTAACAATTATAACCAAGTAATTCATGTATTTAGCATATAAATTCATATACAGTGAAGTAGAAATCATATACAGAGAAGTAAAATAATAAGAATATAATAAAGAACAAAACTAAAAGAATCATACCTTCAAGCTATATAAAATTCTTAGTTTAGCACTTCCCTTCCTTCTCTTTCTCAATTCACAAATTTTTCTCTCTAATTCTCTCTTCTTCTCTATATATTCTTTCTTCTCTAAACTCTGTTCTTTCTCTTCTTTCTTTTCTTTTTACAACAGACGTAGTATAAAAATAAAATATAAAACTGATAAATAAAAACAAAAACTGATGATTTAGTGTAATAATAACGTATAATCTAAATTTAATCCATCAGTTATAAAATTCAAAAAGCCATAAGGCTTGTTTAGCAAACTGATTTAGAAATAATCCATTATTTTCAAACGAAGATCATAGGGCCTTGTTTGGTAAAACTGAATTAAACACTTTCTCATTTATTTTAATAAATCATCATAACATATAGTTTAAAATGTCACACTTCTAATTTAATTGAACTTATTATTAAATAAATTCAATTAAACCTTATTAACTAAATTAATAACTTATTTAACAAATAACCATAACACCAAATGAATTCTCTTATTCAAATAAATCATTTATTCAAATAAACCTTTTCATCATCTAATTTAATTATTAAATTAAATTAGAATAAACATAACAAATCACATTCAAATAACATTTAACATTATTAAGCTTAACATATACCCATTCCATAAAAACTTAATAAATTATTTATTAAGCTCAATAAATTAATAAAAATATTTATATAATTCAACATATATTTTTATTCAATCACAAAAATTGCATTCGTTACAGTCGGCCCACTCCACCCCCGCAGCTGAACATAAGCGGATAATCACCGAAGCATGCGGGATACCACCTGAAGTACCTCCCTGAAGGTAACGATGAATAGACTGATGAATCACGTAACCAACATTAATAGACTTTCCCATCACTATCCCATATAGCAGAATCGCCCGGTCCTTGGTCACGTCGTTCTGGTGCCTGGTGGGCATGAGATTGGCACAAATGAAGTTGTACCAGGCCTTGCCGTAGTGACTCAAGGCAGTGTGCGGGAAGTGAAGCTTCTGGTCGGTCCCCTGCTTTGTAGTCCACTCGGTACCCGGCTTGCATAAGACATTTTTGATTCTTTCCAACTTGGATTCCCAATTTGTAGAATGGAAACTCTCAGGGTCAGAAAAGGGAATGGTAGGCAAGTGGTAGATATCATTAATAGTTTGGCTATCATAAGGCACCTGACAGCCCCTCACAAACGCAGTCCCATCCTTTGTAATCTTGGCATTGGCATAAAATTCTTGAAGCACAGAAATAGGTGCTGACAATGGTGGCTCCACAAACAATAACCAGCCCTTAGCCCTGATCATACGCATCATCTCTCCATCCAAATCAGGATCGGGCTTTAGCCCACGCTCCAATACAAAGGTCTTGCCTAACAGAACCCGATGATAGTAGTCCTCCGCCTCAGCCGAAACAAACCGACTCCGATCAAAATCTACATCCTCAACGTGTGCATGTGAACTGGACAATTCCCCTCATGGTCGTTTGGAAGCCATATCAGATCAATCCCAATGCACAATAAAAATTCTCCCCCAAACTTGAAATAAACTTGATGCAATATCAAACCCTAATACACTTACTTCAATAGACCCGCTGCAAGTCCTATATAACCCACTTCGATGCTCTGAAACTATCCTTGATGATCTCTATGATTGAAGAAATCGAAATTGGGGTTCGGATGGGGGAAGTCGGCTATGTCTATATGTATTAGAGAGAGAATAGATATGAATAGGAATAGGATTTAGGGTTTGGTGTAATTTAGAATTTGATTTAGATATGGAGATGAATATGATAGGATTTGATTTGGATTTGGAATTGGAAGATAAGAAGAGAGAGAAAAGTCAGTTCTGATATGGAATGGGTTTGAAGTGTTCGAGTCCTAGCGGGAAAAAGAAATAAGAGAAGCAGCCGTGGGTCGGGTCAAACCCGTTTTACTGAGATTCGATCGCGGCGCGACCGCGCTTGGATTTGGACTTAGTTGGGGGGCGGCCGCGCTGGTGTGCCAGCCATTTTTTTTCAGCTTCTGAGATGCGGTGCGGCCGCGCTTCTTTCCTTCATAAATTGGGCGCGGCCGCGCTGGTGTACCAGCTGGACCATTTTGAGTTTCTGAAGTCAGGCGCGGCCGCGCTGGTTTTCTTCACATTTTGGGCGCGGCTGCGCTGGGCTAAAATCTGGAATTTTAACTGTTAAGCCCTTTTGATGTTTTCTTCATGTATACTCCTTGGTGTATAACCTATAAATAATAAAAACCCAGAAACAAAGTATCTAATTACTACAAGATAAAAATAAAACTAAATCTAAGTCCTAAAAATCACAAAATGATAACTAAAAATAATTAAAAATTGGGTTGCCTCCCAAGTAGCGCTTGATTTAAAGTCTTTCAGCCTGACTACTTCCTGTTTCATCTTTAATCGGCAAGAGTGATTGAGGTTTTCTGGCGATCAACACCACCACCCCAATAATGCTTCAATCTTTGGCCATTGACTTTAAACGACTCTTCCGGATTGTTTGCAAAAACTTCAACGACGCCATGAGGGAATGCTTGTTTGACGATGAAAGGATCCGACCACCGAGACTTAAGCTTCCCTTGAAATAACTTCAGTCTAGAATTGAATAGAAGCACTGCTTGTCCCAGCTCAAACGTCTTGTCGATGATTTTCCGATCATGCCACTTCTTGACTTTTTCCTTGTATATCTTCGAATTCTCGTATGCTTGCAACCGGAATTCATCGAGCTTATTCACCTGAAGTAGCCTCTTATCCCCAGCAGTCACGAGATCAAAATTCAACCTTTTGATGGCCTAATATGCTCTATGTTCAAGCTCAACCAGTAGGTGACACGCCTTTCCATAGACTAATTGGTATGGAGACATGCCAATGGGTGTCTTATAAGCTATCCGATAAGCCCAAAGTGCATCATCCAATTTTGCTGACCAATCTTTTCTATTCGGATTGACGATTTTCTCCAGAATTCTCTTCACTTCTCTGTTTGACACTTCGGCTTGGCCACTAGTTTGAGGATGGTAAGCTGTAGCAATTCGGTGGTTTACCCCATACTTAGCTAAGAGAGCCGTGAAAGACCTATTGCAAAAGTGACTCCCTTCATCACTGATAATTGCTTTTGGGGTGCCAAAACGTGTGAAGATGTTTTTCTCCAGAAATTTAAGAACCACTTTGGCATCATTAGTCGGCAACGCACTTGCTTCCACCCATTTAGAGACATAATCGACCGCCAAAAGGATGTAGAGGTTGTTAAAGGACGATGGGAATGGTCCCATAAAATCTATTCCCCAAACATCAAAGACTTCAACTTCTAAAATGGCATTCAAGGGTATCTCATGACGCTTGGAAATATTTCCCACCCTTTGACATTTGTCACATCTTTGCACGAAGTGGTGGGCGTCCTTAAACAATGTTGGACAGAAAAATCCTGCTTGTAACACCTTGGCCGCTGTCTTCTCGGCTCCGTAATGACCTCCATATAGTGAATCATGGCAATGATGTAAAATACTCTCTACTTCACTTTGTGGCACACACCGTCTAATTATCTGATCGGCACAATGTTTGAACAGGAATGGTTCACCCCTCATGTACCTTTTTACATCATGCAGAAACTTTTTCTTTTGTTGGCTGGTCAAATCAGGAGGAAGTACGTTGCTAACCAAATAATTGACAAAATCGGCATACCATGGGACTTCTGAGAGGATCACAAACAACTGCTCATCTGGAAAGAACTCATTGATCACTGTTTTGTCTCCCTTTACGTGATCATTATTTTCTAATCTCGAGAGATGATCTGCCACTTGATTTTCCATTCCCTTCCTATCCTGAATTTCCAAGTCGAATTCCTGGAGTAGAAGTATCCATCGAATCAGCCTTGGCTTCGCATCCTTCTTCGAAATCAGATATCTTATGGCAGAATGGTCAGTGAACACCACTACTTTAGTTCCAATTAAGTACGACCTGAATTTGTCAAATGCATACACGACTACAATCAACTCCTTCTCGGTAGTCGTATAGTTGAGTTGGGCATCAGACAGTGTTTTGCTAGCATAATAAATGGCATGAAAAATCTTTTCCTTTCGTTGACCCAAAACAGCCTCAATAGCATAGTCACTAGCATCACACATCAATTCACACGGCCTTGACCAATCCGGTGCTACAATTACTGGCGCTGTAGTCAATTTCCTTTTCAACAATTCAAAAGCTGCAAGACACTCATCATCAAATTTAAAGGGAACATCTTTCTCCAATAGGCTACATAAAGGCTTAGAGATCTTAGAAAAGTCATTTATGAATCTTCTATAAAATCCGGCATGTCCCAAGAAACTCCGTATTCCCTTGACTGTAGTTGGTGGAGGTAGATTTTCTATTGTCTCTAGCTTGGCTCGATCTACCTCTAACCCATTTGACGACACCTTGTGCCCAAGAATTATCCCCTCTTGCACCATAAAGTGGCATTTTTCCCAGTTGAGCACTAAATTGGTCTCCACACATCTTTTCAAAACTAGGACCACATTTTCCAAGCAACTATCGAATGTGTCACCAAACACTGAAAAATCGTCCATGAATACCTCCATATTACGTTCAACCATATCTGAGAAAATAGCCATCATGCATCTTTGGAATGTCGCTGGTGCATTGCATAAGCCAAAGGACATCCTCCGAAAAGCGAAAGTGCCATAAAGACACGTGAAGGTGGTCTTTTCCTGATCTTCGGGGGCAATCACTATCTGATTATAACCTGAGTAGCCATCCAATAAGCAATAAAACTCGTGTCCAGCCAGTCTATCTAACATCTGATCAATGAAGGCTAGAGGAAAGTGATCCTTGCGGGTTGCCTTGTTTAATTTCCTGTAGTCCATACAAATCCTCCATCCAGTCACTGTCCTTGTCGGTATCAACTCATTATTCTCGTTTTCTACAACCATCATACCACCCTTTTTAGGCACGCACTGTACTGGACTCACCCAACTGCTATCGGAGATGGGGTAAATGATACCTGCATCAAGCCACTTCAAAATTTCCTTTTTCACCACCTCTTTCATGATCGGGTTCAGCCTCCTTTGTTGTTCTATCGTTGGTTTGGCATCGTCTTCCAAAAGGATCTTGTGCATACAGAATGATGGGCTAATTCCTTTTATGTCTGCGATGGTCCAACCAATGGCTGATTTGTATTCCCGGAGAACTCGAATCAACTTACTTTCCTGTAATTCGTTAAGTACAGATGTAATAATAACAGGCAAAGTAGATGATTCACTTAAATAAGCATACCTCAGATGGCTCGGTAAAGGTTTAAGTTCAAGAGTAGGAGGTATTTCAAGATATGGCTTCAAGCGCTCTAAGGATTTGTCAGTAAGTTCCAAAGGTTCATAGGGGATCTGAAATTTGCGTACTCTCGGCACTGTATCTAACATGTGAAGAAACTCCATCATCTCTAGGTCATCCATGTCAGCCTCCCCTAATAAAACAGATTCCAATGGATCCTCAGTTAATTTCCTCAAAAACTCGTCTTCCACCACTTTTTCTACCACATCCAACCGAAAACACTCTTCCTCATCCGTAGGAAATTTCATGGCTTTGAACACATTGAATGTCACTTCTTGGTCTTGCACCCTCATAGTCAATTCTCCTTTTTGCACATTTATAAGTGTTCTTCCCGTTGCCAAGAAAGGTCTCCCAAGTATGATAGGAATGTCTTTGTCCTCCTCATAGTCCAAAATAATGAAATCGGCTGGGAATATGAATTTATTCACTTTTACCAAAATGTCTTCCACGATACCTCTAGGATATGTAACTGACCTGTCAGCTAGCTGAAGAGAGATGTTGGTCGGTTTTGGTGCAGGTAGACCCAGCTGAACATATATCGATAACGGCATAAGGTTGATGCTCGCACCTAAATCACACAAACATCTGCTGATTGATAAGCTGCCAATAGTGCAAGGGATAGTGAAACTACCCGGATCCTTCAATTTCGGTGGCAACTTCTTCTGTAATATCGCACTACACTCTTCAGTCAATGCTACTGTTTCATAATCCTCCAGCTTTTTCTTCGTTGGCAAAATTCCTTTCATAAACTTGGCGTAGCTTGGCATCTGCTCTAAAGCCTCGGCAAACGGTATATTGATTTGCAGCTTTTTAAAGATTTCAAGGAATCTGGAGAATTGTTTGTCTATTTTCTGCTTGTGAAATCTCTGAGGATATGGAATAGGAGGGTATACTTCTGCTTGCTTTTTATGCTCCTTGTCTTTTTCCTCATTCTCCGTCTCCTTGTCTTTTTCTACCAGGTTCTCTGCAGGAGCTGGGACTGGGGATGGGCGCGGTCGCGCTGCCTCCCTTTGTATTTCAGGCGCGGCCGCGCTGGTCTACTGGAGTTGATTCCCACTTCGAAGTGTTACAGCTTTACATTGTTCCTTACCATCTCTCTTGGGGTTAACCTCTGTATCACTTGGAAGTGTTCCTTGCGGTCGATTGTTCAAGACTTGGGCCAACTGACCAAGCTGATTTTCCAAATTCCGAATTGACACCGCTTGGCTCTTCACATTCAAGTCTACCTGATTTAACAGCTTATCTTTCTCATTCATTCTTTTTTCCGATGCTGTGATAAATCTTGCCAAAGACTCTTCTAAATTGGGTTTTCTTTCTGCCTGTTGTGGAGCTTGGTTTTGAAAACCCGGGGGATTCTGTGATCTTAGAGCGGGATTTTGAACTTGAGTGTTATTGCTCCATGAGAAACCCAGATGATTTTTCCACCCCAGATTATATGCATTCTGGTATGGTTGTTGTTGTCGGTTGTAACTCCCCAAGTACTGTATAGATTCCGGATTAATAGCACAATATTCCGTCGGATGTGCACCTGCACATAGCTCACACACATAAGCTGCTTGTTGGACCTTCAACTCCGCCAAAGCTTCAATTTTCTTAGACATGGTCGCCATCTGAGCTGTTAGTGCAGTGACTGCATCTACTTCCAAAACTCCAGCTACCTTTTGGTGATTCATCCTCGACGTCGGCCATTGATAGTTATTTGCAGCCATAGTTTCTAACAAGGTGAAAGCTTCATCAAAATTCTTATCCATAAGTGCTCCCCCCACGGCTGCATCTATAATTGTTCGAGTATTACTACTCAACCCATTGTAAAATGTCTGGACTTGCAGCCACTTGGGTAATGCATGATGTGGACATCTTCTCAATAACTCTTTGAACCTTTCCCAAGCCTCATACAGTGTCTCTCCATGACTTTGCTCAAAAGTGGAAATATCATTTCTCAACTTAGCAGACTTAGCCGGCGGAAAGAATTTTGCTAGGAATTTCTGGGCCAAGTCATCCCAAGTTGTGATGGACCCTGGTGGAAGTGAGTGCAACGAACTCTTTGCTTTATCCCTTAGTGAAAACGGAAACAGACGTAGTCTCACCGCATCATCAGTTACATTGGGATATTTGAATGTATCACAAATCTCAATAAAGCTAACCAAGTGTTCATTAGGATCATCGTTGGCTAATCCCCCAAACTGTACCGCATTCTGAATCATCTAAATTGTACCCGACTTGATCTCAAAGGAATTAGTCGTGATGGCTGGCCTCGTGATGCTTGACCTGATTTCATCAAGCTTAGGCATGGCATATTCCCTCAATGATTTCTGTTCTTCGTTAGCCATTTTTTCTTTCTCGATGGTCTCACAACAAAACTTTCTCAACTTGCGTAACTTTTTTTCAAGATCGTCTTCACTCTGCACAAGTTCCGGCTGCTTTGATCGGGTTTGCATAAACAAACCAAGATCACCTGAATTAGGAAGTAACAAGAAAAACAATGTTAACTAAAACTGAATTAATTAAATTTAAAACTTGAAATTATAGACACAATTGTTCCCCGACAACGACGCCAAAAACTTGTTTGCCAAAATCTATACTAGCAAAAATACGCAAGTATACGCAGTCCACAAGTAATAAAGTGAAAGTAGAGTATCGTCCCACAGAGAAGAATTGATTCTATAATAACAAATTCCCAATTTAAATCAAATCAATTTTTAGTAAACAAATGATCAATGATTTCTGAGGTTTTGAATTTAACTAATTAATTCTAAATTAAATTACTATCACTAGTTGAAAACAGATTTTTAAAGACTTAAGATTATAACTTCGCTTAATGCTTTATTTTACTTAACATGTTCCCCTTTGAATTATGCTAGTTATTCTGGATTGTTAACCAGGAATGCATCACTATTTATGATCATCTTTCAATGTTCCATAAACAACTTAACTTAAATCCACAATTGATAGACTCAAGTTAATCACCCTAGATAACTAACTCACTATATTTCTATGTGAATTACAATTAAAAAGGATTTAAAGCCCAAGTTCCCTATTTTGATTACATGCGGTGAATATGTATACCTCTATCCTAATCACGAATTATGAATTCCATTGACAGCAGAAGACACAATCACATGCTATTATGGTCGGATCTAAATCTATACTTCATCTTTCAAATTCATACAGATTATCTCAGTAATTATTGGCCAGATAATTAAGCAATTCAGCACAAACCGTAATAGACAATCCAAAAATAACTAATCATAATATTCAAAGAAGCATGCTATTCAAAACTACACGCTAAGATCCATTATAGCCTTAAAAGAAATTTAGTTCATAAATAAACTAGAATTCATCATCCACAAGTTTAATAACATCAAAAGTTTAGAATAGAGAGAAAAGAGAAGAAACACTATAAGCAATCCTTCAATCTCTGTCCTGCTCCTCCTTGCTTTCTCCTTGCTATCAACTTGCTTCGAGTCTTCTGCAATTGCTCCAAACTAGGGTTTGCTAATAATCGATTTTGATTACCAACTAGAAAACACCTATTTATAGTATCTGATAAAATCCCCTAATTAATTACAAAGTTTCAAAACCAAAATCAAATCAAATCCAATTAAAACATCTAAAAAGTTAATTTTGCCCTCACTCGAACCGGCGCGGCCGCTCCTGGATTAAGCTTACAAGGCGCGCGGCCGCGCTACCCAGACAGTAATTTTTTTTCTAACTCTGGCATCACGCGCGGCCGCGCTGCTACCCAGTTCATTTTGGGCGCGGCCGCGCTGCTCTGAAATCCTGCAACATCAGCAACTTCATCCACTCGAACGTCCAATTCTCGCCCAATGCAATCCCAACATGTGCAACCTACAAAAACACACAAAATACATGAAAAGTAACTGAAAACCATGGAAATAAACAATAATTCGCGTATATTGGTATCCGATTCGTAGGTATAAAACCTACTCATCAGTCTAACCCCGTTACGAAGGTCCATGGGTTCCTCGGGACATCTTCGGTGCTTCCGATGTTAATTGGGCAACATAGATAGGGTCATTAATGTTAGGTTTGTATATAACGCGAACATGCAATCAAATTACATAAATAAAGCGGAAGCGCGATAAAATCATATTTTAAAATTTTACACAAACCATCACCATGATCAATCTATGTGCTCAATTAACGATATAAACGAAAGAGATAGAGATTAAGAAATTATACCCTCGTAGAACCGTGCTTCCTCGGGTACAAGTTCATCTCCAATTCCTTCACGTTCTCCTTGAATTCCACCGACTAAATTCCTTTGCTTGATCAACGTTAGCCACCCAAGTGTTTGGCCTCTAGAGGTGATCCACCAAGGAAGAATAGTTATTCAAGAAGTTAGGTGTTGGCAAAACCCTAGTTTCTATATCTATAAAAATTGCAAATACTCTCCACAATCTAATGCAAGAGTGTGTAACCCTAATCTATGATAAGACTCCTCTTATTTATAGATGTAGGAATAACCCTTCCCTAAACTATTTAGGATTAGGGTTTCTATTATAATTAAACTCCTTTAATTAATTATGCTCCTAATCCAATTAGGAATTCATGTGAGAGTACTTCTATTAATTAATTCTCAATCCCTATTAGGAATTAAATAATAGTAATAGTAATAATAATAATAAGACTCCTCTTATTAGTTTATATTTAATATTTCCGAAATATTAAATAATAAATATTAAGCTATTTAATTTATTCTATCCCATAGATTAAATTAAATACACTTAACTTATTATTACAATTATGCCATTTACTTCTTAAATAAATATTTTCCTTTTGCGGTGTGACCCTTTAGGTTCTCCATATTAAACCGGTTGTGAATAAATCAATTAGAACAACTCTAATTTTATTTAAATAAATAAATTAAACTATTTAATTCATTTAAATAAATAATATTTATTCTACAATAAGGGTAAGCCCCCTTAGCGATCAACGACTTTCTAGATAATATAGATTTCAACATTAATCACAAAAGAACCTTTCAGTGAATAGTTACCGTACTATTCAATCCTTCTATCATACAATGTCCCAATTAAATATAAGACATGGATTTACTGTCAAGTCTTATTTTATTTAATTATATGTATTTCGATTCCCAAATGCACAACTCTAAATAATGCAAATTAGAAACTCCTTTCTAATTTCATTCTGCCTTGGCCAAGGACTACTGAGTTGTCATTTATCGAATCACATAGGATATTCACATCTTTTACTAGACGTGGTAGATTCTTTGTTGATCATTCACCTATCTCCATGTACAACTTATTATACCCAATCATACCCTTTGATATACCCTAAAGGTCTTAAGGGACATGTCAAAGTATAACTCATCATACACAAGATAGTATGATAATCTCAAGTCCAAGGATCACTTGTACTACTATCACTATAGGAATTCCTATTGACAGGCGAGTAAAACTCCATTAGGTATTCCTTAGCGAGCCACGTTCAGTGAACTTATTCTCCAATAAGCACCTACATACTTGCTTTAGTGTCTCCACACTAATGATTATGAGATCAATCATCCTCTTCCTAAGAGCAAGCAATGTATGTACTAATCTATCCGGATTCACTAATCCCCTTTTAGTAATCCAATGATTAGGAACAATTTTAGTTTGTGAGCTATCTAGAATTTAGATCTCATTAGCATGATCACCATCATGATTCTAAAAGTATTGCTCAAAACTATGGATTTATCACATTTAATATAACAGCACCATGTAGATAATATAAAATGCCTTTTAAGAAAATCAATTCTTTTATTAATAAATGAATAAGATTACAAAGTATATGCTACATCATATCAAATATGATTGGCTTGTGTGCATACTACTTTCAATTAATACGACTCTGGTTTAAGCCATTATGCGGTTCTATATATATATATATATATATATATATATATATATATATATATATATATATATAGCATGCGCTTTCTATACAGCTACTCTACGACTCCAGAGTTTGACATTATTCCAACATTACAACGAATTATGCTTGACTCAACTTCTAATGACTTAATCAGTACGAAAAAACTAATTGAACAAGTAAAGGCTATGTTTAAAAGAAACATAAAGGGTCTCACCTCTCCGGAGCTTCATTTGCTATCTCTCTAGTTTTTCAGATTTTGCTCGTCTGTCTAAACGGCAAGGACTCCTTCTCAAGGTTACTCTTACCTCACAATATCTCGCTATATTAGAACTAATAAACACAGCAAGCTCTACAAGAGAAATCGGGATCTCTATTTATAGAGAATCCTTTATCCAATCATTGGTCATTACCCCGACCTTCAGACTGGTTCTAACCAAATTAACCGTTGGTCAAGAGAGGTTTGGTGGAAAGTTTTTACCAACCCATTTTTTAGCCATACCCAGTAATCATCAGATCAGACTTTAATCAGCGAAGTAGGGGAATAGGCCATTGGTTTGATGCGGCGGATTATACTTTTATGTAAAGATAAAATATTTGATTAGTATTCAACAATAAGGACCACATGGTCGGGCTACTTCTGATTTAGGCCTATTAAATAACTTAACTCTCTAGCTTACTACCCACATATCATTAGCTTGGGTCAGGCTTGTTTAATGAAATAAAATGGACTAGTCCACTATTAAGAATCCCTTAGTGGAACTATTTAACATTAATAGTATTAACTATCTATAAGACCATTTCACAAGTAGCTACTTGGGCTTGTTTAAAATAATCTAAAAGGCTAGTCCATTATATTTGGACTATTAAGGGTTTAAAAATAATATGCAAAAGAATTTAATAACAGAGATTAAATTATTGACCTTAATAATATTATTTTGAAAAATCGTGGTCATTACATACTCTGTATTCAAGAAGACGCCATACGAATTGTGGAAAGGAAGGAAGCCCAACATAAGCTATTTTTATGTCTTTGGCTATACGTGCTTTATTCTCAACAACGGTAAAAGATATCTGACCAAATTTCAACCCAAGTCAGACGAAGGAATCTTTCTTGGATATTCTATAGATAACAAAGCGTACAGAGTGTTCAACAGGAAATTGTTGAGTGTTAGAGTATGAATCCATGTCTCCTTCAACGAATCTGACTTAGGGGAATCAAGAAATGCCGTGTCTTTCGATGAGATCATAGAGTAGGAACCAACAGTCGTAGAGCATGAGAACCTTACGATCAAAGACTCATAAGTCGTAGAGTCAGACCCAACGATCATAGTGCCAGAGCAAGAGACCGTAGAGTCTATAGTTCTTAAGATGGATACTCTACAAATTGAAGATTCTACTGAGGAAGAGCTAGAGCTTGAAAAACTTAGACACGAAGGCACAGGGATTGATGTTCTAATTGGAAACAAGTGGGCAAGAGATCACACCCAAGACCTGATTATTGGGGATCCCAATGCAGGAATCACAACTAGGTCGACTACTCAAAATGAATGCTTTTTCCTAAGCTTTCTCTCTTAGATGGAGCCTAAAAAGATAGAAGAAGCCATGGAAGATTCAAGCTGGATCGAAGCTATGCAAGAAGAGCTAAACTAGTTTAAGAGAAGTAAAGTTCGGAGATTAGTCCCAAGACCTAAAGATCATCCAGTCATCGGCACCTAATAGGTACTCAGAAACAAGATGGATGAAGATGAGGTGATCACAATGAATAAAGCAAAATTGGTGGCCAAAGGTTATTCTCAAGAAGATGGAATCGACTACAATGAGACCTTTTCTCTTGTTGTAAGATTAGAAGCCATCAGAATGTTCCTTGTCTATGCTACCCATATGAAGTTCAAAGTTTTTTCGATGGATGTCAAGAGTGCTTTTTTGAATTGAGAACTTCAGGAAGAGGTTTATGTTGAATACCCTCCATGTTTTGTTAATCCAACTCATTCCAATTATGTCTATAGATTAGATAAAGCTTTATATGGATTAAAACAAACACCTAGGGCATGGTATTTAACTCTAACTACTTTTCTTATTGAAAAAGGATTCACTAGAGGTAGGGTAGATATAACTTTATTTCTTAGGAAGTGTAAGGATAAAACATTATTAGTACAAATTTATGTAGATGATATTATATTTGGTTCTACGTATTAACGAGAAGTTGTGTGAGACATTTGCCAAGCTTATGCAGAGCAAGTTCGAGATGAGCATGATGCGTGAGTTGAACTTCTTCCTTGGACTACAAGTAAAGCAGATGGATGAATGAATATTCATCAACCAAGCCAAGTACACTAAAGACTTACTTAAGAAGTATGGCATAAAATCAGCCACTCCCATGAAAACTCAATTAGCATCTGTAACCAAGCTTGATAAAGATGAGCAAGGTAAAAGTATTGAAATTATTCAATACAGTGGTATGATTGGATCTCTCCTATATTTAACTGCTAGTAGATCAGATATCATGTTTGCTAATATTTTACCGAACCATTAAGAGTATCCAAATTTAATAAGTTAATAAGTGAATTAGGAATGTTAAATTTATATCCTTAATACTATGCTCTGGAGAAAACTAACTTTGCAGGAAGAAATTGTAGAACAGTCAAGTAAAGCAAAGTTCGTAGAGTGCTTCGTAGAGTGAAGAAGGTCGTAAAGTGTTTCACAGAGTGAACATGTATCGTAGAGTAAAAATGCATTACAAAAAGAAAGCTCTACGATATCAGTCATATCGCTGAGTAGATAAAGGAAAAGTTACAGCGCGTGCATGTCAAATCTAGATCAAGCGAGTGAGATAAAAAAATAACTACACTAAAGATGTAAATGGTAGTTAAGACGTAATGTGCCCCTAATAACCGCTTAAAACGTGTCCCACTCAGCCTATAAAGTGAAAAGTATATTTATATATTTCAAAATTTTAATTTGACCTTTCATATTCATCTGATCTGAGATTTCAAGCTTTCAAATTTTCTCCCTCTCAAAAGAGTCCAAGAGTTCTATCTTAATGGCTCTTGTGCTAATGGGGTCATTGTCACAAGGGTGAAGGATGTCAAGCTCACCTATAAAGTGACCGAGATGAACCACCTCCATGGGTTTGTCAATGAAGGAGTCTCTACTTTCGAAGAGGTAGATGTGAAGGCTGGGCTAGAGCTTATGGGGTACAAGAAGAACCCAAAGCTCAAAGGGATAAAGAAGAAGGAATTCCCCCAGAATTACGAGTTCCTTGCCGACACGTCGGAAGATGTATTCTCTGCAAGGACCCAACCCATGATTCTATCAAAGAACTCCAGCCGAAGATTATGTCTGCTATTATGATGGGGAAGAAAATAAACTTCGAAGCTGTGCTGATGGACTGGATCTCTAAATGGTTCAGTGACGCTGAGAAGAGGAAGAAAGAGGGAAAACCCCTTCCCAAAATGTTCTATAGAAGGCTTATCAACATCCTCCTGAAGGAAAGGCTGAAGAATCGCTTTGAGGACTAGGAGGGAGATGCTCTGAATGTGAATAAGAAGATAACAAAGAAACTCTTCGACAACTAGAAGAGAAACCCAATTGAGATATTACGGTCAAGGAAGTCTAAGAGGAGTGAAAGAACCCTTAGTGAAGTTCAGAAGCCTGCCAAGACCAAGACAAAAAGGAAAATTACCGAGATTGAGGAAAAAACCTCAAGGGGCTCTGCAACTCCTGAAATTCCTGAGGCATTGGCTTTAACTGTTGAGAAGCCTCCTTAAAAGAAATTGAAGAAGAAGGTAAAAGAAAGAAAAGAAATTCCTAAGGACTCTTAGGACGAATCAAATGCTCCTAAGACGAGGGATGATATTATATCTCTATCACAGCTGGTCAGTCCAAAGGGTTGGAAAGATAAGAGATTAAGGAAGACCACTGTTTAGCCTCCTCCCAAGACCACTTGAGAACAAGCTAAAGAGGTATGTGAAGAGATTGATAGACAGGATACCAAAGTTGCTGCCAAGGAAGGTCTATCGCTTACTGAATGGGATAGGAAGTAGACAAAGAAGGGGAAATCTACTAAGATGGCTAAATCCGGTAGGCTCGTTCAAATGGAAGACTTTGTATTTGCTGAGCCGATCGTAGAGCCTTCCAGCTCTCCGATCGTAGAGCCTATAGAAGCAACAATTGTTGATGAGACGACTGGGAAGGCTTCTTAGCCTGAGCCAATGAATGTTAAAGAGACAGCTGATATAGCTAATATGGTAGAGCCATATTAAGAGGATGAAGAGAGGACTGTGAAGGTATCTAAACCTGAGCCAAAGAAGAAGAGATTAATAAAGAAGTCAGAGAAGAAGAGCTACTTCTGAGGGGGAGACATAAATTCCATTTCCAAGCTCTTTCGATGATTTATTAGAGCTCACAAGGGTCATTGTATCTGTTGTAGAAGATATCGAAAGAGAGCCAACTCAAACTACTTTTGAGGTCGTAGATGCTCAATCTGAGGGGGAGCAACTAAATGCTACATATGAAGACCCCCCAATCTTTGAAGAGACAAGAGCAGGGCACATTAATGTAGAATTCTTAGGCAACGAGCTATATGATAATATATGAGAAGGCATAGACAGAAACACTACTATCTATGATAATAGTAGTGACTTACTATTTTATTTTCTTCCTGTCATGCCCCTGCTGAAGGCACTCACGTATGTTATAATTTTAGGTCAGATTTTAGGGTTTATGACCTAAGCTAGTTTGAGTTTCTTTTTAGGTTTTCTTGTTTTCCTTCAAAGTTTATCCATGATCTAAGCCATATACTATCAAGATCTAACATATTTAGGTGTAAACAAGTGTGGTCCATATTTATTAACATAACTCTAGTTCTTTTATAAGAAAAGTTGAATAAATGAGGGCTTAAGGGTTTATACCTTCCTAATTTTGCTTTTGCTACCCTTGATTGTTGTTATTTTTGTTGTTTGGCTTGCTTAAGCTCCTTCCTCTCCTTTCAATCCTTGCTGCCAACCACATCTGTCTTTTCTTTCTTTTCTAGCATTTGTTTTCTTTTGTTGATAAAGTGTAGAATGAGAAGAGGGTTTAGATATTTATAGGCAGTTTTGCCTTTACCTTTTCCTCCCTCAAGCTTTTTGGTCTGTATGGTCAAGCTCCTTTATCTTTCCTATCTTTTAATGTCTCCCCCAAGATTAATTAAGATAATGTCATTACTTGCGAGTAATCCTCATGTTTAGTAGCTAATCTAATGCTTATGAGCTTCATTTAGAATCTATGGCCAACAAGTTGGCCATATCTCATCTTTCTATATTTGTCAACACAAAAGGTGTCACATGGACTTCTTTGACTTTCTCTCTCCCTCTTGGCCGGATTTATCCCATTCTTTTTTTTTCATCTTGTAATATATATATATACACGGTCCGACTCTCCAGCGAACCGCTGAGAGCGAACCAAAAATGAACTGGCTATAGCGACAGTTTTGTCTGTCGCTGTAGCATTGACCGTCGATTTTCTATGCTATAGCGACGGACAAAACTGTCCCTATAGCCGGTTCGTTTTGGTTCGCTCCCAACGGTTCTCTAGAGAGCCGGACTATGTATGTGTATATATATATATATCCAAGTGGGCTTAATTTGCTTCATGTAACCTAAGTAGCCTAAAAGGCTTCTTACTAATGGACTAAGGCTTATTCATTTCATAGTCTATTCCATTTTCATTCAGTTTTACTAGTTACTTGTAAGCCCAATTTATTTCCTTCTACAAATAATTATTTCCTAACTTTTCATTTATATAAATATAATACATGTTTAATAATGCATGCAAAATTAGAAACCAGATTTCTAATTTCTAATTTAACTTTATTGAAAATTCACATTTTTCTATTATCTTATGTACAAAATCTCTATAATATTATAGTAGTCGGCCCCAAAGATGACAAAGCTACCTCCTCCAAAGTAACACCAGAAGGACTGTCCAAATCTTAAGGGTGTGTAGAGGAAGAAACATAAGCAACCCAATCAAAAGTAAGTAATGGGGAAAAAGTAGAAGTCCAAGCTTTTTTAACCTTCGATCTTGAGAAGGAGGTGTGACAGAATCAAGAGCATGAGCCCTCTTTGAACTAGAAGACAACACGGAAGACAAAAGATGAGGAGGCCGTGGTGCCAAAGTCCGAGGGGTATCCTCTTGGGAAGGAGGATATGTAAAAGAAGAAGAAGTTTTTCCCCGATCCTTGAATTCATGGCTCCGAGCATATGAATGCACCACCAGCTTTGGCATAAAAAGAAGATAAACATAAGACTCTTTCGGCACTAACATAGAAGAATGAATAATCCAAGAGCCTTCTCTCACTGAATAAGGACCTTCTCCCCAAAGAGATAATTCTTTAATGTAAATAACCCCACTCGAGAAAGTGTAGGAATTATAAAACTGAGTCAAGAAAAAAAGCTAGCAGGCGAAGCAACCATACTCGTAGGATGGCCCCAAATAAAGTCATCAGAACTAGCTACGGAGTATCTCACAAGGCACTTCTCAAAACTGCAAAAGGAAATTGACGTGCCACTCTTTGTAGAGCATATCTCACCACCGCAAATAAGCCATGATCAATAATGAAGGAAAAAAGACAAAGTCTCACAAAGAAGAATTATGATAACATATCATCTGAATAGGAGATGGTGGAATCAACTTTCCATAAAGATGAATGGTAAAGACGGGAAACAATATCGCCATCAACTATAGGAGTAACATAAGAATGACAAACATACTCAGTCCACACGTCTAAGTAACTCCTTAGATCCGTGGAGGTTCGCCATTTCAACCACCTAGTAACTCGGGGAGAGACTCCGAGGAGAGAAAAACCAGCTTTCTTCCAACCAATAGGGCATACCTCGAAAAGTGCTCGAAAAGAAAGAGCTGTAGGAATTAGGAGGTCGAGGCACAATAAGAGACATCGTAGCTGTAAAAAAAAGAAAAATCAAAGACTATAAAAACACGAAAAGAAAATAGGAGAATTAATAAAAGTAAATGTGAAAGCTTACCATTCGCGGGTCTCGCGCATCGCCAAAATGGCCTTGCTCAAACAGTGATAAAGAGTTCCCAAGAATAACGCCCCAAGAGGAAGCCAAGCCCCATGGGAAATCGTAGTAGCAAGGGGATATAAGTGGTGTAAGGGAGAGTTTAAAGAACCCGAGAACAAGAAACGAGATAGCCACATCGTCACGAAAGCAGCAAGCTCAAAGGGGTTATCCTTAGCTGTAAAAGATAACATAGAAGGACCCTATCTAGACTCACAAGAAGGATCTATATTGGCATAGTACTGAATCAAGGCAAGCCAACCACACTTACGAATGGAAGACTTAGTAAATCCTGAAAGAGACAACACACCCTTATCTCAACGAGAAACACATTTACTTGCCTTACGATGTGCTACCTCCAAATAAGCCACACACTCTTTGTCCTCTAGAGTAATCTCGGCTAAAGTGCAGGGAGCATTCCTCTCGGGATAAAGTTTATACAACATCCGAATATCCTCTAATGTTGGGGTGAATTCTCTCCAAGCCGTGAAGAAAGTGTACGTCTTCGGATTCCATCGTGACACTAACAAGTCAAGGGCAACGTCATCCTTATAAACTTAGAATTCCCGGCACAACTCAATGCAATGTAGCACCCCATCATCTTTTAATCTTTTGTTGTAATCCTTATTATTTAGAATGGAAGTACACCAATGTACCTAATCACAAAGCTTCGAGGATGAATCGAAATAGAACCGAAAGGGAGCATAATAGGTAAAACCTCACTCCACTTGTCGTCGAGCAATGTCTTTAGCACAAGGAGAATCGCCCACAGATGCCTCCATATCATCCTCCACTAAGAAAACCCAGTTATGAGGAAGGAAAAGAATACTTGTCATAGTGGCGAACCTGTGCCCAAAAAGGTATCTAAATTTCCAAAGTAGGGTGCACACCCTAGTGAGGGACCCTTGGAGGAAGAATGAGATGCTCATCACATGGCAAACTACCTGCAAAGGCAAGAGAGACATAACTACAAGCATTATGAAATTCATAAAATTTTGGCTGTCTGGGAGCCACAAGCATGATAAAATTAGCTAAATCTAAGAACTACGAGCACGATGAAATTTAGCCAAGTCTGGAAACTTCAAATATGATGAAATTCATAAAATTTTGACTAAGTCTAGAAACTTTAAGCATAATGGAGCTTATGAAATTTTAGCCAAGTCTAGAAGCCTCAAGCATGATGAGACGCACAAAATTTTGGCTAAGTCAGGGGGTCTTAACCAAGGTGGTGGAATACAAATTTTGGCTAAAAGCACTAGTCAAAAGGGAGTTGCAAAATTTTGGCTAGGTATAGAGCCAAGCCATAGCAATTAACCACACAACTTGTGATCACCCCAACCCATTCGTGTCAACCCACCTTGGCCACCTCACAAGCCTCCACCAAATACACAAAGACTCCTAACCCTTACATGCCCCAAACACCTTTATCCATAATGAGACCTAAACCTATGAATTTTTTCTAAGTATGGGAACACCAATAATCCCCATGGATGCCCCAAGTAAAGCATAGAAAGCATATAAATGAGGCATGTTAAGCATACAAGTAAGGTGTACCAAGCATAGAAAGTATATAAAATATAAGGGACATCTGCAAGAAATACAAGGGAAATATGATAGTAAAGCAAAGCAACCCATGAGAACCACCCATTGGGGGTTGCCCCCAACCTCCTAAGTCAGCCCCAACCTCTAGCGTTGGCCTAGGGGGGGTCACCATGGGTGGCACTTCCTTTTTTTACCCAATTACAAAATTTCCTCTTTCTCACTAAACCAATCATTTTTCTCTCTCATCAAATCTACCAACATTCCTAGGTTGGGGCCACAAAAGTGTTAGGTTTGTATGTAGCGCGAACATGCAATCCAATTACATATATAGTGCGGAAGCGCGATAAAACGGATTTTAAAATTTTATACAAACCATCACCAAGATCATTCATGTGCTCAATTATAAATTAAATGAAAGAGATAAAGTATGAGAATTATACCCTTGTAGAACCATGCTTCCACAAGTACGAGTTCACCTCCAAATTCTTCGCATTCTCCTTGAATTTCACCAATGAGATTCCTTCATTTGATCAACGTTAGCCACCCAAGTGTTTGGCCTCTAGAGGTGATCCACCAAGAAATAATAGTTATTCAAGAAGATGGGTGTTGGCAAAACCCTAGTTTCTATCTCTATAGAAATTGCAAGTACTCTCTCTCTCCAATTCTTATGGAAGAGTGTGTAATTGTCTAACAGTCTAACTGTCTAACTGTCTAACTCTAAATCATAATAAGACTCCTCTTATTTATAGATATAGGGAACCATCCTAAACTATTTAGGATTAGGGTTTTTATTTTAATTAAACTCCTTTAATTAATTGAACTCCTAATCCAATTAGGAATTCATTAGAGAGTACTTCTATTAATTAATTCTCAATCCTTATTAGGAATTAAATAATAGTAATAGTAATAATAATAATAAGACTCCTCTTATTAATTTATATTTAATATTTCTAAAATATTAAATAATAAATATTAAGCTATTTAATTTATTCTATCTCTATAGATTAAATTAAATACACTTAACTTATTATTACAATTATGCCATTTACTTCTTAAATAAATATTTTCCTTTTGCGGTGTGACCCTTTAGGTTCTCCATATTAAACCGGTTGTGAATAAATCAATTAGAACAATTCTAATCTTATTTAAATAAATTAAACTATTTAATTCATTTAAATAAATAATATTTATTCTACAATAAGGGTAAGCCCCCTTAGCGATCAACGACTTTCCAGATAATATAAATTTCAACATTAATCACAAAAGAACCTTTCAATGAATAGTTACCGTACAATTCAATCCTTCTACCATAAAATGTCTCAATTAAATATAAGACATGGAATTATTGTCAAGTCTTATTTTATTTAATTATATGTATTTCGATTCTCAAATGCACAACTCTGATAATGCAAATTAGAAACTCCTTTCTAATTTCATTCTGATTTGGCCAAAGATTTCTGAGTTGTCATTTATCGAATCACATAGGACATTCTCTTCTTTTACTAGAAGTGGTAGATTCTTTGTTGACCATTCACTTATCTCCATGTACAACTTATTATACCCAATCATACCCTTTGATATACCCTAAGGGTCTTAAGGGACATGTCAAAGTATAACTCACCATACACAAGATACTATGATGATCTCAAGTCCAAGGATCACTTGTACTACAATCACTAGAGGAATTCCTATTGACAGGCGAGTAAAACTCCATTAGGTATTCCTTAGCGAGCCACGTTCAGTGAACTTATTCTCTAATAAGCACCTACATACTTGCTTTAGTGTCTCCACACAAATGATTATGAGATCAATCATCCTCTTCATAAGAGCAAGCAACGTATGTACTAATCTATCCAGATTCACTAATCCCCTTTTTAGTAATCCATCGATTAGGAACAATTTTAGTTTGTGAGCTATCCAGAATTTAGATATCATTAGCATGATCACCATCATGATTCTAAAAGCATTGCTCAAAACTATGGGTTTATCACATTTAATATAACAGCACAATGTAGATAAAGTAAAAATACCTTTAATAACCGAATAAGATTACAAAGTATATGCTACATCATATCAAATGTGATTGGCTTGCGTGCATACTACTTTCAATCTCCCACTTGCACTAAAGCCAATCGTCATGGTATCTTATACCCTTGTTCTCTAAGTGACGATCATCCTGCTATTTGGATAAAGCTTCAGTAAATGGATATGCAATGTTGTTCTTGAGAGTCCACTATCTCTATAGTGACTTCTCCTCTTTCAATGATTCCACTAATCAAATGAAAGTGCCGCAACACATGTTTGAATCCATGATGAGACTTAGGAACTATTCCTAGTTCTATAATGAACTATTCATCCAAACAATTAACTTGCAGCTTCATTTACAGCTATATACTTTGTCTTTGTCACTAAATTAGCAACTCTTTGCTGTTTGGAACCTTTCCAATTCACTGCACCACCATTCAAGGTAACGATTTACCTTAAAGTGGATTTGTTATCGTCTTGGTCAGTCTGAAAAACTTGAGTCTGGTTAGCCCTCTAGTTTTAATTCAGACCTACCATGAATCATGATCACATCTTCAGTACCGGTTAAGTACCTAAAGATGTTTATCACTGTCTTACAGTGATCTTCTCCAGAATTTGACTGATCAACATCAAGCCTAGTATATTCATTACATACATGATAGTAACCCATGTAATCTTTCTTTCAATTGGGGATAATTTTAGAGAGATACACTCCATGGCTCATCATCATGAGACCTCTCTTGGAGTTTGCCATGCTAAACGCCTTAGCAACGAATGAATATACGTTCATTGGGTCAAACCGAACATCCTTTTAAATCTATCTATATAGATTTATATCCCCAATTTATAGGAGGTTCCTCCCAAGTTATTCATGGAGGAATGTTTAGACAACTTTATCTTTACTGATTGTAGCATTGGTGTGTTATTCCTTATCAGTAGTATATCAACATATAATACTAAGAATGTCACAGTGCTCCCACTGACCCTTTTGTACACACTAGGTTCATTCTCATTTTTGATAAAATTAAACTCTTTTGATTGTCTCATCAAAACGAATGTTCCATCTTTGAGAAGCTTGCTTCAATCCATAAATGGATCATTGTAGCTTAAAACACGATTTGCTTCAACCTTTGAATAAAATTCCTCTGGCTGTATCATACATACATTCTCCTCAAGTCTTCATTGAGGAAGGATGTCTCCATATCCATTTTGCCAGATTTCGTAATAAGCTGTAATCATAAGCAAAATCCAAATGGACTTGAGCATTACCCAGTAATAAGGTTTTATCACAGTCAACTCCTTGACTTTATTTGAAACCTTTTAAACAGGTCTGGTCTTATAGGTCTCTACGTTGCCATTTGCCCTAGTCTTTCTCTTAAAGACCCATATTCACACTCTAGGCTCTATGCCCTTTTGTGGAGTAACTAGAGTCTATACTTGGTTCTCATACATGGAGTCCATTTTGGATATCATGGCCATCTGCCATTCTCTAAGTGTCTTCTACTCATAGCCTCATCGTATAAAACTGGATCATCATCCTTTATGATGCGTACCTCATCATCATCCTCTATGATGAATCTATACCTCCCAGGTATCTTCAGTACTCTTCCAGATTTACGATTCGGTTGTGGTATAATAGGTCTATCTACAGGTTCCTCGGTTCGACTTAAAGTGCTTTATGGTTCTTGAACTCCTTCAAGATCTATTACCCTCCCACTAGCTCCTTTAATGATAAACACCTTTATCTAAGAAGGCAGCGTGTAGGATTATAGTAATAATACCCTAAACTTTCGTTAGGATATCCTACAAATCTGCACTTGTCAGATTTTTTCCCAAACTTATCTTTGAAACCTTTTCACATAAGCTGGACAACCCCTTATCTTAACATACTTAAGAGTAGGAATCCTCCCTTTCCATAACCTTTATGGAGTCTTAGGGCCGGATTTTGAGGTTACCTTATTTTGTAGATATGCAGCCGTTTCTAGGGTATAGCCCTAGATGGATACTGGAATGTCGGTAAAAAATCATTATGGACTACACCATGTCCAACAAGGTACAATTTTTCCTTTTAGATATACCAATTAATTATTGCGTATCAGGAGGTGTCCATTATGAGAAAATACCATTTTGAGATGATTTAGAAACTCATTGCACAAGTATTCTCTCTTCGATCTGATCAAAGAATCTTAATACTTTGTCAATTTGTTTCACTTCTGAATTCTTTGAACATTTCAAATAATTCAGATTTGTATTTCATCGAATACACACATTCAACTCTTTGAATGACCATCTCTTTTTCTTTTATTAGTTTGTTCAATTCGCAAAATGATTTTTCATGTAAGTCAAGTATACAATGTCTATCTAGTAATCTTCCAGTTTCAAACAAAACATTTTCATTATAAATAGAACAACAATTGTTCTTAAATATAATACCAGAACTTTCCTTGTCCAACAACGGAAAAAAAAATAATGCTTCTAATGAAAACTGGAACATAATAACAATTTATTAACTTAATAGACTTGCCCGTAGGCAACGCTAAACTATAAGTTCCTACGGTTAATGCAGCAACCATTGCACCATTCTCCACACGTAAGATTACTACTTTGTTTAGCTTTCTACTTCTGCTTAGTCTCTGCATTGGTTTGCATACGTGAGAACTACAGCCGGTATCCAATACTTAAGTAGAACCTTGACTTATAGAAAAATTTATTTCAATTATGAACAAACCCATATTTGTAACCGAAGCTTCACTAAGCTTCTTCTGGTTAGCCTATGTAAGATTCTCCTTACAGTTTCTTTTCCAGTATCCAGGCTTATTGCAGTGGAAGAAAACTCCTTTGCTATCTGCATCAGACTTGTTCTTATTGTCCTTTGTTCTTGCCTTTCCATTTACCCTCTTTGAATTTTTCTTCTTTTAAGAAGATCCTTTGGCCCTCTTCCACTTCCTGGAAGAATCATCTACCAGTAAGACTTGGTCTTTATTGGTTGGAAAGTGACTCTTTACTATTTTCAACATGTTTAAGCAACTCAGGCAGGCTGATATATAGCTTGTTCATGTGAAATTTACAATAATTTGTGAGAAAGAGTCCGGAAGTGATTGCAAGATCAAATTTTGGATCAACTCTCCATCCATTAAAACAGGTTGTCTCAATTGTTCAATCAGATTGATCATTTTAGGACATTTGTCTGTACTATAGTGCCATTGGTCATTCTAGATCGGAAGAGCTCCCTAGATATCAAATATCTAATAGTCCTACTTTACTCACCCTTCAACTCCTTGAAGATGCAGGAGTATAGTAGGAGCATCCATAGTTTCATGCTGACGCTGAAGCTCGTTACTCATGGATGCGAGCATGATGCATTGAGCCAACTGTGCATCATCTTGCCACTTTCTAAAAGTAGCAATCTCTTCCTCAGAGGCATTGTCTGCAACCATTACAGGGATAGACATATTAAGGACATAAGATAGCTTTTCAGCCTTGAGAACTATTCTCAAATTTCTTAACCAGTCCGTTTAATACGGTCCGATTAATTAGCATCTAATATGCTATGTAGTGATAGTGAATTAGACATCGTAAAATTCTATAAATGAATTTGTAATTTAACAACATTTTAGCATACATTCATTTGAATTAATTACCAAAATAAATTAGGTCTTTATTTTAAATTGGTACCTCACTATTTTCATCAAACTATATTACCCTCAATATATATAGTTCGGCAAATTCTAATTAAAGATTTGCTAGTGAGAATAAGGATCCCATTTCAAATATATATAGCCTTGTGTGACATAACAAACGATATATAAATAAATAGGTAGACAACTATTATCAATTACATCTCTATGTAACTCCTTTTAATTTGCCTCTTAGATTATTTTGATCAAGTGTGACACATCCGAATCAAAATTATCCAAGTTAAGTCTAACCTAGCACTTCTATATATTCGAAAGAAAAACACTGTCCTTGTGTGACACAACAAAACAACATCGTTCAGTCTATGTATAAGCATCAAATGTGATAAAGCAACATCTTAAATATTTAATACTTGCCTTGTGTGACACAACAAACTCATATTAAATATTTAATACTCTATCGCTTTACCATGCTAGAAGGCGACATTCGATATTCTAAATATTTTTGAACGCTTAGGACTTAATATAATTTCTTTGAGGGGTTTGTTATTACAAGTCTCATCTTGTTTAGCGCGCATGCACATATATATATAAAATACGCGTCATATTATTTTACATGCGAAGCATGTTGGATAATATATAATATATATATATATATAGTAAGCATGCACATATAGAATACTATATTCTACCCGGATTGATTATGGACTTTTATTCTAGTTTGGTTCACTAGAGCCACCAAGTGAACCAAAAAGTCAAACCTAGGGTGCAAGAATTAAATTTAAATATAACTATTACATTTAAACCCGGGCTCCAATACAAACGGGTCTTTAAGCGTTCCTTGCTCCTTTGTCTCCAATTCTTCAAAATTAATTCTAACTAGTCCTATTACAGAAACTATTTTACAATAAATAGAAACTTTGATCAGCAGTCAAGGGGAAGTACATAGGAGGGAGATAGAATTTACATTAAGAAAAATTAGAGAAGACAAGGTACGCAGACCCCATTTATAAAAATCCATTCATTCAAGCATCCACTAAAATAAATCCAATCACACATTGGTCAATAGTCCATAATCAACCCCTATTTATTATCATACATATCTCTATATGTATCAATAAATAACATTCATCCCATGAATAATAAATCCATTCCATATATGCATTGATATCAATTAATGGGCAAAAGTTTTGCTAATATTTAGTTTTGAAACAAAATAAACTCTTTTATTTTAATCAAAAACCAAATCCAAATTAAACTCCTTTAATTTTTAGCAATCTGAAATTCCATTCTAGATAAAATAAACTCTTTTATTTTAAACTTTTATCAATTAAATAAACCATTTATATTAATTGAGAAAAAAAAAAATTCAAAGTCTGCACACCGGCGCGACTGCGATCCAATTTGAACTAGGAGCGGCGCGGTCGCGCTGTACCCCAGAAACGTTTTCTGGGTTAGGGCGCGGCCGCGCTCCAGAATGAACTAGAAGCGGCGCGGCCGCGCCACGATGCAGATTCAGAAAAATTTTCCCCAGCCCAAAATTTCGAACGTTTCGCATATCAATTCATACATGGAATCATCAAGATCGATAATTAGCACATGATTAGGCTCTAATACCACTGTTAGGTTTGTATGTAGCGCGAACATGCAATCCAATTACATATATAGTGTGGAAGCGCGATAAAACAGATTTTAAAATTTTATACAAACCATCACCAAGATCATTTATGTGCTCAATTATCAATTAAATGAAAGAGATAAAGTATGAGAATCATACCCTTGTAGAATCATGCTTCCACAGGTACGAGTTCACCTCCAAATCCTTCGCGTTCTCCTTGAATTTCACCAATGAGATTCCGTCCTTTGATCAACGTTAGCCACCCAAGTGTTTGGCCTCTAGAGGTGATCCACCAAGAAATAATAGTTATTCAAGAAGATGGGTGTTGGCAAAACCCTAGTTTCTATCTCTATAGAAATTACAAGTACTCTCTCTCTCCAATTCTTATGGAAGAGTGTGTAATTGTCTAACAGTTTAACTGTCTAACTGTCTAACCCTAAATCATAATAAGACTCATCTTATTTATAGATATAGGGAACCCTCCTAAACTATTTAGGATTAGGGTTTTTATTTTAATTAAACTCCTTTAATTAATTGAACTCCTAATCCAATTAGGAATTCATTAGAGAGTACTTCTATTAATTAATTCCCAATCCTTATTAGGAATTAAATAATAGTAATAGTAATAATAATAAGACTCCTCTTATTAATTTATATTTAACATTTCTAAAATATTAAATAATAAATATTAAGCTATTTAATTTATTCTATCTCCATAGATTAAATTAAATACACTTAACTTATTATTACAATTATGTCATTTACTTCTTAAATAAATATTTTCCTTTTGCGGTGTGACCCTTTAGGTTCTCCATATTATACCGGTTGTGAATAAATCAATTAGAACAATTCTAATCTTATTTAAATAAATTAAACTATTTAATTCATTTAAATAAATAATATTTATTCTACAATAAGGGTAAGCCCCCTTAGCGATTAACGACTTTCCAGATAATATAGATTTCAACATTAATCACAAAAGAACCTTTCAGTGAATAGTTATCGTACAATTCAATCCTTCTACCATACAATGTCCCAATTAAATATAAGACATGGAATTACTGTCAAGTATTGTTTTATTTAATTATATGTATTTCGATTCTCAAATGCACAACTCTGATAATGCAAATTAGAAACTCCTTTCTAATTTCATTCTACTTTGGCCAAAGACTTCTGAGTTGTCATTTATTGAATCACATAGGACATTCTCTTCTTTTACTAGAAGTGGTAAATTCTTTGTTGATCATTCACCTATCTCCATGTATAACTTATTATACCCAATCATACCCTTTGATATACCCTAAGGGTCTTAAGGGACATGTCAAAGTATAACTCACCATACACAAGATAGATACTATGATGATCTCAAGTCCAAGGACCACTTGTACTACTATCACTAGAGGAATTCCTATTGACAGGCGAGTAAAACTCCATTAGGTATTCCTTAGCGAGCCACGTTCAGTGAACTTATTCTTTAATAAGCACCTACATACTTGCTTTAGTGTCTCCACACAAATGATTATGAGATCAATCATCTTCTTCATAAGAGCAAGCAACGTATGTACTAATCTATCCGGATTCACTAATCCCCTTTTTAGTAATCCATCGATTAGGAACAATTTTAGTTTGTGAGCTATCCAGAATTTAGATCTCATTAGCATGATCACCATCATGATTCTAAAAGCATTGCTCAAAACTATGGGTTTATCACATTTAATATAACAGCACAATGTAGATAATGTAAAAATGCCTTTAATAACCGAATAAGATTACAAAGTATATGCTACATCATATCAAATATGATTAGCTAGCGTGCATACTACTTTCAAAAAGATCCTAGCCAAAAATATTGTTCCAACCATCAATGTGTGCAATAAAGGATCTAATCATGAGAAAAGAACAATCGCTTACATATACACAACATTCATAAAGGTTAGAGAAAGAACATGACACCTTTCCAAGGCTAAGGAGATAAAAGCCAAAGATCCTCCAAATGACTTCACGAAGGCCCACAAGTATGAGATCCAAGCTTCCAATAGGTGATTCTATGAAGACAATGCAAAAATCTCCATGAAATGGAATAAAAAAAGAGCAAGAAAAGCTTCCTTACCAAGCTTACAAGTTCGTTAAAAATGGTGAAAGAGAAAGAAGAGAGAGGAAGAAGTTGGTAGAAAATAGTGAAAGAGAAAGAAGAGAGGAAGAAGTTGGTAGAATAAAGAATATAAGGTGCATGTGGATATATTTAAAAGACAAACGAGGAAAGGGACAAAGGGAAAGAAGAGTTAACTTTTTAAAAAGGCAAAAACTAGTCGTTGGTTGTCTTCCTTCATTGGGGACCCATCCTTAATATCAAATCAGCCCTATGGGCCCAATTTTTCATGTGCGAACAGTAGAGAATATATAAAATCATCCACGACTGTGTTTCAATGGCCTGGACAGTAAATGAAGAAACAATTATATACACTCATTCGAACCAAAAAGTTTAAATTTACGTGCAAGGGGCTATTATATTCTTGGTATAAATTATGGGGTTAATTACTTTAACTAAATCATAATTAGTGATAATTAACCATTGGACTTGTCCGTATCAAGAAATATAGTCTCCGTCAGAAAATGACTCTCGACAGGTCCTACCCGGGAGGCTATTAAGGCACCCGGATGGCCACATCAAGTTCAGAAAACTTAGCATCTTCATTGACATCCCTCACCATCCATCATGAGTGCCCAAAAAGGAGTCGAGGCAAAGCATTGCTCATTTTCATCCAAATGGGTCAAAATTGGCTAAGTATATGAAACCGACAAGAAATGGCCAAGTATGGAGAATCTCACTAGGTGAGCCACTATGAGGAGATGTCCAATGCCACTACATGGTGCATACCTCACACTCTTATAAGCAAGCAAGAAAGAAGGGAGAAAAAGAAGTTCAAACAAGAAAAGTATGAAGGTGGGCAAATAAGCAACCAAAGAAGCAAAATCGAATAAGGAGCATGAGGTGGGGGCATACCCTAGGGTTTGTCCTAAGGTGGCTCTCACTCATGGTGAGCTTACCCAAGCACTTCTTCAACACATCATGTTGTTTCCCAGAGGCACTTAAAGATCTAGGGGGGTTGAATAGATCCCTTTTTTTAAAAACAAAATAAATTATTGGATTAATATGTTACCCAATAGTTTGTTAATCAGATTAATTTAGTATAGCGGAAAATATGGTCTTAAAAGATTTCTCCTTAAAGATGACTTAAAGATTTCAGTTCTTAGTTTAGTTAAGAATATCAATCACAAATAATGATGCAAATAATGTAAGACAGAAAGATATATGACACAAAGAGATTTTTAAGTGGTTCGAAGACTGAACAACTCTTACTCCACTTTTTTACTTCAACAAGTAGGAATTCCACTAAAAATTCGATCACTCTGATCAGGACACTCTTGCCCTCTTCAAGCCCAACAAACTTGGATATTTTAGTCACTATAACAAGGACACAAAGACCTCTTCAAGCCTAGCAGACTTAGAACAACTTAGTACACCAAGTACTCTTCAAGCCCAGCAGACTTGGAATCTTTGTGGTCACTAAGAGCAGAACGAACAGTTGTATATATGTTGTTGAGAGGTGCTGCTAAGTTGACGTTAAGCTTCTCTTCTCAGAAACTTAGCAGCTTGAACCAGATGTTTAAATCGTAGAGTATGTTCTTCTTTTTGGCACAGTGTATTTGGCTTTTAGCAAATTGTTGTTCGTTAATCCTATTTTGGATTTCTTTGTCATCTTATAGTTTGCCTGAGTTTTTTCCCGTTACTAGGTTTTCGTTGCTGCATTTAATGCTCCAGATATTCTGAGATACTTGATGTGGACATTTTGAGTTTAGGTGTCAGCTTTCTATTCAGTCTACAACTTCACCTACCACTTTGACTTGTCACTTTCAACAAACTAGCTGTTAGACACATCCTCTGATCTTCGATTTCACAAGGATGTTTGGTGTGTGCCTTGAGACTTTCACCCAGTAGTACTTCCTTGTCAGTTTGTCAAGATTGATTGCTCTACGATCATGGGAGTTCGTAGTGTGAGTTCTACGAACTGATGATGACTTTACGATAAGTATGGAACTCTACGAATCTTCCTTCAGCTGAACGATTCAGGAGGTGCTTTACTATTTGACTTTAGCCTTGCGATTCTCTGAAGCACTCTATGTTTAGTCCTTGCCGAGTGAGCTTTGCTTGGCTTTACGATTCAGTTCACTTCACGATAGAAGCCACAACTCTGCAATGAGTCCAAAGCTTTTACGATAGATAAATTAGCTCTTCGTTTTGTCCGAAGCTTTACGATAGGAGAGTTTAGTCTGCGATCTAACATATTTTCTTTACAGCTTGTCAGACTAAACTTTACTTTCATATTAAGCCTATGCCTCAACTCAAAGAGATCAACCTAACAAGTTTGATCTTTTAACTCTGAGTCCTTGTACATTGAATCATTAAGAAGGACTTTATAAAAACTTGTTGATACATATATACATTAATATCTATCATCATCAAATCAAATAAATGAATCATGTAGACTCCAACAATCTCCCCCTATTTGATGATGACAAAACAAGCAGTTTCATATGACAATTAAGAATGCACTGCTCGAATTTTAAATATGACTTAAAATACAGTAAGCCACTGTATTGCTAGATCAAAAAAATGAATTTATTGAAGATTAAAGAGCTTTTGCAATATTATCAGATTCTAACATTCTAGCAAGGAGTAGATAAAATAAGCTTACTATTTTCTTCTCTGTCTTGGCTTTTCCAAAACAAGCCATTTCTTCCCAGCTTTCCTTTTACGATCGCTAGCTCCTTGTAGCTCAGCATTTTTCCTTCTAATTTCCTCAATAGAATCTCTTGGACCAAGGCTAGAAGTGAATGAGGCAAATGTCCTTTCTTCTCCTACAATATGAGTCCCTTGAAGATTTCTGTTCAGATAAGTCAGATCGCCGGATGGAATTCTTATGCCAGTTGTTACTGCACTCGATGATCCGATCTGGCCTTGTCCAGGTTCTATTGGTAAGGCTCAGGGGGTCCACTCTCCCCTTTGTGAAGCTCCCTGTCTCTCCCTATCTCCCTGGCTCCCCCTATTTCCTTCACTTCCTCTCTCCCTCTGCCTCTTCTCCCCCTTTTTGTCATCATGCACTCGAGAGAAATGCTTAACAGAATCAACTAACTCTTATATCTGGGTAGAGTTCATGGCAATGTCAGCATGTATTTCTTGTTGCTGATCAGCAGTATGCTCATTGTACTGGGTGACTAAAGTAATTGTGTTGTTGGCATTCATCGAAATCTCACTTTTAAATGAAGATAAGCCAGTGCTGAGCTTAAAAACTTTAGTGGTCAGTGATTTGATAGATTGGTCATTCTGCTGCTGAAGGGTCTGCACTGTCTGTTTGTGTTCGTCAACAACTTTGAGAAATATTTTATCTCTATCATGAAGGCGCTCAGACATATCCTTGAACATGGATTTCAATTGCTTTTGAAGCTCTCTTCCCAGGTCACCAAGTAGATGACCGGCGGCAGTAGTGATGTCAACCATTTGATGTCGAAGCTCAGTAGAGTTTTGCTCAAGTGTTTCTTTTATGTCTTGAGATATAGTAGTTGTCAATTCAGTCAGTTGAGCAGTAGTGGGAAAAACTTCCAAACGAGCCATGATGCGATCAAGTGGAAGTGTATGACTGTTTGTAGGACCTCGGGATAGGTGGACGAGTGCTAGAGGTAAATCAAAGAATTTATTTTTGGATGAAGAAGGAATATCGGAGAGAATGAATGGAGTAGGTTCTTATTTGGGAGGATGTACAGGAGAACTAACTGGTGACGGTTTGGGAGATACAATAACAGGAGCTTTGAACTTATATAACTGTGGAGTAGTTTGAGAATGTGAGTGAACAGGAAATTGATTCGGTGTGGCTAGAAAGGTGGATACATGAATAGTAGAGGGAGAGTCTAGGTGCTGTACAGAAGAGTTAGAGATATGAACGTCGATCATAGGGTTTTGAGATGCTACAATCGGAGATGGTGATGGTTGTATATCAGACGTAGAATGGGGAAGCTCTATGACTAGGGAACTCGTATTTTTGATATCAATCGTAGGGTGTTGAGACTCTACGATTGAAGAGGTGGTTATTGGTTCAACGAGTGTAGTAGTTGCAAGGTGTGAAGAAGTCAAAGGTTTAGAAACTTGAGAAATCAAATCTTCAACACCCTTGTCCCAGTCATATGAAGGAAGAGCATAATCAAGAAACGATAGAGGAATAATATGTACCTTTTGATAGATAAGAGAAGAATTGTGGGGCTTAGAGCATAGCAGCTTGGTGGCATACTTGAGAACCCCTGGAAAATTGTGAGCCACCAGCTGTAAGCTGGGATATCTGGAATAGCTCCATCAAATAAAGCTCTAGTCTCCTAGGGTGATAGCCTTCAACATTGGCAAAAGTGGCAGAAAGTAGAGCATTTGATCAATGTCAGAAGTAGGATCGTAGAGTGTGGTGCTACGATCCATTTTAGGATCAAGAAGATAATCAAAGAGCTCATCTGAACTTAAAAATACCAGTCGTATTCATCCTTTACTAGATCCTATCCATTTGTCAGGAAGAATTGCATTTGGATCTTCGTATGCTTCATGTACAATACGCCTTTGGATCCCTTTAGATGTAAAAGGAATAGAGGGTTGAGGAACTGAATACTCGATTGGTTACTCCCCCTCAGAAGTGGGATCCTTTGGCTTTACGATCGTAGGGTCATAACCTTTATTGACATCGTCTACTACTGTTTCAATGATATGAGTTACTTGTAGAGATGTATCTGAAGAATGCAACGATCGTTAAACATAATCTTCTTTGTACTTGGTTCTCTACTCTTCTCTCTTTCTCTTCTCTTATCTTTTCTTTTGTTTTTCTTCTTCTATTTTCTCCTTCTTCTTAGCTTGAGGCTCAAGACTCATGTCCTTCATAGCCAGTACTTCATTCTCTTCTTGAGGCTCTTGTTGTTCAGTCGTCATAGCCAATTCTTCATTTCCTAGGAGCTTAGGTGTAGAAACCGTCACAGCTGGATCAATTTCTTCACTTGGCTTAGGAATGTCATCCTTCATAGCCAACCCTTCAGTAGGTCTTGATTTAGACACTGAGGCTATCTCCAATAATGTTTGAACAACACTTTGTGATTCAAGTGTAGCTATTTTCTCAGCAGAATCAACTTGTATATTTGTTTCAGATAAAGATATGCATTTATCTTTATTCTTCATGCTCTTTGATTGGGGTAGGCATGGATTCTCCTGCTTGTTCTTCAAGCTGAGCAGGAGCCTTCCTTCGATGAGGAATCCTCTTCTTCTTTGGGATCATTTTAGACAAAGGAGTGTTGACATCCTCTTATTCTTTTTCTTTTTGCTCTGGCTTTGTTGGACTATCCAGAGGTTTCTTAGCAATTTCCAGTGCCCCTTTTTCAGTCTTCTTCTTCTTGACTAGTTGATCGGTCGTAGAGTCTGGCTCACTCTGAGCTTCAGGAGCAACGGACCCTTGAGAATCTTCTTCTTCAATAACCGTTATTTTCCTTTTTCTTTTTCCTTTTATGGGCTTCTGGACTTCACTAATGGTTTTCTCACTTCCTTCGTCAGATTGTTTGGACTTCAGATTCTCTACTGGATTTCTCTTCCAATTATTAAATAACCTAGTAGTCATTCTTTTGTTGACGTTTAGAGGCTCCCTTTCCTTCTCAAAAATCCAATCCCGCAACCTCTTCTTTAGGATAATGCTTATCAATCTCCCAAGAAACATCTTAGGAACAGTTTTTCCTTTCGCCTTCCTCTTGCCGTAAACTTCAATCCAGTTGCTCAGCTAGTTCAAGAAAGATGACACCAAAGTTAATTTTCTTCTTCTGAACGATGGCTGTCATGAATTTTAGTTGTAGTTCACTAACTGAATCATGAGAAAAGTCTTTGCAGATGATGCATTTGCCCACTATCTCTGCAAGGAACTCATACTCTAGAGGAAACTCTTTCTTCTTGTACCCCTTGAGTTGGGGATTCTTCTGATGACCCATTGCCTTTAATCCTTCCTTTGTATCAAACGTGTCAAGAGAAGTAATACCTTGACTGACAAACCCTAGGTTCAGATTGATTTCTTTAATTCCCATCTGTAGCACTTCTCCTTTCACATTGGTGGTCAGGATTTCATCAGCATATACAACATTCAGATAGAATTTCTGGATAAGTTCTGTGTATATTCGAGTGTTTGTTTCCAAACATTTGGAGAAGCCGGTTGCCCGTACTAGCTTGAGCACATCCTTGAACTTCTGCTCTTGTGCTACAAACTTATTGGAGCATAGTTGAATGTTTGTCACAATTTAAACATCTGCCATTTGATTGGATTTGGGCTGAAAGATGACAAAAGTGTTTAAGCTTTCTGAAGTTTGAAAGTTAGGGCAGAGTAGAGTTTAGAGATTTCGAATTCGAAGAGTGAAAGAATTGTAAGGGTCAGAGGGAAATTTGAAATGATTTTAATATTACTTTCCTCTTATTTTCCTGAGTGGGATACATGACATGATATAACTGGTTGCACGTCGCTTCTTGTACTGCGTTTTTATATCTGTGAAGCAGTAACTTCCTTGCTTTACTTGCGCGTGAGTGGTACACGCTATAAAACAAACTGCCTTAAATTATTTTTCGTAAAGTGATTCTGGTTGACTCTACGAAATTCCTTTTAACTCAGCAATCCCTTCGTTATTCTACGATCTCTTTTTTCTTCATTTTACGATCTATTTTCAACTGTACGAGAGCTTCTCATTTCTTGCATGCACTTGTTAGTACCATTTAGAAGTATAAAACTAAGGATGCAAGTTAAGCATACCTAATTCACTTATCAAGTTGTTGAATCTAGATTCATCTAGTGGTTTAGTAAACACATTTGCTACCTGATTTTTAGTTGGAATAAAGTGCAGAGATATATTCTTGTTTTGCACATGATCTCTAATGAAGTGATATCTGATGTCTATATGCTTAGTTCTAGAATGCATAACAGGATTCTGAGTAATAGAAATAGCACTAGTATTATCATAGAATATGAGAATAGACTTGAATTCAAACCCATAGTCAGCTAGTTGGTTCTTCATCCATAAGATTTTAGCGCAACCACTCCCAGCAACAATATATTCAGCCTCTGTAGTAGAGGTTGAGACTGAATTTTGCTTCTTGTTGAACCATGACACAAGTATGTTGCCTAGAAATTGACAAGTTCCAGTAGTACTTTTCCTGTCTATTTTACATCCAGCAAAGTCTGCATCAAAATATCCTATTAGATCAAAAGGAGACTCCTTGGGATACCACAATCCCAAATGCGGGGTACCCTTGAGATACCTAAAAATTCTTTTGACAGCTATAAGATGAGATTCTTTAGGATTAGCTTGAAATCTAGCATAAATGCAGGTAGAGAACATGATATCTGGTCTACTAGCAGTTAAGTATAGGAGAGATCCAATCATACCTCTGTATTGAGTAATCTCAATACTCTTACCATTTTCATCTTTGTCTAGTTTAGTTGTAGAGGCCATAGGAGTTTTCATGGGAGTAGCTGATTCCAAGCCATATTTCTTAAGTAAATCCTTGATGTACTTGACTTGGTTGATGAAGATACTTTCATTAGTCTGTTTCACTTGGAGTCCAAGGAAGTAGTTTAGCTCACCCATCATGCTCATTTCAAACTTGTTTTGCATTAACTTAGCAAATCTCTCACATAGTTTTCGTCAGTAGAACCAAAAATAATATCATCTACATAGATTTGAACTAATAATACTTTATTTTTATGCTTCCTAAGAAACAGAGTTGTGTTTACCCTACCTCTAGTAAATCCATTTTTAACAAGATAATTAGTAAGAGTTTCATATCATGCTCTAGGTGTTTGTTTTAATCCATAAAGTGCTTTATCTAATTTATAGACATAATTAGAATGAGTAGAATCGATAAAACCTGGAGGTTGTTCAACATAAACCTTTTCTTGGAGTTCGTCATTCAGAAATGCACTCTTGACATCTATTTGGAAAACTTTGAACTTCATATAGGCTGCATAAGCTAGAAACATTCTGATTGCTTCCAATCTGGCAACAGGTGCGAAGGTTTCATCAAAGTCAGTTCCCTCTTCTTGTGAGCAACCTTTTGCAACCAATCTTGCCTTGTTCCTTGTGATCACACCAGTCTCATCCATCTTGTTTCTGAAGACCCATTTGGTGCCTATGACTGGATGATTTCTTGGCTTTGGAACTAGTCTCCAAACTTTGCTTCTTTCGAACTAATTTAGTTCTTCTTGCATAGCCTCAATCTAACTTGAGTCTTCTAGAGCTTCTTCAATCTTCTTAGGTTCTATTTGAGAAAGGAAACTGAGGTAGAAGCATTCATTTTGTGTAGCTGACCTTGTTCTGACCCTTGCATTAGGATCTCCAATGATTAAATTCTGAGTGTGATCTCTTGCCCATCTACTGCCTGAAGGAACGTCTGTCCTTGTACCTTGTTGTCTGAGATCTTCTAAATTTGGTTCATGTTCTGTATCGTCATTAATTCGTAGAGTTCCCATGTTTGGGACTAGAGACTCTACGATCTCCTGATCAAACATTATGATCGTCGAGTCTGGCTCTACGACTTCAGCTTATGCGATCGTAGGATTTCCTTGCTCAGCCAACTCTATGATCTCTTCAGGTTTAGTTACCTTTTCTGGTTTGCCTTGATCAACCTCGTCAAAGGTGATATGAATGGAGACTTCTACTGTTAAGGAGTTCTTATTGAATAATCTATAGGCTTTACTTTCCATAGAGTATCCAAGAAAGATTCCTTCACCTGACTTTGGCTGAAACTTAGTTAGATATCTTTTACCATTGTTGAGTATGTAGCACGCATAGTCGAAAGCACGAAAATAGCTTATGTTCGGCTTTCTTCCTTTCCACAAGTCGTAGGGTGTCTTTTTGAACGTAGAGTGAATCAGAGACCTATTTTGAGTATAACATGCGGTGTTAACTACCTCTGCCCAAAAGTATTCTGGAAGATGTGCTGCAGCAAGAAGTGTTCTTCCTGCTTCTATTAACATCCTGTTCTTTGTAACGACCCTAAAATTCATACAATTCAACTCTCAACATCGGCCGCTATCAATACATCGTCGTTCTGACTTTACAACAATATTCAGTGTTAAACTTAATAAAATGCGAAATAATTTCAAACTTTTCAGTTTTATTTCTTTGCTTTCCTTGAATCATAACCTTAAATCATTTACATATTATAGAATCATGTTTAGTTAATGATTTGCTTCGTCAAAGTTATAATAAAAATAAAACTTACTTCTAGATTCAATACCCTTTTATACCTCGAATAAAATTAAATTACAAGTCAATGCGAATTTTACAACTCAACATCTGTTACATTTAATACATCATCAAATACATTATCCAGAACCTTAATCATGGTTTAAAAACATTAATTTAAGCTACAACACTTAATCTGCATGCATTACATCTGATTCATGCCATTCAAGCAGCACATAACTTTACGTTGTATCTTTAACCTGCAAAAGTGGGTATTTGCAAGAATGAGCTCGACAGCTCAGCAAAGTCTAACAGTTTGCATGCATCACATATCACATAAATAACATGCTCCTCATATACATTATAACATCTGGGTAAACATACTATACATACTGTACATCACTTACTAAATAAAAAAAATGAGTTTCGTAACTCAATCAACATTCTTACTCAACGAACGTAGTCATAAATTGACTTTGTTGTTTCATACATATAACATATAAAGTACATCATGCTTTTACATCATAGATTTAAAGCAATTAATCACTTAGTTTACATAACAAATAGGAACTGAAAGACTTGCATGGTTCGTAGATTACCAATTACCATAATCAACTTATACTTATCTGCACTTCATGTATCCTACACGATATATATAATCATGCACAACATTTATTAGTCACATAGCAACTTTGTGTTAACTCTACTTTACATTTTATAATCCTTCATTTTATTCTCTATACAATTCTCAACTTAGAAATTAAGCTCTCCTCGTAAACATTTCATTTTATTACGTTCCACTTTAATCGTCACTTAACATTTAGTTAAGTCTTAAAATTTTCCTTTACATTAGGTGTATAATGTTTATAAGTTAATCTTTGGCTCGTTACAAATTTTTTTTTTTTTTTTCATCTCCCGCCGGGGCGGGAGTTTTCTTCACAAAAAGGCCGTCGGGGCGGTAAATGTAGTACATTTAGGCCGCCGGGGCGAGGACACCGTCGGGGCGATCAATTCATGCAATTATACAGTCGGGGCGGGGAGACCGCCAGGGCGACAAACCCAGTATAAATTCACCGCCGGGCGGTGAACCTGAAACTCGACTTCTGCAGTTCGTGAACTGTAGAATACTCAAGCCCAAAAACACGAATTTTAAGCATCAAACACAAATTCCAAGCATACCTAATTATCATAAATTTTGTTAAAACAATTCTAAACATGTATTTAACCATCCTAAATACATGACTCACATTAATCCACCAATTTAGAGCCTCAAATCTCATGTTCATACTAATTTTTACAAACTTTGACAAATTTAGGGTAATCAATCATTACAGATTCGTTGTTCAACCAATTTGGTCCGTTCAACTTCCGTTGTTTTCGTTTTTTAACGCATAACAACAATTCATCATCAATTTACAGATCAACATGCAATTCAAACATAAAGTTTCATACATTTAAGCCATATTCATATTTTTCTTCTCTGTAAATTTCTAAACTCTAATTAAACATAGTTTCATGGATTTAATTACTGGAAATTCAATTATAAACAATATAGAACAAATTACATAAGCCCAAGAACATGTATAATAGATTCCTCTACTAATTCATCATCAAAACCAATTACAGAGAACTAGTTTTAGAAAAATAAGAACTAAAAATTTTAGAATTCACCTTTGATTTCTTCTTTAAACCTAGAATAGATGATATGAATCATCTTCTTCTTCCTTCTTATTTCTCAATTTCACAAAGAGTTTCTTCTCTCTGAATTTCTCTCTTTCTCTTCTCTCTGTCTTACAAAACTAACTGATGAAAGTAACTTACGTGACTTTTAGTTGGAGGTTTTCAGCGGTTAAGAAAATCAAAGGTTTAGGCCATGTTTGGCCAAACCCATTTAAAACTCCATTCTAATTTATTTAAATAATATTCTTATTATAAGATACTTTGCCACACTTTAATTTAATTAAACTTATTATATTAATAAATCTAATTAAACTTATTAATAATTTCAATTAAAACCTTAATGACCAAATTATAATTCAATTTAGCCAAACTATAATTTTATTAACTAAGTCATTTTATTCAATAAAACATTAATCCTCTAATTTAATTATTTAACTAAATTATAATATTCTCATCACATTAGCGTACTAAAATACGCACCAACACTTCACACACAAATATATTCACATCAATTCACTATTTTAGTTAAGTGAATCACTCACATTATTTATGAAACTTAATTCGCAATAATTTTCATTGTCCACAAGACATAACAATCAAATTATATTATTTCCTAATAAAATTTTAACTTAATTAAATTAACTAATATTATTCAACTAATTTCCTTTTCATGACAATTTCATTTAATCTTTTCAGTGGTTTAATTAATTATTAAATCATTTCTTCCCAATTACATGAATATATAATTTCTTTCACACCGAACCACATATTCATAATATGAAACATATATATATATATACACATACTCAAACTCAAAACCTCTCGTAATAAGAATTTTATTTATTAAATTCTTATTTAATAATTTCTAAAAATCCGGGTTGTCACATCCTTCCTTCCTTATAAGGATTCTGTCCTCGGAATCAACGAAACCTCCCTTACTCGGTTTTCACTAAATCTCTTTCGCAATTATCGTTGAATAACTTAAGGCATTACCTTAGTGCAGGTTTTATTATTTCATAACCTTTGCTTAGACTTAATCCTAGTTAAGTATTACATATTCTTTAACTCGTTCATTATTTCCAAAGAATCATTATTATATACTCAACTTATAAACAAATCATTATTATATACTTAATTTATAAACACTGGGGATATTACATTCACCTATTCTTCTAAGAATTTCGTCCTTGAAATTTTGACTTACTAATAATCATTCATTCCATCTATTAAAATGGACTTTACGTTAATCTCTACTTATTCATTGGGTTCTACAACCAAATTCTTTCTCTAAGGATCTTTCTAAGATCATCGCATTCTTCACATCTTCCTTTTCTAAAAAATTTCTCATCATTTCTCATCATCAGCTAAATTTATCGCTTCCCTTTCTGGAATTTCATTTCTTTCTTGGATTTATTATAGTTTGTTTAATTATTTCTTGGATTTATTATAGTTTATTTAATTTACTCATTATCACATGTCGCATTCTACAACTTACCCCTTATTACGGAATATCCTTCTTTCCACTTCCACCTTTCAAAAGAATAAGAATCTTCCACAATTGTTCAATAATTGGGAAACAGTATGAATAACTCAGGAATTTAAAAGATTTATTCAAAAACTTTTAATATCATGCTGAGGAGTCGCAAAGACTTGAACCTTGTCCTAGGTTAAAAGATATTTCTACTGTAACCTTTAACAGTCAAAAGACTATGGAGCATCTCTTCTCGTACTCCAGGTCATATAGCAACTTTGTGTTAACTCTACTTTACATTTCATAATCCTTCATTTTATTCTCTATACAATTCTTAACATAGAAATTAAGCTCTCCTCGTAAACCTTTCATTTTATTACGTTCCACTTTAATCGTCACTTAACATTTAGTTAAGTCTTAAACTTTTCCTTTACATTAGGTGTATAATGTTTATAATTTAATCTTTGGCTCGTTACAATTTTTTTTTTTACATCTCCCGCCGGGGCGAGAGTTTTCTTCACAAAAAGGCCGTCGGGGCGAGGCTACCGCCGGGGCGGTAAACGTAGTAATTTAGACCGCCGGGGCGAGGACACCACCGACACGACCAATTCAATGCAATTATACCGTCGGGGTGACAAACCCATATTAGGTTTGTATATAACGCAAGCATGCAATCTCATTACATAAATAGGGCGGAAGGGTGATAAAACGAATTTTAAAATTTTTATACAAACCATCACCATGATCTTTCCTTGTGTTCAATTATCAATTAGCAAAAGAGATAGAGATAGAGAATTATACCCTCGTGAATCAAAGCTTCCTCGGGTACAAGTTCACCTCCAATTCCTTCGCGTTCTCTTTGAATTCTACCGACTAAATTCCTTCGCTTGATCAACGTTAGCCACCCAAGTGTTTGGCCTCTAGAGGTGATCCACCAAGGAAGAATAGTTATTCAAGAAGATGGGTGTTGGCAAAACCCCAGTTTCTATATAGAAATTGCAAGTACTCTCCACAATCTAATGCAAGAGTGTGTAACCCTAATCTATGATATGACTTCTCTTATTTAAAGATGTAGGAAAACCCTTCCCTAAACTATTTAGGATTAGGGTTTCTATTCTAATTAAACTCCTTTAATTAATTATGCTCCTAATCCAATTAGGAATTCATGAGAGAGTACTTCTATTAATTAATTCTCAATCCCTATTAGGAATTAAATAATAGTAATAGTTATAATAATAATAAGACTCATCTTATTAATTTATATTTAATATTTCTAAAATATTAAATAATAAATATTAAGCTATTTAATTTATTCTATCTCCATAAACTAAATTAAATACACTTAACTTATTATTACAATTATGTCATTTACTTGTTAAATAAATATTTTTCTTTTGCGGTGTGACCCTTTAGATTCTCCATATTAAACCGATTGTGAATAAATCAATTAGAACAATTCTAATCTTATTTAAATAAATAAATTAAACTATTTAATTCATTTAAATAAATAACATTTATTCTACAATAAGGGTAAGTCTCCTTAGCGATCAACGGCTTTCCAAATAATATAGATTTCAACATTAATCACAAAAGAACCTTTCAGTGCATAGTTACCGTACAATTCAATCTTTCTACCGTACAATGTCTCAATTAAATATAAGACATAGATTTACCGTCAAGTCTTATTTTATTTAATTATATGTATTTCGATTCCCAAATGCACAACTCTAAATAATGCAAATTAGAAACTCCTTTCTAATTTCATTCTGCCGTGGCCAAAGACTACTGAGTTGTCATTTATCGAATCACATAGGACATTCACATCTTTTATTAGATGTGGTAGATTCTTTGTTGATCATTCACCTATCTCCATGTACAACTTATTATACCCAATCATACCCTTTGATATACCCTAAAGGTCTTAAGGGACATGTCAAAGTATAACTCATCATACACAAGATACTATGATGATCTCAAGTCCAAGAATCACTTGTACTACTATCACTAGAGGAATTCCTATTGACAGGCAAGTAAAACTCCATTAGGTATTCCTTAGCGAGCCAAGTTCAGTGAACTTATTCTCCAATAAGCACATACATACTTGCTTTAGTGTCTCCACACAAATGATTATAAGATCAATCATCATCTTCCTAAGAGCAAGCAACGTATGTACTAATCTATCCGGATTCACTAACCCCCTTTTTAGTAATCTAACGATTAGGAACGATTTTAGTTTGTGAGCTATGTTGAATTTAGATCTCATTAGCATGATCACCATCATGATTCTAAAAGCATTGCTCAAAACTATGGGTTTATCACATTTAATATAACATCACAATGTAGATAAAGTAAAATGTTTTTAATAACCGAATAAGATTACAAAGTATATGCTACATCATATCAAATATGATTGGCTTGCGTGCATACTACTTTCAATCTCCCACTTGCACTAAAGCCAATCACCATGGTATCTTATACCCTTCTTCTCTAAGTGCTGATCATCCTGCTATTTGGATAAAGCTTCGGTAAAAGGATATGCAATGTTATTCTTGAGAGTCCACTATCTCTATAGTGACTTCTCCTCTTTCAATGATTCTATTAATCAAATGAAAGTGTCACAACACATGTTTGAATCCAAGATGAGAATTAGGAACTATTCCTAGTTCTGTGATGAACTTTTCATCCAAACAATCAACTTTGCAGCTTCACTTACAGCTATATACTTTATCTTTGTTACTAAACCAACAACTTTTTGCTGTTTGGAACCTTTCTAATTCACTGCACCACCATTCAAGGTAACAATTTATCCTAAAATGGATTTGTTATCATCTTCGTCAGTATGAAAAACTTGAGTCTGTTTAACCCTCTAGTTTTAATTCAGACCTACCATGAATTATGATCACATCTTTAGTACCGGTTAAGTACTTAAAAATGTTTATCACTGTCTTATAGTGATCTTCTCTAGAATATGACTGATCAACATCAGGCCTTGTATATTCATTGCATACATGATAGTAACTCATGCAATCTCTTTTTATTGAGGACAATTTAAAGAGATACACTCCATGGCTCATCATCATGAGACCTCTCTTGGAGTTTGCCATGCTAAACGCCTTTAGCATCGAATGAATATACATTCCTTAGGTTAAGCCGAGCATCCTTTCAAATCTATCTATATAGATTTATATCCTCAATTTATAGGATGCTCCTCCCAAGTTATTCATAAAGGAATGTTTAGAGAATTTTATCTTTACTGATTGTAGCATTGGTGTGTTATTCCTTATCAGTATTATATCAACATATAATACTAGGAATGTCATAGTGCTCCCACTGACCCTTTTGTACACACTAGGTTCATTCTCGTTTTTGATAAAATCAAACTCTTTTGATTGTCTCATCAAAACGAATGTTCCATCTTTGAAAAGCTTGATTCAATCTATAAATGGATCATTGTATCTTAAAACAGGATTTGCTTCGACCTTTGAAATAAATTCCTCTGGTTGTATCATATATACATTATCCTCAAGTCTTCATTGAGGAAGGACGTCTCCACATCCATTTTGTCATATTTCGTAATAAGCTGTAATCACAAGCAAAATCCAAATGGACTTAAGCATTACCTAGTAATAAGGTTTTATCACAGTCAACTCCTTGAATTTATTTGAAACCTTTTAAACAGGTCTGGTCTTATAGGGCTCTACCTTGCCATTTGCCCTAGTCTTTCTCTTAAAGACCCATATACACCCTTTAGGTACTATGCCTTTCGGTGGAGTAACCAGAGTTTATATTTGGTTCTCATACATGGAGTCCATTTCGGATTTCATGGCCATCTGCCATTTCTCTGAGTGTCTTCTACTCGTAGCCTCATCGTATATAACTGGATCATCATCCTCTATGATGTGTACCTTATCATCATCCTCTATGATGAATCCATACCTCCTAGGTATCTTCAGTACTCTTCCAGATTTACGATTCGGTTGTGGTACAATAGGTTTATCTACAGGTTCCTCCATTTGACTAAAAATGCTTTGTGGTTCTTGAACTCCTTCAAGATCTATTATCCTCCCACTAGCTCCTTCAATGATAAACACCTTTTATCCAAGAAGGCAGCGTGTTTCACAACAAACACATTTTGCTTAGTAGGATTATAGAACTTTTATCCTAAACTTACTTTAGGAAGTTCCACAAATTTGCACTTGTCAGATTTTTGTCCCAAGCTTATCCTTTTGAAACCTTTTCACATAATCTGGACAACCCCTTATCTTAACATACTTAAGACTAGGAATCCTCCCTATCCATAACTTTTATGGAGTCTTTGGGCCGGATATTGAGGTTACCTTATTTTGTAGATATGCAGTCGTTTTTAGGGCATAACCCCAGATGGATACTGGAATGTCGGTAAAATTATTATAGGCCGCAACATATCCTACATGATACTATTCTCCTTTTAGATACACCAATCAATTATTGTATATCAGGAAACGTCCATTGCGAGAAAATTGTTAGGTTTGTATAACGCGAACATGCAATCAACTTACATAAATAAAGCGGAAGCGCAATAAAATCAGATTTTAAAATTTTATACAAACCATCACCATGATCTTTCTTTATGCACAATTATTAATTAAACGAAAGAGATATAGAATAAGAATTATACCCTTGTAGAATTCTAGCTTCCTCAGGTACAAGTTCACCTCCAATTCCTTCGCGTTCTCCTTGAATTCCACCGATTAAATTCTTTCCTTTGATCAACGTTAGCCACCCAAGTGTTTGGCCTCTAGAGGTGATCCACCAAAGAATAATATTTTTTCAAGAAGATGGGTGTTGGCAAAACCCTAGTTTCTATCTCTATAGAAATTGTAAGTACTCTCCACAATTCTTATGCAAGAGTATGTAACCCTAATCCATGATAAGACTTCTCTTATTTATAGATGTAGGAAAACTCTTCCCTAAACTATTTAGGATTAGGGTTTCTATTCTAATTAAACTCCTTTAATTAAATTAAACTCCTAATCTAATTAGAAATTCATGAGAGAGTACTTCTATTAATTAATTCCAATCCCTATTGTCGACGCCGGGTTTCTGCTCGCTTGTCTTGTCTCTTTAGTCTTTTCCAATTTTAGCCTTTTGATTTAGATGACGTTTGGAAAAGGTCGGCATTGATGTCGACGGGGTTTTGAAAGATCGCTTTTATGATGAGCCAATTAACCAGAGTCGCCAGTTGGTATATTTGAAATGGATGTACCAACTCATCCGAGTTTTCGTTTTTTATAAATCGCTGGCTCATATGTGACTCCGAATTAATTGGTCTGCGAATCGAGATTCATAGATTTCGGGGGCTTGTTTAAGTGAGGGGAAGGTGTTAGGCATCCCTCGACTTCCATGAAACACGGTTACCGCAATCTTAACGCTTTCCTATCCTTTAATTCATGAATGTGTGTGTGCGCGCGCTTGTGTGTGGGTGTGTGTGTGTCTATGTGAATGATGTGGTGAGTTTGTATGAAAGAATCATTTGGATTTTTAGGGAAAGTCGTGCTTTAATTTGATAACGCTTCGGAATGTCTTTTCGGTATACACGAGCAAGCTTTATTCTTTATGAGAAAGGTTTGATTTTAATTTATCAAAACTATGAGATTTTCATTAGGTGTCGTTTTGGCAAAACAAGAGTTTTAAACCTTCGTCAAAATAGGAATCGAGATCTATACGTTGCTTTCGTGAAACGATCGGGCAATTTCTAGAATCTCTTTCACCCTATGCACAAAGATTTAATAAAATGTTACTTATTTGCAAAATCATTTTGTGTGATATTTGAAAACGATTTTCTTTAGCTTTTTCGTTAGATAGGAATCGACATTCATTAGCACTTCTCAAATTTTAACCTTGTGATTCTAATATCCTACTTTGATTGATTTTATGAAAGTCTTCATTGTTTTAGTTTTGAAATCAATTTTTGGTGTCACAAATCAAATAAAGCAATAAAAACGCGTCGGGTTTATTCATGGGCATGTAAGCCATCAAAATATCCCCGAACGCCAACAATCACAAATTTTACTATTTCGGGGCCTTAAACACGATTCTCGCCTTAGCGTCGTTTTAAGGCCCGATGGTTACACACTACAAAACAAGCCTCTTGAATCTATTACATATACCAAACGTCCATCATCGGATTTGAACCACGGGGTCGCTTTCCTAGGCTCACAACCACAATTGCTACACACTCGCAAATTGAATACTCAATTATAACAACGTAGATTGCCTAACACATCCTACAAATACACTCAATTAAATTACGCCTAATATACATCCATAAACAAACTAGAAATTTCACCAATTAGATATCATCGGATTATTAGGAAGAATTTTGTTCCAATGGAACCCTCACCAATAATCCCTAATCCATGATTGCTCAATAATATTCTTGAAAATTTCAATTAAATTTAGCCAAATAACATGATAGAAGTTGCAAAAATAATGAGATTTTCACCTTGCAAATGATACCAAAATTGTGTAGAAACTTGTGTATTGAGGGAAATATGAGATGTATATGATATAATCTAACAACAAAGGAAATTTCTCTCTTTTTCTCTCAATTGTTGCAAGAATTTTTTGCTATTTCTCTCTATTTCCGAGCTAAAACTGCTGCTGATTTCTTCTTCTTCCGCAAACTGCCCAACCTCTTGTATGCTGCCTGCTGCCGAGCTTAAATAGGCTGGCCAAAGCCAGCCGCAGATCTATCTGCGGCTGGCCGCAGATGGATCTGCGGCTGGCCAGCTGGCACGCCTCCCATCGCACTCAGCTGCTGAGTGCTGATTTCCCGGTTTTCGTGCTGGCGCACCCACTTGGCCGCAGATCTATCCGCGGCTGGCGGGCTTGACTTTCTCGATTTTCGTGCCACGCCTCGATTTTCATACCGCAACGTCGGTTTTCGCTGACAGGCTCGTATTCCGCAGTCCGGGAACTTCCGGGAGACGTGCCACCTCATTCGGAAATGCCTGCCTCAGACGGCTTTATTGTCACGTAAACTTGGGTTGCCCAAAACATTGCGGCGGTGCCGGGCGCTCGCCCTCGTGCCCGCTCTTTTGCTCCTGCAAGCTGGTTCAATTGACGATTTCGCCCTCCTGTCAAGGTTAGTAGAAGGAAACGCAAAATTTGGGTGTCTACAGCTGCCCCTCTTTATCATGTTTATGAAATGATAAATGAAATGAACAGGATAAAGAATAGACACTCGATGCATGAATGACAGTGTGTAAGAATGACAGTACATACATGATGCCTCACACATATAGCTTATGATGCAACATAAGATGCAATGCATGCAAGACATTCGTAAGAGTGTCAATGTATCAACCCATTGACCGTGTTTGTTAGTCTTTGGGTTCACTCTTTCAATCTATCATCTCGTTCGGGGCCGGGTATCGTCGCCGGTCACCCATCTCGTAACCCCCGGTTATCGTCGCCGGTCGGTCCTCTGTCGGAGCCGGTTATCGTCGCCGGTCATCCATCTCGTGATCGCCGGTTATCGTCGCCGGTCGATCGTCATGTCGGGGCCGGGTATCGTCGCCGGTCACCCATCTCGTAACCTCCGGTTATCGTCGCCGGTCGGTTATCTTGTCGGAGTCGGTTATCGTCGCCGGTCATCCATCTCGTGATCGCCGGTTATCGTCGCCGGTCGATCGTCATGTCGGGGCCGGGTATCGTCGCCGGTCACCCATCTCGTAACCTCCGGTTATCGTCGCCGGTCGGTTATCTTGTCGGAGCCGGTTATCGTCGCCGGTCATCCATCTCGTGATCGCCGGTTATCGTCGCCGGTCGATCGTCATGCCGGGGCCGGGTATCGTCGTCGGTCACCCATCTCGTAACCTCCGGTTATCGTCGCCGGTCGGTTATCTTGTCGGAGCCGGTTATCGTCGCCGGTCATCCATCTCGTGATCGCCGGTTATCGTCGCCGGTCGATCGTCATGCCGGGGCCGGGGCACGACGCCGGTCACCCATCTCGTACCCTCCGGCTATCGTCGCCGGTCGGTTATCTTGTCGGAGCCGGTTATCGTCGCCGGTCATCCATCTCGTGATCGCCGGTTATCGTCGCCGGTCGATCGTCATGTCGGGGGCCGGGTATCGTCGCCGGTCACCCATCGCGTAACCTCCGGTTATCGTCGCCGGTCGGTTATCTTGTCGGAGCCGGTTATCGTCGCCGGTCATCCATCTCGTGATCGCCGGTTATCGTCGCCGGTCGATCGTCATGCCGGGGCCGGGTATCGTCGCCGGTCACCCATCTCGTAACCTCCGGTTATCGTCGCCGGTCGGTTATCTTGTCGGAGCCGGTTATCGTCGCCGGTCATCCATCTCGTGATCGCCGGTTATCGTCGCCGGTCGATCGTCATGTCGGGGCCGGGTATCGTCGCCGGTCACCCATCTCGTAACCTCCGGTTATCGTCGCCGGTCGGTTATCTTGTCGGAGCCGGTTATCGTCGCCGGTCATCCATCTCGTGATCGCCGGTTATCGTCGCCGGTCGATCGTCATGCCGGGGCCGGGTATCGTCGCCGGTCACCCATCTCGTAAACTTTTCACTTCAACACGTCAAATGGCTTCAAGGGAGCAAGGTGGGACCCACCAGGGCCAGCCGCAGATGGATCTGCGGCCAGCCGCAGATGGATCTGCGGCCAGCCGCAGATGGATCTGCGGCCAGCCGCAGATACATCTGCGGCCATGATCGGGCCTTAAATCCAACGCGGCTCCTCCAGATCTGTCACTTTCAACTTGTAATCCAAAGAGATTCTCTCGATTTTTTCTTGTTCGCAAGGGCTTTTTGTCGATTTTTTCAACTTTCCTGCAAAAACTGTTCCGGTAGGATTGATCTACACGCTACAGGTAACACTTTGACCGGTCACTTTTTAATTTCGTCAATGTTTTGCTATACATTTGACTATTTGCATGTTTAGAGATAAAATGTATGCTTTACAATGCTATGTAATGTACCATCATATATACATGCTATGTATCAACTATGTGAGTCCTATTTTATGTTCATGAGGCGGGGTCCCACATACTGTTATTCCTTTTCTGCAATAAACTCATGCATTACATGCTGTAATTACATATATGAATGCAATTTAGATCTGTTTGAGGCTTTGATTGATGGAAAACACTTTTGGCTTATGCCTGGGATGTCCAATTTACAAACGGAACTCTGCCGAGTTTTTTTTTTTTTGTTTTTTTTTTTGTTTTGTTTTTTTTTTTTTTTTTTTTTTTTTTTTTTTTTTTTTTTTATTTTTTACCATAACCATGCATCATGTTGCATTAATCATATGATGAGGCTAGAAATTTAGAAATGTTCATTACATAATTTTAAAAGGAAACTTACCTTCTTTCTCGCCCGTTCTATTCCAGCTATGGATCGTGATGCGCCCAGTAGCTCCTCCGCCTCTCGGACTTCGGGTGTTCGCCGTCGTAGGGCTGCACCCACTCCTGTTCCTCCTCGGACCCGTCAGGCTCGTCGTTTGACGGAAGCTGTTATTCGTCCTGGTCCTCCGGACGTTGAGGAGGCTGTTCCTCCGGAGGTCGCGGCAGAGGGGCCATCCTCCAGCACACCGGCTCCATCTACTCATCAGGCTCCTTCTGGCGCCTCTGTGCAGATACCCGATCTTTTGGGTCGGGATCTCAGTCGTCACCCCTCAGCATCTCTCGTGGCTAACGAGGTATATTTCAGCTCTATTCTGATTTCACTCTCAATTTCTCCATTCTCCTTTTATCCGGATTGACCTCTTGGTGATTGCCCCAGGTACCCGAGTTTACCCAGCCGAGGGGTAACTGGTTCAACATCTATTCCCTTTACGCGGCCCTGCACAGTGATTATCGGGCGATGGTGGACTCTTGGGGCTTCCGACATTTCTTCATTATCATCCCCCGCCAGTGCCCCTGGGGTTACATGAGGGCTTTATCCGAGCGATGGTTCCACCAGACGCAGTCTCTTCATCTCCTCGACTGCGAGGTCGTGTTGACCCCATGGGACTGGAGGTACATTACCGGCATTGAGTTTACCGGTTCCCGCGTCCCCTTGGATCTTGATATCACTCCTGTGGAGGTTCGAGCTTTGCTGGGCTTCGCTGCTGAGGACCGGGTCTTTAAGGCCCGCAGTATCCGATCTGGTGCCTTGGCTGTCGATGCAGTCGGGGGTCTGTACGCACTGCCCATCCCCGCGGATCAGGGCACCAGGGACATTCTGCTACGACGCCTGTTCCTGACCATCATGAGGGGTTGTTTTCTGGGGAATAACTCCTCTACCATTCATTTCAGCGTCGTAGGAGCGGTCAGAGACGTGGACCGCATCGGTGACTATGACTGGGGGTCATTCACCTTTGCCTACTTCCTCCACGGCATGCGCCTACGCTCGGAGGGACAGACTGATGCCTGGCTCGGCTTCTACCACTTTCTGTTGGTGAGTCCCCTCCTCCTCTCTCTTACTGTACTTCTTTTCCTTTCATCTCTTTTCTGTATTTGATAGTGACTCATGCCTTGCCTTGTTTCTATTCACAGTTCTGGGCTTACGAGCGGCTGCCATGTCTGAGGCCTATCACTACTCTGGGCCCGGACACTTATCCTCGGGGTCGGCGATGGCATCACAGTACTCTCGAGGAGGTCCCCGTGTCTGGCAGTTTTGCACACTGTCGCATCCAGCTGGAGCTGATCACGGCTGCAGAGGTCGTCTGGATTCCCTACCTCTCCGATCATCTGACTGTGGGGTTTGCTGACGGGCATCCTTCCGGCCCGGAGTTCGAGCTTTCCACCCGCCGCCTCACTTTGCAGAGTGTTGGAGGCTGGGTGATGTATCTGGGAGAGCGCGCATTCAGATGCGTCACTGGAGAGATCCGCATCCCGCACTCCCTTTCTTTCACTACTTTCTGGCCGTTGGATTCTCAGCCCTCGGAGATCATGCTTGCCGGGGAGGGACGGCCGGATGCTTTCCACGGGTCCCACTACGAGTGATGCATTCCGTACATGGTGGGTGCCCCGTACCATCGGTCCTCAGACTCGGGCCACTTTCTTCCTTGGAGACATGGTTCCAGGCTCGGTGACGATGACCGATTGGGCTGCCTGTGTTCGGACTCCCACCCACGCTGAGCAGATCGCCGCATTGACACGTCAGGTAGATCAGTTATCGCTGTTTATTCGGGGGTTGGGCCGGGCCCCGGAGGAGGCTTACACCTACGATCCTGACGGTGTAGGTTATGATGCAGGCCCAAGTTCATCTGATGCCACAGCGCATCCCTACATCCCTGATATGAACTTTGGTCCTCCGAGCTCGACGACTCCAGGGGATCAGTTCGAGGATCCTGCTTTCATAGATGATACTGATTTTATTTAGACCAGGACAGGATAGGGTCTTTTGTATCAGCACCTGCTTAGATTTCTTTTTTCATTTATGCACTATGTACAGGAACTCATTTATTTATTTATGCACAGTTTTCTTTTTCATTTTTATGGGATTCACCTGGTTTATTATTAACTGTATGATGCATGCTCTTTTATTTATGGATAGAGAATGACCCCTGTACAGTCTTTTTGATACTATTTTTTTTTTTTTCACAGATGTCGTCCTCGGATGCCGTGGTTCGTTCGGATTCCATTCCTCCCACAGGGTTGATTGGCAGCCTCTTCCGCTGGTTGGACAGTTTACTGCCGGCAGACAGGATTATCGCAGATGGTCTTTTGGGACATTCTTGGTCCTTACTGACCTTTCAGGTGCCAGCGGGTTTTGTGGATGGTCTTCTGAGCCATTGGGCCCCTGCCCGTCAGGTGTTTAGGTTTGGGACAGTAGAGCTGACCCCCACCCTTGAGGAGTATGCTCGCTTCACCGGCCTGCCGTTGGATGGTCCCTGTGCTAGGGTTACTGTTGGTTCCATGCGCCGTCAATTCTTGACTTTTACCGGTTTGCGGAGGGCTGTCTTATTACCGGTAATCACATCAGACCATATGGTTCCTCTTCAGTTCTTGATTGACCGATTTGGCTCACCTGACAGTTTCCGTCTTTTCCTCGGTGATTTTTCCGTGTCCGAGGAGCGCTGGGATGCCTTGAGAGTGGGCGTTCTGATGGCCTGTGTCATCTCAGTTTTGTATTTGCCTGCAGGATCCGATCACTTGGACATGCGGATTGTTGCGGCCATTAGGGCCCTTCAGGAGGATCACACCATTCTCCCCATGATATTGGCGGATACCTATATGTCGGCCACATATTGCCAGTCCTTCCGAGGAAGATTCTTCAGAGGGAGCTCGACTTTGCTGTATGTGTGGTTCATGAGTCAACTTAGTCCCATCGGCCACTTCCGCCGCCAAGGGTTTTGCTTCAGTCACAACATAGCCGCGCAGTTTTCGTTTCGTCCCGTGAGTTGTACTGATGTGGCCTCCTGGACATCATTTTTGTCTATCATTGAGGACCCCTTTCATCTATTGGTTTATTCGGGCTATTGCTCCTTCATGAGCTTCTTGACTCATGTGCCTGGCATGGATTTCATTCCCATTGCTGGGTTAAGGGGCGTGACGACCTATCATCCTCTGGCGGTTATGGGGCAGTTTGATCAGACACAGGATTTACACCCCTTTGCGGGTGCAGCCGCATACCGATTCCTTATATCATCCTGTACAGAGAGGGATCTATTGCAGGTATACGAGCTTTGGGATCGCAGGATCTTTGCCGAATATAGTGCGAGCTGTCACATCCAGACATTTGCCTACGTACAGTGGTTGCGTGGAGACCTGGATTCGGCTAGTTTGAGTCGGACTGGGGCCTTTGATGTCTCTGGAGTGATTTTCGCAGAAGATACCACAGACCATTCCATTTCAGCCGATTCTGCCCCGAGTCGGGTCGCTGAGGATTCTCGACTCCGCCTGGCCCTGATTACTACTGAAGCCGAGAGGGATGCCGCCCTTGCCGAGAGAGATGAGGCCATTCGGGCCAGAGATGCTGCCATTGCTGATAGGGAGACCATTGTATTTCAGACCAGGGCAGTGGTAGATGCTCATTTTGGGACTGTCAGCCGAACTACTGCTTTACTGGATCGTATTGATATGATGGGGCAGCAGATTGCAGGAGATGCTGATGCTTCAGATCTATCCACCACCCTGTCCATCCTGCTTCGGCTAGTTTCAGATTTGTAGATTATTTTATTTCCTGCATAGACTATGTTGGTTTCATCAGTTATTGAAAGAGAAATCTTGTAATAGAACGACTTATATATATAGACATGCATTTAAATTTAGTCATTTTCCCCTTTTGTCGTATCATTGCCCTCCATTGGATCATCATTTTGTCCAACTGACCATGATTTTGACATTTCGCCTTCTTTCTTTCCTCAAGACTTGATGGAGATTTGACAGATATTGCCGCACACCTTTTGATTTCGTCGGATTGAATCTCAGATTTTGGATAACTGTTTGGGTTGGATCAGGGTATGTATTCTGGGATGAAACTGGTTAGGCAGTTGGTTTCGGGAAGGTTTTGAGGGTGTAGGAAGGTTTTATCTGGCTATCGAAAATTGGTTTTGGTCAGGGAAAGGATTATTTTTAAAGGATCGGACCGCGCCATGATGGCTGCCTACGTACCCCCACAAGTTGGAAGATCAGGTCCTACGTAGTTCGCTGTCAGGGGAAAAAGGAACTGATGATTTAAGCGTAGAACCGCTTCACCGAGTCAGAGTTTAGGGGTTGTGGAAATACCTCACCATCCATTTCTTGCAATATGAGGGCCCCTCCGGATAGTACTTTCTTGATCACAAATGGCCCTTCCCAGTTCGGGGCAAACTTCCCCTTGGCCTCGTCTTGACAAGGCATGACTCTTTTCAACACCAAATCGTTTTCCTTGAACTTCCGAAGTCTTATCTTTTTTATCGTACGATCGAGAGATCCTCTGTTGATATAGCTGACCATGCCAAATGGCAGCCACTCTCCTTTCATCAATCAGGGCCAATTGGTCATATCGACTTTGCATCCAATCCTCTTCGCTTATCTGAGCGTCGATCACTATTCTGAGGGACGCCATCTCAACCTCGACTGGTAGAACAGCCTCCATTCCATACACCAAAGCGTAAGGGGTTGCCCCTGTAGAAGTACGCGTTGATGTTCGGTATGCCAGCAAGGTGAGGGGTAACAGATCTGGCCATCCCCGATGATCAGCAGACATTTTTGCCATGATCTTCTTGATGTTCTTATTGGCCGCCTCCACTGCCCCATTCATTTTGGGACGGTAAATGACGGAATTGAGATGCTTAATCTTGAACCGGTCACACAGTCCTTTCATGAGGGCGTTGTTTAAATTCTTGGCATTGTCGGAGACTACGACCTCAGGTTGCCCATATCGGCAAATGACATTATTCCTGATGAAGCTGACGATGACCTCCTGAGTTACTTTAGGGAAAGAAGCTGCCTCTACCCATTTGGTGAAATAATCGATCATGACGAAAATGAACCGGTGCCCGTTGCTCGCTTTGGGCTCTATTGGTCCGATTACATCCATTCCCCACATTGAAAATGGCCATGGGGAGGTCATACAATGCAGTTCATTGGGAGGTGTATGGATCACATTACCGTGCGCCTGGCATTGATAACACCGTTTGACATGATCATCGCAATCGGCCTTCAGCGTTAACCAATAATACCCTGTCCTCAAGATCTTTTTGGCCAACATCGGTCCACTCATATGTGGCCCACACACCCCGCCATGGATTTCATTCATAATCCTTTGGGATTGCGTTTCGTCTACGCATTGCAACAGTCCCAATCTGGCATCCCTTTTGTAAAGAGAATCGCCACTCAGGTAAAACTTCATCGCCATCTTTTGAATTCTCATCCTTTCAGTCCGATTTGCCTGATCGGGAAGGGATCTGTCTCTCAGATATTCCCTTATGTCGTGATACCAGGGCGGCCTTGTCAACACCACCTCGTTTGATAACACTGCCACATTTTCCTCATATGTCGGGGCATTCTGTACGGTGATCTCAATCTGTGGATTGTCCCTACTCCTGATCACGTGGATTAAGGAAGCCAGAGTCGCCAATGCATCGGCAAAATCATTTCGTCCCCGAGGAATATGGCGGAAGGCGATATCTTCGAACTCTTGCATAAGCTGGGTGACACAACGATGGTATGGAAGTAACCGAAGCTCCTTAGTGTTGTATACCCCGATTGTTTGTCTGATTACCAACTCTGAATCCCCGAACACCGCTAGTCTTTTTACTCCCATGTCACGGGCCAATCGGAGTCCCAAGATACACCCCTCGTATTCAGCGGTGTTGTTCGAATTGCTGAAACGAAGTTTAGTGGCCACGGGGTATTGTTCTCCGGTGATAGAGACTAAGACCGCTCCGGCTCCTGCCCCCTCGGCATTCATGGCACCATCAAAATACAGCTTCCAGAATTGTCCCTCGTCATCACATTTTTCGCGCGATACCCAAAATATATCCTCGCCCGGAAGAGGAGTTTCTAAAGGCTCCGTCCCTCCGGACGGGGCTTCTGCCAACTGATCTGCAATTCCCTGCCCTTTCATGGCCTTCTGGGTCACGTACACCATGTCAAACTGTTGTAAAATTAACTGCCATCTTGATAGTCGACAATTCAGCATGGGCCTTTCGAAAATATATTTCAGGGGATCCATTCTTGATATCAGGTACGTTGTATGCCCATGGAGGTAGTGCTGTAATCTCCCTGCAGCCCAGGCCAGAGCACAACAGGTCTTCTCAATGGGAGTGTAATTTTGTTCACATTGGCTAAATCTTTTGCTGAGGTAATAGATGGCCTGCTCTTTACCCGCCTCATTTTTCTGTCCCAACATACATCCCATCGCGATGGCATTGACCGATATGTACATAAACAGAGGGATCCCATCCTTCGGGGGTACCAGCACTGGTGCCTCAGTCAATTGCTTTTTAATGGTCTGAAACGCCTTTTGACATTGCTCATTCCATTCTTGGGACACCCCTTTTCTTAACAGTCTAAAAATCGGCTCACATGTGGTCGTCAAGTGGGATATAAAACGGCTGATAAAGTTTATCCTCCCGAGGAATCCTCTTATCTCCTTTTCTGTGTGAGGTGCCGGCATATCCACAATGGCCTTAATCTTTGCTGGGTCCAACTCAATGCCCCGATCACTAACCAGGAAACCCAAGAGCTTACCCGACTGTACTCCGAAAGCGCACTTGGCTGGATTGAGCTTCAAATTATACTTTCTGAGCCGATCGAATAGCTTTTTGAGATGAATTATATGATCGGATTCTACCTTCGATTTCACGATAATGTCATCTACATAGACCTCTATCTCCTTGTGCATCATATCGTGGAACAAGGCCATCATGGCTCTCTGATAAGTAGCCCCTGCATTTGTGAGACCGAAAGCCAGTCGTCTATAGCAGAAAGTGCCCCAGGGGGTGATGAATGCGGTCTTTTCCCGGTCTTCTTCCGCCACCATTATCTGATGATACCCCGCAAAGCAATCCACAAAAGAATACATTTCGTACTGGGCTGTGTTATCTACCAGGATGTGTATGAAAGGCACCGGGAAGTTATCTTTGAGACTGGCCTTGTTTAGATCTCTGTAGTCTACACATACCCTCACCTTTCCTCCAGGCTTAGCTACTGGGACTACATTGGATAGCCATTCCGGGTAAGTAGATACCATAATGATTCCCGCCCTGAACTGCTTGATGATCTCTTCCTTCACCTTTAAACTCCACTCCGGTTTCAACTTCCTCAGTTTCTGCTTGACAGGCCTGAAACCCTCCTTGATGGGTAATCGGTGTACCACAATGTCGGTGGACAAGCCAATCATATCCTCATGAGACCAGGCGAAGACATCCTCATATTGTTTAAGCAACTCAGTCATTTCGACTTTTTGGCTGGGGGTAAGGTCCGTCCCTATCTTGAGTTCCTTTGGCTGGTCAGGGGTTCCAATATCAATGGTGATGGTTTGGTCCAAGTTGGGTTTGGGTTTATCCTCGACCCATCCTTTGATCTCATCAGGTGCGTCGTCGTAATCTGTCTCGTCTTGTTCAATGCCCATTAAATCGAAATCCAGCTCAATGTCAAAATCATAATCATCATCCAAATTTGAAAGACCATTTGTTAGGCAAGGATTACTCAAATTGGTACACCTGACATGAAACAAAATACTTGTCATATATAAATCGATTTTTCACGATGATCGCATTTTCAAATAACAAGAAGAAACGACATAATGATGCAGAAATAAAACAACAACAAAAATAAACTTCTTCATTCCCCCATCATCTGGGGTCAATCACCCTGACGTCGAGCTTTACCCTTTTTTGGATATTACTGGTTTCTGGGTCCAATTGTCGATGGTCAGGTCAGATGAAATGCGCCGGATAAAGGAGGGCCTCACATCGGACACCTCCCCGATGATTACGGATACGTCGCCTGAATCCTTCTCCATATCTTCTCCAGGAATAATCAGCCCTGCCCAATCGATGACAGGCACAACTTGTTGGGCTCCCGGTGGTGCGATAACATTCGTCCCCTCCTTACTGCTTGTTGATTGTCTGGGGATATAGCATTTGGTTTCAAACTCCTTTGCGACCTCCTGCAGGAAACTTTCCCTCCGGGCCAACTCATTACGTGTGGGGGTTAACTCTTCATTCCCTGCCCCAATCACAGGCCTGCTGATCCCCTGCCCATTGTCGACTTTGGTCACTGGACTGCCAACTAGTCGAATCGGAGTCGCACCCTGACGGTGTCCCCGTACTGCGCCCACATGGTATTCCAATCCTGCTTTGCCTATCTGCTGTGGTAGGTGGATGGGCTCGGTGATTCCCTGACTGCTTTTCCCTAGTCCCTGTCCAGGTTGGAAGTTCATTTTAATCATTTCCTTTGCCACAAAGGTGAGTTCCGGAGGGACCCTTGGTTTCACAGCTGGAGCTCCCAGGCATCTATAATGGGGAGTGCTAATCTCTAGTGCTTGAAAGCTGGCAGGCGCCGCTGACTCATCCACATTGATTACTGGTAGGCCACTCCTGGGAGGAGAAGGGTCATCACATTCGGCCGAGATTGTTACCAGATTCCCATCGATGATCAACTTGATTTGTTGGTGGAGCGTGGAAGGAACTGCCCCGGCCATGTGTATCCACGGCCTCCCCAACAGCAGGTTGTAGCTTGCCGTGATATCCAGGACTTGGAAGGAGATATCAAAAGTACAGGGTCCTATCTCCACTGGCAATTCTATCTCCCCGATGGTGTCCCTCCGGGATCCGTCAAAAGCCCGAACCACCACATGACTGGCCCGCAGGCGCTTGGGACTGATGTTCATTTTCTTCAGCGTACTGAGAGGACATATATTCAATGCCGATCCCCCGTCGATCAGTACCCCATTCATGACATATCCTGAGGAGATTACTGCAATGTGTAGCGGTTTTCGGTGCCCCCTTCCCTCTTCGGGGATGTCCTCATCTGTAAAGGATATTGCATCGGTTTCCAATAAGTGGCCTATCAGCTGGCCGAAACCCTCCTCACTAATTTCTTTGGACACAAATGCCTCCTCCAGAACCTTCATCAGGGTTTTGCAATGCTCACTGGATGACAACACCAAGTCCATGACTGACGTTAGGGTTGATTCCTCATTTAAAACCTGGATCCCCCTCATTTCCGGGTGATCCATCCTTTTCAAAAACTCTATGGCCCTTTCCTCGGAAACCTCTTCATTTTTTCTCTTTTGGCTCTCAAGAACTCGCCCGGGCAGATATAAGGGGTTCCCCTTGGTCGTCACGGAAGCACAACTGACCGCTTCCTCGGGTATTCCCCCGTAATTCCAGGGTACAGTCTTCAGACTACTGATAGGGAGTTGTGGCCTTGCAGCAAAAATGATGGGCCTCGGAGCTGTCAACTTGATAGGTCCCTCTATGTTATTCGTACTTACCCCTATCAACTTGATGGGCGTTACCCTCGCACTCCCATGGTCATGTATCACATTTATCATCTCCTCAATTTTCTGCACATAGTTCAACCTTGGCGGCCCCCAGCCTCACTTGCCTCCGTCACATTGACTCCCCCCCCATCATGTCTTGGCAGGGGATTTGCCTTAACATTCGGGGAGTCCGGTTGCTCCACCACAATTTCCCCGTTGTCGATCATGTTCTGAATTATATGTTTCAATGTCCAACAATCTTGTGTATCGTGACCCGGGGAACCCGAGTGATAGGCGCACCGCTTGCTTGGATCAAATCTCCTTCCCTTCGGGTCACTTGGGGGAGCCAAATTGATTATCTTCTTTTGGGCCACTAATACCGCTAATACTCGTTCAAGCGGCTCCCCGAGCGGGGTGAACACTCGGTTTTGCGAGGCCTCATATCTTCTTCGCCCCTCTGTCCTTTGATCTGTGAAGTTTGGCTGACGGGATGGCCCTCCCCTCTGTACCTGAACCGGAAGATGGCTTTCTGCTTTTCTGGATGACCCTTGTAGGATGAGGGAGACATCCTCTTCCTTCTTCTTTTGGACTCTCCGGGAAGTGCTGCCATAGTTTCCATTCTGTATTTGCTCGGCAGCAGTTTCTAAAGCAGTAAGGTCCCGGATTTTACCCGATTTCAACCCTATGTCTACCATCTCTCCATGTTTAATCATTTCCGCAAAAGGTCTTCCAATTCCCGAGATGACCCTCTCATAATATGGTGCCTCCTGGATGTCTACAAAGGTCATCACCATCTCTGATTCGTTCATTGGGGGGGTTACCTGTGCGGCCATGCCCCTCCATCGTTGGGCATATTCCCTGAAGGACTCCCTAGGCTGTTTCTTAACCTTTGTCATTTGGTACCTGTCAGGGGCCATCTGGGCCTGAAAGCTGTATTGGGTCAAGAAGGTATGGGCCAATTCCTCCCAGTTGTGGATTCGGGCGTTGTCGAGGCGGGCGTACCATATTCTTGCCTCCCCTGTTAAGCTTTTCTGAAATAGCTGCATTCTTAACCCCTCGTCTTCGGCATAAGACCCGAGTTCTCCAATGTAGATTTTCAAGTGTGTATAGGGGTCTCCCTTTCCATTGTATTTTTCAAACTCGGGAACTTTGAACTTTTCTGGATATCTGGCCCCGGGGAAAACACATAAATCCGAGTAATTAACCCTGCCCAGGGATCCTATGCCCTTTAGAGATTGGATGGTTTCCTCCATGTGTTTCATTTTTCTCCGAAGGTCGTCATTATCCCCCTCTTCTGGGATAGTAATCACTGTCCTGCTAGGTATGGGAACGGGCTTTGGGATGACTGGCTCGTCCTTGAGTCGGGGTTGGTCCTCTTTAAGCAAGTTTGTACCATTTTTAGGAGGATTCTGATCATCCCCTGGTGGTGGAATACTATGCGATCCCTGGTTTACCGGATCCTGTCTGATTAAGAACTGTTCCTTTAACATTGTGGCCATTTCCATCATCTGTCTTTTAAAATCATCAAACTCTTCCCGAGATATGGAACTATGATTAGGAATATCAGCCATTTCAGATGTAGAAATTTGGGCTTTCTTAGACTGCGAACGGGTTTGAGGAGCAATCCTGCAGAGACAAATGGTTCGAAGTTTTAGTCCTGGGGAAATGAAAACATGGATGCATGCTAAAGCTATAACTTTTTTGTGTTTTGGGGGTTCCTTAATCTTTCCCTGCAAAAGAGAAAGTTAGTAGTCCTTTAGTGCCATAACCAATGCTAAACATGCTTTATTATGCTCCCCCAACTATTCCCTGCAATTCACAGCGGTTAGTAATCTCTTTCGACATAGAAAAGGGATGTATGAATAGTGAATGAGATCATGACATTTAGACATATAAACGTAAAAAGGCATGAAGAGACTTTTCCTGCGTTGGGTTATTCTGAGGATGACCTATCCTAGGGTTACTCTCACGGGCTTTTCGGCATGAAGGTTCCCAAATCTTCGCAATCTACTCGTTTGAGCCCTTTCGATTGGAGCGGATTTGAGTGGTGCGTTTCCTGAGCCATCTCCGGGGAGCAGCCCCATCGAGTCCAGTAATAAGCAACCGACAGGTTCGCCTCAGGAGGAGGTACTCTCTCAACATACATTCACATTCATCGTCCTCACCGTATGCAAATGATTTCTTTAAAGTAAAGCCATTCCATTCAATCATTCATTCATTGGACAACGACACACATTCGCACAACAAAAGTAAAAAATCAAAATATCGCACACACACACATTTTATGAATTTTAAAGGATAGGACAGCATCAAGATCTGAACGCGGCTTAAGCCCTCTAATGTCCCCAGCAGAGTCGCCAGCTGTCGACGCCGGGTTTCTGCTCGCTTGTCTTGTCTCTTTAGTCTTTTCCAATTTTAGCCTTTTGATTTAGATGACGTTTGGAAAAGGTCGGCATTGATGTCGACGGGGTTTTGAAAGATCGCTTTTATGATGAGCCAATTAACCAGAGTCGCCAGTTGGTATATTTGAAATGGATGTACCAACTCATCCGAGTTTTCGTTTTTTATAAATCGCTGGCTCATATGTGACTCCGAATTAATTGGTCTGCGAATCGAGATTCATAGATTTCGGGGGCTTGTTTAAGTGAGGGGAAGGTGTTAGGCATCCCTCGACTTCCATGAAACACGGTTACCGCAATCTTAACGCTTTCCTATCCTTTAATTCATGAATGTGTGTGTGCGCGCGCTTGTGTGTGGGTGTGTGTGTCTATGTGAATGATGTGGTGAGTTTGTATGAAAGAATCATTTGGATTTTTAGGGAAAGTCGTGCTTTAATTTGATAACGCTTCGGAATGTCTTTTCGGTATACACGAGCAAGCTTTATTCTTTATGAGAAAGGTTTGATTTTAATTTATCAAAACTATGAGATTTTCATTAGGTGTCGTTTTGGCAAAACAAGAGTTTTAAACCTTCGTCAAAATAGGAATCGAGATCTATACGTTGCTTTCGTGAAACGATCGGGCAATTTCTAGAATCTCTTTCACCCTATGCACAAAGATTTAATAAAATGTTACTTATTTGCAAAATCATTTTGTGTGATATTTGAAAACGATTTTCTTTAGCTTTTTCGTTAGATAGGAATCGACATTCATTAGCACTTCTCAAATTTTAACCTTGTGATTCTAATATCCTACTTTGATTGATTTTATGAAAGTCTTCATTGTTTTAGTTTTGAAATCAATTTTTGGTGTCACAAATCAAATAAAGCAATAAAAACGCGTCGGGTTTATTCATGGGCATGTAAGCCATCAAAATATCCCCGAACGCCAACAATCACAAATTTTACTATTTCGGGGCCTTAAACACGATTCTCGCCTTAGCGTCGTTTTAAGGCCCGATGGTTACACACTACAAAACAAGCCTCTTGAATCTATTACATATACCAAACGTCCATCATCGGATTTGAACCACGGGGTCGCTTTCCTAGGCTCACAACCACAATTGCTACACACTCGCAAATTGAATACTCAATTATAACAACGTAGATTGCCTAACACATCCTACAAATACACTCAATTAAATTACGCCTAATATACATCCATAAACAAACTAGAAATTTCACCAATTAGATATCATCGGATTATTAGGAAGAATTTTGTTCCAATGGAACCCTCACCAATAATCCCTAATCCATGATTGCTCAATAATATTCTTGAAAATTTCAATTAAATTTAGCCAAATAACATGATAGAAGTTGCAAAAATAATGAGATTTTCACCTTGCAAATGATACCAAAAATTGTGTAGAAACTTGTGTATTGAGGGAAATATGAGATGTATATGATATAATCTAACAACAAAGGAAATTTCTCTCTTTTTCTCTCAATTGTTGCAAGAATTTTTTGCTATTTCTCTCTATTTCCGAGCTAAAACTGCTGCTGATTTCTTCTTCTTCCGCAAACTGCCCAACCTCTTGTATGCTGCCTGCTGCCGAGCTTAAATAGGCTGGCCAAAGCCAGCCGCAGATCTATCTACGGCTGGCCGCAGATGGATCTGCGGCTGGCCAGCTGGCACGCCTCCCATCGCACTCAGCTGCTGAGTGCTGATTTCCCGGTTTTCGTGCTGGCGCACCCACTTGGCCGCAGATCTATCCGCGGCTGGCGGGCTTGACTTTCTCGATTTTCGTGCCACGCCTCGATTTTCGTACCGCAACGTCGGTTTTCGCTGACAGGCTCGTATTCCGCAGTCCGGGAACTTCCGGGAGACGTGCCACCTCATTCGGAAATGCCTGCCTCGGACGGCTTTATTGTCACGTAAACTTGGGTTGCCCAAAACATTGCGGCGGTGCCGGGCGCTCGCCCTCGTGCCCGCTCTTTTGCTCCTGCAAGCTGGTTCAATTGACGATTTCGCCCTCCTGTCAAGGTTAGTAGAAGGAAACGCAAAATTTGGGTGTCTACACCTATTAGAAATTAAATAATAGTAATACTAATAATAATAATAATAATAATAAGACTCCTCTTATTAATTTATATTTAATATTTCTAAAATATTAAATAATAAATATTAAGCTATTTAATTTATTCTATCTCCATAGATTAAATTAAATACACTTAACTTATTATTACAATTATGCCATTTACTTCTTAAATAAATATTTTCCTTTTGCGGTGTGACCCTTTAGGTTCTCCATATTAAACCGGTTGTGAATAAATCAAATAGAACAATTCTAATCTTATTTAAATAAATAAATTAAACTATTTTATTCATTTAAATAAATAATATTTATTCTACAATAAGGGTAAGCCCCCTTAGCGATCAACGACTTTCCAGATGATATAGATTTCAACATTAATCCCAAAAGAACCTTTCAGTGAATAGTTACTGTACAATTCAATCCTTCTACCATACAATGTCCCAATTAAATATAAGACATGAAATTACTGTCAAGTCTTATTTTATTTAATTATATGTATTTCGATTCCTAAATGCACAACTCTAAATAATACAAATTAGAAACTCATTTCTAATTTCATTCTGCCTTGGCCAAGGACTACTGAGTTGTCATTTATCGAATCACATAGGACATTCACATCTTTTACTAGACATGGTAGATTCTTTGTTGATCATTCACCTATCTCCATGTATAACTTATTATACCCAATCATACCATTTGTTATACCCTAAAGGTCTTAAGGGACATGTCAAAGTATAACTCATCATACACAAGATACTATGATGATCTCAAGTCCAAGGATCACTTGTACTACTATCACTAGAGGAATTCCTATTGACAGGCGAGTAAAACTCCATTAGGTATTCCTTAGCGAGCCACGTTCAGTGAACTTATTCTCTAATAAGCACCTACATACTTGCTTTAGTGTCCCCACACAAATGATTATAAGATCAATCATCCTCTTCCTAAGAGAAAGCAACGTATGTACTAATCTATCCGGATTCACTAATCCCCTTTTAGTAATCCAACGATTAGGAATGATTTTAGTTTGTGAGCTATCTACAATTTAGATCTCATTAGCATGATCACCATCATGATTCTAAAAGCATTGCTCAAAACTATGGGTTTATCACATTTAATATAACAACACTATGTAGATAATATAAAATGCCTTTTAAGAAAAACAATTCTTTTATTAATAAATGAATAAGATTACAAAGTATATGCTACAAAATATCAAATATGATTGGCTTGTGTGCATACTACTTTCAATCTCCCACTTGCACTAAAGCCAATCGCCATGGTATCTAATACCCATCTTCTCTAAGTGACGATCAAACTGCTGTTGTGTTAAAGCTTTAGTAAATGGATCTACAATGTTGTCTTGAGAGTCCACACGCTCCAGGGTGACATCTCCTCTTTCAATGATCTCTCTAATCAAATGAAACCGCCGCAACACGTGTTTGGATTTCTGATAAGACCTGGGTTCCTTAGCCTGCGCAACAGCTCCGTTGTTGTCACAGATAAAAGGTACGGCTCCTCTAATGTTAGGAACCACTCCAAGTTCAGTTATGAACTTCTTCATCTAAACAGCTTCCTTTGCAGCTTCACTTGCAGCTATGTACTCTACCTCTGTCACTAAATCAGCAACTGTTTGCTGCTTGGAACTTTTCCAACTCACTGCGCCACCGTTTAAGGTAAACACGTACCCTGGAACGGATTTACCGTCATCTTGGTCCGTTTGAAAACTTGAGTCTGTATAGCCCTCTAGTTTCAATTCAGACCCACCGTATACAAGAAATACGTCCTTAGTTCTTCTCAAGTACTTTAGGATGTTTTTCACTGCCTTCTAGTGCTCTTCTCCTGGATTCGACTGATATCTGCTTGTTACACTAAGTGCATGAGCGACATCTGGTCTAGTACATATCATACCGTACATGATAGATCCTATTGCTAAAGCATAAGGAATCTTACTCATTCGGTCTCTCTCCTCAGGTGTCTTTGGGGCCTGTTTCTTGGAGAGATATATTACATGGCTCATCGGCATGAGACCTCTCTTGGAATCTTCCGTGCTAAACTTCTTTAGCATCGAGTCAATGTACTTTTCTTGGGTCAAGCCCAGCATCCTTTTAGATCTATCTCTATAGATCTTTATCCCCAAAATATAGGATGCCTCACCCAAGTCCTTCATGGAGAAGTGTTTAGATAACCAAATTTTGATCGACTGTAGCATAGGAACATCATTCCCTATCAGTAATATATCATCAATATATAATACAAGGAATGAAACAGCGCTCCCACTAACCTTCTTGTACACACAAGGTTCATCCTTATTTTTGACAAAATCAAACCTTTTGATTATCTCATCAAAACAGATGTTCCATCTTCGAGAAGCTTGCTTCAATTCATAAATGGATCGTTGTAGCTTACAGACTTGGTTTGTTCCAACCGTTGAAACAAAACCCTCTAGCTGTATCATATATACATTCTCCTCAAGCTCTCCATTGAGGAAGGCCGTTTTCACGTCCATTTGCCAGATTTTATAGTCATAGTTAGCTGCAATTGCAAGCAAAATCCGAATGGACTTGAGCATAGCTACTGGTGAGAAGGTTTCATCATAGTCAACTCCTTGTCTTTGTTTGAAACCTTTTGCAACCAATCGGGCCTTATAGGTCTCTACCTTGCCGTCCGCTACAGTCTTTCTCTTAAAGACCCATTTACACCCAATAGGCTTAATGCCCTCAGGTGGTGAAACCAAAGTCCATACTTGGTTTTCATACATGGAGTCCATCTCGGATTTCATGGCTTCTAGCCATTTTTTTGAGTCTTCACTACTCATAGCCTCTTCGTAAGTCAATGGGTCATCATCATCTATGATGTGTACCTCATCATCATCCTCTATGATGAATCCATACCTATCAGGTATCTTCGATACTTTTCCAGATTTACGAATAGGTAGTGGTACAGTAGGTTCTTCTACTTGGTCAGGTACCTGACTTTGATCCGTAGTATTTTGTGGTTCTTAAACTTCTTCAAGATATATCTTACTCCCATTGACCCCTTTAAGGATAAACTCATTTTCCAAGAAGGCAACGTGTTTTGCAACAAACACCTTTTGATCATTGGGATGATAGAAATAATACCCTACAGTTTCTTTAGGGTATCCCACAAATCTACACTTGTCGGATCTAGTCTTTATCTTATCATGCTCAAACCTTTTGACATAAGCTGGACAATCTCAAGTCTTAACATACTTAAGATTTGGTTTCCTCCCTGTCCATATCTCATATGGAGTCTTTGGGATAGATTTGGTAGGTACCTTGTTAAGTAGGTATGCAGCCGATTCTAGGGCATAACCCTAGAAGGATAATGGAATGTCGGTAAAACTCATCATGGAACGAACCATGTCCAACAATGTTCGATTTCTCTTTTCAGATACACCATTCAACTGTGGCGTCCTTGGTGGAGTCCATTGTGAGATTATACCATTTTCTTTGAGACAATTGAGAAACTCATTGGTCAAGTATTCCCCTCCTCGATCCGATCGAAGAATTTTAATACTTTTACCAGTTTGTTTCTCTACTTCACTTCTGAATTCTTTGCACTTTTCAAACGATTCAGATTTATATTTCATTAAATACACATATCCAAATCTAGAATGATCATCAGTGAAAGTAATAAAATAAGAATACCTTCCTCGTGCATTCATTGTCATAGGTCCACATACATCTGTGTGTACCAACGCTAACAACTCTGTAGCTCTTTCTCCTTTTCCACTAAAAGGGGATTTAGTCATCTTACCCATGAGACAAGATTCACAAGTTGGATATGATTCATAATCAGATAGCTCTGAAAGCCCATCTTTATGCAACTTGGATAATCTTGTTTCATTGATATGACCGAGTCTACAGTGTCACATAAAGGTATAATTAACATCATCTCTTTTTCTTTTCTTAGTTTATTCAATTTGAAGTATATTTTCATGCAAGTCAAGTATGTAAAGTCCATTCAGTTGGTTCCCAACACCATATAAAACATTTTTATTATAAATAGAACAACTGTGATAAAGCAACATCTTAAATATTTAATACTTACCTTGTGTGACACAACAAACTCATATTAAATATTTAATACTCTATCGCTTTACCATGCTAGAAGGCGACGTTCGATATTCCAAATATCTTTGAACGCTTAAGACTTAATATAATTTCTTTGAGGGGTTTGTAATTATTATTTGTCTCATCTTGTTTAGCGCGCATGCACATATATATATAAAATACGCGTCATATTATTTTACATGCGAAGCATGTTGGATAATATATAATATATATATATATATAGTAAGCATGCACATATAGAATATTATATTCTACCTGGATTGATTATGGACTTTTATTCTAGTTTGGTTCACTAGAGCCACCAAGTGAACCAAAAGGTCAAACCTAGGGTGCAAGAATAAAATTTAAATATAACTATTATATTTAAACTCGAGCTCCATTACAAACGGGTCTTCAAGTGCTCCTCGCTCCTTTGTCTCCAATTCTTCAAAATTAATTCTAACTAGTTCTATTACAAAAACTATTTACAATAAATAGAAACCTTGATCAGCAGTCAAGGGGAAGTACATAGGAGGGAGATAGAATTTACATTAAGAAAAAATTAGAGAAGACGAGGTACGCAGACCCCATTTATAAAAACTCATTCATTCAAGCATTCTCTAAAATAAATCCAATCACACATTGGTCAATAGTCCATAATCAATCCCTATTTATTATCATACATATCTCCATATGCATCAATAAATAATATTCATCTCATGAATAATAAAATCATTCCATATATGCATTGATATCATTTAATGGGCAATATGAATTAGTATAAAATCCAATTTCAACTCCAATTAGTTATCATGGAATCCAATTCCAACTCTAATTAGTTATCATGAAATCCAATTCCAATTAAAATAAACTTCTTTATTTTAATCATATTCCAAATCAAAATAAACTCTTTTATTTTAATTTATCTAATTTTGAATAAAAAAAATAAACTCCTTTATTTTTTAATCAAATTCCAAATCAAAATAAACTTCTTTATTTTGATTTATCGAATTTTTTTTAATGTAATAATAATAATTTTACACAAACAGTTATGCCCAATTAAATTGTTCTACACACATATCATTGTATATACAGAATCAAAATAATTAATAATTCGCATAATGTTTGGCTTTGATACCACTGTTAGGTTTGTATAACGCGAACATGCAATCAAATTACATAAATAAAGCGGAAGCGCAATAAAATCAGATTTTAAAATTTTATACAAACCATCACCATGATCTTTCTTTATGCACAATTATTAATTAAACGAAAGAGATGGAGAATAAGAATTATACCCTTGTAGAATTCTAGCTTCCTCAGGTACAAGTTCACCTCCAATTCCTTCGCGTTCTCCTTGAATTCCACCAATTAAATTCCTTCCTTTGTTCAACGTTAGCCACCCAAGTGTTTGGCCTCTAGAGGTGATCCACCAAGGAATAATACTTGTTCAAGAAAATGGGTGTTAGCAAAACCCTACTTTCTATCTCTATAGAAATTGTAAGTACTCTCCACAATTCTTATGCAAGAATGTGTAACCCTAATCTATGATAAGACTTCTCTTATTTACAGATCTAGGAAAATCCTTCCCTAAACTATTTAGGATTAAGGTTTCTATTCTAATTAAACTCCTTTAATTAAATTAAACTCATAATCTAATTAGGAATTCATGAGAGAGTACTTCTATTAATTAATTCCCAATCCCTATTAGAAATTAAATAATAGTAATAGTTATAATAATAATAAGACTCCTCGTCTTAATTTATATTTAATATTTTTAAAATATTAAATAATAAATATTAAGCTATTTATTTTATTCTATCTCCATAGATTAAATTAAATACACTTAACTTATTATTACAATTATGACATTTACTTCTTAATTAAATATTTTTCTTTTGCGGTGTGACCCTTTAGGTTCTCCATATTAAACCGGTTGTGAATAAATCAATTAGAACAATTCTAATCTTATTTAAATAAATAAATTAAACTATTTAATTAATTTAAATAAATAATATTTATTCTACAATAAGGGTAAGCCCCCTTAGCGATCAACGACTTTCCAGATAATATAGATTTCAACATTAATCACAAAAGAACCTTTCAGTGAATAGTTACCCGACAATTCAATCCTTCTACCATACAATGTCCCAATTAAATATAAGACATGAAATTACTGTCAAGTCTTATTTTATTTAATTATATGTATTTCGATTCCCAAATACACAACTCTAAATAATACAAATTAGAAACTCATTTCTAATTTCATTTTGCCTTGGCCAAGGACTACTGAGTTGTCATTTATCGAATCACATAGGGCATTCACATCTTTTACTAGACGTGGTAGATTCTTTGTTGATCATTCACCTATCTCCATGTATAACTTATTATACCCAATCATACCCTTTGTTATACCCTAAAGGTCTTAAGGGACATGTCAAAGTATAACTCATCATACACAAGATACTATGATGATCTCAAGTCCAAGGATCACTTGTACTACTATCACTAGAGGAATTCCTATTGACAGGCGAGAAATACTCCATTAGGTATTCCTTAGCGAGCCACATTCAGTGAAATTATTCTCTAATAAGCACCTACATACTTGCTTTAGTGTGTCTACACAAATGATTATGAGATCAATCATCCTCTTCCTAAGAGCAAGCAACGTATGTACTAATCTATCCGGATTCACTAATCCCCTTTTAGTAATCCAACAATTAGGAACAATTTTAGTTTGTGAGCTATCTAGAATTTAGATCTCATTAGCATGATCACCATCATGATTCTAAAAGCATTGCTCAAAACTATGGATTTATCACATTTAATTTAACAACACTATGTAGATAATATAAAATGTCTTTTAAGAAAATCAATTCTTTTATTAATAAATGAATAAGATTACAAAGTATATGCTACATCATATCAAATATAATTGGCTTGTGTGCATACTACTTTGAAAAATACCATTTTGAGATGATCCAGAAACTCATTGTACAAGTATTCCTTCTTCGATCTGATCAAAGAATCTTAATACTTTGTCAATTTGTTTCACTTATGAATTCTTTGAGCCTTTCAAATGATTCAGACTCGTATTTCATCAAATACACATATTCAACTCTTTGAATGACCATCTCCTTTTTCTTTTACTAGTTTGTTCAATTTGCAAAATTATTTTTCATGTAAGTCAAGTATACAAAGTCCATCAAGTAATCTTCCAGTTTCAAACAAAAAATTATCATTATAAATAGAACAACAATTGTTCTTAAATATAATACCAGAACATTCCTTGTCCAACAACGGAAGTAATAATGTTTCTTAAGAGAACTCGAACATAATAACTACTTATTAACTTAATAGACTTGCCCGTAGGCAACGCTAAACTATAAGTTCCTACGGCTAATGTAGCAACCATTGCTCCATTCTCCACACGTAAGATTACTTACTCTTTGTTTAGCTTTCTACTTTTGCTTAGTCTCTGCATTGGATTGCATACGTGAGAACTATAGCCGGTATCCAATACCCAAGTAGAACCTTGACTTACAGAAAGATTTATTTCAATCATGAACAAACCTATATCTGTAACCGAAGCTTCACTAAAATTCTTCTGGTTAGCCTCTGCAAGATGCTCCTAACAGTTTTATTTCTAGTGTCCAAGCTTATTGCAGTGGAAGCAAACTCCTTTGCTATCTGCATCAGTTTTGTTCTTAGTGTCCTTAGCTATTGCCTTTCCTTATACTTTCTTTGAATTGTTCTTCTTTTAAGAAGATCTTTTTGCCCTCTTCCGCTTCCTGGAAGAATTATCTACCAGTAAGATTTGGTCTTTCTTGGTTGGAAAGTAACTCTCTACAGTTTTTAACATGTTTGAGCAACTCAGGCAGGCTGACATATAGCTTATTCATGTGGAAATTCACAACAAATTGTGAGAAAGAGTCTGGAAGTGATTGCAAGATCAAATCTTGGATCATCTCTCCATCCATTATAAAATCCAGTTATCCCAATTGTTCAATCAGATTGATCATTTTTGAGGATATTTGTCTATACTGTAGTGTCATCGGTTATTCTAGATTGGAAGAGCTCCTTAGATATCTAATATCTAGCAGTCCTACTTTCCTCACCATTCAACTCCTTGAAGGTGCAAGAGTATAGTAGGAGCACCCATAGTTTCATGCTGACACTGAAGCTCGTTACTCATGGATGTGAGCATGATGCATTGAGTCAACTGTGCATCATCTTGCCACTTTCTAAAAGTAGCAATCTCTTCCTCTGAGGCATTGTCTGCAACCATTGCAGGGATAGGCATATTAAGGACATAAGATAACTTTTCAGCCTTGAGAACTATTCTCAAATTCTTTAACCAGTCATTTTAATTTGGTCCAGTTAATTAGCATCTAATATGCTCCGCAGTGATAGTAAATTAGATATTGTAAAATTTTGTAAATGAATTTGTAATTTAACAATATTTTAGCATACATTAATTTCTTAATTAATTACCAAAATAAATTAGGTCTTTATTTTAAATTGGTATCTCTGAGTATTTTCATCAAACTATATTACTCTCAATATATAGTTCGGCAATTCTAATTAAAGATTTGCTAGTGAGAATAAGGATTCCATTTCAAATGTATATAGCCTTGTGTGACACAACAAACTATATATAAATAAATAGGTAGACAACTATTGTCAATTACATCACTATGTAACTCCTTGTATTTTGCCTCTTATATTATTTTGATCAAGTGTGCACATCCGAATCAAAATTATCCATGTTAATTCCAACCTAGCACTTCCATATATTCAAAAGAAAAACATTATCCTTGTGTGACACAACAAAACAACATCATTCAGTCTATTTATAAGCATCAAATGTGATAAGGCAACATCTTAAATATTTAATACTTACCTTGTGGTGACACAACAAACTCATATTAAATATTTAATGCTTTATTGCTTTACCATGCTAGAAGGCGACGTTCGATATTCCGAATATCTTTGAACGCTTAAGACTTAATATAATTTCTTTGAGGGGTTTATTATTATTAGTCTCATCTTGTTTATCGTGCATGCACATATATATATATATATAATACGCGTCATATTATTTTTAACATGTGAAGCATGTTGTATAATATATAATATATATATATATATATAGTAAACATGCACATATAGAATACTATATTCTACGCGGATTGATTATGGACTTTTATTCTAGTTTGGTTCACTAGAGCCACCAAGTGAACCAAAAGGTCAAACCTAGGGTGCAAGAATCAAATTTAAATATAACTATTACATTTAAACCCGGGCTCTATTACAAACGGGTCTTCAAGCGCTCCTTGCTCCTTGGTCCCTAATTCTTCAAAATAATTCTAACTAATCCTATTACATGAACTATTTACTATAATAGAAACCTTGATCAGAAGTTAAGGGGAAGTACATAGGAGGGAGATAGAATTTACATTAAGAAAAATTAGAGAAGACGAGGTACGCAGATCCCATTTATAAAAACCCATTCATTCAAGCATCCTCTAAAATAATTCCAATCACACCTTGGTCAATAGTCCATAATTAATCCCTATTTATTATCATACATATCTCCATATGCATCAATAAATAACATTCATCTAATGAATAATAAACCATTCCATATATGCATTGATATCAATTAATAGGCAAAAGTTTTGCTAATATTTAGTTTTTGAAACAAAATAAACTCTTTTATTTTAATCAAAAACCAAATACAAATTAAACTCCTTTAATTTTAGCAATCTGGAATCATATTTCAGATAAAATAAACATCTTTGTTTTAAACTTTTATCAATTAAATAAACCATTTATGTTAATTGAGAAAAACAAAAAAATTTCAAACTATGCATACCGGCGCAGCCGCGCTCCAAATTGAACTAGGAGTGGGGCGGTTGCACTGCACCCCCAGAAACGTTTTCTGGGTTCGGGCGCGGCCACGCTCCAAAATGAACTTGAAGCGGCGCGGCCGCGTCGCGATGCAGATTCAGGAAAAAACTTTCTGCCCAAAATCCGATCGTATCCCATATCAATTCATACATATAATCATCAAAATCAATAATTAACACAAGGATTAGGCTCTGATACCACTGTTATGTTTGTATATAACGCAAGCATAAAATCTCATTACATAAATAGGGCGGAAGCGTGATAAAACGGATTTTAAAATTTTTATACAAACCATCACCATGATCTTTACTTGTGTTCAATTATCAATTAGCAAAAGAGATAGAGATAGAGAATTATACCCTCGTTAATCAAAGCTTCCTCGGGTACAAGTTCTCCTCCAATTCCTTCGCGTTCTCCTTGAATTCCACCGACTAAATTCCTTCGCTTGATCAACGTTAGCCACCCAAGTGTTTGGCCTTTAGAGGTGATCCACCAAGGAAGAATAGTTATTCAAGAAAATGGGTGTTAGCCAAATCTTAGTTTCTATCTCTATAGAAATTACAAGTACTCTCCACAATCTAATGTAAGAGTGTGTAACCCTAATCTATGATAAGACTTCTCTTATTTATAGATGTAGGAAAACTCTTCCCTAAACTATTTAGGATTAGGGTTTCTATTCTAATTAAACTCCTTTAATTAATTATGCTCCTAATCCAATTACGAATTCATGAGAGAGTACTTCTATTAATTAATTCCCAATCCATATTAGGAATTAAATAATAGTAATAGTAATAATAGTAAGACTCCTCGTATTAATTTATATTTAATATTTTCAAAATATTAAATAATAAATATTAATTAATTTATTCTATCTCCATAGACTAAATTAAATACACTTAACTTATTATTACAATTATGTCATTTACTTCTTCAATAAATGTTTTTCTTTTGCTGTGTGACCCTTTAGGTTCTCCATATTAAACTGGTTGTGAATAAATCAATTAGAACAATTCTAATCTTATTTAAATAAATAAATTAAACTATTTAATTCATTTAAATAAATAACATTTATTTTATAATAAGGGTAAGCCCCTTAGCGATCAACGACTTTCCAGATAATATTGTTTGGTTTGTATGTAACGCGAGCATGCAATCAAATTACATAAATATAGCGGAAGCGCGACAAAACGGATTTTAAAATTTTTATACAAACCATCACCATGATCGTTCTTTATGCATAATTATTAATTAAACGAAAGAGATGAAGAATAAGAATTATACCCTTGTCGAATTCTAGCTTCCTCAGGTACAAGTTCAACTCCAATTCCTTCGCGTTCTCCTTGAATTCAATGGTGTGATTCTTTCCTTTGATCAATGTTAGCCACCCAAGTGTTTGACCTCTAGAGGTGATCCACCAAGGAAGAACAAATATTCAAGAAGTTGGGTGTTTGGCAAAACCCTAGTTTCTATCTCTATAGAAATTGTAAAATACTCTCCACAATCTAATGTAAGAGTGTGTAACCCTAATCTATGATAAGACTTCTCTTATTTATAGATGTAGGAAAACCCCTTCCCTAAACTATTTAGGATTAGGGTTTCTATTTTAATTAAACTCCTTTAATTATATTCCTAATCCAATTAGGAATTAATGAGAGAGAGTACTTCTATTAATTAATTCTCAATCCCTATTAGGAATTAAATAATAGTTATATTAATTAATTCCCAATCCCTATTAGGAATTAAATAATAATAATATTAATTAATTCCCAATCTCTATTAGGAATTAAATAATAGTAATAGTAATAATAATAATAAGACTCCTCTTATTAATTTATATTTAATATTTCTAAAATATTAAATAATAAATATTAAGCTATTTAATTTATTCTATCTCATACATTAAATTAAATACACTTAACTTATTATTACAATTATGCCATTTACTTCTTAAATAAATATTTTCCTTTTGCGGTGTGACCCTTTAGGTTCTCCATATTAAACTGGTTGTGAATAAATCAATTAGAACAATTCTAATCTTATTTAAATAAATAAATTAAACAATTTAATTTATTTAAATAAATAATATATATTCTACAATAAGGGTAAGCCCCCTTAGCGATCAACGACTTTCCAGATAATATAGATTTTAACATTAATCACAAAAGAACCTTTGAGTAAATAGTTACCGTACAATTCAATCCTTCTACCATACAATGTCCCAATTAAATATAAGACATGGAATTTCTGTCAAGTCTTATTTTATTTAATTATATGTATTTCGATTCCCAAATGCACAACTCTAAATAATGCAAATTAGAAACTCTTTTCTAATTTCATTCTGCCTTGGCCAAGGACTACTGAGTTATCATTTATCGAATCACATAGGACATTCACATCTTTTACTAGACGTGGTAGATTCTTTGTTGATCATTCACCTATCTCCATGTACAACTTATTATACCCAATCATACTCTTTGATATACCCACAAGGTCTTAAGGGACATGTCAAAGTATAACTCATCATACACAAGATACTATGATGATCTCAAGTCCAAGGATCACTTGTACTGCTATTACTAGAGGAATTTCTATTGACAGACGAGTAAAACTCCATTAGGTATTCCTTAGCGAGTCACGTTCAGTGAACTTATTCTCCAATAAGTACCTACATACTTGCTTTAGTGTCTCCACACAAATGATTATGAGATCAATCATCCTCTTCCTAAGAGCAAGCAACGTATGTACTAATATATTCGGATTCACTAATCCCCAATTTAGTAATCCAACGATTAGGAACAATTTTAGTTTGTGAGCTATCTAGAATTTAGATCTCATTAGCATGATCACCATCATGATTCTAAAAGCATTACTCAAAACTATGGGTTTATCACATTTAATATAACAGCACTATGTAGATAATATAAAATGCCTTTTAAGAAAATCAATTCTTTTATTAATAAATGAATAAGATTACTAAGTATATGCTACATCATATCAAATATGATTGGCTTATGTGCATACTACTTTCAAATATAGATTTCAACATTAATCACAAAAGAATCTTTCAGTGCATAGTTACCGTACAATTCAATCCTTCTACCATATAATGTTTTAATTAAATATAAGACATGGATTTACTGTCAAGTCTAATTTTATTTAATTATATGTATTTCGATTCCCAAATGCACAACTCTAAATAATGCAAATTAGAAACTCCTTTCAAATTTCATTCTGCCTTGGCGAAGGACTATTGAGTTGTCATTTATCGAATCACATAGGACATTCATATCTTTTACTAGGTACATTCGTTGTTGATCATTCACCTATCTCCATGTACAACTTATTATACCCAATCATACCCTTTGATATACCCTAAAGGTCTTAAAGGACATGTCAAAGTATAACTCATCATACACAAGATACTATAATGATCTCTAGTCCAAGGATCACTTGTACTACTATCACTAGAGAAATTCCTATTGACAGGCGAGTAAAACTCTATTACGTATTCCTTAACAAGCCACGTTCAGTGAACTTATTCTCCAATAAGTACCTACATACTTGCTTTAGTGTCTCCACACCAATAATTATGAGATCAATCATCCTCTTCCTAAGAGCAAGCAAAGTATGTATTAATCTATCTGGATTCACTAATCCCCTTTTTAGTAATCCAACGATTAGGAACGATTTTAGTTTGTGAGTTGTCTTCAATTTAGATCTCATTAGCATGATTACCACCATGATTCTAAAAGCATTGCTCAAAACTATGGGTTTATCACATTTAATATAACATCACAATGTAGATAAAGTAAAATGCCTTTAATAACCGAATAAGATTACAAAGTATATGCCACATCATATCAAATATGACTGGGTTGCGTGCATACTACTTTCAACCCAGTATAATTTCACCGTCGGGGCGGTGAACCTGAAACTCGACTTCTGCAGTTCAGGAACTGCAGAATATTCAAGCCCAAAAATACGAATTTTAAGTATCAAACACCAATTCCAAGCATACCCAATTATCATAAATTTTGTTAAAATAATTTTAAACATGTATTTAACCATCCTAAATGCATAACTCACATTAATCCACCAATTTAGAGCCTCAAATCTCATGTTCATACTATACAAACTTTGACAAATTTAGCATAATCAATCATTACAGATTCGTTGTTCAACCAATTTGGTTCTTTCCACTTTCGTTATTTTCGTTTTTAACGCATAACAACAATCCATCATCAATTTACAGATCAACATGCAATTCAAACATAAATTCTCATACATTTAAGCCATATTCATATTTTTCTTCTCTATAAATTTCTAAACTCTAATTAAACATAGTTTCATGGATTTAATTACTGAAAATTCAATTATAAACAATATAAAACAAATTACATAAACCCAAGAACATATATAATAGATTCCTTTACTAATTCATCATCAAAACCAATTACAGAGAAATAGTTTTAGAAAAATAAGAACTAGAAATTTTAGAATTTACCTTTGATTTCTTCTTTAAACCTAGAATAGATGATATGAATCATCTTCTTCTTCCTTCTTGGTTCTCAATTTCACAGAGAGTTTCTTCTCTCTGAATTTCTCTCTTTCTCTTCTCTCTAGCTTACAAAACTAACTGATAAAAGTAACTTACGTGACTTTTAGTTGGATGTTTTCAGCGGTTAAGAAAATCAAAGGTTTATGCCATGTTTGGCCAAACCCATTTAAAAATCCATTCTAATTTATTTTAATAATATTCTTATTATAAGATACTCTGCCACACTTAAACTATAATTTTATTAACTAAGTTATTTTATTCAATAAAATATTAATCCTCTAATTTAATTATTTAATTAAATTATAATATTCTCATCACATTAGCGTACTAAAATACACACCAACACTTCACACACAAATATATTCACATCAATTCACTATTTTAGTTAAGTGAATCACTCACATTATTTATGAAACTTAATTCACAATAATTTCTATTGTCCACAAGACATAATAATCAAATTATATTATTTTCCAATAAAATTTTAATTTAATTAAATTAACTAATATTATTCAACTAATTTCCTTTTCATGACAATTTCATTTAATCTTTTCAATGGTTTAATTAATTATTAAACCATTTCTTCCCAATTACATGAATATATAATTTCTTTCACACCGAACCACATATTCATAATATGAAATATATATATACACATACTCAAACTCAAAACGTCTCGTAATAAATATTAAATTTATTAAATTCTTATTTAATAATTTCTAAAAATTCGGGTTGTCACATTCTTTCTTTTAGCCACTCCATTTTATTGTGGAGTTCTTGGAGCTGAGAAATTATGCATAATCCCATTATCTTCATAGAACTGATTCACTTTAGAATAGTCAAATTCTCTCCCATGATCACTCCTTATTACAATTATTTTCTTGCCATTCTCATTTATTACTTGCTTGAAGAATTTGATCAGTTGGGTGCTAGTTTCGTCTTTAGAGCTAATAAAGAATATGTAACGCCCCCGAATTCGGGCGATCGCCGCCCGAACTAGGGTCGACGTTAACTCAACAACTATCGTAACTTAACCAATGATCCCATAATCATATTAGTTGAATTAGTCTATTACAGACTATAAAATCATAATTTCTTTTATCTTCCTCCTTGGATCTTAACTTGATCTTAATCTCATTCTTTCTACAAGTATCAACTTGTAGTTCATTTGTATATATGGATATCCATATATATATATATATATATATATATATATATATATATCGGTCAAATTTTTAGCCTTATGACTTAAGCATTCTATACTTCCATATACCCAAGGTTCACAGCATTAATAATAGGATGGTTCTTAGGAACAGAAGAATCTTGCGATAAATGTTTGCATCTTTATCCGCGACAAGATTCTTTTTCTTTACAGAACATACCATATTATTCAATACCCTCACTTGAATACATATCGTTATAGAGATATCTCTTTATATTGATATTCCCTATCTATCTGAAATTCACAGTATTAATGATAAGATTGTTCTTGGAATCGAGGGGCGTATTACGGTAAATGTGGCACCTTACCGGCGCTCATTAAGTGTAACCTCAGTGCTTACAGAACTCTCAATATCATTCAATACCCTCACTCAGATGCATAGTTCTTTATCAACATTGTATTAATGTTTTACTATTTATATGAAGTTCAGAGCATTGACATAACATGATCAATCCATATTACCAATACTCTCATTCAGTTTAATAGATCTTTAACAATTTTAAGTTATATCAAAGTAAAGACATAACACCATTTCACGATAATAAATAATATCATTGATAGAACATTTGGTTACATGGTTTGTTTGTTCGCATTATAACAGTCATTATGACTTAATACAAATAACAAGTACTTAATATGAAAACCTAATCTACGCTTCTTCTTTACGCTCATGATCTTTTTATCATTCTTCTTAACTACAAATAAAGTTTTATTCGCAAGAATGAGCACTACGGCTCAGCAAGTCTAACTAATAATACATAAACAGTTTATGCTTTCATATAAATTTTAACATGCCTTGACATATCACATATATCAATTTGATATTACAAATAACTTTTCATTCAATAGTCTATATCACGTTGTCACACAAAGCGTATAAACCACATATATATAACTTATACAAATAACACATAAAAGTTATAATACTTGCACATAGTTTAAAGGAATAGAAGACTTGCCTCGTATATCTTTTACAGTTAATATAACGGTTTAAACATTCATCGTAAATCCTACACGATTATAAGTTAATATAGACAAATAAGCGTTTAACGATTAAATCTTTTAAGTTTTATTTCGGGTATTATAATCGCTTATAAATAAGACTCCTTCTACTACACATCAAATAATTTCAGCATTAGAACTGCATATAAAATGAATATTCATCAACTATATTTAAAATATATTGAGCATTATAACTGCTTATAAAATGAATATTTGACTATTATATTTGAAATAATTTTAGCATTTTAACTTCTTATAAAATGAATATTTTTACTAAATACTTGAAGAAAATTGGACATAGTAACTGCTTATAAAAGTATATTTTTTATTTTATAAGAAAAATAAATTGGATATTATAACTGCTTGTAAATAGGACTTTTGTACTATATACATAAAATAATCTGCTTGTAAAATGTATAATTAGCTATAACTACGAATTGAAATTGAACATTATAACTACTAAGATGATTACCTCTTGAAGTTGCAAGTTTTAACTATTTCGTTGCAAGGCTTCAACATTTTAACTCACAAGAACTCTCTCTAAAGATTATACTAGCTTCTTAAGCTCTTGAAATACTTGTGAATTCGTAAAAATTTAGAAGAGAATGACTTGCTATTTATAAAAAACCAAGAGTTGGGGCATTTTGGTCATTTTCCATCTCAACCATGGTTTATTACTATTTTTCCCTAGCATATTCTTGGAATATTCCCTCAAAATATCTACCAAGCTCGACAATGCAGCTTGTAACTGAAAATATCTTCTAAGCTCGACAATGCAGCTTGCAACTGAAAATATCTTCCAAGCTCTACAATGCAGCTTGCAATTAAACTTATCTTCTAAGCTCCTCAATGAAAATATCTTCCATGCTCGACAATGCAGCTTGTAATTGAACCTATCTTCTAAGCTCCTTAATGCAAATATCTTCCAAGCTCGACAATGCAGCTTGCCACCGTAAGCACGATAAAGCAGCTTGTCACCGTAAGCACGACAAAGCACTATCAGTTTAAGCACGACAAAGCAGCTTTTCGTAAATATACCGAGAAGCTTGTCGGTGAAAATATTCTAAGCTTGACGTTTTTATTTTTTAAGCTTGACGTTTTTCTCGAAAAAATATTATCTGACCTAAATCATCGTTTACACTATACAATCACAAAACACCTCGAAATATCATCTTGAACTTTATTAAGCACATATGTTATAAAATTTGAATCTCATTAGGGCTTAAGGTTTTAAACTTCTCGATACCTAGTTTTAGGTTATACGTTCTAATTCTAATCGTATACGATCGTGTTTTCGAATCGTATTAGGTTTTCAAAGATTATCTGAACAGTCGTTCATTAGGTATTTCTAGAGCTTTCATTCTTAACCCAGTTAAGACAATATTTATAATTTTGATAATATTTTGGGGTATTACATTCACCCCAACTTATAAGAATTTCGTCCTCGAAATTGAACGTTATGAACTGAATAACATAACCTCTTCCCATCAGAGATATGATTTGATCAACTTCTTACAAGAATTTCGCCCATAAAATTAACTTTAGAAATAACTTTAGTCATTCCATATCATATTTATATGTTCTATAAATATTTAGGATATTACAGAATACCCATGTGAACCTAGAGTAGTCATCTACTATAACTAGAGAGTACCTTTTACCTCCAAGACTAGCAGTTGGAACAGGCCCAAAAAGATCTATATGAAGAAATTGTAAATGCCTGTCATTTGAATTGACTGCTTTGCTCTTGAATGAGTTCTTGGTCTGCTTCCCCAGCTAACAAGCTTTGCATGGTCTTTCTTTAACAAAGCTCAGCTTTGGCAGACCTCTGACTAGATCCTTTGATACGAGTTTTGACATACTTTTGAAATTTAAGTGAGATAATCTCCTATGCCATAACCAGCTCACATCTTCTGATGTTTTGGCAAAGAAGCAAGCTAATGCTGAAGAACTTAGTTCAGAGAGATTAACCACATATACATTTCTTTCTCTAGATCCAGTCGGCTTTAGCGAGTTGGTTTCCAGATCTCGAACCTGACACTGATTGTTGAGGAAGGTAACTTGATGACCTTTATCACATAGCTGACTTATACTCAGGAGGTTGTGCTTTAATCCATCCACATATGCTACCTTATTGAAAGAGATAGCTCCATTGCTGATTAAGCCTTAGCCTCTAGTTTTGCCAGAGTTGTTATCTCCAAAGATAACAGTTGGACCATTTTTTGCTCTAAACTCTAATAGTAGAGCCTTGTTGCCAGTCATGTGCCTAGAACATCCGCTATCTAAATACCAAATTGATTCAAATTCCATGGTACCTACAAAAATGATTACTATTCATTTTGGTACCCATATGTATTTGGATCCTGCAATGTTAGTTTCCTTAGGGACCCAAATCTGCTTGATTTTGAGTCCTCTGTGTGCAATGTGCTCAGAGTAATGACAATATGTAGCTTTATGAACATGTTTACAACAGTTGAAACATCTTACATGTTGTATGTGTGTGTGTGTGGAATTCTTCTTATTTGTAATTTATGTGGAGAATATGTCTAATCTCTTTTCTGTTTGAATGTTGTTCTACGATTTTGAAAATTTCGTAGAGTAAGATCCAGCTCTACGATTGATACTAATTTGATTTATAGAGTTAAGCTTGCCCGGCTCTACGACTCTTTGTGGTAAAAATGTAAACTTGGATTTACTCTTTAGTTTAACAAAACCTAGACCAGCATGTGATATAATGCCCCGGATTTTCAGAAAATATTAAAATAAGAATTAAATGAATAAAATTCTTATTTGGTGATATGTTGTGTGATATGTGATGCATAAGTGAATACGTGCTATGCAATAAGTGATTTTTGTGAATAATAAATATATTATTATTCTATATTTATTATTATATATAAATAAATTATAGGAGTAATTTATAAATGGAAATGAAATGAGTAAATTAATTCGTTAATTGAAAGTTAGTGAGTAAAAGGTTTGTTTTAATTAGTTAAATAATGAAATTTATTTAATTAATAATGATAATTTATGTTATAATAAATAATTATAACATGAATAATGGAATACTATTTAGTATGATGGTAAATAGATGTGCATTAAATTCATTTTGAATAAAGGATGGAATATATTAAATTATATTTTTTAAGATACCTAAATTGTTTGAAAATAATTTATGGAAGGAAATAGATAATTAAATTTAATTATACAATGAGAAGTTGTTTATATTAAATAAGAGAATTTGAAATAATTTTTGTAATTATTAGAAGGATTTAATTGTTCAATTATTGAAATAATTGGACTACATGTATTATATATGTGAAGTAACCATATACGTTAAGTACTGAAAGGGTAGTATGTTGGGAAGCAGGGGAGTATTAACAATATTGCTGAGTCATTTGTTAGAAGCAGGAGGTGGGAGTCAATGAGGGAGAAGAAGGACACTAAGCCTTCATGTGATTGACTAAGCTGCTAAGGGAATTAGAGAGCTAATAACCTAGAACAGAAACAGCTCCGCTCTCATTACCTCATACTCTTAGTCTCATTTTTTTTTCTTTCTTTCTCTCTCACAATTACCAAGTCGCCCACTCACCATTCAAAGAAGTTGGAACTAAGGAAATTGTTAAGAAATTGAAAGCTAAAGAAGCTAACAAAGGAACTAAGAAGCCAACTGAGATTTGAAAAGCAATTGGAGCAAGTATTAAACGAGAATCCATCAACTAAAGAGGATTTGTGGAGAGAAGCTAAATTAAATTATAACGGTAATCTCCGATCAAGGCAAGTTTCTCAGTTTATTTATGTGAACTTCTGTTTATAAGTATGTGATACCTATGAATTGCATTCTTTGCTTTGGGAATGATGAAAGTCAAATTATGACTAATTGTTGAATTGAGTTGGGGAACTCAATATATATGTGAGATGAATAATAGGTAAAGAACATGTGTAGTATGTTATGGTATATATGCCGCTACTAGCAGGGTATAAGTTTGATGAAGCATTTGTAATATGCTTGAACACCAAAAATATAAATACATGAACTGAATGTGAAACCTATGTGCTACGTGAAGCATGATAGACTGTTAGACTTGCTGGGCCGTCGTGCTCAATCTTGCTTAATTGCAGGTTAAAGCTATGATGCGATTTCTCGTGATTAGGAGCGCATGAAAAGAAGACTAGTTGTTTAGTTAAGATGGTATTGAACCATGATGATGGTATTTTACAAGTGTAAACCACAGAAATGTAAATCTTTGAGTTATTCAATAGCTAAAGGTTATCTGTTCTGAAAGGGGAATGTATTATGGTGATTGTATTGTACGTAAAGATTCCATAAGTAAATCATCAATAGAAAACAAATATTAAGTATTGCGACTTGAAGCTCTTAATACATTTACTTAGATTAAATAAACCATATAATAAATATGATTTCAGTATAAAGTAGAATCGTAAAGGTTGCGATTCAGGGAACGAATAAATGGCAGAAAAAAAATAAAAATTATTCCTCATTTTTAGCTATTTTAGCAGTAAATAATATTTTAAAGCTAGAACATGATAGTATTAACGCACAAGCTCGGGATTAAGATTAGTCCTAATTTTGGATTAAGTTGGTCCCGATTTTTGGGGTCGTTACATGTGACCTGTTGTCTTTTGGAACACCAATCTGACCACCAGAGATTTGACAACTTGGAGTACTAGGTTCAGAATCCTCTTTGGATTTCACAAATATAATACCTCTATTTGATGAAGAGGTATGGTTATTGCTAGTATCCACTGATTTTTTTCACATTTGATAAATTTCCAAATCCTAGTCCTGATCTGTCAGATGCAACTCTCTGACTTGTGATCAATGTATCCATCGATGAGGAAGAACGATTCCACATTGAGATTGTCTTTTCTAATTCCTCTATTTTAGAGTTAAGAGTAGATTCTCTCAGTGTATAGTTTTCAGTTATCTTTCTCAAGTTTTCATTCTCAGTCTCAAACTTGGATAGAGAAGTATTGTTACGTAGAGCGGCTTCCAACTCTACGTGCACCTTCTCTTTTTCCTTTTGAAGCAGAGAATGATCCTTTGATAGTACCCTAAATAACTTCATATATATATGTAATTTAGATGTTATATTATGTAAAGCTAATCTTAGATCATCCATACTAACATCAAGAGAGTTGAAGTCAAATACTTCACCGATGTCGATCACTCGACGATCAGTGGTTGTGCCAGAATCTTCTTCTATCGCCGTTAGACATAGATTTACAATTTGAGGTTCTTCATCATCGCTGGAGTCTGAACTAGAATCTTCTTCCGACTCACTCCATGATTCTTCAGCTACATAGCCTTTGTCCTTCTTGTTATGCTTTTTGTAATCTTTGTATTCTTTCTTTCCATAGGACTTCTATTTGTCTTTCTTGAGATTTTTTCGTCGAGGTTTGGTGCACTCTGAGATGAAATGGCCAAGTTTCTTACAATTGTAACAAAGATCTTTGTCTTGATCCTTACTAATGTTCCCTTTGAAGTTATTCCTTGATTTCCAACTGCTTCTCTTCTTCATGAACTTCCTCAGCCTTCAAACAAGCAAAGCTATGTCTTCATCTTCATCAGCTTCTCTTTGGTCATCATCCTCATCGTCCTCAGCTGGAGCTTTGGAAGCAGCTACAGAAGCTTTGAGTGCTACTCCTTTATCTTTTCTTTTGTTTTTAGAGAGAGTTTTAGCTCTTTGATTCAGCTCAAGCGCATATGTAAGAAGATTGCCGTAAAGCTTCTGCACAATCATTTCATGTAGATTTTCAACTCTCTGATGGCAGTGGTCTTGGCATCCCATTTGCTTGGAAGAACTCTCATGAACTTTATGTTCAGATCTTTGTTGGGATAGACTTTATCATAAGATCTCAAGGAGTTTAGTAGAACATTAAATCATTCATAAGTGGTCGTAATGTTCTCTCAAGGAATATGAGAAAATATTTCATATTGCTGAGTTAAGAGAGATTGTTTGTTCTCCCTTACTTCTTCTGCACCCTCATGCATTACAAGCAGGGCTTCCCAGACTTCTTTGGCAGTGGTGGAGTTTATAACATGCTTAGCTCTCTTATCTAGTTGCACCAACTTCTTTTCATTTTTTGTCCATTCTATCCTTTGCTTAACAGCGACTTTGTTTGGATCTTCAGTCGTTGGCTTGGTAGGAACATACGGACCATTTAGGACATCATCAAATAAATCATCATCGATTGCGTCCATGTATGCCTGCATGCGTACTTTCCAGTTAGCAAATTTTTCTCTATTTAAAAGAGGTGGTTTGTTTCCTCCACTAAGCTCAGAACTGGTTTTGTTTAGTGCCATAGATCAACTCAAAGTGTAAGCTTTATATTCGTGAGAACCTGCTCTGATACCACTTGTTGTTTCCTAGAGGCACTTAAAGAACTAGAAGAGGGGGGGGGGGTTGAATAGATCCCTTTTAAAAAAAAAATTACCGGATTAATGTGTTACCTAATAGTTTGTTAATCAGATTAATTTAGCACGACGAAAAATATGATCTTAAAAGATTTCTCCTTAAAGATGACTTAAAGATTTCAGTTCTTAATTTAGTTAAGAATATCAATCACAAATAATGATGCATATAATGTAAGATAAAAAGATAAATGACACAAAGAGATTTTTAAGCGGTTCGAAGACTGAACAACTCCTACTCCACTCTTTTATTTCAACAAGTAAGAATTCCACTATAAATTCGATCACTTTGATCAGGACACTCTTGCCCTCTTTAAGACTAGCAGACTTGGATATTTTAGTCACTACAACAAGGACACAAAGACCTCTTCAAGCCCTGCAGACTTGGAACAACTCAGTACACCAAGTACTCTTCAAGCCCAGCAGACTTGGAATCTTTATGGTCACTTAGACTAGAACGAACAGTTATATGTATGTTGTTGAGAGGTGTTGCTAAGTTGATGTTAAGCTTATCTTCTCAAAAACTTAGCAGCATGAACCAGATGTTCAAATCGTAGAATATGTTCTTCTTTTTGGCATAGTATATTTGGCTTTTATCAAATGTTATTCGTTAATCCTATTTTGGATTTCTTTGTCATCTTATAGTTTACCTGAGTTTCTTCCCGTTGCTACGTTTTTGTTGCTACATTTAATGCTCCAGATATTCTGAGATACTTGATGTGGGCATTTTGAGTTTAGGTGTCAACTTTCTATTGTCTCGTCTATCACATCAGTCTGCAACTTCACCTACCACTTCGACCTATCACTTTCAGCAAACTAGTTATTAGACACATCCTCTGATCTTCGATTTCACAAGGATGTTTGGTGTGTGCCTTGAGACTTTCACCCAGTAGTACTTCCTTATTAGTTTGTCAGGATTGATTGCTCTATGATCATGGGAGTTCGTAGTGTGAGTTCTGCGAACTGATGATGACTTTACGATAAGTCTGGAACTCTACGAATCTTCCTTTAGTTGAATGATTTAGGAGGTGCTTTACTATTTAACTTTAGCCTTGCGATTCTCTGAAGCACTCTATGTTCAGTCCTTGCTGAGTGAGCTTTGCTTGGCTTTACGATTCAGTTCACTTTACGATAGAAGCCACAGCTCTGCGATGAGTCCAAAGCTTTTACGATAGATAAATTAGCTCTTTGTTTTGTCCGAAGCTTTAAGATAGGAGAGTTTAGTCTGCAATCTAACATATTTTCTTTACAGCTTGTCAGACTAAACTTTACTTTCATATTAAGCCTATGCCTCAACTCAAAGAGATCAACCTAACAAGTTTAATCTTTTAACTCTAAGTCCTTGTATATTGAATCATCAAGAAGGACTTTACAAAAACTTGTTGATACAAATATACATTAGTATCTATCATCATCAAATTAAATAAATGAATCATGCAGACTCCAACAATCTCTCCCTATTTGATGATGACAAAACCAGCAGTTTCATATGACAATTAAGAATGCATTGCTTTAATTTTAAATATAACTTAAAATACAGTAAGCCACTGCATTGCTAGATCAAAAGAATGAATTTATTGAAGATTAAAGAGTTTTTGCAATATTCATCAGATTCTAACATTCTAGCAAGGAGTCAAAACGACTAACAGGCACACCCTAAGGTCACCCCTAACCCCTAAGTCGACCCCAAGGGGTGCTCTCCCTTATGGTGGGGCTGCTCTAATGTCTTTTCATCACCTCTCAAGCTCAACACTTAGTATGTGTTAATTCTAAGTACTGTATGTGCACAATGTTAAATTGAAGAACTGACAAGTACAGGTCGAACCCTTAGAGACTAAATTAATTTTAAAATATCCTTAATATGTATATCAGGCAAATTAGAAATAGAGATGAAAAATTGATTAACCACAATTAAAAACTAAATAAACTAATTAGAAGATGAAAACTAATAATAAGGAAGGAATCTAGGAATCTAAATCCACTAAACAATAAACATAACAAATATTCTAATTTCTTCTATTTTATAACTCAAATTATGCCACTAGTTTGGTGTACATAATTCAAGAAATAAATTAATTAAATTTCAAGTAAAAATTAACTATACCTTTGATCTCCCTTCCCTTTAAGTTAATAATTTTATAACTAACGTAGGCAAGCACAAACTATGAAAATTTAAGAATTAACTATAACTCATCAAAACTTCTTCGAGCAAGTATGAATTATGAAAAACTCATATCTTAACAATAATCTATCAAAATCTCTTAATTAATTTAAAATCACATAAGAAATATAAAACGAAGTTATTTCAATAACGAAATATGAAGGCGAAATTAATTAAATGTTAAAGCGCATTTAATAGAAAAGATAAAGAATATTGTCATGAATAAATATTTAATTTCATCTTCATCCTAGATATAAAAAATTAGCTAGACATTAAAATAAATATGATAACAAAAATAAAAAAGAAGAAGAAGAAAAGTCCCTTTATTAAGATCTTCCAACGAGTCTACAATAAAGAGATAATTTAATTCTACTCTTACTCCTAACCTAAACTAATACATAGTAATACATAATAAACTCCCTTTTCTCCAACATTAAGGAACCTATTTACAGAGGCAAATTACTTATACGCTAATTTAGTTACATTAAACTTGGACTATTTTTCTTCTCTTATCATCTTCTTTCATTCTTCGAATTTAACTAGCACACCAAGATTGTTGCACCTCCTTCCTTTTCCTTGTAAGATCCTTCTTGACTTCTTTCTTCTATGAATAAGAGCATTAAATATTGTTTGATCACTAAGATTTTGACTTTATGGAAATAAAATATTAAATCCTATAAAATAAAATAAAACATATTAATTAAATAAACTAATATAATAAAAAGGACAAAATTAGGGATAATAAAATGCATGAATTATGAGCCTATCAAATACCTCAATACCAATCTTTTGCTCGTTCTCGAGTAAAATAAAAAGAAAATAAAATAAAACAAAAACTAAACTACCCCCATTTTCATAGGAAACACGATTACACTTAACATGTGTAATAAACCTTTAAACCCCAAGGTAACCTTAAGTGGACGAGTTGTGTCTCGTGAAGATTTGTTGTAATGATCGAGAATACTATGTGTCGCAATAAAGGTTATTTAATTTTTTTTATATGAATCTTTATGAAGATTTGTTGTCAGCATATATGTGAATATTTGTATGTGATGAGGATTAAGTAAGTTAATTTACTTATTTTAAATTGACTAAGGAATGAAAAGGAAGCCAAGATGAATGATTAACTAAGTTAATTAATGAGAAGCAAAATAAGCTTATGTTATGAATTAACATAGCTTGAATGGTGCTTGTATGAAAATGGATAGATGTATGCTAATCGAGCGATAAGAGTTTTCAAGCCAATTAGGGCTAATTGAGTTAAGGAATTAGTGGCACAAAAAGGAAAGCCAAAAGATAAGAATTTATTGAGTTAAGCTTATGTCACCATCTAACTAAGCTTGAGATGATAGCCTCATATGATAATATATAATGGCTTAAATGAATTATGCTAACGAACTAGTAAATTTTGTTAAAGGTTAAAAATGAGTTAACTAAATGACTTAGCCGACAAACCCTAGCGCATTGCTATTTCGGGAAGCCCAAGAGAGGGATTACTAAAGCCCAAAAGAAAGCCCATACCAAGCCCTAGTAAACTTTGTAGGGATTCCAAGACCAAGCCCAAATCATGGGCCAATGGGTGGCCCAAAATGAGAATGATGATATAAGCAAGCAAAAGGATGATGATGTAATAAAAGAAGGAAAAGAAAAGCAAAATGGGAGGATTTTTTAGGGAAATTCCGACCATATAGGGGGCCCCACATGGGAAAGATTGTATACAAAGTGGTGGGCCCCACATGGGAGAAATTGTGGCCAAATGGTAGGCCCCACATGAAGAAAAAATGGGATGAAAGTTACTAGCAAGAATTGCTTTACATTTCTTCACTCAATCTACATGTCTCCATCATTTTTGTTGACAATCCATTGCAAGTAAACTTTTGATTATAAGCTTTTAAGTATGCTTCGAAAGTGTGTTGGATAATTAGTAGAGGCCTAAGCAAGGTTAGCAAATGTTTATAAATAGAAGGCACCAAATACTTGAAGCCTTTTTATTTTCAACATTTTCCAAGTTAGAGAGAGTTTGTGAGAGCAAGAAAGAAAGAGCAAGAACGCTTGAGAGGCTAAGGAAGGGGGAAGGCCACGGTTGAGAAGGGATAAGAGGGAGAGGACCTAGCAAGCCAAGCTACCAAGAAAGATCATCCATCATCCAAACAAAGGTTGAAAAGTTTTCTAACCCTAGTTTTAATTTTTTTCTCTTAGCATAGATTGTGTTTTGCTTGGTTGTTGTGGGTGTTTTGCATGTATGGTGGATCATGCTGGATTCTATGTTATAAGGAAGGTTATGAAGGAGTATAATTACTTGCTATGTATTTTATGTATGAAGAAACATGAAAAACATCAAGTTTTCTAAGAAAACCTAAATGTTAAAAAGAATGAAATTTTCAGAAACAGAACCCGAACTTGGGACAAGCATAACTCTTGGCTCATTTCGAATTTTTGAGTGAGGTCAAGACCTGGAGGCACATTACATGAGTCCCCTAAAATATCCAATTGGAATTTCTAGAAAATGTGTTGTAGATTTTTGTGGGGACAAATTCTACCAAAACAGTCCGAAACTGAAAATCGAACAAAACCTACTGCCCTAAACTGTTCGTGCCCTCTTTTGACAAACTAGACAATGAAATAAGTTCAGGACTTTTTGGGACTGAAACTAGATAATCTTATGTGGTTCCTGTCCAAAGATGGTCAAATTCCGACATCGGATGAGGGAGTTATGGCCAAAACAAGAACTAGAGTTTTCAATACTAAAACTATCATAACTTAAGTTCTGTAACTCCGATGACCATAAAATTTAAACTGAAACTTCATGTTAATATGTGTAAGATTCTGGAAAGAGATGGGAAGTTTTGAAGTTTAGCACGATATAGTTAATTTTGCTAAGTTACGAACTTAAAACGGATTTTTGAAAAATATTAAAGTAAGTTAAAAAATTACAATAAAATTATTTTTGTGTGTAGAATATAGGTATATATATGTGGCCAGAAAAGAAAATAATAATAAAATGGTTAAGGAGGCTTAATGAGGAAATTAGGCTTCAAATGAATTAAAAACGATTAAAAATCGTAAAGTCGGGAATTACTGAAATAATTCCTACCGACTGGAATATATTAATTTGTGACGTATAAGTCTATTTGAATGCTAATTACATATTTTTATGAAAATATTATAAGTATAATGTACGGGAACGTTTACGTTCGGATTAAGTTAGAAGAATATTTGCCAAGTTAGGTTACGATAATTTTCGGCAATGTTATTAAAAGGGTAACGATTAAGCGAATCTTTATTGATATTGTAAGTTATCTGAGTAACGACGTACTAGGGTTAAGCGTAAACAACGAGACAGACAAGTATATTAACTTCATTTGATTTTCATATTAAATGCAAGTTTCCGGAGATTACTCCAATTCTTGTAATTGTGCAAGTTTTCTATTCAAACTCTTATTTGATATTTTCTAAATGATAATTGCATGTTATATTCGCACTAAGGTGCATTTGAGAAATTCATTCAGATATTGAATCATTAAGCATGAAACGTTCTAGTATGTATGAATTGCTTTGTTAATGAAAGTCTATGACACTTGTTTCGGCTAGACTGATATTGATGTAATATGTTGAAATCATAGAATTTCTTTGAAGCTAATCTAAACCATATTGTTGTGGTGTGGACTCATGATGTAAGACTGAGATGAACAATCCTTATAAAAGGGGAACTTTATTATCGAACCTCCGACCCTGCGCGCTATGTTTGAATGTTATGCATAATATGAAGTACAATAACGCTGATCACCTTACATACTTACAAATGGTATAATTAGTCCTTGAGATTAACTTATACACTTGAAGTATTCAGTTAAATAACTGATAATTCCTCTAGGAGTTCACGATCCATAGAGATCACTCAGCATGAAATTTGGGAATAATCCTCTCTATTGAGTTTTGTTACAGCATTGCTATTTCTTCACAATTAATTGGATATTGTTGAAACCTCAGAGTGTTTAACTCTTTTATTCATAATGTGTTATTCAGCATGAGATTTAGGAAAATCTTTGTTATTGGAAATGATTCAATATTTCAGTTACTTCACAATCTTTTGAATATTACTGAAGTTCTAGAAAGTTAAACTCTTTTATTCATGATATACTATTTATTGTACGCTTTAAACTTGCTGAGAAAATTAGTTGCTCACCCTTACTTTAAATAAAACTTTTCAGCCAAGACCAAGGTAGCCGAATGTTCTAGGAAGGACAAAGGCAAAGGGAAGGCGATCGAATAGTGTCAATTGTGTACTATTTATTATGTTATGGATTGATATAAATATTTTGTATTATAAGATATGTTTTGTAAAGGTTAGTTAAACCTAGAAAAACGATATGTTTTGTATTAATGCAATGTAAGGAATGATGTAATTCATATTCAATGGGTAGATAGATGTGATATGTATGTTGTATCGTGAGTATCGAACCCAAGGTTCAAGGGACCTGGATTTGGGGGCATCACATTTGTAGTGAATATACCCACAAAATTCAAAATTATAAATAGAATATATTCGGGTTTAGCAAGTTATGAAATTGAAAGAAAATTTTTAAATATCCATGGGCATTATACAGAAGCAAGATTAAATTCAAAGTCACATTTTCACCTTATCAAAAATACCCTATCTTCATTTTAGACACAACCCATAAAATTGATTCCATGTGCTACATGCATTGTATATGTGATATAACTCTTAGTAGGGATGTTTACCATGAAAATCAAGAAAATTAGCTCCTTTTTTTTCTTTTTTTCTTTGACTTGTATAATGTCTCATTTTATTAAGTTTTTCAAAGTTGTTAGTAACTACAATTTATGTTTAGTCCTATTTAATTTGATGATGATTCTACCTTAATGTATATTTGTATGCAAATAAATTTTGTGAAGTCCTTCTTAAAAGAATCTTATGTAAAAGGACTTAGTTTAGGGATCAAACTTGTTAGGTTAATCCAAATCGTAGAGTTAAAACTCTATAATGGCTATGTTGTTCAAGGCTAAATGTGAATTGTAGAGCTAGAGGCAATATTACTCTAAGATCGTAGAGTAGATTGAAGACAGTCAGAGATTGTAGAGTACAAGCCTAATCGTAGAGTCAAAATAGCAGAGTCACTCAATTCGTAGAGCTGAATAGTTAGTTTACGATTTCACTCTAATGAAACCCAAATCATAGATTGCAGTCGTTTGACAAGTCAGTGGTAGGTTATGACAAGTTCATTAACATTAACATCTGACCATCCAAGGTTATCCTCATATGATTTTGTGATAAGGACAAGTCAACAAAGCCTCTATCTAACAACTATTTTAGCAGAGTCAACGGACACGTGACTGCTACTATATTGTTTATAGTATTCAAGAAAATGACCTGAGGTGGTCCAAGCAGGCAGCAATTCAAAGTCAACAATTTGATAAAAGATAAGTGTCCAAGCAAGAATGGAGCAATGGTAACTTTCTAATGGGAAGATCCTTAATGAACTGTATATAAAGTCAACAATTTCAATTATCATATATACATCGAATCGATTAAGTCCAAGTGCTGAAACTCTGAGTTCATACAAGCTTCACTCTAAGATTCAAACAAACACACTCAGCTGCAAAGTTATTTAAAGAGTACCTAAAAGCAACTTAGCAGCACCTCAAATCATACAACTTCTTTTAGTGATTAGTCAGATCTAAGTGATCTTTTATAAACCAAGTCTATATGACTTGAATGATTCTTTGTGAATCATTTGTGTAAAAGTTCTTAATGAACTATAATCTTGGTGATTACCCTCCTTAGTGGAATATCCCTATTTGTGGAGTAAAAGAGAGGATTAAGACAATTTTGTACTCTAAACCTCTTAAAAATTCTCTCGTGCTCTTTAATTTCTGTATTTCATATTCTGTCACTCTACGTTTTTATATCTGTGACTAATTTCTACATTTGTTCACTAAATTTAGAACTGTGCATTTTTTGATAATCTTTGAAGGGTTTCTCTTAAATAATTTCGTTATGCTTAATCAATTAATTAACTTGCTTAATTGATTTGATAACATCTCTTTAAAAAGAAAATTTAAAGAATTTATTTTACCTTCCCTTCTAGATCTCTTTGTGTCTTTCTGGGAATAACAAGTGGTATCAGAGCAGAGTTCTCTTGAACTAGCTTTATTGCTTGAGTAGATCCATTGCATAAAATAAAACTAGTTCTGAGCTTGGTGGTGGAAACAAGCCACCCTTCTGCAATAAAGATAAATTTGCTAATTAAAAAGTTCGTATACAGGCATATATCGATGCAATTGATGATGAGCTATTCAATGTTGTGATCAATGGCCCCTACGTTCCTACAAAGCTCGCACTAACTACTGATAATCCTAACAATATAGTCATGAAGTAAAGAATAGAATGGACATACAACGAGAAGAAGCTGGTGGTCCTAGACAAAAAAGCTAAGAACATTCTGTTTATAGCTCTTGAAGATGAACTGTTTGAAAATGTTGTCAACTATAAGCTAGCACAAGAAGTCTGAGAAACTCTACTCATGATGTATGAAGGAACAGAAGAAGTAAGGGATAACAAGCAATCTCTACTCACCCAACAATATGAGATGTTCTTGAAGAAGATGCATTTTATGAAAGGTTCAACATCTTACTCAATTCACTTAGAGCATTTGGGAAAGTTTATCCCGACAAAGACCTCATCATTAAATTAATGAGAGCTCTTCCAAGTAGTGGGATGCTAAGACCACTGCAATTAGAGAGTTAAAAAATCTGGATGAAATGACAGTGCAAGAGCTCTATGGTAATCTTCTAACCTGTAAGCTTGAGCTGAATCAGAAAGTAAAAATAACCTTATAGACCATAAGAAAAGATTAAGGTGTAGCTCTCAAAGCTGTAAATACATCTTTGAAGGCTCGTGTAAATGATGAGTCTGATGCAGATAATGATTATGAGGATATAGCCCTGCTTGCAAGGAAGCTGAAGAAGTTTATGAGAAAGGGCAGAAGCAATAACAGAAGATACAATAACAACAACAACTACAACAACAAGAGAGACTTCTTTAAAGATCTGTGCTATAATTGCAAAAAAGTTAGGTCACTATAACTAAGTGCACCAAACCTTTGAGAGAGAAAATTAAGAAGGACAAAAAGAAAGAGTTCTTCAAGAAAGATAAAAAGCCTTTAAAAAGTTTCATAGGAAGGACAAATGTCTATTAGTTGTGACGCCCCCAAATCCGGATACTTAAAACCCGTACTTGGTGCTACACGACGCCATTCATTATAAAATAACAGTAATTATTACCTCAGAGGTATCAATCCCAGGAACGAAGACCTTTAAATTATTTATTACATGATAGTTATTGTAAATACAACACATAAGTCTATCTATTACAAATAACTGTCTTCGATCATTCATTGAGCTTGCCTTTGCCCTTATCTTACCTGTTCCCTCTACAGGGCCTTGCTTAACCGAAAACATTTATATTCAAAGCAAGAATGAGCATTCAATTGCTCAACAAGTAATAACAGTTAATAATAACTTGTGCAAGGAAATAAATATTTTTTTTGAGATATGCTTTAACAGTGGAACAAAATTATAAACAATTGAAATATATCTTGATCACATTTTTGAAACAACATACTGGCTTTTAACATGTTGAGTGGTCACAAGACCATGAACTTTTCTTTTTCATTTTTCTGAAAAGATTCTATCAGAAATTCATCTGTGAACTGTCTAGCTTACGGGCACGGTGGATGATTAGCCCGTTATGCTCTGTATTAATCAATATTATCTACGGGAACGACATTTACGTTCAATGACACCGCCTTCTTAGCGCAATATAAAAATTTCCCAATTCTGGGATGTTCATACTCAGTCTGGAGTTCAAATCAAAATAATATGATTGAACAACTCTATCTACTCAATAATACTTCAAAGACTTAATATAAAAGCAATAAATACTATAAACTTTATCTAGCCGGAACAAATGACTTAGACTATCTTTAAACTGCACATTTTGTTATCAAAATATTGATAATCTTTCAATATATATCTGAACTAAGCTTTAAACATACTTTTCTCATATGAAGACCAATTGCATAAAATAAATGCAAAGGTTAGGAAACTTGCCTTTTGCGTTGTTTAAGATACTGCTTAACTTTATTTTGCATATACCCTACACAGTTATATTCATGTATAGGCACACATTAGCTTATTCATTCAATGTATTCCTATGCCAAATAGTTGCACACACTCGGTCACATAAGCCAAGTAAACATGTATAACATACACTTGATGTTCACATACTCACATCCTTTGTTTTATAACCATTTCTAATCTTATTTTACATAATCTTTATTCATTCTTTTGACAATCATTAGATTTCAATTTAGAAATTTCTTGTTTAGCTTATCATATGCTCAATTATGCTTGACCAAACCAAACATCATAGGAACCTTGCATTTATAGCCTATAAGATTATTATAAACATGTTCAAAGCCTCAGTTCATAACAAAAATACCTTGGTAGTTTTGCAGTGCACCGCGACCGCGCTGCATTTTGCCCAGAACTGAGTTACTTCTAACTCTGTGTTCAACAAATCTTGAAGGGCACTTTGACACAACCACAAGCATACACATAGAGTCTCCAGGGACCTAAAATCAACCTTGGTCTAGGTATTATATAAATTTAATCCTTCATTTTGATTTCTTTCTTAAAACTAGATTTACATGTTCATTTTCTCAAATATTGACTATGAACATCTTTGACACTTGCATTACCGTTGGATAGGTCATATTACATACGCTCAGAAGTTCAAGACATGAAAAATATTACTTGGTTTGGCTGGCAGACGGCGCGGCCGCACTGCCTTTAGCCTGGAAAGTGGCGCGGTCGCGCCATTTCGGCTGAAAGCAATTTCATGCTCTGTTTTCTATAGTTCTATCTTCAATGCTCAACTCTCTTCTTTAGCTATTAAATCCATGCAATTTTACATGTCCAAATATATTACAAGTTGATTTCAACCAAGTTCTAGATTTAGAAACATAGAATCACATTCATTGTTTTCTTAATTCATATTTCCTAGAAAGTTTCCTTCTTAAACAATTTGACAAACAATTCATGAGTATTGTTTTAAAAACTTTATTTTTCAAAGAATTTCAATTACAATCATACCAGACTTCCAATGGAAATCATCTATAATCAATACAACTCATTATTCATAATTTCAATCGTCAAATCATAAAAATTACCTTCAAATTCTAGCTTCCTGCTTATCTTAATTTCCTTCAATCCAGTTTCTCTTATTAGCTTGCAATCAAAACTTCTTTTCAAAATGGTCTAAATTCTAGAGCTAGTAAACTTTCTGATGGTGTGGTAATGTTAGAGGATGAAGCTAAGAATGAAAATATAAGTTTGGTTTTTATAAATGAATTTTTCCTTGACCATCACGTTCTATAGCTTTGCTGAGTTAGATAGTCTATAGTCATGACATATTGCCAACTCCTGCTTTTCAATATCAATTAGTTTCTTTAGAACACAGCTCACGCTTCTATATATAATAATATTATCACTTATATTATATATACTAATTTTAGTTATAATATATAAGTACCTTCAGTACTTATCGCACCAAATATTATGTATCTTAAATATACACAATACATTCTAAATATCACAACCAAATATCCATAAATCTTTTCCATAAAAATAGAAGCTATACATTAAATAAAATAATTTATTTAATGCTATAATTTCATCATATTAAAATAATTTAATATCATAAATTATTTTAATACATCTTATTAATGTATACACAACTTTATTTATTTCTTTTTCCTTTATAAATTATTTCTAACAATTTAATTACATGCAGGAAAATTAATATATTTACCACATTACATGTATACACATATTACACCGCACACATTCACACATGCAGTATAATATAATAAAATAAAAATAATAATTTATTTAATAAAAATCTTTATTTTCATAATTATCTGGGAATTTGAATTGTTATATTAGCTAAGGGCTCCTAGAGCGATATTGAGAATGACTCAGATTCTAAGTCAAGTAATGATGAAGAACCTCAGATAGCTAGCCTATGTATCATGTCAATGGAAGTACCTGCAGACAACACCACTGATCATCAAGAGATTGATATCAGTGAGGTATTTGACTTTAACTCTCTAGATATTGATATTTTTGATTTAAGAACTGCTTTATGTGATATTACATCTGAGTTGTATAAATACATGAAGTGGTCCAGGGTTCTATTAAGGGATCATTCTCTTCTTCAAGAGGAAAAAGACAAAGTACAACTTAAGTTGGAAACGCTCAAGGAACTACTAACTCTTTTTCCAAGTTTGAAGCTGTGAATGAAAAATTCAAAAAAATCATTGAGCAATCTACACAAAGGAAATCATATCCAACTTCTAGAATTATGAAATTACAGAAGACAATCTCATCATGGAACCTATCTTCTTCTTCTATGGACTCCCTGATCAATAGATAGGGAAGCAGCTCATATTGATCAAAATTAGGATTTGGGGACTTATCCTCAGATCGTAGTGTGGATATAATTTCAGAGACTAACAATAATAGTGCTTCTAGTTCCCATAGAAGCATTGTGTTTGTGAAATCTACATAGGTTGTAGAGCCAATTATTCAAAACTCTACGATTTCTACTTAGTAGATTGTGATCCCTAAGAACAATCAATCACATACTGGTCTGGAATTTAAGAAATCACAGGGCAAAGTCAAAACTACCTTCAAACCTCGAAGGATCGCTGAGTCTGTTAACCTTCACTTTACGAACCAACTAGGCAAGAAACATAGAGTTGACTTTTACCCTATGAACTCTCAAAATCGTAGAATAGTGTGGAGACAGAGAGAGTTTGAGCCTAGAAGAAAGGCTGTAGGTTCCTTTGTTCCACACATATCTATGAAGAGAAGGAGTCCATGCACACATATAAGCATGTAACATATAAAATGCTATAATTGTCATCATTATGGACATATTGCTGCTATGTGTAAGTTTAATGATTATCCTATGTATGTAAAGCCTAAAGTGAGACAAATCTGTGTCCCTAAGAACACTAACTCATCAGGACCCAAGCAAGTCTAGGTAACAAAGTAAAGTTTGATTTCTCCTGCAAGATGCCAGCTTCACTAACTCAACATGATATCTAGATAGTAGATTCTCAAGACATGTGACAGGCAACAAATGTCTAATATCAAATTTCAAAGAAAAAGATGGCCTTGCCATTATCTTTGGAGATAATAATTCAGGAAAGACAAGAGGATATGACACAATAGGAAATGGTACAATCTCTTTTAGTAAAGTAACATTTATTGAAGGTTTGAAGCACAATCTATTGAGCATTAGCCAATTATGTGATTTAAAGGGCATTAAGTTATCTTCCTCAATAATTAATGTCAAGTAAGAGATCTGGAGACAAATTCTATCAAGCTAACTAGAACTAGAGACGAAAATGTATATATGGTGAATCTAGTTAAGCTAAGTTCTACTGAAATAGCTTGCTTCTTTGCCAAAGCTTCTAAAGATGTGAGCTGTTTATGACATAAAAGATTATCTCATCTGAAATTCAAAAATATATCCAGCTAGTTTCCAAAGATTTAGTCTCTGGTTTGCCCAGGCTTAACTTCATCAAAGACAAGCCCTGTAAAGCATGTCAGCTGAGAAAGCAAACCAAAATCTTATTCAAGAACAAGACAGTCAACTCTAATAGTAGGCCCCTACAGTTGCTACATATGGATCTATTTGAACCTATTCCTACTATCAGCCTTGGGGAAAAGAAGTATTCTTTAGTCATAGTAGATGATCATACAAGATTCACATGGGTATTTTTTTTAGCCTCAAAGGATGAAACAGCTCTCAGTTGATCAAGTTTTTCAAGCAGGTTGAGAATGAGAAGGGTGAAAAGATCAAAGCCATAAGGAGTAATTATGAAAGGGAGTTTGATTTTTTTGATGTAGATAAGTTTTGTGAAGACCAATGTCATTCATCAAAATTTCTCTACACCAAGGACTCCTCAGCAGAATGTTGTAGATGAAAGGAAGAATAGAACTTTTACTAAAGCAAGAAGAACACTCTTAGAAATTGCAAGACTTTCAGAATATTTTTGGGTTGAAGTTGTTAACATTGCTTGCTATATTCAGAACAGATATCTCATTCACTCCACTCATATGAAGACTGCCTAAGAGTTATGGAAAGGAAGAAAGCCCAACATTGGTTATTTTTATATCTTTGGCTGTGCTAGCTATATTCTCAACAATGGTAAAAGGTATCTAACTAAATTTCAACCTAAGTCAGATGAATGTATCTTTCTTGGTTATTCTACTGATAGTAAAGCATATAGAGTTTTCAATAAACGATTATTAAATATTAAAGTTTCAGTTCATATTACCTTTGACGAGACTGACAATATTGAGCCAAGTAAGGCTGTAGCGTTTAATGAAATTATAGAGCAAGATCAAGTAAACGTAGAATAGGAAGACCCTACGACCAGCGATCGTAGAGCCTATTGAAAGCCTCCTATTGCAGATCTGGGAATTCTACGACTTAAAGGTCATCCTACCCCAGAATTTGAGCTAAACCTTAAAGTTTTCAGAGAAGAAGGCACAAGGACAAACATTCCAACTGGAAGCAAATGGGCTAAAGATCACACTTAAGACCTGATAATTGGTGATCTATTTTAGGGCATTAAATGGCTTACTTACAAGTGGGAGAAGCCTTGCAAAGCTTCTCCAAGAAGCCATGAAGTGGCCGGATAACACCCCATTGGTCCCCTCTACTTGGCTTTGCTTTATCCTTTTTTTCATTTAATTAACTAACATGTTGACCAAGCCTTTGACTTCTCAAGTTTTGGGCTTGGTTTGGTCTTGATTTAAGCTTAGTTTGGGCCATTCTTTAGGCCTCCATCACCTTTAGTTTGGGCCTCTAATTAATCATACTTGGGCCTCTTAAATTTCATTCCATTGGGCTCCCGATACAATTTCTTTTGGGCTTGACCATGAAATTGGTTCTCGGTTGACTTTCGTAATTCGTTCGACAAGCCCAAAAATCGCGTTTTTTGTTTTTAAATTTTATTAGAGACTATGTTTCGTGACATCATATAAATGCTATGGCATCATTCAAAAAATTGAAAAAACGTAGAAGCGTTTTTAGCGTGAATAGTGTTTTTACATCTTTTCTCAAAAAAAATTTATTTTCTCGTACGAAACCGTAATTCGTAATTTCTAACACGTAAACACGATCTATGTGACAACCCGGATTTTCGAGAATAATTATAATAAGAATTTAATATAGAATAATTCTTATTATGAGTCGTGTTTGAATATATATGTGTTATATATATTTATGTAATTTTATTTGGTGAGCTTAATATGTATATATATAAATGTGAAATATATACATGGATTCAAAATGAATGAGTTAATAGTTGATTATTATAACGATCGCGAGTCGTGGGTAGCTTGATAATTCGAGCTTATGAATATTATTGAATAAAATAGACTTTTATTGATAATATTATGTGGTAAGTGTTTAAAGGTTATATTATAACCTAGATTATGTGTAGACGATGATTAGTAAGTATGAAAGTTTTTGTATTAGCTAATTTGGCGGATTCGAGAAATATCGCTAGAGTACTATTTATTGGATTAAATAAATAGTTTAAGGATAATATTATTGGACGAGTTATTTATTGTAAAGACGCTAACCCAAAATATGGGTGAGATATATGTACGTTGATGTATATGATTATGGGGAGTTAATCGTGAAGAGCAGCGATCGCGAACCGTGAATACCCTTGTAATTTTGGGTTTATTAATATTATTAAATGGATTAAAATATTATTTTTATGTGACGTGTTTAAAGGTTATTTTATAACCTGGATGATGTCAATGTATGAAGTTTTATGCGTTATTGAATCGTAGGAGTGAATAATTGATTTTGCGAAAGATCGCAAAATTACTATTCACGGGGCACGTTTCCCGAGGCACTATTCACGCCATAAAATTTTTATGTCTTTATCGATGTTGAATAATTTCATAAATACGTGTATGCGTAGGAATAATTTTTCCAAGTGTCAGAAATTTATTTGAGCTGATACGTGATTTTATCCGTATCCGAATGTATTATATGGGTGTTCCGAATATTTGGACAAATCCCATAATAATTATTTTTACCCATCCCAATATTTATGGTAATACCTATTTTAATTTTGGGTGGAGTTATTTACCAGTTTTGGTACAAAAGAGGGAGTTTTCGGATATATTTTTGTGTATTTGGGTATTGTTATCCCAAGTGGGAACCACCCAAACCACTTTGGACCAATCAAATTGCTAGAAAATGAGAAAGTGGAGAGCTTTGCCGGCAAGCTTGAATTATTTGGACAAAGCTCATTGAGCCATTAACCCATTACTCCCATTTTCTCCCAAAATTCCTCCACTTCTCCTAACCCATTCCTTCTCTCCCATCTCCCATATCATCAGAGTTTAGAGAGAGAGAGAGAGAGAGCTGCCAAGAGCTAGAAGAAAGAAGGAGAAGGTCGCCGGAAAAGTCGTCGGAAAAGAAGAAGAGTCGCCGGAAAATGAAGAAGAAGAAGAAAGGAAGAGAAGAAGAGGTTCGGGTGAACCAAAAAGGAAGAAGGAGACTTAAGCCAAACCCTAGCAAAGCTTCATATCATCTAGGAGGGATTTACAGAGGTAAATCATTAACTTGAAACCATTTTCATTTGATTTGGTTAAGGTTTTCAAGCTTTTCATGGTTTTAAAGCTTTTATGCTCATGGGTTGGTTTTCTTGCGATTTTTGTTGGTTTTGATTTATGTTAGCTGGTTGTAAATGTTGTTAAGAGGTTATGTAAGCCATTATTAACATCAAAGTGGAACAAAAATGGAAGAAATCCTTACCTTGGCTTAATGGAGCAAGAACATTGAACTATTGAACAAGAACATGGACTTTTGGACGATTTAGAGGACTTGTAACTATGATTTCGTATTTGTTTAATTTATTTGTTGTTATTATATTGTACTTCCATGGGTTATAAGTTTAACCCAGTTGGAATGGATTAAAAATGTGTTAAAACGAAGATTTGGTGTTGATTTTAGTGAAGAACACCAAGAACACCAAGAACACGAAAATAAAACGTGAGTTGATATTTTGGTCAAGGATTTGAATATGTTAATGTTAATGGGTAGCTCTGCATTTTTGATATGTTGTAGCCCCATGAATTAGGAGTCCATAGAGTCCGAAATGGACCAATTGGAACGTGTATTAAAGAAGATATGAAGATCGGAGTGAAAGGAGATCGAAGTCGCGAAGCTGGTGCAATTGCTTACCTGGGATACAGCCGGTTGAGCGCCGACGGCGCTCATTTTAAGGCCATTTGAGCGCTGGCCGCGCTGGGGCTGCAGTTTGCTAGACAGCTTTGACGCCCTTTACTAAAATGGGCATAACTTTCTCATACGAACTCGGATTGAGATGATTCAAGATGATTCGGAAAGAGAACGAGTAGACCTATAACTTTTGTTCTTTAAGTTTTTCAATTTGAGGTCTGTATATTGGTCTAAATTGGCCATTTATAGGATTGATGTGTAATTGGGGGCAATCAGAGGGTGTCGGGCATACGCGTAAGCACATGTAATGCTCCCGACAATGTAAAGTGATGTTCTAACTTTCATAACATGATATTTATGATTTATAATGATACTTAGTGTTAACCATTGAGTATTAGACAATTCGAATGTGTGTGCCAAGCGTACGCAATCACGTGTCAGTTGGGCGTTCGAATAATCAAGTTTGGCGTATAGACGTGCAAGCGTGGTAACGCCGTAACTAGTGTGTATAATCTTGTTTAATATTGTGTTTCTAATAATAATGAAACATGATAGTGTGTTATAAACCAATGTATGAGCATGCTAAGCACATGCAAAGGAGGCGAATTAGGTGTGTGACGTGTAAACGTCGAAACGTCGCTTAAAGTGTTAAAGAACTTAAATAGTGTTTCGATTTAAACAAAATAAACATTATAAGATATGAAGTGGGTTTATAATATAAACCATTATATGAAGCCTTTTTAGTGGCTAATTGGTGTTTTATTGTTAAATAAATTGTGTAGGATATTTGAAGGACGAGCCATCATAATTTGGCAAGGAACGCTTAAGGCAAGTTCTTTCAGTAACTTGTTAACTTGTTTAAATGTATTGATGTACATGACTTGATTACTAAATCTTTCACTATTATGTGGATTATACGAGAGTATGATTAAGGTGTGCATAATGTGCAATTATGTGATTATATTGTTCTATGTGGAACTTGAATTATTGTAGATATACAATGTGAGATGCATGAAGTATGCTATGAGATACATGATGCATATATATGGATGAATTTCATAAGATTTATAATGCATGAGCAAGATGCATAGTATGAGAATCATGATGCATGGATAAAATGCAAACTTATGTGTTACGTGAAGCATGAAATGTGAAAACTGTCAGTTCTTGCTGAGCCGTCGTGCTCATTCTTGCAAAAATAAAACTTTTACAGATTTACGATGCAATGCAATTATCTTGATATCGTGATGATAAGGATTAGAGGCGCATAGAAACAGGAAGGTTGCTAAATGTCCCTTTACTATAATTATTTAGCTATGATGACGGTAGATGATGTACGTGAATTTGACTATGTAAACCTTGAGTTAAATATGAAGGTTATCCATCATAGTAGTTAAGATGTGATTATGTTAGTTACTTGTTATAGTAAACTACAAGGATGTCGATGTTGTATAAAGGACATTTTTATAACGAATGTATTGGTTATTGAATAACCTTGCGAATATTCAGGGATTGGATAAAGTCAGAATCTGAACCTTGCGTTCACATATGAGATATTGTAAAGGATCATGGTATTTATTCAACCTTGGTCATAAGTGTTTTATTTAAAGTCTCCGTGCCTGGGATTAGATGATGATATGTTGTTATATTATTGTAATTACATATTTTTAGTAAGCCTATGTTGTATGGGCAGTACCGTGACGCACCGGACTCGGGTTCAAGGTAAGACCCGAAAATAGGAAGGCACCGAAGCCAGACTCTCCGTAGGGGACGCCGAGCGAGTCGGTAGCAAACTGATAGGTACCAGTGTGAGGTGCTATGGTTGAAGCACCATTTTCTTTAAAGTTGGTATCAGAGCTGATAGGTTATAAACCTTAGGTAAGAGTACCTTAGGCTATAACTGTAGTGAAGAAAGATAATAATGATGAAGATAGTGAAAGAATAAAACTCAAATAGAGTTTAATTGATAGTAAATGAATTTAGAAAATTCATAGTAAGAGTTGAGATATATATAAGACGATTAAAAGAAGAATATTGATGCGTTATAAAAGATGAGAATTAGGAGTTACCTGACTCTAGTGATAAAGATGACAAGTGTTGATTAATAGACGAGGTCTATAAGAAAAAAATACAATAAAATCATATATTATGATTAGAGAGAAGAGTATAGAAGATCGTAGGATGAAACGATCGTATGATAAGAAGATCGTAATGTGAAACGATTGTAGAGTAAGATCACGATGTGATTGGATTAAATCATAGAATGGCAAATGATTAATTATATGATTGAAAATTTTAGCTGAATGTTATAGATAGATGGTACTATGAGATAGTACGAGTAAAACTCGGAAAGTGTTATGGGTGATGAAACACGAATTAAATTCTTGTTAAGCAACGAGTAAGCTAGGATTGGGGGTGATTTCAATTGAGGACTCATGTTAGTGGCTGAGTTGTACAATTCCTTGTATGGGCGGGGGATTCGTGCTTGGTTTGAGAACCACTTAGCTTCCTATATCGGTATAATGGTTGAGTTGAACAATTCCTTGTATGGGCGGGGAATTTGTGCTTGGTGTAACAACCGCTTAGCCTCATATATTGATTAGTGGCCAAGTTGATCGATTCCTTGTATGGGTAGGGGATTGTGATGGGTTCGACAATCACTTAGCTTCCTATATTGATAATCGTTGGAACCTAGTATCGCGCTATTGCTATACATATAACGAGAAGGTGATTCTTTTCTCATATCTATATTTGATGGTTAGAGAATAATAAGATTAGGTGCGAGTTCTTGAAACTCATACTTATGGTAAGTTCGTGACTCATAATCATATGGTATGGTGGAACCCCTCAGCGAATGGACGATTTTGGTCTGACTAGGATAAGTTCCTAAACCCATATGATTGTGGTAAGTTCTTGAACTCATAATGTGTGGTAAGTTTGATGAACTATATTGGGGTATCAAAAGGTTATGGATTTAGAACTGTGAATTCTCAAAATGATGAGCATTGATGGAGTTAGAAATAGATAGAATTATTAAATAGTGGAGAAATGGGAGAAATTGAAGTTGATGAGGAGGCATGGATATTCCAAATCTTCTAGCTATGCTAGACTTCGAAATTTATTGACTTCGTGCTGATATTTGCACTTTTGCTCTTCGAAAAATGTATGGGGCCAGATTTCTGGACCAAGGATTTTAAATATACTATTATTCATATGTCTATGCTAATAGTTTCGGCTAGACAAAGTTGATTTGAAAATATCAAAATGTATTTTTAAATTGTCATCAATGCATCATGAAACCTGGTGTAGAATGACAGATGATGGAGTCATCAATGCAGATTAACCTAGTGTTGGATGTGATCATAGTATCGTCAACCCACTATGGTATGATGTAGTATGACAAAATCACGAAATGACGGAATCCTTAACGGACTGTAGAAATAGTGCGGTATCATGACGTCATAAAATGATTTTTTGTTTTCGTTAAAGTATGAAAAAGTATGCCAATTTAGTTGGCTAAAATAATTCGATTGATGTCCGGATTGTTAACAAAAGTCTAAGCTATTTGATTCGGCTAGACAAATGTTGAAATATGTTTATGCAAGCATTATTTGCGAATTTATGCCTAAATCAAATTGTTTTGGTGCGGAATTTTGTAGTAAGCTGAGGTGAACAACCCTATTATTGGGGTATTTGATGTTGGAATAATCCCGACTGACCCTATGGTGGTCAAGCAAACGCATATAGATGTTTAGCTAGAAAGTTGTGCACAACGTCAAAGTACAAAAGGCTGATCACCTGGCGTACGGAGGTAGATTACCTTTTTCTTAATTGAAATCGGTAGGGGTAGTAATAACCGTAAACCTCTATGTTCATGGTCTTTATGAGGTAGATTACCTTTTCTTAATTGAAATCGGTAGGGGTAGTAATACCCGTAAACCTCAATGTTCATGTTCTTTATGGGCCCCAGCAGGGGTAGATTACCTTTTTCATAATTGAAATTGGTAGGGGTAGTAATACCCGTAAACCTCTGTGGCCATGGTCTTTATGGCCCCTCAGCATAATATGAAAAGTTTTTAAGGAATATTTTATTTCCTATTTGTTCAAGTTACTTCACAATTATCGAAAAATTGCTGAAGGTTCCATTTATTCGGAAAACTGGTTATGGGAAGGACAATTTTCCCAAGGAGAAGTAGTCGTAGAATGCGACAATTTTAAGTAAATCCTTGAAAGAGGACAGTGTAAAGGTTAGATTGAAAACCTAGTTTTGATGGGTAGAATAAGCAAAGATGAATGCGTTGAAATTTCGAGGACGAAATTCTTAGAAGAAGGGGTGAATGTAATATCCCTAATATTTATGAGTTAGTAAATCATGATATTAAATTATTATGATGACTGTGACATACAATGACCCTTAAAAAAGGAAATTGATGGGTTAAACATAGGATAATACTCAGAGATTAAATAGGTTATATAAAACCTATGTTATAGTAATACGTTGAAATTATTCAACGATAAAGTTTCGGAAGAAATTAGACGAAAACCGAGTAAGAGGTTTGATATTTGTGATTCCGAGGACGGAATCCTTATAAGGAGGGAAGAATGTGACAACCCGGATTTTCGAAAATAATTATAATAAGAATTTAATATAGAATAATTCTTATTATGAGTCGTGTTTGAATATATATGTGTTATATATATTTATGTAATTTTATTTGGTGAGCTTAATATGTATATATATAAATGTGAAATATATACATGGATTCAAAATGAATGAGTTAATAGTTGATTATTATAACGATCGCGAGTCGTGGGTAGCTTGATAATTCGAGCTTATGAATATTATTGAATAAAATAGACTTTTATTGATAATATTATGTGGTAAGTGTTTAAAGGTTATATTATAACCTAGATTATGTGTAGACGATGATTAGTAAGTATGAAAGTTTTCGTATTAGCTAATTTGGCGGATTCGAGAAATATCGCTAGAGTACTATTTATTGGATTAAATAAATAGTTTAAGGATAATATTATTGGACGAGTTATTTATTGTAAAGACGCTAACCCAAAATATGGGTGAGATATATGTACGTTGATGTATATGATTATGGGGAGTTAATCATGAAGAGCAGCGATCGCGAACCGTGAATACCCTTGTAATTTTGGGTTTATTAATATTATTAAATGGATTAAAATATTATTTTTATGTGACGTGTTTAAAGGTTATTTTATAACCTGGATGATGTCAATGTATGAAGTTTTATGCGTTATTGAATCGTAGGAGTGAATAATTGATTTTGCGAAAGATCACAAAATTACTATTCACGGGGCACGTTTCCCGAGGCACTATTCACGCCATAAAATTTTTATGTCTTTATCGATGTTGAATAATTTCATAAATACGTGTATGCGTAGGAATAATTTTTCCAAGTGTCAGAAATTTATTTGAGCTGATACGTGATTTTATCCGTATCCGAATGTATTATATGGGTGTTCCGAATATTTGGACAAATCCCATAATAACTATTTTTACCCATCCCAATATTTATGGTAATACCTATTTTAATTTTGGGTGGAGTTATTTACCAGTTTTGGTACAAAAGAGGGAGTTTTCGGATATATTTTTGTGTATTTGGGTATTGTTATCCCAAGTGGGAACCACCCAAACCACTTTGGACCAATCAAATTGCTAGAAAATGAGAAAGTGGAGAGCTTTGCCGACAAGCTTGAATTATTTGGACAAAGCTCATTGAGCCATTAACCCATTACTCCCATTTTCTCCCAAAATTCCTCCACTTCTCCTAACCCATTCCTTCTCTCCCATCTCCCATATCATCAGAGTTTAGAGAGAGAGAGAGCTGCCAAGAGCTAGAAGAAAGAAGGAGAAGGTCGCCGGAAAAGTCGTCGGAAAAGAAGAAGAGTCGCCGGAAAAAGAAGAAGAAGAAGAAAGGAAGAGAAGAAGAGGTTCGGGTGAACCAAAAAGGAAGAAGGAGACTTAAGCCAAACCCTAGCAAAGCTTCATATCATCTAGGAGGGATTTACAGAGGTAAATCATTAACTTGAAACCATTTTCATTTGATTTGGTTAAGGTTTTCAAGCTTTTTATGGTTTTAGAGCTTTTATGCTCATGGGTTGGTTTTCTTGCGATTTTTGTTGGTTTTGATTTATGTTAGCTGGTTGTAAATGTTGTTAAGAGGTTATGTAAGCCATTATTAACATCAAAGTGGAACAAAAATGGAAGAAATCCTTACCTTGGCTTAATGGAGCAAGAACATTGAACTATTGAACAAGAACATGGACTTTTGGACGATTTAGAGGACTTGTAACTATGATTTCGTATTTGTTTAATTTATTTGTTGTTATTATATTGTACTTCCATGGGTTATAAGTTTAACCCAGTTGGAATGGATTAAAAAGGTGTTAAAACGAAGATTTGGTGTTGATTTTAGTGAAAAACACCAAGAACACCAAGAACACGAAAATAAAACGTGAGTTGATACTTTGGTCAAGGATTTGAATATGTTAATGTTAATGGGTAGCTCTGCATTTTTGATATGTTGTAGCCCCATGAATTAGGAGTCCATAGAGTCTGAAATGGACCCATTGGAACGTGTATTAAAGAAGATATGAAGATCGGAGTGAAAGGAGGTCGAAGTCGCGAAGCTGGTGCAATTTCTTACCTGGGATACAGCCGGTTGAGCGCCGACGGCGCTCATTTTAAGGCCATTTGAGCGCTGGTCGCGCTGGGGCTGCAGTTTGCTAGACAGCTTTGACGCCCTTTACTAAAATGGGCATAACTTTCTCATACGAACTCGGATTGAGATGATTCAAGATGATTCGGAAAGAGAACGAGTATACCTATAACTTTTGTTCTTTAATTTTTTCAATTTGAGGTCTGTAGATTGGTCTAAATTGGCCATTTATAGGATTGATGTGTAATTGGGGGCAATCAGAGGGTGTCGGGCATGCGCGTAAGCACATGTAATGCTCCCGACAATGTAAAGTGATGTTCTAACTTTCATAACATGATATTTATGATTTATAATGATACTTAGTGTTAACCATTGAGTATTAGACAATTCGAATGTGCGTGCCAAGCGTACGCAATCGCGTGTCAGTTAGGCGTTCGAATAATCAAGTTTGGCATATAGACGTGCAAGCGTCGTAACGCCGTAACTAGTGTATAATCTTATTTAATATTTTGTTTCTAATAATAATGAAGTGTGTTATAAACCAATGTATAAGCATGCTAAGCACATGCAAAGGAGGCGAATTAGGTGTGTGACGTGTAAACGTCGAAACGTCGCTTAAAGTGTTAAAGAACTTAAATAGTGTTTCGATTTAAACAAAACGAACATTATAAGATATGAAGTGGGTTTATAATATAAACCATTATATGAAGCCTTTTTAGTGGCTAATTGGTGTTTTATTGTTAAATAAATTGTGTAGGATATTTGAAGGACGAGCCATCATAATTTGGCAAGGAACGCTTAATGCAAGTTCTTTCAGTAACTTGTTAACTTGTTTAAATGTATTGATGTACATGACTTGATTACTAAATCTTTCACTAGTATGTGGATTATATTAGAGCATGATTAAAGTGTGCATAATGTGCAATTATGTGATTATATTGTTCTATGTGGAACTTGAATTATTGTAAATATACAATGTGAGATGCATGAAGTATGCTATGAGATACATGATGCATATATATGGATGAATTTCATAAGATTTATAATGCATGAGCAAGATGCATAGTATGAGAATCATGATGCATGGATAAAATGCAAACTTATGTGTTACGTGAAGCATGAAATGTGACAACTGTCAGTTCTTGCTGAGCCGTCGTGCTCATTCTTGCAAAAATAAAACTTTTGCAGATTTACGATGCAATGCAATTATCTTGATATCGTGATGATAAGGATTAGAGGCGCATAGAAACAGGAAGGTTGCTAAATGTCCCTTTACTATAATTATTTAGCTATGATGACGGTAGATGATGTACGTGAATTTGACTATGTAAACCTTGAGTTAAATATGAAGGTTATCCATCATAGTAGTTAAGATGTGATTATGTTAGTTACTTGTTATAGTAAACTACAAGGATGTCGATGTTGTATAAAGGACATTTTTATAACGAATGTATTGGTTATTGAATAACCTTGCGAATATTCAGGGATTGGATAAAGTCAGAATCTGAACCTTGCGTTCACACATGAGATATTATAAAGGATCATGGTATTTATTCAACCTTGATCATAAGTGTATTATTTAAGGTCTTCGTGCCTGGGATTAGATGAGGATATGTTGTAATATTATTGTACTTACATATTTGTAGTAAGCCTATGTTGCATGGGTTGTACCGTGACGCGTCGGAATCGGGTTCAAGGTAAGACCCGAGTTTCGGGGGCGTTACAATCTAGGTCATAATATGACTTTTAAACACATAACACAGAATAATAGTCGTAAAAATATATTTTATTCAATAATATTCATAAACCGTAATTACAAGGCTAAGCACAATGCTCGATCATTACATTCTCCCCCCTTATAAGCATTCTGTCTCCAGAATCTCGATACAAGGTTACACAAAAAGATAGGGATAATTTTTTTTATTTTATCTTTGAGTTCCCACGTTGCTTTTTGGGTATTGTGGTTCTTTCATACTACCTTTACAGAAGGTATTACCTTATTTCTTAAGACTTGCTCTTTTCTATCAATTATCTGAATCAGAATTTCTTCATATGTTAAGTCTTTTTCTACTTGAATAGGTTCATATTTAATTACATGCTTATAGTCTTGCTTATACGGTCATAATACTGACACATAAAACACATTATGTACGTGTTCCAACTCAGGAAGTAAGGCTACTTCGTAAGCCACCTCTCCTACTCTTCTTAACACTTCGAACGGTCCTATAAATCTTGGACTTAGCTTCTCTTTCTTTCCAAATCGCATCTTCCCTTTCCAGGGAGATACCTTCAAAAATTCGTATGACCCAACTTCAAAATCTTTTTTCTGGCGATGTTGATCTGCATACTTCTTCTATCGATCTTGAGCCGTTATTAGCAGTGTGTGTATTAACTTAATAATTTCCACAGTTTGCTGCACCAATTCTGGTCCCGGCAATCGACGTTCACCTACCTCGTCCCAGCATAGTGGCGTTCTGTACTTTCTCCCGTATAACGCTTGTAATAACCCAAGATTTTTGATATATTAAAATAAGAAATTTTACGTATGAATTTTTTTAATATAATAAAATTATTTTTATTATACATTAAAGCAAATATGAGAATGGGTGCAAGGAAAGGAATGTGAATAAGTAATATGTACATATATATTTATTTCATATATGGTTTCAAGTAAATTTCTTATTAAATAAATAGTTAGTAATTATAAATTATATTCTGTTAGTAAGTTAATTTTTATATTAAAGATATATGATTATTTATAAATATGATTACTATATTATTTAAATAATAAATTTATATTTTAAGAAATGATTATTAATATTATTATTATTATTATTATTACTATGATTATTTCTTTATGATATGAATTTGTAAGATTAGTCAATTTATTTTAAATTGACTAAGTATGGTAAATGTGGTAAAGTGACAGCACGAATCAAAACCTTAATTTGATCTATGGTTATGGATTTTAATTTTTAATATAATTATTGATATAAATATATTTAAAATGAATGTATGTGTATTATGGATAATAAGAATTCATTTTCTTAAAGAAGTTCGAATACTAAATATAAATATTGATTATATTTGAATGCATGTGTACAATATGTGGTTCAATGAGTATAATAATTATTTATCAATGATGATAAATATATTATGACTTATGTGGAAAATGTATGTGATTAATTGTTAGTTAAAATAGGACCCACTAATAGTTATTTAAATTAGTGGACTAACTTAAAAATATTAATATTAAACAATTGGTAAGATAGTTAGTTAATTAATTATTTAATTAAAGTGAATATAGTAAGTGAATAAGTTTTGTACATTAATTAATATGAGCATTAATTAATGAGAACTAGGTGATATATGTATAATTTATATTAATAGTCCAATTAGTAAGGAAAACTAGTGGACTAGCCTAATTAGTTTATTAACCAAGCCCAATCAATTAATTGAACATGGACTTGGATAATTAATGTGTGGACTAATTAAATTAGCCCAACACTTATTAAATTAGTAACCAAGCATGGATTAATAACTTTGGCAACTAGTAGCCCAAATGTGGAATAATAATATTGAAAAACTAGAAGCCCAAACTTATTAAAAGTGAGCCCAAAAAGAATTTAATTGAAGTCTAATTGTTAGCCCAATTGGGGAATACATCTAACAACTTAATTAATACATTAAAGCAATAAAAGAAAAGCAAAAATGAAGCAAAAATCAAAAGGGGCAGCCGGCCATTGGATTTCCAAATTGGTGAGGTTTTGATTTTAGGAGCTTGCTTGTGTGGGTGGAAAAAAAAGAAGAAGTACAATAAATAATAATCACACATCACCAAGTTGTCAAATGAGTGTACTAGCTAATGATGGAAAATATATAGATACAATACATATATCTTCTCATTCTTCCAAGTAACTAGTTAATTAGTAAAGCAAAGTCACTTGTTCATCTTCTCATTCTTCCAAGTTTAGAGAGAGAGAGAGAAAATAGAAATTAAAAATCTACTTCCTTCTCTTTCACCTACCATTATTTCCAAAATAATATCTTGAGAAAGAAGAGGAAGAGGCTCACGGCAAGAGAGGGAGATGATTTGATCTCCTATGCATCCCAAGTGTGATAGCTACCTTGGATAATAAACAAAAGCTCACAAGAAAATGTATAATCTAAACTAGTTTATGTAAATTTATTTTGTGTTACTTTGAAAGCAAAAAGGAGAAATATTTTTTTTCGTATGATGGTAGATGATGAGTAGGTTTTATACCTACGAATCGGATACCAATGAATGTGAATTATTGCTTATTTTCATGGTTTTCAGTTACTTTTCATGTATTTTGTGTGTTTTTGTAGGTTGCACATGTTGGGATTGCATTGGGCGAGAATTGGATGTTCGAGTGGATGAAGTTGTTGATGTTGCTGAGGTTGCAGGAATTCAGAGCAGCGCGGCCGCGCCCAAAATGAACTGGGTAGCAGCGCGGCCGCGCGTGATGTCAAAGTTAGAAAAAAAATGGCTGTCAGGGTAGCGCGGTTGCGCGCCTTGCAAGCTTAATTCAGGCGCGACCGCGCCGGTTCGAGTGAGGGCAAAATCGACTTTTCTGATGTTTTAAATGGTTTTGATTTGAACTTGGATTTGAAACTTTGTAATTAATTAGGGTTTTATCAGATACTATAAATAGGTGTTTTCTAGTTGGTAATTGGTATCTATCTATTAGCAAACCCTAGTTTGGAGCAAGTGGAGAAGATTTGAAGCAAGTTGATAACAAGGAGAAGCAAGGAAGAGCAGGACAGAGATTGAATGATTACTTACAGTGTTTCTTCTCTTTTCTCTTGATTCCAAACTTTTGATGTTATTAAACTTGTGGATGATGATTTCTAGTTTATTTATGAACAAAATTTCTTTTAAGGCTATAATGGATCTTAATGCGTAGTTTTGAATAGCATGCTTCTTTGAATATTATGATTAGTTATTTTTGGATTGTCTATTATGGTTTGTGCTGAATTGTTAATTATCTGGCCAATAATTATTGAGATAATCTATATGAATTTGAAAGATGAAGTGTAGATTTAGATCTGACTATAATAGCATGTGATTGTGTCTTCTGCTGTTGATGGAATTCATAATTTGTGATTAGGATAGAGATAAACCTATCACCGCATGTAATCAAAATAGGGAACTTGGGCTTTAAATCCTTTTTAATTGTAATTCACATAGAAATATAGTGAGTTAGTTATCTAGGGTGATGAACTTGAGTCTATCAATTGTGGATTTAAGTTAGGTTGTTTATGGAACATTGAAAGATGATCATAAATCGTGATGTGTTCCTGGTTAACAATCCAGAATAACTAGCATAATCCAATGGGGAGCATGTTAAGTGAAATAAAGCATTAAGTGAAGTTATAGTCTTAAGTCTTTAAAAAATCTGTTTTCAAACTAGTGTTAGTAATTTAATTTAGAATTAATTAGTTAAATTCAAAACCTCAGAATTCATAAATCACTTGTTTATTAAAAATTGATTTAATTTAAATTTGGAATTTGTCATTATAGAATCAATTCTTCTCTGTGGGACGATACTCTACTTTCACTTTATTACTTGTGGACTGTGTATACTTGCGTATTTTTGCTAGTATAGATTTTGGCAAACAAGTTTTTGGCGCCGTTGCCGGGGAACAATTGTGTCTATAATTTCAAGTTTTAGTTTTAATTAAATAAGTTTTAGTTAACATTGTTTTTCTTGTTACTTCCTGTTTCAGGTGATCTAGGTTTGTTTATGCAAACCCGATCAAAGCAGTCGGAACTTGTGAAGAGTGAAGACGATCTTGAAAACAAGTTACGCAAGTTGAGAAAGTTTTGTCGTGAAACCATCAAGAAAGAAAAAATGGCTAACGAAGAACAGAAATCATTGAGGGAATATGCCATGCCTAAGCTTGATGAAATCAGGTCAAGCATCACGAGGCCAGCCATCACGGCTAATTCCTTTGAGATCAAGTCGGGTACAATTCAGATGATTCAGAATGCGGTACAGTTTGGGGGATTAGCCAACGATGATCCTAACGAGCACTTGGTTAGCTTTCTTGAGATTTGTGATACATTCAAATATCCAAATGTATCTGATGATGCGGTGAGACTACGTTTGTTTCCGTTTTCACTAAGGGATAAAACAAAGAGTTGGTTGCACTCACTTCCACCGGGGTCCATCACAACTTGGGATGACTTGGCCCAGAAATTCCTAGCAAAATTCTTTCCGCCGGCTAAGTCTTCTAAGTTGAGAAACGATATTTCCACTTTTGAACAAAGTCATGGAGAGACACTGTATGAGGCTTGGGAAAGGTTCAAAGAGTTATTGAGAAGATGCCCACATCATGCATTACCCAAGTGGTTGCAAGTCCAGACATTCTACAATGGGCTGAGTAGTAATACTCGAACAATTATAGATGCAGCTGCTAGGGGAGCACTTATGGATAAGAATTTTGATGAAGTTTACACCTTGTTAGAAACTATGGCTGCAAATAACTATCAATGGCCGACGTCGAGGATGAATCACCAAAAGGTAGCTGGAGTTTTGGAAGTAGATGCAGTCACTGCACTAACAGCTCAGATGGCAGCCATGTCTAAGAAAATTAAAGCTTTGGCGGAGTCAAAAGTCCAGCAAGCAGCTTATGTGTGTGAACTATATGCAGGCGCACATCCAACGGAGTATTGTGCCATTAATCCGGAATCGGTACAGTATTTGGGGAGTTATAACAAACCACAACAGCCATACCAGAATGCATATAATCCGGGGTGGAAGAATCATCCGGGTTTCTCGTGGAGCAATAACACTCAAGTTCAAAATCCCGCTCCAAGATCATAGAACCCCCCGGGTTTTCAGAACCAAGCTCCACAACAGGCAGAGAAAAAACCCAATTTAGAAGAATCTTTGGCAAGATTTATCACAGCATCGGAGAAAAGAATGAATGAGCAAGATAAGCTGTTAAATCAGGTAGACTTGAATGTGAAGAGCCAAGCGATATCAATTCAGAATCTGGAAAATTAACTCGGACAGTTAGCTCAAGCCTTGAACAATCGACCACAAGGAGTACTTCCAAGTGATACAGAAGTCAACCCCAAAAGAGATGGTAAGGAACAATGTCAAGCTGTAACACTTCGAAGTGGGAAGCAACTCCAGCAGAGCAACGCGGCCGCGCCCATCCCCAGTCCCAGATCCTGCAGAGAAATTGGTAGGAAAAGACAAGGAAACGGAGAATGAGGAGAAAGACAAGGAGAAAGCAAAGCAAGCAGAAGTATACCCTCCTGTGCCATATCCTCAGAGATTTCACAAGCAGAAATTAGATAAATAATTCTCCAAATTCCTTGAAGTCTTTAAGAAGATGCAAATCAATATACCGTTTGCCGAGGCCTTAGAGCAGATGCCGAGCTATGCCAAGTTTATGAAAAGAATTTTATCGAGGAAGAAAAAGCTGTAGGATTATGAAACAGTAGCATTGACTGAGGAGTGTAGTGCTATATTGCAGAAGAAGTTGCCACCAAAGTTAAAGGATCCGGCTAGTTTCACTATCCCTTGCACCATTGGCAGCTTATCAATCAGCAGATGTTTGTGTGATTTGGGTGCGAGCATCAACCTTATGCCATTATCGATATATGTCCAACTGGGTCTACCTGCACCGAAACCGACCAACATCTCTCTTCAGCTTGCTGATCGGTCAGTTACATATCCTAGAGGTCTCGTGGAAGACATCTTGGTAAAAGTGGATAAATTCATATTCCCAGTTGATTTCATTATTTTGGACTATGAGGAGGACAAAGACATTCCTATCATACTTGGAAGACCTTTCTTGGCAACGGGAAGAACACTTATAGATGTGCAAAAAGGAGAATTGACTATGGGGGTGCAAGACCAGGAAGTGACATTCAATGTGTTCAAAGCCATGAAATTTCCTACGGATGAGGAAGAGTGTTTCCGGTTGGATGTGGTAGAAAAAGTGGTGGAAGACGAGTTTTTGAGGAAATTGACTGAGGATCCATTAGAACCTGTTTTATTAGGGGAGGCTGACATGGATGACCTAGCGATGATGGAGTTTCTGCACATTTTAGATACAGTGCCGAGAGTACGCAAATTTCAGATCCCCTATGAACCTTTGCAGCTTACCGATAAATCCTTAGAACGCTTGAAGCCATCTCTTGAAATACCTCCTACTCTTGAACTTAAACCTTTACCGAGCCATCTGAGGTATGCTTATTTAGGTGAATCATCTACTTTGCCTGTTATTATTGCATCTGTACTTAACGAATTGCAGGAAAGTAAGTTGATTCGAGTTCTCCGGGAATACAAATCAGCCATTGGTTGGACTATCGCAGACGTAAAAGGAATTAGCCCATCATTCTGTATGCACAAGATCCTTTTGGAAGACGATGCCAAACCAACGATAGAGCAACAAAGGAGGCTGAACCCGATCATGAAAGAGGCGGTGAAAAAGGAAATTTTGAAGTGGCTTGATGCAGGTATCATTTACCCCATCTCCGATAGCAGTTGGGTGAGTCCAGTACAGTGTGTGCCTAAAAAGGGTGGCATGACGGTTGTAGAAAATGAGAATAATGAGTTGATACCGACAAGGACAGTGACTGGATGGAGGGTTTGTATGGACTACAGGAAATTAAACAAGGCAACCCGCAAGGATCACTTTCCTCTACCCTTCATTGATCAAATGTTAGATAGACTGGCTGGACACTAGTTTTATTGCTTATTGGATGGCTACTCAGGTTATAATCAGATAGTGATTGCTCCCGAAGATCAGGAAAAGACCACCTTCACGTGTCCTTATGGCACTTTCGCTTTTCGGAGGATGTCTTTTGGCTTATGCAATGCACCAGCAACGTTCCAAAGATGCATGATGGCTATTTTCTCAGATATGGTTGAACGTAACATGGAGGTATTCATGGACGATTTTTCAGTGTTTGGTGACACATTTGATAGTTGCCTAGAAAATCTGGTCCTGGTTTTAAAAAGATGCGTGGAGACCAATTTAGTGCTCAACTGGGAAAAATGCCACTTTATGGTGCAAGAGGGGATAATTCTTGGGCACAAGGTGTCATCAAACGGGTTAGAGGTAGATCGAGCCAAGATGGAGACAATAGAAAATCTACCTCCACCAACTACAGTCAAGGGAATACGGAGTTTCTTGGGACATGCTGGATTTTATAGAAGATTCATAAAGGACTTTTCTAAGATCTCTAAGCCTTTATGTAGCTTATTGGAGAAGGATGTTCCCTTTCAATTTGATGATGAGTGTCTTGCAGCTTTTGAATTGTTGAAAAGGAAATTGACTACAGCGCCAGTAATTGTAGCACCGGATTGGTCAAGGCCGTTTGAATTGATGTGTGATGCTAGTGACTATGCTATTGGGGTTATTTTGGGTCAACGAAAGGAAAAGATTTTTCACGCCATTTATTATGCTAGCAAAACACTATCCGATGCCCAACTCAACTATACGACTACCGAGAAGGAGTTGCTTGCGGTTGTGTATGCCTTTGACAAATTTCGGTTGTACTTAATTGGAACCAAAGTAGTGGTGTTCACTGACCATTCTGCTATAAGATATCTGATTTCGAAGAAGGATGCAAAGCCAAGGCTGATTCGATGGATACTTCTACTCCAAGAGTTCGACTTGGAAATCCGGGATAGGAAGGGAACGGAAAATCAAGTGGCAGATCATCTCTCGAGATTAGAAAACAATGACCACGTCAAGGGTGACAACACGGTGATCAATGAGTTCTTTCCGGATGAACAATTGTTTTTGATCCATTTAGAAGTCCCATTGTATTCCGATTTTGTCAATTATTTGGTGAGCAACGTACTTCCTCCTGATTTGACCAGTCAACAAAAGAAAAAGTTTCTGCATGATGTAAAAAGGTACATGTGGGATGAGCCGTTCCTATTCAAACATTGTGCCGATCAGATGATTAGACGGTGTGTGTCACACAGTGAAGTAGAGAGTATTTTACATCATTGCCATGATTCACTATATGGAGGTCATTACGGAGGCGAGAAGACAACGGCCAAGTTGTTACAAGCAGGATTTTTCTGGCCAACGTTGTTTAAGGATGCCCACCACTTCGTGCAAAGATGTGACAGATGTCAAAGGGTGGAAAATATTTCCAAGCGTCATGAGATGCCCTTGAATGCCATATTAGAAGTTGAAGTCTTTGACGTTTGGGGAATAGATTTTATGGGACCATTCCCATCTTCCTTTAACAACCTCTACATCCTTTTGGCGGTCGATTATGTCTCTAAATAGGTGGAAGCAAGTGCGCTGCCGACTAATGATGCCAAAGTGGTTCTTAAATTTCTGCAGAAAAACATTTTCACACGTTTTGGCACCCCAAGAGCAATTATCAGTGATGAAAGGAGTCACTTTTGCAACAGGTCATTCACGGCTCTCCTAGCTAAGTATGGGGTACACCACCGTGTTGCTACAGCGTACCATCCCCAAACCAGTGGCCAAGCCGAAGTGTCAAACAGAGAAGTGAAGAGAATTCTGGAGAAAATTATCAATCCGAATAGAAAAGATTGGTCAGCAAAATTGGGTGATGCGCTTTGGGCGTATCGGACAGCTTATAAGATGCCCATTGGCATGTCTCCGTACCAATTAGTCTATGGAAAGGCGTGTCACCTACCAGTTGAGCTTGAACATAGAGCATATTGGGCCATCAAAAGATTGAATTTTGATCTCGCGGCTGCTGGGGAAAAAAGGCTACTTCAGCTGAATAAGCTCGACGAATTCCGGTTGCAAGCATACGAGAATTCGAAGATATACAAGGAAAAAGTCAAGAAGTGGCATGATCGGAAAATCATCGATAGGACTTTTGAGCCGGGACAAGCAGTGCTTCTTTTCAATTCTAAGCTGAAGTTATTTCCAGGGAAGCTCAAGTCGAGGTGGTCAGGTCCTTTCATTGTTAAACAAGTATTCCCTCATGGCACCGTTAAAGTTTTTGCAAGCAATCCGGAAGAGTCGTTTAAAGTCAATGGTCAAAGATTGAAGCATTATTGGGGTGGTGGTGTTGATCGCCAGAAAACCTCAATCACTCTTACCGATTAAAGATGAAACAGGAAGTAGTCAGGCTGAAAGACTTTAAATCAAGCGCTACTTGGGAGGTAACCCAATTTCTAATTATTTTTAGTTATCATTTTGTGATTTTTTAGGACTTAGTTTTATTTTTATCTTGTAGTAATTAGATACTTTGTTTCTGGGTTTTATTGTTTATAGGTCATATACCAAGGAGTATACATGAGGAAATCATCAAAAGGGCTTAATAGCTCAAATTCCAGATTTTAACCCAGCGCGGCCGCGCCCCAAATGTGAAGAAAACCAGCGCGGCCGCGCCTGACTTCAGAAACTCAAAATGGTCCAGCTGGTACACCAGCGCGGCCGCGCCGCATCTCAGAAGTTGAAAAAAAATTTGCTGGCACACTAGCGCGGCCTCGCCCCATTCAGGTCAAATCCAAGCGCGGCCGCGCCGCGATTGGATCCCAGTTTTTAAAAACCAATATCGACCCGACCCACGACTGCTTTTTATTCCCTTTTCCCGCTTGGACTCTATTTCTTCAAACCTATTCCATCTAAAAAACCGACTCTCTCTGTTTCCTTCTCTTCCAAATCGGATTCCTTACCAAAACCCAATCTCTACACAATCATTCTATAAATCAAACTCTACCAATATCAAACCCTAGTTCGTATTATCATTCATCTCTATTTTCTCTCTAATACATCCATACATAGCCGAGACTCTCCATTCACACCCCAAATCCGATCTTTTCAACAATCATAGAGTACATCAAGGAGATTGTCAGTATAACGCAGTGGGTTAGCAAGGAATTACAGTGGGTTTATTGAAGTAAGTATATTACAATTAAGGTTTTACATTGTACTAAGCTTCTTGTCAGATTTTACACAGGGGATTGCATTATATTGGTTTTGTTGCTTGTAATTGAGTTGTGCATGCAAGTATTTTGGATTGTTATTGTTTGAGAAACCCTAGTGTAGTTTCTTTCAAGTTTGGGGGAGATTTTGCTTTAGTGTGAATTGGGGATTGAATTGATATGGCTTCCAAACGACCACAAGGGGAATCGTCCAGTTCACATGCACACGCTGAGGATGTAGATTTTGATAGTAGTCGATTTGTTTCGGCTGAGGCGGAGGATTTCTATCACCGGGTTTTGTTGGGCAAGACCTTTGTATTGGAGCGTGGGCTAAAGCCCGATCCTGGTTTGGATGGAGAGATGATGCGTATGATCAGGGCTAAAGGCTGGTTATTGTTTGTGGAGCCACCATTGTCAGCACCTATTTCTGTGGTTCAAGAATTTTACGCCAATGCCAAGATTACAAAGGATGGGACTGCGTTTGTGAGGGGCTGTCAGGTGCCTTATGATAGTCGAACTATTAATGATATCTACCACTTGCCTACCATTCCCATTTCTGACCCTGAGAGTTTCCATTCTACAAACTGGGAACCTAAGCTGGAAAGAATCAAAAATGCTTTGTGTAAGCCTGGTACCGAGTGGACTATGAAGCAGGGGACCGACCAGAAGCTTCAATTCCCGCGCACAGCCTTGAGTCGCTACGGTAAAGCCTGGTACAGCTTCATTTGTGCCAATCTCATGCCCACCAGGCACCAGAACGACGTGACCAAGGACTGGGCAATTCTGCTATATGGGATAGTGATGGGAAAGTCTGTCAATGTTGGTTATGTGATTCACCAGTCTATTCGTCGTTACCTTCAGGGAGGTACTTCAGGGGGTATCCCGCATGCTTCGGTGATTACCCGCTTATATGCAGCTGCGGGAGTGGAGTGGGCCGACAGTGAGCCAGTGCAGCTCCCGATGAATACCATTGATCACGCGACGATAGCAAAGTATAAGGTGTGGGAAGGAGCCCCGTCGCATGCTCGTGGAGCAGGATTCTTGTTAGGGGACTATTCTGAGAGTGAGGAGGCGTTTGATCAGCCGGTGCCTGAGCCTGAACAACCGGTTAATATCTCGCAGGCTCGATTGGATCGTATGGAGAGTAGGATGACTCGGCAGATGGATGTCATACACTCGAGCATGACGGAGCTTCGTTCCTTCTCCACTCAGCTTTCAGATAGCTTCTCACAGGCATTTTCTCAGTTGGGCGTTCAAGTCCAATTCCCGACTTTTGGTGCAACCTCAGTTTACCCACCTCCGAACACACCTTCCGATGGGGAGGAGGCAGATGATGTTACTTTGGATTAGGGGAGTTTTCTTTCCTTTTCCTTTTCTTTTATTGTTTTATCCAATGAGGGCATTGTCTGTTTTAAGTTTGGGGGAGCTCTTTTAGGTTTTTTGTTTATCATGTTTATTGGTTTTGTGCATCATATCTGTTAGTATATTAGTATATTGCATAGTTTAGTTTGGTTGTGCATTTAGTTTGTTGCATGAATCCAATTGAATAGTTGGTATGATTTTGGCTCGGCCAATGATGAGATGGGTATTATTGTGTTAGCTTGGACAGTTTGGAAGTCGTTAGGGATACAATAATTTTGATCTTGAGGATAATTATGCCTGTCATAACTTGGGTTTTTGGATTGCACAACTAAATTGATTAATTTGACTGTTGGAGTTCAAAGGGTTGCATAACTGATTTTTACATGAGAATTTGATAACACATTGTTCGGTAAATCAATAAAGAAGGCTGAATAGGGTAAAATCTGAGTTTGGGGGTTTCTTTAGGGTTTCTTTATTAAGGCTGAAAAAGAAAAAAAAAGAAAAAGAAAAAAAGAAGGAAAAAAAAATGGAACATAAATACAATAAATGCGTTGACTAGTTGGGTTATGTGGCCTCTATCACTCGGGTAATTAGATCCTTAGGGGTGTCTTAACACCAAGTGCCCTAAAGCCGTCTGGTTTGGGAGTCACTGATTGAACGCTCGTTACATGGGTGATTTTGAAAAGCCTAAGGGAACTTGACATTGCACAGTCAAGCATAAATACGAGATGGAGTGTAAAACGCACTCGTAGTAGAATAAAGTAGGAATAAAATCTTGTTAGAACCTTCATGCTTGGTATTTACTTGATTTTGACCGGATTTATTGTATTTGCTTTAATTGGAGTAAAAATGGATTATGCTTGTTGTAGAGCTGGTTATGTGGCTTTATTGTGAACTTTGGTCAGTTAACTTGATTAATGAGCACACACGCACAACTTGGGTGATGATAGGTATATATATATTGCTTGATTGGTTGAGATTATTAGTTCCTTGTGACTGGATTTACTGTTTCAAGCTTTTTATTGATATCTCTGAGGCATATAGTTAACATTCATACTGGTTATTGGTTGGATTCGTAGGCATGCTAGTTTTTAGTGCATTCATGGCATTGTGTTGCATCGTGTTAGTTATTGCATTGCATTGTGTTGCTTGGGGACAAGCAATAGTTTAAGTTTGGGGGAATTTGATGAGTAGGTTTTATACCTACGAATCGGATACCAATGAATGTGAATTATTGCTTATTTTCATGGTTTTCAGTTACTTTTCATGTATTTTGTGTGTTTTTGTAGGTTGCAGATGTTGGGATTGCATTGGGCGAGAATTGGACGTTCGAGTGGATGAAGTTGTTGATGTTGCTGAGGTTGCAGGAATTCAGAGCAGCGCGGTCGCGCCCAAAATGAACTGGGTAGCAGCGCGGCTGCGCGTGATGTCAGAGTTAGAAAAAAAATGGCTGCCAGGGTAGCGCGGCCGCGCGCCTTGCAAGCTTAATTCAGGCGCAGCCGCACCGGTTCGAGTAAGGGCAAAATTGACTTTTCTGATGTTTTAAATGGTCTTGATTTGAACTTGGATTTAAAACTTTGTAATTAATTAGGGGTTTTATCAGATACTATAAATAGGTGTTTTCTAGTTGGTAATTGGTATCTATCTATTAGCAAACCCTAGTTTAGAGCAAGTGGAGAAGATTTGAAGCAAGTTGATAACAAGGAGAAGCAAGGAAGAGCAGGACGGAGATTGAAGGTTTACTTACAGTGTTTCTTCTCTTTTCTCTCGATTCCAAACTTTTGATGTTATTAAACTTGTGGATGATGATTTCTAGTTTATTTATGAACTAAATTTCTTTTAAGGCTATAATGGATCTTAATGCGTAGTTTTGAATAGCATGATTCTTTGAATATTATGATTAGTTATTTTTGGATTGTCTATTATGGTTTGTGCTGAATTGTTAATTATCTGGCCAATAATTATTGAGATAATCTATATGAATTTGAAAGATGAAGTGTAGATTTAGATCTGACCATAATAGCATGTGATTGTGTCTTCTGCTGTTGATGGAATTCATAATTTGTGATTAGGATAGAGATAAACCTATCACCGCATGTAATCAAAATAGGGAACTTGGGCTTTAAATCCTTTTTAATTGTAATTCACATAGAAATATAGTGAGTTAGTTATCTAGGGTGATGAACTTGAGTCTATCAATTATGGATTTAAGTTAGGTTGTTTATGGAACATTGAAAGATGATCATAAATAGTGATGTGTTCCTGGTTAACAATACAGAATAACTAGCATAATCCAATGGGGAGCATGTTAAGTGAAATAAAGCATTAAGTGAAGTTATAGTCTTAAGTCTTTAAAAAATCTGTTTTCAAACTAGTGTTAGTAATTTAATTTGGAATTAATTAGTTAAATTCAAAACCTCAGAATTAATAAATCACTTGTTTATTAAAAATTGATTTAATTTAAATTTGGAATTTGTCATTATAGAATCAATTCTTCTCTATGGGACGATACTCTACTTTCACTTTATTACTTGTGGACTGCGTATACTTGCGTATTTTTGCTAGTATAGATTTTGGCAAACAGTAGATTTATATATTAGATGATGTTTTATGCTTGGTTGGGCTCAACTTGTGTATTGATGTACTTGGATGGTTAAGAAAAGAAAAGGAAAATTAGTTCGTTTTAAAACAAAGTTAGAAAACCCTAACTTTTTATCACTTTGTAAGCTTATAACTTGAGATCTATAAACTCTTTTTGCGATCCTTCAAAGAGATGTGCTAGATATATAAGTTAAATACTAAATTCAAGTAGTAGAATTTAAAAATAATTAGTACAAAAAGTCGTAGGAACTGTTTTGGTACTAACAGTCCGAGTAGTGAACAAAAAGGGCTAGAGAGGTTGCTGACTATCCGATTCCAGGGACAGTTTTGTCCATGTTTTGTGCTCTAAAACTTCTAGGAAAATTTGGGATGATAATATGAGAAGTTATGTGAGTTCTGTAAAAAGTTGAAGATTTTTGACCATGTAAATGAAAGTTATGAATTTTATCGTGAGAGACCATTGTCAAGAATATACCCGAATAACTCTTTGTGGTTAACTCCAAAAATTATAAAATAATTACTGGGAGTATATGTATATATCAGAAACATACCTTGTAAATTTCAGAATGTTTCGATACAATTTAAATTTATGAAAAATGTAGCACGATTTGGCTATTTTCGACTATTTAAATATAGTAAATGGATTTTAAAAATTCCGGAAAAAATATATTTTCATAAAGGGATTATATATAGTCTATTTCCAGAAAAAAAAAATTTGAAGATGGTTTGCTATTTTTCATGCAAATAATAAAGTTATGCATAAATGAATTTAATTAACTATGTGAAGTTAAAAATTTGAAAAATAGGTTTTTATAGCTTAAAAACCCTATATTGGATATATACAGATTTTTGATAAGGGTTTTGGTCATTTGTAAGGAAGTATAATATTTATGACATTTTAGAATGATTAAATGAATTATTTAATAAAGGGAAAAATTGTTTGAATCCAGCTTGCTGAATAGAGGTATTCAGTTGCTGAAATAGTGAATCTAGTTTGCTGTATTATAAGTTAATTCGAATCCAGGTTGCTGGATTGGGAAAAATAGTTGGCTGAATTGAATAGTTGAATTTAGTGTGCTGGATTGTAATCCAGGTTGGAATCCAGTTTGCTGGATTGTGTATTTAATCTACGGGATCATAAAATAGACTTATATAATGAAAGACTTAGTATTAATTCATAAGATATATGATAAAGTAGTGGTATAGTCGTACTCTTTAATAGTTGATGTATAGTATCTGAGCAAAACAATTCCTTAGGGAGCGAATGTATATACGAACTAGCAACCGATCTAACTCACTGTGAAAATAGTGTAGACGAGACGAAAACTAGTTTGTTGGTTGTTTGTGGGAAACCACTCAACATACTATATTGAACACTATTAAAGACTCGATGTGTGCTAGTTTTAGAATTATGAATGTATATGGTGTTAATGTGTTATCTAATATTTGATTATGTGGTTAAATGTTAGATAATTTACTTATAAAGAAGTGATATTATAAGATATAATATGAATTGCTGATTGAAAGATCAATCTTATGACTGGTAGGTCTTACGAAAGAAGTTAACTTAAATTGCGTAGCAGTAGTCAACGACCAAGGCAAGTATCCGAACCTACGCATTTATTTTATGCAATAGGTGTATGTATGCAAGTATCTTATCTTTTCATTTACTTTATGAATTAGATCTGTGTAAGCAAGTTCCATCTTACTCAACTTTTATATTGAGTAAGTATCCTATCCTTTTCATTTACTTTATGAAATGGATTCAAGTTTATGCAAGCTTTTAACTCAATCTATTATTGAGCAACTATTCTATCCTTTCATTTACATTATGAACTGGATCCGTATGTTGTGCAAGTATCTAAACTCTTTCTTTACTGTACAAGTATCTAAACCTTATGCATTACTTTTATTTCGTGCAAACAGGTATATGTTATGAAAATTCCTGATTATTGCTATGAATCTTTATATGTTGCAAGTTCTTAACCCCAAACTTCTTATATTTATTGCTAGTTCATAACTCAACATGAGTTATCAATTTCAAAGCATGCTCGTGAATAATTATTGTTAATTATTCATATCCATAATGATCTTTGTTATTCGTTTATGCAATTATCGTAACCCTTGCATTTACTTTATGCAATGGATCTATATGTTATGCAAGTATTCTTAAACTTTATTCAAGCTATCTATTGATTTCAAATATCTCTATATTGTCTTATGTGATGCATTTATAATCAAAATTGTTCTGTTCTTTGTGCAAGTGTCCTCACTTGTACAAATTGTTAAAATTATTATAAATTCGAAATTCCTTCGATTCGTTCATTGTTAAAAGTATCTTATTACTGAATTGCTATGACTCATATTGAAAATTTGTATTCTAAGTTTGGTTATGCAAGTGTCCCCACTTGTATGAACTATTGCACATTATCAATTACCCTTGAATTCGAAATTCGTTGACAAGTTCTGATACATACTATTAAATTTCGGTATGTATACCTAGTTTAAAGATTGTCTAAGCTATTTGTCCCAACTAGACACGGTTTAAAAAGTATTTGTCGAATAATATTGGTTATGATAAAGTCGTCCAACTAAATTGTTTTAGTTAGGACTCCAGACTGAGTATGAACAACCCTAAATGGGAAATTTTATGCGCTAATAACGGTAATTTAATTTTTATGTGCCAATGGCGGTGATGTATTATATAGTGTTGATCAATACAGGGCACAGCGGGACTGATCATCCTTCGTGTCTGTAAGACCAGACGGTTCACAGATGAATTTCTGTTTAAACCTTTTCAAAAATGAAAAATGACAGTTCATGGTCTTTTGACCACTCAGTATTCAAAATTCACTCCGTTGTTTCAAAAATCTTTAAATAATTTGATATGTTGTTAAGAATAGTTTCAAATGACTTCACCACTATTGATTCGTGGTAGAAGTAGTCTTTAAAGAAAAAATTTACCTCTTCGGCGTATTATTATAATTGTTATTACTTGCTGAGTAATTGAATGCTCATTCTTCCTTCAACGTAAATGTTTTCAGCTCAATGTGATCGACCAGAAGGCTCTGGCAAGGACAAGGGAAAGGAAAAGCTGAAGGAATAAGTTATATGGTGTTATATGTAATAATTAGTCTTTTGTATTGTGATCATATACATTATGTAACATGTAAGGAATGTAATTAAAGGTTGCCATACTTGGGGAATAGACAACTCTGATATAAATATTAAGTTTGTAATATATTAAACAGCTCAAAGAAATGGTATCGTGATTCACCAAATACGGGTTTCAAGTACCCAGATTTGGAGGCGTCACAACATGGTATCAGAGCTATAGGTTAGAAACCTTAGGTGGGGAATTACCTTAGGCTATAACCTTAAGCTAGATAGAAACGTTGAGAAACAAATAACTCATATAGAGTTTAAAGGGAATGAATTAAGGAAATTCATTGTAAAACAAAATAAAAGTAACTTATATAAACTATTGTTTGCTATGTGTATATTTTATGTAATAATCAAAACAATTTGTGTATAGATGTCAGGTGAGAAAGGATTAGGAGACTTTCATGTTATGAATAAGGAGCAAATCACTCCGCCTGAGCCAATATCTAAGCCAATAGCTGAAATGGAGGCTCACCTTGAAAGCAACCTAGATGAGGTAATCATTTTGGAAAATATTGTACCATAACCAGTAACGGTGGTGCTGACAGATAGTGATTCAGACACTGAAGTTGGAGCTGACCAAGCATCAACAGAAGTGCAGAATCTAAGGGATAATGTGTTATGTTTGGAAAAGTTATTGGAAAAAGAAAGGATGTTAAATAGTCAAATGCGAAAAGCGTTAATGGAAATAATGGAAGAACAAGATAAGCTGAAAAGCCAAATGGATGTAATGGGAGCTAAATACAGCAAATCGTCTGCAACTCCAAGCAAAAAAGGAAAAAGAAAGATGAATGATTGTGACATCAGAAATTCTGACCAAGGAAACTTTAAGAAAGTATTAAGGTATGCAAATTGCAACAGGAAACATGAAGGTGTATGCATGAAAGGACAGAATGTGTGTTATAATTGTGGATGTGAAGGACATGTTTCTTCTCATTGTCCCGAACCGAAGCAATGCGTATGTTTTATATGTGGAATAGTAGGTTACCAGGCAAAGGTTTGCCCAGGATCTAAGAACGGTGTAGGGAATAAATAGGATAAGTGCTTTAGGATTAGGTATGGTATGATGTGTGTGTAATGTACTAATCCCGACTTTTGTTGTCATTAAGGGATAGTAAATGGTTATAGCAACATGTTGTGTAATGAAAAGTACTTGGTACTGTTTAAAAGATTATGAAAATGAATGAAATGGTATGGTTATATAATTGTTTTGGTAAATAAACTTTAAGGATTTTGCTAATATGTTGATCAACTGATAAATTGTAATTCGGCAAGCTGAATTTGGAAATCCAGCAAGTTGAATTGCGTAATTCAGCAAGCTGAATTCATGAATCTAGCAAGCTGAAATAGACAATCCAGCAAGCTGGATTGGGTAATCCGGCAAGCTAAATTGGTCTAAGTTTTGAATTTTGTTTTAGAATGTTATGATGTGGTACGGTATAAAGGAATATGAAGAATAAGATAATAATTTAAGGTTTTGTATAACCAGATAATAAAAATATTTGTTATGTATGATTCGTGAGAAGTATGTATTGGTATGTGTAAATGATAGATAATGAAGACTATTAGTAAATAGAAAATGGGTTAAAATAACTCGTTAATGAAAGGATTTTTGAAAGAAAAATCATGTGGGCACATTATCGTACGAAGTCTCAAATTCAAGGAAACACTAAACGACATGGTGCAAGCAGACTGTAAACAATGGATCAAGACGCGCAGCAGTTCCGGACTCATAATACGAATTCTCATAAGAAGGGCAGATAGGGAAAGTGTGAATACACGAAAAAGCGGCAGAAAGCTGGCGATTACTTATCTAACTCTGACCAACAAACCAACCGCAAGGACCTTCAATATGACAGTTCAAAATACAGTTCAATATACCGTGGGGTACGTTTACATTTGAAAACATCGGAACTATAGGAAATGACCTAGATTAATAAATAAATAATATATAATTTAATAATAAATCGTTTTATTAATGATGAGTAGGTTTTAACCTACGAGTTTGATACATCTATGGCTTAATTCTTTACAGTCTTTAAGTGTTTTTAGTATCTTTTTATTTGTTTTCGTATTGCTTTTGTTGGTCGAGGCTGGTTGTAGGTTAGAAGAAGAAAAAGTAGCTGGGTGCAGGGTAACCTCGCTGGGGCGAGCGCTTTTGTGAAGAGTTTCTCGCAGGGGCGAGAATGTGGCTGGTGGAATTTTAAAGTTTGTCAGCATTCAGTTATTTTGGAAAGGGTTGAAGTGAACAAGGATTCTGTCTATCATTCTGATTGGGAGACTAAAGGAAGATATAAAAAGGAGATAACACATTGGATAAAGAGATATACAACACAGAGATTGAGTTTTCAGAGCTGAGCAAGGAGATTGAACATCAAGTCAAGCATCATGAGGAATTCAGATTGGAGTGCTAGAGAATATATTGAGTTTTCTTTTAATCTTTTATCTCTGATTTGTAATTAATCATGATGCCTTATTTTGGTATTCTAGTTTTTATTGTCAGTATGAACTAAACCATTAGTTAAGGCTATGATTGAACCAGTTATGTTTCTGAAATAATTATCTATTTAATTCCAGTTATTCAATTGATGGGAGTTGTCTATCTTATTCTATGCTTACTGATTAAATTGTTTAGCCGACAATTAGCATATTATTCTAGATGAATTCGGCAGATGCATTCTAGGGTTAGAACTGGATACGATAGCATGTATTCTTAATTATTTACATGTGTTGAATAATTAGGATTGTGAAGTGAATAGGGATATCTCTTTACTGCATGTAACAATTGGAAATTGAAGCTTATAGAATTTAATCCTTTAATTTTGCATTGGAATATCGCAGAGTTTATTGGATTAGATAGATTTATTTGATCACTTGGAAAAGGGCTTATAAATACAATTAAATTCCTGTTAACAACTTCATTGAACTAGATAGTTGGAAGACATAGATAGATTGGTTTATGATACATAACTGGGGATATTATAGTCTTAATCTTTTTAAATTTGAATTTCAACTTTTGTGATAGTTGCTAGTGTTAGTGCTACTTCAATTAGTTTCAATCGATACTCAAATTGCAATTGTTTAATAGAATAGTCATAATCTAAATTGATAGTTGGAGATATAAAACATAGTAATTGCTGTGGGTTCGACACTCGTTCTTATCACTTTATTACTTGTTGATCGTGTATACTTGCACGTAATTGTTGATTGTGAAATCGGGCAACAAGTTTTTGGCGCCGTTGCCGGGAATTATTTGTGTTTATAATTTTCAATTTTAGTTTAATTAAGTCTGTTCTAATTAAGCAAACTTATTTTTCTTTTGTTTCTTGTTTTAGGTGACTTTTGATTCGTTTATGAAAACGCGATCAAAACAACCGGAACTTGTGCAGTGTGAGCATCATCTTGAGAAAAAGCTACGTCAGTTGAGAAAATTCTGTCAGGAAACAATTGAGAAAGAGAATATGGCTAACGAAGAATATAAATCATTGAGGGACTATGCTATGCCTAAGATAGACGAGATCAAATCGAGCATCACGAGACCAGTCATCACCGCTAATTCCTTCGAGATCAAGCCGGGAACAATTCATATGCTTCAAAATGCAGTACAGTTTGGGGGATTAGCTAACGACGATCCGAATGAACACTTGGTTAGCTTTTTAGAGATCTGTGATACATTCAAATATCCCAATGTGTCAGATGATGCAGTGAGATTACGTCTGTTTCCGTTCACACTAAGAGATAAAGCAAAGAGTTGGTTGCATTCACTTCCGCCAGGATCCATCACAACTTGGGATGATCTAGCTCAGGAATTCCTAGCGAAATTCTTTCCGCCAGCTAAGTCAGCTAAGTTGAGAAACGAGATTTCTACATTTGGGCAACAACATGGAGAGTCACTATACGAGGCTTGGGAAAGGTTCAAGGAGTTATTGAGAAAATGTCCACATCATGGGCTACCTAAGTGGCTACAAGTTCAGACCTTCTACAATGGGTTGAATAATGACACTCGAGCATGCATTGATGCAGCTGCGGGAGGAGCACTTATGGATAAAATTTTTGAGGAAGCTTTCACTTTGTTAGAGACTATGGCTACAAATAACTAACAATGGCCGACTTCCAGGATGAATCAACAAAAGGTAGCTGGAGTATTGGAAGTAGATGCGGTCACGGCTCTAACAGCTCAGATGGCAGCCATGTCTAAGAAGATTGAAGCTTTGGCAGAATTGAAAGTCCAGCAAGTAGCCTATGCGTGTGAGCTATGTGCAGGTGCACATCCGACGGAGTATTGTGCCATTAATCCGGAATCGGTACAGTATTTGGGGAGTTATAATAGACCGCAACAGCTATATTAGAATGCTTATAATCCGGGGTGGAAGAATCATCCGGGTTTCTCTTAGAGCAATAACACTCAGACTCAAAATCCAGCTCTAAGATCACAGAATCCCCCAGGTTTTCAGAACCAAGCTCCACAACATGCAGAAAGAAAACCGAGTTTAGAAGAATCATTGGCAAGATTCATCACAGCGTCTGAGAAAAGAATGGATGATCAAGATAAGCTGTTAACTCAGGTAGATTTGAATGTGAAAAGTCAGGCAGTGTCAATTAGGAACTTGGAAAATCAGCTGGGACAGTTGGCTCAGGTCTTGAATAATCGACCACAAGGAGCACTTCCAAGTGATACAGAGATTAACCCAAGAACGGATGGAAAAGAACATTGCAAGGTTGTCACTTTAAGGAGTGGAAAAGAGCTGCCTGATACGGTTAAGGGAAATTCTAAACCAGAAACAGTTGTGGAAAATGAAGATGAGGAAACCCTGATGAAAAGTAAGGCGAACGAATCAGATAAGGTGAAGGATACAGGTTCGGAGGCAAAGTCAAAGGAACTCAAGTCAGATAGTGTAGTGCATCCCGTACCATTCCCTCAAAGATTGCAGAAAGCTAAGTTAGATAAGAAATTTTCCAGATTCTTAGATGATTTCAAGAAACTGCACATTAACATACCATTTGCAAAAGCCCTGTAACAGATGCCCAGTTATGCAAAGTTCATAAAGGAGGTTTTATCAAAAAGAGAAAATTGGGTGATTTCGAGACGATAGCATTAACCGAGGAATGCAGTGTAATTTTGCAGAACAAATTGCCGCCCAAATTAAAGGATCCAGGAAGCTTCAATATTCCATGTGTAATTGGTAACCAGTTCTCTAGAAGGGCATTGTGTGACTTAGGAGCTAGCATCAATTTAATGTCGTTATCAGTTTGCACTCAGCTTGGGCTAAAGGCACCAAAATCGAAAAACATCAGCCTGCAGTTGGCAGACAGGTCAGTGACATATCCGAGGGGTATTGTGGAAGATATTTTGGTTAAAGTTGATAAATTCATCTTCCCGGCTGACTTCGTCATTTTGGATTATGAAGAGGATAAAGAAATCCCCATCATATTAGGTCGTCCATTCTTAGCAACAAGGAGAACGTTGATAGATGTACAAAAAGGTGAATTGACAATGAGAGTTCAAGATCAGGAAGTCACCTTCAACGTATTTAAATCAATGAAATTCCCTAAGGAAGGCAAGGAATCCTTGCGGATAGACCTGCTAGATGAAATCGTGAATGAACAAACCAGTACAAGTTGTCGACGCCGGTTTTTCGCCTCTAATGCGATATTTGTCCTTTTCCGATTTTGGCCTTTTGATTAGGTGATTTTGGGGAAAAGGGTCGGCTTGAGTGTCGACGGGGTTTTGAAAGATCGTTTTTTATGATGAGCCAATTAACCAGAGTCGCCAGTTGGTATATTTGAAATGGATGTACCAACTCATCCGAGTTTCGTTTTCGTAAATCGCTGGCTTGTAGACACCCAAATTTTGCGTTCCCTGTACTAACCATGACAGGAGGGCAAAATCGTCAATTGAACCGGCTTGCGGGAGTGAAGGAGTGGGCCCAAGGGCGAGCGCCCGACACCACCGCAGGGATTGGCAATCAAAGCGGATGTGACAATAAGGCCATCCGAGACAGACATCCCCGAATGAGGTGGCGCGTCTCCCGGAGATTCCCGGACTGCGAAATACGAGCCCTTCGACGGAAATCAATGGTATGGCACGGAAATCGAGACAAGGTGCAGAAAATGAGAAAATCAGTACAGTCAGCCGCAGATCAATCCGCGGCCAAGGACGGAACTCGAGACGGCACGGGACTCGAGCGCACGGGACTCGAGCGCACGGGACTCGAGCGCGGCTGGGGGGAGAACCAAGGGCCAGCCGCAGATCAATCTGCGGCCAGCCACAGATCAATCTGCGGCTGCCCTTGGCAGTCCCTTATCAGGCCAGTTCGCATACAGAAACAAAAAAGGAGAGGAAGAAGAAAAAAATCCAGCAGCAGCAGCTCGGAAATAGGGAGAAAACAGCAACAAAATAAGGGCAATTAGGAGAGAAAAAGAGTGAAAAGAGTGAGGAATTGTACCAATTTTGTGAGATTATATCTCATATTTTCTACTCTACTCAATACACAAATTCCTACATATTGTGGGGATCATTTTGCAAGGTGAAAATCTTTTGTTTTTGACATTTGCTCGTACCATTTTGATAGGCTCTTATTATCCGAATCCTCTTAAATGTATCCTTTTTTTTTTGCGTTGTATTGTGAAATCATGAATTAGGGATTATTAGTGAGGGTTCCATCGGAACAAAATTCTTCCTAATAACCCGAGGATATCCAATTGGTGGAATTTCTAGCTTATTTATGGTGATTGCTTGGATGTAATTTAGTTAGACTATCATTTTCGGATATCATGGTGTATTAGGCAATCCGTGTTGTTTTAGTTTCGTAGAATTCGTTTTGCGGGTATGTAGTAATCTTGGGTGTGAGCCTAGGAATGCGACCCCGTGGTTCAAATCCGATGATGGACGTGTTGATACATGTAATGGATGCAAGGTACTCGTGTTGTTGTAACATGTAATCGTTGGGCCTTAAAACGACGCTAGAGCGAGAATCGGGTTTAAGGCCCCGTAATAGTAAAATATGTGATTGTTGGCGTTAGGGGATATTTTGATGGCTTACATGCCCATGAATAGCCCCTACGCGTTTGATATTTAGTTCGAATTGTATCATCCAACAAAATGATTTCAAAACCAAAACAATCAAGATTTTGCCAAAATTAATCAAAGTAGGATATTAGCATCACGAGGCTAAAAATTGGAAGTGCTAATGAAAGTCGATTCCTATTTTACGAGAAAGCCAAAAGGAAGTTGTTTCCAAACGTCACAAAAAATGGTTTTATAAAGAGAAATAAACGTTTTACTAAACTTTGGTACATAGGGCGAAAGAGATTCTAGAAATTGCCTATCATTTATGAAAGCAACGTATAAATCTCGATTCCTATTTTGGCTAAGGTTTAACAAACTCATGTTTTACCAAAACAAACACTTAATGAAAATCTCATAGCTTTTGTCAATTTAAAATCAAATCTTTCTCAATAAGAAAATAAGGCTTTCTCGTAAATACCGAAAAGACATTTTTAAGCACTCTCAAAATTAAAGCACGATTTTCTCTAAGAAATCCAAATGATTCTTTCATACAAACTCACCACAACATTCATTTAGGCACACACACACACACGCGCATGCATATACGTTTCATGAATTAAAAGATAGGAAAAGTATCAAGATTGCGGTAACCGTATTTCACGGAAGTCGGGGGGTGCCTAACACCTTCCCCTCGCTTAAGTAAGCCCCCGAACTCTATGAATCTCGATTCGCAGACCATTTAATTCGGAGTCACATATGAGCCAGCGATTTATAAAAAACGAAAACTCGGATGAGTTGGTACATCCATTTCAAATATACCAACTGGCGACTCTGGTTAATTGGCTCATCATAAAAAACGATCTTTCAAAGTCCCGTCGACATTAAGTGCCGACCTTTTTCCCAAAATCACCAAAACCAAAAGGCAAAAAAAAATAGGAAAAGGGAACGCGAGACGAGAAAAACCCGGCGTCGACAGCTGGCGACTCTGCTGGGGAACATTAGAGGGCTTAAGCCGCGTTTAAATCTTGATGCTATCCTATCCTTTAAAATTCATAAAAATGTGTGTGCATGCGATATTTTGATTTTTTTGTTTCTTTTGTTGTGTGATTGTGTGTTTTGTCCAAATAGATGAATGATTGAATATAATTGCTTTACTTTGAAGTAATCATTTGCATACGGTGAGGACGATGAATGTGAATGTATGTTGAGAGAGTACCTCCTCCTGAGGCGAACCTGTCGGTTGCTTATTACTGGACTCGAAGGGGCTGCTCCCCGGAGATGGCTCAGGAAACGCACCACCCAAATCCGCTCCAATCGAAAGGGCTCAAACGAGTAGATTGCGAAGATTTGGGGACCTTCATGCCGAAAAGAGCCCGTGAGAGTAAACCCTAGGATAGGTCAGCCTCAGATTAACCCAACGCAGGAAAAAGTCTCTTCATACTTTTTTTTCGTTTATATACGTCTAAATGTCATGATCCCATTCAATATTCATATATCCCTTTCCTGTATCAAAAGAGATTACTAACCTCTGTGAATTGCAGGGAATAGTTGGGGAAGCATAATAAAGCATGTTTAGCGTTGGTTATTGCATTAAAGGACTACTAACCTTCTGTTTTTCAGGGAAAGATTAAAAAACCCAAAGCACAAAAAGTTACAGCTTTTGCATGCATCCATATCCTTTCATTTCCCCGGACTAAACTTCGAACCGTTGTTTTATAGGATTGCTCCTCAAACCCGTTCGCAGTCTAAGAAAGCCCAAAATTCTACATCTGAAATGGCTGATCTTCCTAATCATGGTTCCATATCTCGGGAAGAGTTTGATGACTTCAAGAAACAGATGATGGAAATGGCCACGATGCTAAAAGAGCAGTTCTTACTCAGACAGGATCCGCCAAGCCAAGGACCACATAATATTCCACCACCAGGGGGTGACCAGAATCCTCCTAAAAATATTGTAAACCTGGGTAAGGATGACCAACCCCAACTCAAGGACGAGCCAGTCATTCCAAAGGCCGTTCCCATACCTAACAAGACAGTGATTACTATCCCAGAGGAAGGGGACACCGACGACCTTCGAAAAAAAATGAGACACATGGAGGAGACCATCCAATTCTCTGCGAGGCATAGGCTCCCTGGGTAGGGTCAATTACTCGGATCTGTTGTGTTTTTCCCCCGGAACAAGATATCCAGAAAAGTTCAAAGTCCCCGAGTTTGAAAAATACAATGGAAAGGGAGACCCCTACACGCATTTGAAAATATACATTGGAGAACTCGGGTCTTATGCCGAGGACGAGGGGTTGAGGATGCAGCTATTCCAGAAAAGCTTAACAGGGGAGGCGAGGATCTGGTATGCCCGCCTTGACAACGCCCGAATCCACAACTGGGAGGAATTGGCCCATACTTTCTTAACCCAATACAGCTTTCAGGCCCAGATGGCCCCTGACAGGTACCAAATGACAAAAGTTAAGAAGCAGCCTAGGGAATCCTTCAGGGAATATGCGCAACGATGGAGGGGCATGGCCGCGCAAGTGAACCCCCCCGATGAGCGAATCGGAGATGGTGATGACTTTTGTAGACATTCAGGAGGCACCGTATTATGAACGAGTCATATCAGGGATTGGTAGGCCTTTCGCCGAAATGTTAAAACACGGAGAAATGGTGGACATGGGTTTGAAATCCGGCAAAATTCGGGATCTCACGGCTTTGGAAACGGCTGCAGAACAGATCCAAAGCGGTAATTATGGCAGCACTTCCCGAAGGGTGCAAAAGAAAAAAGAGGAGGACGTTTCCCTCATCCTTCAGGGCTCGTCCAAAAAAGCAGAAAGCCATCTTCCGGTACAGGTGCAGAGGGTAGGGCCATCCCGGCAGCCCAACTTCACAGATCAAAGAGCAGAGGGACGAAGGAGGTATGAAGCCTCGCAAAATCGAGTATTCACCCCACTCGGGGATCCTCTCGAGAGGATTTTGGCGGTATTGATGGCCCAAAAGAAGATAATCAATTTGGCTCCCCCAAGTGACCCGAAGGGAAGGAGATTTGACCCAAGCAAATGGTGCGCCTACCACTCGGGTTCCCCGGGTCATGATACACAAGATTGTTGGACATTGAAACATATAATTCAGAACATGATCGACAATGGGGAAATTGTGGTGGAACAACCAGACTCCCCGAATGTTAAGGCAAATCCCCTGCCAAGACATGATGGGGGGGGAGTCAATGTGACGGAGGCAAGTGAGGCTGGGGGGCCGCCAAGATTGAACTATGTGCAGAAAATTGAGGAAATGATCAATGTGATACATGATCATGGGAGTGCACGAGGAGCGCCCATCAGGTTGATAGGGGTAGGTACGAATAGCACGGAAGGACCGGTCAAGTTGACGGCTCCGAGGCCCATCATCTTTGCGACAAGGCCGCAGCTCCCTATCAGTAGTCTAAAGACTGTACCCTGGAATTATGGGGAAACGCCAGAGGAAGCGGCCAGTTGTGCTTCTGTGACGACAAAGGGGAACCCCTTATATCTTCCCGGGCGAGTCCTTGAAAGCCAAAAGAAAAAAATGAAGAGATTTCCGAGGACAGGGCCATAGAATTCTTGAGAAGGATGGATCACCCGGAAACGAGGGGGATTCAGATTTTAAATGAGGAGTCAACCTTAACATCAGTCATGGACCTGGTGTTGTCATCTAATAAGCATTGCAAAACTTTGACGAAGGTTCTGGAGGAGGCATACGTGCCCAAGAAAATTAGTGAGGAAGGTTTCGGCCAGCTGGTGGGCCATTTGATGGAGAGCGACGTGATATCCTTTGCAGATGAGGACATACCCAAGGAAGGAAGGGGACACCGGAAACCGCTACATATTGCAGTAATCTCCTCGGGGTATATCATGAATGGGGTATTGATTGATGGGGGATCGGCATTGAATATTTGTCCCCTCAGCACATTGCAGAAGATGAACATTAATCCCAAGCGCCTACGGGCCAGTCACATGGTGGTGCGGGCTTTCGATGGTTCCCAAAGGGATACAATTGGGGAAATAGAATTACCAGTGGAAGTAGCTCCCTGGACTTTTGATATATCTTTCCAGGTCCTAGACATCACCGCCAGTTATAACCTGCTGCTGGGGAGGCCGTGGATACACATGGCCGGGGCAGTGCCTTCTACGCTCCACCAACAAATCAAGCTAATCATCAATGGGAGTCTGGTAACAATCTCGGCCGAATGTGATGACCATTCTCCTCCCAAGGGTGGCCTACCAGTGATCAATGTGGATGAGTCGGCGGCACCAGCCAGCTTTCAGGCACTAGAGATTAGCGCTCCCCAATACAGATGCTTGGGGGCTCCAGCCGTGAAACAAAGGGTCTCTCCAGAACTTACTTTTGTTGCAAGGGAAATGATAAGGATGAAGTTCCAGCCTGGACAAGGGTTAGGAAGAAGTAGTCAGGGAATCACCAAGCCCATTCAACTGCCCCATCAGGTAGGCAAGGCAGGTTTGGGATATCATGGAGGTATAAACATGGAGAAGCCGTCAGGGCATGGACCCGATTCGATTGATTGGCAGCCCGGTGACCCCGGTCAACAATAAGCAGGGGACTAGCGAGCCTGTGACTAGAGCAGGGGGTGATGATTTGGCCCCCACAAACGATGAATTAGCCAAAAGGGAAAGTTTCCTACAGGAGATCGCGGAAGAGTTCGAAACCCAATGCTATATCCCCGGGCAATTAATAAGCAATGAAGAGGGGACGAATGTTGCCACACCAGGAGCCCAACAAAGTGTGCCTATCATCGATTGGGCAGGGTTGATTATTCCTAAGGGGGGTATGAAGGGAGACTCGGGCGATGTGGCCGTGGTCATCGGGGAAGTGTCCGGTATAAAGCCACCTCTCATCAAGCACATATCGTCTGACCTGACCATCGACAATTGGACCGTGAGGCCAATAATATCCAAACAAGGGTAAAACCCGACGTCGGGATGGTAGACCCCAGAGGATGGGGGAACGAAGAAGTTCTATTTTTGTTGTTGTTTTATTTCTGCATAATTATGTCGTTCCTTCGTGTTATTTGAAAATGCGATCATCGTGGAAAATGATTTATATATGACAAGTATTTTGTTTCATGTCAGGTGTACCAAATTGAGTAATCCTTGCCTAACAAACGATCTTTCAAATTTGAATGATGATTATGATTTTGACATTGAGCTGGATTTCGATTTGATGGGCATTGAGCAAGACGAGACAGATTACGACGATGCGCCTGACGAGATCAAAGGATGGGTCGAGGATAAACCCAAACCCAATTTGGACCAAACCATCACCATTGATATTGGAACCCCAGACAAGCCAAAAGAACTCAAGATAGGGATAGACCTCATCACCAGCCAAAAAGTAGAAATAGCTGAGTTGCTAAGACAATATGAGGATGTCTTTGCCTGGTCGCACGAGGACATGATCGGATTGTCCACCGACATCGTGGTCCACCGGTTGCCCATCAAGGAGGGTTTCAGGCCTGTCAAGCAGAAGCTAAGGAAGTTGAAACCTGAGTGGAGCTTAAAAGTGAAAGAGGAGATCATTAAACAATTCAGGGCCGGAATCATTATGGTGTCCACTTACCCGGAATGGCTATCCAATGTAGTCCCAGTGGCTAAACCTGGAGGAAACGTGAGGGTATGCGTGGACTACAGAGATCTAAACAAGGCCAGTCTCAAGGACAACTTCCCGGTGCCTTTCATACACATCCTGGTGGATAACACAGCCCAGTACGAAATGTACTCTTTTGTGGATTGCTTCGCAGGATATCATCAGATAATGGTGGCAGAGGAAGATCGGGAAAAGACCGCATTCATCACCCCTTGGGGCACTTTCTGCTATAGACGATTGGCTTTTGGTCTCACAAACGCAGGGACTACCTATCAGAGAGCTATGATGGCCCTGTTCCATGATATGATGCATAAGGAGATAGAGGTCTATGTGGATGACATTATTGTGAAATCAAGGGTAGAATCTGACCATATAGCCCCATCTTAAAAAGCTATTTGATCGACTCAGGAAGTATAACCTGAAACTCAATCCAGCCAAGTGTGCTTTCGGAGTACAATCGGGTAAGCTCTTGGGATTCCTGGTTAGTGATCGGGGCATTGAGTTGGATCCAGCAAAGATTAAAGCCATTGTGGATATGTCGGCACCTCACACAGAGAAGGAGATAAGAGGATTCCTGGGAAGAATAAACTTCATCAGCCGTTTCATATCCCACTTGACAACTACGTGCGAGCCAATTTTCAAGTTGTTGAGGAAGGGTGCTTCCCAAGAATGGAATGAGCAATGTCAGAGTGCTTTTTCAGACCATTAAAAAGCAGCTGACTGAGGCACCGGTGCTGGTACCCCCAAAGGATGGGATCCCCCTGTTTATGTACATATCGGTCAATGCCATTGCGATGGGATGCATGCTGGGACAAAAGAATGAGGCAGGTAAAGAGCAGGCCATCTATTACCTCAGCAAAAGATTTAGCCAATGTGAACAGAATTACACTCCCATCGAAAAGACCTGTTGTGCTCTGGCCTGGGCTGCAGGGAGATTACAGCATTACCTCCATGGGCATACTACATACCTGATATCGAGAATGGATCCCCTGAAGTATATTTTTGAAAGGCCCATGTTGAATTGTCGACTATCAAGATGACAGTTAATCTTACAGCAGTTCGACATGGTATACGTAACTCAGAAAGCCATGAAGGGGCAAGGAATCGCAGATCAGTTGGCCGAGATGCCGTCGGGAGGGATGGAACCATTAGAAACTCCTCTACCGGGTGAAGATATATTCTGGGTATCAGTTACGAAATGCAATGATGAGGGACAATTCTGGAAGCTGTATTTTGATGGTGCCATGAATGCTGAAGGGGCAGGAGCCGGAGCAGTCCTGGTCTCTATCATCGGAGAACAATACCCCGTAGCCGCTAAACTGCATTTCAGCAATTCGAACAACACCGCTAAATACGAGGGATGTATCTTGGGGGACTTCCGCTTGGCCCGCGACATGGGAGTGAAGAGACTGGGCGGTGTTTGGGGATTCAGAACTAGTAATCAGACAGGCGATCGGGGTGTACAACACGAAAGAGCTCCGGTTGCTCCCATACCACCGATGTGTTGTCCAATTAATGCAAGAATTTGAAGATATCGCTTTCCGACATATTCCCCGTGGACGAAATGATTTTGCCGATGCATTGGCAACTTTGGCTTCCTTGATCCATATCATCAAAAGAAGGGACGCTCCACAGATTGAGATAGCAGTACAGAATGCCCCGGCATACGAAGAACATGTTGTAGTATTATCAGGCGAGGTGGTTCTGCCAAAGCAGCCTTGGTATCACAACATAAGGGAATATCTAAGGGATAGATCCATTCCCGACCAGGCGAGTCGAACTAAGAGGATGAGAATTCAAAAAATGGCGATGAAGTTCTACTTGAGTGGGGATTCACTCTACAAGAGGGATGCTGGTTTGGGACTGTTGCAGTGCGTGGATGAGATGCAGGCCCAAAGGATTATGAACGAAATACATGGTGGAGTGTGTGGGCCACACATGAGTGGACCGATGCTGGCCAAAAAGATTTTGAGAACAGGGCATTATTGGTTGACCTTAAAAGCTGACTGTGATGATCATGTCAAACGGTGTTACCAATGTCAGGCGCACGGTAATGTGATCCATACGCCCCCCAATGAACTGCACTGTATGACCTCCCCGTGGCCATTCTCAATGTGGGGAATGGACGTGATCGGACCAATAGAGCCCAAAGCAAGCAATGGGCACCGATTCATCTTCGTCAGGATCGATTATTTCACCAAATGGGTAGAAGCAGCCTCTTTCCCCAAGGTCACTCAGGAGGTCATCGTTGGGTTCATCAGGAATAATGTCATTTGTCGATACGGGCAACCTGAGGTTTTGGTCTCTGACAATGCTAAGAATTTGAACAACGCCCTCATGAAGGGATTATGCGACCAGTTTAAGATCAAACACCTCAACTCTGTCATTTACCGTCCCAAAATGAATGGGGCAGTGGAGGCTGCCAATAAGAACATCAAGAAGATCATGGCAAAAATGTCTGCTAATCATCGGGGATGGCCAGATCTGCTACCCCTCACCCTACTGGCATATCGAACATCAACGCGTACTTCTACAGGGGCAACCCCTTACGCTTTGGTGTATGGAATGGAGGCCGTCCTGCCAATTGAGGTTGAGATGACATCCCTCAGAATAATGATCGATGCTCAGATAAGCGAGGAGGATTGGATGCAAGATCGATACGACCAGTTGGCCCTAATTGATGAAAGGAGGGTGGCTGCTGTTTGGCACGGTCAGTTATATCAACAAAGGATCTCCCGATCATATGACAAAAGGATAAGACCTCGGAAATTCAAGGAGAATGACCTGGTGCTAAAGAGAGTCATGCCTTGCCAAGACGAAGCCAAGGGGAAGTTTGCCCCAAACTGGGAGGGACCTTTTGTAATTAAGAAGGTGCTATCCGGAGGAGCCCTCATATTACAAGAAATGGATGGTGAGACATTTCCACAACCCCTAAATTCTGACTCAGTGAAGCGATTCTACGCTTAAAATCATCAATTTCCTTTTTCCTTTGAGGAGCGAACTACGTAGGACCTGATCTCCCAACTTGTGGGGGTACGTAGGCAGCCATTATGGCGCGGTCCGATCCATAAAAAAAATAATCCTTCCCCTAAAACAAAGTCAATCCCCAACAGCTAGATAAACCTGCCTAAACCCTCAAAACTTTCCCGAAACCAGCCAACCAATCCTTTCCATACCAAATTGACATAACCCTGATCAAACCAAACAGTTAGCCAAAGTCTGAAACTCAATCCAATGAAATCGACAGGGGTAACGGCCATATCTGTCAAATCTCCATCAAGACTTGAGAAGAGAAAGAAAGCGAAATGTCAAAATCATGATCAACCGGATAAAATGATGATCCAATGAAGGGCAACGATACAACAAAGAGGGAAAATGACTAAATTTAAATACCTGTTTACATATATGAGTCTTTTGTTACAAGATTTCCTTCTCAATAACCGATGAAATTAACATAGTGTATGCAGGAAATAAAACAATCTACAAATCTGCAACTAACTGAAGCAGGATGGATAGGGTGATGGATAGATCTGGGGCATCAGCATCCCCTGAAATCTGCTGTCCCATCATGTCGATGCGGTCCAACAAGGCAGCGGCCCGGCTGATAGTCCCAGAGTGTGCATCTATGACTGTCCTAGCCTGAAGAGCAATGACATCTCTATCAGCTATGGCAGCATCTCTGGCTAGAATAGCAGCATCCCTCTCAGCAATGGCGGCATCCCTCTCAGATTCAATAGCCATCAAAGACAGTCGGATCCGGCTATGTTCAGTGTCATGACTAGGGAGAGAGTCGGCTGAGATCGAGTGATGTATGGTATCGTCTGGGAAAGTCACTCCAGAGTCATCAAAAGTCCCAGTCTGACTCACACCAACCGCATCCGAATCTCCGCGCAACCATTGCACATAAGCGAATGTCTGGATGGGGCAACTATCATTATACTCGACCAGGATCCTACGAGGCCAAAGATCATATACCCGCAGTAGATCTCTCTCTGTCTGGGATGATATAGGGAATCGGTAGTCGGCCCGCCGCCCGTGAAGAGGTGGAAATCCTGTGTCTGATCAAACTGCCCCATCGCCGCCATAGGATGATAAGTCGTCACACACCCCTCAAGCCAGCGATGGGAATGAAGTCCAGGTCGGGCACATGAGTCAAGAAGCTCATAAAGGAGCAATAACCCGAATAAACCAGGAGATGAAAGGGATCCTCGATGACCGACAGAAATGCTGTCCAAGAGGCCGCATCAGTACAGCTCACAGGACGAAATGAAAACTGCGTGGTGATGTCATGACTGAAGCAAAACCCTTGGCGACGGAGGTGGCCGATGGGACTAAGATGACTCATGAACCACACATACAGCAAAGTCGAGCTCCCTCGGAATACTCTGCCTCGGAAGGACTGACAGTATGAGGCTGACATGTAAGTATCCGCCAATATCATGGGAAGAATGGTGTGATCCTCCTGAAGGGCCCTGACGGCCGCGACCACCCGCATGTCCAAATGATCAGGTCCCGCGGGCAAGTACAGAACTGAGATGATACAGGCCATCAGAACGTCTAGCCTCAGAACGCCCCAGCGCTCCTCCGATACAGAAAAATCCCCAGGAAAGTGGCGAAAACTGTTAGGAGAGCCGAATCGGTCAATCAAAAAATGAAGAGGAACCAGGCGATCTGATGTGATCGCCGATAGCAGAACCGCCCTCACGCAACCCAGTAAAAGTCAAGAACTGACGGCGCAAGGGGACCCAGACGTGACCCGGACACAGGGTCTAATCCAAAGGCAGGCCGGTGAAACGAGCATACTCCTCAAGGGTGGGGGTCAGCTCTACTGTCCCTAAGCCTGAACACTTGACGAACAGGGACCCAATATCTCAAAATACCATCCACAAAGCCCGCTGGCACCTGAAAGGTTAATAAGGACCGAGAATGTCCCAAAAAGACCATCTGCGATGACCACTGTCGGCCGGCGATAAACCGTCCAACAAACGGAGGAGGCTGCCAAGCAACCCTGTAGGAGGAGTGGAAATCCAAGCATACCACGACATCTGAGGACGTCATCTGTGAAAATAGTATCAAAAGGACCATACAGGGGTCATTTTCTATCCATGAATAAAAAGCATGCATCGTTACAGTCAATAATAAAGCCATATGAATTTCATGAGGATAAAAGATAAAGAACTGTGCATAAAATAAATAAATGAGTTCAGTACATAGTGCATGAAATGACAAATAAATCTAAACAGGTACAGGTACGAAAAGCCCTATCCTATCCTGATCTAGATAAAGTCAATCTCATCTATGAAGGCGGGATCCTCAAACTGATCCCCCGGGGTCGCCGAAGTCGAGGGCCCAAAGTTCATGTCGGGGATGTATGGCCGCGCGGTGGCATCAGATGAGCTCGGCCCCGCATCATAACCCGTACCATCAGGATCATAGGTATAGGCCTCCTCCGGGGTCCGGCCTAACACCCGAAGAAATAGCGACAACTGCTCCACCTGGCGGGTCAAAGTGTCTATCTGCTCAGTGTGGGTAGGGCTCCGAACACAGGCTGCCCAGTCAGTCATCATCACCGAGCCGGGGACCATATCCCCGAGGAAGAATGTGGCCCGGGTTTGAGGACCGATAGTGCGGGGCACCCACCAAGTACGGAAAGCATCGCTCGTACTGGGACCCGTAGAAAGAATCCGGCCGTCCTCCCCTGCAAGCATGATCTCTGAAGGCTGAGAGTCCAGCGGCCAGGAAGTAGTGATAGGAAGGGAATGCGGGATGCGGATCTCTCCTGTGACGCATCTGAATGCGCGCTCCCCCAGATACATCACCCATCCTCCGATACTCTGCAAAGTGAGGCGACGGATGGAAAGTTCGAACTCCGGGCCAGAAGGGTTCCCAGCATCGAACCCCTCAGCCAAATGCTCGGAGAGGTAGGGAATCCAGACGACATCTACGGCAGTGATCAGCTCCAGCTGGATGCGGCAGTGTGCAAAGCTGCCTGATATCGGGACCTCCTCCAAAGTGCTGTGATGCCACCGTCGGCCCCGGGGATAAGTATCAAGGCCGAGAGTAGTGACAGGCCTCAGGCATGGAAGACGCTCGTAGGCCCAGAACTGCGAACAGAAACAGTGAAAAGCATGAGAAACCGACAGACGCAGAAAGAAAAGAAATGAATTGACGGGAAATACATTAAGGAAAAAGAAAGAAGTCTCACCAGCAGAAAATGATAGAATCCGAGCCAAGCGTCTGTCTGGCCCTCCGAGCGTAGACGCATGCCATGGAGGAAATAGGCAAAGGTGAATGACCCCCAGTCATAGTCACCGATGCGGTCCACGTCTCTGACCGCTCCTACGACGCTGAAATGAATGGTGGACGAGTTGTTCCCCAGAAAATAACCCCTCATGATGGTCAGGAACAGGCGTCGTAGCAGAATGTCCCTGGTGCCCTGATCCGCTGGAACGGGCAGTGCGTACAGACCCCCGACAGCATCGACAGCCAAAGCGCCGGATCGAATGCTACGGGCCTTAAAGACCCGATCCTCAGCACCGAAGCCCAATAAAGCCCGGACCTCCACAGGAGTGATGTCGAGATCTAGAGGAACGCGGGACCCGGCAAACTCTATGCCCGTAATGTATCTCCAATCCCAAGGGGTCAGCACAACCTCGCAGTCAAGAAGGTGAAGAGACTGCGTCTGGTGAAAACCAGCGCTCTGATAAGGCCCTCATGTAACCCCAGGGGCACTGCCCGGGGAATGATGGTAAAGAAGTGTCGAAAGCCCCAAGAATCCACCACCGCGCCCGGTAGTCACTGTGCTAAGCCGTGTAAAGGGAGTAGATGTTGAACCAGTTGCCCCTCGGCTGAGTAAACTCGGGTACCTGGGGCAATCACCAATGGGTCAGTCCGGATAAAAGGAGAATTGGGAAATTGAGAATAAAATCAGAATAGAACCGAATATACCTCGTTAGCCACGAGAGATGCCGAGGGATGACGACTGAGATCCCGACCCAATAGATCGGGGATCTGCACAGATGCGCCAGACGGGGGCACTGTGAGGAGCTGGAGCCGGTGTGCTGGAGGATGGTCCCTCTGCCCCGCGACCTCCGGAGGAGCAGCCTCCTCAACGTCCGGATGAGCAGGACGAATGACAGCCTCCGCCAAGCGGCGAGCCTGACGGGTCCGAGGAGGAACAGGAGCAGGTGCAGCCCCTACGGCGGCGAACACCCGAGGTCCGGGACACGGAGGAGCTACTATGAGCATCGGGATCCATAGCTGGAACAGAATAGGCAAGGAGGAAGGTAAGTTCCCTTTTGAATTATGTCACGAATATTCTAAATTCCTACCCACATCATATAATTAAGGCAACATGATGCATGTTTATGGAAAAAAAAAAAAAAAAAAAAAAATCGGCAGAGTTCCGTTTGTAAAATGGGACATCCCAGGCATAAGCCAAACGTGTTTTCAATCAATCCAAGTCCTCAAACAGATCAAAATTGCATTCATACGTGTAGTTACAGCATGTAAAGTACACTAATGCATGATTTTCTTGCAGAAAAGGAATAACAGTATGTGGGACCATGTCATGAGCATAAAATAGGACTCACACAAGTGCTACATAGCATGTATATATGATAATACATAGCATAGCATTGTAAAGCATACATTTCTATCTCTAAACATGCAAATAGCCAAATGTATAGCAAAACGTTGACGAAATTGAAAAGTGAACGGTCAAAGTGTTACCTGTAGCGCGTAGAGCGATCCTACCGGAGCGGTTTTTGCAGAAAAGTTGGAGAAATCGACAAAAGGCCTCTGCAAACGAGCAAAATCGCAAGAATCTATGTGGGGTACGAAGTTGAAAGTGACAGATCTGGAAGTGGCGAGCCGCCTAAGAACCCGATCCTGGCCGCAGATCCATCTGCGGCTGGCCCTGGTGGGTCCCCTTGGCTCCCTTGCAACCGTTTGATGTGTCTAATGAAAATGAATTACGAGATGGGTGACCGGCGACGATACCCGGCCCCGACGAAACGATCGACCGGCGACGATAACCGGCGATTACGAGATGGATGTCCGGCGACGAAAACCGGCTCCAGCAAGATAACCAACCGGCGACGATAACCGGGGGTTACGAGATGGGTGACCGGCGACAATACCCGGCCCCGACGAAACGATCGACCGGCGACGATAACCGGCGATTACGAGATGGATTGTCCGGCGACGAAAACCGGCTCCGGCAAAGATAACCAACCGGCGACTATCACCGGGTGTTACTAGATGGGTGACCGGCGACGATACCCGGCCCCGACAAAACGATCGACCGGCGACGATAACCGGCGATTACGAGATGGATGTCCGGCGACGAAAACCAGCTCCAGCAAAATAACCAACCGGCGACGATAACCGGGGGTTACGAGATGGGTGACCGGCGACGATACCCGGCCCCGACGAAACGATCGACCGGCGACGATAACCGGCGATTACGAGATGGATGTCCGGCGACGAAAACCGGCTCCGGCAAGATAACCAACCGGCGACGATAACCGGGGGTTACAAGATGGGTGACCGGCGACGATACCCGGCCCCGACAAAACGATCGACCGGCGACGATAACCGGCGATTACAAGATGGATGTCCGGCGACGAAAACCAGCTCCGGCAAGATAACCAACCGGCGACGATAACCGGGGGTTACGAAATGGGTGACCGGCGACGACACCCGGCCCCGACGAGACAATCGACCGTCGACGATAACCGGCGATTACGGAGAGGATGTCCGGCGACGAAAACCCGCTCCGACGAGATAACCAACCGGCGACGATAACTGGGGGTTACAAAAGGGGTGACCGGCGACGATACCCGGCCCCGATGAGACAATCGACCGGCGACGATAACCGGCGATTACGAAATGGATGTCCGGCGACGATAACCGGCTCCGACAAGATAACCAACCGGCGACGATAACCGGGGGTTACGAGACGATCATCCGCATTGCGTTGATACCCTTTTACGAATATGACTGCATCCATGGCATCATACGTTGCATCGTAAGGCATATGTGTGTCATCACGTATGTATTGTCATCCATGTGCATTGTCATTCATGCATCGGGTGTCTATTCTTTCTCTTGTTCATTTCATTCATCATTTCATAAACATGATAAAGAGGGGCAGCTGTAGACACCCAAATTTTGCGTTCCCTGTACTAACCATGACAGGAGGGCAAAATCGTCAATTGAACCGGCTTGCGGGAGTGAAGGAGTGGGCCCAAGGGCGAGTGCCCGACACCCACCGCAGGGATTGGCAATCAAAGCTGATGTGACAATAAGGCCATCCGAGACAGACATCCCCGAATGAGGTGGCGCGTCTCCCGGAGATTCCCGGACTGCGAAATACGAGCCCTTCGACGGAAATCAATGGTATGGCACGGAAATCGAGACAAGGTGCAGAAAATGAGAAAATCAGTACAGTCAGCCGCAGATCAATCCGCGGCCAAGGACGGAACTCGAGACGACACGGGACTCGAGCGCACGGGACTCGAGCGCGGCTGGGGGGAGAACCAAGGGCCAGCCGCAGATCAATCTGCGGCTGCCCTTGGCAGTCCCTTATCAGGCCAGTTCGCATACAGAAACAAAAAAGGAGAGGAAGAAGAAAAAAATCCAGCAGCAGCAGCTCGGAAATAGGGAGAAAACAGCAACAAAATAAGGGCAATTAGGAGAGAAAAAGAGTGAAAAGAGTGAGGAATTGTACCAATTTTGTGAGATTATATCTCATATTTTCTACTCTACTCAATACACAAATTCCTACATATTGTGGGGATCATTTTGCAAGGTGAAAATCTTTTGTTTTTGACATTTGCTCGTACCATTTTGATAGGCTCTTATTATCCGAATCCTCTTAAATGTATCCTTTTTTTGCGTTGTATTGTGAAATCATGGATTAGGGATTATTAGTGAGGGTTCCATCGGAACAAAATTCTTCCTAATAACCCGAGGATATCCAATTGGTGGAATTTCTAGCTTATTTATGGTGATTGCTTGGATGTAATTTAGTTAGACTATCATTTTCGGATATCATGGTGTATTAGGCAATCCGTGTTGTTTTAGTTTCGTAGAATTCGTTTTGCGGGTATGTAGTAATCTTGGGTGTGAGCCTAGGAATGCGACCCCGTGGTTCAAATCCGATGATGGACGTGTTGATACATGTAATGGATGCAAGGTACTCGTGTTGTTGTAACATGTAATCGTTGGGCCTTAAAACGACGCTAGAGCGAGAATCGGGTTTAAGGCCCCGTAATAGTAAAATTATGTGATTGTTGGCGTTAGGGGATATTTTGATGGCTTACATGCCCATGAATAGCCCCTACGCGTTTGATATTTAGTTCGAATTGTATCATCCAACAAAATGATTTCAAAACCCAAAACAATCAAGATTTTGCCAAAATTAATCAAAGTAGGATATTAGCATCACGAGGCTAAAAATTGGAAGTGCTAATGAAAGTCGATTCCTATTTTACGAGAAAGCCAAAAGGAAGTTGTTTCCAAACGTCACAAAAAATGGTTTTATAAAGAGAAATAAACGTTTTTACTACTAAACTTTGGTACATAGGGCGAAAGAGATTCTAGAAATTGCCTATCATTTATGAAAGCAACGTATAAATCTCGATTCCTATTTTGGCTAAGGTTTAACAAACTCATGTTTTACCAAAACAAACACTTAATGAAAATCTCATAGCTTTTTGTCAATTTAAAATCAAATCTTTCTCAATAAGAAAATAAGGCTTTCTCGTAAATACCGAAAAGACATTTTTAAGCACTCTCAAAATTAAAGCACACGATTTTCTCTAAGAAATCCAAATGATTCTTTCATACAAACTCACCACAACATTCATTTAGGCACACACACACACACACGCATGCATATACGTTTCATGAATAAAAAGATAGGAAAAGTATCAAGATTGCGGTAACCGTATTTCATTCACGGAAGTCGGGGGGTGCCTAACACCTTCCCCTCGCTTAAGTAAGCCCCCGAACTCTATGAATCTCGATTCGCAGACCATTTAATTCGGAGTCACATATGAGCCAGCGATTTATAAAAAACGAAAACTCGGATGAGTTGGTACATCCATTTCAAATATACCAACTGGCGACTCTGGTTAATTGGCTCATCATAAAAAACGATCTTTCAAAGTCCCGTCGACATTAAGTGCCGACCTTTTTCCCAAAATCACCAAAACCAAAAGGCAAAAAAAAATAGGAAAAGGGAACGCGAGACGAGAAAAACCCGGCGTCGACATGGCTCATATGTGACTCCGAATTAATTGGTCTGTGAATCGAGATTCATAGAGTTCGGGGGCTTGCTTAAGCAAGGGGAAGGTGTTAGGCACCTCCCGACTTCCGTGAAACACGGTTACCGCAATCTCGATGCTTTCCTATCCTTTAATTCATGAAATGTGTGTGTATGCGCGTGTGTGTGTGCTTATGTGAATGTTGTGGTGAGTTTGTATGAAAGAATCATTTAGATTTTTTTAGGGAAAATCGTGCTTTGATTTGAGAACGCTTCGGAATGTCTTTCGATTTATATGAGAAAGCTTGATTCTTTATGAGAAAAGGTTTGATTTTAATTGTCAAAACTATGAGATTTTCATTAGGTGTCGTTTTGGCAAAAACAAGAGTTTTCTAAACCTTCATCAAAATAGGAATCGAGATCTATATGTTGCCTTCGTAACTCAAATGATGGGCAATTTCTAGGATCTCTTTAACCCTATGCACAACGGTTTAATAAAATGTCATTTATTTCACAAAACCATTTCTTGTGATGTTTGAAAACGATTTTCTTTAGCTTTCTCGTTTACATAGAATCGACATTCATTAGCACTTCTCATTTATTAACCTCGTGATGCTAATAGCCTAATTTGATTGATTTTATGAAAATCTTATCATTTAGCTTTGAAATCAATTTCGTGTCATAAATCAAATCAAGTATTAAAATGCGTGGAGCTATTCATGGGCATGTAAGCCATCCGAATAACCCCAACGCCCACAATCACATATTTCACTATTACGGGGCCTTAAACCCGATTCTCGCCTTGGCGTCGTTTTAAGGCCCGACAATTACATCTTACAATAAAGGATAATCGATCCTATTACGTACACCAAAATTGTCCATCATCGGATTTGGACCACGGGGTCGCGTTCCTAGGCTCACATCCACAATTTCTACACACTCACAAAATGGATATTACAAGAATTAAACAAGCTAAAAAAATCACCAAATGGATATCATTGGGCCATTAGGAAGAATTTCGTTCCATTTGGAACCCTCACTAATAGTCCTCAATCCATGGATCCACAACAATATACAAGAAAAACTACATTTCACATAACCCAATTGACAAGAATATTAATAAAATGATATACAAAAATTGCTATAGAAATGGTCTTTTCACCTTGCAAATATCACCAAGATGTGTGCAAATTTGAATATATGAATAGAGTAGAAATTATCTTGGATATAATCTCACAAAAGAAATATAAATCCTCTCTTTTTTCTCTCTTTTCTCTCCTATTTTGTTGCAAATTTTTGCTATTTCTCTCTCTATTTTCGAGCTGATTTGCTGCTGTTTTTCTTCTTCTTCTCGCCTGATTCCCCTTCTCTCTCTTGCTGCTGCTCACTCCCTGGATGAAATGAAGAAACTGAGCTGAAATAGGCTGGTCCAGGGCAGCCGCAGATTGATCTGCGGCTGGCCGCAGATTGATCTGCGGCTGTTTGGCCGCCTCCCATCGCACTCAGCTGATTTCCTGGTTTCCGTGTTTCGAGTTCCATGTTTTCAAAAGGCGCACTATTGGCCGCAGATCAATCCGCGGCTGGCTAGCTTGACTTTCTCGTTTTTCATGCCACGCCTCGACTCTCGTGTCGTGACGTCGGTTTTCGCCGACAGGCTTGTATTTTGCAGTCCGGGAATCACTGGGACAAGCGCCACATCATTCGGGCATGCTCATTTCGGATGGCCTTATTGTTACGTCAGCTTTGGTCGCCAATCATTGCGGCGGTGTTGGACGTTCGCACTTGTGCCCATTCCTTCACTCTCACAGGCTGGTTCATTTGTCGAATTTGCCCTCCTGTCAGGGTTAGTATACGAAGTGCAAAATTTGGGTGTCTACAGCTGCCCCTCTTTATCATGTTTATGAAATGTTAAATGAAATGAACAGGATAAAGAATAGACACCCGATGCATGAATGACAGTGCACAAGAATGACAATACATACACGATGCAACACATATAACTTATGATGCAATGTAAGATGAAAGGCATTCAAGATATTCGCAAAGAGGTGTCAATGCGGATGATCGCCTCGTCAAGGCCGGGTTTCGTCGCCGGTCACCCATCTCGTAATCGCCGGTTATTGTCGCCGGTCGATCGTCTCGTCGGGTCCGGGTATCGTCGCCGGTCACCCATCTCGTAATCGCCGGTTATCGTCGCCGGTCGATTGTCTCGTCGGGGCCGGGTATCGTCGCCGGTCACCCATCTCGTAACCCCCGGGTATCGTCGCCGGTTGGTTGTCTTGTCGGAGCCGGTTTTCGTCGTCGGTCATCCATCTCGTAATCGCCGGTTATCGTCGCCGGTCGATTGTCTTGTCGGGGCCGGGTTTCGTCGCCGGTCACCCGTCTCGTAATCACCGGTTATCGTCGCCGGTCGATTGTCTCGTCGAGGCCGGGTTTCGTCGCCGGTCACCTATCTCGTAACCGCCGGGTATCGTCGCCGTTTGGTTGTCTTGTCGGGGCCGGGTATTGTCACCGGTCACCCATCTTGTAACCCCCGGGTATCGTCGCCGGTTGGTCGTCTTGTCGGGGCCGGGTATCGTCGCCGGTCACCCATCTCGTAACCGCTGGGTATCGTCGCCGGTCGATTGTCTTGGATCTCAGCCCTTCCCAGGGTGGTTATTGATAAGTAGGTTTCGTACCTACTTATTGGATACTATTTGGTTTCATTTGATGCTTTTCTAATAGCTATCTAGTGTAAATTCATGCATTTCCCCTTCTCGTTCGGTTTTTGATTCACTAGCCTCATTATTCGGCTTTTGCATTGTTTTTGATAATGTTGGCTCGTGGTGTTGAGCATTTGTGGATGGGTGTTATTTGATTGTTTGTTGCTTGTGCAGGTCATAACAGTTGATGAATTTTTGCAATAGCAGCACTGCAGCAAACTGGCACCTGGCGCAGCTGCGCCTCTTTTACAAAGGGCGCCGGCGCAGCTGCGCCCATCCTGCCCATGCCATGCCACTCCTGCGCAGCTGCGCCCCTATTACAAAGGAGGGCAGCGCAGCTGCGCCTGTCGCCAGCCAGCCATGCAACACGTTCCATCCAGCGAAGCAGCATTATCCAGAAATCATGCAATGCCAGATTTTGAGGGATCAGTGGGTTTAGCTTTTATTAGTGGGAATAATAATAAGTCAAAAGAAGACAATTTATGCTTGTATTATTAGCCAATTTTGGGAATTCATTTTGGTAGCTCTGCTCCTACACGAAATTAGAATAGTTACTATATTCTAGCTAAAAACAGGAAAATCATCAGCTGAGCATAATTTGCATTTGGGAACTGAAGAATGGAGCTATATGGATGCTGAATTGGAGATTGGGAGCAAGAAATCAACTATCTACACAACTTGGAAAATCATCAGAAGTTGCAGAACGGAACAGGGAGCTTGAATATTTTCTATTTCTGATTAATTTTTCTATTCTGTAATTATGATGATGAACCAATTGTGCATGATGAACTCTATTATTATTATTATGAACTAAATCTAATTCTTGGGATTATAATGGATCTTTTGCTTGATTAAGAATTGAAGTGCTTCCTTATTTTTACTAGTTGGTTGTGAAATGAATGTCTAGCATAATCTATACTCCATGTTTAATTGCTTGATCAACAATTACTGTGATAATTTATATGGAATTGAGAAAGGAAGTAGAAATTAAGATCTCATTATGCTAGCATATGTTCATAATTATTACATTCCTCGTGAAATTATGTTTCGTGCTTAGGATAGAGATATACCGAAGCACCATGTGTGGTCATTTGAAAACTTGTTCTTAAACCCGTTTGATTGTAATTCACATAGAAATATAGTGCGTTAGTCATTTAGGGTGTTCACATTCATTCTATCAATTGTGGATTTAATGTGATATGGGTATGGTGCATCGAGAGATGGCCATATTTTACTTTCGTGTTTTCGACCAACATTCCATAATAACAAACTAGCAACAATAGGAAGCATGGAAATCTAAATCGGCATTAAGTGAAATTATAATCCCAAGCCTATAAAATCTGTAATTTTTACCATTAAATTTGTTTTAATTGTTTCATTAGTAATTATTAGACTATTTCATCACTAAAACCGCTTGTTTAAAGAAACCAAACTAATTACAAAATCGGTGTTTGTAGTCATAAATGCAATTCATTTCCTCGTGGGATCGATACTTTACTTACTTTATATTACTTGTGGATCGCGTGCACTTGCGTGTATGAGTTATATTTGTTATACATACAAATATACCAACAAGTTTTTGGCGCCGTTGCCGGGGAATTGCAATTGCGTTTATAACTTTCATCATCAATTTAAATTAGATTGGTTTTAGTTAAACAAATCTGTTCTTATCCTAATTCTATTTTATTTTCTTCTACATTGTGATAGGTACTCTTGAGTAGTGTATGCATACTCGGTCGAAGAATCCTAACCTATTGCCTTTTGTGGACAACATTGAAAAAAGGGTTCAACAATTAAGGAAGTGTGCTGAAAATACTCTAGAGGATCTAGAACAACCTCAACCTATGGCAGGCGAAGCACAAAAAGCCTTAAGAGATTATGCTACACCAAGAATCAATGATTTGCAATCAAGTATCTCAAGGCCAGCCATAACAGCCAATTCCTTTGAAATCAAACCAGGGACAATCCATATGATCCAAAATTCTGTCCAATTCGGAGGAATGGTGGTTGATGACCCGAATGAGCACTTGATAAATTTCTTGGAGATATGTGATACATTCAAATTCAGCGGGATCTCGGAAGATGCGGTGAGATTGCGGTTATTCCCATTCACATTGAGGGATAAAGCAAAAAGTTGGCTGCACTCGCTACCACCCGGGTCCATTACCACTTGGCAAGATTTGGCCCAGAAATTCTTAGCAAAGTTCTTCCCACCAGCCAAAACTACTAAGTTGAGAAATGACATATCCTCATATGAGCAACATCATGGAGAATCCTTGTACGAGACATGGGAGCGGTACAAGGAACTATTGAGAAAGTGCCCACATCACGGTTTGCCCCAATGGATGCAGCTTAACACATTTTACAATGGGTTGAATATTCAGACACGAGCAGGCATCGATGCGGCTGCAGGTGGTGCATTCATGGCTAAAAACTATGACGAGGCCTATGAACTTTTGGAGACTATGGCTGCAAACAACTATCAATGGCCATCCTCCAGAACCACTCAACCAAAAGTGGCAGGAATACTAGAGGTTGACACAACCACTTCACTTTAAGCACAGATTTCAGCTATGGCCAAGAAGCTTGACCACATATGTGAAGGTAAAGGTCAACAAGTTTCCATGATTTGTGAGCTTTGTGCAGGTTCTCACGCTTCGGAGCAATGTGCCATCAACGCTGAATCTGTGCACTTTGTGAGCAACTATCAGCGGCCAGCAAATCAATATCAGAACAACTACACTCCGGGGAATAGGAACCACCCAAATTTCTCGTGGAGCAACCGTCAAGATAATTCACAAGCTCCAAAACCTCTCAATCCTCCGGGGTTCCACAATCAGCAGCAAGTCACAGCCACAGATAGGAAGGTCGCGGAAATGAGTGAGAATTTGGAGAAATACATGGCCAAAACTGACAGGTTGGAGCAAGGCCAAACATTAGGCTTCAAGAATTTGGAAAATCAAATGAGTCAATTGTTCAGTTTGTTGTCTAGCAGACCTCAAGGGGCCCTCCCTAGCGATACAGAAGTCAATCCAAGGAGAAATGGGAAGGAGCAATGCCAAGCTGTTACCACCAGAAGTGGAAAGCAGACCCTACCAAACAGCGCAGCTGCGCCAATGTCACACGAACAGACAGCGCAGCTGCGCCCGTCATCAGCACTGGAACCTATCGGCGCAACTGCGCCCATTTTACAAAGGGGACAGGCGCAGCTGCGCCCCTCCCCAGAAACTGCCACTGCTGAAATGTTTGAAGAAGAAGAAAGCATTGAGAAATCTGAATCCCCACCCATAAAAAGCACAGAAAAAACTCAACCTTCCCCCACAAGGTATTATCCACCAGTTCCGTATCCTCAAAGGCAGCAAAAGCAGAAAATGGACAGGAAATTTTCTAAGTTTCTTGAAGTTTTCAAAAAGCTTCAAATCAATATACCATTCGCAGAAGCTTTAGAACAAATGCCAAGTTATGCTAAGTTCATGAAAACTATTCTGTCAAGAAAGAAGAAATTGCAAGATTTTGAAATTGTTGCTTTGACAGAGGAATGCAGTGCGATATTACAAAGGAAGCTACCTCCAAAACTAAAGGATCCAGGCAGTTTCACCATTCCTTGCACCATTGGAGACCTATCGTTCAAGAAGTGTTTATGTGATCTTGGTGCAAGCATTAATCTCATGCCATTGTCCGTGTTTACTCAGTTGGGATTACCAGCTCCCAAGCCAACAAATGTCTCTCTTCAGCTAGCTGATCGTTCAGTCACTTATCCGAGAGGTATTGTGGAAGATGTCTTGGTTAAGGTTGATAAGTTCATTTTCCCAGCTGATTTCATAATCCTAGACTTTGAGGAGGACAAGGACATCCCCATCATACTTGGGAGGCCATTTCTAGCTACCGGGAGAACTCTCATTGATGTGCAAAAAGGAGAATTGACAATGAGGGTTCAAGACCAAGAGGTCACCTTTAATGTCTTCAAAGCTATGAAATTTCCAACTGAGGAGGAAGAGTGCTTCCGAGTTGACATCATTGAAGAAGCAGTAACCAAGGAATTCATTAAGGCCACACATAGGGACTTGCTTGAGCAGACACTAACAGGAGACATCGACTTGGACGAACCCGAGAACTGTGAGTATGCTCATTTTCTAGATGCAACACCCAAGTTGGCAAGATTCAAGGTACCTATTGAGCCCTTGAAAAGCTCAAACGATGCCTCATTTCAATTAAAACCATCCAGTGAGGTACCTCCTAAACTCGATCTCAAACCCCTGCCTAGTCATCTCAGTTATGCATTCCTAGGCATTTCAGATACATTACCTGTCATTATTTCCTCTGCACTAACATCCTTGCAGGAAGACAAACTGATAAGAATCCTCAGAGAATTCCAAGGGGCTATTGGGTGGACCATTGCAGACATAAAAGGAATCAGCCCCGCATTTTGCATGCACAAAATCCTGATGGAAGATGACAGCAAGCCTACCATAGAGCATCAAAGAAGGCTGAATCCTATCATGAAAGAAGTGGTGAAAACAGAAATTTTGAAATGGCTAGACGCCGGAATCATTTATCCCATTTCTGACAGTCCATGGGTGAGCCCAGTGCAATGTGTACCAAAGAAGGGAGGAATAACCGTGGTAAAAAATGAGAACAACGAGCTAATACCAACCCGAACAGTCACGGGGTGGAGAGTTTGCATGGATTATCGAAAGCTCAACAAAGCCACAAGAAAAGATCACTTCCCACTCCCATTCATTGATCAAATGTTGGACCGACTTGCAGGGCGGCATGAGTACTATTGTTTGCTTGACGGATACTCTGGATATAATCAAATTGCTATCGCTCCTGAGGATCAAGAAAAGACCACTTTTACTTGCCCTTATGGAACTTTTGCTTTCAGGCGAATGTCTTTTGGTCTATGCAATGCTCCTGCCACATTCCAGCGATGCATGATGGCAATATTTTCTGACATGGTGGAAATCAACATGGAGGTCTTCATGGATGACTTCTCAGTGTTTGGAAATTCCTTCGACAGCTGTCTTGAGAATTTAGTCATGGTATTGAGGAGATGCGTGGAAACAAATCTTGTGCTTAATTGGGAGAAATGTCACTTCATGGTTCATGAAGGAATAATTTTGGGTCACAAAGTCTCAGCCAAAGGTTTGGAGGTGGACAAAGCAAAGTTGGAAACTATCGAGAAATTGCCTCCACCAACTTCTATAAAGGGAGTTCGAAGTTTCTTGGGCCATGCTGGATTCTATCGGAGATTTATCAAAGACTTCTCCAAAATCACAAAACCCCTGTGCAATCTATTGGAAAAAGATGTTCCGTTTCTATTCGATGAAAATTGCTTAGCAGCATTTGAGTTGTTGAAACAAAAATTGACAACAGCACCTGTGATAGTGGCCCCGGATTGGTCTCTTCCATTTGAGCTTATGTGTGATGCTAGTGACTACGCTGTGGGCGTGGTATTGGGACAGCGCAGAGACAAGGTTCTACATGCAGTCTACTATGCCAGCAAAACGCTTTCGGAGGCCCAAATGAACTACACCACCACCGAGAAGGAACTACTCGCGGTTGTCTATGCATTCGACAAGTTCCGATCCTATCTCATTGGAACAAAGGTAGTAGTATACACTGATCATGCAGCAATTCGGTATTTGATCTCAAAGAAAGATGCCAAGCCTAGATTAATCAGATGGATCCTTTTGCTCCAAGAGTTTGACTTGGAAATTAAGGATAAGAAAGGTACGGAAAATCTGGTAGCCGATCATCTTTCCAGATTGGACAATCCGGATTTAGAGAGCACAGAGAAGGTTGAGATAAACGATTGTTTCCCTGATGAGCAGCTATTTGCAGTCACATCTGAAATCCCATGGTTCGCTGATATTGTCAACTATCTTGTGAGTCATGTGCTACCACCGGATCTAACTTCTCAGCAGAGGAAGAAATTTCTGCATGATACAAAGAGATACATGTGGGATGAGCCTTACTTGTTCAAACAATGCACAGATCTGGTGATCCGAAGATGCATCCCCGATGTCGAGAGTACCAGTATATTACATGCATGTCATTCTTCTCTATATGGTGGCCATTATGGAACGCAGAGAACAGCAGCAAAGGTACTCCAGGCCGGATTTTATTGGCCCACCTTGTTCAAAGATGCCCACCACTTCATAAAGAATTGTGATCGATGCCAACGGGTGGGCAACATCTCCAACCGTAATGAAATGCCACTAAATGTGATCTTGGAGGTGGAGATCTTTGACGTATGGGGCATAGACTTCATGGGACCATCCATCATCCTGCAACAATCTCTATATCCTTCTAGCGGTTGATTACGTGTCCAAATGGGTGGAAGCTTCGGCGTTACCAACCAATGATGCTAAGGTAGTTTTGAGGTTCCTACAAAAAAATATTTTTACTAGATTTGGCACTCCTCGGGCGATCATTAGTGATGAGGGGAGCCATTTTTGCAACAAACAGATCACAGCTCTCTTGGCCAAATATGGAGTAAGACACAGGATTGCCACTGCCTACCATCCATAGACCAATGGTCAAGCCGAAGTCTCCAACCGAGAGGTAAAAAGAATTCTGGAAAAGATTGTTAATCCTTCCAGAAAAGATTGGTCTCTAAAGCTAAATGAAGCTTTGTGGGCTTATAAAACTGCATACAAGACACCTCTCGGCATGTCCCCTTATCACATGGTTTATGGCAAGGCTTGTCATCTACCGGTTGAATTAGAGCACAAAGCTTACTGGGCCATTAAAAAGTTGAATTTTGACCCATCTGCAGCAAGAGAAAGGAGACTCCTACAGCTTAATGAACTCGATGAGTTCCGATTGCAAGCCTATGAGAATTCGAAACTCTACAAAGAGAAGGTAAAAAGATGGCACGACCGAAAAATCATCGAGAGAAAATTTGAACCTGGCCAAGCGGTTTTACTATTCAACTCCAGGCTCAAGTTATTCCCGGGAAAGCTCAAATCCCGATGGTCGGGTCCCTTTACCATCACTGTTGTATTCCCACATGGTGCCATCGAGATTATTGGAATGGACAGCGAGCAACCCTTCAAGGTTAATGGCCAAAGATTGAAGCACTATTGGGGAGGCGAAATTGATCGCCAAAAATCCTCAGTTGACCTGACCATGGATTGAGCATCAATGAGAGTCGAGCTAACCGACTTTAAAACAAAGCGCTCCTCGGGAGGCAACCCGAGATTACTTTTATTACTTCTATTATTGTGTGATTTTTGTTTAGTTTGTGTGATTTCATTTTAACATGCGTGTTTGTTTTTATTTCAGGTGTCTAATCTTGCCCTCAAGCGTTTGACTTGATCACTCTTTGAGTTTGGGGGTACATTGTTCCATTGCAAACACTTGTTGTTGTTCAGAGAAAGAAAAAGTTTTTCCAGGATTCCTGAGCTCCAGCGCAGCTGCGCCCCTTCTTCAGTTCAATATCAGCGCAGCTGCGCCGAGCAACCCTCGTCTACAACATCTGAGCAACTGCGCAGCTGTGCCCCCTTCCCAGTACAAATGCAGCGCAGCTGCGCCGATCGCGAAATTTTTTTTTATAAATAGTCGGTCCCCATCAGTCACAATCATCAAACCCTAACTGACTCTCTAGCAGCAACACAAAACCCTCTCCTCTCATCCCTACCCACTCTCTCAAAACCCTAACTACCTACACTCTACCTTCAAACCCCAATCACATACCACCATGCCGAAGCGCGCATGCACTCCCCAACCTTCTTCTTCCAGCAGCAGCGGATCCGAATCTACTGGTGGTGGCATCAATACTCTGGATGCCACCAAATTTGTCAATCTATCTGCACAACATTACTACTGGGAGGTGCTTAGCGTCAAATCCTTCATACCAGAGAGGGGTTTGAAGCCCAAAGCACAGGATGGGCGTATTCTTGACCAAATCCGGCGTTTGGGTCGGTTGCTATTCATTGAAACACCGAAGTCAGCCCCGATAGCCATTGTTCGAGAGTTTTATGCCAACGCCCGGGAAACACAGAATGGGATTTCCTTCGTGCGGGGCAAGCAGGTATCCTATTCGGCGCAGGCAATCAATGAACTTTTTCGCCTACCATCTGCTACTAATGAGGCTACCGACTGGGTGGTACATGAACGCTACGAAACCGACCTTGATGCGTTGATACATGAGATATGCCAGCCAGGCACGCAGTGGAAGACTCAGCCAGGCACCACCTTGAAGGTGCACTTCCCTCAGACCGCGCTGAATAGATTTGCCAAGGCGTGGTACGCCTTCATTTGCGCGAGTATCTTGCCAACCACCCATCATCAGGACGTGACACGGGACCGCGCGGTACTCTTGCACCGTATTCTGCGTGGAGGCAGCATCGACGTGGGATATATCATCAACCAGTCCATGCTCCGTTTCATGCGGGCGGTCACTTCCGGTGCCATTCCGCACGCCTCGATCATCACACGCCTATGCTTAGCAGCAAACGTGGAATGGGGCGAGGAGGCTCTCCAGCTACCTATGCGAGACATCGATAGCGCCACGATCCGAAAGTATAATGTTTGGCGCGGTGGAGAGTCCCGGCCAAATGGGTTGGGTTTTATTGTGGCTGATGAGGTGGAGGAGGCCAGCGAGGAGGGCATGCCTGCCCCGCCAGTGCAGCAGAGGGGCGTCGGTGGACATGAGCGCGACATGCGCCGCCTGCAGCGCCGCATGGACGCGTTGCACACGAGCTTCAGGGATTACAGCGTCTCCTTCGCTGGTGCACTATCGGAGGCGTTCAGTCAGCAGGGGGTCCACATTGAGTTTCCCACATTCGGCTCCGGCATCCCTTATCCTCCGCCCGACACGCCGCCTAGCGGCGCCGAGGACGCTTCTTAGGGGAGTACTCTTTACCCTATTATCTCCAATGAGGACATTGCATATTTTAAGTTTGGGGGTATTAGGCTTGCCTAGTTATTTTATGATGCTTTAAATTATCTGTTTTTATTGTTAGTTCTTGTTATTTATTGTCATTTTAGGTATTTGTTTCCTTATTTTCGTAAAAAAAAAAAAAAAAAAAATGGTGAAATTCTCATGCATATCATATCACATCATGTAGTTTAGTTACATGATCCTCTTAGTTTGATTAGTATGCATCCCCACATGCCTATGATGAAAACTTTTGATTTTGCTAACTGTTAAGACTTTGGGTCGGATGTCATGATACATTGCAACTCTTATCTTGCGTTTGCTGTGATAAAACCGGTTTGCACGTTCTCAGTAGTTTTCTAACTATGTAGCCCCAAGATTCGCATAATTGAGTTCTGGAGAAAATTAGTTGTGTTTTTAATAGATGTGGCAATTGTGGGAAATATTAGTTGAAATCATACGTGTTCAAGTTTGGGGGGGGGGTACTTAGTAGATTATTTATGCAACGAAATGGAGCGTAAAACGCATTCGTTAATAAAAAAAAAATAAAATAAAAATAAAAATTTTGTGTGTTAATAAAGACTTGGTCAGCTTAGTTTTGTGGCCTTTGATATTCGAGTAAGTACACCCTAGGGGATGTCTCTACACCTAGCGCCCTATGACCAATTGGTTTGGGAGTCGTTGGCCGAAAGCTCGTTACATGGGTATCATTGAATAGCCTATGGGAACTAGGCATTGCACGACCAAGCGTCATGATCCGAATAATGTCTAAGTTGATCCCCACATTTGGAACATAGAGTGGTTTTAACTATATTTACCCCAATTGTCTTTTTGAGGTTCGATTATATAAATTTTCCCTAAGAAACATATTATGAGAATCGATTGGGATTACTATAGTTTGATGATTGCTGCACACACACACACTTTATCATTCACCACGGAATTTGAGTTGCACGGGTATCACGGTACACGGACCAAGTTTTGATGTGTCGCTAGATTCTTCTGAGGCAAATCTTGTGAATTGCTTGCTAATTGATGAGGGTCATGGTGCATTCTTATTTTATTTGCATTCATGTTTGCATTCATTTCGTTGTATTAGCTTGAGGACAAGCAACAATTCAAGTTTGGGGGTATTTGATAAGTAGGTTTCGTACCTACTTATTGGATACTATTTGGTTTCATTTGATGCTTTTCTAATAGCTATCTAGTGTAAATTCATGCATTTCCCCTTCTCGTTCGGTTTTTGATTCACTAGCCTCATTATTCGGCTTTTGCATTGTTTTTGATAATGTTGGCTCGTGGTGTTGAGCATTTGTGGATGGGTGTTATTTGATTGTTTGTTGCTTGTGCAGGTCATAACAGTTGATGAATTTTTGCAATAGCAGCACTGCAGCAAACTGGCACCTGGCGCAGCTGCGCCCCTTTTACAAAGGGCGCCGGCGCAGCTGCGCCCATCCTGCCCATGCCATGCCACTCCTGCGCAGCTGCGCCCCTATTACAAAGGAGGGCAGCGCAGCTGCGCCTGTCGCCAGCCAGCCATGCAACACGTTCCATCCAGCGAAGCAGCATTATCCAGAAATCATGCAATGCCAGATTTTGAGGGATCAGTGGGTTTAGCTTTTATTAGTGGGAATAATAATAAGTCAAAAGAAGACAATTTATGCTTGTATTATTAGCCAATTTTGGGAATTCATTTTGGTAGCTCTGCTCCTACACGAAATTAGAATAGTTACTATATTCTAGCTAAAAACAGGAAAATCATCAGCTGAGCATAATTTGCATTTGGGAACTGAAGAATGGAGCTATATGGATGCTGAATTGGAGATTGGGAGCAAGAAATCAACTATCTACACAACTTGGAAAATCATCAGAAGTTGCAGAACGGAACAGGGAGCTTGAATATTTTCTATTTCTGATTAATTTTTCTATTCTGTAATTATGATGATGAACCAATTGTGCATGATGAACTCTATTATTATTATTATGAACTAAATCTAATTCTTGGGATTATAATGGATCTTTTGCTTGATTAAGAATTGAAGTGCTTCCTTATTTTTACTAGTTGGTTGTGAAATGAATGTCTAGCATAATCTATACTCCATGTTTAATTGCTTGATCAACAATTACTGTGATAATTTATATGGAATTGAGAAAGGAAGTAGAAATTAAGATCTCATTATGCTAGCATATGTTCATAATTATTACATTCCTCGTGAAATTATGTTTCGTGCTTAGGATAGAGATATACCGAAGCACCATGTGTGGTCATTTGAAAACTTGTTCTTAAACCCGTTTGATTGTAATTCACATAGAAATATAGTGCGTTAGTCATTTAGGGTGTTCACATTCATTCTATCAATTGTGGATTTAATGTGATATGGGTATGGTGCATCGAGAGATGGCCATATTTTACTTTCGTGTTTTCGACCAACATTCCATAATAACCAACTAGCAACAATAGGAAGCATGGAAATCTAAATCGGCATTAAGTGAAATTATAATCCCAAGCCTATAAAATCTGTAATTTTTACCATTAAATTTGTTTTAATTGTTTCATTAGTAATTATTAGACTATTTCATCACTAAAACCGCTTGTTTAAAGAAACCAAACTAATTACAAAATCGGTGTTTGTAGTCATAAATGCAATTCATTTCCTCGTGGGATCGATACTTTACTTACTTTATATTACTTGTGGATCGCGTGCACTTGCGTGTATGAGTTATATTTGTTATACATACAAATATACCAACAGTTAGTTGTTTGGATATCAGCCCTTCCCAAGGTGTTAGTTGTTTGGATATCAGCCCTTCTCAAGGTGTTAGTGTTTGGATCTCAGCCCTTCCCAGGGTGTTATTGTTTGGATATCAGCCCTAACCAGGGTGTTAGTTGTTTGGATATCAGCCCTTCCCAAGGTGTTAGTTGTTTGGATCTCAGCCCTTCCCAGGGTGTTAGTGTTTGGATCTCAGCCCTTCCCAAGGTGTTATTGTTTGGATATCAGCCCTTCCCAAGGTGTTATTGTTTGGATATCAACCCTTCCCAAGGTGTTAGTTGTTTGGATATCAGCCCTTCCCAAGGTGTTAGTTGTTTGGATATCAGCCCTTCCCAAGGTGTTAGTTGTTTGGATATCAGCCCTTCCCAGGGTGTTAGTGTTTGGATCTCAGCCCTTCCCAGGGTGTTAGTTGTTTGGATATCAGCCCTTCCCAAGGTGTTAGTTGTTTGGATATCAGCCCTTCCCAAGGTGTTAGTTGTTTGGATATCAGCCCTTCCCAAGGTGTTAGTTGTTTGGATATCATCCCTTCCCAGGGTGTTAATGTTTGGATCTCAGCCCTTCCCAGGGTGTTATTGTTTGGATATCAGCCTTTCCCAGGGTGTTAGTGTTTGGATCTCAGCCCTTCCCAGGGTGTTATTGTTTGGATATCAGCCCTTCCCAAGGTGTTAGTTGATTTTTTGGATACCAGCCCTTCCCAGGGATTGTTGATTTTTTGGATACCAGCCCTTCCCAGGGATCGTTGATTTTTGGATACCAGCCCTTCCTAGGGATTGTTGACTTGATTTAAGTGATTTCTTGAAGTGGGATGTGTGATCGGCTTCTGTCCTGGATCTCCCACCAACATCGTCCACGTACCATGCCATAAAAACCATCACGATCTGATCATTTGTGAGGTTGAAAGCGACGTGCTTGTACTTTCCCCTGAAGATTTTCATTTTGATCGTACATGTATGCATGCAAAAGATGTTATGCACGATCCGGCAGATAAGTGATGGACAGATGCATGTGCACAACATATGTTTGGATGGAAATGACCCCTGTTCAGTCAAATGATACGATTCGACAGTCGTCGTTGCTTGCCAACATTTGATTGGATCATGCCTCATCGTGAAGTGTTGTTTCTAGACTTCAACATTGGTGTGGTACTCTGCCTGTTCTTGGTCGTCTTCATTTCATCGAGTTGAGGCAGTCTGTTTCGCTCTCTGTGATGATTGACAGCTATGTTGGGCTCCTTGGCCTTTTGATCATTTCTGATGGCCGATATGCTGTTGTCCCGCATTATATCATCCTTGTATATGCTCATGCACGTGGATCAATTGGATGTTGAGGCAGTGATAGTCAAGATTGGGGAGAGGCCTAATGACGAGAAGTTCTGTGCAGCCTCGGCTTCCTTCCATTTCATGATTCTTAACTGCCCCTGCCTTGGCGCGTGTCGCTACCAAGAATTTCTATTGAAAACTCGCGATGTTGACCGTGCTGAGTTATCCACATCTCTGTAAGATCCTGCATATCAGATGACTAACAAATGCCAAAACCTGAAGGCTCGGGGCGTTAGTGTTAGTTCAACACAAAGATATTATAATTTCGACAAAAATGCAGTTAAAGCGCATGAAATTGAATATCTGTTGATCGCACAATCTAGCAAGTTATGAACCGTGAATGTACTAGACTGGAAGTTATTTTCACTCCCTCGTGAGTTGATGATTTTCTATTTGACGAGTTATGAAATCGTAAGAATACCTTCAAGCACTCATGGTCATTGTACGTGAGTACGGTCGAATTCAAAAGAACTACCTCCCCTCGTCAAAGGTATTCTGTCTCCATTCTCGACAACGTTCTTAGCAGGATTGACGTCATATGACAAATGCACCGTGCGATGCAGCATTCAGTAGGGTTTTTCTTTCATGACCTTTTGTTTAAGGCCGAGAGTTTTTTCGTATTATCTTTTCTCTTTATTATCCCACTTCACTTGTCTCGTTTTCTTAGGCTATTCAAAGTTACCCATTTAACGAGTTTTGGACCAATGACTCCCAAACCAGACGGTTTTGGGGCATTAGGTGTACAAACACCCCCTCGGGTTTATTTGCTCGAGTAACAAAGGCCACGGTTCGAGACAAGCTGGTGGTCTGCACCATTCATTCTTTGCTTGACCTTGCGCAAGATTCGTTTTCTTAGGCTTGAGTTACCCATGTAGCGAGTGTTAGGCCGGTGACTCCCAAACCAGACGGCTTTAGGGCACCAGATACAGAGACACCCCTTAGGCTTAATTACTCGAGTAGCCCATGCCACGATTCGAATCTGCTCGGGCCTTCTCTACTGTAATGCTCGTTTTCTTAGGCTCTGAGTTACCCATGTAATGAGTGTTGGCCAGCGACTCCCAAACTAGATGGCTTTAGGGCACCAGGTGTAGAGACACCCCTCGGGCTTAATTACTCGAATAACCCAGGCCACGATTCGAGACATTAGCTTGATGATCATTTATCGTCTGACTTCTTGATTTTAGCTTGATAATTATTGACTGTCTGACTACGTGTTAATCGCCATCAACGTCGTCATAGTTTTATACCCCACAACTGAAAGTTTGTGCAAATGCAAAGTGAAGGCTGTCACATGAGGTCGATTCTGTCGCAAACGCTACTTTGAATTAAGGATTTGTACCCGATCAAAAGGTTGAATAGCCTTTTTCGTCTAATCATACTCACAATCGTTCTCCACGGTTGCTTGTCAGAATTAATCTGATTCCTATCAAGCCAAAATAAAATCCCCCCTTTCACGCGGATCATCGTATCCCGGGAAAACTATGCTTGATAAATGCCAGATGATCGTATCGTTGAAGATTGAAGACATGAGGTAGCATTTGATGATGATGGTGCATGTTGCTGGGATTGTCGCATGGGTGCCAATTTGCACGTCATCATTTCCTGGGTAGTGACAAATGCCCCAGTGTTAAGTTGCTTTTCTTGCGATCTCCCTCGTACCGGTCGTATCGGTATCTCGCTGGGCTGACAAAAGATCCGGTCCTTTGACTTGTTGAAAGGTTTGGGGGATTTTTTGATTTTTGATTTTTTAGAAATTTTTTTTTTTTGCCCCTACTCCGGGTTCTTTGTGACCGTTAGGGGTTCTGATGTTTGATGGCGAAGGTTTGGTCTAAGTCAGTTTTGGGTTTACCTTCGACCCATCCTTTGATCTCGTCAGGCGTATTGTCGATATCTGTCTCGTCCTGCTCAATCGTCATCAGATCGAAATCTAGCTTTATACCAAAATCGTAATCCTCCTTCAAATTTGGCCATATTGCTTGTCGGGCTAGAATGCCTCAAATCGGGGTACTGCCATAAAACGAAAAATGCTTGTCATATATATAACACATTTCAGCACATGATCTTCCTTTTGGATAACATGACAAAATAACATGAGCGTGCATGGATTTGAAATAAAACTCAGAATTTTAAAACCCATTGATCTTCTACTGGTCGGGATTCACTGCCATACTTCTGGATTTACCCCCTTCCCCATCATGTTTAGGTAGAGAATTCAACATTTGGTGACCCTGGCTGTTCCACCACGATTTCCCCACTATCAATCAAGTCCTGAATTTTGTGCTTCAGTGTCCAACATTCCTGCGTATCATGACCAGGGGAACCTGAGTGATAGGCGCATCGCTTGTTTGGGTCAAATCTTCTTCCATTCGGGTCACTTGGGGGTGCCAAATCGACTATTTTCCTCTGGGCTATTCAATACGGCCAACACCTGCTCAAGAGGATCCCCGAGTGGGGTGAATACTCGATTTTTCGAGGTCTCGAATCTTCTTCGCCCATCCGCCCTCTGATCAGTGAAGTTAGGCTGTCGGGACGGCCCCACTCTCTGCACCTGTACTGGAGGATTGTTTTTTGCCTTTCTAGATGATCCCTGCAGGATAAGGGAAACATCTTCTTCCTTTTTGTTTTGGACCCTACGGGAAGTGCTGCCATAGTTTCCGCTTCGGATTTGTTCCGCAGCCGTTTCCAAGGCCGTGAAATCCCGAATCTTGCCAGACTTCAACCCCATGTCCACCATTTCCCCATGTTTTATCATCTCGGCAAAAGGTCGTCCAATCCCCGATATCACTCGCTCATAATAGGGTGCCTCCTGGATATCCACAAAGGTCATTACCATCTCTGTCTCGCTCATTGGGAGATTCACTTGGGCAGCCATACCCCTCCACCGCTGTGCATAGTCCCTGAAAGATTCTTTCGGTTGTTTCTTGACCTTTGTCATTTGATACCTGTCAGGGGCCATCTGTGCCTGGAAGCTATACTGTGTTAAGAAGGTATGGGTCAACTCTTCCCAATTATGGATCCGGGCATTGTCAAGACGGGCATACCAGATTCTCGCTTCTCCCGTCAAACTCTTCTGGAAAAGTTGCATCCTTAGACCCTCATCCTCGGCGTAAGATCCAAGCTCCCCGATGTAGATTTTCAAATGTGTGTAAGGATCCCCTTTCCCATTGTATTTTTCAAATTCGGGGATTTTAAATTTCTCCAGGTATCTGGCTCCGGGGAAGACACAAAGATCCGAGTAGTTCACCCTGCCTAGGGACCCTATGCCCTTCATAGATTGGATAGTTTCCTCCATTTGTTTCATTTTCTTCCGCAGGTCATCCGTATCTCCCTCTTCCGGGATAGTAATCACTATTTTGTTAGGTACGGGAATGGCCTTTGGGACGACTGGCTCGCCCTTAGGTTGGGGTGGATCCTGTCTAGGCAGCAATTGTTCTCTTAGCATCACAGCCATTTCTAACATCTGCCTTTTAAAGTCATCAAATTCCTCCCTAGATATGGAACCAGGGTTGGTAGGTGGGAGATCAGCCATTTCAGATGTAGAGTCTTGGGCCCTTTTAGACTGCGAACGGGTTTGAGGAGCAATCCTACAGAAACAATGGTTCGAAGTTTAGTTCAGGGGGATGAAAAATGTGGATGCATGCTAAAGCTGTAACTTTCGTGTTTTGGGTTTTTTAATCTTTCCCTGTAGAACAGAAAGTTAGTAGTCTTTTAATGCAAAAAGCAAATGCTATACATGACGTATTATGCTTCCCCAATTGTTCCCTACAAAACACAGAGGTTAGTAATTTCTCTTAACAGCAAGGGAGGCATATATGGATGGGATCATGACATTTTACACGTGTGAACGTAAAAGGGCATGAAGAGACTTTTCCTGCGTTGGGTTAACCTGAGGTTGACCTATCCTAGGGTTACTCTCACGGGCTTTTCGGCATGAAGGTCCCCAAATCTTCGCAATCTACTCGTCTGAGCCCTTTCGATTGGAGCGGATTTGGGTGGTGCGTTTCCTGAGCCATCTCCGGGGAGCAGCCCCTGCGAGTCCAGTAATAAGCAACCGACAGGTTCGCCTCAGGAGGAGGTACTCTCTCAACATACATTCACATTCATCGTCCTCACCGTATGCAAATGATTAAAAGTAAAGCAATTCCATTCAATCATTCATTTATTGGGCAAAACACACATTCCCACATCAAAAGTAAAATCAAAATATCGCACATACACACATTTTATGAATTTTAAAAGGATAGGATAGCATCAAGATTCGAAAGCGGCTTAAGCCCTCTAATGTCCCCAGCAGAGTCGCCAGCTATCGACGCCGGTTTTTCGCCTCTAATGCGATATTTGTCCTTTTTTGATTTTGGCCTTTTGATTAGGTGATTTTGGGGAAAAGGGTCGGCTTGAGTGTCGACGGGGTTTTGAAAGATCGTTTTTTATGATGAGCCAATTAACCAGAGTCGCTAGTTGGTATATTTGAAATAGATGTACCAACTCATCCGAGTTTCGTTTTCGTAAATCGCTGGCTCATATGTGACTCCGAATTAATTGGTCTGCGAATCGAGATTCATAGAGTTCGGGGGCTTTCTTAAGCGAGGGGAAGGTGTTAGGCACCCCCCGACTTCCGTGAAACACGGTTACCGCAATCTCGATGCTTTCCTATCCTTTAATTCATGAAATGTGTGTGTATGCGCGTGTGTGTGTGTGCTTATGTGAATGTTGTGGTGAGTTTGTATGAAAGAATCATTTGGATTTTTTTAGGGAAAATCGTGCTTTGATTTGAGAACGCTTCGGAATGTCTTTCGATTTATATGAGAAAGCTTGATTCTTTATGAGAAAAGGTTTGATTTTAATTGTCAAAACTATGAGATTTTCATTAGGTGTCATTTTGGCAAAAACAAGAGTTTTCTTAACCTTCGTCAAAATAGGAATCGAGATCTATATGTTGCCTTCGTAACTCAAATGATGGGCAATTTCTAGGATCTCTTTAACCCTATGCACAACGGTTTAATAAAATGTCATTTATTTCACAAAACCATTTCTTGTGATGTTTGAAAACGATTTTCTTTAGCTTTCTCGTTTACATAGAATCGACATTCATTAGCACTTCTCATTTATTAACCTCGTGATGCTAATAGCCTAGTTTGATTGATTTTATGAAAATCTTATCATTTAGCTTTGAAATCAATTTCGTGTCATAAATCAAATCAAGTATTAAAATGTGTGGAGCTATTCATGGGCATGTAAGCCATCCGAATAACCCCAACGCCCACAATCACATATTTCACTATTACGGGGCCTTAAACCCGATTCTCGCCTTGGCGTCGTTTTAAGGCCCGACAATTACATCTTACAATAAAGGATAATCGATCCTATTACGTACACCAAAATTGTCCATCATCGGATTTGGACCACGGGGTCGCGTTCCTAGGCTCACATCCACAATTTCTACACACTCACAAAATGGATATTACAAGAATTAAACAAGCTAAAAAAATCACCAAATGGATATCATTGGGCCATTAGGAAGAATTTCGTTCCATTTGGAACCCTCACTAATAGTCCTCAATCCATGGATCCACAACAATATACAAGAAAAACTACATTTCACATAACCCAATTGACAAGAATATTAATAAAATGATATACAAAAATTGCTATAGAAATGGTCTTTTCACCTTGCAAATATCACCAAGATGTGTGCAAATTTGAATATATGAATAGAGTAGAAATTATCTTGGATATAATCTCACAAAAGAAATATAAATCCTCTCTTTTTTCTCTCTTTTCTCTCCTATTTTGTTGCAAATTTTTGCTATTTCTCTCTCTATTTTCGAGCTGATTTGCTGCTGTTTTTCTTCTTCTTCTCGCCTGATTCCCCTTCTCTCTCTTGCTGCTGCTCACTCCCTGGATGAAATGAAGAAACTGAGCTGAAATAGGCTAGTCCAGGGCAGCCGCAGATTGATCTACGGCTGGCCGCAGATTGATCTGCGGCTGGCTGGCCGCCTCCCATCGCACTCAGCTGATTTCCTGGTTTCCGTGTTTCGAGTTCCATGTTTTCAAAAGGCGCACTATTGGCCGCAGATCAATCCGCGGCTGGCTGGCTTGACTTTCTCGTTTTTCGTGCCATGCCTCGACTCTCGTGTCGTGACGTCGGTTTTTGCCGACAGGCTTGTATTTTGCAGTCCGGGAATCACTGGGACAAGCGCCACATCATTCGGGCATGCTCATTTCGGATGGCCTTATTGTTACGTCAGCTTTGGTCGCCAATCATTGCGGCGGTGTTGGACGTTCGCACTTGTGCCCATTCCTTCACTCTCACAGGCCGGTTCATTTGTCGAATTTGCCCTCCTGTCAGGGTTAGTATACGAAGTGCAAAATTTGGGTGTCTACACAAGTTATTGTGAAGATCCATTAGAAGCTGCTCTTGTTGGGATAGACACTTTTGATGATTTGGATGAGTGGGATTATGTCAAGGTTTTAGACGCGTTACCTATTTCTCAGAAATTTAGTAGGCAATTTGATATACTTGACCGGCCAGAAGAAGGAGAATAGAGGTCCAAACCGTCAGTGGAAGAACCACCTATGCTTGAACTCAAACCCCTTCCATCACATCTAAGGTATGCTTACTTGGGAGGCTCTGACACGCTACCAGTAATAGTTTCTGCTCATTTGAATGAATCTCAAGAAGAAAAACTGTTAAGGGTTTTGCGTGAGTATAAAATAGCAATTAGGTGGATAATAGCAGACATCAAGGGAATCAGTCCGTCGTTTTGCATGCACAAAATTCTGCTTGAAGAAGGAGTAAAACCGGTTATTGAGCAACAAAGAAGATTGAATCCGATCATGAAGGACGTAGTAAAGAAGGAAATCATCAAGTGGTTTGATGTCGGTATTATCTATCCGATTTCAGACAGTTCTTGGGTAAGTCCTGTACAGTGTGTGCCTAAAAAGGGGGAAAAGGGGGAAATGACAGTGGTTGAAAACGAAAATAATGAACTCATTCCTGCAAGAACAGTTACAGGTTGGTGAGTGTGTATGGATTATTGCAAGTTGAACAAAGTGACGCGCAAGGATCACTTTCCACTGTCATTTATTGATCAGATGTTGGATAGGTTATCCGGTCATCAATTTTACTGCCTTCTTGACGGATACTCAGGTTATAACCAAATAGTAATAGCTCTGGAGGACCAAGAGAAAACGACTTTTACATGCCCTTATGGAACGTTTGCATTCCGGAGAATGTCTTTCGGGTTATGTAATGCACCGGCTACATTTCAGCGATGCATGATGGCTATCTTCTCGGATATGGTTGAGCAGAATTTAGAGGTGTTCATGGATGATTTTTCGGTATCCAGTGATAGTTTTGACTTGTGTCTTAGCAATCTCATTTTAGTGTTGAAGCGTTGTGTGGAGATAAATCTGGTTCTTAACTGGGAAAAATGCCACTTTATGGTGCAAGAAGGGATTATTCTGGGGCACAAGGTGTCCGAAGCAGGCTTAGAGGTGGATAGAGCAAAGATCGAAACCATTGAAAAGCTACCTCCACCGACATCTGTAAGAGGCATTAGAAGTTTTCTCAGACATGCAGGATTCTACCGTCGATTCATCAAGGACTTTTCAAAAATTTCAAAACCATTATGTTCACTCCTTGAGAAAGATGTTCCCTTCAAGATGGATCAATCTTGCATCGAAGCCTTTGAAGTGCTGAAAAAGAAGTTAGTCACAGCCCCGATCATAGTTGCTCCCGATTGGACCTTACCTTTTGAGTTGATGTGTGACGCAAGTGATTATGCAGTGGGAGTTGTGTTGGGTCAGCGAAGAGATAAGATTTTTCACACCATTTATTACTCAAGTAAGACACTCACTGAAGCTCAATTGAATTACACCACTACGGAAAAAGAGTTACTTACAGTAGTATTTGCCTTTGATAAATTTCGAGCATATCTGATTGGAACCAAGGTGATAGTCTACACTGATCATTCAGCCATCAAATATTTGATTGCAAAGAAGGATGCCAAACCAAGGTTGATTCGATGGGTCCTTCTGTTGCAAGAATTTGACTTAGAAATTCGAGATAGGAAAGGTACGGAGAATCAAGTGGCTGATCATCTTTCAAGGTTAGAGAATGTCGACACTCAGAAAAGAATGATGTGGTAATTAATGAGTCATTTCTGGATGAGTAGCTATTTCGCATCAACACCGAAGTCCCTTGGTATGCTGATTACGTGAACTTCCTAGTCAGTAATGTTCTTCCGCAAGATTTCACTTCTCAACAAAGAAAGAAATTTCTCCATGAGGTCAAGCAGTACTTCTGGGATGAGCCATTCCTTTTCAAAACTTGTGCGGATCAAATGATACGACGTTGTGTGCCACAGGAAGAAATGGAGAGCATATTGACTTGTTGCCATTCGTAGGAGTATGGAGGACATTATGGAGGAGAAAGAACTGCAGCAAAAGTGCTACAATCAGGGTTTTTCTGGCCTTCGTTGTTCAAAGATGCTCACCTTTTTGTTCTAAAGTGCGATAGATGTCAAAGGGTTAGCAACATTTCGAAACGGCAAGAAATACCTCTCAACACTATCCTTGAAGTTGAACTCATCGACGTATGGGGTATTGACTTTATGGGGCCATTTCCTTCGTCATTCAACAATCAATACATACTTTTGGCTGTGGACTATGTATCAAAATGGGTTGAAGCATCCGCATTACCCACAAATGATGCCAAAGTGGTTCTACGATTCTTGCAGAAAAATATTTTTACTAGATTCGGTACACCAAGAGCCATAATCAGTGACGAAGGTACCCGTTTTTGCAATAAGCAGTTCACCAAGTTGTTAGCTAAATATGGAGTCAAACACAGGATTGCTACGGCTTATCATCCCCAAATGAATGGCCAAGTGGAGGTGTCTAATCGTGAAGTTAAGCAAATTCTGGAGAAAGTGGTGAACCCATCTCGTAAGGATTGGGCGATGAAATTAGACGATGCTTTATGGGCATATCGCACGGCATATAAGAATCCCATTGGAATGTCACTGTATCGCATGGTTTACGAAAAAGCGTGTCATTTACCGGTCGAACTTGAACACAATGCATATTGGGCAATTCAGAAATTGAACTTTGATCTCCAAGCATCTGGCGAGAAAAGGTTGCTTCAATTAAATGAGATGGAGGAGTTTTATCATCAAGCCTATGAAAACGCTAAGCTATATAAAGAAAAAGTCAAGAGGTGGCATGACAAACGGATAGTTGATCGAAAATTCGAACCGGGACAAGATGTATTATTGTTCAACTTATTTCCTGGGAAGTTAAAGTCTATGTGGTCAGGTCCTTTCATTGTCACTGCTGTAGCTCCCCACGGGGCAATTGATGTCGAAGAACCAAACTCAAAGCGCACATTCAAGGTCAATGGTCAGCGACTCAAACATTATTGGGGAGGCAAGGTGGATCGACAAGTATCAGTGATTTATCTCTCTTCTCTCGATCAAACTGATGCTTAATACCACAGAGAAAGTCGGGCTGACGACTATAAACCAAGCGCTTGGTGGGAGGCAACCCAATCATGCTACTTTATTGCTTTCATAGATCTAGTGTAGTTAATAATTTTGTTTTAGTTAGTAGTTCAAAGTGTTCTTGTTTTGAAATAATTCTTCAATTTCTTCGTAGTCGGACTCATTTATGATGTTATTCTTTGGAACAGGGATAAAGCCTAGGGGAATACATTAGAAGTAAAGAGACATGCTATTGGGATGGTACCAATTGAAGACAAGAGGAGCAAAGTAAAAGAGAAAATTTTTCAAAAAAAAAGGATTCTCGCCCCGGCGAGAAAAATACAAAAGGATTCTCACCCCGGCGAGAACCTCTCTGCCAAAACTCGCTCCAGCGCAAAATTTTCTCGCCCCAGCCCATTCCTCTCTGTCCATTCTCGCCCCGGCGAGATTCTCAGGTATAAACTTCTCGCCCCGACGAGAATCGCGGAAACCAGTTTTTAAAAACCGATCCCAATTCGGTTTCTTTCACTCCTAAACCCATGCAACTTCGTCCAACTCCTATTTCTACCTCTCCTATACCAACCAAACCCTATTCTTCCAGATTTCTCTTCTAATTTCCTCCCTCATTCTGCCCATACTTGGATTCCTAATCAAAACCTACCACACTCCTTCCAAAATCCAAACACGAATACAGTTCTACCATCATCTCTCATTCAAAAGGAGAAATACTCTGTTCTATTCACAATATCCATATGCTTTATCGTTGCATGAACGATTTCTAGGGTTTGCACTGAATTGGAGAAGCAAGTTAATCAATTCAACCACTCAACATCACCAATTCTGCTCTAGTGCACCGTGCCTCTGTCAGTTGGAAATTCGTAGAGTTGGAGTTTGGGGGGAAGTGTTGTTCATAGTTCTGCATTGCGGAGTTGTGGTGTGTTAGCCTGGTTGTTTCCAAATCTTTGTTGTGTTTGTTTGTTAAGTGATCAGTGATGGCTCTTAAAAGGCATCGGGGTGAGGGTTCATCTTCTACACCATCCAGGTAGTTTGATAGACGGAAATTCGTCAGTGCTGAGGCGGCTAACATATATGAATCGTATACATCGGGTAAAGCTCTAACTCTCGAGCACGGTCTCACACCTGTAGAAGTGGTAGATGGTGAGATGATTCTTCAGATAGTAGAGAGGGGATGAGAGACATTCACCTCCCATCCGAAACCTGCATGTATAGCCATTGTCAAAGAATTTTATGCCAATGCAGAGGACGCGACTCCATGCGAGGTTACAATATGGGGCAAGACAGTTTCATTCAGCGCCCAGTCGATCAATGAATACTATAACTTGAGGCTTGATACAAGCTATAGATACACTCGATTTCTTGATGAGGGACCGAATTTGGAGAAGGTGGTCACTGACTTTTGTAAACCGGGGACGACTTGGATATCCAGAGGGCCACGTGCAGCAATTTCGTTCCATAGCAAGGACTTGAGTTGTTATGGGAAGGTATGGTATGATTTCCTCTCTGCTAAATTGATGCCATCACAGCACGTGAGTGATGTACCCAAGGAGAAAGCTTTATTGTTATATGCTATTGTGAAGGGGATTGCGATCAATGTGGGCCAGTTGATTGAGGCGTCGATTCGCCAAACTTTACGGAATTTGCATAGTCAGGGTGGTTTGCCACACCCTTCCCTGATTTGTGGCTTATGTCTTCGCGTGGGAGTTCGTTGGGGGACTGAGGAAGCTTTGCAGCAACCTTTGCTACTTTTGGACCACCGTCTGATTGCACGCTATAAGGAATGGGAAGGCGGTGAGTCACATCCTCGTGGTATAGGGTATATCGTTCATTCTCCTACTGCTGAAGAAGAGCATGAATCAGATGATGAGGAAGCGGGTCCTTCAGAGGGTCCTTTAGCGTCTACTTCTATAGGAAAATCTAAGTTCAGCCTTCAATTTCATGAGTTGCAGCGCCTTATTGATTCTCAGCATAAAACCATATTGAGGCAGAACCAACGGTTGGCAGATCGACAGGAGCATATGTTTGCTTATCAGCAGAGTTGTACGCAAGCGATATCAAACATGTATTCGAATATGCAACCGTTGATGGATTACGTTCACTTTCCAGAAGCGCAGCCATTGCCAGTTTTTCCACCACCAACCCCAGATGATGATGACGAGTTCGGGCCTACTGCTTGATCTGTTAGGGAAGTCCTCTGTTCTTTATTTTCTTTATTTTTCGCACAATGAGGACATTGTATCATTTGAGTTTGGGGGGGGGGGTGTGTGTGTCATTTTTAGAATTTGCTCATCTAGTTGCATTTTTTCATCTAGTTGCATTTTTAGTTTTATTTGTATTAGTTTCATGTTAGATTGCATTAGTTATCTATTTATTTATAAAAAACAAAATCAAAAAAAAATCCAAAAACCCAAAAATTTAGTAGCGTAGGATCATATAGTATTGCATTTAGTAGGGGTATTCAAGCAATGCATTAATGAAAGTCATTTAGGGATGGCCGATGATGAAACTTGATCAGTTCTAATTTAATTTAATGGGATGGATAGTAATTGCTAAATCTGAAGTCACTTGTTTTAGTTGTGTTTACTTGAGACCCTTGGTTTTTAATTGTTCACGAATGTGTAGTGAGGTAATTAGGAGTTGGTTCTTCTTTGGTGTATTACGTGCTCTCATGAAGATATAAACTGTTATCACTTCTTGAATCGGGAAAAAAAATAAAGTAAAAAAAAAGTTGTTGAATAAATACTGCTTCGATGTCTGTCTAAGTGCAAGAAAAAGAAAAATTAACAAATATAGACAGATAAGAGCAGGTCTTGACTAGTTTGTCTTTGTGGTCGGTGTCATTTGAATGAGTATGCCCTTAGGAGATGTCTTTACACTCAGCGCCCTAAAATCGTCTGGTTTGGGAGTCGTTGGTTGAAATTTTGTAACACGGGTGACATTGAATAGCTTAATAAAGATGAACATTGCACTAGTCAGGATGTATGACGAGATGGAGCGTAAAACGCACTCGTTAAAAAAAACAGGAAAAAAAATGAGAAGACAAGTGAATAGCAGTTGAGCTTGAAAGTAAAATTTGTGAACTTATCTTTTTATGAGCATTGTGATACTAAGAGTTGAATTCATATTCTGATTGGTTTGATATATTTTATACACACTTATGGAAGGGTTGAGAGTAAATCATAACTGATAATAGTTGGCTTGTTGATGGTGCACGAGATTGAAGTTCTATTGAATTGGTAGTTACTAATTTTTGAGGCCGGATTTTTATGATGTCTGTTGATTATTTGTTTGAGTATGGTTAGTCATGCATTTGCATTCATGTTGGTAGTTAGTTTAGATGTTATTTTGGTTTGTTTTGTGTTTTTGCTTAAGAACAAGCAAAGTTTTGAGTTTGGGGGTATTTGATGAGTAGGTTTTAACCTACGAGTTTGATACATCTTTGGCTTAATTCTTTACAGTCTTTAAGTGTTTTTAGTATCTTTTTATTTGTTTTCGTATTGCTTTTGTAGGTCGAGGCTGGTTGCAGCTTAGAAGAAGAAAAAGTAGCTGGGTGCAAGGCAACCTCGCCGGGGCGAGAATTCAAGGGTTAATTTTCTCACCGGGGCGAGGGCTTTTGTGAAGAGTTTCTCGCCGGGGCGAGAATGCGGCTGGTGGAATTTTAAAGTTTGTCAGCATTCAGTTATTTTGGAAAGGGTTGAAGTGAACAAGGATTCTGTCTATCATTCTGATTAGGAGACTAAAGGAAGATATAAAAAGGAGATAACACATTGGATAAAGAGATATACAACACAGAGATTGAGTTTTCAAAGCTGGGCAAGGAGATTGAAAATCAAGTCAAGCATCGTGAGGAATTCAGATTGGAGTGCTAGAGATTATATTGAGTTTTTTTTAATATTTTATCTCTGATTTGTAATTAATCATGATGACTTATTTTGGTATTCTAGTTTTTATTGTCAGTATGAACTAAACCATTAGTTAAGGCTACGATTGAACCAGTTATGTTTATGAAATAATTATCTATTTAATTCCAGTTATTCAATTGATGGGAGTTGTCTATCTTATTCTATGCTTACTGATTAAATTGTTTGGCCGACAATTAGCATATTATTCTAGATGAATTCGGGAGATGCATTCTAGGGTTAGAACTAGATAAGATAGCATGTATTCTTAATTATTTACATGTGTTGAATAATTAGGATTGTGAAGTGAATAGGGATATCTCTTTACTGCATGTAACAATTGGAAATTGAAGCTTACAGAATTTAATCCTTTAAGTTTGCATAGGAATATCGCAGAGTTTATTGGATTAGATAGATTTATTTAATCACTTGGAAAAGGGCTTATAAATACAATTGAATTCCTGTTAACAACTCCATTGAACTAGATAATTGGAAGACATAGATAGATTGGTTTATGATATATAACTGGGGATATTGTAGTCTTAATCTTTTTAAATCTGAATTTCAACTTTTGTGATAGTTGCAAGTGTTAGTGTTACTTCAATTAGTTTCAATCGATACTTAAATTGCAATTGTTTAATAGAATAGTCATAATCTAAATTGATAGTTGGAGATATAAAACATAGTAATTCATGTGGGTTCGACACTCGTTCTTATCACTTTATAACTTGTTGATGATGTATACTTGCACGTAATTGTTGATTGTGAAATCGGACAACAATTAACGTATTCTGAAGGAAGAATTTGAGTTCTATTAGAAATCAAATTCCGTATAATCAGATAGACAAGCTTTGTGCTGAATAGTTAAATATCGATTCGATTGAATCAGATCGTGATTTACTTGTGATATGAATGTGTATGATATTTACCCTCATGGGTGTAAGTGTTGAACGGTGATTCCGGAGACGGAATCCTTATAAGGGAGGGTGAATGTAATAACCCAAGATTTTTGATATATTAAAATAAGAAATTTTACGTATGAATTTTTTTTATATAATAAAATTATTTTTATTATATATTAAAGCAAGTATGGGAATGTGTGCAAGGAAAGGAATGTGAATAAGTAATATGTACATATATATTTATTTCATAAATGGTTTCAAGTAAATTTCTTATTAAAGAAATAGTTAGTAATTATAAATTATATTCTATTAGTAAGTTAATTTTTATATTAAAGATATATGATTATTTATAAATATGATTACTATATTATTTAAATAATAAATTTATATTTTAAGAAATGATTATAAATATTATTATTATTACTATGATTATTTCTTTATGATATGAATTTGTAAGATTAGTCAATTTATTTTAAATTGACTAAGTATGGTAAATGTGGTAAAGTAATAGCACGGATCAAAACCCTAATTTCATCTATGGTTATGGATTTTAATTTTTAATATAATTATTGATATAAATATATTTAAAATGAATGTACGTGTATTATGGATAATAAGAATTCATTTTCTTAAAGAAGTTCGAATACTAAATAAAAATATTGATTATATTTGAATGCATGTATGTACAATATTTGGTTCAATGAGTATAATAATTATTTATAAATGATGATAAATATGTTATGACTTATGTGGAAAATGTATGGGATTAATTGTTAGTTAAAGTAGGGCCTACTAATAGTTATTTAAATTAGTGGACTAACCTAAAAATATTAATATTAAACAATTGCTAAGATAATTAGTTAATTAATTATTTAATTAAAGTGAATATAGTAAGTGAATAAATTTTGAATTAATAAGAACTATGTGATATATTTATAATTTATTTTAATAGTCCAATTAGTAAGGAAAACTAGTGGACTAGCCTAATTAGTTTACTAACCGAGCCCAATCAATTAATTGAACATGGACTTAGATACTTAATGTGTGGACTAATTAAATTAGCCCAACACTTATTAAATTAGTAACCAAGCATGGATTAATAACTTTGGCAACTAGTAGCCCAAATGTGGAATAATAATATTAAAAAACTAGTAGTCCAAACTTATTAAAAGTGAGCCCAAAAAGAATTTAATTGAAGTCTAATTGTTAGCCCAATTGGGGAATACATCTAACAACTTAATTAATACATTAAAGCAATAAAATAAAAGCAAAAATGAAGCAAAAATTAAAAGGGGCAGCCGGCCATTGGATTTCCAAATTGGTGAGGCGTTGATTTTAGGAGCTTGCTTGTGTGGGTGAAAAAAAGAAGAAGTACAATAAATAATAATCACACATCACCAAGTTGTCAAATGAGTGTACTAGCTAATGATGGAAAATATATAGATACAATACATATATCTTCTCATTCTTCCAAGTAATTAGTTAATTAGTAAAGCAAAGTCACTTGTTCATCTTCTCATTCTTCCAAGTTTAGAGAGAGGGAGAAAATAGAAATTAAAAATCTACTTCCTTCTCTTTCACCTACCATTATTTCCAAAATAATATCTTGAGAAAGAAGAGGGAGAGGCTCACGATAAGAGAGGGAGATGATTTGATCTCCTATGCATCCCACGTGTGATAGCTACCTTGGATAATAAAGAAAAGCTCACAAGAAAAGGTATAATCTAAATTAGTTTATGTAAATTTATTTTGTGTTACTTTGAAAGCAAAAAGGAAAAATTTATATTTTTTTTCGTATGATGGTAGATTTATATGTTAGATGATGTTTTATGCTTGGTTGTGCTCAACTTGTGTATTGATGTGCTTGGATGGTTAAGAAAAGAAAAGAAAAATTAGTTCGTTTTAAAACAAAGTTAGAAAACTCTAACTTTTTATCACTTTGTAAGCTTATAACTTGAGATCTATAAACTTTTTTTGTGATCCGTTAAAGAGAGGTTCTAGATATATAAATTAAATACTAAATCTAAGTGGTAGAACTCAAAAACAATTAGTACAAAAGTCGTAGGAACTGTTTTGGTACAAACAGTCCAGGTAGTGAACAAAAAGGGCTAGAGAGGCTGCTAACTGCCCGATTTCAGGGATAGTTTCATCCATGTTTTGTGCTCTAAAAATTCTAGGAAAATTTGGTGTGATAATATGGGAATTATGTGAGTCCTGTAAAAAGTTGAAGATTTTTGACCATGTAGAATGAAAGTTATAAATTTTATCGTGAGGGACCACTGTCAAGAGTATACCCAAATAACTCTTTGTGGTTAACTCCAAACATTATAAAATAATTACTGGGAGTATATGTATATAGCAGAAGCATACCCTGTAAATTATAGAATTTTTCGAGACAATTTAAATTTATGAAAAATGTAGCAAGATTTGGCTATTTTGGACTATTAAATATAGTAAATGGATCTTAAAAATTCCGAATTTTTTTTTATAAGGGGATTATATATAGTCTATTTCCAGAAAAGAAATAATTTTGAAGATGGTTTGCTATTTTTTATGTAAATAATAAAGTTATGCATAAATGAATTTAATTAACTATGTGAAGTTGAAAATTTGAAAAATAAGTTTTTATGGCTTAAAACCCCTATATAGGATATATACAGATTTTTGATAAGGGTTTTGGTTATTTTCAAGGAAGTATAATGTTTATGGCATTTTAGAATGATTAAATAAATTATTTAATAAAGGAAAAAACGGTTTGAATCCAGCTTGCTGAATAGAGGTATTCAGTTGCTGAAATAGTGAATCTAGTTTGCTGTATTATAAGTTAATTTGAATCCAGGTTGCTGGATTGGAAAAAATAGTTGGCTGAAATTGAATAGTTGAATCTAGTGTGCTGGATTGTAATCCAGGTTGGAATCCAGTTTGCTGGATTGCCATCTAGTTTGCTGGATTTGGAATCCAGTTTGTTGGATTGGGTATTTAATATATGGGATCATAAAGAAAGACTTATATAATAAAAGACTTAGTGTTAATTCATAAAATATATGATAAAGTAGTGGTACAGTCGTACTCTTTAATAGTCGATATATAGTATCTGGGCTAAACAATTCCTTTAGAGAGCGAAAGTATATACGAACTAGCAACCTATCTAACTCACTGTGAAAATAGTGTAGACGAGACGGAAACTAGTTTGTTGGTTGTTTGTGGGAAACCACTCAACATACTATATTGAACACTGTTAAAGACTCGATGTGTGCTAGTTTTAGAATGCATATGGTGTTAATGTGTTATCTAATATTTGATTATGTGGTTAAATGTTAGATAATTTACTTATAAATAAGTGATATTATAAGATATAATATGAATTGCTGATTGAAAGATCAATCTTATGACTGGTAGATCTTACGAAAATAGTTAATTTAAATTGCGTAGCAGTAGTCAAAGACCAAGGTAAGTATCCGAACCTACGCATTTATTTTATGCAATGTGTGTATGTATGCAAGTATCTTACCTTTTCATTTACTTTATGAATTAGATATGTGTAAGCAAGTTCCATCTTACTCAACTTTTATATTGAGCAAGTATCCTATCCTTTTCATTTACTTTATGAAATGGATTCAGGTTTATGCAAGCTTTTAACTCAATTTATTATTGAGCAACTATTCTATCCTTTCATTTACATTATGAACTGGATCCGTATGTTGTGCAAGTATCTGAACTCTTTCTTTACTGTACAAATATCTAAACCTTATGCACTACTTTTATTTCAAATTCCTGATTATTGCTATGAATCTTTATATGTTACAAGTTCTTAACCCCAAACTTCTTATATTTATTGCTAGTTCATAACTCAACATGAGTTATCAATTTCAAAGCATGCTCGTGAATAATTATTGTTAATTATTCATATCCATAATGATCTTTGTTATTCGTTTATGCAATTATCGTAACCCTTGCATTTACTTTATGCAATGGATCCATATGTTATGAAAGTATTCTTAAACTTTATTCAAGCTATCTATTGATTTCAAATATCTCGATATTGTCTCATGTGATGCATTTATAATCAAAATTGTTCTGTTCTTTGTGCAAGTGTCCTCACTTGTACAAATTGTTAAAATTATTATAAATTCAAAATTCCTTCAATTCGTTCATTGTTAAAAGTATCTCATTACTGAATTGCTATGACTCATATTGAAAATTTGTATTCTAAATTTGGTTATGCAAGTGTCCCCACTTGTATGAACTATTTGCATTATTAATTACCCTTGAATTCGAAATTCGTTGACAAGTTCTGATACATACTATTAAATTTCGGTATGTATACCTAGTTTAAAGATTATCTAAGCTATTTGTCCCAGCTAGACACGGTTTGAAAAGTATTTGTCGAATATTATTGGTTATGATAAAGTCGTTCAATTAAATTGTTTTAGTTAGGACTCCAGACTGAGTATGAACAACCTTAAATGGGAAATTTTATGCGCTAATAGCGGTGATTTAATTTTTATGCGCCAATGGAGGTGATGTATTATATAGTGTTGATCAATACATGGCACAACGGGACTGATCATCCTCCGTGTCCGTAAGACCAGACGGTTTACAGATAAATTTCTGTTTAAACCTTTTCAAAAATGAAAAATGACAGTTCATGGTCTTTTGACCACTCAGTATTCAAAAGTCACTCCGTTGTTTCAAAAATTTTAAAATGATTTGATATGTTGTTAAGAATGGTTTCAAATGACTTCACCACTATTGATTCGTGGTAGAAGTAGTCTTTAAAGAAAACATTTACCTCTTCGGCGCATGATTATAATTGTTATTATTTGCTGAGCAATTGAATGCTCATTTTTGCTTCAACTTAAATATTTTCAGCTAAATGTGATCGACTAGAAGGCTCTGGCAAGGACAAGGGAAAGGAAAAGCTGAAGGAATAAGTTGTATGGTGTTATATGTAATATTTAGTCTTTTGTATTGTTATCATATATATTATGTAACATGTAAGGAATGTAATTAAAGGTTGCCATACCTGGGGAATAGATAACTCTGATATAAATATTAAGTTTATAATATATTAAACAGCTCAAAAAAATAGTATCGTGATGCACCAAATACGGGTTTCAAGTACCCGGATTTGGAGGCGCCACAACATGGTATCAGAGCTTAGGGCCGCTGATAAGTAGGTTTCATACCTACTTATTGGATACTATTTTGTTCCATTTGTTGCTCATCTAATAACTATCTAGTGTAATTTCATGCATTTTTCCCTCTCTTTCGGTTTTTGATTCACTATTCTCATTATACGGCTTTTGCATAGTTTTTGGTACATTTGGCTCGGGATGTTGTGCATTTGTGGATGGGTGCTATTTGATTGTTTGTTGATTATGCAGGACGTGAGAGAAGAGAAATTATCCAACAGCAGCACTGCAGCAAACTGGCATCCGGCGCAGCTGCGCCCCTTTTACACAGGGCACCGGCGCAGCTGCGCCCCTCCTGCTCATTCCTTGCCCCCGGCGCAGCTGCGCCCCTTTTACAAAGGGCGCCGGCGCAGCTGCGCCTGTCGCCAGCCAGCCATGCAGCACGTTCCATCCAGCGAAGCAGCATTATCAGAAAATGGGGTGGTGCCTGATTTTGAGGATTCAGTGGGTTCGAACTTTTGTAGTAGGAATCATAATAAGTCAAAATAAGACACGAAAAATAGCCAATTTTGGAATTCAATTTGCAGCTCTCCTCCTACACGAAAAATAGAGTAGTTTACTGCATATTAGCTTCAAAAAAAATTAGAAATAGTCAGCTGAGCATTTTTGGCATTTGGGAATTGAAGAATGGAGCTATATGGATGCTAAATTAGAGATTGGGAGCAAGGAATCAACTATCTACACAACTTGGAAAATCACCAGAAGTTGTAGAACGGAAACAGGGAGCTTGAATATTTTCTATTTTTGATTAATTCTCCTATTCTGTAATTATGATGATGAATCAATTGTGCATGATGAACTCTAGTATTGTTATTATGAACTAAATTTAATTCTTGGGATTATAATGGATCTTTTGCATGACTAAGAATTGAAGTGCTTCCTTATTTTTACTAGTTGGTTGTGAAATGAATGTCTAGCATAATCTATACTCCATGATTAATTGCTTGATCATCAATTACTGTGATAATTTATATGGAATTGAGAAAGGAAGTATAAATTAAGATCTCATTATGCTAGCATATGTTCATAATTATTACATTCCTCGTGAAATTATGTTTCGTGCTTAGGATAGAGATATACCGAAGCACCATATGTGGCCAATGGAAAACTTGTTCTTAAACTCTTTTGATTGTAATTCACATAGGAATATAGTGCGTTAGTCATCTAGGGTGTTCACATTCATTCTATCAATTGTGGATTTAGTGTGATATGGGTATGGTGCATCGAGAGATGGCCATATTTTACGTTCGTGTTTTCGACCAACATTCTATAGTAACCAACTAGCAACAATAGGAAGCATGGAAATCTAAATCTGCATTAAGTGAAATTATAATCCCAAGCGCATAAAATCTGTATTTTTACAACCAAATTTGTTTTAATTGTTTCATTAGTAATTATTAGACTATTTCATCACTAAAACCGCTTGTTTAAAGAGACCGAACTAATTACAAAATCGGTGTTTGTAGTCATAAATGCAATTCAATTCCTCGTGGGATCGATACTTTACTTACTTTATATTACTTGTGGATCGCGTGCACTTGCGTGTATGAGTTTTATTTGTTATACATACAAATATCCCAACAAGTTTTTGGCCAAAAACTTGTTGGTCGATTTCGCAACCGAAAAATACGCGCAAGTATACGCGGTCAACAAGTAATAAAGAGTAAGTAAAGTATCGATCCCACGAGGAATTGTTTCTAATGTTTACCAAAAATTAACCTTTTTCATTTCAATCTTATTTAAACAATGAAAACATGAATTGTTTGATTAACTAATTAACAAGCTTTTAAGATAATAAAAATCTAATATTAACAAGTCTAAGATTACAATTTCCCCCAACACTTCATTTAAATCTCTTAACTCTCTCTTTTTCAACTAGTTAATACACAAGAATTGTTAACCGAGAAATTCACCTTATTCATAAGCCTTAGTGTATGGTCATATGAAAATCACCCATACACGACACATAGGTATATGTTTATCCCACATGCCAACAATCCATTCAATTCCATGAATAATCAACAAGACACACGCCACATAATCTTAGTCAATCTACCCATCAAACGAATGAACCTCCGTGTAGGGAGTCATTAAGTTTGTAATCTCATAATGGTTACACACGGCATTTAGGTATATCTCTATCCCAAATACTAGCAAGTCATCCATTCTTGAAGACAATGAATAAGACACACGCCACATAATCTCATACATCACCCACAAAAATTTCTAACTTTCGTATGATATCAAAATTAAGTCTCAACACTATAATCCACTTTTCAATTTCATATAGGTGATCAATCAATTATACTTTCAGCATAAATCATGCTAGACATTCAATTCGCAATTTATTACGTTAGAATGTTGGTCGAGAACACGAATGTAAAATATGGCCACCTCTCGATGCACCATATTCGTATCACACTAAATCCACAATTGATAGAATGAATGTGAACACCCTAGATGACTAACGCACTATATTCCTATGTGAATTACAATCAAAAGAGTTTAAGAACAAGTTTTCCATTGGCCACATATGGTGTTTCGGTATATCTCTATCCTAAGCACGAAACATAATTTCACGAGGAATGTAATAATTATGAACATATGCTAGCATAATGAGATCTTAATTTATACTTCCTTTCTCAATTCCATATAAATTATCACAGTAATTGGTGATCAAGCAATTAATCATGGAGTATAGATTATGCTAGACATTCATTTCACAACCAACTAGTAAAAATAAGGAAGCACTTCAATTCTTAGTCATGCAAAAGATCCATTATAATCCCAAGAATTAAATTTAGTTCATAATAACAATACTAGAGTTCATCATGCACAATTGGTTCATCATCATAATTACAGAATAGGAGAATTAATCAAAAATTGAAAATATTCAAGCTCCCTGTTTCCGTTCTGCAACTTCTGGTGATTTTCCAAGTTGTGTAGATAGTTGATTCCTTGCTCCCAATCTCCAATTTAGCATCCATATAGCTCCATTCTTCAATTCCCAAATGCCAAAAATGCTCAGCTGACTATTTCTAATTTTTTTTGAAGCTAATATGTAGTAAACTACTCTATTTTTCGTGTAGGAGGAGAGCTACAAATTGAATTCCAAAATTGGCTAATAATGCATGCATGAATTGTCTTATTTTGACTTATTATGATTCCCACTACAAAAGTTCGAACCCACTGAATCCTCAAAATCAGGCACCACCCCATTTTCTGATAATGCTGCTTCGCTGGATGGAACGTGCTGCATGGCTGGCTGGCGACAGGCGCAGCTGCGCCGGCGCCCTTTGTAAAAGGGGCGCAGCTGCGCCGGTGCCCTGTGTAAAAGGGGCGCAGCTGTGCCAGATGCCAGTTTGCTGCAGTGCTGCTGTTAGATAATTTCTCTTCTCTCACGTCCTGCACAATCAACAAACAATCAAATAGCACCCATCCACAAATGCACAACATCCCGAGCCAAATGTACCAAAAACTATGCAAAAGCCGTATAATGAGAATAGTGAATCAAAAACCGAAAGAGAGGGAAAAATGCATGAAATTACACTAGATAGCTATTAGATGAGCAACAAATGAAACAAAATAGTATCCAATAAGTAGGTATGAAACCTACTTATCATATACCCCCAAACTTAAATTGTTGCTTGTCCTCAAGCAAATACAACGAAATGAATGCAAATATGAATGCAATGTAATGATATAAGAATGCACCATGACCCTCATCAATTAGCAAGCAATCCACAAGATTTTCCTCAGAATAATCTAGCGAAACATCAAAACTTGGTCCGTGTACCATGATAATCATGCAGCTCAAATTTTGTGGTGAATGATAAAGTATGTGTGTGCAGTAATCATCAACTATAGTAATCCCAATCGATTCTCATAATATGCCGCCACAACGCTTCGTAAGGCGGCATGCCTATACTTGCGTGATAGCTATTATTATAAGCAAATTCTACTAAAGGTAGGTGGTCGTCCCAACTCCCCTTAAAATCCATTACACAAGCCCGTAGTATATCTTCTAAGGTCTATATCGTCCGTTCGCTCTGCCCGTCTATTTAAGGATGATATGCCGTACTCAAATTTAGCTGCGTTACCATTTACTCTTGCAAACTCTTCCAGAAGTTCGACATGAAATGCGGATCCCAATCCGACACAATCGAAACTGGCACTACATGTCTTGAAACATTTCCTTAACATAGAGTTTAGTTAATTGGTCTAGATTAAATCTTATTTTAATCAGCAAAAAATGTGTCAACTTCGTCATTCGATCCACTATAACTTATATAGCGTCGTATCCTGTGACACGCACAAATCCAAGTACTTAATTCCCACAGATTTGGTGCTCACTATCTCATTCATTCACATTTAACTACCCATAATTAAGAACAATTAAATAAACTTAAAGAAACCATCTACCCAAAATGGGTTACATCACCAAACTATTAAACAATCAAATCCCAGGTTATCTTAACCTTAATACATCAAATGCGAAATAAAACATAATTTAAACAAGTCTTTGATACAAATAAATATCAAGTGGATAATAAATCTCTTGCTACTTTGGCATCTTGCCCTTGCCTTTACTCGTGGACGGTTCGTCCTGCTTTTCTGGCTTAGCTGCAATGATTAATGCAAGAGTGAGCAAACAATTGCTCACAAGTACGATAACAATAATATTTAAATGAAATGGATTTCAACTGAGGAATAATAGTTTTTCTGAATCTCAGTCAATAAATGATCAAAGTCTAAAAGCTCGTTTGAATGCTCGATTCAAAGAAAAATAGATTTCAAGATTTAGAAATTATATCTGAGGGTCACAAGACCTCGAACTATGTCCTAGGTTAACAAGTATCTCTACTGTAACCTTTAACAGTCATATAGACTATGGACCAACATCTTGTACTCAGGGGGATCAGCCCTTTGTACAATGTATTGTGCACAAACATTTTAACGTTGTCGCGTAAGTAATCCCCTATATTAGGGTTGTTTATCTCAGTTTATCGTCTGAATCCGTACCAAAAGGAACTTGGCTTGGAACAAGAATAGAAAATATTCTAAGTCTTTGAAATCGCTCATCAACTAAGGACTAGTTGAATCAATAAGGGTTTGCTAGTCTAATTCATCAAATAAGCTTGCTCAATAGAAACTATACTCGAAATTTGAATAACAAACAACGATTGCAATAACGCTTAAGTACGTAACATAATAGTAACCTTGCTTGAATATCAATAAGCTAAGGTCAATAAGCTCGCTTAATATAAATAAACTTGCTTTGAATAAATTAACAAGTTAAAAGGAAAGAACAACTTGCTCAACGTAAAAGTATTGAATTGAGATAAGGAACTTGCCTCAAGCGTAGATTACAAATTTAAGTAATTCACGATCCTTAAACAACCTATACATTAATTATAAAATGGTAACATAATTAGTTACAGAATAATATACACTCTAGGCTTGCTCTTATCTTATTTTATTATAACACTTCGGTTATCACTCAATAATGCTAGCTTAATAACCAACAGGACCACTCATTGGTCATTTATAAATTTTAAAACTTGTTTATAACATCATAGAAGAATTATAAAGAAATAAAAATTAAAATAAAAATTTTAGTTACTGTTTCCCTCGCCGGGGCGGCAAAAATCCTTAACAAAATCTCGATGGGGCGAGAGGCTCGCCGGGGCGAAGATTTTCTTAACAAAACTCTCGCCGGGGTGAAGAAAATCAGTTCATTTCTCTCGCCGGGGCGAGAGACTCGACTGTCATCTCCTACAGTCGCGAACCAGTGAAAACTTAGGCCAAATTTGGCCAAAATTTTTCGAATTCTATCATCTAGTAAACAAATTAAATATACCCATACATCATATATGATACAAAACATTAACCCAACATGTTTCTAACCAATCTAAGCATTATAAAACACATAATCAACCAATTTAAAACCAAAAATTCACTGTTAAAACCAAATATTCAAGTTTTAACCATTCTCATGAAATTAAACTCTGTAAATTCATTTTTTAACCAATTAAAATCATTCTTCTTGCATTATTCTTGTTTTCATCATATAATCATAAACAATTATTAATTCACCGATTAATAACCAAATTGAATCATCAATTTTCATACAAATATGTCATACTTGAAATAAAGCTCTGTAAAAACTAAGAACTCAATTCTAAAGCATGTTTTCATGGATTAATTCTTCAAACTAGTTTATAATCATCATATAATCTCTAATACATGCTTACTAACAATTATAACCAAGTAATTCATGTATTTAGCATATAAATTCATATACAGAGAAATAAAACACAATAAAGAGTTTATACCTTCTAATTCTTAGAAAATTTGATTAAACTTCCTTGGTTTTAGAAATTCTTTCTCCAATCTCCAAGCTTCTCTCTCAATTTCTCTCTTTTCTCTCAACTCTCAAAGCTCTGCTCTATCTCTAATTCACAGAGCTCTCAATTCTAACTCTCTCAATACTCTGTTCCTCTGTTTTTTTAACAACTGACGTAAAAAAAACTGATGGAATAAAATAAAAACTGATAATTTAAAAGAATAATAACGTATACTGACATTAACTTATCAGCTACACAATTCAAAAGCCTCTAAGGCTTGTTTGGTAATACAAAAATTAAAATAATCTATTATTCTAACTAAAGGTCATAAGGCCTTATTTGGTAAAACACAAATAAAATAACCCATTATTCCCAAACAAAGATCATAGGGCCCTGTTTGATAAAACTGAATTAAACACTTTCTCATTTATTTTAATAAATCATTATAACATAAAGTTTTAAATGTCACAATTCTAATTTAATTGAACTTATTAATAAATTCAATTAAACCTTACTAACTAAATTAATAATTTCATTTAACAAATAACAATAGCACCAAATAAATTCTCTTATTCAAATAAATCATTTATTCAAATAAACCTTTTCATCATCTAATTTAATTATTAAATTAAATTAGAATAAACGTAACAAATCACATTCAAATAACATTTAACATTATTAAACTTAACATATACTCACTTTACAAAAACTTAATAAATTATTTATTTAACTCAATAAATTAATAAAATTATTTATATAATTCAATAAATATTTTTATTCAATCATAAAAATTGCATTCGTTACATCTTTCCCTCCTTAAAAGGATTCTGTCCCCAGAATCACAACGCAATTAAATCATCTGTTACATTCTCCCCTCCTTACAAAGATTATGTCCCCAGAATCGCAATATAAAGACTAAACAAATAATTGGGAATAATTCTGCATCATTTTCTCTTCGGATTCCCACGTTGCTTCTTCAGCATTGTGGTTCTTCCAGATTACCTTAACAGAAGGTATCACTTTATTTCGGAGAACTTGCTCTTTCCTGTCGACTATCTGTACAGGTATCTCCTCATAGGATAAATCTTTTTCAAACTGTATTGGTTCATACTCTATTACATGTTTATAATCGGGCTTATATTGTCGTAGCACCGATATATGGAAGACATTGTGAATGTGGCCTAACTCAGGAGGTAAAGCTACCTCATAAGCTACCTCACCCACCCGTTTCAGCACTTCAAAGGGTCCAATAAACCGCGGACTGAGTTTACCCTTTTTACCAAATCTGATCTTTCCCTTCCAGGGAGATACTTTTAGGAACACAAAGCTCCCGACTTCAAATTCGCGGTTTTGTCGGTGTTGATCAGCATACTTCTTCTGTCTGTCTTGAGCGGCTATCAGTCTGGTTCTTATCACCTTGACAATGTCAGCAGTTTGTTGTACCAGCTCGGGTCCCAATAGTCGTCGTTCACCCACCTCATCCCAGCATAATGGAGTTCTGCATTTCCTTCCGTACAATGCTTCGTAGGGCGGCATGCCGATACTAGCATGATGACTATTGTTGTAAGCAAACTCGACCAGAGGTAAATGATCATCCCAGTTGCCTTTAAAATCCATGACGCACGCTCGAAGCATATCCTCCAACGTTTGAATTGTTCTTTCACTCTGGCCATCGGTTTGAGGATGGTAGGCTGTACTCATTCTCAACTGCGTTCCCAAGCAAGCTTGCAGACTCCTCCAAAATTTTGAGGTGAAACGTGGATCTTTGTCTGACACTATTGACACTGGAACACCGCGCCTTGAGATAATCTCGTTGACGTATAATTTTGCCAGTTGGTCCAAAGTGAATCTAATTTTGATCGGCAAGAAATGCGCTAATTTTGTTAATCTGTCAACTATGACCCATATTGCGTCATAACCCTTCTGAGTAGTTGGAAACCCTACCACGAAGTCCATCGTGATATGCTCCCACTTCCATTCTAGTATCTCCAAGGGCTGTAACAAACCACTTGGTCGTTGATGCTCTGCTTTAATTCTCTGACAAGTGAGACACTTCGCAACACACTCAGCAACCTCTCTTTTCATGTTTGGCCACCAAAAATGTTGGCGAAGATCCTGGTACATCTTTGTGCTACCCGGGTGAATCAAAAATCTTGAACTATGAGCTTCGTTCAAAATCTCTTCTCTGATTGCCAATACTGACGGTACCCAGATTCTGCCTTCAAATCTTAGCAACCCTTCAGTATCGATTTTATATTTGAGCTCTTCACCTTCAAGCACTCTTTTCCGTATCTTAACACACTCCTCATCGTGAAGTCGCGCTTCCTTTACCTTTTCTACCAAAGTTAGTTGAGTTTCTATCTGGAACAATTTTTCATTAGACTCTGCCAAACCCTGCACCTCTAACTCCAATTTAGCCATTTCCGCTACAAGCTTCTCCTGAGCAGTTAACAAAAATAGTTTCTCCCGACCTTTTCTACTCAAATCGTCAGCAACCACGTTAGCCTTCCCTAGATGGTATAGAATTTCACAGTCATAATCTTTGATCAATTCTATCTATCTCCTCTGCCGCATATTCAAATCCTTCTGTGTGAAAATATACTTCAGACTTTTATGGTCTGTATATATTTCACACTTCTTCCCATAGAGATAGTGCCTCAAAATTTTTAAAGCAAACACTACGGCTGCTAACTCCAAATCATGGGTCGGATACCCTTTTTCATATTCTTTTAGTTGGCGTGATGCATATGCAATAACCTTACCATTCTGCATCAGCACACAACCAAGTCCTTTATGCGATGCGTCGCTATACACCACAAAATTTCCTGTATCATCTGGCAAAGACAACACAGGCGCCGAACTTAGTCTCTTCTTTAGTTCTTGGAAACTCTCTTCGCACTTCTCCGTCCAAACAAACTTCACGGATTTTCTTATTAAATTCGTTAACAGAGTGGCGATCCTGGAGAAATCTTGAATAGAACGTCTGTAGTATCCTGCCAGACCCAGGAAACTCCTTACTTCTGACAGTGTCTTCGGCTGATCCCAGTTCATGACAGCTTCCACTTTCGCTGGATCCACCAAAATCTCGTCTTTATCAATAACATGTCCAAGAAATTGAACACGCTCCAACCAAAATTCGCATTTTGAAAATTTTTCATACAATTTCTCTTTCCTTAACGCCTCCAATGTCACCTTCAAGTGTTCCACGTGTTCTTCTTGAGTTTTGGAGTAGACCAGAATGTCGTCTATAAATACCACTACAAACTTATCCAGGAATGGTTTGAATACCCTATTCATTAAGTCCATGAATGCTGTAGGCGCATTCGTTAAACCAAATGACATAACCAAAAACTCATAGTGACCATATCTGGTTCGAAACGCCGTCTTTGGTATGTCTTCTTTTCTCACATTCAATTGATGGTATCCACTTCGCAAGTCTATTTTTGAAAAGTACCTTGCTCCCCTCAGCTGATCAAACAGGTCATCAATCCTTGGCAACGGGTACTTGTTTTTTATCGTGACCTTGTTCAACTCTGTATAATCAATGCAAAGACGCATTGATCCATCCTTCTTCTTAACAAACAATACTGGCGCTCCCCATGGCGAAACGCTCGGTTGAATATACTTCTTGTCTAGCAGCTCTTGTAGCTGCACCATCAACTCCTTTAATTCTGCCGGAGCCATTCGATACGGGGCTTTTGATATAGGGGTCGTTCCCGGTGCTAAATCAATTACAAACTCGATTTCCCTATCTGGCGGTAATCCTGGCAAATCATCAGGAAACACGTCCGCAAAATCCCTAACTACTTGTATCTCGTCCAGTTTTATACCCACCTTTCGGGTATCAACTATGTAGGCTAGATATCCTACACATCCTTGTCTCAACATCTTTCTGGCCTACACCATCGTCAGACAACTCGTTTATCTAGGCGACTTGCTGCCATAAAACACTACCTTTGACGGAGTCATAAGGTTTACACACTTCTTTTGACAGTCAATAATTGCCCCATGGTTGAACAACCAATCCATTCCCAGAATGACGTCAAACTCCCCAAGACGAATTGGGATTAAGTTGACAGTCATCACATGACCCTTAATATCTACCTGACAGTTCTTGTGGACAAACTTAAAAGGAATCACCTCCCTATTCGCAATTTCTATATTCATAGGGTAATCTAATTCTTCCTGGGGTAACCCTAATTTCTTAGCAAAATCATCGGATATAAATGAGCAAGTAGCACCCGAGTCAAACAATACATAAGCATTAACATTATTGACTGGAATGATACCTGACACTACATCCTTTGACTGCACAGCATCCTGCACCGTTATGTTGAATGTTCGAGCTGTAGGTCGGTTGGGCTATGCCGGTCTTGTGATAGTAAGGTTGCCACCACCGCTGCTTCCTTTTCCTACACTGGCTCCACCTGTCGTTGCTTTCTTAGGGCAGTCTCGGGCAAAATGATCCTTTGACCCGCAAATGAAACATGCGCCCTTCTTCAGATTAGGGCAATTTGGTGAAATATGACCCTCTTGTCCACAATTGAAGCATACCCTCTTACCCTTCAAACAAGCACCCATATGGCTCTTTCCACAGTTGCTGCACACCTCCATCTTCTTCTTCTGATTACCCTGCTGACTTCCTGCAGAGTTACTATCATTCCATTTCCTCTTCTGGCTACTTCCCCCATGACTACCACTTGCCTTGTTTTCATTTTCATTCTTCTTCTTCCTCTGCTCCTGATTATACTTGGACAGAGCATCACTACCTCCTTCAGCGATTATTGCCTTTTCTAATACTACCGCAAATGAGTTCAGTTGAAACAACGAAACTCGACTATATAACCAAGGCTTCAATCCATACTCAAATCTCCTAGCTTTTCGCTCATCCATGTTGACCTGATACGGCGCAAACCTCGCCAGCTCATTGAATTTTGCAGCATATTCAGGTACCGTCATGGTACCTTGCTTCAGCTCTAGAAATTACACCTCCATCTGATTCTGAGCACTTGTTGGGAAATAGGTCTCGAAAAATATTTCCTTAAATCGTTCCCACGGAATAATCCCTTGGCCACCTCGAGTCTTGTTCGCCTGCCACCAGTAGCTGGCTTCTGATTTCAGCATAAAGGTTGCAAATGTCGTCTTCTGGTTCTCACTGACCCTGGCGACATCGAATACTTTCTCCATCTCCATGACCCAAGTCTGTGCTTCAATCGGATTCATGGAACCGTGAAACTCCGAAGGTCCAACTGCTTTGAAGTCTTTAAAGGTCGTAGCCTGAGCTTAGGGTTGATTCGCGAATGCTCCAGTTAATAGATTCACTAACTGCTGCATTGGGTTAGTGTTGGCTTCTTCGTTATTTGTAGATCCCTCAGGAGTTTGTTGACGGGTTGGTTGTCTTCTTGGCGGCATTCTACTGTTAAGAATTCTCGTTATTAGACTATTGCTTAATTACTTAAACATTTAAGTCTCAACTTAAACATTTATAAACAACACTTAAACACATAACACATCTGATAAACTTTCGCATTTTATTCATTTACTGCTTTAAAACATAATAAAGATAACATCGTGGTTATTTACATCAAATCATACATCATTATTCTATCCCATTATATAAACTGGGATTAACAACGTATTAACTCATAAATTTCATAATAACATAACTAATCATAATCTATGATGACATCCCACGACGCACAGCTTCCTGGCGTTCCTGCTCCATAATACGAGTCACCATCCTTCGATCCACCATATCTGGATGACGATGAACTCGATCCAGAGCTCTATCCATTGTGGAGTGAAAAATATACTCCATATCATCAATCTTGGCCTTCTTTGACCGCACCTCACACTCAACACGATCTGCGCGGTTAGCCTCCCTCAACCAAGCAGTCTCAGCTCTCGCCCGCTTAGCTGACTCCTCTTTCAACTCATCTCGTACAATCTCATTCCTGGCTATCAACTGTCCTCGTCGATACTCAGACTGTGCTAGCCTCTGCTCAGCCTCTGCAAGACGTGATGAAAGGTCTTGGATCTCAGCATCCTTCTGCTCTAAAGTGGCTTGACGTTCCGCAGCCTGTTCCTCTAACTCCTCCTTTTCACTCTCTACATGAACCAGCTTCCACTCCACGTCTCCAAGACGTATATCTAGCTCCTCAATCTCACTGTTCTTCTGCTCCAAAGCAGACTGTCGTTCAGCCAGCTGCCCCTCTAACTCCTCCACTCTGTCCTGCAACTCTATGTTGCGATCATACACCTGCTCGTACATCTGAACACCCAAAGTAGATAGTGATATCTCTTCAGGGTCCTCCTCCTCCTCCTCCTCCTCAGGGTCCTCCTCAGGATCAGTCTCAGGCTCATACTCGTGGCATGTAACTGTAATCAATGGGGATGGCTCCCTCTGCACTAGCTGCTCATGAACTACGTGAATATCTCGGGGCTCCTCCTCCCTAGCCTGGCTGGGCTCTCCTCTATCAGTCATCCTGACAACAAGATTTTAAGTTTTAATCACTATTCGATAATACTTGCGAGCACATAAGTTTGTTATCAAATAAGCACATAGCACATAATCATTTTATTATCTTTTATGAATTTCCGTAATCCATTCCTTAAAACTCGATAAGAGTTTATCACCTCTATATTCTCTATCTTCTAATAGGCTACTACCCTAAGGTTTTCCCCACCTAAAGGTTCATAACCTATCAACTCTGATACCAACCTGTGACACCCCCAAAATCAGGTACTTAATTCCCACAGATTTGGTGCTCACTATCTCATTCATTCACATTTAACTACCCATAATTAAGAACAATTAAATAAACTTAAAGAAACCATCTACCCAAAATGGGTTACATCACCAAACTATTAAACAATCAAATCCCAGGTTATCTTAACCTTAATACATCAAATGCGAAATAAAACATAATTTAAACAAGTCTTTGATACAAATAAATATCAAGTGGATAATAAATCTCTTGCTACTTTGGCATCTTGCCCTTGCCTTTACTCGTCGACGGTTCGTCCTGCTTTTCTGGCTTAGCTGTAATGATTAATGCAAGAGTGAGCAAACAATTGCTCACAAGTACGATAACAATAATATTTAAATGAAATGGATTTCAATTGAGGAATAATAGTTTTTCTGAATCTCAGTCAATAAATGATCAAAGTCTAAAAGCTCGTTTGAATGCTCGATTCAAAGAAAAATAGATTTCAAGATTTAGAAATTATATCTGAGGGTCACAAGACCTAGAACTATGTCCTAGGTTAACAAGTATCTCTACTGTAACCTTTAACAGTCATATAGACTATGGACCAACATCTCGTACTCAGGGAGATCAGCCCTTTGTACAATGTATTGTGCACAAACATTTTAACGCTGTCGCGTAAGTAATCCCCTATATTAGGGTTGTTCATCTCAGTTTATCGTCTGAATCCGTACCAAAAGGAACTTGGCTTGGAACAAGAATAGAAAATATTCTAAGTCTTTGAAATCGCTCATCAACTAAGGACTAGCTGAATCAATAAGGGTTTGCTAGTCTAATTCATCAAATAAGCTTGCTCAATAGAAACTATACTCGAAATTTGAATAACAAACAACGATTGCAATAACGCTTAAGTACGTAACATAATAGTAACCTTGCTTGAATATCAATAAGCTTAGGTCAATAAGCTTGCTTAATATAAATAAACTTGCTTTGAATAAATTAACAAGTTAAAAGGAAAGAACAACTTGCTCAACGTAAAAGTATTGAATTGAGATAAGGAACTTGCCTCAAGCGTAGATTACAAATTTAAGTAATTCACGATCCTTAAACAACCTATACATTAATTATAAAATGGTAACATAATTAGTTACAAATAATATACACTTTAGGCTTGCTCTTATCTTATTTTATTATAACACTTCGGTTATCACTCAATAATGCTAGCTTAATAACCAACATGACCACTCATTGGTCATTTATAAATTTTAAAACTTGTTTATAACATCATAGAAGAATTATAAAGAAATAAAAATAAAAATAAAAATAAAAATTTTAGTTACTATTTCCCTCGCCGGGGCGGCAAAAATCCTTAACAAAATCTCGTCGGGGCGAAGATTTTCTTAACAAAACTCTCGTCGGGGCGAGAGTCTCGCCGGGGCGAAGAAAATCAGTTCATTTCTTTCGCCGGGGCGAGAGACTCGACTGTCATCTTCTACAGTCGCGAACCAGTGAAAACTTAGGCCAAATTTGGCCAAAATTTTTCGAATTCTACCATCCAGTAAACAAATTAAATATACCCAGACATCATATATGATACAAAACATTTACCCAACAAGTTTCTAACCAATCTAAGCATTATAAAACACATAATCAACCAATTTAAAACCAAAAATTCACTGTTAAAATCAAATATTCAAGTTTTAACCATTCTCATGAAATTAAACTTTGTAAATTCATTTTTTAACCAATTAAAATCATTCTTCTTGCATTATTCTTGTTTTCATCATATAATCATAAACAATTATTAATTCACCGATTAATAACCAAATTGATGATTCAATTTTCATACAAATATGCCATACATGAAATAAAGCTATGTAAAAACTAAGAACTCAATTCTAAAGCATGTTTTCATGGATTAATTCTTCAAACTAGTTTATAATCATCATATAATCTCTAATACATGCTTACTAACAATTATAACCAAGTAATTCATGTATTTAGCATATAAATTCATATACAGAGAAATAAAACACAGTAAAGAGTTTATACCTTCTAATTCTTAGAAAATTTGATTAAACTTCCTTGGTTTTAGAAATTCTTTCTCCAATCTCCAAGCTTCTCTCTCAATTTCTCTCTTTTCTCTCAACTCTCAAAGCTCTGCTCTATCTCTAATTCACAGAGCTCTCAATTCGAACTCTCTCAATACTCTGTTCCTCTGTTTTTTTTAACAACTGACGTAAAATAAAACTGATGGAATAAAATAAAAACTGATAATTTAAAAGAATAATAACGTATACTGACATTAACTTATCAGTTACACAATTCAAAAGCCTCTAAGGCTTGTTTGGTAATACAAAAATTAAAATAATCTATTATTCTAACTAAAGGTCATAAGGCCTTATTTGGTAAAACACAAATAAAATAACCCATTATTCCCAAACAAAGATCATAGGGCCCTGTTTGGTAAAACTGAATTAAACACTTTCTCATTTATTTTAATAAATCATTATAACATAAAGTTTTAAATGTCACAATTCTAATTTAATTGAACTTATTAATAAATTCAATTAAACCTTACTAACTAAATTAATAATTTCATTTAACAAATAATAATAGCACCAAATAAATTCTCTTATTCAAATAAATCATTTATTCAAATAAACCTTTTCATCATCTAATTTAATTATTAAATTAAATTAGAATAAACATAACAAATCACATTCAAATAACATTTAACATTATTAAACTTAACATATACCCACTTTACAAAAACTTAATACATTATTTATTTAGCTCAATAAATTAATAAAAATATTTATATAATTCAATAAATATTTTTATTCAATCATAAAAATTGCATTCGTTACATATCCTTTCTGCGTCGTTGGAAGTCCTACCACGAAATTCATTGTGATATACTCCCATTTCCACTCTGGAATTTCCAATGGTTGTAACAACCCAGTTTGTGTAAGATGTCCGGCCTTGACTTTTTGACAAGTCAGGCACCTGCTGGCACATTTCGCAACTTCTCTCTTCATGTTTGGCCACAAAAAATATTGTCGGAGGTCTTGATATATCTTGGTGCTACCGGATGAATCGAATACCTCGAACAATGGGCCTTTTGTAAAATTTCTTCTTTTAACTCCGGTACTGACGGTACCCAAATTCTTCCTTCAAATCTTATTACTCTCTCATTAGCGAGTTAACCTCTTCCCCGCTTGAAATTCTTTTCCTTATTCCCTCACACTCCTCATCCTTGAGTTGTGCTTCTTTTACTCTGTCCAATAAGGTTGGACGAGTCTCCATTGTAAATAATTTCCCCCCTATTCCTTCAGGAACTTTGGTGTGCTGTCGCAAGCAACCAAAAATAAAACCTTACTGCGAAAGATAATAATATAGCAGTGCAAGTAAGAGTCGATCCCACAGAGAGTGATTAGTCTAAATTTATGCTTTCTTTACCAAAAAGAGGGGGTTTATAATTTGATTTCACTAATTATCAAAAACAAAATTTAAAGTAATAAGAATAACCAATTAATTAAAGATTTCAGTTCTTCCGGTTTATTATCACCTTTTTACAACAATAGAATAATTAACTATAGCAATATTTACCCTTCAATGAAATTAATAGCCCTAGGTAGCAACAAACTCTACTACTCGGAACTCCCCTTAGATTATCACTTTGAAACAAGCTCTTCACAAGATTCTAACCATTATACAACCTAGAACAAGCTCTCTAGATTTAATATAATAGCAGCATTAAGAACTAGGGAATTAGACTAATCCAAGCAACAATCACACAAGTTCGGATTATTTAACTTGTCTTCCGATAATCATAGCAATACTCAAAAGCTTGACCACAATCATGTATCACTAATTGCTACTTATGATTAGAAACAATATCAATTATATGTAATACTGTCCCTTAATCTAGTAGATGAGATTAATCAAATTGACTTAACCGATCACATTAAACCAATCGGAATAAATATCATTCAACAATTAAAATAGATTATCAAAAATGAACTTCATATAAGAAGGAATAAATAGTTTATACTTATTCAAACCATTACCTGTAAACAAGGTTCAACATCTCCGTCGAACTGAATAAGGGAACTAGCCTAACATATTAAGTCCAATGAATATTTTCTTGAATTATAAAAGGGATGAGGACGACAACCTCACTATGGAGGTGATCCTCTTTCCCTACTAATTTATAAAAGGGGTGAGGACAACAACCTCACTATGGAGGTGATCCTCTTTCTCTACTAATTACACTAGAATTTGGAGAAGATAGGGAAGATGAAGAAGATGGTGTGTATTAGTGTGTGAATTGGCAAAAAACAAGCCTAGCTTCACTTGGTATTTATAGGCACTCAAGTGTACAAGATTTCAAGATCCAACAACTAATGTTAGTCATGTGAATCAGCCATCTAAGGCAATCAAAAATCTAAAAATGTGCACATCATGAGAAGTCAAAATCTGACACCAAAATTGATCAGCACCTTGCAAGCTAATTTTGAATTAGTAGACCGTCGATTTTGGACTTGGGCAAAGAACAAAAGTTGTTGCCCTGGAGTTTCTAATGAATTTGGGTTTTTTAATAACCTGATTTGGAGTTGGGAAGCTCAAGTTATGGCCCAAATACTCCAACTGGTGCGAACAGGAATTCAGTCCATGCGGGATTCAGATCAGCTGTCTAAAAAGCAATGTTTGGAGGCCCAAATGAACTCGTATTTTTTCTCACTATACCATCCCGGAAAGCTTGAGAAGTTCCACTAAAACCTTCAAGAAAACCACATTTTCATTTGGAAACTTTAACACAATTCAAATCTCAACCGAAGCCCCAAAGGTCAATTTGTGTAAAAGCTCAATTTCCTGAAATTTTCAACTTTGACGTATGTTGGTAAAATGGTCATAACTCTCTCATCCGAGCTTCAATTTAGGCGTTTCAAGAAGATCCGGAAAGCTAAGAAATAGATCTACAACTTTCCTTCTTTGAGCTTTGAGAGAATAAGGCCTGATCAAGTATAAAATTGAGCCTCAAGCGGACAGACGGATTTCAAAACAATCTAAAAGTGCGGAAATAACACAGTTTTCATTTAATGGCTCCATTTGCAACCTAAATCAAAATATAAGAATAGTGAGTACATTTAGGTGCCAAATAAGTATAAAAGACTAGATATTAAGAGATAAAAACATAACATATTTTATACTTATCAAATTCCCCCACACTTATCTTTTGCACGTCCTCGGGCAAAACAAAAATAAACCATAACAAAACAAATTAACTAATTAAATTAACAAACTTGACAACCTTGAGCCACAAATTAAAATGAACTTCAACATTGACCTCAAAGATTCAAAACGATAACTTTTGAAAAACTTCAAAATAGTGCTTCATCTAAAATTCAAGCTTACTTATTAATCATACTTTACTCTTAACCCTTCGTGTGTGTGTGTGAATCCACATGTATCAACTCAATCAGAACTTAGAAAAATTTACGAAATCAAAGCTTTTAAAGGAGAAACAAAAACTCTATACACATATTTTCACAATACTCTCAGTTAACATAAGCAAATAATAGCAGAGGATCAATAGGCTTTTTCTTCCTTCGGTAAGTGCATTTTATGCTCTATCTTACCAACGAGTGCGTTTTACGCTCCATCTCGCATGTCACGTGTTTATGAATGAGTGCGTTTTACGCTTCATCTCAATTCACCACATGAATCATAATTTTTCTTTTTCTTCTCTTTTTTTTTGTTAAATCAAACATCTAACTTTTCCCTAAATCATTTCCCCTTTCTTAAATAAAACCTCATGTTTACTTCAAGTTATGATCAAACAAATGATAGAGTTCAAGAATTTCTCCCCACGACATTCAATCGAAATAAATAAATAAATACTCCTTTCCAAGTTAAAACTAGGCCGACCAAATGGACAAGTGCAAAAAAAAAAATTGAAGGGTCTCAAATAAAGTAAAAATCAACAAAGAAAACCAAATTCAAACTACACAATGTCTATCAATTTTCCAAAATGTTATCAACGAGAATCAAGATTTTATCATTGGTCAAAAATCAAAATCCAAATTAACTCATTGCTCAAGTGACTTATTTTAAAAATTACCCCATTTTCGTAGGAAACACGATTGCACTTAGCATGTATAACAAGCCTTTAAACCCCAAGGTTACCCCCAGTGGACGAGTTTTGTCTCGTGAGGGTTTGCAGAGAATATACCCATAAAATTCAAAATTCAAACTAACAAAATCAAACTTAATTTTTTTTTATTTTATTAATTTTTTTAAAACACCCTATATTTTAAAACACCCTATCCTTCCCCCACACCTAGAACTTACATTGTCCCTAATGTAAAGTAAAATGCAAAGAAAAGAAAAATAACATAACCGCAATATAAATGCAAAAATAAAAAGAAATAAACTCCCATTGGGTTGCCTTCGAAGCAGCGCCTTTGTTTATTGTCATTGGCTTGACATTAAACCTCTCAATCTTCATAAACTGGATCCACCAAATCCAGCGGCTCAATATTCTCCATTTGATATTGTAACAATCGGTAATTTTAGATTTCCTTGTAACCCGAGTTATGTATGAATAAAATGAATTTTTATTTTTATTTATATTATTTTGTGTTACGTACTTAGAATTGTGTTGCAGCCTAGAAAATGTGTATGTGTTAAATTTTATGTGTTGTTGTGTCGTTGGAGTGAATAAATCGATTTTGCAAATATTCGTAAAATCACTAATTACAGAGCACGTTTCCCGAGGCACTATTCACGTGCACTATTCATGCCCGAATAATTTTGCGTCTTTTTCGATTCCTATTAATTTTGTTAAGGCGTGTATGCGAGGGAATAATTTTTCCTAGTGTCGAAAATTTTATTAGAGCTGATACGTGATTTAATCCGTATCCAAAATGTATTATATGAGTGTTCCGAATATTTGGACAGATCCCATAATAAATATTTTTACGTGTCCCAATAATTTATGGGAGTACCCATTTTAATTTTGGGTAGAATTATTTACCAAATTTGGTACAAAAGTGGGAGTATTCGGGTATATTTATCTGTGTATTCGAACTAACTTGAGAGGCAATTAAGCCTCAACCAATTAGGAAAGAGCACTAATTGTATTAGCCAATCACATGAGGGGGAATAAACCGTCACAGTACACTAAGCATTTAATTGTTAACTTCACCAAACATCCTCCTTAAATTCATTTTCAAGAGCTCGGGTGAAGCATTTCCTGCATATCAATACATTCCTTGAGAGACCACCTTATCCCCCCATCAGCTCACTTTCCTTCTCACTCAAACCATCAACATACTTCTCATTTGCAAGCAAATATAGAGAATACAGAGAGTGAGAACTATAGAGAGAGAAGGGAGAAAATTTGAAGAAGAAGGAGTAAGCTACGGGAAGAAGAAGGGAAGAAGAAGAAGACGTAAGGGAGCTAGAGGAAGGAGAAGAAGAATCCTAGTAGCTTCTATAGCAACCTTAGAAATAAGTGTTAGAGGTAAAATCATCTTTCCTCCATTGTTAAAGTTTTTGAGTTTTTGAAGCTTTCTTGATGGGTTTTGCGTTTCTGGAGATTTTTGGTAGTTATTGTTGGTTGTGGTTGCTTAATATTATTACCAAGACACCTTCTAAGCTATTAATACCATTAAAGTGGAACAAAAATGAAGAGAAATCCGAACCTTGGCATAAAGGATGAACTATGGATATTTTTGGACTTTTGGACCTTCGGACTGTTTAGAGGACTGTATAGCCTGAATGGTGTAATTATTTTGATTGTTTGCTGTTATATTATTGTACTTCCATGAGTTGTGAAGATAACCTAGTTGGAATGAACCAAAAGGATGCTAAAACGAAGTCATAGTTCTGATTTGAGTAAAATGTATCATGACTGCGAAAAACAGAGTATGCAGTTTATGTTTTGGGTTAAGATTTGGTAATGTTAGCGTCTATGGGTCATCCTGCATTTTTGTTATGTTGTAGCCCCGTGTCTCACGAATCCATAGAGTCCGTAACGGACCAAATTGATCGAGTATAGAGGGAGATATAGGGGCTGGAGTGGACGGAGTTTTTGACCTCGCAGTTCTGCAACTGCAGAACCTGGGCTACTGCATGGCACTATTCTAAAGTGCATGACCAAGGAAAAAACGAATCTCCCACACACTTACAAGGTAAGGCAGAGCAGTAACAATTTATATCTTAGCTTTATCCACGTCTAATCCTTTAGCTGAAACTACATGGCCAAGTACTATACCTTGCTCCACCATAAAGTGACACTTTTTCCAATTAAGAACAAGATTAGTTTCTAAGCATCTATCTAGCACACGAGTCAGATTATCGAGGCATACATCTAAAGAATCACCATGTATTGTGAAGTCATCCATAAATACTTCAATGCAGTTTTCAAGAAAATCAGAAAAGATGTTTACCATACAACGTTGGAAGGTACCTGGTGCATTACAGAATCCAAAGGACATTCTACGATACGCAAATGTACCAAAAGGACATGTGAATGTGGTCTTTTCTTGGTCTTCGGGTGTAATCACAATTTGGTTATAACCTGAAAAACCATCTAGAAAACAGAAATAAGCATGCCCAGCTAATCTTTCCAACATTTGATCAATAAAAGGAAGAGGAAAGTGATCCTTTCTAGTTACAGCATTTAACTTCCTGTAATCAATACAAACTCTCCATGATGTCTGTATACGTGTAGGCACCAACTCATTATCATCATTTTTGATGACTATGATTCCAGATTTCTTTGGTACTACCTGTACTGGACTTACCCATTGACTGTCTGAGATGGGATAAATTATACTTGCATCAAGTAATTTCAGCACCTCCTTCTTCACTACCTCCATCATGGGTGAATTAAGTCTTCTTTGTGCGTCTCTAGTGGGCTTGGCTCCATCTTCCAAAAGGATTCTATGCATGCACGTAGCAGAACTGATACCTTTGATATCTGCTATAGTCCAACCAAAGACTATTATATGGTCCCTTAGGACTCTAAGCAGTTTGTCCTCTTGTACTTTGGTTAGATTGTTAGCAATAATCACTGGTAGCGTCTCATTCTTCCCTAAGAATGCATACTTCAAGTGTGCAGGTAATGGTTTCAGTTCTAAGGTTGGGGCCTGTACAACAGATGGTAATAACTTTTGATGAGAACTAGGCAATTGAATAGAATAAACTACATATTTAGCTGAGGTTTTAGGTAAAGAATGTAATGCGGCTACAATCTCCTTCAAGTCCTGATTTTGTTCAATCTCTTCTTCTTTATCTAATTCCAGATTGTTGGTGATGGCGACCTCTAAACTTTCCTTTTGTGTGTGTTCAAAAGACTTCTGCACTAAAGAGTCAAGTACATCAATAGCAAAAACAGGGTGAATATCACTAGGATACCTCATGGCCTTATATATGTTGAATTGTATCTTTTCACCATCAAACTCCATGGTTAAGGTTCCATTGTGCACATCAATCATAGTCCTTGTTGTTTTCAAAAATGGCCTCCCTAAAAGTATATGTGCAGAATTTGGGGATTTATCATCATCCATATCCACTATGTAAAAATTTGCAGGAAAGATTAGTTCATTCACCTGCACCAAGACATCTTCAATTACCCCTTGGGGGTAAGTGTTAGTACGATCAACCAATTGAATAATAACACCAGTTTGTTTTAAAGGACCTAGATTTAAAGAAGCAAAAATAGATAATGGCATGACATTAATTGAAGCTCCTAAATCTAGCATAACTTTCTCAAATATGGTATTACCTATTCTACATAGAATTGTAAACATGCCTGGATCTTTACATTTAGGGGGCATTTTTCTTTGAAGGACTGCTGAAACATTCTCACCAACAATGACTCTTTCATCAATTTTCAATTTTCTTTTGTTAGTGCATAATTCTTTCAAAAATTTTGCATACCTGGGCACTTGCTTAATTGTATCTAGTAAACGAATAGTCACCTCTACCTTCCTGAAAGTTTCTAGAATTTCTTTTTCTTTCTCATCCTTCTTTAAAGTTTTAGGATTTCTGGGAGGAAAAAGTAATGGATTAGTCTTTAGCTGAACATGAGTGTTAGGTTTTACCTTTGATATTTCTGCATCCTCCTTAGCCTTATCTTCCTCAAGTTCACAAGTAACTTTTGGTGCTTCCAATTGTTTTCCACTCCTCAAAGTTATGGCACATGCATTCTCTCTCGGATTAACAATAGTTTGAGAAGGTAGCTTCCCTGAACTTTGAGAGTCCACTCGACCAACTGTCGTAGCAAGTTGACTCATCTGATTTTCTAGATTGTGGATGGAAGTCCTTGTCTCTTGCTGGAATTATTGTGTTTGATTCATGAATACCTTGAACATGTCCTCAAGAGATGTTCCAGAATTAACAGGAGCAGCTTGTCTAGGTTGGTACTGTGGTTGAGCTGGTTGAAAACTTTGCAGCCCATTTGGGAAAACACCATGTATTGGTGGCCTAGTACCTCCATAACTCAAATTGGGATGATCCCTCCATCCGGAATTGCAAGTGTTAGAGTAAGGATCATATTTTTTCTGGGGTTGTCCTTGATAATTCTCCACTGCATTTGCCTATTGCATATTATCATCCTCTTGCAGTGTTGGGCATGCATCTGTATTGTGATTTGTTAACAAACAAATACCACAAGCTTTTGCTGCTGACATGTATCATGTAGCCATTTGACGAACAAGAGAAGTTAAACTTGCAATTTGTTATTCAATAGCAGAAACTTTTACCTCATTCACATTCCTAGGTGAGAAATCAAGTCGACTGCCAAATTGTTGAGAATTAGCTGCCATATTTACAATGAGATTTCTTGCAGCCTCGGGAGTCTTGTCCACCAGAGCTCCTCCACTAGTAGCATCAATCATGCTCCTATGTGACGCCCCCAAATTCGGGTCTCCAAATACCCGGATCTGGTCATCACGATCCACTACAAACATTCACCTCTAACAACATATGGTAACTAATATGCGGAATATAATAAACATATGTTGTTCATTTCAAAGGTGTTACTAGTCCCAGAATACAATAACCTTAAACACTTACACAAATCCATACCCTAAATAACTAACAGGGTTTAAATTACATTAACAGAAATTAACTATTCATAAGGTTAAAATCTGCTACAAGAAGCCTATCACTTCATCTTCTCTTTCCCTTTGTTCTTCCCTGACGTCTCGGGTTTAGCTGCAATGGAGTCATGATATAACAAGGATGAGCAACGAGTTTGCTCAGCAAGTTTTAAAGTACAACAATAAGGAATATATCATGATGAAAGGGATATAAAAATGGGATTCAACAATTATCAGAAGCAAGAACATTAATTGCTTTTAGAACAAGAGATAGTCAAATAGACTTTGAACAATAACTTCCAAAGGAGTCAATAGCTAGTTGACCCTCTGGTTACTGGCTACAGAATAAGTACTTGAGGGGATCAGCCTCGCGTACGCTATGTGTATGCATAACATTTAACTCTGCTATTTGTACCTTATATACGGTACCTGGGGTACTCCCCTATAATAAAAGGGGTGTCCATTTAGTCTAAGAATACTTACCATCGATTGGTTCGGATAGCTTTTATAAATTCTCACATACTTGCCTGACCGAACAAGGGTTCAGACTTAACCATGAATAGTTCATAAATTTCGGAACTTTAATCAATGTACGAATTCAAATGCACGAATGCGAATGTCAATAAATAAATAGATGTGGAACAATTTTAAAAGTAATTAGACCACTTAAGGCATGCTTGGAGATAAGATTCAAGCTTAATGAATAACTTGCAACAATATATACCTTCTTGCACGAAATAAAAAAAAATAGTGCATAAGGTTTAGAAACTTGCTCAATGTAAAAGTTGAGTAAGATGAACTTGCATTCAATATACTGAAAGAATGGAATTAGGGAACTTGCAAAAATCAAAGTTTCGGGATAGAGAACTTGCCTGTTTGCTCAGCTACAATTAAATCTTAGCTTTAATTAATTGACCTTGGATAACCTATCAGTTGATAAAGTCGGTTTATCCATTAGCATTGCATACTGTATATCGATACACTCACTTATGCTATTTATTTAGCAAAATAAACATTTCGCATTCTTTTATTAACTCTATTAACATTAAATTACTAATCAATATTGTGCTAATCAGAAATTACTTAATGACTCTCAGTTATTATCTCAGTAATTAATCATGCTTATTGGATATTCAACTTAGCAATATTTAGTAACCCAAGTTATTATTTACAACTCTAAATAATAAACTGATTAATGCATTACTAGCTAATAGTGGCAACAAGCAAATAGGTTATTTAATATTCATTCATACTTAGCTATTATTCCCTTTCAAGAGAATTTACGAAATTATTTCCCTTATTTAACATTAACTAGGAAATTAATGTATCACTCTACCCATACTTAATTGTTAATAAGAATTAAGTTCTTATTATCTTTATTTATTATTAAATGAGAAATAATAAATAATTTACTTTACTCATATTAAATCATTAATAACAATCAAATATTTAATATCTTTATTTATTACTCAATAATAAATAATTATTTTATTAACTTATTCATACTTAATTATTATTTAATATTAATTAAATAGTAATTAAATATTTGTTATCTTTATTTATCACTTACTGACAAATAATTAGATTATTAACTTTATTTATACTTGATTATTATTTAATAGTAGTTAAACAATAATCAAATATTTATTAGCTTTATTTATTATTTAAGGATAAATAATAAATAATTAAATTATTAACTTTATTTAAATATTTCTTATCTTTACTTATTACTTATTGGCGAATAATAAATAATCATTTTAGTAACCTTGTTCCTACTTAATTATTATTTAACATTAATTAAATAATAATTAAATATTTATTATCTTTATTTATTATTCATTGATAATAAATAATTATTAATTTATTTTATTCCTACTTAATTATTAATAGTAACTTAATAACAATTAAGTAAGTATTACCTTTATTTATTATTTAATGTTAAATAGTAAATAATCAAATTATAAATTTTACTCATACTTGGTTATTATTTAATACTAATTAACTAATAATTAAATAATTAACTTTGTTCACACTTATTTATTATAATAATTAAATATTTATCATAATAAATAATTGGTAACATTTTATCAGTGTATTATTAACTTAAGTTAATTAATCAATAGTTGAGCCATCAACAATCATTTGATTAATAGTTGACTCTATTGAATTGCACAACCAAATTAATACAATTACTACCTGATATCATTGGAATCATATGTTTATTCTTTCCTGCCCAAAATCAATATTATAACCAACTGATATCAAATCCCAGCTAATTTCGTTTCACTAACAAAATTATTACCCAACCCTGATATATATAGAGCAGTTAACCCAAACTAAACAAGGTTTGATTATTGACAGTAAGTTAGCAAAATCTGCATTTAGTCATATTGAGTTCCACTCAGTAACCATCCTATCATCATTGTATCAAAAGGAAACCAAAACTTTATTTGGGCATAAATTCGAACACCTAATGGGCATTTCAAAGTTTGACAGCAGCCTATATACAACACACATCCGAAGGCCAGAACCATTAAGGTTCAACAGGTTCCCAATCAACATAAACTTACACACAGTACAAATCCCAAATTTTCAAACCCAAATCAATATGATACAATTCCAAAATCAAGGTATATTATAACCATCACAGGAACTGATACAACCAACAATCAACAAAGCATAATTGCAGACTTGTAAACCCAAACAAAAACCTAATACAATATATAATACCACAACCACAGAAGGAAAATACAACTCGATACATTGATACAATCCGAGTACAACCCAACACAAATTGAAAAATTAAACAGAAAATCATCTCAGTCGCTTGAACTACTTAATACCTTGGGGTTGACCGATTTGCCGTCCTTCTCCTTCTACCGAAATAATCAACGAAGCCGGTGTACATTCACGGCTAGTTTCCCCTGCTCCCTATCTTCTCTGCAATCCCTTTCTCTCTAATTTGGAACCCTAAATTTTCTAATTTGAATCTCACAAAACTCGGTAGCTTGGCTAGGACTTGGACCCAATTTATAGAGAGAATTTTACCCTAATTATTTGGGCAATACCCTAAATGACTGGTCAATGACCGACGGTAAGGAGAGGGGCAACGACCGGTCGTCCCCATCAATCACCCAGCTAGCGCCGGCCGGCACCCTCGAGCCGTGCGCCTCCACCGGTTGCGTCACCGGATTTCTGGATCCTTTGGTCCAAACCGTGTTTGCTCGATCGTCGACACCCTCCTCTGCTCGAACCGTTGGTCGCTCACGCTGTTGCCGGTTTCACCCCTCGACCGTCCGACTTGATTGATTGGCCGATGGATTGCTTCGATTCCCTTCTTGCTTGGTCTAATCTCCTGACTGAATATGCCGACTGATTTCCCCCCAATTCGACTGCTGCCTTGAACCCTTCCTAAACGAAATTGCCGGTTGTCCCCAAATTAAAGGAATCGGACCGACCCAGTGTATTACCCAACCCGACCGGTAGAAGAAGTAAGGAATGGGCTCAACCCAATAGGGTTGGGCCAATTGAATTAATAAAAAGGGCGGCCCAGAAAGAAAAAAAAATATAACAAGGGAATTGGGCTCAGTCCTATTAAAAGTTGGATCAATTGAAATAAAAGAGAAAATAACCCAACTTGCTTATTAAAATTATTAACACTATGCTCTTAATAATTCAATTAATTAATTAAAATATTTAGTTCACCAATAATTCCTCGTTTGAATTATTTAATCCGACCATAGTAAAATGAATTTATTTATTAATTTTCCCCAAATTCCTTACAAATTAAATCTTAGGGTTAACTCACTAATTTAAATCAAACTATTAATGAGTCCCTTTAATGCAAGAAAATTATTGGACCATTTAATAAATAATAATTCCTACATGGATCCAATTAAATTCATAAAATTATATAAAATGAATTTCATATATCAAAATAAATTGATACGATGTTTTAAAATTTCCTGGACATTACATCCTATCTGTAGATAAAAGAACTTTATAGTAGTATTGGATGAGGAGTTGATCACTAATTTGATGATGGGGGCAGCTTGCACATAGTTTCTTAAAATGTTCCCAATACTCGTATAGGGTTTCTCCATTATTCTGCCTCACACCACAAATTTCTTTTCGAATGTTGGCTGCTCTTGAAGCGGAAAAATATTTTTCTAAGAATAATCTTTTCATCTCTTCCCATTTTGTGATACTTCCGGAGGGTAGATAGTAAAGCTAATCCTTAGCTAAATCTTTTAGAGAAAATGGAAAGGCTCTCAACTTGATTTGTTCTTCCGTTACTCCGATAGGCTTCATACTTATGCATACCACATGAAATTCCTTTAAATGTTTGAGAGGGTCTTCACCTGCCAAACCATGAAAAGTAGGTAAAAGATGTATTAGTCCAGATTTTAATTCAAAATGAGTATTAACATCTAGATTAGGGAAGGTTATGCATAAAGGTTGTTGATTCAAAGCAGGGGCCGCAAGCTCGTTCAAAGTTCGGGCTTCTGCCATGGTATCCTTCTCTTCACAATTTTTCCGAGCTACCTTCCTTAATCTACGAATGGTTCTCTCTATTTCTCGATCACACTTAAAATTACCTTGATTAGTAGATCGAGTTTTGGACATAAACAATCAAATGAAATTTAAAATACCTGAGTACAACAAAAAAAAATAAAGATAAAAATAATGATAACAAAAAAATAAACTAAAATCACTCCCCGGCAACGGCGCCAAAATTTGGTGTGCTGTCGCAAGCAACCAAAAATAAAACCTTACTACGAAAGATAATAATGTAGCAGTGCAAGTAAGAGTCGATCCCACAGAGAATAATTAGTCTAAATTTATGCTTTGTTTGCCAAAAAGGGGGGGTTTATAATTTGATTTCACTAATTATCAAGAACAAAATTTAAAGTGATAAGAATAACCAATTAATTAAAGATTTCAGTTCTTCCGGTTTAGTATCACCTTTTTACAACAATAGAATAATTAAGTATAGCAATATTTACTCTTCAATGAAATTAATAGCTCTAGGTAGCAACAAGCTCTACTACCCGGAACTCCCCTTAGATTATCACTTTGAAACAAGCTCTTCACAAGATTCTAACCATTATACAACCTAGAACAAGCTCTCTAGATTTAATATAATAGCAGCATTAAGAACTAGAGAATTAGACTAATCCAAGCAACAATCACACAAGTTCAGATTATTTAACTTGTCTTTCGATAATCATAGCAATACTCAAAAGCTTGACCACAATCATGTATCACTAATTGCTACTTATGATTAGGAACAATATCAATTTCATGTGTCCGTGTTACGACCGTACAAACCCGATTATAAACACGTTATTGACTACGAACCCATCCATATCGAGAAAGATTTATCTTATGAAGAAATTCCTATCGAATTCATAGTAGGAAAGAACAACATCTGCGAAATAAAGTGATTCCTTCAGTCAAAGTTATTTGGAGGAATCAAAATATAGAGGAAGCTACGTGGGAGCTTGAGAGTAAAATACAAGATAGTTACCCACACTTATTTGTATAACCTGTACTGTAATTTCGAGGACGAAATTCTTATTAGTGGGGGTGAATGTAATATTCCGAACCCTAATAAGATTTGTATATGTAAATTATGTGTTTAATAAAGGAAATTTCATGATCTGACTTTGTATTATGTGATTGTGTATTTTATTAAAAAATTAGGTCAAATAAAAACTTTTCGCCAAGCAGCTGTGTCGTGCTTAATCGGACAAAATGATTTGTCGTACTTCCGGCGAATTCACCGAGAAGCGTCTCGGCAAACTATTTTTATAAGCTGTTGTGTCGTGCTTGAAAATGACGAAGTGCTTTGTCGTGCTTCGGAGTTAATATAATATTATATTAACTGATAAAAATCTAAAATAAGATAGTTAAGGTTAGAATAATAAACTGAAACAGAAACCCTAATTTGAAAACCCTAATTGGTAATAAGTTGTCTGAATTGATCGATTAAAAGCCTAATTGCAATACTAGAATCTTAATTGATATAATTAGATTCTAAATAATGAATCATAATATTAATTATGAATCATTACGATTAAACTAAACCCTAAACGAAAGATTAAAACCCTAATTGTGAAATTAGAAACCCTAATACCTAATTCTGAAACCCTAATTCTAATTAGGTTATCTAAATCCTAAATTATGAAATGTAAAATCTTAATTATGATATGTAACCCTAATTAAGGTATTACTAAACTTAAATTAACATCATAAACATGATTAGCAAAAATCTAATTTGAATTAGCAAGTAAATAAAGGGAAAATAAAATCCTAGCCAATTAAAATTAAGCTAGGAGTGTGCAAGCTTGTGCTTGACACACTCCAGCACAAGCATGACAACCTAGATCAGATTTGAGCAACACAAGTCCCAAACTTAGATATTTTTGGAGACAAGATTTGGAAAATAACCCTAGGAAACCCTAATTTCACATTGCTATAAATAGAATGAGATGCTGGTCAGCTAAGCCACAAAATTACAAAGCTTATACACTTATAAACATACCTAAACAAGCCTCTGCAATCACAAGTTCAGAATCAGAAGCCAGAAATCAAAAATTTAAAGAAAAAGGTGTATAAACCCTAAATTGTTGCTAGATCTTTAAGTTTGAATTTGATGTTATGTTTTAGTGTTTAGGAATACTTGTTAACATGTTATTAAGTGATCTGGGCCGTCAAATCATGTTTTTATAACAATTAAAGGGTCAAAAATGATTAAAAATCAAATCAGTCAAGAACAGTCAAAACTGTCTGACAGGTGACTTTGTCAAACGGTTTGATCGACTTAAATTGCGTGTTTGATCTGTTTAAAAGTATGTATGTGAAGCCTGATATGTGGTCTATAATATCCGACTTGAATTGCAGTAAAAGAATGTCTAGAATAGAAGTTATGATTGGTCAAAATCCTTTGACTGTTCTGATTTTTCAATTTCTGGGCAACCCAGAAAATCTTTGAAGAACTCTGACAAGGTTTGCCAGAAGTCCATGCTGCCCAGAATTGATCTAGATGAAATATTTTGTGTAATTTATTTGTTTAGATTTGTAGTATGCTATGTAAGCTTTAATCTTGGACCTTTAAAATACCTAAACGAACCATCAATTGAACGGAATTAATGGTCAAATAGCGTTGACCATTATGACTGCATGAGTTTTCTGGGTAACCCAGAAAACTCAAGAACAGTTGGATGACCTAGTTTGACCGGATCAAATCTCACACATGTGATGTTGTTTGATCTCAAACAACACATGTCGTTACTCTCTACCATATAGACTTTAACTAGCAACAAGAATCAAACACAAACATTAAAGCATCAAAGAGAAATTTAAGATCAAAGTAGGTTGCATAGCGTTGACCAAGTGTTCTTCATGAAGAACACCTTTAGCGACGAAATGCATAAGCAAACCCAGAAACCTAAGGTTCTATGCAGACCGTCGCTAAAGCCCTTTAGCGACGGATTTTTAATAAAAATAAATAAAAATTACTTAAACAAATTATAAAATAATAAATAAATATTAAATAATTATAAATAATTAATAATTATATTCGAAAATTCATTTTTAATTATAAAAATTTATTTTTAATATTTTTATATATTTATGAATTATTATTTAATTTAATTAAATAATAATAATAATTATAATAAATTATTTAATAATTACATTAATTATTTAAAAATAATATTAAATCATTTAATAATTATATTAATTATTTAAAAATGATATTAAGGTAAATAAAATTATTATATATAATAATTAAATAAAATAATAAATATTTAAATATTATTAATGATAAATAAATCATTTAAATAATATATTAAGTATTTAAAAATTACTTTTAATGATAATTAAATCATTTAAATATTAAATTAAGTTTTGAAAATTATTATAAGAAATAATTAAATTATTATAATGATAAAATATATTATAAAAATATTATTAATGATAAAATAAATCATTTAAATAATATTCTGTCTTTCTAAAAATATTATAAATGATAAATAAATCATTTAAATAATATTTTAGGCATCTAAAAATATTCTAAATGACAAATAAATTATTTAAATAACATATTAAATGTTTTAAAAATATTCTAAATGATAATTAAATCATTTAAAAATATTCCTAAGCTTGTAAAATTATTTAAAAATACTTCCAAGCTTCTGAAAATTATTTAAAAATAATACCAAGCTTCTAAAAATGTTATAAATAATAAATAAATTATTTATACTAATAATTAAGCTTCCAAATGAAGTTTTATCGAACAACCTATGTGTTTAATTGATTAAGGACGCGACCGAGATACCGAATCGACGTTGAACCTTAATAAAACTTGCCTAGATTAGCGTAATACATGTTTATATACGTGTTAACGCTTATTATTGGTATACGTAGACTACGTACGTTGACCAACTGTCTTAAATTTTAATGAAACTACGCTAAGGCAAGTCTCCGAACCTTGTTACATTTAAGCAATTCTTTTATTTCTTGCTATCAATTGTTATGAAGTTATTGCTATTTGTTCAGCATAACTTAAAAAATGAATCATTTATTGGCTGTTTGAGCTTAAAATTATTGTGTCAAACCAAATTATTTTGGTACGACATCTATACTGAGTAAAAGGGACACCGTGGATGGAAGGTGGTCCGACAAACCTTCAAATAAGGTTTAAATTGGTAATTAAATGAATTGACCAAAATTGGCAATTAACTTAAATTGACCAAAAATGTGGTAGGATGATATGCATACTCCTAGGATATTGGTAAGGGTGATCACCTACCAGATATCCGAACTCAAAAGGTTCTAAGTTATTGAAGACTGACAGAACAAATTAAAATATATGGTTCCGGTACAGAACCCTCAGTATCAATTATACATCACCTGACATCTTTCAAATCAAACACACTGTGTTTACATTTTTAAATGAACTTACTGAGCATTTGTAGCTCATTCTTGCGCTTATCTTCTTTTGCAGCTTTAAATGATATCCCTGACACTTTTGGGACAGATAAAGGAAAAGGACATATTTACTAGTTTTATTAACTGTTTTTGAATAATCTAAGTCTTTTAAAGGCTTTTGTTGTAATAACTTAGTACTGAGAACAATGTAATCGAACCAAATGATATGTAATATATTATGATCATTTATTTCATCGATTGCGTTATACTCTGATCTTTATTTTATTTAGCATAGTTGTACTAAGTTAGATACAGTATCTATACGAACTATACATCTGAATGAAGGTATTTAAATGATGTGAAAGTTCTATAAGCTTTGGGGTTACACTTAATGAGCACCGGTAAGGTGTCGTCTTTACCGAAATGCGCCCCTCAGTTCTATGGACAATCTTATCATTAATACTGTGAATGTCAGATAGATAGGGAATATAGATATGAAAGAGGTATTCATTAGATATGAATCTATACATCCAAGTGAGGGTATCCAAACACAGACAACGTTCTGGTCGGAACTAGTACCTGTTATGGGATACTGTGAACCTTGCATAGATAGAAGTCATATTTTATTGAATATTTATAGTTGTATAGTTTCACGTGAGCACCAGATCTGCTACATGGGAGTGTAGAGATTTGGGGGCATCACAGGTTGGTATCAGAGCTGTAGATTATAGCACTAAGGTAGTTAGGAAATACCTTAGGATATAGTCTTTGAGTCCGTAAAATACTTAATCATACATAAAATAATCTTAAAAGCTTTATCTTATGTGTAAATTTGTTTTCCCATAATACTAAACAAATTAAAATTCTTTTGTAGGACTGCATTTGAGGGCCTAGAACGAAGGGTATTTAGGTATCCTGTAGAGGAGGAGAAGGATGATTATATGATCGATAGAGCGGTGGTTGGTCATATGATACAGGATGCTTATAAGAGAGTACGTGATTGATTATATTAGTATAGTACTTAGTTTACGTTTCGTAGTTTGTAATATATAAATTTTGACGTTGTAAAATAGTGAGTTCTTTGTACTAACTAGTGGTAGTCTAAACCACTAGTCGAATATGTACTCGTTTTGCATGTTATATACAAATTGCGTTTGTACAATCAAAGTGTTAGTTTTATGTGTAACATATCCTTGTATTTATACATGTTTTCCTTTATTTTAGAGTCATAGCATCAGGAAGGAGAACCCAAACTAGGAATTAGCCTAATGAAACAAACCCCACACAACAATTGGTAGATATACTCTTAGGAGCTTTACAAAATCATCCACCACATCAACCTACCACAGTTAATCCACATAGTACTATGTTCAAAGACTTTAAATTGGTAGGACTGCCTGAATTTAAGGGAACCGCAGAACCTATTGAGGCACAAACTTGGGTTACCGAAATAGAGAAGGTTTTTGTGGTAACTAATGTTGGTGAAGATCAAAAGACGGTCTTTGCCACCTTTTTCCTCAAAGGTGAGGCGAACCATTGGTGGGAAAATACTAGAATTCGTGCAGGTGAAGGTATAATTCCTTGGACTAGATTTAAGGAGTTATTCTTCGAAAATTACTTTCCTCAATCAATGCAGGATCGTATGGAGGTACGATTCCTAGAATTGAAACAAGGGGAGCTTACTATATCCCAGTATACGGCTAAGTTCAATGAATTAGCTAGGTTTGCCCCACATCAGGTCAATACAGAGGTAAGGAAGACCAGGAGATACGAAGAGGGATTGAAACCCCAAATTCGTAGTAAGTTGTCAGTGTTCCAAGTGAGAACTTTTCCTGAAATTCTCGAAAAAGCTATTATAGCTAAAAATGAGAATGAAGCTTTGATAAAATTTCATAAGGAGAAACGGGGTCAAAATGAAGGAGGGAAGTTTAAAGGAGAAGTTAGTACAGAGGGTACTAATAATAACAAGAGGAAGTGGGATGCCACTGTTCCTACAAACTTTGTAAGGAGGGGTAACAATTACAACAATAACAATAACAACAGAAACCAGAACAATAATAATAAGATGGTACATTGTGTTATTTGTGGAAAGAATCACATGGGAGTATGTCGCCACAGAGTGATTACTTGTTACCATTGTGGACAAGAGGGACATTATTCCACTAACTGTCCCCAAAAGAGTAATGAGAATACTCGTCAGGGTAACCCGAATGTTACCTGTTATACTTGTGGTGCAACTGGGCATGTGTCTAGGAATTGCCCGAGGAATAGAAACCAACTTGGGGGAGGAAATCAAGTCCCAACTAATAACCCCAAACCGACAGTAGCAGGAGCTGGAGGTCCAGGTCGTCCAACCGCCAGAACGTTTAATATGACGATGAGGGATGTTGTTGCTGCACCGAACGTGGTAACAGGTATCATCCCTATCGACACTTTAAATGCATATGTGTTGTTCGATTCTGGTGCTACTTGTTCATTCGTATCTAATGACTTTTCTAAGAAATTGACAATGTCATGCGAAGACTTAGACATACCTTTTAATGTGGAAATCGCAAACCATGAGATAATTCCCGTCAAAACCATATATAAGAATTGTGCCGTAGAGATTAAGGGACACAAGTTTCTTGTGAACCTCATTCCTATACAACTAGGGGAATTTGATATAATATTAGGAATGGATTGGCTACCAATTATAATGCGATAATTGACTGCCAGCGGAAGCGGGTAAATCTAGTGACTGCTTCAGAGTCAAAAGTAGTGTTCCACGGTGGTTGTTCACCTAAACGATCTCACTGTCTGACAGTAATGCAAGCAGAGAGATTGCTTAGGAAGGGTTGTACAGGCTATTTGGCATACATAGTAGATACTCGAAAAGAAGGAGTAAAGCTAGAGCAAATACCTGTAGTTAGAGAATTTCCGGATGTGTTTCCAGATGAGTTATCAGGTCTACCTCCAGATAGAAAGATCGAATTTGTTATCGATCTAGCACCTGGTACGGCACCCGTTTCAAAGGCACCGTACAGGATGGCGCCGGTAGAGTTGAAAGAGTTACTTGTACAGTTACAGGAACTCATAGACAAGAAGTACATACAACCCAGTGTTTCACCTTAGGGAGCACCGGTGTTGTTTGTAAAGAAAAAGGATGGAACGTTAAGGTTATGCATCGACTATAGAGAATTAAATAAGTTAACTATAAAGAACAAATATCATTTACCAGGAATTGATGATTTGTTTGACCAGTTGAAAGGGGCCGAACACTTTTCAAAGATCGACCTACGATCAGGTTATCATCAATTAAAGGTAAGAAAAGAAGATGTGCCGAAGACAGCGTTTAGGACACGCTATGGACATTATGAGTTTCTTGTAATGTCTTTTTGATTAACAAATGCGCCGGCAGCATTCATGGACTTAATGAACCGAGTGTTTAAACCATGCTTAGACAAATTTGTCGTAGTGTTCATCGATGATATTTTAGTATACTCGAGAACAAAAGAGGAGCATGTTGAACACTTAAGGAGCGTATTAGAGATATTACGCAAGGAACAACTTTATGCAAAGTTTTCCAAATGTGAATTCTGGTTGGAACGAGTCCAATTCTTGGGTCATGTGATTGACAAGAATGGAATAGCAGTAGATCCAGCAAAGATAGGATCGGTTGTGAATTGGGAACAACCAACAACTCCAACAGAAGTAAGAAGTTTTCTCGGTTTAGCAGGGTATTATCGGCGTTTTATACAAGATTTTTCAAAGATAGCAACCCCGCTAACTAATTTGACTCGAAAGACGGTAAAGTACGTCTGGACAGACAAATGTGAAGAAAGCTTCTAAGAGTTGAAGAAGCGGTTAAGCATGGCACCAGTGTTATCTTTACCAGATGATACAGGTGGCCTTGTAGTTTATAGTGATGCATCAAACAAGGGATTAGGTTGTGTGTTAATGCAGTATGGGAAGGTGATTGCATATGCATCAAGACAACTCAAAGATTATGAGAAGAGGTATCCTACGCATGATCTTGAGTTAGCTGCGGTAGTATTTGCCTTGAAAATTTGGAGGCATTATTTGTACAGGGAGAAATGTGAAATATATACAGATCATAAGAGTCTAAAATATATTTTCACACAAAAAGAGTTAAACATGAGGTAGAGGAAATGGCTAGAGTTAATAAAAGATTTCGACTGTGAAATTTTATATCATCCCGGAAAAGCCAACGTCGTAGCAGACACATTGAGTCGGAAGAACTAAGAGAAGTTAAATGTCATGACCAATAATGAAATATTGATAAAAGAGTTTGACAAACTTGAGATCAAGGTGGGAGTTTCAGTTAACTCTACCGAGAAGTTATTCGTCATGGAAGGTAGTTCGACTTTATTGGATAGAATCAAAGAACTACAGGAGACTGATGCAGAATGTCAGAAGTATAAGGCAGAAATGACTCATAAAAAGAATGTTAAGTTTAGAGTGGATAAGGATGGAGTACTGAGATACGAAAATAGAATTTGGGCACCCTCAGTACAAGAACTAAAAGACAAAATACTGAATGAAGCCCACAGTTCTAAATTCGCTGTACATCCAGGGAGTACAAAAATGTATAAAGACTTGAGCCAACATTTTTGGTGGTCTAACATGAAAAGAGAAATAGCGGAGTGGGTAAGTAAATGTTTAACATGTCAAAGGGTTAAAGCTGAACACCAAAAGTCGAGTGGATTACTACAGCCCTTAGAAATTCCTAAGTGGAAATGGGAGCATATTACCATGGATTTCGTAGTTGGTCTTCCTAATACACAGAAAGGTCACAATGCCATTTGGATAATTGTAGATCATCTTACCAAATCAGCTCATTTTCTACCCATCAAAATCAACTTCAGTCTTGACCAGTTAGCCAAACTTTACATCAATGAAATTATTTCTAGATATGGAGTCCCTGTTTCTATAGTATCAGACCGAGATCCACGATTTACTTCGAATTTTTGGACAAGTCTCTAGAAAAATTTAGCAACTCAGTTGAGACTAAGTACAGCATACCATCCACAAACTGACGGTCAAAGTGAGAGAACCATCCAGACATTGGAAGACATGTTGCGCTCTTGCATCATGGATTTCAAGGGAAGTTGGGAAGATTAATTACCTTTGGTAGAATTTTCCTACAACAATAGTTACCATGCCAGCATAGGAATGCCACCATTTGAAGCCCTATATGGAAGAAAATGTAGAACACCTTTATGTTGGGATGAGGTCGGAGAGCGACAAATGTTAGGACCTGAAATAGTGCAACAAACCACGGAGGTAGTCCGAACTATACGAGGAAGATTACAAGCATCACAGGATCGACAAAAGAAATATGCTGATCAACACAGAAAGTTACAAGATTTCGAAGTCGGTAGTCACGTATTCTTAAAAGTATCTTCGTGGAAAGGCAAAATTCGATTTGGGAAGAAAGGGAAATTAAGTCCAAGATTCATCGGACAATTTCAGATACTTAGAAGGATAGGTGAGGTAGCCTATGAGGTAGCCCTACCTCCCGAGCTAGAACATATTCATAATGTGTTTCATGTGTTCACGTAACGACCGTACAAACCCGATTATAAACATGTTATCGACTACGAACCCATCCAGATCGAGAAAGATTTATCTTATGAAGAAATTCCTATCGAAATCATAGATAGGAAAGAACAACATCTGCGAAATAAAGTGATTCCTTCAGTCAAAGTTATTTGGAGGAATCAAAATATAGAGGAAGCTACATGGGAGCTTGAAAGTAAAATGCGAGATAGTTACCCACACTTATTTGTATAACCTGTACTGTAATTTCGAGGACAAAATTCTTATTAGTGGGTGTAGACACCCAAATTTTGCGTTTCCTTCTACTAACCATGACAGGAGGGCGAAATCGTCAATTGAACCGGCTTGCGGGAGCAAAGGAGCGGGCACAAGGGCGAGCGCCCGGCACCGCCGCAATGTTTTGGGCAAACCAAGTTTACGTGACAATAAAGCCGTCCGAGGCAGGCATTTCCGAATGAGGTGGCACGTCTCCCGGAAATTCCCGGACTGCAGAATACGAGCCTGTCAGCGAAAACTGACGTTGCGGCACGAAAATCGAGGCGTGGCACGAAAATCGAGAAAGTCAAGCCCGCCAGCCGCGGATAGATCTGCGGCCAAGTGGGTGCGCCAGCACGGAAACCAGGAAATCAGCACTACCAGCTGAGTGCGATGGGAGGCGTGCCAGCTGGCCAGCCGCAGATCCATCTGCGGCCAGCCGCAGATAGATCTGCGGCTGGCTTTGGCCAGCCTATTTAAGCCCAGCTTCGGGCAGCATACAGGAGGGTGGGGAAGAAAATTGAAAGAGGGAGAATTCCAGCAGAAAACAACAGCAAAAAATCGGAAATAGAGAGGAAAAACACCATAATTTTTGCAACAAAATAGGAGGGAAAGGAAGGAAAAAGTGAGGATTAATATCTCTTGAGTTGATTGTATCACATATATTTCTCCTTCTATTCAAATACATCAAGTTCACATCCATTTGGATATCAATTGCAAGGTGAAATCTCTTTTATTATATCAATTTCTATCATATCATTTGATTGAATTAAATGTAGATTTCACGTAAATTATTGTGGAACAATGGATTAGGAATTATTAGAGAGGGTTCCATCGGAACAAAATTCTTCCTAATAATCCGATGATATCCATTGGGTGAGGTTTTGCTCGTTTATGACGATAAATACATTAGGTGGAATTGATCTATTTAGATTGTTAATTTTGAATCATTGTGGTGCGTTAAGCAACCCGTTGTTAGTTATGTTGTTGTATCTACTTGATGTTTGTGAGAAATTATGGTTGTGAGCCTAGGAGAGCGACCCCGTGGTCCAAATCCGATGATGGACATATCTTGATGTAAGAAGTAGAAATGACGTAATTTTCATTGTAAATATGTAATCGTTGGGCCTTAAAACGACGCTAAGGCGAGAATCGTGTTTAAGGCCCCGAAATAGTGAAATTTGTGATTGTAGGCGTTTGGGGTTTATTTTGATGGCTTACATGCCCATGAATAGCCCCGACGCGTGTTTATGCTCGATTTGATTTATGACACGAAATTGATTTTAAAGCTAAATGATAAGATTTTCATAAAATCAATCAAAGTAGGATATTAGAATCACGAGGTTAAAATTTGAGAAATGTTAATGAATGTCGATTCCTATCTAACGAGAAAGCTAAAGAAAATCGTTTTCAAACGTCACCAAATTTGATTTTATGAAAATAAGTAATGTTTTATTAAACCGTTGTGCATAGGGTTAAAGAGATTCTAGAAGTTGCCCATCGCTTGAGTTACGAAAGCAACGCATAGATCTCGATTCCTATTTTAACGAAGGTTTAAAAACTCGTGTTTTGCCAAAGCGACACCTAATGAAAATCTCATAGTTTTGACAAATAAAAATCAAATCTTTCTTATAACGAACCAAGCTTTCTCGTATAAATTAAAAGACATTCCGAAGCGTTCTCAAATTAAAACACGGTTTTCCCTAAAAATCCAAATGATTCTTTCATACAAGCCCACCACGACATTCACATAGGCACACACACACACATACACACACACACACACACACATTCATGAGTTAAAAGGATAGGAAAGCATCAAGATTGCGGTAACCGTGTTTCACGGAAGTCGAGGGGTGCCTAACACCTTCCCCTCACTTAAACAAGCCCCCGAACTCTATGAATCTCAATTCGCAGACCAATTAATTCAGAGTCACATATGAGCCAGCGATTTACAAAAAAACGAAAATTCGGATGAGTTGGTACATCCATTTCAAATATACCAACTGGCGACTCTGGTTAAATTGGCTCATCATAAAAAACGATCTTTCAAAACCCCGTCGACCTCAATGCCGACCTTTTCCAAAAATCATCTAAACCAAAAGGCTAAAATTGGAAAAGACTAGAAAGCGAAAACCCGGCGTCGACAGCTGGCGACTCCGCTGGGGACCTTTTAGAGGGCTTAAGCCGCATTAAAATCTTGATGTTATCCTATCCTTTAAAAAAAAAAATTCGGGAATGTGCGTATGGGTGTGCGATATGTTGACATGTTTACTTATTGTTGTGTGATTGTGTGTTTTGTCCAATAAATGAATGTTTGTATGGAATTGCTTTACTTTAAAAGTAATCATTTGCATACGGTGAGGACGATGAATGTGAATGTATGTTGAGATTGTACCTCCTCCTGAGGCGAACCCGTCGGTTGCTTATTACTGGACTCGATGGGGCTGCTCCCCGGAGATGGCTCAGGAAACGCACCACTCAAATCCGCTCCAATCGAAAGGGCTCAAACGAGTAGATTGCGAAGATTTGGGAACCTTCATGCCGAAAAGCCCGTGAGAGTAACCCTAGGGTAGGTCAGCCTCTGATAAACCCAACGCAGGAAAAGTCTCTTCATGCCTTTTTTACGTTCAAGAATATAAATGTCATAATCCCATTGCAACGTACTCATATATGCTTCCCCTATTGTCAAAAAAGAATACTGACCCCCATGTTTTGCAGGAAACAGCTGGGGAAGCATAATAAAGCCATGTTTAGCATTTGTTATTGCACTAAAGGACTACTAACTTTCTCTTTTTGCAGGGAAAGATTAAAAAACAACACCAAAAAATTTACAGTTTTAGCATGCATCCATGTTTTCATTTCCCCGGGACTAAACTTCGAACCGTTGTCTCTGTAGGATTGCTCCTCAAACCCGTTCGCGGTCTAAGAAAGCCCAAAATTCTACATCTGAAATGGCTGATATTCCTAACCATAGTTCCATATCTCGGGAGGAGTTTGATGATTTTAAAAGACAGATGATGGAAATGGCCACAATGTTAAAGGAACAGTTCTTAATCAGACAGGATCCGGTAAACCAGGGATCGCATAATATTCCACCACCAGGGGATGATCAGAATCCTCCTAAAAATGGTACAAACTTGCTTAAAGAGGACCAACCCCGACTCAAGGACGAGCCAGTCATCCCAAAGGCCGTTCCCATACCTAGCAGGACAGTGATTACTATCCCAGAAGAAGGGGACAATGACGACCTTCGGAGAAAAATGAAATACATGGAGGAAACCATCCAATCCCTAAAGGGCATAGGCTCCCTGGGCAGGGTTAATTACTCGGATCTATGTGTTTTCCCCGGAGCCAGATATCCAGAAAAGTTCAAAGTTCCCGAGTTCGAAAAGTACAATGGAAAGGGAGACCCCTATACACACTTGAAAATATACATTGGAGAACTCGGGGCTTATGCCGAAGACGAGGGGTTAAGAATGCAACTATTCCAGAAAAGCTTAACGGGGGAGGCAAGAATCTGGTATGCCCGCCTCGACAACGCCCGAATCCACAACTGGGAGGAATTGGCCGATACCTTCTTAACCCAATACAGCTTTCAGGCCCAGATGGCTCTTGACAGGTACCAAATGACAAAGGTTAAAAAACAGCCTAGGGAATCCTTCAGGGAATATGCCCAACGATGGAGGGGCATGGCCGCACAGGTGAACCCCCCGATGAGCGAATCGGAGATGGTAATGACTTTTGTAGACATCCAAGAGGCGCCGTATTATGAGCGGGTCATCTCGGGGATTGGAAGACCCTTTGCTGAAATGATTAAACATGGAGAGATGGTTGACATGGGGTTGAAATCGGGTAAAATTCGGGATCTTACTGCTTTAGAAACTGCTGTCGAGCAAATACAGAATGGAAACTATGGCAGCACTTCCCGGAGGGTCCAAAAGAAAAAGGAGGAGGATGTCTCCCTCATCCTACAAGGGTCATCCAGAAAAGCAGAAAGCCATCTTCCGGTACAGGTACAGAGGGGAGGGCCATCCCGACAGCCAAATTTCACAGATCAAAGGGCAGAGGGGCGAAGAAGATATGAGGCCTCGCAGAATCGAGTATTCACCCCGCTCGGGGAGCCGCTTGAACGGGTATTAGCGGTATTAGTAGCCCAAAAGAAGATAGTTGGTCTGGCACCACCGAGTGACCCAAAGGGTAGAAGGTTTGACCCGAGTAAGCGATGTGCATACCACTCCAGTTCCCCTGGCCATGATACACAAGATTGCTGGACGTTGAAACATCGAATCCAAAACATGATAGACAGTGGGGAAATTGTGGTGGAACAACCGGACTCCCCGAATGTTAAGGCAAATCCCTTGCCAAGACATGATGGAGGGGGAGTTAATGCGACGGAGGCAAGTGAAGCTGGGGGGCCGCCAAGGTTGAACTATGTGCAGAAAGTTGAGGAGATGATCAACATGATACATGATCATGGGGATGCACGGGTAACGCCCATCAGGTTGATAGGGATAAGTACAAATGGCATGGAAAGACCTGTCAAGTTGACAGCCCCGAGGCCCATCATCCTTGCAGCAAGGCCGCAACTCCCTATCAGTAGTCTGAGGACTGTACCCTGGAATTATGGGGGAATACCAGAGGAGGCGGCCAGTTGTGCTTCCGTGACGACCAAGGGGAACCCCTTATATCTTCCCGGGCGAGTCCTTGAGAGCCAAAAGAGAAAAAATGAAGAGGTTTCCGAGGAAAGGGCCATAGAGTTTTTGAAAAGGATGGATCACCCAGAAACGAGGGGGATCCAGATTTTAAATGAGGAATCAACCCTAACATCAGTCATGGACTTGGTGTTGTCATCCAGTGAGCATTGCAAAACCCTGATGAAGGTTCTTGAGGAGGCATTTGTGCCCAAAGAAATTAGTGAGGAGGGTTTCGGCCAGCTGGTAGGCCACTTATTGGAAACCGATGCAATATCCTTTACGGATGAGGACATTCCCAAAGAGGGGAGGGGGCACCGAAAACCGCTACACATCGCGGTAATCTCCTCAGGATATGTCATGAATGGGGTGCTGATCGATGGGGGATCGGCATTGAATATATGTCCTCTCAGTACGCTGAAGAAAATGAGCATCAGTCCCAAGCGCCTACGGGCCAGTCATGTGGTGGTTCGGGCTTTTGACGGATCCCGGAGGGATACCATCGGAGAGATAGAATTGCCAGTGGAGATAGGGCCCTGTACTTTTGATATATCCTTCCAAGTCCTAGATATTACGGCAAGCTACAACCTGCTGTTAGGGAGGCCGTGGATACACATGGCCGGGGCAGTTCCTTCCACGCTCCACCAACAAATCAAGTTGATCATCGATGGGAATCTGGTAACAATCTCGGCCGAATGTGATGACCCTTCTCCTCCCAGGAGTGGCCTACCAGTAATCAATGTGGATGAGTCAGCGGCACCTGCCAGCTTTCAAGCACTAGAGATTAGCACTCCCCATTATAGATGCCTGGGAGCTCCAGCTGTGAAACCAAGGGTCTCTCCGGAACTCACCTTTGTGGAAAGGGAAATGATTAAAATGAATTTCCAACCTGGACAGGGACTAAGGAAAAGCAGTCAGGGAATCACCGAGCCCATCCACCTACCACAGCAGGTAGGCAAAGCAGGATTGGGATACCATGTGGGCGCAGTACGGGGACACCGTCAGGGTGCGACTCCGATTCGACTAGTTGGCAGTCCAGTGACCAAAGTCGACAATGAGCAGGGGATCAGCGGACCTGTGATTGGGGCAGGGAATGAAGAGTTAACCCCCACACGTAATGAGTCGGCCCGGAGGGAAAGTTTCCTGCAGGAGGTCGCAGAAGAGTTTGAAACCAAATGCTATATCCCCGGACAATCAACGAGCAGTAAGGAGGGGACGAATGTTATCACACCACCGGGAGCCCAACAAGTTGTGCCTGTCATCGATTGGGCAGGACTGATTATTCCTGGAGAAGATATGGAGAAGGACTCAGGCGACGTATCCGTAATCATCGGGGAGGTGTCCGATGTGAGGCCCTCCTTTATCCAGCGCATTTCATCTGACCTGACCATCGATAATTGGACCCAAAAACCAGTGATATCCAAACAAGGGTAAAGCTCGACGTCAGGGTGGTTAACCCTAGAGGATGGGGGAATGAAGAAGTTTATTTTTGTTGTTGTTTTATTTCTGCATAATTGTGTCGTTTTTCGTGTTATTGGAAATTACGATCGTCGTGAAAAATGACTTATATATGACAAGTATTTTGTTTTATGTCAGGTGTACCAATTTGAGTATTCCTTGCCTAACAGACGATCTTTCAAATTTGAATGGTGATTATGATTTTGACATTGAGCTGGATTTCGATTTGATGGGCATTGAGCAAGACGAGACAGATTACGACGACGCACCTGATGAGATCAAAGGATGGGTCGAAGATAAACCCAAACCCAATTTGGACCAAACCATCACTATAGATATCGGAACCCCTGACAATCCAAAAGAACTCAAGATAGGGACAGACCTTACCCCCAGCCAAAAAGCAGAAATAATTGCGTTACTAAGCCAATATGAGGATGTCTTTGCCTGGTCGCACGAGGATATGATCGGATTGTCCACCGACATTGTGGTGCACCGGTTACCCATCAAGGAGGGTTTCAGGCCTGTCAAGCAGAAACTAAGAAAGTTGAAACCTGAGTGGAGCTTAAAAGTGAAGGAAGAGATCATCAAGCAGTTCAGGGCGGGAATCATTATGGTGTCCACTTACCCAGAATGGCTGTCTAATGTAGTCCCAGTGGCTAAGCCTGGAGGAAAGGTGAGGGTATGTGTAGACTACAGAGATCTAAACAAGGCCAGTCTCAAGGATAATTTCCCGGTACCTTTCATACACATCCTGGTGGATAACACGGCCCAGTACGAGATGTACTCTTTTGTGGATTGCTTCGCGGGGTATCATCAGATAATGGTGGCCGAGGAAGATCGGGAAAAGACCGCATTCATCACCCCCTGGGGCACTTTCTGCTATAGACGACTGGCTTTTGGCCTCACAAACGCAGGGGCTACTTATCAGAGAGCCATGATGGCCTTGTTCCACGATATGATGCACAAGGAGATAGAGGTCTACGTGGATGACATTATTGTGAAATCGAAGGTAGAATCCGATCATATAACTCATCTTAAAAAGCTATTCGATCGGCTCAGAAAGTATAATTTGAAACTCAATCCAGCCAAGTGTGCCTTCGGAGTACAGTCGGGCAAGCTCTTGGGTTTCCTGGTTAGTGATCGGGGCATTGAGTTGGACCCAGCAAAGATTAAGGCCATTGTGGATATGCCGGCATCTCACACAGAAAAGGAGATAAGAGGATTCCTCGGGAGGATAAACTTTATCAGCCATTTTATATCCCACTTGACGACTACATGTGAGCCGATTTTTAAACTGTTAAGAAAAGGGGTGTCCCAAGAATGGAATGAGCAATGTCAGAAGGCGTTTCAGACCATTAAAAAGCAATTGACTGAGGCACCAGTGCTGGTACCCCCGAAGGATGGGATCCCTCTGTTTATGTATATATCGGTAAATGCCATCGCGATGGGATGTATGTTGGGACAGAAAAATGAGGCGGGTAAAGAGCAGGCCATCTATTACCTCAGCAAAAGATTTAGCCAATGTGAGCAGAATTACACTCCCATCGAGAAGACCTGTTGTGCTCTGGCCTGGGCTGCAGGGAGATTACAGCACTACCTCCATGGGCATACAACGTACCTGATATCAAGAACGGATCCCCTGAAATATATTTTCGAAAGGCCCATGCTGAATTGTCGACTATCAAGATGGCAGTTAATTTTACAACAGTTTGACATGGTGTACGTGACCCAGAAGGCCATGAAAGGGCAGGGAATTGCAGATCAGTTGGCAGAAGCCCCGGCAGGAGGGATGGAGCCGTTAGAAACTCCTCTCCCGGGCGAGGATATATTTTGGGTATCGCGCGAAAAATGTGATGACGAGGGACAATTTTGGAAGCTGTATTTTGATGGTGCCATGAATGCCGAGGGGGCAGGAGCCGGAGCGGTCCTAGTCTCTATCACCGGAGAACAATACCCCGTGGCCACCAAGCTTCGTTTCAGCAATTCGAACAACACTGCTGAATACGAGGGGTGTATCTTGGGACTCCGATTGGCCCGTGACATGGGAGTAAAGAGACTAGCGGTGTTCGGGGATTCAGAATTGGTAATCAGACAAGCAATCGGGGTATACAACACTAAGGAGCTTCGGTTACTTCCATACCATCGTTGTGTCACCCGGCTTACGCAAGAGTTCGAAGATATCGCCTTCCGCCATATTCCTCGGGGACGAAATGATTTTGCCGATGCATTGGCTACTTTGGCTTCCTTAATCCACGTGATCAAGAGTAGGGACAGTCCACAGATTGAGATCACCGTACAGAATGCCCCGGCATATGAGGAAAATGTGGCAGTGTTATCAAACGAGGTGGTGTTGACGAGGCAGCCCTGGTATCACGACATAAGGGAATATCTGAGAGACAGATCCCTTCCCGATCAGGCAAATCGGACTGAAAGGATGAGAATTCAAAAGATGGCGATGAAGTTTTACCTGAGTGGCGATTCACTTTACAAAAGGGATGCCGGGTTGGGACTGTTGCAATGCGTAGACGAAGCGCAATCCCAAAGGATTATGAATGAAATCCATGGCGGGGTGTGTGGGCCACACATGAGTGGACCGATGTTGGCCAAAAAGATCTTGAGGACAGGGCATTATTGGTTAACGCTGAAAGCCGATTGCGATGATCATGTCAAACGGTGTTATCAATGCCAGGCGCACGGTAATGTGATCCATACACCTCCCAATGAACTGCACTGTATGACCTCCCCATGGCCATTTTCAATGTGGGGAATGGATGTAATCGGACCAATAGAGCCCAAAGCGAGCAACGGGCACCGATTCATTTTCGTCATGATCGATTATTTCACCAAATGGGTAGAGGCAGCTTCTTTCCCCAAAGTAACTCAGGAGGTCATCGTCAACTTCGTTAGGAATAATGTCATTTGCCGATATGGGCAACCTGAGGTTGTGGTCTCCGACAATGCCAAGAATTTAAACAACGCCCTCATGAAGGAACTGTGTGACCAGTTCAGGATTAAGCATCTCAATTCTGTCATTTACCGTCCCAAAATGAATGGGGCAGTGGAGGCTGCCAATAAGAACATCAAGAAGATCATGGCAAAAATGTCTGCTAATCATCGGGGATGGCCAGATCTGTTACCCCTCACCTTGCTGGCCTACCGAACGTCAACGCGTACTTCCACAGGGGCAACCCCTTACGCCTTGGTATATGGAATGGAGGCTGTCCTGCCAGCTGAAGTTGAGATGGCGTCCCTCAGAATAGTGATCGACGCTCAGATAAGCGAAGAGGATTGGATGCAAAGTCGATATGACCAATTGGCCCTGATTGATGAAAGGAGAGTGGCTGCCGTTTGGCATGGTCAGCTATATCAACAGAGGATCTCTCGATCGTACGATAAAAAGATAAGACTTCGGAAGTTCAAGGAAAATGATTTGGTGTTGAAAAGAGTCATGCCTTGTCAAGACGAAGCCAAGGGGAAGTTTGCCCCAAGCTGGGAAGGGCCATTTGTGATCAAGAAAGTGCTATCCGGAGGAGCCCTCATATTGCAAGAAATGGATGGTGAGGTATTTCCACAACCCCTCAATGCTGACTCGGTGAAGCGGTTCTACGCTTAAATCATAAGTTCTTTTTTCCTTTGAGAGCGAACTACGTAGGACCTGATCTTCCAACTTGTGGGGGTACGTAGGCAGCCATCATGGCGCGGTCCGATCCTTTAAAAAAAAAATAATCCTTTCCCTAACCAAAACCAATTTTCGATAGCCAGATAAAACCTTCCTACACCCTCAAAACCTTCCCGAAACCAACTGCCTAACCAGTTTCATCCCAGAATACATACCCTGATCCAACCAAACAGTTATCCAAAATCTGAGATTCAATCCGACGAAATCAAAAGGTGTGCGACAATATCTGTCAAATCTCCATCAAGTCTTGAGGAAAGAAAGAAGGCGAAATGTCAAAATCATGATCAGTTGGATAAAATGATGATCCAATGAATGGCAATGATACGACAAAAGGGGAAAATGACTAAATTTAAATGCATGTCTATATATATAAGTCGTTTTATTACAAGATTTCTCTTTCAATAACTGATGAAACCAACATAGTCTATGCAGGAAATAAAATAATCTACAAATCTGAAACTAGCCGAAGCAGGATGGACAGGGTGGTGGATAGATCTGAAGCATCAGCATATCCTGCAATCTACTGCCCCATCATATCAATACGATCCAGTAAAGCAGTAGCTCGGCTGACAGTCCCAGAATTAGCATCTATAACTGCCCTGGTCTGAAATACAATGGCGTCTCTGTCAGCAATGGCAGCATCTCTGGCACGAATGGCCTCATCTCTCTCGACAAGGGCGGCATCCCTCTCGGTTTCAGTAGTAATCAGGGCCAGGCGGAGTCGGGAATCCTCAGCGACCCGACTCGGGGCAGAATCGGCTGAGATGGAATGGTCTGTGGTATCTTCTGTGAAAATCAGTCCAGAGTCATCAAAGGCCCCAGTCCGACTCAAACTAGCCGAATCCAGGTCTCCACGCAACCACTGTACGTAGGCAAATGTCTGGATGTGACAGCTCGTACTATATTCGGCAAAGATCCTGCGATCCCAAAGCTCGTATACCTGCAATAGATCCCTCTCTGTACAGGATGATATAAGGAATCGGTATGCGGCTGCACCCGCGAAGGGGTGTAAATCCTGTGTCTGATCAAACTGCCCCATAACCGCCATGGGATGATAGGTCGTCACGCCCCTTAACCCAGCAATGGGAATGAAATCCATGTCAGGCACATGAGTCAAGAAGCTCATGAAGGAGCAATAGCCCGAGTAAACCAATAGATTAAAGGGGTCCTCAATGATAGAAAAAAATGATGTCCAGGAGGCCACATCAGTACAACTCGCGGGACGAAGCGAAAACTGCGTGGTTATGTCATGGCTGAAGCAAAACCCTTGGCGACGGAAATGGCCGATGGGACTAAGATGACTCATGAACCACATATACAATAAGGTCGAACTCCCTCTGAAGAATCTCCCTCGGAAGGACTGGCAATATGTGGCCGACATATAGGTATCCGCCAATATCATGGGGAGAATGGTGTGATCCTCCTGAAGGGCCCTAACGGCCGCAACAATCCGCATGTCCAAATGATCGGATCCTGCAGGCAAATACAAAACTGAGATGACACAGGCCATCAGAACGTCCACTCTCAAGGCATCCCAGCGCTCCTCGGACACGGAAAAATCACCGAGGAAAAGACGGAAACTGTCAGGTGAGCCAAATCGGTCAATCAAGAATTGAAGAGGAACCATATGGTCTGACGTGATTACCGGTAATAGTACAGCCCTCCGCAAACCGGTGAAAGTCAAGAATTGACGGCGCATGGAACCAACAGTAACCCTAGCACAGGGACCATCCAACGGCAAGCCGGTGAAGCGAGCATACTCCTCAAGGGTGGGGGTCAGCTCTATTGTCCCAAACCTAAACACCTGACGGGCAGGGGCCCAATAGCTCAGAAGACCATCCACAAAGCCCGCTGGCACCCGGAAGGTTAATAAGGACCAAGAATGTCCCAAAAGACCATCTACGATAATCCTATCGGCCGGCAGTAAATTGTCCAACCAGCGGAAGAGGCTGCCAACCAACCCTGTGGGAGGGGTGGAATCCAAACGGACCACGGCATCTGAGGACAACATCTGTAGAAAAATAGTATCAAAAGGACTGTACAGGGGTCATTCTCTATCTATAAATAAAAGAGCATGCATCATACAATTAATAAGAAAACAGGTGAATTCCATAAAATGAAAAAGAAAACTGTGCATAAATAAATAAATGAATTCAGTACATAGTGCATAAATGAAAAAGAAATCTAAGCAGGTGCCGATACAAAAGGCCCTATCCTATCCTGGTCTAAATAAAATCAGTATCATCTATGAAAGCAGGATCCTCGAACTGATCCCCTGGAGTCGTCGAGCTCGGAGGACCAAAGTTCATATCAGGGATGTAGGGATGCGCTGTGGCATCAGATGAACTCGGGCCTGCATCATAATCTGCACCATCAGGATCGTAGGTGTAAGCCTCCTCCGGGGTCCGGCCCAACCCCCGAATAAACAGCGACAACTGATCTACCTGACGAGTCAATGTGGCGATCTGCTCAGCGTGGGTAGGGGTCCGAACACAGGCAGCCCAATCGGTCATCGTAACCGAGCCTGGAACCATGTCTCCAAGAAAGAAAGTGGCCCGAGTCTGGGGACCGATGGTATGAGGTACCCACCAAGTCCTGAAAGCCTCACTCGTACTGGGGCCTGTGGAAAGCATCCGACCGTCCTCCCCGGCGAGCATGATCTCCGAGGGCTGAGAATCCAGCGGCCAGAAAGTAGTGAAAGAAAGGGAGTGCGGGATGCGGATCTCTCCAGTGACGCATCTGAATGCGCGCTCTCCCAGGTACATAACCCATCCTCCGACACTCTGCAAAGTGAGGCGACGGGTGGAAAGTGCAAACTCCGGGCCGGAGGGATATCCATCGGTGAACCCCACATCCGAATGCTCCGAGAGATAGGGAGTCCAGACGACCTCCGCAGCCGTGATCAGCTCCAGCTGGATGCGACAGTGTGCGAAACTGCCAGACACCGGGATCTCCTCCAGCGTGCTATGATGCCATCGTCGACCCCGGGGATAGGTGTCCAGGCCAAGGGTAGTGACAGGCCTCAGGCATGGAAAACGCTCATAAGCCCAGAACTGTGAACAGAAACAGGGCAGGGCGTGAGTAACTATTAAATGCAGAAAAGAGAAACGAAATAAGGATAAGTGCAATAAATCAAAAGGAGGCGAGGACTCACCAACAGAAAGTGGTAGAAACCGAGCCAGGCGTCGGTCTGTCCCTCTGAGCGTAGGCGCATACCGTGGAGGAAATAGGCAAAGGTGAATGACCCCCAGTCATAGTCACTGATGCGGTCCACGTCTCTGACCGCTCCCACGACGCTGAAATGAATGGTGGAGGAGTTGTTCCCTAGGAAACAACCCCTCATGATCGTCAGGAACAAGCGTCGGAGTAGAATCTCCCGGGTACCCTGATCCGCTGGAATAGGCAGCGCGTAGAGACCCCCAACTGCATCAACAGCCAAGGCACCAGAACGAATACTGCGGGCCTTAAAGACCCGGTCCTCAACAGCAAAGCCCAATAAAGCCCGGACCTCCGCCGGAGTGATGTCGAGATCTAGAGGGACACGGGACCCAGTGAACTTGATCCCCGTGATATACCGCCAATCCCAAGGGGTCAGCACAACCTCACAGTCCAGAAGATGAAGGGACTGGGTCTGATGAAACCACCTCTCGGACAGGGCCCGCATATAGCCCTAGGGGCACTGGCGGGGAATGATGGTGAAGAAGTGGCGAAAACCCCAGGAGTCCACCACCGCGCGGTAATCATCGTGCAAGGCCGTGTAGAGGGAATAAATGTTGAACCAGTTACCCCTCGGCTGGGTAAACTCAGGCACCTGTGAAAATCACCAATGGGTCAGTCCAGAGAGAGCAGAAATTGAGAAATTGAGAGCAAATTCAGAGCAAAATTGAATATACCTCATTCGCAACAAGGGATGCCGAGGGATGACGGCTGAGATCCCGACCCAATAGGTCGGGTATCTGGACAGAGGCGCCAGATAAGGCGCGATGAGAAGGGGGAGCCGGTGTGCTGGAAGACGGCCCCTCCACCGCAGCCTCCGGAGGAACAACCTCCTCAACGTCCGGATGATCAGGACGGATGACAGCCTCCGTCAAGCGACGAGCCTGACGGGTCCGAGGAGGAATAGGGGCAGGTGCAGCCCTACGACGGCGAACACCCGAAGTCCGAGAGGCGGAGGAGCTACTGGGCGCATCACGATCCATAGCTGGAATAGAACGGGCGAGAAAGAAGGTAAGTTCCCTTTTAAAATTATGTAATGAACATTCTAAATTTCTAGCCTCATCATATGATTAATGCAACATGATGCATGGTTATGGTAAAAAAAAAAAAAAAAAAAAAAAAAAAAAATCGGCAGAGTTCCGTTTGTAAAATGGACATCCCAGGCATAAGCCAAACGCGTTTTCCATCAATCAAAGCCTCAAACAGATTTAAATTGCATTCATATGTGTAATTACAGCATGTAATGCATGATTTTCTTGCAGAAAAGGAATAACAATATGTGGGACCGCCTCATGAACATAAAATAGGACTCACGCAGTTGATACATAGCATGTATATATGATGGTATATTGCATAAACATTGTGAAGCATACATTTTATGTCTAAACATGCAAATAGTCAAATGTATAGCAAAACATTGACGAAATTGAAAAGTGACCGGTCAAAGTGTTACCTGTAGCGCGTAGATCGATCCTACCGGAGCAGTTTTTGCAGGGAAATTGAAAAAATCGACAAAAAGCCTTTGCGATCAAGAAAAATCGAGAGAATCTCTGAGGATTGCAAGTTGAAAGTGACAGATCTGGAGGAGGCGCGTTGGTTATAAGGCCCGATCGTGGCAGCAGATGTATCTGCGGCTGGCCGCAGATCCATCTGCGGCTGGCCCTGGTGGGCCCCACCTTGCTCCCTTGAAGCCATTTGACGTGTTGAAGTGAAAAGTTTACGCGATGGGTGACCGGCGACGATACCCGGCCCCGACATGACGATCGACCGGCGACGATAACCGGCGATCACGAGATGGATGTCCGGCGACGATAACCGGCTCCGACAGATAACCGACCGGCGACGATAACCGGGGGTTACGAGATGGGTGACCGGCGACGATACCCGGCCCCGACATGACGATCGACCGGCGACGATAACCGGCGATCACGAGATGGATGTCCGGCGACGATAACCGGCTCCGACAGATAACCAACCGGCGACGATAACCGGGGGTTACGAGATGGGTGACCGGCGACGATACCCGGCCCCGACGAGACGATCGACCGGCGACGATAACCGGCGATCATGAGATGGATGTCCGGCGACGATAACCGGCTCCGACAAGATAACCAACCGGCGACGATAACCGGGGGTTACGAGATGGGTGACCGGCGACGATACCCGGCCCCGACGAGACGATTGACCGGCGACGATAACCGGCGATCATGAGATGGATGTCCGGCGACGATAACCGGCTCCGACAAGATAACCAACCGGCGACGATAACCGGGGGTTACGAGATGGGTGACCGGCGACGATACCCGGCCCCGACAAGACGATCGACCGGCGACGATCACCGGCGATCATGAGGTGGATGTCCGGCGACGATAACCGGCTCCGACAAGATAACCAACCGGCGACGATAACCGGGGGTTACGCGATGGGTGACCGGCGACGATACCCGGCCCCGAACGAGACGATAGATTGAAAGAGGGAACCCAAAGACTAACAAACACGGTCAAGGGGTTGATACATTGACACTCTTACGAATGTCTTGCATGCATTACATCTTATGTTGCATCATAAGCTATATGTGTGGCATCATGTATGTACTGTCATTCTTACGCACTGTCATTCATGCATCGAGTGTCTATTTCTTTATCCTGTTCATTTCATTTATCATTTCATAAACATGATAAAGAGGGGCAGCTGTAGACACCCAAATTTTGCGTTTCCTTCTACTAACCATGACAGGAGGGCGAAATCGTCAATTGAACCGGCTTGCGGGAGCAAAGGAGCGGGCACAAGGGCGAGCGCCCGGCACCGCCGCAATGTTTTGGGCAAACCAAGTTTACGTGACAATAAAGCCGTCCGAGGCAGGCATTTCCGAATGAGGTGGCACGTCTCCCAGAAATTCCCGGACTGCAGAATACGAGCCTGTCAACGAAAACCGACGTTGCGGCACGAAAATCGAGGCGTGGCACGAAAATCGAGAAAGTCAAGCCCGCCAGCCGCGGATAGATCTGCGGCCAAGTGGGTGCGCCAGCACGGAAACCAGGAAATCAGCACTACCAGCTGAGTGCGATGGGAGGCGTGCCAGCTGGCCAGCCGCAGATCCATCTGCGGCCAGTCGCAGATAGATCTGCGGCTGGCTTTGGCCAGCCTATTTAAGCCCAGCTTCGGGCAGCATACAGGAGGGTGGGGAAGAAAATTGAAAGAGGGAGAATTCCAACAGAAAACAGCAGCAAAAAATCGGAAATAGAGAGGAAAAACACCATAATTTTTGCAACAAAATAGGAGGGAAAGGAAGGAAAAAGTGAGGATTAATATCTCTTGAGTTGATTGTATCACATATATTTTTCCTTCTATTCAAATACATCAAGTTCACATCCATTTGGATATCAATTGCAAGGTGAAATCTCTTTTATTATATCAATTTCTATCATATCATTTGATTGAATTAAATGTAGATTTCACGTAAATTATTGTGGAACAATGGATTAGGAATTATTAGAGAGGGTTCCATCGGAACAAAATTCTTCCTAATAATCCGATGATATCCATTGGGTGAGGTTTTGCTCGTTTATGACGATAAATACATTAGGTGGAATTGATCTATTTAGATTGTTAATTTTGAATCATTGTGGTGCGTTAAGCAACCCGTTGTTAGTTATGTTGTTGTATCTACTTGATGTTTGTGAGAAATTATGGTTGTGAGCCTAGGAGAGCGACCCCGTGGTCCAAATCCGATGATGGACATATCTTGATGTAAGAAGTAGAAATGACGTAATTTTCATTGTAAATATGTAATCGTTGGCCCTTAAAACGACGCTAAGGCGAGAATCGTGTTTAAGGCCCCGAAATAGTGAAATTTGTGATTGTAGGCGTTTGGGGTTTATTTTGATGGCTTACATGCCCATGAATAGCCCCGACGCGTGTTTATGCTCGATTTGATTTATGACACGAAATTGATTTTAAAGCTAAATGATAAGATTTTCATAAAATCAATCAAAGTAAGATATTAGAATCACGAGGTTAAAATTTGAGAAATGTTAATGAATGTCGATTCCTATCTAACGAGAAAGCTAAAGAAAATCGTTTTCAAACGTCACCAAATTTGATTTTATGAAAATAAGTAATGTTTTATTAAACCGTTGTGCATAGGGTTAAAGAGATTCTAGAAGTTGCCCATCGCTTGAGTTACGAAAGCAACGCATAGATCTCGATTGCTATTTTAACGAAGGTTTAAAACTCGTGTTTTGCCAAAGCGACACCTAATGAAAATCTCATAGTTTTGACAAATAAAAATCAAATCTTTCTTATAACGAACCAACTTTCTCGTATAAATTAAAAGACATTCCGAAGCGTTCTCAAATTAAAACACGGTTTTCCCTAAAAATCCAAATGATTCTTTCATACAAGCCCACCACGACATTCACATAGGCACACACACACACACATACACACACACACACATTCATGAGTTAAAAGGATAGGAAAGCATCAAGATTGCGGTAACCGTGTTTCACGGAAGTCGAGGGGTGCCTAACACCTTCCCCTCACTTAAACAAGCCCCCGAACTCTATGAATCTCAATTCGCAGACCAATTAATTCAGAGTCACATATGAGCCAGCGATTTACAAAAAAACGAAAATTCGGATGAGTTGGTACATCCATTTCAAATATACCAACTGGCGACTCTGGTTAAATTGGCTCATCATAAAAAACGATCTTTCAAAACCCCGTCGACCTCAATGCCGACCTTTTCCAAAAATCATCTAAACCAAAAGGCTAAAATTGGAAAAGACTAGAAAGCGAAAACCCGGCGTCGACAGTGGGGGTGAATGTAATATTCCGAACCCTAATAAGATCTGTATATGTAAATTATGTGTTTAATAAATGAAATTTCATGATCTGACTTTGTATTATGTGATTGTGTATTTTATTAAACAATTAGGTCAAATAAAATTTTTTCGCCAAGTAGTTGTGTCGTGCTTAATCGGACAAAATAATTTGTCGTGCTTCCGGCGAATTCACCGAGAAGCGTCTCGGCAAACTATTTTTGTAAGCTGCTGTGTCGTGCTTAGAAATGACGAAGTGCTTTGTCGTGCTTCGGAGTTAATATAATATTATATTAACTAATAAAAATCTAAAATAAGGTAATTAGGGTTAGAATAATAAACTGAAACGGAAACCCTAATTGGTAATAAGTTGTCTGAATTGATCGATTAAAAGCCTAATTGCAATACTAGAATCTTAATTGATATAATTAGATTTTAAATAATGAATCATAATATTAATTATGAATCATTACGATTAAACTAAACCCTAAACGAAAGATTAAAACCCTAATTATGAAATTAGAAACCCTAATACCTAATTCTGAAACCCTAATTCTAATTAGGTTATCTAAACCCTAAATTATGAAATATAAAACCTTAATTATGATATATAACCCTAATTAAGGTATTACTAAACTTAAATTAACATCATAAACATGAATAGCAAAAATCTAATTTTAATTAGTAAGTAAATAAAGGGAAAATAAAATCCTAGCCAATGAAAATTAAGCTAGGAGTGTGCAAGCTTGTGCTTGACACACTCCAGCACAAGCATGACAACCTAGATCAGATTTGATGAGCAACACAAGTCCCAAGCTTAGATATTTTTGGAGGTAAGATTTGGAAAATAACCCTAAGAAACCCTAATTTCACATTGCTATAAATAGAATGAGATGCTGGTCAGCTAAGCCACAAAATTACAAAGCTTATACACTTATAAACATACCTAAACAAGCCTCTGCAATCACAAGTTCAGAATCAGAAGCCATAAATCAAAATTTTGAAGAAAAAGGTGCATAAACCCTAAATTGTTGCTAGATCTTTAAGTTTGAATTTGATGTTATGTTTTAGTGTTTAGGAATATTTGTTAACATGTTATTAAGTGATCTGGGCGATTAAATCATGTTTTTATAACAATTAAAGGGTCAAAAATGATTAAAAATCAAAACAGTCAAGAATAGTCAAAACTCTCTGACATGTGACTTTGTCAGACGGTTTGATCGACTTAAATTATGTGTTTGATCTGTTTAAAAGTATGTATGTGAAGCCTGATATGTGGTCTATAATATCCGACTTGAATTGCAGTAAAAGAATGTCTAGAATAGAAGTTATGATTGGTTAAAGTCCTTTGACCGTTCTGATTTTTCAATTTCTAGGCAACCCAGAAAATCTTTGAAGAACTCTGACAAGGTTTGCCAGAAGTCCATGTTGTCCAGAATTGATCTAGATGAAATATTTTGTGTAATTTATTTGTTTAGAGTTGAAGTATGCTATGTAAACTTTAATCTTGAACCATTAAAATACCTAAACGAACCATCAATTGAACGGAATTAATGGTCAAATAGCGTTGACCATTATGACTGCATGAGTTTTCTGGGTTACCCAGAAAACTCAAGAACAGTTGGATGACCTAGTTTGACCGGATCAAATCTCACACATGTGATGTTGTTTGATCTCAAACAACACATGTCGTTACTCTTTACCATATAGACTGTAACTAGCAACAAGAATCAAACACAAACATTAAAGCATCAAAGAGAAATTTAAGATCAAAGTAGGTTGCATAGTGTTGACCAAGTGTTCTTCATGAAGAACACCTTTAGTGACGAAATGCATAAGCAAACCCAGAAACCTAAGGTTCTATGCAGACCGTCGCTAAAGCCCTTTAGCGACGGATTTATAATAAAAATAAATAAAAATTAATTAAATAAATTATAAAATAATAAATAAATATTAAATAATTATAAATAATTAATAATTATATTCAAAAATTCATTTTTAATTATAAAAATTTATTTTTAATATTTTTATATATTTCTGAATTATTATTTAATTTAATTAAATAATAATAATAATTATAATAAATTATTTAATAATTACATTAATTATTTAAAAATGATATTAAATCATTTAATAATTATATTAATTATTTAAAAATGATGTTAAGGTAAATAAATTTATTATATATAATAATTAAATAAAATATTAAATATTTAAATATTATTAATGATAAATAAATCATTTAAATAATATATTAAGTATTTAAAAATTACTTTAAATGATAATTAAATCATTTAAATAATAAATTAAGTTTTGAAAATTATTATAATTAATAATTAAATTTTTATAATGATAAAATATATTCTAAAAATATTATTAATGATAAAATAAATCATTTAAATAATATTCTATCTTTCTAAAAATATTATAAATGATAAATAAATCATTTAAATAATATTTTAGGCATCTAAAAATATTCTAAATGACAAATAAATTATTTAAATAACATATTAAATGTTTTAAAAATATTCTAAATGATAATTAAATCATTTAAAAATATTCCTAAGCTTGTAAAATTATTTAAAAATACTTCCAAGCTTCTGAAAATTATTTAAAAATAATACCAAGCTTCTAAAAATGTTATAAATAATAAATAAATTATTTATACTAATAATTAAGCTTCCAAATGAAGTTTTATCGAACAACCTATGTGTCTAATTGATTAAGGACGCGACCGAGATACCGTATCGACGTCGAACCTTAATAAAACTTGCCTAGATTAGCGTAATACATGTTTATATACGTGCTAACGCTTATTATTGGTATACGTAGACTACGTACGTTGACCAACTGTCTTAAATTTTAACGAAACTACGCTAAGGCAAGTCTCCGAACCTTGTTACATTTAAGCAATTCTTTTATGTCATGCTATCAATTGTTATGAAGTTATTGCTATTTGTTCAGCATAACTTAAGAAATGAATCATTTATTGACTGTTTGAGCTTAAAATTATTGTGTCAAACCAAATTATTTTGGTACGACATCTATACTGAGTAAAAGGGACACCGTGGATGGAAAGTGGTCCGACAAACCTTCAAATAAGGTTTAAATTGGCAATTAAATGAATTGACCAAAATTAGCAATTAACTTAAATTGACCAAAAATGTGGTAGAATGATATGCATACTCCTAGGATATTGGTGAGGCTGATCACCTACCAGATATCCGAACTCAAAAGGTTCTAAGTCATTGAAGACTGACAGAACCAATTGAAATATATGGTTCCGGTACAGGACCCTCAGTATCAATTATACATCACCTGACATCTTTCAAATCAAACACACTGTGTTTACATTTTTAAATGAACTTGCTGAGCATTTGTAGCTCATTCTTGCGCGTGTCTTCTTTTGCAGCTTTAAATGATATCCGTGGCACTTTTGGGACAGATAAAGGAAAAGGACATATTTACTAGTTTTATTAACTGCTTTTGAATAATCTAAGTCTTTTAAAGGCTTTTGTTGTAATAACTTAGTACTGAGAACAATGTAATCGAACCAAATGATATGTAATATATTATGATCATTTATTTCATCGATTGCGTTATACTCTGATCTTTATTTTATTTAGCATAGTTGTACTAAGTTAGATACAGTATCTATACGAACTATACATCTGAATGAAGGTATTTAGATGATGTGAAAGTTCTATAAGCTCTGGGTTACACTTAATGAGCGCCTGTAAGGTGCCATCTTTACCGGAATGCGCCCCTCAGTTCTATGGACAATCTTATCATTAATATTGTGAATGTCAGATAGATAGGGAATATAAATATGAAAGAGGTATTCATTAGATATGAATCTATACATCCAAGTGAGGGTATCCAAACACAGACAACGTTCTGGCCGGAACTAGTACCTGTTATGGGATAGTGTGAACCTTGGATAGATAGAAGTCATATTTTATTGAATATTTATAGTTGTATAGTTTCACGTGAGCACCAGATCTACTACAGGGGAGTGTAGAGATTTGGGGGCGTCACACTAATGATGGCCCGAGGTGTGCCAAACCGAGTAAAAATGTTCTTTCTCAAAAAGTTCAACACAACCTTAGCATCGTTAGTAGGCAGAGCTACAGCTTCCACCCACTTGGAGACATAGTCCACAGTGGCTAGAATGTACAGGTTATTGTAGGAGGGCGGAAATGGGCCCATGAAGTCTATTCCCCAGACATCAAATAACTCGACCTCAAGGATGTTCTGTAGAGGCATTTCATGCCTCCTTGAAATGGTTCCTACCCTTTGGCAATTATCGCACTGCGATACATAAGAGTGAGTGTCCTTAAACAGTGATAGACTCCACGACACGCTTGCGTGAGGTGGTCGTCGCCCGGATCGTTTCTAGCAAGCTGTTTGGAGTGGAACTCTCTTGACACCGCAACCCAACGCCTATAAAGAGACGAGAACCTTGGTACAATCGATCAAGCAATGAATCTGCGTTGAATGGAACACCGACGACACCTAAACCCCGTGTTTATAGAGAAACAAGAAACTCGATACAATTAACGATTGATGCGGTAGAAGACGTTGAAAGTAGTATGCACACAAGCCAATCATATTTGATATGATGTAGCATATACTTTGTAATCTTATTCGGTTATTAAAGATATTTTACATTATCTACATAGTGCTGTTATATTAAATGTGATAAACCCATAGTTTTGAGCAATGCTTTTAAAATCATGATGGGGATCATGCTAATGAGATCTAAATTCTAGATAGCTCACAAACTAAAATCGTTCCTAATCGTTGGATTACTAAAAAAAAGTGATTAGTGAATCCGGATAGATTAGTACATACGTTGCTTGCTCTTATGAAGAGGATGATTGATCTCATAATTATTTGTGTGGAGACATTAAAGCAAGTATGTATGTGCTTATTAGAGAATAAGTTCACTGAACATGGCTCGCTAAAGAATACCTAATGGAGTTTTACTCGCCTGTCAATAGGAATTCCTCTAGTGATAGTAGTACAAGTGATCCTTGGACTCGAGATCATCATAGTATCTTGTGTATGGTGAGTTATACTTTGACATGTCCCTTAAGACCCTTAGGGTATATCAAAGGGTATGATTGGATATAATAAGTTATACATGGAGATAGATGAATGATCAACAAAGAATCTATCACTTCTAGTAAAAGGAGAGAATGCCCTATGTGATTCGATAAATGACGACTCAAAAGTCTTTGGCCAAAGCAAAATGAAACTAGAAAGAAGTTTCTAATTTGCATTATCAGAGTTGTGCATTTGAGAATCGAAATACATATAATTAAATAAAATAAGACTTGACAGTAATTCCATGTCTTATGTTTAATTGAGACATTGTATGGTAGAAGGATTGAATTGTACGGTAACTATTCACTAAAGGTTCTTTTGTGATTAATGTTGAAATCTATATTATTTGGAAAGTTGTTGATCGCTAAGGGGGTTTACCCTTATTGTAGAATAAATATTATTTATTTAAATGAATTAAATAGTTTAATTTATTTATTTAAATAAGATTACAATTGTTCTAATTGATTTATTCACAACCGGTTTAATATGAAGAACCTAAAGGGTCACACCGCAAAAAAAAATATTTATTTAAGAAGTAAATGACATAATTGTAATAATAAGTTAAGTGTATTTAATTTAATCTATGGAGATAGAATAAATTAAATAGCTTAATATTTATTATTTAATATTTTAGAAATATTAAATATAAATTAATAAGAAGAGTCTTATTATTATTACAATTACTATTATTTAATTCCTAATAGGGATTGAGAATTAATTAATAGAAGTACTCTCATAAATTCCTAATTGGATTAAGAGTTTGATTAATTAAAGGAGTTTAATTAAAATAAAAACCCCAATCCTAAATAGTTTAGGAGGGTTCCCTGTGTCTATAAATAAGAGAAGTCTTATCATGATTTAAGGTTAAACAGTTACACACTCTTTCATAAGAATTGGACACAGAGAGAGAAAGAGTACTTGCAATTTCTATAGAGATAGAAACTAGGGTTTTGCCAAAACCCATCTTCTTGAACAACTATTATTCCTTGGTGGATCACTTCTAGAGGGTAAACACTTGGGTGGCTAACGTTGATCAAAGGAAGGAATTTAATCGGTGGAATTCAAGGAGAACGCGAAGGACTTGGAAGTGAACTCGTACCGGTGGAAGCATGGTTCTACAAGGGTATGATTCTCATACTTTATCTCTTTCGTTTAAATGATAATTGAGCACATGGATGATCATGGCGATGGTTTGTATAAAAAATTTTAAAATCTGTTTTATTGCGCTTCCGCACTATTCATGTAATTTGAGTGCATGTTCGCGCTATAAACATACCTAACAATGGTATCAGAGCCTAACCTTGTGCTAATTATCGATTATTATGATTCCATGTATTTATGGGTATGCGATTGAATCGATTTTCTGGGCAACAGAAAAAATTTCAAAATCTGCTACGCGGAGCGGTCGCACCGCTTCCAGTTCATTCTGGAGCGCGGCCGCACCCTAACCCATAAATCGTTTGTAGGGGTGCAGTGCGGCCACGCCGCTCCTAGTTCATCTTGGAGCGCGGCCGCGTCGGCTTGCAGATTTTGAAAAAATTTTATTTTGATTTTATTTATTTTCAATTAAGATAAAAGGTTTATTTTGAATTGGAATATAATTAAAATTAAAAGTTTTATTTGAACTTGGAATTGGATTCTACATTAACTAAAATAAAGGAGTTTATTCACATATGGAATAGGATTCCATGTTTCCTAGAATAAAGGAGTTTATTCACATATGGAATAGGATTCCATGTTTCCTTAAAAATAAAGATGTTTATTTTGATAAGGAATAGGATTTAGCATATTTTATTTTTCTAAGTAATTTTAAGTTAAAATAAAGGAGTTTATTTTGAACTTGAAATTGGTTTCCATGTTAATTAAAATAAAGGAGTTTATTTTGATTTGGAATTTGATTAAAAAAATAAAGGAGTTTATTTTTATTCAAAATTGGATAAAATAAAATAAAGAAGTTTATTATGATTTAAATTTTGATTAAAATAAATGAGTTTATTTTTGTTTCAAAATTGAATTTCTAGTAAACTTCTAATTGCCCATTAAATGATATCAATGCATATATAGAATGGTTTTATTATTCATGAGATGAATGTTATTTATTGATACATATGGAGATATGTATGATAATAAATAGGGATTGATTATGGACTACTGACCAATGTGTGATTAGATTTATTTTAGTGGATGCTTGAATGAATGGGTTTTTATAAATGGGGTCTGTGTACCTCGTCTTCTCTAGTTTTTTCTTGATGTAAATTCTATCTTCCTCCTATGTACCTCCCCTTGACTGCTGATCAAGGTTTCTATTTATTGTAAATAGTTTATGTAATAGGTTTAGTTAGAATTATTTGAAGAATTGGAGACAAAGGAGCAAGGAGCGCTTGAAGACTCGTTTGTAATGGAGCCCGGGTTTAAATGTAATAGTTATATTTAAATTTTGTTCTTGCACCCTAGGTTTGACCATTTGGTTCACTTGGTGGCTCTAGTGAACCAAACTAGAATAAAAATCCATAATCAATCCGGGTAGAATATAGTATTCTATATGTGCATGCTTACTATGTATATATTATATATTATACAACATGCTTCGCATGTTAAATAATATGACGCGTATTTTATATATATATGTGCATGCGTGCTAAACAAGATGAGACAAATAATAACAAACCCCTCAAAGAAATTATATTAAGTCCTAAGCGTTCAAAGATATTTGGAATATCGAACGTCGCCTTCTAGCATGGTAAAGCAATAGAGTATTAAATATTTAATATGAGTTTGTTGTGTCACCACAAGGCAAGTATTAAATATTTAAGATGTTGCATTATCACATTTGATGCTTATTAAGGAATTAAACATTACTGTTTTGTTGTGTCACCACAAGGACGGTATTTTTCTTTTCACATATATGGAAGTGCTAGGTTGGATTTAACTTGGATAATTTTGATTCGGATGTGTCACCACTTGATCAAAATAATCTAAGAGGCAAAATACAAGGAGTTACATAGTGATGTAATTGACAACAGTTGTCTACCTATTTATTTATATATCGTTTGTTGTGTCACCACAAGGTTATATACATTTGAAATGGGATCCTTATTCTCACTAGCAAATCTTTAATTAGAATTGCCGAACTATATATTGAGGGTAATATAGTTTGATAAAAATAGTGAGGTACCAATTTAAAATAAAGACCTAATTTATTTTGGTAATTAATTAAGAAATGAATGTATGCTAAAATGTTGTTAAATTATAAATTCATTTACAGAATTTTACAATGTCTAATTTATTATCACTGCGGAGCATATTAGATGCTAATTAGCCGGACCAAATTAAAAGGACTGGTTAAAGAATTTGAGAATAGTTCTCAAGGCTGAAAAGATATCTTATGTCCTTAATATGCCTATCCCTGCAATGGTTGCAGACAATGCCTCAGAGGAAGAGATTGCTACTTTTAGAAAGTGGCAAGATGATGCACAGTTGGCTCAATACATCATGCTCGCATCCATGAGTAACGAGCTTCAGCGTCAGCATGAAACTATGGATGCTCCTACTATACTCCTGCACCTTCAAGGAGTTGAAGGGTGAGGAAAGTATGACTATTAGATATCAGATATCTAAGGAGCTTTTCCGATCTAGAATGACCGATGGCACTATAGTACAGACATATGTCCTAAAATGATCAATCTGATTGAACAATTAGGACAACTGGGTTTTAATGGATGGAGAGTTGATCCAAGATTTGATCTTGCAATCACTTCTGGACTCTTTCTCACAAATTGTTGTGAATTTCCACACGAACAAGCTATATGTCAGCCTGCCTGAGTTGCTTAAACATGTTAAAAACTGTAAATAGACACTTTCCAACCAAGAAAGACCAAGTCTTACTGGTAGATGATTCTTCCAAGAAGCGGAAGAGGGCCAAAGGATCTTCTTAAAGGACAATAAGAACAAGACTGATGCAGATAGCAAAGGAGTTTGCTTCCACTACAATAAGCCTAGATACTAGAAAGGAAACTGTTAGGAGAATCTTACAGAGGCTAACCAGAAGAAGCTTAGTGAAGCTTCGGTTACAAATACAGGTTTGTTCATGATTAAAAATAAATCTTTCTGTAAGTCAAGGTTCTACTTGGGTATTGGATACCGGCTGTAGTTCTCACGTATACAATCTAATGTAGAGACTAAGCAGAAATAGAAAGCTAAACAAAGAGTAAGTAATCTTATGTGTGGGAATAGAGCAAATGTTGTTGCATTAACCATAGGAACTTATAGTTTAGCATTGCCTACGAGCAAGTCTATTAAGTTAATAAGTTGTTATTATATTCCAGTTCTCATTAGAAACATTAGAACTTTCGTTGTTGGACAAAGAAGGTTCTGGTATTATATTTAAGAACAATTATTGTTCTATTTATAATGATAATGTTTTGTTTGAAACTGGAAGAATACTTGATAGACTTTGTATACTTGACTTACATGAAAAATATTTTGCAAATTGAATAAACTAATAAAAGAAAAGGAGGTGGTCATTCAAAGAGTTGAATGTGTGTATTTGATAAAATATAAGTCTGAATCATTTGAAATGTTCAAAGAATTCAGAAGTGAAACATATTGACAAAGTATTAAGATTCTTTGATCAGATCGAGGAAAGGATACTTGTGTAATGAGTTTCTAGATCATCTTAAAATAGTATTTTCTCCTAATGGATACCTCCTGATACGCAATAATTGATTGGTGTATCTAAAACGAGAAATTGTACCTTGTTGGACATGGTGCAGTCTATAATAATTTTTACTGACATTCTAGTATCCATCTGGGGTTATGCCCTAGAAACGGCTGCATATCTACAAAAATAAGGTAACCTCAAAAATCCAAGTCCAAGACTCCATAAAGGTTATGGATAGGAAGGATTCCTAATCTTAAGTATGTTAAGATAAGGGGTTGTCCAACTTATGTGAAAAGGTTTCAAAAGATAAGTTTGGGACAAAATCTGACAAGTGCAAACTTGTGGGATATCCTAAAGAAAGTTTAGGATATTATTACTATAATCCTACACGCTGCCTTCTTAGATAAAGGTGTTTATCATTGAAGGAGCTAGTGGGAGGGTAATAGATCTTGAAGGAGTTCAAGATCCACAAAGCACTTTAAGTCGAACCGAGGAACCTGTAGATAGACCTATTGTACCACAACCAAATCGTAAATCTAGAAGAGTACCGAAGATACCTGGGAGGTATGGATTCATCATAGAGGATGATGATGAGGTACGCATCATAGAGGATGATGATCCAGTTATATACGATGAGGCTATAAATAGAAGTCACTCAGAGAAATGGCAGATGGCTATGAAATCCGAAATGGACTCCATGTATGAGAACCAAGTATAGACTCTGGTTAATCCACAAGAGGGCATAGTGCCTAGAGTATGAATATGGGTCTTTAAGAGAAAGACTAGGGCAAATGGCAAGGTGGAGACCTATAAGATCAGACCTATTTAAAAGTTTTTTTAAGTCAAGGAGCTGACTGTGATAAAACCTTATTACCGGATAATGCTCAAGTCCATTTGGATTTTGCTTGTGATTGCAGCTTATTATGAAATCTGGCAAAATGGATGTGGAGACGCCCTTCCTCAATGAAGACTTGAGGAGAATGTATGCATGATACAGCCAGAGGAATTTGTTTCAAAGGTTGAAGCAAATTGTGTTTTAAGCTACAATGATCCATTGATGGATTGAAGCAAGCTTCTCAAAGATGGAACATTCGTTTTGATGAGACAATCAAAAGAGTTTGATTTTATCAAAAACGAGAATGAACCTAGTGTGTACAAAAGGGTTAGTGGGAGCACTGTGACATTCTTGGTATTATATATTGATATACTACTGATAAGGAATAACACACCAATGCTACAATCAGTAAAGATAAAATTGTCTAAACATTCCTCCATGAATGACTTGGGAGGAACATCCTTTAAATTGGGGATATAAATCTATATAGGTAGATTTAAAACGATGTTTGGCTTAACCCAAGGAACGTATATTCATTTGATGTTAAAGGCGTTTAGCATGGCAAACTCCAAGAGAGGTCTTATGATGATGAGCCATAGAGTGTATCTCTTTAAAATTGTCCCCAATTGAAAGAGAGATCGCATGAGTTACTATCATGTATGCAATGAATATACAAGGCTTGATGTTGATCAGTCAAATTCTGGAGATGATCACTGTAAGACAGTGATAAACATCTTTAGGTACTTAACCGGTACTGAAGATGTGATTATGATTCATGGTAGGTCTGAATTAAAACTAGAGGGCTAAATAGACTCAAGTTTTTCAGACTGACCAAGACGATAACAAATCCACTTTAAGGTAAATCGTTACCTTGAATGGTGGTGCAGTGAATTGGAAAGGTTCCAAACAGCAAAGAGTTGCTGGTTTAGTGACAAAGACAAAGTATATAGCTGTAAATGAAGCTGCAAGTTGATTGTTTGGATTAAAAGTTCATTACAGAACTAGGAATAGTTCCTAAGTCTCATCTTAGATTCAAACAAGTGTTGCGGCACTTTCATTTGATTAGTGGAATCATTGAAAGAGGAAAAGTCACTATAGAGATAGTGGACTCTGGAGAACAACATTGCATATCCATTTATTGAAGCTTTATCCAAACAGTAGGATGATCATCACTTAGAGAAGAAGGGTATTAGATACCATGACGATTGGCTTTAGTGCAAGTGGGAGATTGAAAGTAGTATGCACACAAGCCAATCATATTTGATATGATGTAGCATATACTTTGTAATCTTATTCGGTTATTAAAGATATTTTACATTATCTACATAGTGCTGTTATATTAAATGTGATAAACCCATAGTTTTGAGCAATGCTTTTAGAATCATGATGGGGATCATGCTAATGAGATCTAAATTCTAGATAGCTCACAAACTAAAATCGTTCCTAATCGTTGGATTACTAAAAAAAAGTGATTAGTGAATCCGGATAGATTAGTACATACGTTGCTTGCTCTTATGAAGAGGATGATTGATCTCATAATCATTTGTATGGAGACACTGAAGCAAGTATGTAAGTGCTTATTAGAGAATAAGTTCACTGAACATGGCTCGCTAATGATTACCTAATGGAGTTTTACTCGCCTGTCAATAGGAATTTCTCTAGTGATAATAGTATAAGTAATCCTTGGACTTGAGATCATCATAGTATCTTGTGTATGGTGAGTTATACTTTGATATGTCCCTTAAGACCCTTAGGCTATATCAAAGGATATGATTGGATATAATAAGTTATACATGGAGATAGGTGCATGATCAACAAAGAATCTACCACTTCTAGTAAAAGGAGAGAATGCCCTATGTGATTCGATAAATGACGACTCAAAAGTCTTTGGCCAAAGCAAAATGAAATTAGAAAGGAGTTTCTAATTTGCATTATCAGAGTTGTGCATTTGAGAATTGAAATACATATAATTAAATAAAATCAGACTTGACAGTAATTCCACGTCTTATGTTTAATTGGGACAATGTATGGTAGAAGGATTGAATTGTACGGTAACTATTCACTGAAATATTCTTTTGTGATTAATGTTGAAATCTACATTATCTGAAAAGTCGTTGATCGCTAAGGGGGTTTACCCTTATTGTAGAATAAATATTATATATTTAAATGAATTAAATAGTTTGATTTATTTATTTAAATAAGATTAGAATTGTTCTAATTGATTTATTCACAACCGGTTTAATATGGAGAACCTAAAGGGTCACACCGCAAAAAAAAAATATTTGTTTAAGAAGTAAATGGCATAATTGTAATAATAAGTTAAGTGTATTTAATTTAATCTATGGAGATAGAATAAATTAAATAGCTTAATATTTATTATTTAATATTTTGAAAATATTAAATATAAATTAATAAGAAGAGTCTTATTATTATTATTACAATTACTATTATTTAATTCCTAATAGGGATTGAGAATTAATTAATAGAAGTACTCTCATAAATTCCTAATTGGATTAGGAGTTTGATTAATTAAAGGAATTTAATTAAAATAAAAACCCTAATCCTACATAGTTTAGGAGGGTTCCCTATGTCTATAAATAAGAGGAGTTTTATCATGATTTAAGGTTAGACAGTTACACACTCTTCCGTAAGAATTGGAGAGAGAGAGTACTTGCAATTTCTATAGAGATAGAAACTAGAGTTTTGCCAACACCTATCTTCTTGAACAACTATTATTCCTTGGTGGATCACCTTTAGAGGCCAAACACTTGGGTGGCTAACGTTGATCAAAGGAAGAAATTTAATCGGTGGAATTCAAGGAGAACGCAAAGGACTTGGAGGTGAACTCGTACCTGTGGAAGCATGGTTCTACAAGGGTATGATTCTCATACTTTATCTTTTTCGTTTAATTGATAATTGAGCACATGGATGATCATGGTAATGGTTTGTATGAAAAATTTTAAAATCTGTTTTATTGCGCTTCCGCATTATTCATGTAATTTGATTTCATGTTCGCGCTATATACAAACCTAACAGACGCTACACATAACTATGACTTGTTGTATGATAAGTCAAATTGAATCTCAAAGAAAAACTAAGACAATAAACTTAGAAATTCTCAAAGAACCAAAAGATGAGAAAAACCTCTCAAAAATATTGATAAACTCAAATAAAATTGTTGATTATCAATTACATCATCCATGTATTCTATTTATACTAATAACATGAAACCCTAATCCTATAAGGAAATAAGAATTTGAATGGAAATGGAAATCCTATCTAATAAACATCCTAGTTACAATAGAATTGGAAAAGATCCTAAAGATTGCATTAAAACTGAACAAAAACGCGTCCTCATAATCCGTGCTTTGGCCCAAGCGTTATCAAGCGCCTAGGCGCTCAAGTTTTCTGCTACGACGTCATTTGGAAAAATGGTCATAACTCTCGCATCTGAACTCCGATTAGGGCAATTCAAGATGTTCTGAAAAGTTAAGAAATAGATCTACAACTTTTATTCTTTGTGATTTGAGAGATTCGGGCTGGATGAAGGTCAAAATTGAGCCCGAAGTGACTACTATGTAAATGGCATCTCCAAACTCCTCATGATGGAGATAAATCATCCATAAACACCTCTAGCGTCTATTCTACCATATCAGAAAAAATAGACATCATGCAATGCTAAAATGTTGCAGGAGCATTACATAACTCGAAGGACATTTTTCGGAAGGCAAAGGTCCCATATAGACATGTAAACGTTGTTTTCTTCTGATCACCGGGTGCTATAGCAATTTAATTGTACCCCGAGTATCCATCTAGAAGACAATAGAATTCGTGTCCAGCGGGTCTATCGAGCATTTGGTCAATAAAGGGCAGATGGAAGTGATCCTTGCAAGTAGATTTGTTCAATTTCTTATAGTCCATACATACCCTCCATCCAGTCACCGTCCGTGTTGGAATAAGCTCATTATTCTTGTTAGACACCACTGCCATGCCGCCTTTTTTTGGCATACATTGTATTAGACTAACCTATGGACTATCAAATATCGGGTAGATAATGCCCGCATCCAGTAACTTAATAATTTCCGTTCTGATAACCTCCTTCATGATGGGGTTCAACCGCCTCTGATGTTCAATAGAAGGTTTAGCCCCCTCCTCAAGGAAGATTTTGTGCATGTATAAAGAGGGACTGATGCCCTTTATATCTGAGATAAACCACCCCAAAGCTGTTTTATATGCCTTAAGGACTGCGAGGAGCTTCTCCTCCTGCGCCTCATCTAGTGATGCAGAAACTATAACTGGTAAGGTGGATGCATCACCTAGATAGGCATACCGCAAGTGGCTTGGCAATGGCTTAAGATCAAGCACATGCGGTTCTATAACTGAGGGTTGTGACTGGGGTATGGATGCTTCTTGCTCATTTAAAGATTCAAATTGTCGCTTGAACAAATTTGATCTCGGGGATGCATCTAACTATTGAACATGTTCGAGATTAGAGGGATCTTCTATATTACATGTACCAATCAAAGTGGCCTCAAGCGAGTCAAGGAAGCAATTTTCATAGAATACTTCTCACACACCTTCGTCAATCACATCGACTCGGAAGCAATCTTCAGAGGCACTGGGGTACTTCATAGACTTAAAGATATTGAACGTTACTTCCTGGTCTTGTACTCTCATTATAAGTTCCCCCTTCTGTACATCTACTAATGTCCTTCCGGTTGCTAGGAATGGCCTGCCTAAGATGATAGGGACCTCCCTATCCTCCTCGCAATCCAGAAGAATAAAATCAGCAGGGAAGATGAACTTGTCCACCTTGACGAGCACGTCTTCCACTATTCCTTACGGATAAGTAATGGATCTATCGGCCAGCTGCAGAGTCACACTGGTAGGTGTAGACACCCAAATTTTACGTTTCCTATACTAACCTTGACAGGGGGGCAAAATCGTCAATTAGCCTAGCCTACGAGACGGAAGGTGGACATAAGTGCGAACACTCAAAACCACCACGACGACTTGTGATCAAGGTTGACACGACGACGGGCGAAGCAAACACCCATGAATGATGTGGCACTTTTCCCAGCGGTTCCCGGACTGCAAAATGCAAGCCTTTCAGCAGAAACCGATGATCCGACACAAGAATCGAGGTGCGGTTCAGAAAATGAGAAAATTAGCCCACCCGGCCGCGGATTGATCTGCGGCCAAACGATTAAAATAATGGTAGTGCGCGAGACGGCTGAAGTGCGCGGCGGGCGCGGGGAAACCGAGGCCAGCCGCAGATTGATCTGCGGCCAGCCGCAGATCAATCTGCGGCTGCCTAGGGCAGCCCCTTATCAGGCCATTTTGCATACAGAAACAGAAAGAAAAAGAGGAGCAAAAGGGAGAGGCGGCAGCAGCTCGGGAAGAACAGCAAAATCAGTAACAATTAAGAGAGAAAAGAGAGAAAATAGTGAGGAATTGTATCCATTTTGTGAGACTATATATCATATATTTTTACTCTATTCAATACAAAAATTCATATATATCGTGTGGGTTATTTGCAAAGTGAAAAATCCTTTGTTTTAGCATTTTGTTTTACCATTTTTGTTGAAGCTTTTTGTCATCCGAATTATATTAAATGTAGTTGTTCTTGTATATTGTGGTGAATCCGTGGATTGAGGGCTATTAGTGAGGGTTCCAAATGGAACGAAATTCCTCCTAATGGCCTGATGATATCCGTTTGGTGAATTTTTAGCTCGTTGTAATGATGTATTGTGCATAGATTGTTTAGATTGCTATTTTTAGGATCTTGTGGGTGTGTAGCGATTTTGGATGTGAGCCTAGGAGCGCGACCCCGTGGTCCAAATCCGATGATGGACATCTTTTGATGTATGTAATAAATTCGATGTACCTTTCATTGTAAATATGTAATCGTCGGACCTTAAAACGACGCCAAGGCGAGAATCGCGTTTAAGGCCCCGTCATAGTGAAAATATGCGATTGTGGGCGTTCGGGGTTATTTTGATGGCTTACATGCCCATGAATAGCCCCGACGCATGTTTATGCTTTATTTGATTTATGAGACGAAATTGATTTCAAAGCTAAACGATAAGATTTTCATAAAATCAAATCAAACTAGGTTATTAGAATCACGAGGCTAAAATTGGGAATGCTAATGGATGTCGATTCCTATTTAACGAGAAGGCAAAAGAAAAAATCGTTTTTCAAACATCACAAAATTGATTTTATGGAAATAAGTAATGTTTTATTAAACCTTTGTGCACAGGGTTAAAGAGATTCTAGAAGTTGCCCATTATTTGAGTTACGAAAGCAACGTATAGATCTCGATTCCTATTTTTGACGAAGGTTTAGAAAACTCTTGTTTTTGCCAAAACGACACCTAATGAAAATCTCATGGTTTTTGACAATTAAAATCAAACATTTCTCATAAAGCTTTCTCGTGTATGCCGAAAAGACATTCCGAAGCGTTCTCAAATTAAAACACGACTTTCCCTAAAAATCCAAATGATTCTTTCATACAAATTCACCACAACGTTCACATAGGCACACACACACACACACGCACATACACACACACACATTCGAGGATTAAAGGATAGGAAAGCATCAAGATTGCGGTAACCGTGTTACACGGAAGTCGGGGGGTGCCTAACACCTTCCCCTCGCTTAAGCAAGCCCCCGAACTCTATGAATCTCGGTTCGCAGACCAATTAACTCGGAGTCACATATGAGCCAGCGATTTACGAAAACGAAACTCGGATGAGTTGGTACGTCCATTTCAAATATACCAACTGGCGACTCTGGTTGATTGGCTCATCATAAAAAACGATCTTTCAAAACCCCGTCGACACTCATGCCGACCTTTTCCAAACATCATCTAATAACAAAGGCTAAAATCGGAAAAGGACAAAAATCGGGAGAGGCAAAAACCCGGCGTCGACAGTAGGCTTTACCTCCTTCAGTCCCAACTTCCTGTAGATAGATGATGAGTGTGTTTTATATACACAAATTGGGTACTTTTAGCCTTAATAATTTGTAAGTCTTTAGCTATTTCGTTTGGTTTTATGTGTTTTCATCTTATTGTTGTGTAATGTAGTTTTGTATTACTTTTATATATATTTGTGTGCTTTTATGTATTTTTACGTTGTTTTGTAGGTATTGAAATAAAAGCCCTTGGGATTAATGCGTTTTCGGCGTGAATTTGGCATCTCAGCTGCTTGTTTCTCAATTTCACCCATGTTCTAATCCGATTCTCTCCAAACTCAAAGCACGAAAGTTGTAGATTTTGATCTTAGCTTTCCATAATATCTTGAATCATCCAATTTGAAGTTCGTATGAGAGAGTTATGGTCATTTTACCGTCGGATTTGACATGGATTTTACACAGCAGTTGCTTCGGGCTCAATTTGAGCCTTGCTACGGCCTGTATCTCGTCAAGCTTCAGTTATGAAAGTTTTAGAGCTCTTTCTTATCTTTCCATAGCATATGTACACGCCTAAATCCAAGTTCAGACAAAGACGTTATGGTCATTTTCCCAAAAGACGTCAAAGCTGAAAAATGCAGCAGAAGTACTGCCCGGCGCAGCTGCGCCCATTCTTAGTACAATTTCGGCGCAGCCGCGCCCAATCTGCAGAATCAGCAGATTTGGGCAGGGCAGCTGCACCCGGATGCAAGTCAAAGTCAGTGCAGCTACGCCCGGCATCCAGGGAGTTCACTATTCAGCGCATCCTTGCGCGCAGCTGCGCCCGATTCGCCAGATTTCGCGATTTCAGCTAATTTTTGGTCTAAATTCGTGGGCTAAGCTAGGTTTTTGCTTAAGGAACTATAAATACAATATGTAGCCTCCATTTTTAGGAGATCTAGACCCTAGAAATCAGATTCAAGAGTTGGGGGAGCCACCAAATTCATCATAAAGGAGGGCCAAAGTGCTACAAATCAAGCTATATCAAGCAAAGGCCAAGGAGCTAAAGCATCTAGGATTGCAAAATCAAGGAGGAAACGCTAGAGATCATCATCAACCCAACAAGCAACATCTGAATATCCATCAAAAGTGGTTTTATCTCTAATTTCCATTCTAATTTGTAATCCAACATGATGTATAAATTGAATATGATGTTATTTGTAGCTACCATGAACTAGATTTTTATTCTAAGATTTCAATGGAACCCAACACCTAGTTTGAATCAAATTATCTCTCTTTGATATTAGTTATCATTTTAGAATTGGATATCATAATTTACGCTTCATGTATTAATTACCTTGATCATCAATTAATGTGATAATCTATATGGAATTGAGAAAGGAAATATAGATTGAGATCTGATTATGCTAGCACGCGTTCATGAATTCTACATGTGATGAAATTTAAGTTTCGTGCCTAGGATAGAGATATACCGAAGCACCATATGTGGCCAATTAAGAACTTATGCTTCAACCCTTTTTGATTGTAATTCACATAGAGATATAGTGCGTTAGTCATCTAGGGTGTTCACATTCATTCTATCAATTGTGGATTTAGTGTGATACAAATATGGTGCATCGAGAGGTGGCCATATTTTACATTCGTGTTCTCGACCAACATTCTAACATAATAAAGTGCGAATTGAATGTCTAGCATGATTTATGCTGAAAGTATAATTGATTGATCACCTATATGAAATTGAAAAGTGGATTATAGTGTTAAGACTTAGTTTTGATATCATATGAAAGTTAGAGATTCTTATGGGTGGTGTATAAGATTATGTGGCGTGTGTCTTATTCATTGTCCTCAAGAATGGATGACTTGCTAGTATTTGGGATAGAGATATACCTAAATGTCGTGTATAACCATTATGAGATTACAAAATTAATGACTCCCTACACGGAGGTTCATTAGTTTGATGGGTAGATTGACTAAGATTATGTAGCGTGTGTCTTGTTGATTATTCATAGAATTGAATGGATTGTTGGCAAGTAGGATAAACATATACCTATGTGTCGTGTATGGGTGATTTTCATATGACCATACACTAAGGCTTATGAATAAGGTGAATTTCTCGGTTAACAATTCTTGTGATTTAACTAGTTGAAAATGTGAGAGATAAGAGACTTAAATGAAGTGTTGGGGGAAATTGTAATCTTAGACTTGTTAATACTATATTTTCATTATCGTAAAAGCTTGTCAATTAGTTAATCAAACAACTCACGTTTTCATTGTTTAAATAAGATTGAAATGATAAAAGGTTAATACTTGGTAAACATTAGAAACAATTCCTCGTGGGATCGATACTTTACTTACTCTTTATTACTTGTTGATCGCGTATACTTGCGCGTATTTTTCGTTTGCGAAATCGACCAACAATAGACAGGGGCATCAGATTGATGCTAGCTCCTAAATCGCATAGGGCTTTTCTGATAAACAGATCCCCAATAGTGTAAGGTATAGTGAAACTCCCAGGGTCTTTCAACTTGGCTGGAAGCTTGCTCTGAAGGATTGCACTACATTCCTCAGTAAGTGTCATTGTCTCATAGTCCCCCATTTTTCTCTTCTTGGACAAGATGACTTTCATGAATTTCACATAGCTGGGCATTTATTCCAGTGCCTCCGCAAATGGGATATTGATGTGAAGTTTCTTAAAATTTTTTAAGAACTTGGAGAATTGTTTCTCAAGCTTTTGTTTCTGAAAGCGTTGGGGAAATGGTAGCTGTTGGACTATAGGACTTAGCTTGCTAATAGTTGGGGTTGGTATTGTGGATTTCTCCTGTACATTGTCTTTTCCCCCAGACTTATCATAATTTAGCTCCACATTGCTTTCCTTCTCAACAACTTCCTGATGCACTGTTGAGGTCTCTCCTCTAATTTCATTTAATATCGTGCCACTCCGAAGGGTAACTGCCTTGCATTGCTCCTTGCCCTCCCGTTTTGGGTTGACATCCGTGACACTTGGAAAAGTGCCCAAAGGACGGCTATTCAAAGCAGTTGCTAACTATCCCAATTGGACTTCCAAATTTCGGATAGCTGCCTCTTGATTGATGCTCCTTGTTTCATTCTGAGCAATATATCTCGAGAGGAGATCTTCCACACTAGGCTGAAAATATTATGCACACAAGCCAATCATATTTGATATGATGTAGCATATACTTTGTAATCTTATTCATTTATTAATAAAAGAATTAATTTTCTTAAAAAGCATTTTATATTATCTACATGGTGCTGTTATATTAAATGTGATAAACCCATAGTTTTGAGCAATGCTTTTAGAATCATGATGGTGATCATGCTAATGAGATCTAAATTCTAGATAGCTCGCAAACTAAAATCGTTCCTAATCGTTGGATTACTAAAAAGGGGATTAGTGAATTCGGATAGATTAGTACATACGTTGCTTGCTCTTAAAAAGAGGATGATTGATCTCATAATCATTTGTGTGGAGACACTAAAGCAAGTATGTAGGTGCTTATTAGATAATAAGTTCACTGAACGTGGCTCGCTAAGGAATACCTAATGGAGTTTTACTCGCCTGTCAATAGAAATTCCTGTAGTGATAGTAGTACAAGTGATCCTTGGACTTGAGATCATTATAGTATCTTGTGTATGGTGAGTTATACTTTGACATGTCCCTTAAGACCCTTAGGGTATATCAAAGGGTATGATTGGATATAATAAGTTATACATGGAGATAGGTGAATGATCAACAAAGAATCTACCACGTCTAGTAAACGATGTGAATATCCTATGTGATTCGATAAATGACAACTCAGTAGTCTTTGGCCAAGGCAGAATGAAATTAGAAAGGAGTTTCTAATTTACATTATTTAGAGTTGTGCATTTGGGAATCGAAATACATATAATTAAATAAAATAAGACTTGACAGTAAATTCATGTCTTATATTTAATTGGGACATTGTATGGTAGACGGATTAAATTGTACGATAACTATTCACTAAATGGTTCTTTTGTGATTAATGTTGAAATCTATGTTATCTGGAAAGTCGTTGATCGCTAAGGGGGCTTACCCTTATTGTAGAATAAATATTATTTAATTCCTAATAGGGATTGGGAATTAATTAATAGAAGTACTCTCATAAATTCTTAATTGGATTAGGAGTTTGATTAATTAAAAGAGTTTAATTAAAATAAAAACCTAATCCTAAATAGTTTAGGAGGGTTCCCTATCTTCTTAAACAACTATTATTCCTTGGTGGATCACCTCTAGAGGCCACTTGGGTGGCTAACATTCATCAAAGGAAGGAATTTAATCGGCGGAATTCAAGTAGAACGCGAAGGAATTGGAGGTGAACTTGTACCTGAGGAAGCTTTGATTCACGAGGGTATAATTTTATATCTCTATCTCTTTCGTTTAATTGATAATTAATCACAAGGATGATCATGGTGATGGTTTGTATGAAAAATTTTAAAATCTGTTTTATTGCGCTTCCGCACTATTTATGTAATTTGATTGTATGTTCGCGCTATATACAAACCTAACAGTGGTATTAGAGCCTAACCTTGTGCTAATTATCGATTATTATGATTCCATGTATGTGTGAGTATGCGAATGGATCGAATTTTCTGGGCAAAGAAAAAAATTTCGAAGTCTGCTACGCGGTGCGGCTGCGCCGCTTCCAGTTCATTTTGGAGCGCGGCCGCGCCCGAACCCAGAAATCGTTTCTGGGGGTGCAGCTCGGCCACGCCGCTCCTAGTTCATTTTGGAACGCGACCGCGTCGGTCTGCAGATTTTGAAATTTTTTTTTATTTTGATTTTATTTATTTTCAATTAAGATAAAAGGTTTATTTTCAATTGGAATATAATTAAAATTAAAAGTTTGATTTGAACTTGGAATTGGATTCTAAGTTAACTAGAATAAAGGAGTTTATTCACATATGGAATAGGATTCCATGTTTCCTTAAAAATAAAGATGTTTATTTTGATAAGGAATAGGATTTAACATATTTTATTTTTTCAAGAAATTTTAAGTTAAAATAAAGGAGTTTATTTTGAACCTGAAATTAGTTTCCATGTTAATTAAAATAAAGGAGTTTATTTTGATTTGGAATTTGATTAAAAATAAAGAAGTTTATTTTTATTCAAAATTGGATAAAATAAAATAAATAAGTTTATTATGATTTAAATTTTGATTAAAATAAAGGAGTTTATTTTGTTTCAAAATTGAATTTCTAGTAAACTTTTAATTGCCCATTAATTGATATCAATACATATATGGAATGGTTTTATTATTCATGGGATGAATGTTATTTATTGATACATATGGAGACATGTATGATAATAAATAGGGATTGATTATGGACTACTAACCAATGTGTAATTGGATTTATTTTAGTGGATGCTTGAATGAATGGGTTTTTATAAATGGGGTCTGCGTACCTCGTCTTATCTAGTTTTTTCTTGATGTAAATTATATATTCCTCCTATGTACCTCCCCTTGACTGCTGATCAAGGTTTCTATTTATTGTAAATAGTTTATGTAATAGGTTTAGTTAGAATTACTTGAAGAATTGGAGACAAAGGAGCAAGGAGCGCTTTAAGACCCGTTTGTAAAGGAGCCCGAGTTTAAATGTAACAGTTATATTTAAATTTTATTCTTACACCCTAGGTTTCACCTTTTGGTTCACTTGGTGGCTCTAGTGAACCAAACTAGAATAAAAGTCTATAATCAATCCGGGTAGAATATAGTATTCTATATGTGCATGCTTACTATGTATATATTATATATTATACAACATGCTTCACATGTTAAATAATATGATGCGTATTTTATATATATATGTGCATGCGCGCTAAACAAGATGAGACAAATAATAACAAACCCCTCAAAGAAATTATATTAAGTCTTAAGCGTTCAAAGATATTTGGAATATCGAACGTCGCCTTCTAGCATGGTAGAGCGATAGAGTATTAAATATTTAATATGAGTTTGTTGTATCACACAAGGCAAGTATTAAATATTTAAGATGTTGCTTTATCACATTTGATGCTTATACATAGACTGAACGATGTTGTTTTGTTGTGTCACACAAGGACAGTGTTTTTCTTTCGAATATATGGAAGTGTTAGGTTGGACTTAACTTGGATAATTTTGATTCGGATGTGTCACACTTGATCAAAATAATCTAAGAGGTAAAATACAAGGAGTTACATAGTGATGTAATTGACAATAGTTGTCTACCTATTTATTTATATATCGTTTGTTGTGTCACACAAGGATATATACATTTGAAATGAGATCATTATTTTCACTAGCAAACCTTTAATTAGATTTGCCGAACTATATATATTGAGGGTAATATAGTTTGATGAAAAGTGAGAGACACCAATTTAAAATAAAGACCTAATTTATTTTGGTAATTAATTAAGAAATGAATATATGCTAAAGAATTTGAGAATAGTTCTCAAGGCTGAAAAGCTATCTTATGTCCTTAATATGCCTATCCCTGCAATGGTTGCAGACAATGCCTCAGAGAAAGAGATTGCTACTTTTAGAAAGTGGCAAGATGATGTACAGTTGGCTAAATGCATCATGCTCGCATCCATGAGTAACGAGCTTCAGCGTCAGCATGAAACTATGGATGCTCCTACTGTACTCTGGCACCTTCAAGGAGTTGAATAGTGAGAAAAGTAGGACTATTAGATATCAGATATCTAAGGAGCTTTTTCGATTTAGAATGACCGATGTCACTACAGTCCAGACATATGTCCTAAAATGATCAATCTGATTGAACAATTGGGACAACTGGGTTTTAATGGATGGAGAGTTGATCTAAGATTTGATCTTACAATCACTTCCGGACTCTTTCTCACAAATTGTTATGAATTTTCACATGAACGAGCTATATGTCAGCCTGCCTAAGTTGCTTAAACATGTTAAAAACTGTAAAGAGTCACTTTTCAACCAAGAAAGACCAAGTCTTACAGGTAGATGATTCTTCTAGGAAATGGAAGAGGGCCAAAGGATCTTCTTAAAAGAAGAACAATTCAAAGAAGGTAAATAGAAAGGCAAAAACAAAGGACAATAAGAACAAGACTGATGCAGATAGCAAAGGAGTTTGCTTCCACTGCAATAAGCCTGGATACTAGAAAGGAAACTGTAAGGAGAATCTTACAGTGGCTAACCAGAAGAAGCTTAATGAAGCTTTGGTTACAGATATAAGTTTGTTCATGATTAAAAAATAAATCTTTCTGTAAGTCATGGTTCTACTTGGGTATTGGATACCGGCTGTAGTTCTCACGTATGCAATCCAATGCAGAGACTGAGCAGAAGTAGAAAGCTAAACAAAGAGTAATTAATCTTACGTGTGGAGAATGCAGAAATGGTTGCTACATTAGCCGTAGGAACTTATAGTTTAGCATTGCCTATGGGCAAGTCTATTAAGTTAATAAGTTGTTACCAATTTCCAGTTCTCTTTAGAAACATTATTACATCCGTTGTTGGACAAGGAAGGTTCTGGTATTATATTTAAGAACAATTGTTGTTCTATTTATAATGATAATGTTTTGTTTGAAATTGGAAGATCACTTGATGGACTTTGTAAACTTGACTTACATGAAAAATAATTTTGCAAATTTAACAAACTAGTAAAAGAAAAGGAGATGATCATTCAAAGAGTTGAATGTGTGTATTTGATAAAATACAAGTCTGAATCATTTGAAATGTTCAAAGAATTCAGAAGTGAAACATATTGACAAAGTATTAAGATTCTTTGATAAGATCGAGGAAGGAATACTTGTGCAATAAGTTTCTAGATCATCTCAAAATGGTATTTTCTCATAATAGACACCTCCTGATACGCAATAATTAATTGGTGTATCTAAAAGGAGAAATTATACCTTGTTGGACATGGTACAGTCTATAATGATTTTTACCGACATTCCAGTATCCATCTGGGGTTATACCCTAGAAACGACTGCATATCTACAAAATAAGGTAACCTCAAAATCCAGCCCCAAGACTCCATAAAAGTTATAGATACAGAGGATTCCTAGTCTTAAGTATGTTAAGATAAGGGGTTGTCCAACTTATGTGAAAAGGTTTCAAAAGATAAGCTTGGGACAAAATCTGACAAGTGCAGGTTTGTGGGATATCCTAAAGAAAGTTTAGGGTATTATTACTATAATCCTACACGTTGCCTTCTTGGATAAAAGTGTTTATCATTGAAGGAGCTAGTGGGAGGATAATAGATCTTGAAGGAGTTCAAGAACCACAAAGTACTACAAGTCAAACTGAGGAACCTATAGATAGACCTATTGTACCACAACCGAATCGTAAATCTGGAAGAGTACCGAAGATACCTAGGAGGTATGGATTCATCATATAGGATGATGATGAGGTACGCATCATAGATGATGATGATCTAGTTATATATGATGAGGGTATGAACAGTAGATACTCAGAGAAATGGCAAATGGCCATTAAATTCGAAATGGACTCCATGTATGAGAACCAAGTATAGACTCTGGTTACTCCACCGAAAGGCATAGTGCCTAAAGGGTGTATATAGGTCTTTAAGAGAAAGACTGGGGCAAATGGCAAGGTGGAGACCTATAAGACAAGACCTTATTACCGGGTAATGCTCAAGTCCATTTGGATTTTGCTTGTGATTGCAGCTTATTACGAAATCTGGCAAAATGGATGTGGAGACGTCCTTCCTCAATAAAGACTTGAGGAGAATATATGTATGATACAGCCAGAGGAATTTGTTTCAAAGGTTGAAGCAAATCGTGTTTTAAGGTACGATGATCCATTTATGGATTGAAGCAAGCTTCTCAAAGATGGAACATTCGTTTTGATGAGACAATCAAAAGAGTTTGATTTTATCAAAAACGAAAATGAACCTAGTGTGTACAAAAGGGTCAGTGGGAGCACTGTGACATTCTTGGTATTATATGTTGATATACTACTGATAAGGAATAACACACCAATGCTACAATCAGTAAAGATTAAATTGTCTAAACATTCCTCTGTGAATAACTTGGGAGAGGCATCCTATAAATTGGGGATATAAATCTATATAGATAGATTTAAAAGGATGTTCGGCTTGACCCAATGAACATATATTCATTCAATGCTAAAGGTGTTTAGCATGGCAAACTCCAAGATAGGTCTGATGATGATGAGCCATGTAGTGTATCTCTTTAAATTGTCCTCAATAAAAAGGAGATCGCATGAGTTACTATCATAAATACAATGAATATTTAAGGTTTGATGTTGATCAGTCAGATTCTGGAGAAGATCACTGTAAGACAGTGATGAACATCTTTAAGTACTTAACTAGTATTGATGATATGATCATAATTCGTGGTAGGTCTGAATGAAAACTAGAGGGCTAAACAGACTCAAGTTTTTTAGACTGACCAAGACGATATCAAATCCACTTTAGGGTAAATTGTTACCTTGAATGGTGGTGCAGTGAATTGAAAAAGGTTCCAAACAAGAAAGGTTCCAAACAGCAAAGAGTTGTTGGTTTAGTGACAAAGACAAAGTATATAGCTGTAAATAAAGCTGCAAGTTGATTGTTTGGATGAGAAGTTCATTACAGAACTAGGAATAGTTCCTAAGTCTCATCTTGGATTCAAACATGTGTTGCGGCACTTTCATTTGATTAGTAGAATCATTAAAAGAGGAGAAATCACTATAGAGATAGTGAACTCTCAAGAACAACATTGCATATCCATTTACTGAAGTTTTATCCAAACAGCAGGATGATCGTCACTTAGAGAAGAAAGGTATAAAATACCATGGCGATTGGCTTTAGTGCAAGTGGGAGATTAAAAGTAGTATGCACACAAGCCAATCATATTTGATATGATGTAGCATATACTTTGTAATCTTATTCATTTATTAATAAAAGAATTGATTTTCTTAAAAGGCATTTTACATTATCTACATAGTGTTGTTATATTAAATGTGATAAACCCATAGTTTTGAGCAATGCTTTTAGAATCATGATGGTGATCATGCTAATGAGATCTAAATTCAAGATAGCTCATAAAATAAAATCGTTCGTAATCGTTGGATTACTAAAAAGGGGATTAGTGAATCCGGATAGATTAGTACATACGTTGCTTGCTCTTAGGAAGAGGATGATTGATCTCATAATCATTTGTGTAGAGACATTAAAGCAAGTATGTAGGTGCTTATTGGAGAATAAGTTCACTGAACGTGGCTCGCTAAGGAATACCTAATGGAGTTTTACTTGCCTGTCAATAGGAATTCCTCTAGTGATAGTAGTACAAATGATCCTTAGACTTGAGATCATCATAGTATCTTGTGTATGATGAGTTATACTTTGACATGTCCCTTAAGACCTTTAGGGTATATCAAAGGGTATGATTAAGTATAATAAGTTATACATGGAGATAGGTGAATGATCAACAAAGAATCTACCACTTCTACTAAAAGGAGATGATGTCCTATGTGATTCGATAAATGACGACTCAAAAGTCTTTGGTCAAAGCAGAATGAAATTAGAAAGGAGTTTCTAATTTGCATTATCAGAGTTGTGCATATGAGAATCGAAATATATATAATTAAATAAAATAAGACTTGACAGTAATTCCATGTCGTATATTTAATTGGGACATTGTATGGTAGAAGGATTGAATTGTACGGTAACTATTCACTGAAAGGTTCTTTTGTGATTAATGTTGAAATCTATATTATCTGGAAAGTCGTTGATCGCTAATATCTCATTACATGATTATTACATTTTTTATGTTCATTAGATTAGGTTACAATTACATTTTCTGGACTTGAACCATGAAATAAAATTTTCTGGGCAAATCTGGAAGCTGGCGCTGCGACCTTGTGGCGCTGCGGTGCGATGCACCAGTTCCAGAATCTGGAGTTCGCGAAAAATACAAAACAGGGCCAATAAACTCCAATTTCTTTGTTCATCGCACGAATTACTCATACCCAAATTATGTAATCTTACAGAAACATTACTAAACATATATGATATAATTATGACCAACAAAACAACACACACATTCAAATTTAAACCCATAAATTCCATGTTCATGCTATTTTTCAAAGGTTCACCAAATATCATGAATTCCCACATAACAGATTCGTTATAACACTAAATTAATCCGTTTAAGTTTTGTTTTCTTTGTTTTTACATGTATAAACATAATCAATTTACCATTTAATATGCAAATCAAGCATCAATTTTCATACATATAAGCCATATTCAAATACACATTGTTCCTATATAAGTTTCAGAATTCCAGTTAAAAGCATAATCTCATGAATTTGATTACTCTACATCAAATATAAATCATATAAAATAGATTATGCACATTAATAAGCATCTAACATCATGTTCTTAACAATTTAGTCACCAAAATCAATTTACAGAGAACCCAACTTCACTTTTCATGGAGAAACTCAAGAGCGTAAATTAAAAACTTAAATTAGAAGAATTACCTTTGATTAGTAGTTTAAATTATGCAGGGAGATGAAGGAAACTCTCTAATTCTCCAAATTTTCTCAAATTTCTCTCCTTTTCTCTCTGTGTTTTCTCTGATCCAACTTAGAAAATAAAACACTGATAATAAGAATACGTATAACTTAACTGATGAATAAATGGGTGTCAGTTAAGCGCATAATGGCTTAATTGCTCTCATGTTCTTAAGGCCTTGTTTGATTTGCTATTTAAAAACTCCTTTTTAGTTTATTTTAATTAACTAGTTTATTATATAGTTTGTTGTCACACTTTAGTAAACAATTTATATTACAATTAAATAAAAGCTACTGCTACTCAATAAATCAATTAATCACATAATAAAAATTCTCATTTATTTAATTATAACAAATCAATAAATCTCTAATTAATTATTAAACTAATTAAGGCAACATCACAATTAATAACTAATTCATTTTATTTAATTATCTCAATTAAATTCACACTTTACATTATAAAATTATTTCACATTAATTTAATCAATGTAACACATATCATTAAATTAATCTACAACCATTCCATCAAATATTTATTTAACTCAATTAAATAAATCAACACAAATGCTTATTTAATTCAATAAATATTTAAGGATCAAATATAAAATTCTCGTTCGTTACAGTACAAGTGATCCTTGGACTTGAGATTATCATAGTATTTTGTGCATGATGAATTATGCTTTGACATATTCCTTAATACATTTAGGGTATGACATAAGGTATGTTTGGGTATAATAAGTTATACATGGAGATAGGTGAATAATCAACAGAGATTCTATCGCTTCTAGTAAAAGGAGAGAATGTCCTATGTGATTTGATAAATGACAATTCAGTAGTCCTTGGCTAAGGCAGCATGAAATTAAAAAGTTGTTTCTAATTTTCATTATTTAGAATTGTCCATTTGTGGATCGAAATACATATAATTAAATAAAATAAGACTTGACAGTAATTTCATGTCTTATATTTAATTGGGACATTGTATGGTAGAAGGATTGAATTGTACGATAACTATTCACTGAAAGATTCTTTTGTGATTAATGTTGAAATCTATATTATCTGGAAAGTCGTTGATCACTAAGGGGGCTTACCCTTATTGTAGAATAAATATTATTTATTAAAATGAATTAAATAGTTTAATTTATTTTATTAAATAAGATTAGAATTGTTCTAATAAATGTATTCATAACCGGTTTAATATGGAGAACCTAAAGGGTCACACCGCAAAAGGAAAATATTTATTTAAGAAGTAAATGACATAATCATAATAATAAGTTAAGTGTATTTAATTTAAACTATGTTGATAGAATAAATTAAATAACTTAATAAGAGGAGTCTTATTATTATTATTATTATTATTATTATTACTATTACTATTATTATTATTATTATTATTATTATTATTACTATTACTATTACTTAATTTCTAAATGAGTTAGGAATTAATTAATAAGAGTATTCTTATATTAGATCCTAATTAGATTAGGAATATAATTAATAAAACCCTAAACCTAAATAGTTTAGGAGGGTTGCATACATCTATAAATAAGAGAAGTCTTATTATGATTTAGGGTTACACACTCTTCCATAAGAATTGGGAGAATACTCATAATTCTATAGAGATAGAAACTAGGGTTTACCATCACCCATTTTCTTGAGTAAGTATTATTCCTTGGTGGATCACCTCTAGAGGCCAAATAATTGGGTGGCTTGCGTTGATCAAAAGAAAGAATCTTCGTGAAGGATTTTTGGATTAGAACTCGTACCTAAGGAAGCTAGTTTCTACAAGGGTATACTTTTTAATTCTCTATCTTTCTATGTTAATTAATAATTGCGCATAAAGATTGATCCCGGGTTTGTTTGTAAAATTTTAAATTTTGATTTACCATGCTTCCGCTCATTATATGCAATTTGATTGTATGTTCGCGTTGTCGACGCCGGGTTTCTCCTCTCTTTGTCCTTTTTAGTCTTTTCCAATTCTAGCCTCTTGATTAAATGATTTTTTAGAAAAGGTCGGCATCAATGTCGACGGGGTTTGAAAGATTTGTTTTTTTATGATGAGCCAATTAACCAGAGTCGCCAGTTGGTATATTTGAAATGGATGTACCAACTCATCCGAGTTTTCGTTTTTTATAAATCGCTGGCTCATATGTGACTCCGAATTAATTGGGCTGCGAATCGAGATTCATAGAGTTCGGGGGCTTGCTTAAGTGAGGGGAAGGTGTTAGGCACCCCTCGACTTCCGTGAAACACGGTTACCGCAATCTTGATACTTTCCTATCCTTTGATTCATGAAATGTGTATACGTGCGAGTGTGTGCGTGTGTGTGCCTATATGAATGTTGGGGTGAGTTTGTATGAGAGAATCATTTGGATTTTAGGGAAAGTCGTGCTTTAATTTGGGAACGCTTCGGAATGTCTTTTCGGTATACATGAGAAAGCTTTATGAAAAAGGTTTGATTTTAATTGTCAAAATTAGGAGATTTTCATTAGGTGACGTTTTGACAAAAGAGGAGTTTATTAAGCCTTAGCAAAAATAGGAATCGAGATTTATACGTTGCTTTCATAAATGATGGGCAATTTCTAGGATCTCTTTCGCCCTATACATCAAGGTTTAATAAAACATTTAATTTCTTTTATAAAACCCATTTTTCGTGACATTTGAAAATAACTTCTTTTTAGCTTTCTCGTAGAATAGGAATCAACTTTCGTTAGCATTCCCGATTTTTACCCTTGTGACGCTAATGTCCTACTTTGATTGATTTTAGAAAAATCTTTATCGTTTAATCTTTTGGAATCATTTTGGTGTCACGAAATCTAATCAAGCATAAACACGCGTCGGGGCTATTCACGGGCATGTAAGCCATCAAAATATCCCCGAACGCCAACAATCACAGATTCCACTAATCCGGGGCCTTAAACCCGAGTCTCGCCTTAGCGTCGTTTTAAGGCCCGACAATTACATGTTACAAAACAAGCACCTTGAATCTATTACATACATCAAAACGTCCATCATCGGATTTGGACCACGGGGTCGCATTCCTAGGCTCACACCCGATATTGCTACATACCCACAAAATGAATACTACATAACTAACCAACCCGGATTTATCTAATACCCCATGATATCCGAAAATGACAATCTAAATAAATTACACCCAATGAATCACCATAAACAAGCTAGGAATTTCATCAATTGGATATCCTCGGGTTATTAGGAAGACTTCGGAACCCTCATTAATAATCCCTAATCCATGATTGTTCAACAAAATACATGAAAGTTACATCTAATTTACCCAATCAATATGATATGAATTGCTAGAACAAATAGAAATTTTCACCTTGCAATTGATCTCAAATGGATATGAACTTGTGTATTTGAATAGGATAAGGAGTGTATTGGATACAATCAAAATCAAAAGAATTAAATTCTCTCTTTTTTCTCTCTTTTCTTCCTATTTGATTGCAAAATTTCTCTCTTTTTCCTCTCAATTTTCGTGCTCTTTTGCTGCTGGATTCTCCTTCTTCTTCCCAATTATTTCCAATTGCCGAAATCCCTGTATGCTGCACGAAACTGGGCTGAAATAGGCTGGCCAAAGCCAGCTGCCTGCCTTCCACTCACCCCGATTTTGAGTTCCGTGTTTCGAGTTCCGTGTTTTCAAAAGGCGCACTATTTGGCCGCAGATTAATCCGCGGCTGGACGGTTTGACTTTCTCATTTTCCGTGCCATGCCTCGATTTTCATGCCGTAACGTCGGTTTTCGCTGACAGGCTCGTATTCGGCAGTCCGGGAATTTCCGGGAGACGTGCCACCTCATTCGGGGATGTCTGTTTCGGATGGCCTTATTGTCACGTCAGCTTTGGTCGCCAAACATTGCGGTGGTGTCGGGCGCTCGCACTTGTGCCCATTCCTTCGCTCCCGCAAGCCGGTTCACTTGACGATTTTGCCGTCCTGTCATGGTTAGTACAGGGAACGCAAAATTTGGGTGTCTACAGCTGCCCCTCTTTATCATGTTCATGCAATGTTTAATGAAATGAACAGGATAAAGAATAGACACTCGATGCATGAATGACAATGCACAAGGATGACAATGCATACGTGATGCAACACATATGATTTATGATGCAACGCAAGATGCAATTGATGCAAAACATTCAGAAAAGGGTGTCGAGGCTGATGATCGTCTCGCCGGGGCCGGGTATCGTCGCTGGTCACCCATCTCGTAACCCCCGGTTATCGTCGTCGGTTGGTTATCTTGTCAGAGCCGGTTTTCGTCGCCGGACATCCATCTCGTAATCACCGGTTATCGTCACCGGTCGATTGTCCCGTCGGGGCTGGTTATCGTCGCCGGTCACCCATCTCGTAACCCCCAGTTATCGTCGCCGGTTGGTTATCTTGTCGGAGCCGGTTTTCGTCGCCGGACATTCATCTCGTAATCGCCGGTTATCGTCGCCGGTCGATTGTCTCGTCGGGGCCGGGTATCGTCGCCGGTCACCCATCTCGTAACCCCCGGTTATCGTCGCCGGTTGGTTATCTTGTCGGAGCCGGTTTTCATCGCCGGACATCCATCTCGTAATCGCCGGTTATCGTCACCGGTCGATTGTCTCGTCGGGGCCGGGTATCGTCGCCGGTCACCCATCTCGTAACCCCCGGTTATCGTCGTCGGTTGGTTATCTTGTCGGAGCCGGTTTTCGTCGCCGGACATCCATCTCGTAATCGCCGGTTATCGTCGCCGGTCGATGGTCTTGTCGGGGCCGGGTATCGTCGCCGGTCACCCATCTCGTAACCCCCGGTTATCGTCGCCGGTTAGTTATCTTGTCGGAGCCGATTTTCGTCGCCGGACATCCATCTCGTAATCGCCGGTTATTGTCGCCAGTCGATTGTCTCGTCGGGGCCGGGTATCGTCACCGGTCACCCATCTCGTAACCCCCGGTTATCGTCGCCGGTTGGTTATCTTGTCGGAGCCGGTTTTCTTCGCCGGACATCCATCTCGTAATCGCCGGTTATCGTCACTGGTCGATTGTCTCGTCGGGGCCGGGTATCGTCGCCGGTCACCCATCTCGTAACCCCCGGTTATCGTCGTCGGTTGGTTATCTTGTCGGAGCCGGTTTTCTTCGCCGGACATCCATCTCGTAATCGCCGGTTATCGTCGCCGGTCGATTATCTTGTCGGGGCCGGGTATCGTCGCCGGTCACCCATCTCGTAACCCCCGGTTATCGTCGCCGGTTAGTTATCTTGTCAGAGCCGGTTTTCGTCGCCGGACATCCATCTTGTAATCGCCGGTTATCGTCGCCGGTCGATTGTCTCGTCGGGGCCGGGTATCGTCGCCGGTCACCCATCTCGTAACCCCCGGTTATCGTCGCCGGTTGGTTATCTTGTCGGAGCCGGTTTTCGTCGCCGGACATCCATCTCGTAATCGCCGGTTATCGTCGCCGGTCGATTGTCTCGTCGGGGCCGGGTATCGTCGCCGGTCACCCATCTCGTAACCCCCGGTTATCGTCGCCGGTTGGTTATCTTGTCGGAGCCGGTTTTCGTCACTGGACATCCATCTCGTAATCGCCGGTTATCGTCGCCGGTCGATTGTCTCGTCGGGGCCGGTTATCGTCGCCGGTCAACCATCTCGTAATTTATTTTCACTAGACACACCAAACGGCTACAAGGGAAACAGGGGGACCCACCAGGGCCAGCCGCAGATGGATCTGTGGCCAGCCGCAGATTGATCTGCGGCCAGCCGCAGATTGATCTGCGGCTAAGATCGGGATTCATAAGCGGCTCGCCGCTTCCAGATCTGTCACTTTCAACTTCGTACCCCACATAGATTCTTGAGATTTTGCTCGTTTGCAAAGGCCTTTTGTCGATTTCTCCAACGTTTCTGCAAAAACCGCTCGGGTAGGATCGTTCTACGCGCTACAGGTAACACTTTGACCGTTCACTTTTCAATTTCGTCAATGTTTTGCTATACATTTGCTATTTACATGTTTAGAGATAGAAATGTATGCTTTACAATGCTATGCTATGTATTATTGTATATACATGATATGTATCAACTGTGTGAGTCCTATTTTATGCCCATGATGCAGTCCCACATATCTGTTGTTCCTTTTTTGAAAGAAAATCATGCATTATGGTCCTTTACATGCTGTAATTACACATATGAATGCAATTTTGATCTGTTTGAGGCTTGGATTGACGGAAAACATGTTTGGCTTATTCCTGGGATGTCCATTTTACAAACGAAACTCTGCCGATTTTTTTTTTATGCACATACCATAAACATGCATCATGTTGCATTAATTATATGATGAGGGTAGGAATTTAGAATATTCGTGACATAATTCAAAAGGGAACTTACCTTCCTCCTTGCCTGTTCTGTTCCAGCTATGGATCCCGATGCCCCTAGTAGCTCTTCTGCATCACGGACCTCGGGTGTTCGCCGTCGTAGGGCTGCACCTGCCCCTGTTCCTCCTCGGACCCGTCAGGCTCGCCGCTTAGCGGAGGCTGTCATCCGTCCCGATCACCCGGACGTTGAGGAGGTTGTTTCTCCGGAGGTCGCGGCAGAGGGGCCATCCTCTAGCACACCGGCTCCATCTCCTCATCCTGCTCCCTTTGGCGCCCCTGTGCAGATCCCCGACCTATTGGGTTGGGATCTCAGTCGTCACCCTTCAGCATCTCTCGTGGCTAACGAGGTATATTCAATTCCATTATTACTTCATTCTTAATTTCTCAATTCTCTTTTTATCTGGACTGACCCATTGGTGATTGTCCCAGGTGCCCGAGTTTACTCAGCCGAGGGGCGACTGGTTCAACATCTACTCCCTCTACACGGCTCTGCACAGCGACTACCGGGCGATGGTGGATTCTTGGGGCTTCCGTCACTTCTTCACTATCATCCCCCGGCAGTGCCCCTGGGGTTACATGAGGGCTTTGTCCGAGAGATGGTTCCACCAGACCCAGTTCCTTCACCTTCTGGACTGTGAGGTCGTGTTGACCCCCTGGGACTGGAGGTACATTACCGGCATAGAGTTCACCGGATCCCGCGTCCCTCTGGATCTTGACATCACTCCCGCGGAGGTCCGGGCTTTATTAGGCTTTGCTGCGGATGACAGGGTCTTTAAGGCCCGCAGTATTCGGTCCGGTGCCTTGGCTGTCGATGCTGTCGGGGGTCTGTACGCACTGCCTATTCCAGCGGATCAGGGCACCCGGGACATTCTGCTACGACGCCTGTTCCTGACCATTATGAGGGGTTGTTTTCTGGGGAACAACTCCTCCACCATTCATTTCAGCATCGTAGGAGCGGTCAGAGACGTGGACCGCATTAGTGACTATGACTAGGGGTCATTCACTTTTGCCTATTTCCTCCACGGTATGCGTCTACGCTCGGAGGGCCAGACAGATGCTTGGCTCGGATTTTATCACTTCCTGCTGGTGAGGTTTTCTTCCTTTTTCTTATTGTATTTCCCGTCATTTCATTTCTCTTTTCTGCTTTTGTTGGTTACTCATGTTCTGCCTTATTCTGTTCAACAGTTCTGGGCCTACGAGCGTCTTCCTTGTCTGCGGCCCGTCACCACCCTCGGCTTGGACACCTATCCTCGGGGTCGGCGATGGCATCACAGCACCCTGGAGGAGGTCCCAGTGTCTGGCAGTTTTGCCCATTGCCGCATTCAGCTGGAGCTGATCACTGCTACAGGGGTCGTCTGGAGGCCATATCTTTCTGAGCTTCTGGATGTGGGGTTCACAGATGGGTATCCTACCGGCCCGGAGTTTGCACTTTCCACCCGTCGCCTCACTTTACAGAGTATTAGAGGATGCGTGATGTACCTGGGGGAGCGCGCATTCAGATGCGTTACTGGAGAGATCCGCATCCCGCATTCCCTTCCTTTCACTACCTCATGGCCGCTGGATTCTCAGCCCTCGGAGATCATGCTTGCAAGGGAGGATGGTCGGATGCTATCCACGGGTCCCAGTACGAGTGATGCTTTCCGTACTTGGTGGGTGCCCCGCACCATTGGTCCTCAGACTCGGGCCACATTCTTCCTCGGGGATATGGTCCCCGGTTCAGTGATGATGACGGACTGGGTAGCCTGCATTCGGAGCCCTACTCATGCTGAGCAGATCGCCACCTTAATCCGGCAGGTAGACCAGTTGTCTCAATATCTTCGGGTGTTGGGCCGGACTCCAGAGGATGCTTATGCCTACGACCCTGACGGTGCGGGTTATGATGCGGGCCCGAGCTCATCTGATGTCACAGCGCAGCCATACATCCCCGACATGAATTTTGGTCCTCTGACCTCGACGACCCTAGGGGATCAGTTTGAGGATCCCGCTTTCATAGATGAGATCGATTTCATTTAGATCAGGATAGGATAGGGCTTTTGTACCTGCACCTGTTTAGTTTTATTTTTTTACTGTTTTCATTTTATGCACTATGTACTGAACTCATTTATTTATTCATGCACAGTATTTCTCTTTTATCTCTATGAACTTTATTCGCTTTATTATTAACTGTATGATGCATGCTTTTCTTATTTATGGATAGAAAATGACCCCTGTATAGTCTTTTTGATACTATTTTTCCACAGATGTCGTCCTCTGATGCCGTGGTACGTTTGGATTTCATTCCTTCCACATGGTTGGTTGGCAGTCTTCTCCGCTGGTTGAACAATTTATTGCCGGCTGACAGGGTCATCGTAGATGGTCTTTTGGGCCATTCTTGGTCCTTATTAACCTTTCAGGTGCCAGTGGACTTTGTAGATGGTATTCTGAGCTATTGGGCGCCGGCCCGTCAGGTGTTCAGGTTAGGGACGGTAGAGCTGACCCCCACCCTCGAGGAGTATGCTCGTTTCACCGGCTTGCCCTTGGATAGACCTTGTGCTAGGGTCACAGTTGGTTCTATGCGCCGTCAATTCCTGACTTTCACTGGTTTGCGGAGGGCTGTCTTGTTACCGGTGATCATGTCAGACCATATGGTTCCCCTTCAGTTCTTGATTGACCGATTTAGCTCACCTGACGGTTTTCGTCTTTTCTTCGGTGATTTTTCCGTGTCCAAGGAGCGCTGGGATGCCTTGAGAGTGGACGTTCTGATGGCCTGTGTCATCTCAGTTTTGTACTTGCCCGCAGGACCTGATCAGTTGGACATGCGGGTTGTCGCGGCTGTTCGAGCCCTTCAGGAGGATCACACCATTCTTCCCATGATATTGGCGGATACCTACATGTCAGCCTCCTACTGCCAGTCTTTCTGCGGCAGAGTATTCAGAGGGAGCTCGACCTTGTTGTACGTGTGGTTCATGAGTTATCTCAGTCCCATCGGCCACTTCCGTCGCCAAGGGTTTTGCTTCGGCCATGACATAACCACGTAGTTTTCGTTTCGTCCCATGAGCTATACTGATGTGGCCTCCTGGACATCATTTTTGTCGGTCATTGAGGATCCCTTTCATCTATTGGTCTACTCGGGCTATTGCTCCTTTATGAGCTTCTTGACTCACGTGCCCACCCTGGATTTCATCCCTATTGTTGGCTTGAGGGGTGTGACGACTTATCATCCCCTGGCGGTTATGGGGCAGTTTGATCAGACACAGGATTTACACCCTTTCGCGGGTGCAGCCGCCTACCGATTCCTTATATCATCCCGCATAGAGAGGGATCTACTGCGGGTATACGATCTTTGGTCTCGCAGGATCCTTGCCGAATATAGTGAGAGTTGCCACATCCAGACATTTTCTTACGTGCAGTGGCTGCGCGGAGACTTGGCTCCGGCTGGTTTGAGTCAGACTGGGGGCTTTGATAACTCTGGAGTGATTCTCCCAGAAGATACCACAGACCACCCCATCTCGGCTGATTCTGCCCCGAGTCGGGTTACTGAGGATACCCGACTCCGCCTGGCCCTGATTACTGCTGAGGCCGAGAGGGATGCTGCTCTTGTCGAGAGAGATGATGCCATTCGGGCTAGAGACGCTGCCATTGCTAACAGAGAGACCATTGTATTTCAGACCAGGGCAGTTGTAGATGCTCATTTTGGGACTGTCAGCCGAGCCACTGCTTTACTGGATCGTATTGATATCATGGGGCAGCGGATTGCAGGAGATGTTGATGCTCCAGATCTATCCACCATTTTGTCCATCCTGCTTCAGCAAGTTTCAGATTTGTAGATTATTTTATTTCCTGCATAGACTATGTTAGTTTCATCAGTTATCGAAAGAGAAATCTTGTAATGAAATGACTTATATATATAGACATGCATTTAAATTTAGTCATTTTCCCCTATTTGACGTATCATTGCCTTTCATTGGATCCTCATTTTATCCAGTTGACCACGATTTTGACATTTCGCCTTTTTTTTTCTCTTCTCAAGTCTTGATGGAGATTTGACAGATATTGCCGTACACCTTTTGATTTCATCGGATTAAATCTCAGATTTTGGCTAACTGTTTGGTTGGGCCAGGGTTATGTCCTTTAGGATGAAACTGGTTAGGTAGCTGGCTTCGGGAAGGTTTTGAGGGTGTAGGAAGGTTTTATCTGGCTGTCGAAAATTGGTTTTGGCTAGGGAAAAGATTATTTTTTAAGGGATCGGACCGCGCCATGATGGCTGCCTACGTACCCCCACAAGTTGGGAGATCAGGTCCTACGTAGTTCGCCCTAAAAGGAAAAAAGGAACTGATGATTCAAGCATAGAACCGCTTCACCGAGTCGGAATTGAGGGGTTGTGGAAATACCTCACCATCCATTTGTTGCAATATGAGGGCTCCTCCGGATAGCACTTTCTTAATCACAAATGGCCCTTCCCAGTTCGGGGCGAACTTCCCCTTGGCTTCGTCTTGACAAGGCATGACTCTTTTCAGTACCAAATCATTTTCTTTGAACTTCCGAGGTCTTATCCTCTTGTCATATGATCGAGAGATCCTTTGTTGATATAACTGACCGTGCCAGACAGCAGCCACCCTTCTTTCATCAATTAGGGCCAATTGGTGGTATCGACTTTGCATCCAGTCCTCCTCGCTTATCTGAGCATCGATCACTATTCTGAGGGATGCCATTTCAACCTCAACTGGCAGAACGGCCTCCATTCCATATACCAAAGCGTAAGGGGTTGCCCCTGTAGAAGTACGCGTGGACGTTCGGTATGCCAGCAGGGTGAGGGGTAACAAATCTGACCATCCTCGATGATTAGCAGACATTTTCGCCATAATCTTCTTGATGTTCTTATTTGCAGCCTCCACTGCCCCATTCATCTTAGGACGGTAAATGACAGAATTGAGGTGTTTGATCTTAAACTGGTCGCACAATCCTTTCATGAGGGCGTTGTTTAAATTCTTGGCATTGTCAGAGACCAAAACCTCAGGCTGCCCGTATTGACAAATGACATTATTCCTGATGAAACCGATGATGACCTCCTGAGTTACTTTGGGGAAAGAAGCTGCCTCTACCCACTTTGTGAAATAATCGATCATGACGAAAATGAATCGGTGTCTGTTGCTTGCTTTGGGCTCTATTGGTCCGATCACATCCATTCCCCACATTGAAAATGGCCACGGGGAGGTCATACAGTGCAGTTCTTTGGGAGGCGTATGGATCACATTACCGTGCGCCTGGCATTGATAACACCGTTTGACATGATCATCGCAATCGGCTTTCAGCGTTAACCAATAATGCGCCGTTCTCAAGATCTTTTTGGCCAGCATCGGTCCACTCATATGTGGCCCACACACTCCACCATGTATTTCATTCATAATCCTTCGGGCCTGTGTTTCATCTACGCATTGCAACAGTCCCAACCCAGCATCCCTTTTGTAGAGCGAATCCCCACTCAGGTAAAATTTCATCGCCATCTTTTGAATTCTCATCCTCTCAGTTCGACTCGCCTGGTCGGGAATGGATCTATCTCTCAGATATTCCCTTATGTCGTGATACCAGGGCTGCCTTGTCAACACCACCTCGTCTGATAACGCTGCCACATGTTCCTCATATGCCGGGGTATTCTGTACGGCTATCTCAATCTGTGGACTATCCCTGTTCTTGATTACGTGGATTAAGGAAGCCAGAGTTGCCAATGCATCGGCAAAGTCATTCCGTCCCCGGGGAATATGGCAAAAATCGATATCTTCGAATTCTTGCATCAGCTGGGTAACACAACGATGGTATGGAAGTAACCGAAGCTCGTTAGTGTTGTACACCCCTATCGCTTGTCTGATTACCAGTTCTGAATCCCCAAACACCGCTAGTCTCTTCACTCCCATGTCGCGGGCCAAGCGGAGTCCCAAGATACATCCCTCGTATTCAGCGGTGTTGTTCGAATTGCTGAAATACAGTTTAGTGGCCACGGGTATTGTTCTCCGGTGATAGAGACCAGGACCGCTCCGGCTCCTGCCCCCTCGGCATTCATGGCACCATCAAAATACAGCTTTCAGAACTGTCCCTCGTCCTCAAATTTCTCGCGGGATACCCAAAATATATCTTCGCCCGGAAGAGGAGTTTCTAACGGCTCCATCCCTCCTGACGGGGTTTCCGCCAACTGATCTGCAATTCCTTGCCCTTTCATGGCCTTCTAAGTCACGTACACCATGTCGAACTGTTGTAAGATTAACTGCCATCTTGATAATCGACAATTCAGCATGGGTCTTTCAAAAATATATTTCAGGGGATCCATTCTTGATATCAGGTATGTCATATGCCCATGGAGGTAGTGCTGTAATCTCCCTGCAGCCCAGGCCAGAGCGCAACAGGTCTTCTCGATGGGAGTGTAATTCTGTTCACATTGGCTAAATCTTTTGCTGAGGTAATAGATGGCCTGCTCTTTACCTGCCTCATTCTTCTGTCCCAGCATACATCCCATCGCGATGGCATTGACGGATATATACATATATATACAGAGGGATCCCATCCTTCGGGGGTACCAGCACTGGTGCCTCCGTTAGCTGCTTTTTAATGGTCTGAAAAGCCCTCTGACATTGCTCATTCCATTCTTGGGAAGCCCCTTTTCTTAACAGTTTGAAAATGGGCTCACATGTAGTCGTCAAGTGGGATATAAAACGGCTGATGAAGTTTATCCTTCCGAGGAATCCTCTTATCTCCTTCTCTGTGTGAGGCGCCGACATATCCACAATGGCCTTAATCTTTGCTGGATCCAGCTCAATGCCCCGATCACTAACCAGGAATCCCAAGAGCTTACCCGACTGCACTCCGAAAGCACACTTGGCTGGGTTGAGCTTCAAATTATATTTTCTGAGCCGATCGAATAGCTTTTTGAGATGGGTTATATGATCAGATTCTACCTTCGATTTCACAATAATGTCATCCACGTAGACTTCTATCTCCTTATGCATCATATTGTGGAATAGGGCCATCATGGCTCTCTGATAAGTAGCCCCCGCATTTGTGAGGCCAAAAGCCAATCGTCTATAGCAGAAAGTGCCCCAAGGGGTGATGAATGCGGTCTTTTCCCGATCTTCTTCTGCCACCATTATCTGATGATATCCCGCGAAGCAATCCACAAAAGAGTACATTTCGTACTGGGCTGTGTTATCCACCAGGATGTGTATGAAAGGCACCGCGAAGTTATCCTTGAGACTGGCCTTGTTTAGATCTCTGTAGTCTACACATACCCTCACATTTCCTCCAGGCTTAGCCACTGGGACTACATTGGACAGCCATTCTGGGTAAGTGGACACCATAATGATTCCCGCCTTGAACTGCTTGATGATCTCCTCCTTCACTTTTAAGCTCCATTCTGGTTTCAACTTTCTTAATTTTTGTTTGACAGGCCTGAAACCCTCCTTGATGGGTAATCGGTGTACCACAATGTCGGTGGACAATCCGATCATATCCTCATGAGACCAGGCAAAGACATCCTCATATTGTTTTAGCAACTCAGTCATTTCGGCTTTCTGGCTGGGGGTAAGGTCCGTCCCTATCTTGAGTTCTTTTGGCTTGTTAGGGGTTCCAATATCAATGGTGACGGTTTGGTCCAAGTTGGGTTTGGGTTTATCCTCGACCCATCCTTTGATCTCGTCAGGCGCGTCGTCGTAATCTGTCTCGTCTTGTTCAATGCCCATTAAATCGAAATCCAGCTCAATGTCAAAATCATAATCATCATTCAAATTTGAGAGACCGTTTGTTAGGCAAGGATTACTCAAATTGGTACACCTGACATGAACAAAATACTTGTCATATATAAATCATTTTCCACGACGATTGCATTTTCAAATAACACGAAGAAACGACATAATTATGCAAAAATAAAATAACAACAAAAATAAACTTCTTCATTCCCCCGTCCTCTGGGGTCTACCACCCTGACGTCGGGTTTTACCCTTGTTTGGATATCACTGGTTTCACGGTCCAGTTGTCGACGGTCAGGTCAGATGAAATGCGCTGGATGAAAGGGGGCTTCACATCGGACACTTCCCCGATGATCACAGATACGTCGCCTGAGTCCTCCTTCCGGTCCTCTTCGGGAATAATTAGCCCTGCCCAATCGATGACAGGCACAACTTGTTGGGCTCCCGGTGGTGTGATAATATTCGTCCCGTCCCTACTGCTTGTTGATTGTCCGGGGATATAGCACTTGGTTTCAAACTCCTTCGCGACCTCCTGCAGGAAACTTTCCCTTTTGGCCAACCTATCACTCACGGAGGTTAATTCTTCATCCCCAGCCTCAATCGCGGGCTCGCTAATCCCCTGCTCACTGTTAACCTTGGTCACCAGAGGGCCAGCCATCCGAATCGGATCCATACCCCGACGGTGTCTCCGTGCTACGCCTTCATGATATCCCAACCCTGCTTTGCCTATCTGCTGTGGTAGTCGGATGGGCTCGGTGATTCCTTGACCGCTCCTTCCTAACCCCTGTCCAGGCTAGAAGTTCATTTTTATCATTTCCTTTGCCACAAAGGTAAGTTCGGGAGAGACCCTAGGTTTCACAGCTGGAGCTCCCAAGCATCTGTAGTGGGGAGTGCTAATCTCCAGTGCTTGAAAGCTGGTAGGTGCCGCCAACTCATCCACATTTATCACTGGCAGGCCACTCCTAGGAGGAGAAGGGTCATCACATTCGGCCGAGATTGTTACCAGATTCCCATCGATGATTAGCTTGATTTGTTGGTGGAGCGTGGAAGGAACTGCCCCGGTCATGTGTATCCACGGCCTCCCCAATAATAGGTTATAACTGGCAGCGATGTCAAGGACTTGGAAAGAGATGTCAAAAGTACAAGGTCCTATCTCCACCGGTAATTCAATCTCTCCAATTGTATCCCTCCGGGAACCATCGAAAGCTCGCACCACCACATGACTGGCTCGTAGGCGCTTGGGATTGATGTTCATCTTCTGCAAGGTATTGAGGGGACAGATATTCAATGCCGATCCTCCATCAATCAGCACCCCATTCATTATATAACCCGAGGAGATTACCGCAATATGTAGCGGTTTCCGGTGTCCCCTTCCCTCCTTGGGTATGTCCTCATCCGTAAAGGATATTGCATCGCTTTCCAATAGGTGGCCCACCAGCTGGCCGAAACTCTCCTCACTAATTTCCTTGGGCACGTATGCCTCCTCCAGAACCTTCGTCAGGGTTTTGCAATGCTCATTGGATGACAACACCAAGTCCATGACTGATGTTAGGGTTGACTCCTCATTTAAAATATGGATCCCCCTTGTTTCCGGGTGATCCATCCTTCTCAAGAATTCTACGGCCTTTTCCTCGGAAATCTCTTCATTTTTCCTCTTTTGGCTCTCAAGGACTCGCCCGGGAAGATATAAGGGGTTCCCTTTTGTCGTCACGGAAGCACAACTGGCCGCCTCCTCTGGCATCCCCCCATAATTCCAGGGTACAGTCTTTAGACTACTGATAGGGATTTGCGGCCTTGCCGCAAGGATGATGGGCTTCGGTGCCGTCAACTTGACAGGTCCCCCCGTGCCATTCGTACTTACCCCTATCAACCTAATGGGCATTCCCCGTGCACTCCCATGATCATGTATCACGTTGATCATTTCCTCAATTTTCTGCACATAGTTCAACCTTGGCGGCCCCCCAGCTTCACTTGCTTCCGTTGCATTGACCCCCCCATCATGTCTTGGCAGTGGATTTGCCTTAACGTTTGGGGAGTCTGGCTGTTCCACCACAATTTCCCCACTGTCAATCAGGTTTTGGAATCGATGCTTCAACGTCCAACAATCTTGTGTATCATGGCCAGGGGAACTGGAGTGGTATGCACATCGCTTGCTCGGGTCAAACCTTCTACCCTTTGGGTCACTCGGGGGTGCCAAACCAACTATCTTCTTTTAGGCTACTAATACCGCTAATACCCGTTCAAGCGGCTCCCTGAGCGGGGTGAATACTCGATTCTGCGAGGCCTCATATCTTCTTCGCCCCTCTGCCCCTTTGATCTGTAAAGTCTGGCTGTCGGGATGGCCCTACCCTCTGCACCTGTACCGGAAGATGGCTTTCTGTTTTTCTAGATGACCCCTGTAGGATGAGGGAGACATCCTCTTCCTTCTTCTTTTGGACCCTCCGGGAAGTGCTGCGATAGTTTCCATTCTGTATTTGCTCGGCAGCAGTTTCTAAAGCAGTAAAATCCTGGATTTTACCCAATTTTAACCCCATATCTACAATCTCTCCATGTTTAATCATTTCAGCAAAGGGTCTTCCAATCCCCGAGATGACTCGTTCATAATACGGTGCCTCTTGAATGTCTACAAAGGTCATCACCATCTCTGATTCGCTCATCGGGGGGTTCACCTGTGCGGCCATGCCCCTCCATCGTTGCGCATATTCCCTGAAGGATTCCCTAGGCTGCTTCTTGACTTTTGTCATTTGGTACCTGTTAGGGGCCATCTGGTCCTGAAAGCTGTATTGGGTTAAGAAGGTATGGGCTAATTCCTCCCAGTTGTGGATTCGGGCGTTGTCAAGGCGGGCATACCAGATTCTTGCCTCCCCCGTTAAGCTTTTCTGGAACAGCTGCATTCTCAACCCTTCGTCCTCGGCATAAGATCCGAGTTCTCCAATGTATATTTTCAAGTGTGTGTAGGGATCCCCCTTCCCATTGTATTTTTCAAACTCGGGGATTTTAAATTTCTCCGGGTATCTGGCTCCGGGGAAGACACATAAATCTGAATAGTTAACCCTGCCGAGGGACCCTATGCCCTTCATAGATTGGATGGTTTCCTCCATTTGTCTCATTTTCTTTCGCAGGTCATCTGTATCTCCCTCTTTCGGGATAGTAATCACTGTTTTGTTTGGTACGGGAATGGCCTTTGGGACGACTGGCTCGCCCTTAATTTGAGGTGGATCCTCCTTAGGTGGTTCCTGCCTGGGCATCAACTGCTTTCTTAGCATTATGGCCATCTCTAACATCTGTTTCTTAAAGTCATCAAACTCCTCCCTGGATATGGAACCAGAATTGATAGATGGAATATCAGCCATTTTAGATATAGAGTTTTGGGCCCTTTTCGATTGCGAACGGGTTTGAGGAGCAATCCTACAGAAACCAAGGTTCGAAGTTTAGTTGTGGGGAATAAAAATGCGGATGCATGCTAAAGCTGCAACTTCTGTGTTTTGGGGTTTTTTAATCTTTCCCTGTAAAACAGAAAGTTAGTAGTCCTCTAATGCAATGACAAATGATAAACATGGCTTTATTAAGCTCCCCAGCCGTTCCCTGCAAAAGATAGAGGTTAGTAATTTCTTATTGACGAAAAGGGAGGCATATATGAATGAGATCATGACATTTACGCGTGCAATGTAAAAAGGCATGAAGAAACTTTTCCTGCGTAGGGTTAATCTGAGGCTGACCTATCCTAGGGTTACTCTCACGGGCTTTTCGGCATGAAGGTCCCCAAATCTTCGCAATCTACTCGTCTGAGCCCTTTCGATTGGAGCGGATTTGGGTGGTGCGTTTCCTGAGCCATCTCCGGGGAGCAGCCCCTTCGAGTCCAGTAATAAGCAACCGACAGGTTCGCCCTCAGGAGGAGGTACTCTCTCAACATACATTCACATTCATCGCCCTCACCGTATGTAAATGAAAAGGTAAAGCAATTCCATTCAATCATTCATTTATTGGGCAAAAACACACATTCACACAACAAAACGTACAAAAGATCACAATATCGCACACATACACATATTCATGAATTTTAAAGGATAAGATAGCATCAAGATTTGAAAGCGGCTTAAGCCCTCTAAAGTCCCCAGCAGAGTCGCCAGTTGTCGACGCCGGGTTTCTCCTCTCTTTGTCCTTTTTAGTCTTTTCTAATTCTAGCCTCTTGATTAAATGATTTTTTGGAAAAGGTCGGCATCAATGTCGACGGGGTTTGAAAGATTTATTTTTTTATGATGAGCCAATTAACCAGAGTCGCCAGTTGGTATATTTGAAATGGATGTACCAACTCATCCGAGTTTTCGTTTTTTATAAATCGCTGGCTCATATGTGACTCCGAATTAATTGGTCTGCGAATCGAGATTCATAGAGTTCGGGGGCTTGCTTAAGTGAGGGGAAGGTGTTAGGCACCCCTCGACTTCCGTGAAACACGGTTACCGCAATCTTGATACTTTCCTATCCTTTGATTCATGAAATGTGTATACGTGCGAGTGTGTGCGTGTGTGTGCCTATATGAATGTTGGGGTGAGTTTGTATGAGAGAATCATTTGGATTTTAGGGAAAGTCGTGCTTTAATTTGGGAACGCTTCAGAATGTCTTTTCGGTATACATGAGAAAGCTTTATGAAAAAGGTTTGATTTTAATTGTCAAAATTAGGAGATTTTCATTAGGTGACGTTTTGGCAAAAGAGGAGTTTATTAAGCCTTAGCAAAAATAGGAATCGAGATTTATACGTTGCTTTCATAAATGATGGGCAATTTCTAGGATCTCTTTCGCCCTATACATCAAGGTTTAATAAAACATTTAATTTCTTTTATAAAACCCATTTTTCGTGACATTTGAAAATAACTTCTTTTTAGCTTTCTCGTAGAATAGGAATCAACTTTCGTTAGCATTCCCGATTTTTACCCTTGTGACGCTAATATCCTACTTTGATTGATTTTAGAAAAATCTTTATCGTTTAATCTTTTGGAATCATTTTGGTGTCACAAAATCTAATCAAGCATAAACACGCGTCGGGGCTATTCACGGGCATGTAAGCCATCAAAATATCCCCGAACGCCAACAATCACAGATTCCACTAATTCGGGGCCTTAAACCCGAGTCTCGCCTTAGCGTCGTTTTAAGGCCCGACAATTACATGTTACAAAACAAGCACCTTGAATCTATTACATACATCAAAACGTCCATCATCGGATTTGGACCACGGGGTCGCATTCCTAGGCTCACACCCGATATTGCTACATACCCGCAAAATGAATACTACATAACTAACCAACCCGGATTTATCTAATACCCCATGATATCCGAAAATGACAATCTAAATAAATTACACCCAATGAATCACCATAAACAAGCTAGGAATTTCATCAATTGGATATCCTCGGGTTATTAGGAAGACTTCGGAACCCTCACCAATAATCCCTAATCCATGATTGTTCAACAAAATACATGAAAGTTACATCTAATTTACCCAATCAATATGATATGAATTGCTAGAACAAATAGAAATTTTCACCTTGCAATTGATCTCAAATGGATATGAACTTGTGTATTTGAATAGGATAAGGAGTGTATTGGATACAATCAAAATCAAAAGAATTAAATTCTCTCTTTTTTCTCTCTTTTCTTCCTATTTGATTGCAAAATTTCTCTCTTTTTCCTCTCAATTTCCGTGCTCTTTTGCTGCTGGATACTCCTTCTTCTTCCCAATTCTTTCCAATTGCCGAACTCCCTGTATGCTGCACGAAACTGGGCTGAAATAGGCTGGCTGGCCGCCTGCCTTCCACTCACCCCGATTTTGAGTTCCGTGTTTCGAGTTCCGTGTTTTCAAAAGGCGCACTATTTGGCCGCAGATCAATCCGCGGCTGGACGGTTTGACTTTCTCGTTTTCCATGCCACGCCTCGATTTTCGTGTCGTAACGTCGGTTTTCACTGACAGGCTCGTATTCGGCAGTCCGGGAATTTCCGGGAGACGTGCCACCTCATTCGGGGATGTCTGTTTCGGATAGCCTTATTGTCACGTCAGCTTTGGTCGCCAAACATTGCGGTGGTGTCGGGCGCTCGCACTTGTGCCCATTCCTTCGCTCCCGCAAGCCGGTTCACTTGACGATTTTGCCCTCCTGTCATGGTTAGTACAGGGAACGCAAAATTTGGGTGTCTACACGCGTTATATACAAACCTAATAGTGGTATCAGAGCCAAACTTTATGCGGATTATTAATTATTTTGATTCGATATATATGTTGATATGCATTTATAATTAATTTAATTGGCCATTATTGTCTGTATAGAATCATGTTTTTGGGAGAAAACTGCAAAAATCGCAATCTGGAAAAATCTGAAACGAATGGACATGACTTGTGAGCCGCGGCGCACGTTTGTGTGAGTTGCGGCTGTAACGCCCCCAAATCCGGGTTGTCTTAACCTCGAACTTGGTGCATCATGATACTACTGCCATCTCAATATATATAATCCATATTCATAAATTTATGAACACATCCTCGCTTTGATACTAATAAATGCATCCATTCACTGTCTATTCTTTCAACATTAATAGAAAATGTAATAATTAAAATAAATAAATAAAAATGCGGATAAATTAAAGCTCTTATGCTTTTCATTCATATTCTAAATTTTCATCACCCTTCGATTTCTTTCATGTTGTATATAACAGTCTATATCAATACAAGTATTAAAACTTATTATTAAAACTTTTCTCAATTCCAGGTTTCGTAACCATTAACTGCTACATTTTTGTTAAGGTTGAATAATATATCATGATCCTGTCTAAAGCTTTTTAAGAAAACCTAAAATTCAATCTTTGAATTCAGTCGTCTCCCGAATATTCTTGAAGTTATTCAATAACCATACATTTGTTATATAAAAGTCCTTTATACAACATCGCCACTTTACTAGTTCACTATAACATGTAAATAATATAATCACATCATAACTACCGTAATGGATAACCTCCATTTTTAACACAAGATTTACATAATCTAATTCACATGCATTGTATACCGTCATCACGGCTAAATAATTACAATGAAAAAATAATTAATAGCTTTCCTTTTTCCATGCGCCTCTAATCTTTATCATCATGATATCAAGAGAATTTGTCGCATCTAGAATCTGTAAAGTTTTATTTTGCAAGAATGAGCACGACGGCTCAGCAAGAACTAACAGTTACACCTTTCATACTTCACGTAACATATAACTTACATATTATTCATGCATTATAAATATTATGCAATGCAACTACATATGCACCATACATTTCTTAACATGCAAGTTTCATTTGCATCATATATGTCATAGTATACCTTATACATTTCATATTGTATGTCTATAATAATTCAAGTTTCACATATATAGATCATGTAATCACATAGTTGTACAACGTGCACACTTTAATCATGCTCGCACATAATTCACATAACAATAAAAGATTTAGAAATCAACTTATATACATCAATTCATTTAAACAAGTCAACAATTTACTGAAAGAACTTACCTTAAGCGTTCCTTGCCAAAATATGATGGCTCGCCCTTCAAATATCCTACACAATTTATTTAATAATAAAATACCCATTAGCCACTAAAAAGGCTTCAGATAATAGTTTACACTATAATAATTCTTATTCCATATTGTTCGCGCATTATAAATTAATAAACGCGATTAACCCTAAAATATCCCTTGACGTCACGTCGTTTGTAGACGACACGACCCTCATCATCATCCATCCTTATTGGTCTATAAAAACCCTACTCCATATCTTATAATATTCATTTCATCCAAATTGAAATATTATTTAAGTGCATTAGCATTTTACACGGCGTTTCAACGTTTATACATCCACACGCCTAATTTGTCTCTTTTGCATATGCTTGGCATGCTCATACATTTATCATTATAATTCATAATGTTCATGTTTTAAAACCTAGGACATCATCTTTTAGCCTTGGAAACATTACACGATGCACATGCGCATGATCGACGCCTTCTATGTGCACAACAACCCTAAAAATGGCTAATTTAAAAATTGGTCCAAGTAGTAAATTTTAATTCTAATTAATAAAATAGTTCTACTCTTTCTCTTTCCAAATCATCTTGAATCGCCTTAATCCGAGTTCGTATGAGAAAGTTATGGCCATTTTCCCAACGGACGTCGAAGCTGAGTCGAGCAGCGCGACACTAGACTTCGCGATTCGACCTCCTCCCGCTTCGATCACCATAACTCCTTCTATACCGTTCAAATTGGTCCGTTTTGGACTCTATGGATTCTTAAGACATAGGGATACAATATATCTAAAGACCACAATTTTTTTGCAATTCTAATTACCCAAAATTGTGCCCCAAATCTCCCCTTCCCGAACTGATTTTTGCGATTTGACAGTTTGGACACTTCTTCTCCCAAATGCCATAACTCCTTCATCCGAGGTCGAAATGCGGTCATTCCAAAGCCTATGGCTTCCCAACTCAGTGAACTATAACTACACAAAAATTCAGAATTTTTCATCTAACACAACAATACCAGAATTGGTTTAACGAACACTGTTCGCGCAGTTTTCATGTTCTTGACACTTTTCACTAAAATCATTACTACGAATTCGTTTTAGCTTCTTTTTACTCGATTCCAATGGGTTATCTTCTCAACCCATGTAACTACAATACCATACAACAAACAAATTTAACCAACAAGAAAATTAGCTACAAATTGTCCAAAACAGTCCAAGGTCCAATGCTTGTCCAAAATGTTCATTGTTCTTCATCCTCCTTAGGCATAGGTACGGATTCCTTCCATTTTTATTCCTCTTTGATGTTATTAGTGGCTTACATAACTTTTAACAATATTATAAACCATCCATAACCAACCATAACAACAAAAATCACAACAAAGATCATTGGCAAGCTAAATAGCTCTAAAAACCAAAAAGCTTGGAAAACCTAACCAACATCAATGGAAAATGCATTTAGGTTGATGATTTACCTCTTCTAAGTCCTTCTAGATATTCAGAAGATTAGTTAAGGTGCTTGACAAGAGCTTTTCATCCCTTGCTTGGTTCACCCGAGCACTCCCTCTTTTTCCTCTTCCTCCACCCGCTTCTTTTTCTTCTTTCTCTCTCTACATGTCCTTTCTCTCTCTATATCATCTCTCTATATTCTCTCTCTCTAAACTTGCAGCAATGGAAAGGCTGAGCAATGGAGAAGGGGGTAAGAGGAGATGATGGCTTCGGGTGGAGAAGGGAGTTCATCACCCGAGCTCTCTTCTTCTTCAAACTTCTTCTCTTCTCTTTCTACATTAACCTCTTTCTCTCTCTATCTTCCCTCAATACCTCTCAATGCTAACTCTCCCTGCAGCAACAAAGATGGAATGAAAAATGAAATGGGATGGAGTACCCATGTGGCTTCGGGAGGAGGAAGGAGAAACCCGAGCTCCCTTGGAATTGATATAGAGAGAAATGTCTTCACCTTGTACCAATATGTCGGCTACTCCCTCCCATGCTCAAATCTTATTGGTCGCATGGAATGCTAGCTTGATTTTGATTGGTTGAGGCTTAAATGTCTCTCCAATTAAATCACATATACCCAAAATATACCCAAAAACTCCCACTTTTGTACCAAATTTGTACAATAACTATACCCATAATTTAAATGGATACTCCCATAAATTATTGGGGTAGGTAAAAATAATAATTATGGGGTTTGTCCATTTATTCGGATAACTCATAATAAACATTTCGGATATAATTAAATTCTGAATAAGCTCAAATAAAATTTTCGACACTTAGAAAAATTATTCCTTCACACACGCGTCTTAACGAAATTATTCAAAATCTAAAAAGACGTAAAAATATTTTGGCATGAATAGTGTCAGCGTGAATAGTGATCCTCGAAAAACGTGCCCCGTAAGTAGCGATTTAGCGATTTTTCATGAAATCAATTATTCGCTCCCCATGTAACCACTACACTTAAAAATCAGTGTATACACATCATCTAGGTTATAAAATAACCTTAAAACACATTTCATAAAAATAATATTTAATCCCTTTAATAATATTAATAAATCCAAATAACAAGGGTATTCACGACTTGCGATTGTTACTCTTATCAATTAACTTCGCATAATTATGTACATAAATGTACATACATCCCCCCTATATTTGGTTACACAATTACACCAAATAAATTATCCAATAATAATTTCTATCAAACTATTTATTTAATCTAATAAATAGCTTTCGTTGGCGTACCTAGTGCCCACGCCAATAATACTCACGTGTACCGTACCACTCGATTAACACTTTAGCGAGATTTCTCAAAGCCACCATATTCGCTTATACAAACTTCCATACTTACGAATCATCGCTTACTCATAATTTTGGTCATGATATAACCTTTAAATGCTTAACTCATAATATTATTAATAAAAATCCATTTTATTTAATAATATTAATCGGCTAGAGTTAGCAAGCTACCAATTATACCTCTTAATAAGAATTTTGTTTATTAAATTCTTATTATAATGCTTCCGAAAATTCGGGTCGTCACAGCGGTGTTGGGTGAGGGTCGCGATGCTCGAATATGTGAGCCGCGACGCATGAAGGCTGTAAGTCCATTTTGCAATTTTTTAAGAAATTCTAAATTAAAAATAAAGGAGTTTATTTTGATTTAGAATTGGATTAAAATAAAGAGTTATTTTACATTGTTTTATAATTAAAATAAAGAGTTATTTTAAACTTGAAATTGGATTTCATGTAACTTTAAATTGCCCATTAAATAATATCAATATATATATATATATATTAAATGTTTTAATGTCATGAGAAGAATGTTATTTATTGATGCATATGGAGATATGTATAATAATAAATGAGATTGATTATGGACAATTGACTAATGTGTGATTGGATTTATTTTATGTAGATGCATGAATGAATGAGTTTTATAAATGGGGTCTGCGTACCTCGTATTCTCTAATTTTTCTTATGTAAATTCTATCTCCCTCCTATATACTTCTCTTTGACTGCTGATCAATGTTTCTATTTATTGTAAATAGTTTATGTAATAGGATTAGTTAGAATTATTTTGAAGAATTGGAGACGAAGGAGCACGGAGCGCTTGAAGACCCGTTTGTAATGAAGCCCGAGTTTAAATGTAATAGTTATATTTAAATTCAGTTCTTGCACCCTGGGTTTGACCTTTTGGTTCACTTGGTGGCTTTAGTGAATCAAACTAGAAAAAAAAATTCATAATCAATCCGGGTAAAATATAGTATTCTATATGTGCATGCTTACTATATATATATATATATATATATATATATATATATATATATATATATATATATATATTATATTATCCAACATGCTTCTCAATTTTATTAAAATGACGCGTATTATATATATATATATATATATATGTGTGTGTGTGTGTGTGTGTGTGTGTGTGCGCGCGCGCATGCGCGCTAAACAAGATGAGACAATTAATCATAAATTCCTCAAAGTAAAAATATTAAGTTTTAAAGTTCAAAAATATTTGGAATATCGAACGTCGCCTTCTAGAATGGTAAAACGATAGAATATTTAATATTTAATATGAGTTTATTGTGCACACACAAGACGAGTATTAAATATTTAAAATGTTGTTTTATCACATTTGATGCTTATTAAGGAATTGAACATTACCGCTTTGTTGTGCACACCCAAGGGCTGTATTTTTCTCTTCACATATATGAAAATGCTAGGTGAAAGTAGCAGGAACACAAGCCAATCATATTTGATATGATGTAGCATATACTTTGTAATCTTATTCATTTATTAATAAAAGAATTGATTTTCTTAAAAGGCATTCTACTTTATCTACATGGTGTTGTTATTTAATATGTGATAAACCCATAGTTTTAAGCAATGCTTTCAGAATCATGATGATGATCATGCTAATGAGACCTAAATTCTTAGAAAGCTTAAAACTAAAATGGTTCCTAATCGTTGGATTGCTAAAAGGGGATTAGTGAATCTGGATAGATTAGTACATACGTTGCTTGCTCTTAGAAAGAGGATGATTGATCTCATAATCATTTGTGTAAAGATACTAAAGCAAGTATGTATGTGCTTATTAGATAATAAGTACATTGAACGTGGCTCGGTAAAGAATACCTAATGGAGTTTTACTCGCTTATCAATAGGAATTCCTCTAGTGATAGTAGTACAAGTGATCCTTGGACTTGAGAGCATCATAGTATCTTGTGTATGATAAGTTATACGTTGACATGTCCCTTAAGACCTTTAGGGTATATCAAAGGGTATGACTGGGTATAATAAGTTGTACATGGAGATAGGTGAATGATCAACAAAAAATCTACCACGTTTAGTAAAAGATTGGAATATCCTATGTGATTGGATAAATGACAACTTAGTAGTCCTTGGCCAAGGCAAGATGAAATTAGAAAGGAGTTTCTAATTTGCATTATTTAGAGTTGTGCATTTGAGAATCTAAATACATATAATTAAATAAAATAAAACTTGATAGTAATTCTATATCTTATATTTAATTGGGACATTGTATGGTAGAAGGATTGAATTGTACATTAACTATTCACTAAAAGGTTCTTTTGTGATTAATGTTGAAATCTATATTATCTGAAACGTCGTTGATCGCTAAGGGGGCTTACCCTTATTGTAGAATAAATATTATTTATTTAAATGTATTAAATAGTTTAATTTATTTATTTAAATAAGATCAGAATTGTTCTAATTGATTTATTCACAACTGGTTTAATATGGAGAACCTAAAGGGTTACACCGCAAAAATAAAAATATTTATTTAAGAAGTAAATGGCATAATTATAATAATAAGTCAAGTATATTTAATTTAATCTATGGAGATAGAATAAATTAAATAGCTTAATATTTATTATTTAATATTTTAGAAATATTAAATATAAATTAATAAGAGGAGTCTTATTATTATTATTACTATTACTATTATTTAATTCTTAATAGGGATTGGGAATTAATTAATAGAAGTACACTCCCATGAATTCCTAATTGGATTAGGAGTATAATTAATTAAAGGAGTTTAATTATAATAGAAACCCTAATCCTAAATAGTTTAGGGAAGGGTTTTTTCTACATCTATAAATAAGAGGAGTCTTATCTTAGATTAGGGTTACACACTCTTGCATTAGATTGTGGAGAGTATTTGCAATTTTTATAGAGATAGAAACTAGGGTTTTGCCAAACCCAATTTCTTGAATACCTATTCTTTCTTCGTGGCTAACGTTGATCAAAGGAAGGAATCTCATCGGTGGAATTCGAGGAGAACACGAAGGACTAGGAGTTGAACTTGTACCCGAAGAAGCTTTGATCTACGAGGGTATAATTCTTATTCTTATTCTCTTTTGTTTATATCGTTAATTGAGCACATAGATTGATCATGGTGATGATTTGTATTAAAATTTTAAAATCTGTTTTATCACGTTTCTGCCCTATTTATGTAATTTGATTGCATGCTTGCGTTATAAACAAACCTAACAGTCGTATCAGAGCCTAATCCTTGTGTTAATTATTGATTTTGATGATTCCGTGTATGAATTGATATGCGATACGATCGAATTTTTGGGCAGAAATTGTTTTCCTGAATCTGCATCGCGGTGTGCCCGCGCCGCTTCTAGTTCATTTTGGAGCGCGGCCGCACCTGAACCTAGAAAACGTTTCTGGGGTGAAGCGCGGCCGCGCCGCTCCTAGTTCAATTTGGAGCGCGGCCGCGCCGGTGTGCAAAGTTTGAAATATTTTTGTTTTCTCAATTAACATAAATGGTTTATTTAATTGATAAAAGTTTAAAATAAAGATGTTTATTTTATCTAAACTATGATTCCAAATTGCTAAAAATTAAAGGAGTTTAATTTGGATTTGGTTTTTTGATTAAAATAAAAGAGTTTATTTTGTTTCAAAAACTAAATATTAGCAAAACTTTTGCCTATTAATTGATATCAATACATATATGGAATGATTTTATTATTCATGAGATGAATGTTATTTATTGATGCATATGGAGATATGTACGATAATAAATAGGGATTGATTATGGACTATTAACCAATGTGTGATTGAAATTATTTTAGAGGATGCTTGAATGTATGGGTTTTTATAAATGGGGTCCGCGTACCTCGTCTTCTCTAATTTTTCTTAATGTAAATTCTATCTCCCTCCTATGTACTTCCTCTTGACTGCTGATCAAGATTTCTATTTATTGTAAATAGTTTATGTAATAGGACTAGTTAGAATTAATTTTGAAGAATTAGAGACAAAGGAGCAAGGAGCGCTTGAAGACCCGTTTGTAATAGAGCCCGAGTTTAAATGTAATAGTTATATTTAAATTTAATTCTTGCACCCTAGGTTTGACCTTTTGGTTCACTTTGTGGCTCGAGTGAACCAAATTAGAATAAGAGTTCATAATTAATCCGGGTAGAATATAGTATTCTATATGTGCATGATTACTATATATATATTATATATTATCCAACATGCTTCGCATGTCAAATAATATGACACGTATTATATATATATGTGTGTGCATGCGCACTAAACAAGATGAGACTAATAATAACAAACCCCTCAAAGAAATCATATTAAGTCCTAAGCGTTCAAAGATATTTTGAATATCGAACGTCGCCTTCTAGCATGGTAAATCAATAGAGTATTAAATATTTAATATGAGTTTTGTTGTGTCACCACAAGGCAAGTATTAAATATTTAAGATATTGCATTATCACATTTGATGCTTATTAAGGAATTGAACATTACTGTTTTGTTGTGTCACCACAAGGACAATATTTTTCTCTTCACATATATGAAAGTGCTAGGTTGGACTTAACTTGGATAATTTTGATTCGGATGTGTCACCACTTGATCAAAATAATCTAAGAGGCAAAATATAAAGAGTTACATAGTGATGTAATTGATAATAGTTGTCTACCTATTTATTTATATATCGTTTGTTGCGTCACCATAATACTATATACATTTGAAATGGGATCCTTATTCTCACTAGCAAATCTTTAATTAGAATTGCCGAACTATATAATGAGGGTAATACAGTTTGATGAAAAAGTTAGAGATGCCAATTTAAAATAAAGACCTAATTTATTTTGGTAATTAATTAAGAAATGAATGTATGCTAAAATGTTGTTAAATTACAAATTCATTTACAGAATTTTACAATGTCTAATTTACTATCACCGCGGAGTATATTAGATGCTAATTAACCGGACCAAATTAAAAGGACTCGTTAAAGAATTTGAGAATAGTTCTCAAGGTTGAAAAGCTATCTTATGTCCTTAATATGTCTATCCCTGCAATGGTTGCAGACAATGCCTCAGAGGAAGAGATTGCTATTTTTTAAAAGTGGAAAGATAATACATAGTTGGCTCAATGCATCATGCTCGCATCCATGAGTAACGAGCTTCAGCGTCAGCATGAAACTATGGATGCTCCTACTGTACTCCTGCACCTTCAAGGAGTTTGTAGACACCCAAATTTTACACTTCCTATACTGACCATGACAGGAGGGCAAATTCGTCCATTGGGCCGGCCTGCGAGAGCAAAGGATGGGCATCGGAACGAACACTCGACGTCACCGCAACGATTTGTAAATCAAAATCGACGTGACAGCAAGGTCGTCTGAAATGAGCATGCCCGAATGATGTGGCACGTCTCCCAGTGATTCCCGGACTGCAAAATACAAGCCTGTCGGCGAAAACCAACGTCACGACACGAGAAACGAGGTGCGGTTCGGAAAACGAGAAAATCAGCCCACCCAGCCGCGGATTGATCTGCGGCCAAACGATTAAAATAATGGTGGTGCGCACGGGACTCGAAACCAGGAAACCAGTTGAGTGCGATGGGGGGTGGCCAGCCAGCCGCAGATCAATCTGCGGCTGCCCTAAACCAGCCTATTTCAGCTCAGTTTCTTCATTTCAGCCAAGGGATTCAGCAGGAGGAGCAGCTCGGGAGAAGGCGAAAAAGAAGAAGAAAACAGCAGAAATTAATTGAGAAATAGTGAGAAATTGTACCCATTTTGTGAGATTACATATCATATATTTCTACTTTATTCAATACACAAATTCATATATATTGTGGGGATTATTTGCAAGGTGAAAAATCCTTTGTTTTAGCATTTTGTTTTACCATTTTTGTTAAGCTTTTCGTCATCTAAATTATATTAAATGTAGTTGTTCTTGTATATTGTTGTGAATCCATGGATTGAGGGCTATTAGTGAGGGTTCCCAAATGGAACGAAATTCTTCCTAATGGCCCGATGATATCCATTTGATGAATTTTTAGCTCGTTGTAATGATGTATTGTGCATAGATTGTTTAGATTGCTATTTTTAGGATCTTGTGGGTGTGTAGCGATTTTGGATGTGAGCCTAGGAGCGCGACCCCGTGGTCCAAATCCGATGATGGACATCTTTTGATGTATGTAATAAATTCGATGTACCTTCCATTGTAAATATGTAATCGTCGGGCCTTAAAACGACGCCAAGGCGAGAATCGGGTTTAAGGCCCCGTAATAGTGAAGTATGTGATTGTGGGCGTTGGGGTTATTTGGATGGCTTACATGCCCATGAGTAGCCCCAATGCATTTTAATGCTTGATTTGATTTATGAGATGAAATTGATTTCAGAGCTAAACGATAAGATTTTCATAAAATCAATCAAACTAGGTTATTAGCATCACGAGGCTTAAAATAAGAAGTGCTAATGAATGTCGATTTCTATGTAAAGGAGAAAGCTAAAGAAAATCGTTTTCAAACGTCACACAAAATGATTTTATAAATAAATGACGTTTTATTAAACCGTTGTGCATAGGGTTAAAGAGATCCTAGGAATTGCCCATCATTTGAGTTACGAAGGCAACGTATAGATTTCTATTCCTATTTTGACGAAGGTTTAAAACTCTTGTTTTGCCAAAACGACACCTAATGGAAATCTTGCAGTTTTGACAAATAAAATCAAACCTTTCTCATAGAGCTTTCTCGTGTATGCTGAAAAGACATTCCGAAGAGTTTTCAAATTAAAGCACGACTTTCCCTAAAAATCCAAATGATTCTTTCATACAAACTCACCACAACATTCACACAGGCACACACACACACACGCGCGCGCACACACACATTCGAGAATTAAAGGATAGGAAAGCCTCAAGATTGCGGTAACCGTGTTTCACGGAAGTCGGGGGGTGCCTAACACCTTCCCCTCGCTTAAGCAAGCCCCCGAACTCTATGAATCTCGATTCGCAGACCAATTAATTCGGAGTCACATATGAGCCAGCGATTTATAAGAAACGAAAACTCGGATGAGTTGGTACATCCATTTCAAATATACCAACTGGCGACTCTGATTAATTGGCTCATCATAAAAAACGATATTTCAAAACCCCGTCGACATTCAAGCCGACCTTTTCCAAAAAATCATCTAATCAAAAGGCTAAAATCGGAAAAGGACAAATATCGCATAAGCGGATAAAACCGGCGTCGACAGCTGGCGACTTTGCTGGGGAAATTAGAGGGCTTAAGCCGCTGTTGAATCTTGATGTTATCCTATCCTTTAAAATTCATAAATATGTATGTGTGTACGACATTTTGATTTTTTTATTTATTGTTGTGTGAATGTGCTTTTGTCCAGTGAATGATTAAATGGGATTGCTTTAATTTAAAGTAAAATCATTTGCATACGGGGAGGACGATGAATGTGAATGTATGTTGAGAGTGTACCTCCTCTTGAGGCGAACCTGTCGGTTGCTTATTACTGGACTCGAAGGGGCTGCTCCCCGGAGATGGCTCAGGAAACGCACCACCCAAATCCGCTCCAATCGAAAGGATTCAGACGAGTAGATTGTGAAGATTTGGAGACCTTCATGCCGAAAAGCCCGCGAGAGTAACCCTAGGGTAGGTCAGCCTCTGATAAACCTAACGAAAGGGAAGCTTCTTCATGCCCTTTTATCGTTCAGTCAAATAAATAAATGTCATATAAATGGCATATAACTGTCATACCGGCATCATCGTAATAAATATGTCCTGTATCATGTGATTACATCACCTGCACATATAAAGAGAATACTGACATGGTTTTGCAGGAAGGCAATCCGTGCCACGTACCAAGGTTTTCTAAAAACTTCTAAATACTGTCCTGTCATCAAACACTGACATTGTTTTGCAGGATAAGATTAAGAGAACCGTGAAAGCGTGGCATAACGATCACAAAGAACCCGGAGTAGGGGCATATTCGACCACAAAAAAAAGGGGGAAAAGAAAAAGAAAAAGAAGAAAAAGAAAAAGAAATTGCCCCTACGACCCAACTAAGAGGCCGTAAAGTCCATACTCCATCCATCCAAATGGCAGAGGCCGATAGCCATGAAATTACAGTTCTGCCACTCCAACAATACGACCAAATACGAGGGATTCATCCTAGGACTGAGATTAGCCCTGGGAATGAAAAAAAATGATAGTAGTTAGAGACTCGAATTGGTCATCCGGCAGGCCATGGGAATATACAGCATCAATGGGCATAAATGGGACCTAGCTACGGGACTGATGAGATATCTGGAGGCCGAAGAAGCCCACAGACAAATGAACGAAGTACATGGCGATGTGTGCGGAGCCCATATGGGCAGAGCATTTTTGGCAAAGAAAATCATGTGAACGGGTCACTACTGGCTAACCATGAAAACTGACTGCGATACTCATGTCAGGAAATGCCATCAATGCCAGATCCATGCTAATGCGATCCATGCACCTCCTAATGAGCTCCATTGCTTGACCTCACCGTGGCCAGTTGGACCGTGCAGCAAGTGATATCCAGGAAGGGGTAAATCGAGGAGTATGGCAGTAAATCCCGGCCAGTAGAGGATCAATGGGTTTTAAAATTCTGAGTTTTATTTTAATCCCTGCACGCTCATGTCATTTTGTCATGCTATCCAAAAAGAAGATCATGAAGATCATGTGCTGAAATGTTTTATATATATGACAAGCATTTTTGTTTTATGTCAGGTACCCCGATTTGAGACATTCTAGCCTGACAAGCGATAGGCCAAATTTGAAGGAGGATCACGATTTTGGTATAGAGCTAGATTTCGATCTGATGGGGATTGAGCAGGACGAGACAGATATCGACAATACGCCTGACTAGATCAAAGGATGGGTCGAAGACAAACCCAAACCCGGCTTAGGCCAGACCATCGCCATCAAACATCAGAACCTCTGACGATCACAAAGAACCCGGAGTAGGGGCAAATTCGACCATCAAAAAAAAAAAAAAAGCCGAGTTGTTGAGCCTGTATGGAGATATGTTCGCTTGGTCCCGTGGCGACGTGATTGGATTGTCCACAAACGTGGTAGGACATCGACTGCCCATCAAGGAGGGTTTCCGACCAGTTAAGCAAAAGTTGAGAACGTTGAAGCCTGAATGGAGGTTGAAAGTAGGGGACGAGATTATCAAGCGGTTCAAAGCAGGAATCATCACGGTGTCTATTTACCCTGAGTGGCTTTCCAACAGAATCCCAGTACCACAGCCTGGAGGAGAAGTAAGGGGCCGCATCGACTATAGAAATCTGAATGATGCCCTCAAGGAGGAGATATGAGACAAATTCAAGATCAAACATTTTGATTCAGTCATTTACCAGCCCAAGATGAATGGGGTAGTGGGGGCTGCAAATAAAACACAACGACGATCATGGGAAAAATGTCTGCCAATCATCGGGGATGGCCGGATTTATTTTTGCTCACCCTGTTTGCCTGTCGAACCTCAGTTCGCAAATTTGCAGGGGCAGCCCCTCACGCATCTCCCGGGCATACGACAAGAGGGTAGGATCCCGGAAATTCAAAATGAACGATTTAGTCCTTAAAAGGATCGCGCCCTGCCAAGACGAAGCTATGGGGAATTTCGCTCTAAATTAAGGGGAGCCGTCACGAAAAAAAAAAAAAATCAAAAATCAAAAATCAAAAATCCCCCAAACCTTTTAACAAGTCAAAGGACCGGATCTTTTGTCAAGCCTAGTGAGATACCGATGCGACCGGTACGAGGAAGATCACAAGAAAAGCAACTTAACACTGGGGCACTTGTCAACTACCCAGGAAATGATGACGTGCAAATTGGCACCCATGCAACAATCCCATCAACATGCACCATCATCATCAAATGCTACCTCATGTCAATTCAATCTTCAACGGTACGATCATCTGGCATTTGTCAAGCATAGTTTTCCCGGGATACGATGATCCGCATGAAAGGGGATTTTATTTGGCTTGATAGGAATCGGATTAATTCTGACAAGCAACCGTGGAGCACGATCGTGAGTATGATTAGACGAAGAAGGCTATCCAACCTTTTGATTGGGTACAAAGCCTTAATTCAAAGCAACGTTTGCGACAGAATCGACCTCATGTGATAACCTTCACTTGGCATTTGCACAAACTTTCAGTTGTGGGGTATAAAACTATGACGACGTTGATGGCGATTAACACGTAGTCAGACAGTCCATAATTATCAAGCTAAAATTAAGAAGTCAGACGATAAATGATTATCAAGCTAATGTCTCGAATCGTGGCCTGGGTTATTTGAGTAATTAAGCCCGAGGGGTGTCTCTACACCTGGTGCCCTAAAGCCATCTGGTTTGGGAGTCGCTGGCCCAACACTCGTTACATGGGTAACTTAGAGCTTAAGAAAACGAGCATTACAGTAGAGGAGGCCCGAGCAGACTCGAATCGTGGCATGAGCTACTCGAGTAATTAAGCCTAAGGGGTGTCTCTGCATCTGGTGCCCTAAAGCCGTCTGGCTTGGGAGTCACCGGCCTAACACTCGCTACATGGGTAACTCAAGCCTAAGAAAACGAATCTTGCGCAAGGTCAAACAAAGAATGAATGGTGCAGACCACCAGCTTGTCTCGAACCGTGGCCTTTGTTACTCGAGTAAATAAATCCGAAGGGGTGTCTGTACACCTAATGCCCCAAAACCGTCTGGTTTGGGAGTTATTGGTCCAAAACTCGTTAAATGGGTAACTTTGAATAGCCTAAGAAAACGAGACAAGTGAAGTGGACTAATAAAGAGAAAAGATAATGCGAAAAACTCTCGGCCTTAAACAATGGGTCATGGAAGAAAACCCCTACTGAATGCTGCATTGCACAGTGCATTTGTCATATGACGTCAATCCTGCTAAGGACGTTGTCGAGAATGGAGACAGAATACCTTTGACGAAGGAAGGTAGTTCTTTTGAATTCGACCTTACTCACGTACAATGACCATGAATGCTTGAAGGTGCTCTTACGATTTCATAACTCGTCAAATAGAAAATCATCAATGCACTGGGGATTTAAAAAAAAAAAAAAAAAAAACTTCTGATCTAGTGCATTCACGGTTCACAACTTGCTAGATTGTGCGATCAGTAGATATTCAATTTCATGTGCTTTAACTGCATTTTTGTCGAGATTATAATATCTTTGTGATGAACTAACACTAACGGCCCGAGCCTTCAAGTTTTGGCATTTGTTAGTCATCTGATATGCAGGATCTTACAGAGATGTGGATAACTCAGCACGGTCAACATCGCGAATTTCCAATAGAAATCCTTGGTAACAACACGTGCCAAGGCTGGGGCAGTTAAGAATCATGAAATGGAAGGAAGCTGAGGCTGCACAGAACTTCTCGTCATTGGACTTCTCCCCAATCCTGACTATCATTGCCTCGACATCCAAATGATCCCCGTGCATGAGCATATACGAGGATGATATAATGCGGGACAACAACATATCGGCCAGCAGAAATGATCAAAAGGCCAAAGAGCCCAACATAGCTGTCGATCATCACAGAGAGCGAAATAGACTGCCTCAACTCGATGAAATGAAGATGACCAAGAGCAGACAGAATACCAGACCAGGTTGAAGTCTAGAAACTACACTTCACGACGAGGCGTGATTCAATCAAATGTTGGCAAACAACGACGACTGTCGAATCATATCATTTGACTGAACAGGGGTCATTTCTATCTAAACATATGTTGTGCACATGTATCTGTCCATAACATATCTGCCAGATCATGCATAACATCTTTTTCATGCATGCAGGTACGATCAAAATGAAAATCCTCAGGAAAGTACAAGCACGTCACTTTCAACCTCACAAATGATCAGAGTGATGGCTTTTGCGGCATGATACGTGGACGATGTTGGTGGAAGATCCAGGACATGAAGCCGATCACACATCCCATTTCAAAAAAACTCAAATCCAATCAATCAATCAACCCCTGGGAAGGGCTGATATCCACAAAAAGAAAAAAGACAAAAAACAACAAACCCTGGGAAGGGCTGAGATCCACGCGAACCACAACAAGATGGTGAGCACCCCTGGGAAGGGCTGATATCCACAAAAAGAAAAAAGACAAAAAACAACAAACCCTGGGAAGGGCTGAGATCCAAGCGAACCACGACAAAGATGGTGAGCAACCCTGGGAAGGGCTGATATCCACAAAAAGAAAAAAGACAATAAATAACAAACCCTGGGAAGGGCTGAGATCCACGCGAACCACAACAAGATGGTGAGCACCCCTGGGAAAGGCTGATATCCACAAAAAGAAAAAAGACAAAAAAACAACAAACCCTGGGAAGGGCTGAGATCCAAGCGAACCACGACAGAGATGGTGAGCAACCCTGGGAAGGGCTGATATCCACAAAAAGAAAAAAGACAAAAAACAACAAACCCTAGGAAGGGTTGAGATCCACGCGAACCACAACAAGATGGTGAGCACCCCTGGGAAGGGCTGATATCCACAAAAAGAAAAAAGACAAAAAAACAACAAACCCTGGGAAGGGCTGAGATCCAAGTGAACCACGACAGAGATGGTGAGCAACCCTGGGAAGGGCTGATATCCACAAAAAGAAAAAAGACAAAAAACAACAAAACCTGGGAAGGGCTGAGATCCACGCGAACCACAACAAGATGGTGAGCACCCCTGGGAAGGGCTGATATCCACAAAAAGAAAAAAGACAAAAAAATAACAAACCCTGGGAAGGGCTGAGATCCAAGTGAACCACGACAGAGATGGTGAGCAACCCTAGGAGGGGCTGATATCCACAAAAAGAAAAAAAGACAAAAACAACAAACCCTGGGAAGGGCTGAGATCCACGCGAACCACAACAAGATGGTGAGCAACCCTGGGAAGGGCTGATATCCACAAAAAAAGACAAAAAAATAACAAACCCTGGGAAGGGCTGAGATCCATGATAACCAACCGGCGACGATAACCGGGGGTTACGAGATGGGTGACCGGCGACGATACCCGGCCCCGACGAGACAATCGACCGGCGACGATAACCAGCGATTACGAGATGGATGTCCGGCGACGAAAACCGGCTCCGACTAGATAACCAACCGGCGACGATAACCGGGGGTTACGAGATGGGTGACCGGCGACGATACCCGGCCCCGACGAGACAATTGACCGGCGACAATAACCGGCGATTACGAGATGGATGTCCGGCGACGAAAACCGGCTCCGACTAGATAACCAACCGGCGATGATAACCGGGGGTTACGAGATGGGTGACCGGCGACGATACCCGGCCCCGACGAGACAATTGACCGGTGACGATAACTGGCGATTACGAGATGGATGTCCGGCGACGAAAACCGGCTCCGACTAGATAACCAACCGGCGACGATAACCGGGGGTTACGAGATGGGTGACCGGCGACGATACCCGGCCCCGACGAGACAATTGACCGGCGACGATAACCGGCGATTACGAGATGGATGTCCGGCGACGAAAACCGGCTCCGACTAGATAACCAACCGGCGACGATAACCGGGGGTTACGAGATGGGTGACCGGCGACGATACCCGGCCCCGACGAGACAATCGACCGGCGACGATAACCGGCGATTACGAGATGGATGTTCGGCGACAAAAACCGGCTCCGACAAGATAACCAACCGGCGATGATAACCGGGGGTTACGAGATGGGTGGTGTAATGTCCATGAATTTTAAACACTGTATCAAATTTAATTAAATAAATAATTTCATTATATTTAATTTTACCAACTTAATTGGATCCATGTGGGTACTATTAATTAACTATATAATTACATGGCCCGATAATTTTCTGTGCGTTAAAGGTACTCATTGATAGTTTAATTAAATTAGTGAGTTGACCCTAAGATTCGATTTGCCAGAAATTTGGGAAAATAATAAATAAATTTATTTTATTAAATAATTCGGATCAAGGATTTTTGGTAAAACAAGTATTTAACTAATTAATTAATTAATTAATTAAATTAATTATTCAATTAAAATAATAGGGGCATACGGCTTATAACTTATTTGGGTCATCCCTTTTATTTTATTCTTATTTTATCATCTTATTTGGACTGGCCCAAGTTCCCATCTTGTTAGATTAAACCCAAACCTTATTATTTTCCACTTTGGGTCACCATTTTGATTTAAACCAGCCGGCCCAACTAGCAGGTAAGCCCAAACCAAACTCCACCGGGTTGGGTCATGAAAAACGGGTTGACCAATTTGGGGTTGGGGATTATTAGAGCCGGTGATATCAATTGGAAAAAAAAAAAAAAAAAAAAAAAAAAAAAAAAAAAAAATCCAACCAGAGGAAACCGAACTCTCAACCAAGCTAAATGAACTCACACCCTCAAATCCAACCGAAGTAAACTCTGGCCTTTCAATCAACTGAACGGGGGTGAGTGATTGACAGGAGGAAGAATTGCCAGACGCACGCCGGCGACAACGGGAAGCAGCCAGTGGACAGACGGGTGGAAACGGGGCAGCGACCAAGCGCTCAACGAACGGACCAACGGTCCCTAAAATCCGGCGAAGCGACCGGCGACAGTGCGCATGGCTCGAGAACTGCCGGCGTCGTCAGTGGACTGAATGGGTACAGTCGGCGGCAACTCTTCTCCTACCATGGGTTATTGACCGAGCAAGTGGGGTATTGCCTAAATAATTCCTCCTATAAATTGAGCCCTAAATCCCCAAAACTGACGATCCCCTTGTATTTTGGTGAGTCCAAATTAGGAAGAAATTAGGGTTCGAAAATTTCAAAGAAGAGGGAAACAGGGGAGGTTTGGTCGTAATTCCCAATTTCAACTGGAGTGAATGTCCAGATTTGTTGAGTACTTTGGACGAAGGAGGAGAACCGCCCGCCGCTCAATCCCAAGGTATAAGGTAGTTCGAGTAGCTAAAATAAATTCCTAGTTCCCAATTTGTGTGGGATGTATTCAGATTGTATCAATATATTTATGGGTATTATACTGGCTTATCTTGGTTAAGAATCTAGGAGTTATTTTTGTTTAATTCTGTTTGATTTTAAAATGGGAAAATCTGGTTTGAACGATTGTATTGGGTTAATTAGCTCTCTGTACTGGATTGCGTTGTGCATTGGGTTGGTACTGCTTGTAATTTTCTTGTTCTTCCTGTACTGGGTATTGTATGGGATTGAGTGGTTGATATTTTTTTTTTCTTTTCTTCTGTGCTGTTATATGGTCTTGTTGGGCTATATTGAACTATTCTGGGACAGGAGAATTGTAGATGAATCAATTGATAGTTTTCCCAGTATGTTGGTTTAATGTCTAGAGTGAACCTTGTTCCTGTTTGGGACGGTCCTTGAAATTGAAGTCAAGATTTTAGTAAGGTTAAATAAAATTGTGCCTATTGGGTTGGACAACTTAACAGTTAGGTTGGAAAAATCTGTTACAAGGGCTTGGTACCTCACTAACTAACTGTGGCAAATCAATCCAACTGATTGTACTATCATTGACTCAACATTTGATTATGCAATTAAAAGCTAATAATGCACTTGTAGATTAATCGGTTACTATAAATATAAATAAAGATAATAGAATAATTATTTATTATTTATTTCTAATTAATAAATAATAAATAAATATGAGTAAAGATAATTATTTATTATTAATAAATAATAAATAAGATACTAATATTTAATTATTATTTGATTTAAATAATAATTACATATAAATAAATATAATAGAATAATTATTTATTATTTATTACTAATTAATAAATAATAAATAAATATGAGAGAAGATAATTATTTATAAATAATAAATAAGATAGTAATATTTAATTATTATTTGATTTAAATAATAATTAAATATAAATAAAGATAATAGAATAATCATTATTATTTATTACAAATTAATGGATAATAAATATGAGTAAGAATAATTATTTATTATTAATAAATAATAAATAAGGATAATAATACTTAATTTAATAATAATAGTAATTAAATATATTAAGTGTGTGTAGGATTGATACATTAAGTATTAAATCATGGTAGAATAAGGAACAAGATTAATAATTACTCAATTATCCTTAAGGTAAATAGTAATTAAGTAAATAAAAGATTAAGTAAGAGACCAACTGCTATTTAGTTGTTATCAAATTATGTTAAATTTATTAATTATTTTGTAACTAATAAATGAGAAATTTTAACCCACAGGTAGAAGGGTATTCAAATGATAAGTGACCCTGATTAATTATTATCTGTTTAAATAATACCTAGAGGCCATTAAATTTTGTTAAGCTGATGGCTAGGTAGTAATTAAATTCGGTGAATTGTTTATCTGCTAAATGAATAGCATAAGTGGGTATAATTACGCAATGCTAATGGATAAACCAACTCTACCAACTGATAGGTTATCCAAGGTCAAGTAATTAAAGCTAAGATCTAAATTGTAGCTGAGCAAACAGGCATGCAAGTTCCTAACCCTAAACTTCTTACATTATTGCAAGTTCTTCCTTACTCAACTTTTTACCTTGAGCAATACTTCTAAAACCTTATGCAGTATTTTAATTCATGCAAAAGGTATATATTATTGCAAGTATTCCTTAAGCTTGAATTTTATCTCCAAGCATGCTATAAGTGGTCTAATTACTTTTAAAATTATTCCACATCTGTGTATTTATTGGCATTCGCACTCATGCATTTGAATTCGAATATTGAATTAAATTCAGAAGCTTTATGAACCATTCATGGTTAAGTCTGAACCCTTGTTCGCGATCAGACAATTTTGTGAGAATTTATAAAAGCTATCCGAACCAATCAATGGTAAGGATTCTTAGACTGTTATGAACACCCCTTTATTTATAGGGGAGTACCCCACGTACCGTATATAAGGTACAAATAGCAGAATTAAATGTTATGCATATACATAGGGTACGCGAGGCTGATCCCCTCAAGTACGTTATTCTGTAGCCAGTAACCAGAGGGGTCAACCAGCTATTGACTCCTCTGGAAGTTATCGTTCAAAGTCTATTTGACTATCAATTGTTCTAAAAGCATTTATTGTTCTTGCTTCTGATTTATTCCATTGTTGAAATCCCTTTTTTATATCCCTTTCATCATGATATATCCTTATTGTTGCACTTTAAACTTGCTGGGCAAACTTGTTGCTCATTCTTGCTATATCATGATTTCATTGCAGCTAAACCCGAGACGTCAGGGAAGAATAAAGGGAAAGAAAAGATGAAATGATAGACTTCTTGTAGCTGACCTTAGATTCATGTGTTAGTTATTTACTGATGTAATTTAAACCCTGCTAGCTATTTAGGGTATGGATTGTGTAAATGTTTAAGGTTAATCGTATTCTGGGACTAGTAACACCTTGTAATGAACAACGTATGTTTATTTTATTCCGCATTTTAGATACCATATGTTGTTATAGGTGGATGTTTATGTTGAATCGTGATGACCGGATCCGGGTATTTGGAGACCCGAATTTGGGGGCGTCACAGGTTGGTATCAAAGCTGTAGGTTATAAACTTTAGGATCGCGAAACCTAGGTTATAACCTTCATAGTAAACTCGTATTGAGTGTTAGGGGATAAATCGAGGAGATTTATCATATGTGGTTTTGATGAATTGGGGAATTCATCGAGTCAAGTAGTACCCAATGAAATATAACTTCATTTCTTCAATGAATATATTTTATTGCTGTACTAATGTTAGTTTTTGTGTGTTTGTAGGATGGCTGATATAGGAGGGACCAGTGGAGCCCGTGAGGAGGAGGAGGTATTTATAGACATCCCAGTAGTTGCTGAGCAGCTGGTGGGGTATGCTCCTACTGCCCCAGGAGTACCGCTAGAGGAGTCCGAGCCGGAGGAGGATTACCAGAGGGAGTTACCGGAGCCCGTTGTGGGTAGAGTGATGAGGTCGGGCAGTCAAGACCCAGAGGAGGAGGACCCTGAGACCGAGGGAGAGGAGCCACCTGCTGATATCGACGGCATGGGGTCCACTGCTGATGATATCATCGAGGGGTTGACGGACAGAAATGAGGAGCTGGAGGCTCGGATTGCTCATTTGGAGGAGCAAAACCAGACCCATCAGTATATGGAGGACCAGTACAGAGACCTGGCCTACCAGCTCGAGCCTGACTTAGGGGTGGCCAAGGTACAGCTGCAGGGCTACGAGTCCTCAGCACAGCAGGTCGGACCACTGCTACATCAGCTAGTGGCCCGAAACGCTGAGTTGAGGGAGAGACTGGAGCAGCGGGATCTGCAGATCGCCCACCTGAGGGCGAAACAGGAGGCCATGAGGTTTGAGGCCGGACTGGAGGTGGCTGCGAGGATGCGCGTCAGGGAGGCCTGGGCCAGGGAGGCCAGGAGGGTTGATCAGCTGGAGGGACCAGCTAGAGGCCAGAGCAGTGAGGATAGAGACCCTGGGGCATGCCTTGGATGCAGCCTACCGTAGACCCCGGACTGAGATAGGGGAGTCCAGTCGCTCTGTTCGCCGCAGGATCGGGGATGGAGCAGTCCCTTCTGGTCAGCAGGCTCAGCTCCGTCATGATGTATAGTGATGGGATAGGATGGTTGTTTAGTTGTTAGTACAGTCAGTCCCACTTTTGTTTATGTTAGGGACATAGTCATGTTTGTTTATGAAACTTTATATTTGTTGTTATGATTGGGGTAGCAGTTAAAACCCCAACTTTTGTGGTCTTGAGGGAGGAAGGTTAGGATTCCCCACTTTTGTCTAAGGGGAAGGGTTATTGATGAATAGGACACAGTGGCGCATTTATAGCAGTATGCCACAGGTTTCGTATTGTAACAAACGGTGGTATATGAATATAAATGCAGATGTTTCACTTAAATCGAATGTGCTGATAAATATTTTACCTTTAATTGTTTATTTTAATAACTATGATGTAAAATGTGAATCTATAGGTAAAAGTCATCAGTTTCCTTATTCTAAACCATGCCAAGGGGAAGGCCACGTAACCGACAGGTCGAAGAGTCAGAAAGTGAGGTTGGAGACCAAACCAACCCAATGAGAATGTTCGCGGAAATGCTGGCCGAGGCTATGCAATCCAGACCACCACCTGAGAGAACCCAAGCTGCAGCTGAGCCAACGCATCATCTGGCAAACTTTAAAGATTTCAAATTGGTCGGACCACCTGAGTTCAAGGGAACTCTTAACCCAATCGAGGCGCAGACCTGGATAGAAGAGATAGAGAAGGTCTTTGAAGTAGCAAGGGTGGCAGAGGAACAGAAAACAAGTTTTGCCACTTTCATGCTAAAAGGAGAAGCCAACTATTGGTGGAAGGCCAATCGGGGCCGAGTTGAAGAAGGCACTGTCGCTTGGGATCGTTTTAAGGAAATGTTCTTGGAAAATTACTTTCCAGAGAGCATGAAGCAGGAGATGGAGATCAAGTTCCTGGAACTGAAACAAGGAAAACATGTCTGTGGCTGAGTACGCGGCTAAGTTTAATGAGTTGGCACGGTTTGCAGCTCACCAAGTCAGCACCGAGGAAAGGAAAGCTCGCAGGTTTGAGCAGGGGTTGAAGCCATGGTTATACCGTTCTGTGGCGGTATTAAAAAATCAGAACATTCGCAGAATTAATGGAGAGGGCAATCATTGCAGAGGGTGGCAGTGAGGCCCTGGCTAAGTACAATCAGGATAAGAAGAAGGGTCATGAGGGCCAGAAGTCAGGAAGCAGCGGGGGCAGCAACCCCAACAAACGGAAATGGAATGAAAGTCAATCTTTCGGGAGCAATAAACCCGGAGGAAACCTGTCTGGAGGGGAGGCAAGGAAACCAGGCAGGTGCAGTAATTGTGGTAAGAACCACACGGGGGAGTGTATGAAGGGAAAAAAGCGTTTGCTACAAATGCGGGCAACCGGGGCACATGGCTCCCCAATGTCAGAACAAACCAAAGGGGGGATGTTATTCATGTGGAGCACCCGACCACCAAATCAAGGACTGTCCCGAAGAGGAAAGGTGACCTCGGGAGTGGCAACAGGAACAACAACAGCAACAGCGGGAACAATAACCGGCTGAGCTATGGGGCACCAGCCAGTCAAGCTAACAGGCCAACAGCTCGCACATTCAATATGACAGTCCATGATGCAATGGAATCCAAGGACGTAGTGTCAGGTATCATCCCAATCAACGATATAAATGCATATGTGCTATTTGATTCGGGTGCCACTTGCTCTTTTGTTTCCGAAGAATTTGCTAGACAATTAAATATACCTTGTGAAAAGTTAGAACACCCTATAAACGTAGAAGTAGCCAACAAAGAAATTGTCCCCGTAGAATACATTCATAGGAATTGTTGTGCTGAATTGCGAGGATTTAAGCTCAACGTGGATTTGATACCCATTCGGCTGGGAGAGTTTGATGTAATCCTGGGAATGGATTGGTTATCAACCCACGGGGCAGTTATTGATTGTAAGAAAAAGTGTGTACACCTGAAGACTCCTAATAAGTCGAAGGTAGTATTTTACGGCAGTAAGTCACCAAGACAATCTTGCTGTCTTACTATGATGCAAACAAGGAGATTACTCAAGAAAGGTTGCATATGTTATTTGGCCCATGTGGTCGATACCCGTCAAGTAAGGGATGAGATGGGTCAAATACCAGTCGTGAGAGATTTCACTGATGTCTTCCCCGATGAACTTCTGGGACTGCCGCCGGATAGGGAAACCGAGTTCGTTATCGATTTGGCACCGGGAACCGCACCAATATCGAAGCCGCCGTATCGAATGGCACCTGTAGAGATGAAGGAGTTGATGGTGCAACTGCAGGAACTGTTAGATAAAGGTTATATCAGACCGAGCGTGTCCCCGTGGGGAGCACCAGTTCTGTTTGTAAAGAAGAAAGACGGTTCAATGAGGCTTTGTATCGACTATCGGGAGTTGAACAAAGTTACGATTAAGAATAGGTATCCGCTTCCTAGAATCGACGACCTGTTTGATCAACTTAAAGGAGCGAAGTACTTTTCAAAGATCGACTTGAGAACAGGCTACCATCAGCTGAAGGTGAGGCAGGAAGATATCCCGAAGACTGCATTCAGGACTCGTTATGGGCACTTCGAGTTCTTGGTAATGTCATTTGGATTGACGAATGCGCCAGCAGCATTCATGGATAATGATGAACAGAGTGTTCAAGCAGTACTTGGACAAGTTCGTAGTCGTATTCATCGATGACATCCTGGTGTATTCAGGAACAGAGGAGGAGCATGCTGAACACTTAAGAGTTGTATTAGAAGCTCTCAGGAGGGAGAAATTGTACGCGAAACTTTCGAAGTGTGAGTTTTGGTTGCAGAGGGTACAGTTTCTGGGTCATGTCATAGACAAAAATGGTGTTTCGGTGGACCCAGCAAAAGTAGAGGCGGTTATCAACTGGGAACAGCCGAAGACACCGACAGAGATCCGGAGTTTCTTGGGATTAGCGGGATACTATCGGAGATTCATCCAGGATTTTTCAAAGATAGCATCGCCGTTGACCAATCTCACCAGGAAAACAGTCAAGTTTGTTTGGTCGGAGAAGTGTGAGGAGAGTTTCATGGAGTTGAAGAAGAGACTCAGCCAAGCACCAGTGTTGACCTTACCAGACAACACTGGGGGTTTCGTAGTGTATAGCGATGCATCGCACAAGGGTCTTGGCTGTGTACTGATGCAACACGGCAAGGTCGTGGCGTACGCATCGCGTCAGCTGAAGGATTATGAGAAGGGTTATCCGACTCATGACTTGGAGTTAGCAGCGGTAGTTTTCGCCCTGAAGATTTGGACGCACTACCTATACGGGGAGAAATGTGAGATATATACAGATCACAAAAGTCTGAAATATATCTTCACTCAAAAGGAGCTGAACATGAGGCAACGCCGATGGTTAGAATTGATCAAGGACTACGACTGTGAAATTCTGTACCATCCGGGCAAAGCAAATGTAGTGGCTGATGCCTTAAGTAGGAAAGGCAAGGCGAAATTGATGCAGCTGACAGTCCAGGAGGAGTTGATAAGGGACTTTGAACGTCTGGAGCTGGAAGTTAGGTATCCAATGGAGGGGGACGAAAAGGTGTTCGCCGTGACGGTAGGTCCAACTCTACTGGATAAGATACAGGAGGCTCAAGAATTTGATGAAGAATGCATTGACATTAAGAAACAATTATCGGAGGGAAAAGCATCGAAGTACAAGGTTTGACAGCGCAGGATTGCTGAGATTCGAGGGAAGGATCTGGATACCCTATGTACCGGACCTAAAGGAAGAAATTTTGCAGGAGGCCCATAATACAAGATTTTCGGTACATCCAGGTAGCACCAAGATGTATCAAGATCTTCGTCAGCATTATTGATGGCCGCATTTGAAGGGGGAAGTTTGCAGAATTCGTCAGCCGGTGTTTAACTTGTCAGAGGATCAAGGCTGAGCACCAACGGCCGAGCGGATTGTTGCAACCCTTAGAGATTCCCGAGTGGAAGTGGGAGCACATCACAATGGATTTTGGTGGTGGGACTTCCAACAACGCAAAAAGGTCTAGACGCCATCTGGGTGATCGTAGACCGGTTGACCAAGTCTGCCCATTTTCTACCGATCAAGATCAGGTACAAATTGGAACAGCTGGCAAAACTTTATGTGAAGGAAATAGTATCACGACATGGAGTGCCGGTATCTATTGTGTCTGACAGGGATCCGCGCTTCACGTCAAATTTTTGGAGAAGTCTGCAGGAGAGACTGGGAAAACAGTTAAGAATGAGTACGGCATATCATCCCCAGACTGACGGTCAGAGTGAGCGAACAATCCAGACCTTAGAGGATATGCTTCGGGCAGTTGTGATGGACTTAAGTGGCAGCTGGGACGATCACTTGCCGCTGGTAGAGTTCGCCTACAACAACAGTTATCACGCTAGCATTGGTATGCCACCATACGAAGCGCTATATGGAAGGAAATGTCGAACGCCGTTGTGTTGGGATGAAGTTGGTGAACGAAGATTGTTGGGGCCTGAATTGGTACAACAAACCGTGGAAATTATTAAAGTAATAAGACAGCGGTTAGTAGCAGCTCAAGATCGTCAGAAGAAGTACGCCGACTTACATCGCCAGAAACAAGACTTTGAAGTTGGTAGCTTGGTGTTTCTGAAGGTATCACCCTGGAAAGGAAAGATCCGTTTTGGGAAAAAGGGTAAATTAAGCCCTAGGTTCATAGGACCTTTTGAAATATTGAGGAGAATAGGCGAAGTGGCGTACGAGGTAGCATTACCTCCTGAACTTGAGCACATTCACAACGTGTTTCATGTATCAGTGTTGCGTCCGTATAAACCAGATTACAAACATGTCATCTCCTATGAACCAATTCAAGTCGAAAAGGATTTATCGTACGAGGAGATTCCTGTTCAAATACTGGATAGGAAAGAGCAGAAGCTGAGGAATAAAATCATTCACTCGGTGAAAGTTCTCTGGAGAAATCACGCGGTGGAAGAAGCTACGTGGGAACTTGAAGAGAAGATGAGAGCAAACTATCCGCGATTATTCGAGTAACCTTAGATTGAAATTCCGAGGACGGGATTTTTATAAGGGGGAAAGGATGTAATGTCCATGAATTTTAAACACTGTATCAAATTTAATTAAATAAATAATTTCATTATATTTAATTTTACCAACTTAATTGGATCCATGTGGGTACTATTAATTAACTATATAATTACATGGCCCGATAATTTTCTGTGCGTTAAAGGTACTCATTGATAGTTTAATTAAATTAGTGAGTTGACCCTGAGATTCGATTGCCAGAAATTTGGGAAAATAATAAATAAATTTATTTTATTAAATAATTCGGATCAAGGATTTTTGGTAAAACAAGTATTTAACTAATTAATTAATTAATTAATTTAATTAATTATTCAATTAAAATAATAGGGGCATACGGCTTATAACTTATTTGGGTCATCCCTTTTATTTTATTCTTATTTTATCATCTTATTTGGACTGGCCCAAGTTCCCATCTTGTTAGATTAAACCCAAACCTTATTATTTTCCACTTGGGTCACCATTTTGATTTAAACCAGCCGGCCCAACTAGCAGGTAAGCCCAAACCAAACTCCACCGGGTTGGGTCATGAAAAACGGGTTGACCAATTTGGGGTTGGGGATTATTAGAGCCGGTGATATCAATTGGGAAAAAAAAAAAAAAAAAAAAAAAAAATCCAACCAGAGGAAACCGAACTCTCAACCAAGCTAAATGAACTCACACCCTAAAATCCAACCGAAGTAAACTCTGGCCTTTCAATCAGCTGAACGGGGGTGAGTGATTGACAGGAGGAAGAATTGCCAGACGCACGCCGGCGACAACGGGAAGCAGCCAGTGGACAGACGGGTGGAAACGGGGTAGCGACCAAGCGCTCAACGAACGGACCAACGGTCCCTAAAATCCGGCGAAGCGACCGGCGACAGTGCGCATGGCTCGAGAACTGCCGGCGTCGTCAGTGGACTGAATGGGTACAGTCGGCGGCAACTCTTCTCCTACCATGGGTTATTGACCGAGCAAGTGGGGTATTGCCTAAATAATTCCTCCTATAAATTGAGCCCTAAATCCCCAAAACTGACGATCCCCTTGTATTTTGGTGAGTCCAAATTAGGAAGAAATTAGGGTTCGAAAATTTCAAAGAAGAGGGAAACAGGGGAGGTTTGGTCGTAATTCCCAATTTCAACTGGAGTGAATGTCCAGATTTGTTGAGTACTTTGGACGAAGGAGGAGAACCGCCCGCCGCTCAATCCCAAGGTATAAGGTAGTTCGAGTAGCTAAAATAAATTCCTAGTTCCCAATTTGTGTGGGATGTATTCAGATTGTATCAATATATTGATGGGTATTATACTGGCTTATCTTGGTTAAGAATCTAGGAGTTATTTTTGTTTAATTCTGTTTGATTTTAAAATGGGAAAATCTGGTTTGAACGATTGTATTGGGTTAATTAGCTCTCTGTACTGGATTGCGTTGTGCATTGGGTTGGTACTGCTTGTAATTTTCTTGTTCTTCCTGTACTGGGTATTGTATGGGATTGAGTGGTTGATATTTTTTTCTTTTCTTCGGTGCTGTTATATGGTCTTGTTGGGCTATATTGAACTATTCTGGGACAGGAGAATTGTAGATGAATCAATGGATAGTTTTCCCAGTATGTTGGTTTAATGTCTAGAGTGAACCTTGTTCCTGTTTGGGACGGTCCTTGAAATTGAAGTCAAGATTTTAGTAAGGTTAAATAAAATTGTGCCTATTGGGTTGGACAACTTAACAGTTAGGTTGGAAAAATCTGTTACAAGGGCTTGGTACCTCACTAACTAACTGTGGCAAATCAATCCAACTGATTGTACTATCATTGACTCAACATTTGATTATGCAATTAAAAGCTAATAATGCACTTGTAGATTAATCGGTTACTATAAATATAAATAAAGATAATAGAATAATTATTTATTATTTATTTCTAATTAATAAATAATAAATAAATATGAGTAAAGATAATTATTTATTATTAATAAATAATAAATAAGATACTAATATTTAATTATTATTTGATTTAAATAATAATTACATATAAATAAATATAATAGAATAATTATTTATTATTTATTACTAATTAATAAATAATAAATAAATATGAGAGAAGATAATTATTTATAAATAATAAATAAGATAGTAATATTTAATTATTATTTGATTTAAATAATAATTAAATATAAATAAAGATAATAGAATAATCATTATTATTTATTACAAATTAATGGATAATAAATATGAGTAAGAATAATTATTTATTATTAATAAATAATAAATAAGGATAATAATACTTAATTTAATAATAATAGTAATTAAATATATTAAGTGTGTGTAGGATTGATACATAAAGTATTAAATCATGGTAGAATAAGGAACAAGATTAATAATTACTCAATTATCCTTAAGGTAAATAGTAATTAAGTAAATAAAAGATTAAGTAAGAGACCAACTGCTATTTAGTTGTTATCAAATTATGTTAAATTTATTAATTATTTTGTAACTAATAAATGAGAAATTTTAACCCACAGGTAGAAGGGTATTCAAATGATAAGTGACCCTGATTAATTATTATCTGTTTAAATAATACCTAGAGGCCATTAAATTTTGTTAAGCTGATGGCTAGGTAGTAATTAAATTCGGTGAATTGTTTATCTGCTAAATGAATAGCATAAGTGGGTATAATTACGCAATGCTAATGGATAAACCAACTCTACCAACTGATAGGTTATCCAAGGTCAAGTAATTAAAGCTAAGATCTAAATTGTAGCTGAGCAAACAGGCAAGTTCCTAACCCTAAACTTCTTACATTATTGCAAGTTCTTCCTTACTCAACTTTTTACCTTGAGCAATACTTCTAAAACCTTATGCAGTATTTTAATTCATGCAAAAGGTATATATTATTGCAAGTATTCCTTAAGCTTGAATTTTATCTCCAAGCATGCTATAAGTGGTCTAATTACTTTTAAAATTATTCCACATCTGTGTATTTATTGGCATTCGCACTCATGCATTTGAATTCGAATATTGAATTAAATTCAGAAGCTTTATGAACCATTCATGGTTAAGTCTGAACCCTTGTTCGGTCAGACAATTTTGTGAGAATTTATAAAAGCTATCCGAACCAATCAATGGTAAGGATTCTTAGACTGTATGAACACCCCTTTATTTATAGGGGAGTACCCCACGTACCGTATATAAGGTACAAATAGCAGAATTAAATGTTATGCATATACATAGGGTACGCGAGGCTGATCCCCTCAAGTACGTTATTCTGTAGCCAGTAACCAGAGGGTCAACCAGCTATTGACTCCTCTGGAAGTTATCGTTCAAAGTCTATTTGACTATCAATTGTTCTAAAAGCATTTATTGTTCTTGCTTCTGATTTATTCCATTGTTGAAATCCCTTTTTATATCCCTTCATCATGATATATCCTTATTGTTGCACTTTAAACTTGCTGGGCAAACTTGTTGCTCATTCTTGCTATATCATGATTTCATTGCAGCTAAACCCGAGACGTCAGGGAAGAATAAAGGGAAAGAAAAGATGAAATGATAGACTTCTTGTAGCTGACCTTAGATTCATGTGTTAGTTATTTACTGATGTAATTTAAACCCTGCTAGCTATTTAGGGTATGGATTGTGTAAATGTTTAAGGTTAATCGTATTCTGGGACTAGTAACACCTTGTAATGAACAACGTATGTTTATTTTATTCCGCATTTTAGATACCATATGTTGTTATAGGTGGATGTTTATGTTGAATCGTGATGACTGGATCCGGGTATTTGGAGACCCGAATTTGGGGGCGTCACAGGTGGCCGACGACGATACCCGGCCCCGACGAGACAATCGACCGGCGACGATAACCGGCGATTACGAGATGGATGTCCGGCGACGAAAATCGGCTCCGACAAGATAACCAACCGGCGACGATAACCGGGGGTTACAAGATGGGTGACCGGCGACGATACCCGGCCCCGACGAGACAATTGACCGGCTACGATAACCGGCGATTACGAGATGGATGTCCGGCGACGAAAACTGGCTCCGACAAACGGTGACACCTGTAGAATCATATCAAAAGACTGTACAGGGGTCATTTTTCATTTTAAATGTTGTGTCACATGAATTGAACAAGTGATAATTCTGTACGTGATCCATGCAGGTTAGGTGTCAAGGTCCTAGCCTATCAGAGTCAAAAGCAATGGTGACAATGGGATGGAATAAGGTGATTACGAGAGGGGTGACCGGATACGAGACCCGGCACTCACAGGACAATCGACCGGATACGAGACCCGGCGATTACGAGACGAGCGACAGATCAGGGATTGATGCATTGACACCCTTGCAAATGTGTTGCATGCCTTACATTTTGCGTTACATCATAAGTTGTATGTGTTGCATCATGTATGCACTGTCATTCTTATGCACTGTCATTCATGCATCGGGTGTCTATTTCTTTATCATGTTCATTTCATTTAACATTTCATAAACATGATAAAGAGGGGCAGCTGTAGACACCCAAATTTTGCACTTCCTATACTGACCATGACACGAGGGCAAATTCGTCCATTGGGCCAGCCTGCGAGAGCAAAGGATGGGCACCGGAACGAACACTCGACGTCATCGCAACGATTTGCAAATCAAAATCGACGTGACAGCAAGGTCGTCCGAAATGAGCATGCCCGAATGATGTGGCACGTCTCCCAGTGATTCCCGGACTGCAAAATATAAGCCTGTCGGCGAAAACCAACGTCACGACACGAGAAACGAGGTGCGGTTCGGAAAACGAGAAAATCAGCCCACCCAGCCGCGGATTGATCTGCGGCCAAACGATTAAAATAATGGTGGTGCGCATGGGACTCGAAACCAGGAAACCAGTTGAGTGCGATGGGGGGTGGCCAGCCAGCCGCAGATCAATCTGCGGCTGCCCTAAACCAGCCTATTTCAGCTCAGTTTCTTCATTTCAGCCAAGGGATTCAGCAGGAGGAGCAGCTCGGGAGAAGGCGAAAAAGAAGAAGAAAACAGCAGAAATTAATTGAGAAATAGTGAGAAATTGTACCCATTTTGTGAGATTACATATCATATATTTCTACTTTATTCAATACACAAATTCATATATATTGTGGGAATTATTTGCAAGGTGAAAAATCCTTTGTTTTAGCATTTTGTTTTACCATTTTTGTTAAGCTTTTCGTCATCTAAATTATATTAAATGTAGTTGTTCTTGTATATTGTTGTGAATCCATGGATTGAGGGCTATTAGTGAGGGTTCCCAAATGGAACGAAATTCTTCCTAATGGCCCGATGATATCCATTTGATGAATTTTTAGCTCGTTGTAATGATGTATTGTGCATAGATTGTTTAGATTGCTATTTTTAGGATCTTGTGGGTGTGTAGCGATTTTGGATGTGAGCCTAGGAGCGCGACCCCGTGGTCCAAATCCGATGATGGACATCTTTTGATGTATGTAATAAATTCGATGTACCTTCCATTGTAAATATGTAATCGTCGGGCCTTAAAACGACGCCAAGGCGAGAATCGGGTTTAAGGCCCCGTAATAGTGAAGTATGTGATTGTGGGCGTTGGGGTTATTTGGATGGCTTACATGCCCATGAGTAGCCCCAATGCATTTTAATGCTTGATTTGATTTATGAGATGAAATTAATTTCAGAGCTAAACAATAATATTTTCATAAAATCAATCAAACTAGGTTATTAGCATCACGAGGCTTAAAATAAGAAGTGCTAATGAATGTCGATTTCTATGTAAAGGAGAAAGCTAAAGAAAATCGTTTTCAAACGTCACACAAAATGATTTTATAAATAAATGACGTTTTATTAAACCGTTGTCCATAGGGTTAAAGAGATCCTAGGAATTGCCCATCATTTGAGTTACGAAGGCAACGTATAGATTTCGATTCCTATTTTGACGAAGGTTTAAAACTCTTGTTTTGCCAAAACGACACCTAATGGAAATCTTGCAGTTTTGACAAATAAAATCAAACCTTTCTCATAGAGCTTTCTCGTGTATGCTGAAAAGACATTCCGAAGCGTTTTCAAATTAAAGCACGACTTTCCCTAAAAATCCAAATGATTCTTTCATACAAACTCACCACAACATTCACACAGGCACACATACACACACGCGCGCGCACACACACATTCGAGAATTAAAGGATAGGAAAGCGTCAAGATTGCGGTAACCGTGTTTCACGGAAGTCGGGGGGTGCCTAACACCTTCCCCTCGCTTAAGCAAGCCCCCGAACTCTATGAATCTCGATTCGCAAACCAATTAATTCGGAGTCACATATGAGCCAGCGATTTATAAGAAACGAAAACTCGGATGAGTTGGTACATCCATTTCAAATATACCAACTGGCGACTCTGATTAATTGGCTCATCATAAAAAACGATATTTCAAAACCCCGTCGACATTCAAGCCGACCTTTTCCAAAAAATCATCTAATCAAAAGGCTAAAATCGGAAAAGGACAAATATCGCATAAGCGGATAAAACCGGCGTCGACAGAGTTGAATGGTGAGAAAAGTAAGACTGCTAGATATTAGATATCTAAGGAGCTCTTCCAATCTAGAATAGCCGATGGCACTACAGTATAGACAAATATCCTCAAAAATGATCAATCTTATTGAACAATTGGGAAAACTGGGTTTAGTAATGGATGGAGAGATGATCCAAGATTTGATCTTGCAATCACTTCCGGACTCTTTCTCACAATTTATTGTGAATTTCCACATGAATAAGCTATATGTCAGCCTGCATGAGTTGCTTAAACATGTTGAAAACTGTAGAGAGTCATTTTCCAACCAAGAAAGACGAAGTATTACTGGTAGATAATTCTTTCAGGAAGCAGAAGAGGGCCAAAGGATCTTCTTAAAAGAAGAACAATTCAAAGAAGGTATAAGGAAATGTAATAGCTAAGGACACTAAGAACAAAACTGATGCAGATAGTAAAGGAGTTTGCTTCCACTACAATAAGCTTGGACACTAGAAAGGAAACTGTAAGGAGCATCTTGCAGAGGCTAACTAGAAGAAGTTTAGTGAAGCTTCGGTTACAGATATATAGGTTTGTTCATGATTGAAATAAATCTTTTTGTAAGTCAAGGTTCTACTTGGGTATTGGATACCGGCTATAGTTCTCACATATGCAATCCAATGCAGAGACTAAGCAGAAGTAGAAAGCTAAACACAAAGTAAGTAATCTTACGTGTGGAGAATGGAGCAATGGTTGCTACATTAGCTGGTGGAACTTATAGTTTAGCGCTGCCTATGGGCAAGTCTATTAAGTTAATAAGTTGTTATTATGTTCCAGTTCTCTTTAGAAATATTATTACTTCCGTTGTTGGACAAGGAAGGTTCTCGTATTATATTTAAGAACAATTGTTGTTCTATTTATAATGATAATGTTTTGTTTGAAACTGGACGATCACTTGATGGACTTTGTAAACTTGACTTACATGAAAAATAATTTTGCAAATTGAACAAACTAGTAAAAGAAAAGGAGATGATCATTCAAAGAGTTGAATATGTGTATTTGATAAAATACAAGTCTGAACTATTTGAAAGGTTCAAAGAATTCAGAAATGAAACAAATTGACAAAGTATTAAGATTCTTTGATCAGATCGAGGAAGGAATACTTGTGCAATAAGTTTCTAGATCATCTCAAAATGGTATTTTCTCATAATAGACACCTCCTGATACGCAATAATTAATTGGTGTATCTAAAAGGAGAAATTGTACCTTGTTGGACATGGTACAGTCTATAATGATTTTTACCGACATTCCAGTATCCATCTAGGGTTATACCCTAGAAACGGCTACATATCTACAAAATAAGGTAACCTCAAAATCCAGCCCCAAGACTCCATAAAAGTTATGGATACGGATGATTCCTAGTCTTAAGTATGTTAAGATAAGGGGTTGTCCAACTTATGTGAAAAGGTTTCAAAAGATAAGCTTGGGACAAAATCTGACAAGTGCAGGTTTGTGGGATATCCTAAAGAAAGTTTAGGATATTATTACTATAATCCTACACGTTGCCTTCTTGGATAAAAGTGTTTATCATTGAAGGAGCTAGTGGGAGGATAATAGATCTTGAAGGAGTTTAAGAACCACAAAGTACTACAAGTCAAACTGAGGAACCTGTAGATAGACCTATTGTACCACAACCGAATAGTAATCTGGAAGAGTACCAAAGATACCTAGGAGGTATGCATTCATCATAGAGGATGATGATAAGGAACGCATCATAGATGATGATGATCCAGTTATATATGATGAGGGTATGAATAGTAGACACTCAGAGAAATGGCAAATGGCCATTAAATCCGAAATGGACTCCATGTATGAGAACCAAGTATGGACTCTGGTTACTCCACCGAAAGGCATAGTGCCTAAAGGGTGTATATGGGTCTTTGAGAGAAAGACTAGGGCAAATGGCAAGGTGGAGACCTATAAGACCAGACCTGTTTAAAAGGTTTCAAATAAAGTCAAGGGGTTGACTGTGATAAAACCTTATTACTGGGTAATGCTCAAGTCCATTTGGATTTTGCTTGTGATTGCAGCTTATTACGAAATCTGACAAAATGGATGTGGAGATGTCCTTCCTCAATAAAGACTTGAGGAGAATGTATGTATGATACAGCCAGAGGAATTTGTTTCAAAGGTTGAAGCAAATCGTGTTTTAAGGTACGATGATCCATTTATGGATTGAAGCAAGCTTCTTAAAGATGGAACATTCGTTTTGATGAGACAATCAAAAGAGTTTGATTTTATCAAAAACGACAATGAACCTAGTGTATACAAAAGGGTTAGTGGGAGCACTGTGACATTCCTAGTATTATATGTTGATATACTACTGATAAGGAATGACACCAGTGCTAAAATCAGTAAAGATAAAATTGTCTAAACATTCCTCCATGAATAACTTGGGAGGAACATCCTATAAATTGGGGATATAAATCTATATAGATAGATTTTAAAAGGATGTTCGACTTGACTCAATGAACATATAGTCATTCGATGCTAAAGGCATTTAGCATGGCAAACTCCAAGAGAGGTCTCATGATGATGAGCCATGGAGTGTATCTCTCTAAAATTGTCTCCAATTGAAAGAGAGATCGCATGAGTTACTATCATGTATGCAATGAATATACAAGGCCTGATATTGATCAGTCATATTTTGGAGAAGATCACTGAAAGACAGTGAAAAATATCTTTAAGTACTTAACCGGTACTAAGGATGTGATCATGATTAATGGTGGGTCTGAATTAAAACTAGATGGTTAAACAGACTCAAGTTTTTTCAGACTGACCAAGACGATAACAAATCCACTTTAAGGTAAATCGTTACCTTGAATGGTGGTGCAGTGAATTTGAAAAGTTCCAAATAGCAAAGAGTTGCTGATTTAGTGACAAAGACAAAGTATATAGCTGTAAGTGAAGTTGTAAGTTGATTGTTTGGATGAAAAGTTCATCACCGAACTAGGAATAGTTCCTAAGTCTCATCTTGGATTCAAACATGTGTTGCGGCAGTTTCATTAGATTAGTAGAATAATTGAAAGAGGAGAAGTCACTATAGAGATAGTGGACTTTCAAGAACAACATTGCATATCCATTTACTGAAGCTTTATCCAAACAACAGGATGATCGTCACTTAGAGGAAGATGGGTATTAGAATAACCATGACGATTGACTTTAGTGCAAGTGGGAGATTGAAAGTAGTATGCACACAAGCCAATCATATTTGATATGATGTAGCATATACTTTGTAATCTTATTCATTTATTAATAAAAGAATTGATTTTCTTAAAAGGCATTTTACATTATCTACATAGTGTTGTTATATTAAATGTGATAAACCCATAGTTTTAAGCAATGCTTTTAGAATCATGATGGTGATCATGCTAATGAGATCTAAATTCTAGATACCTCACAAACTAAAATCGTTCCTAATCATTGGATTACTAAAAAGGGGATTAGTGAATCCGAATAGATTAGTACATACGTTGCTTGCTCTTAGGAAGAGGATGATTGATCTCATAATCATTTGTGTGGAGACACTAAAGCAAGTATGTAGGTGCTTATTGGAGAATAAGTTCACTGAATGTGGCTCGCTAAGGAATACCTAATGGAGTTTTACTCGCCTGTAAATAGGAATTCCTCTAGTGATAGTAGTACAAGTGATCTTTAGACTTGAGATCATCACAGTATCTTGTGTATGATGAGTTATACTTTGACATGTCCCTTAAGACCTTTAAGGTATATCAAAGGGTATGATTGGGTATAATAAGTTGTGCATGGAGATAGGTGAATGATCAACAAAGAATCTACCACGTATATTAAAGATGAGAAATGTCCTATGTGATTCGATAAATGACAACTCAGTAGTCCTTGGCCAAGGCACAATGAAATTAGAAAGGAGTTTCTAATTTGCATTAATTAGAGTTGTGCATTTGGGAATCGAAATACATATAATTAAATAAAATAAGACTTGACAGTAAATCCATGTCTTCTATTTAATTGGGACGTTGTATGGTAGAAGGATTGAATTGTACAGTAACTATTCACTGAAAGGTTCTTTTGTGATTAATGTTGAAATCTATATTATCTGGAAAGTCGTTGATCGCTAAGGGGTCTTACCCTTATTGTAGAATAATATTATTTGTAGACACCCAAATTTTGCGTTCCCTGTACTAACCATGACAGGAGGCCAAAATCGTCAATTGAACCGGCTTGCGGGAGCGAAGGAAGGGGCACAAGTGCGAACGCCCAACACCACCGCAAGGATTGGCGACCAAGGCTGACGTGGCAATAGGGCCGTCCGAAGCGGGCATTCCCGAATGAGGTGGCACGTCTCCCGGAAATTTTCGGACTGCAGAATACGAGCCTGTCAGCGAAAACCGACGTTATAGCACGAAAATCGAGGCGTGGCACGGAAGTCGAGAAAGTCAAACCGTCCAGCCGCGGATTGATCTGCGGCCAAATAGTGCGCCTTTTGAAAACACGGATCTCAAAACACGGAACTTGAAATCGGGGTGAGTGGAGGGCAGGCGGCCAGCCAGCCGCAGATTGATCTGCGGCCAGCCTATTTTAGCTCAGTTTCGTTGCAGCATACAGGGAGTTGGAAGAATTTGAAGGAAGAAGAATTCTGCAGCAGCAAGAACACGGAAATAGAGAGAAAAAGGAGCAAATTTTGCAATTAAATAGGAAAAAAAGAGAGGATTTATATTCTTTGATTTTGATTGTATCAAATATACTCCTTATCTTAGTCAAATACACAAGTTCACATCCATTTGAGATCATTTGCAAGGTGAAAATTCGCTTTGTTCTAGCAATTTATATCATATTGTTTGGTTAAATTAAATGTAGTTTTTCTTGTATATTGTTGTGGATCTATGGATTGAGGACTATTAGTGAGGGTTCCAATTGGAACGAAATTCTTCCTAATGGCCCGATGATATCCATTGGGTGAATTTTAGCTCGTTGTAATGATGTATTATGCATAGTTTATTTAGATTGTTATTTTTAGGATCTTGTGGGTGTGTAGCGATTTTGGATGTGAGCCTAGGAGCGCGACCCCGTGGTCCAAATCCGATGATGGACATCGTTTGATATATGTAATAAATTCGATGTACCTTTCATTGTAAATATGTAATCGCCGAGCCTTAAAACGACACCAAGGCGAGAATCGTGTTTTCAGGCCCCGAAATAGTGAAACTTGTGATTGTAGGCGTTTGGGGTTATTTTGATGGCTTACATGCCCATGAATAGCTCTGACGCGTGTTTATGCTTGATTTGATTTATTGACACGAAATTGATTTCAAAGCCAAATGATAAGATTTTCATAAAAATCAATCAAATTAGGTTGTTAGCATCACGAGGCTTAAAATGAGAAGTGCTAAACGAATGTCAATTCCTATTTAACGAGAAAGCTAAAGAAAATCGTTTTCAGACATCACAAAATTTGTTTCATAAAATAAGAAATGTTTTATTAAATCTTTGTGCATAGGGTGAAAGAGATCCTAGAAGTTGCCCATCATTCTATTTACGAAAGCAACGTATAGATCTCGATTCTTATTTTGACGAAGGTTTAAAACTCTTGTTTTGCCAAAACGACACTTAATGAAAACCTTACAGTTTTGACAATTAAAATCAAACCTTTCTAATAAAGAATAAAGCTTTCTTGTATAAACCGAAGGACATTCTAAGGCATTGTCGACGCCGGTTTTCTCGTCTCTTTAGTCTTTTCCAATTTTAGCCCTTTTGATTGAATGATTTTTTTAGAAAAGATCGGGCATTAATGTCGACGGGGTTTTGAAAACAGATCGTTTTTTTTATGATGAGCCAATTAACCAGAGTCGCCAGTTGGTATATTTGAAATGGATGTACCAAACTCATCCGAGTTTTCGTTTTTTATAAATCGCTGGCTCATATGTGACTCCGAATTAATTGGTCTGCGAATCGAGATTCATAGAGTTCGGGGGCTTGCTTAAGCGAGGGGAAGGTGTTAGGCACCCCCCGACTTCCGTGAAAACACGGTTACCGCAATCTTGATGCTTTCCTATCCTTTAATTCATGAAATGTGTGTGGTATAGCGCGCGCGTGTGTGTGTGTGTGTGTCCGTGTGAATGTTTATGGTGAGTTTGTATGAAAGAATCATTTGGATTTTTAGGGAAAGTCGTGCTTTAATTTGAGAGTGCTTTGGAATGTCCTTCGGCTTCTACGAGAAAGCTTTACTCTTTATTAGGAAGGTTTGATTTTAATTGTCAAAACTACAAGGTTTTTATTAGGTGTTGTTTTGGCAAACAGGAGTTTTAAACCTTCGTCAAAATAGGAATCGAGATCTATACGTTGCTTTCGTAACTCAAATGATGGGCAACTTCTAGAATCTCTTTAACCCTATGCACAACGGTTTAATAAAACGCCATTTATTTATAAAATCAATTTGTGTGATGTTTTGAAAAACGATTTTTCTTTGCCTTCTCGTTAAAGAGGAATCGACATTCATTTGCACTTTCAATTTTTAAGCCTCGTGATGCTAATACCCTACTTTGATTGATTTTATGAAAATCTTATCGTTTAGCTTTGAAATCAATTTCGTGTCATAGATCAAATCAAGCATTAAAATGCGTTGGAGTTATTCATGGGCATAGTAAGCCATCAAAATAACCCCAAACGCCCACAAGCACATGTTTCACTATTTCGGGGGCCTTAAACCCGATTTCAACTTGGTATCGTTTTAAAGGCCCGACGATTAACAATTTACAATAAAGGATTACATATACCAAAATTGTCCATCATCGGATTTGGACCACGGGGGTCGCGTTTCCTAGGCTCACATCCACAATTTATACACGCCCATGAAATGGATACTACAAAAATTAAACAAGCTAAAATCGCCAAACGGATATCATCGGGCCATTAGGAAGAATTTCGTTCCATTTGGAACCATCCTAATACTCCTCAATCCATGGAATCCCACAACAATATACATGAAACCTACATTTCACATAACCCAATTGACAAAAAAGGAGCGTTAACACAAATGTATTATACAAAAAATTGCTATAGAAATAGTCTTTTCATATTGCAAATATCATCAAGAAATATTGTGTCAGACTTTGGAGCATAGGAAATTAGAGTAGAAATTTCTTGGATATAATCTCACAAAAGAAATACAAATCCTCATCTTTTTTCTCTCTTTTCTCTCTATTTTTTCTTGCTGTTTTTCTCCTTCTTTTTCTTTTCTTTTTCCGCCGCTGCTGCTCTCGCTGCTCTCTTTGTTTTCTGTATGCAAAAATTGGCCTGATAAAGGGGCTGTTCCCTAGGCAGCCATGCAGATAGTATCCGAGCGCGGCTTGGCCCGCAGGATAGATCCGCGCTACCATGGTCCGCAGATCAAATCCGCGGCTGGCCTCGGTTCTATTCTCCGCGGCCCCTGCCGCGCCACTTCAGCCGTCCTCGCACGCCTACTAAATAAGAACCATTATGTGGTGGTGTACCCCAAGGACATAATCTAGTATATTAACCGTGGGAGACTCCTGTCGCACTTTTTAAATCGTTTTTGGGGGCCGCAGATCAATCCGCGGCTGCGGTGGGTCTGATTTTCTCACACATACTTTTTCCCGACACTTGTGTCGGTTGCAACCTCGACTCTTCCATGTGTTCCCGCGATCATACTTTCCCCATTGCTGAAAGGCTTGCATTTTGGCAGTCCCTGGGAACCGCATGGGAAAACGTGCCAGCGTCATCCGGGGACATGCCCATTTTGGACAGCCTTATTGTCCACGTCAGCTTTGGTTGCCTAATGCATTGCGGTGGTGTGTGGGCCGTTCGCACTTGTGCCCATTTCCCTCGGCCCACTCACAGGTCGGATTTCATTTGACGATTTTTGCCCTCCTGTCACGGTATAGTGATACGAAGCGCCAAAATTGTGGGGTGTCTTACAGCTGCCCCTCTTTTATCATGTTTTATGAAAAATGTTAAATGAAGTATGGAAAACGAATGATAAAGAAGTAGACACAAACGAATGCGATGAATGAACAGTGCATAAGAATGACAGTTGCAACACCATACAACTTTATGATGTAAACGCAAGATGTAAAAGGCATGCAACACATTTGTAAAGGTGTCTAATGGCATCTAATCCCCTAACCTGTCGCTCGTTCATCCCTCGGTAAAATCGGCCGAGTCTCGTATCCGGTTCGATTGTCCTGTGAATGTCGGTGTCTCATATCCGGTCACCCCTCTCCGTAATTCACCTTATTCCATCCCATTGTCATCAAAGGGAAGTTATTCTCCTGACTAGCTTTGAAGGGCATCCTTGGAATTCGTTACTCGCACATCTGTTACTTGGCCAACCATTGCTTTTGACTCTGATAGGCCTAGGGACCTTTGGACACCTAACCTGCATGGATCACGGTACAGAATTATCGCTTATTCAATGCATGTGGACACAACATTTTAAAATGAAAAATTGATCCTCTTTGTTACAGTCTTTTTGATACGATTCTAACAGGTGTCACCGCTTAGGTGTCGGAAATCCGTGTTTTTCGTCGGCCGGACATCCATCTCGTAATCGCCGGTTATCGTACGCCGGTTCAATTTGGTCTCGTCGGGGACCGGGTATCGTCGTCCGGTCACCACATCTCGTAACCCCGCTCGGTTATCGTCGCTTGGTTGGTTATCTTTGTCGGAGGCCAACCCGGGTTTTTTCGTCGCCGGACATCCATCTCGTAATCGCCGGTTATCGTTCGACGGGTCGAAATTTGTCTCGTCGGGGCCCGGGGTATCGTCCTTACCGGGTCCACCCATCTTCATAAAACCCCCCCGTTATCGTCGTTACTGGTGGGCTTGGCTTATCTTTGTCGTCGGATGCCGGGTTTTCTGTCGCCGGACATCCCATCTCGTAAATCGCCGGTTATCCGTCGCCGGTCGATTGTCTAGTCGGGGTCCAGGTGTTTTCGTCGTCGGACACCCATCTTCGTAAACCCGCCGGTTATCGTCGTTCCGCGCACGTTTGGTTGAACACTGTCGGGATTAAAGCCGGGTTTTCGTCGATCCGGACATCCAAATGCGTTAATCGTGCCGGGTTATCGTCGCCGGTCGATTGTCTAGTCTTGTGGCCGGTTTTTTCGTCGCCGGACACACCAACTCGTAACCCCCGATTAGCGTTCTGCCGGTGTTGGGTTATCTTGTCAGAGCCGGGTGTTTTCGTCACGCCGGACATCCATCTCGTAATCGCCGTTATCGTCCGCCGGGTCGAACATTGTTCTCGTCGGGGCCCGGGTATCGTTCGTCCGGTTGGTTTATCTATGTCGGAGCCGGTTTTCGTTCGCAGGGACATCCATTCTCGTAATCGCCGTTTTATCGTCGCCGGTCGAAGCTTGTCTCGTCGGGGCCGGGAAGGTGAATCTATCGTCGCCGGTCACCCATACTCGTAACTCCCCGGTTATCGTCGCCTGGTTTGGTTTTATCTTTGTCGGAGCCGGTTTTCCATCGCCGGACATCCATCTCAGTAAATCGACCGTGTTGGTTATCATCAGCCGGTTTCGATTGTCTCGTTCGGGGCCGGGTATCGTCGCCGCCGTCACTCCTTATCGTAACCCCCGGTTTATTCCTCGCCCACGGTTGGGTTATCTTGTCGGAGCCTGGGTTTTCGTCCGACCGGACATCCCCCATTCTCGTAATCCGCCGGTTATCGTCGCCGGTCGATTGTCTCGTCGGGTGCCGGGTATCGTCGCCGGGTCACCCATCTTCGTAACCCGCCGGGTTATCGTCCGCCGGTATGGTTTATCTTGTCGGAGCCGGTTTTCGTCGCCGGACAGCTCATCTCGTTAATCGCCAGGTTATCGTCGTACCCCGGTCGGATTTGTCTCGTCGGGGGCCGGGTATCGGTCGCCAGTCCAACCCATCTCGTAACCCCCGGTTATCGTGCGCCGGTTGGTTATCCTTGTCGGAGCCTGCCGGTTATTCATTCGCCGGACATCCATCTCGTAATCGCCGGTTATCATCGCCGGTCGATTGTCTCGTAGGTGGGCCGGGTATCTTCCGCCGGTCACCCATCCTCGTAACCCTCCCGTGTATATCGTCGCCGGTTGGTTATCTTTGGATTCTCAGCCTCTTCCCAGGGTTTGTTGTTTTTTATCTTTTTTTTCTTTTTGTGGATATCAGCCCTTCCCAAGATTGCTACACCACAGCTTGTTGTGGTTCGCGTGGATCCTCAGCCGCTTCCCAGGGTTTTGGTTGTTTTACGTTGTCTTTTTTCTTTTGTGGATATCAGCCCTCTCCCAGGGTTGCTCACCATCTTGTCGTGGTTCGCGTGGATCTCAGCCCTTCCCAGGGTTTGTTGTTTTTTGTCTTTTTTCTTTTGGGTGGATATCAGCCCTTCCCAGGGTTGATGCTCACCATCTTTGTCGTGGTTTCGCATTTGGATCTCACAGCCCTTACCCTAGGGTTTGTTGTTTTTTTTTTATTATTTGTCTTTTTTGCTTTTTGTGGATATCACAGCCCTTCCCAGGGGGGTGCTCACCATCTTGTTGTGGTTCTCCTGGGATCTCAGCCCTTCCCAGGGTTTTGATATTTTTTGTTTTTTGTTCCCCCCTTTTTTACTTTTTTTTTTTGTGGATTTCAGCCCTTCCCTAGGGGGTTGGTTGCCTCACCATCCTGGATTTGTGGTTTCGCGGTAGGTATTTTCAGCCCTTCCCCAGGGTTTGTTGTTTTTTGTCTTTTTTCTTTTTTATGGATATCAGCCCATTCCCAGGGGTGCTCTCCATCCTGTTGTGGTTCGCGTGGATCTCAGCCTTTCCCAGGGTTTGTTTGGTTTTTTTTGTACTTTTTTCTTTTGTGGATATCAGCCCTTCCCAGGGGTGCTCACCATCTTGTTGTGGTTTCAGCAAGTGGATCTCAGCCCTTCCCAGGGTTTGTTGTTTTTTGTGTCTTTTTTCTTTTTGTGGATATCAGCCGCTTGCCAGGGG